>JALPQD010000247.1:2078229-3422404 GCA_023101885.1 Typhlomys cinereus
AGAGGGAAAGCTTCTTTACTCCACGTTTTGCCCAGTGGTGGGTTAAACATGCCCCAGAAGGTAGGCATTTGCCAATACAGACGTTCTGGATGGGGCCCAATGGATGCACATGCAAGGGGACCCCATATATATGTGGAAGGGAGATTTGCTGGAAAGGAGATGAGTAAGTAGGATGGGAGGGAGAGTAAGAGTGAGTGAGTAATAGAGGATGAAAACATATCAAATAATTATTACATATATGAATGAATATTTAATATTCATATATATACATATATATATGAAAACATCGGATAGGTTTTTTAAAAATTGAAGTGTAAAGTGTGAGGGACATGAGCACCCCATCTGTGGGCAGAATAAGGAATATTAGAAAACATCATCTCTCCAGAATTTTCCTAAGACTTCCCAAGGTATTAGGCTCTGGACATTCTGTGTGTGCTCAGCTGAAAGCTTTCTTCAATGAGCCAGTCCTGTTTTTCTTTCATAACACTTCTCTCCAGCGTGCTTCCTCCTGCTGAGTTAAAATAGATGTCTAAAGAAGACAGTGGTTTTTGTGATGAAAGTGCACTATAGGCATGAATTATTGGTGATAGCTGAAAACACTACTAGCACGACGATTTGTTTCTCTTTCCTCTTTGCAAAACCATCATCTTAAAAATGATCTTGGTTGTGCTAAATAAAGCCTTGCTTTGCATGAGCAGCAGTCTGTTTCCATACTCACCTTTGACTTAAGCACTTGGTGGCAGACTACTAAAACTCCACCTATGTTTTCTTTCTCTCTTCCATCCAGAATCCAACTTGCATGATGAGTTATCCTCTAATGGTTGTTTCTGCCTTTTTGGCCTCTTCCCTGTTTTTCTGTAAGTAGGTATTTTTTCCACATAAATTCTATGCATAGCTCTCTTGCCATCTTCTTGCAAAATTCAAATTTACACATAAGCAAACACATACAATTACCTTTCAGGACTGGGGAGATGACTCAGAGATTACTACCTTTGTCTCAAAAGCAAAAGGAACCAAGTTCAGTTCCCCAGATCCCACATAAAACATGGGTACAATGGTGGTGGCCTATAATTACAACCCTGGAAGATGAAGCTTGAAAGACCTTGGAGAAAAAGCAATAAGAGGTAGAACAATCCAGGATAATTCCAATATCACCCTTGGGCCTCCACAGGCGTACACACACTCAAGTGTCCTCTTGTACACACACACACACACACACACACACACACACACACACACACATTGCCTTTGTCCAATCTCTTTAAAAGGTTTAGTTCTAACAAACCTTTCTTAAAACTCAAATAAGAGAGGGAAACAAACAATTGAAAATCTGAGAAGATAGATGTTGGAAAAGCCACAGATCTTGGAAGCTTTTTAAGTGGTATTTCTAGAAGTCCTTAAGAGAGGAATGTACCCAGAAAACAACATCTAGCTGGTTGAGCACTGCTTCGCTATTTATGTTACTTATTATTGGTGGCTCAAACGAATGACAGCTGTCTAGTAGGCTTGGTGGGGCTGAGGTGGGTTGCTCTGGAATACTCAGCCTAGCTTATATGTCTAATAGAATCTTCACAATTATTTGATTTAGATGAAATTCCAGCATCTGCTTTCCCTTGGCCAGACACATGGGATAGAAGAGAAGGGGGAATGAGAAGCTAAGGGAGACCCAGATGGCAGTTCTTGGCAGTCCTTTTCCTCGGACCCTGGTACTTGACTGTGTAAGACACAATGAGGGATGCTAAGATTATGGTGGATATCCAGAGGGTCACACATTCCCTACCAGCTAGTAAACATGGAATCAGAGTTATCCTTTCATTCTCCTTTTTCCTCAGGGGAAGAGAAAGAAAGATGGTAGGGAGGAGACCAGATAACATTCTCCTCCTCAGAGAGCAAAGCTGGAGCATCTGATTGGCAAGAGCTTGGTGTGTGTGTGTGTGTGTGTGTGTGTGTGTGTGTGTGTGTGTGTGTATGAGAGAGAGAGAGAGAGAGAGAGAGAGAGAGAGAGAGAGAGAGAGAGAATATGTGGAGGTCTCATCCTTCCCTGCCACTTCAGGATTTAATGAGAAAATGAAACAAACATCAACAGAATGGTCAGATGATGACTCAGCGCTCAGCTGTGATGTAAACACTGAGAGCCCACCTGACCAAAGCAACTTTCTCAGATAGATTGGGCCTGAGCTGGCCTTGAATGTTACCCGACATTGGAGAGAACGGCTCCAGTTTGGGCACTGAGGTTGTAGAATGCAATACGCTTAGGCTCAACTCCAAGTTCCACATCTCGTGACGTTCAACAGTGTCCTTGTTATTTCTTAGCCTCAGTTTCCCATTGTAGAATATGTTATCATGCTGGTACATCCCAAGAAACCTAGTATAAAGTAAAAGGCTCTTATATGCCAAGCCTCACAAGTCAAGGGTCAGCTGTAAAAATCTCACATGGCAGGTAAAGATAAAATGAGGTAAGCCAGGAAAGGTATCCTGCACTTACTGTAGCTAGTATAAACACAGTGAATGATGGCTGTTTACCACGTTAGATGCGGAGGAAGATCTACTTCTCCTGAGAAGGAACAGCGGCAGTAGATATCTATTGAAGACTCAAGGTTGGCAGTTGAACAAAGAGAAGAATGCAACTCGTCAAGCAGACAGGGTGGATAGTGTCACTGACTTGGGTAACAGGAAGTTCCCCTTATAGGATGGAAGAAAAGATTACATTCGTTCATTTCAAACAATCAGAGAAATTCTGATATAGATTTTTCAGAAAGAAAAGTAAAGGGTTTGCTGTTATAGAACTGTTTGTAGCATTGTGTTGTCAGCACACAGCTGTGGCTGTGTTTTCAAATAAGATATGCAAAGAGATCAAATGAGAAGCGACATTGTGGAATCTTATTCAGAAAGTTATTTCTTGAAATTTACAATTTGCATTTAAAAATCAATCAAAACCAACCCAGATGAAAGGCATGTGGCCTTTAATATGTATTCCAACCTAATTACGAAATGACTCTTCTATTTACTGAGCTCTTTAATCTTCTCCCATATTTTTATCTTCTGTTACCCATTGATTCCAACACACATCCAAGCCTGTTTGATTCTCAGACATATACAGATGTAATTTTTAATGTTAGTTGCTATTTTCTAGAAAGCAACATTTTAGTGGTTGTTTTCAGTCTTCAGCCATGAGGTTTGAACTGGTGACCCTTCCAGATGCTTCGTGTACTAGGCAAACTCCTCTTGCCTAGCTCCCACTAGAAGCATTTGAGAACATTTTTACATGAAGTTAAATGCCCTGATTCCCAATAGCCTTTGTTTTCCATTGGTTTAATCTCTATCTTGTCTTTATCTGGATACTTTGGGTTTGTTCCAGAAAATAAAATGTACCTCCTTGGAATCACAACAGAAATGTCAGAAGAGCAGACTTTCAGCTTGGTTTAAGTGACTTTTCAATAGGTATCCTTTAAGATTCTTTCCATGGCACAGAAACAATTAAATAACCAGCTCCATGTTTTACCAAACACTGGTTTCCTGATACCCTGGTTCCTCTCTAGTAGGGACATTAAGTTGTTTATGTCCCTAAGCTCTCTGTGCTTCCTGATATTTTCTGACTTAGGTTAATTCAAATCTTGTTGACTTTAGAAATATTGAAGGTCAGATTTCTTTCATGCCCATTCTAAGTTAGAAACCAGCAACCAGTTCCTTCTCTGAACTAGAGAAGCTCATGAACCAAGAGAATAGCGAGTAAGCCCTAGATGCATCAGTTCTCAATGCTCATAATTGGCATAGCAGAGACACCAGGGTTGGTGCAGAGTGGTATATGGATGGCTAGGGTGTCCATCCATAGCTTGTGTAAAAGTGGCTCGGAAACAAACCTGTACTGGTATTGTTCACTAATTTGCCTTCCAGGTGCTGATGTGTGCTAGATAGGGCTCTATTGCTGCTATGAGGAGTATGTTACTTCATTTGATTGCTATGTCTAAGAATTATTGTGGCTTCTTTGAGCAACTACTGAGGCTTACAAGGGCTTTGGGCAAGCTCCTATCAGAGAAAATCTGTGCCTCAGGCAGTTATGTGATTGGAGAGGAAAAGACCTACAGAAAAGAAAGAGAAGGCACATAGAACAAGAATGATAAGGGTGAAAAGGGAGAAAAAGAAGAAAAGGAAAAGTTTATGTCATAAAAACGGGTAAAGAAGGGACCTGGAGTGTTGCCTAAGACTGTAACCCTAACTAGTTTGGCCCTCTACATCGGATGGGCATGATGCGCTATGCCCTGGATTTTCCAGGAAAATTTTAATTTCAAATCATATTTTTTCTATCAAGCCAAGGTTTTGTAGCTTAGAATTGGGAAAATGACTATCAGAAGGAAAGTAATGAAAGTAAATGCCCTTCAAGTTACCTGGGTAGTGCAGACATATTTAACAATCAACTTCTGGTCCTGGTGAGCAATTGTATCCCATTATTAAGAGTGACTGAGCTATATACTTTACAATAGACAATATTAGCTCCGGTGATTGCTTCTTTGAATTAATTATGTCCAGCAGGGACTTCTTGGAACTAACTTTTCTGTATTCACATTTTGTTTTTCTTGTGACTATGCCAGTCTTATTTGGCTGGCACTTGTAGAAATGCTTCTGCAATCTGAGAGTCAGGTTGCTATTAGATTGAACAATTACTAACATTTAGCTGCTGGGTGCTTTCGTTCTTAATTTTAATTCAATACATTTCATGTAAGGAGTAGCACTTTTTCAATTTGCTAAATGAATAAATGGCTATTACAGAAAAAATCCTATTTACAAGAAAATGCAGAAAAGAAAATAAATATTGTCAGAGATAGATTAAAAAATAATGACCACTAATATATTAGCTTTTTACTTGTGATTTAGTTTTTCTTATTACTCTGTGTGTGTGTGTGTGTGTGTGTGTGTGTGTGTGTGTGTGTGTGTGTGTGTCTACTTTGTCCATGGCCTGAAAAAGTATGAGCCTATACTATTGTGTGAACTACTTTTTCATGTAGTTTCATAACTTCATTGTTATAATAAACGGCTCACACAATAATTTAAGGGAGCAAGTGGATTTTATTCATGTTCTCTATGCCAGATTATAGCTTTTTATGGCAGGAAAGTTACCAGCCAAGTCAACTTGCCATATTCAAAGTCAACCACAGAGGTGACAGGAATCAATGCTGCTTTCTAGCAGGTCAGACTATTAACCAGCTTGGTGCACCTGCCCAGGAAAACAGGCCCACCCCACTATGCGCTGAGTCTTCTACATGACTCATGCAATTAAGAAAATCTCCGACAAATGCACCCAGAGGTCTTCTGTGGAACTCAACTTCAGGGTAGTTATAGGTGCCAGATTGAAAACTGAAGACTGAGGTGTAGGCACATCTGTGAAAAATTTGTAGTTGAGGCAAGCTCTGAGCAAGACTGTAGGAGGTTGTATGATAGATGTTGGGAGGCACAGTGCAGAGTGGATGGGGCTAATTCCTCGGCAGGTGGACAAGATGGAGAGAATTGGTTTAATTTTTTGGCAAGCTGTCATGTACCAAAAGAAGAATGCACCATGCCCTCCTTCAGGTATGATAAGGCCAATTCCCTTGGTCCCTTCTGGTAACTGCCCTGACGCAATGCACTGCAGTCTGAAATTGCAAGCTGGAATAAAAATCCCCCTAAATTTTTGGTTCATGTATTCATCACAGCGATAGAAATATGAAACTTGGACATCTGCCTTTACTAAGTGATTCTGCACAGATTTACCCAGAGGCTGACTTCTGGAGTCAAGGCGACAGCTGAAACTGAGTGGTGCACATGGCATATTTTTAATGCTGTGATTTATCGTAAGAGGTTATTATAATTGATTGAGACAATTCTGTTAGCTGACACTAGATAATTCTCAAAGTTTTGTTTTAAGAATTCTGATGTAAAATCCCTGTCTACTAATTTGAAGTCAAGCTGTGAACTCCTTAGGAAAAATGCTTTAAATATAGGATTATTTTTTAAAAATTATCTTAGGATTATTACCACATGTTAATGATAAGAATTGAGTTTCACTGTGACAATAAATAGGTCTAAGTGAAAAGCTTTGATCATTTTAGCACCTTCTGATGTGTATTGTTTAATTGTTCTCTAGAAAGACAACTGTTTACTTTAGACTCAGAGCATCATGAGCAGCAGCATGGTCTCTAGCCAAAACTGCTGATTATCAATACCTCGTTCAATGTTGAGTTCATATCGATAAGTCACACTGAGAATTATAAGAAAAACAATAGTTGTACACTGTGCCTTTCCTTTTTTAAACATACATATATATGCCTGTGTGCATGTGTGTACATGCATGCGTGCAAGTGTGCGAGTGTGCATGCCCATGCATGTGTGCATGCATACCTGTACAAAGAGAGCACTGGAGTATGTGCACCTGTGAAGGCCCAAGGATAACACCAGAAACCATCCTGGATTTTCTACCTCATTATTTCTTTGCTCTGGGATTCCCCAGGCTCCACCTTCCAGGACCGGAATTACAGGCTGGTGTCATATCCACTGGGCATTTTTACATGGGATATTTTTGTAAGTACCTAATCACAAAGCAAAAATCTAAAGTGAATAAACCAAAGATACTGGGCCTCTTTTAGAATATGGATCCTAGGCATATATATATATATATATAGAGAGAGAGAGAGAGAGAGAGATGGATAGATAGATAGATAGATAGACAGACTCCTTTGGGAGGCTCCAGGCCTTAGTCTTGAAAGCCAGTGCGATGTCTGCACAGTTAAATACAGTGCTGGTCAAAGGTTTATACATAAAATTCTTACTTTCAGATCAATAGGTGAGGACAGAGCTTTGGAACTGCTTTAAGCCAGGAGCTGAAGGCTGCAGAGCAGTAAGCTACATTCTATGTCTGAGAAGACAGACAGAAAAGGTAGCTCAGGGCTTTGTCTTCTAGCCCAGAGCCAGACTTGCTGTGGTGAGATCTAGCACTTAATAGAAACAGAAGGCTGCGATACAAGGCCAGAGCTCACGGAGGCCTGTAGCTGTACTTATGATGGTCCCAGAGAAAGGTTTGTGGGTCTAGACTACTCAGTGCCCAGAAAATCTCCCTATTCTTTCTGGATAATATATCAACACTGTTTAGAGAGAGACTGGGCTTAGACTGCCTACTAGAATTGAATCAACAACAACATGCCAATAGCAATATTTCAGTAGATCAAGATCTGAGCATTATCTAGTGCTGAACACTAGATGCAGACTGCAGGCTTAGAGAAATAAATAACCCATTCGTAGCTCCTGTAATGACAGAGACAAAACAAACCAGATTCAGAAGATTAAGACAAAGAAATTACAATGTCACATGCCACTATATGCCAACAGACATCAGAAAGTTTAGGAAACCATGACTTCACAATATAATACTCAAACTACAGTTCCAAAAATAGACTAGCCAGCAATCACTATGAAAAAGTGCTCAAAGAGGGATAAAAATGGTTGTTTTAAGGAAACTCAATAACCTTCGGAAGAGCACAGATACATATTTCAATATTTTAACAGCAACATAATAGACAGCAACAACTTAAAATTTAGAAATCAGACAAAAAGTCTTCAGCTAAAACACACATTCAGAGAAATTTAAAATGCAGAATGAAGCATCAATAATGGAATAAATCAAACAGAAGCAGAATTTATATTAGTTACCTCTCTCATTGCTGCGACAAATTGCCTAACGAAACCACCTGAAAGGAAGGAGGATTTATTTAGCTTACAGTTGGAGGGGGATATTCCATCATGGTAGGGAGGTGATCCTTGCAGGACAGTGATGCAGGAAGCAGAGAGAGATGGATTCTGCTGTGTAGCTTGCTTTTTCCTTTTTATGCAGTCTAGGACCCCAGCCCATGGGATGTAAAACCACCATTTAGCCGAGGGAACCTGAAGCCATGCTGCTTGAAAATAACACAGCTGGGGGAGGAAAAAAGAAAAAAGGAGAAAGATTACAAGAATTTTGGGACAGCATTAGAAAAACAGATATTCAAGTTAATGGGATATGAAGTCCAGAAACCAAAAGTGTAATAATTGCATTAATGTGCTAAGAGGTAGACATTGTAAAAGACATTCAATGGACAAAGATTTGAACTATGAAGAGGAATAGTGTATGCCACTCATTTTCCTGTTTCCTTTCTGTTCTTTTTTCCTTCATATTGGTTTATGTATTGGTCATGGTTTGAAAGCGAGTTGTCTCTTACAGACTCATGTGTTTGGCTCTTTATCTGGTGTTAAGGTTTGGGGAGCTGGGCACTCCCAAACCTTACTTTGTGTTACTTTTAAGAGTTAGGCGCTTGCTGGAGGAAGGCAAGTAGCACGGGAAGGCCTGGAGGTTTGGCAGCCCTGTTTTCTCTTGCTTTGCCTTTTGATGGTGACAGTGACCTGAACCAACCTTCTGTTTCTGCTTCCAGCCCTGCCTTCTTCTGTGTAATTCCCACCACAAATATCTATATCGCTTTTGGAACTTTAAGCAAATAAACGTTCTTTTTCTCCCCTAATCTGGTTGTGTATGGGTATTGTCTCACAGGCAAAGAAGATTGACTGCAACAATAATAATTTAGTGTGTGTGTGTGTGTGTGTGTGTGTGAGCTATCCACAGCATGTGTATGGAAGTCAACGGATAAAATGAGAAAGTCAGTGCTTGCTTTCTTCCCACCATGTGGGTTCTGGAGACAACTCAGTTGTTATGCTTTGCAGCAAGCATTTTTACTTGCCACGCTATCTCACCAGTCTTATTTTTAATTTTGTCAATTGCATTATCTGTTTGTCATTTCAAAATATGTGTTATAATAAAAATATATTTTTGTAAGTGCTGTGTCCTTATCCAACCATTCTGGCGGATAAGGTCCCAGCATGGTAGAATATTATTTCAAAGAAACATTTTCTGGGAAAAGGACATGGCTTTATTTAAGAGAAATATGGAAAACTATGGGAATTGTCAGGCTTTGGTGTTTCTGCCCAGTTCAGACCTAAAGCCTGTTTCCTGGGGAAGGTCACAGTAACCCCATGGGTGGATCCTAGGCATTCTTTCCTGGGTAATTTAAGTTTTGCCCCTGGCAGGAGGAATTCTTCTGGGAATTAGGAGTGCCTTTCATCTTCTCTTAGGTTTTTTTGGGGCTAGCTTCCTGCTCTCTGATCTAGGGAAAAAGCCTGCTTTTGAACTTTAAGTCAAATTCTAAATAGAGATTTCATGTCTAGTCACTCACAATAAGTAGACTTGTTAGCCAGAATATGTGCACTGATTTTAAAGAAATTAGAGAACAACTTCAAGAGTCTTAAAACATAGGTGGGTAAAATTCCCACCTATGAACTAACTCAGAAATTCCAGAAGTATAAGACTATGCTATCAGTTCTAGAACTGATAGGAACTGGATAGGGACTAGAACTTTAAAAGGAACTGTGATACCCTCTTACCCTGGCTGAAGGCCAAGGAAGAGACCATCATGCCAGAAAGTCTAGATTCCAAGACTATCCCCTAGAGATGGTATTTGCAATCCAAACTGGGAGAATCCATGTCGGTAGCAAAGTGGGGCGTGTCTTCCCTTTCCCAAACAGCACTCTTATGGGAAATCACAGAGATGGATCATTCGAGTGCACTCCCACCAATTATTGCCTCTGCCCCAAAAGAGATACCCTTGGCGATATGGGGCCCGACAGTAAGGACCCCGGGTTTGGAGAATGCATGGTTCACAGATGGGTCATCAACAACTGATGGCAATATACTTCTGGAATTCCTCAAAGGAAGACAAAAGCAACCTTACTATTAAAGGAATGGATGGATGCTATTATAAGAAGAATTACTCTTTTAATAATTATATTGCTTAAGTGTTTCCTTCAGCACATCTCTCAGCAGTGCTCCATCAACAAGACCACACTACGGGGGTTTAGAACAATGACAACTATGTGGACTCAGTCCCATGGCTATCCGGTGAAGCTAGATTTGGATTATAGATTATCTAGATTTGGAAATACTGGGAGAATGTTTCTGTTAAGTGCCTTTACCCTCAAGCAATGGGTTAGGTTCTTGAAAAAATGTTCTTCCTAAAGGTGATTGCTGACTAGGAAATTATATGTCTATTTGTAGATGCAACATTCTTTACCCCAAAATTTTCTGTATAAAATCTGTCACAAAAGTTTCAGTAAATGGGTTCAGATTCATTCAGCCTAGAGAGCTGTGTGTTTCTGTTCTCCACTTGGTCCGGGGGAGCCCTGGTCTGGAGGTTGGGGCTCTAGCCTGGGGCATGTAAGTACATAACTACAAAACAAAAATCTAAAGTGAATAAACAAAAGATAATGAATAAATCAAGATACACTATTAGCACAAATCACTTAACCATAAGGAAGGGAAGAAACTGATTATACCAAAACTAAAAAACCGTTACATAATAACTATAGTCAGACCTTAAAGATCAGTTTTCTTTGAATGAAAATGCATTGAATTCTCTCATTGAAAGATACAGAGCAACAAAATGGATTAACAAATAAGAGCAAAATTTGAATTGCTACAAGGTACTTCACCTCTAAGGACAGGAATGGACTTAGAACGAAAAGGTAGAATAAGATAGTCCACATGAATGGAATCCAAAGGAAAGTGGATTGGTCATACTTGCTTCAGACAACATAAGCTTTATATCAAAGTAGTAGGAAGATTATAGGTCCTTGTATAATTACAAAGGCATCAATTTGGCAGGAAGAAATAGCAGTTATAAACATATATGAAAATACCTCCCTGTCTCTTGCTAGTTTTAAAAAAAGCTCTAAATGTATCACAGACAAACATGTGAGTTATAGAACTGCACAATCACTAGAGTAAAACAAAGATGAAACACTTCAGTACATTGCAAAGGGCTTATCTATTCATGACAAGAACCCAAAACATAGTTAACAAAGTATACACACTCTCAATTTGTATATCACTTGATGAATTTTGACATATGAATAAAATTGAAAAATTATTACCATGCTCAAAGTAGTAAGAAAATTCTCAACACCAGAAAACTTCCTCTTTCCTTGTTTGTTTTATATAAAACCTTGTTTTCTTTATACAAGAATATTAAACATGAGGTCAACAAATCTATAAGTGTACAATAAAACACAATACTGTTAATTACAGTCCCAATATTGTATAGCGATTTTGAGAATTTATTCATGTTGGATATTTCTTAGCTTTATTATTTTTGTAATAAAATACTTGGGAGGCCTTTTGCACCCTAACCCGCTCCGCCGGTCGGGACGCGCGCGCGCGCGGTCCAGCCGGGCGTCAACGCCGCGCCCTAGCTGGTGAGTACCCCCGCCCCCCCGCGCACCGCCCACTAGGACCCCCACGTCGGCCCACAGGGACCCGGCTCCGCCTCCCACCATCCAGCCGGAGCCGCGCGCGGGACCCAGGGACCAGGAGGACCTCCCCCTGCGCCCGGGCCCCGCCCCAGCTGCCCTCGGGTTAAATAGCTCCACGCCGTCGCCCCCACCCCCCCTTTTGCACCCTAACCCGCTCCGCCGGTCGGGACGCGTGCGCGCGCGGTCCAGCCGGGCGTCAACGCCGCGCCCTAGCTGGTGAGTACCCCCGCCCCCCCCGCGCACCGCCCACCAGGACCCCAGGTCGGCCCACAGGGACCCGGCTCCGATCCCCACCATCCAGCCGGAGCCGCGCGCGAGACCGAGGGACGAGGAGGACCTCCCCCTGCATCCGAGCCCCGCCCCAGCTGCCCTCGGGTTAAATAGCTCCAAGCGGTCGCCCCCATCCCCCCCTTTGCACACCGCCCCGCTCCACCGGTCGGGACGCCCGCGCGGTCCAGCCAGGCCTCACCCCACGACCTAGGTAAGTCTCCACCCGCCCCGCCCACCAGGACCACGGGCCAAATAATTCAGTTTAGTGAAATTGAGAGATCTTAAGAGTTAAAATGACAATGCCAAAGTCAAAGTGCAAATCCATGAGAAGCAACAATCAAGTAAACAAATTTCCCACTGAAGAAATTAATCCCATAATGTTAGACTCCAACAAGAACAAACCCACGGAAAAAGGCCAAGAAAGCCCCACCCAGGATAAAGACTTTCAAAATATGATCATTACCATGTTCAATACTATGAAAGAGGAAATCAGGGAGGAATTAAATAATCGAATCAATCGCTTTGAAGAGGAACACAACAGACATCTGGAGGAGTTGAGAAAAACATTGCAAGAAACAAAAAGTGGCATAGAGCAGTTAAAACAAACTCAAGCAGAGTTTAAAACTGAGCTAAAAGACAAGTTATCTTCAACCCAGAACGCCACAGAGAGTCTTACCAACAGAACTAACGAAGCAGAAAACAGAATTTCAGACCTTGAAGATAAAGTGGGAGTACTAACCAGCTCAATGGAAGAGGTTGTTAAAGCCAAAAAGATACTTGAGAGAAATATCCAAGAGATATGGGACACCCTGAAGAAGCCTAACATGCGTATTCATGGAATACCAGAGCAAGAATCTCAAAATACCATCCCTGAGGAAATTTTTCAAACGATCATCAAGGAAAACTTTCCTCATCTAAAAAAAGAGAGGCCCATTCATATACAAGAGGCATTCCGCACCCCAAACAGATACGACCAAAATAGAAGCACACCGCAGCAAATAATAGTTAAAACACTCCACATTCAAGATAAAGAACTTGTGCTGAGAGCTTCAAGGGAGAAAAAACAAGTCACTTTTAAAGGTAAACCTATTAAAATAACAAATGAATTCTCAGTCGAAACAGTAAAAGCAAGAAGAGCTTGGAGAGACATACTTCAAGTATTGAATGAGCAAAAATGTCAACCCAGGCTGATTTACCCTGCAAAACTATCAGTCATGATCGAGGGAGAAAGAAAAATTTTCCAGCACAAAGACAACTTTAAGGGATACATGGCCACCAAACCAGGCCTTCAAAAAATGCTAGAAATGATACTCAAGCGTGAAGAAAAAAACAGGCATATCCAGGAGAACAGAAGGCAAGTATAACATCATTAAAAACGAAGCAATATACTTATAAAAGCTACTAAACATAATAAATGTCTGGAATTAACAATAGTTTCTCCATTATAACACTAAATGTTAATGGAATTAATTCACCGATCAAGAGACACAGATTATAAACATGGATCAAAAATCACAATCCATCAATCTGCTGCCTGTAGGAAACCCATCTCACCTCAAAAGATAGGCACGCTCTAAAAATAAAAGGCTGGTCAACAATTCTACAAGCTAATGGAAGCAGAAAACAGGCAGGGGTAGCCATTATGCTATCAGACAAAGTGGATTTCAAACCAAAGAAAATTATAAGAGACACGGATGGATACTACATTTTAGTCACAGGCACAATTCACCAGGAAGACCTCACAATCCTGAACATATATGCACCCAATATGGGCCCCTCCACATTCATTAAGAAAACCCTACAGCGTCTAAAGCAAGAAATCAATCCCCAAACGATAATTCTTGGGGACTTCAACACCGCCCTGTCAACATGGGATAGATCAACAGGTCAAAAGCTTAACAGAGACACTTTGGAACTTAATCAAACCCTGAAAGAAATGGACCTTACAGATCTCTATCGAACTTTTCACCCACACACCAAAGAATACACATTTTTCTCAGCAGCACACGGAACTTTCTCCAAAATAGATCACATATTGGGCCACAAAATGAATCTACACATATACAAGAAAGTTGAAATTCTAACCTGTGCCCTATCAGACCATCACGGCCTAAAGCTGGACATCCACAACACATCAAACAAGAGAAAATACACTAACTCCTGGAAACTTAACACTATGATGCTGAATGAGACATGGATTCAGGAAGAAATTAAAAAGGAAATTCAAGATTTCCTGAAAGTGAATGATAACGAAAATACAACTTACCAAAATCTCTGGGACACAATGAAAGCTGTTCTAAGAGGTAAGTTCATAGCTCTTAATGCCTACGTCAAAAAAATGGAAACGTCAGAAATAAACAACTTAACAATGCAGCTTAAAGCTTTAGAGAAACTAGAGCAATCTGATCCCAAAAGCAGTAGAAGAGAGGAGATTAGCAAAATAAGGGGAGAAATATCTGAAATCGAGACTAAGAAAACGATAGAAAAAATCAACCAGTCAAAAAGCTGGTTCTTTGAAAAAATCAATAAGATTGATACACCCCTAGCGAAACTAACCAAAAGCAAGAGAGAGAAAACCCAAATTAACAAAATTAGAAATGAACATTGAGTTATCACTACTGATACCCAAGAAATCCAGAGAATTATAACATCATATTTCAAAAACTTATACTCTGTGAAGTTTGACAACACAAAAGAGATGGATGAATTTCTTAGTAAACACAACTTACCTAAATTGAATCAGGAAGTTGTGAATTATTTAAATAGTCCTATAACATATAAGGAAATTGAGGAAGTAATCTCGAATCTTCCCACCAAAAATGTCCTGGACCAGATGGATTCAGCACAGAGTTCTACCAGACATTTAAGGAGTTAATAACACCAATACTCCTTAAACTGTTCCATCAAATAGCAAAGGAAGGAACACTACCAAATTCCTTCTATGAAGCTAATATCGTTTTAATCCCAAAACCTAATAAAGATTCGCTTAAAAAAGAAAACTATAGGCCGATCTCCCTGATGAACACAGACGCAAAGATTCTCAACAAAGTCTTAGCAAATCGGATTCAAAAACATATTAAAAAGATCATTCATGGGGACCAAGTAGGCTTCATCCCCGGCACACAAGGTTGGTTCAACATACGCAAATCAATAAATGTAATTCATCATGTAAACCAGTCCAAAGTCCAAGACCACATGATACTCTTGATAGATGCAGAAAAAGCTTTTGACAAGATCCAACAGCCTTTTATGATCAAAACGCTAGAGACAGTAGGAATGGAAGGAACCTTTATCAATATAATAAAAGCTATATACAACAAGCCCACAGCAAGGATTATGCTCAATGGGGAACAATTGGAAGCATTCCCACTTCGATCAGGAACTAGACAAGGCTGTCCACTCTCACCACTTCTATTCAATATTGTACTTGAAGTCTTAGCTGAAGCCATAAGACAAGAAAGGGACATAAGAGGGATTCAAATCGGCAAGGAAGAAGTCAAGCTATCCCTATTTGCAGATGACATGATCTTATACCTGAGTGATCCCAAAAACTCCACCAGCAAGCTCCTGGAACTAATTGAGAAGTTCAGCGGGGTGGCAGGATACAAAATAAATGTGCAAAAATCAGAGGCCTTCCTATATGCCCAGAATGAAAGAAGTGAAAAAGCCTTGAGAGAAACAATACCATTTATTATAGCCCCTAAAAAAATGAAATACCTTGGTATAAACCTAACTAAGGATGTAAAAGACCTTTACAATGAAAACTTTAAAACCCTAAAGAAAGAAATAGCTGAAGACACCAGAAGGTGGAAAGACCTCCCTTGTTCCTGGATTGGCAGAATCAACATCGTGAAAATGACCATCCTACCAAAGGCAATATACAGATTCAATGCTATACCAATCAAAATCCCAAAGCAATTCTTCAAAGAAGTTGACCAAACAATCTCAAAGTTCATATGGAGGCACAAAAGACCCAGGATAGCAAAAACAATCCTGAGTAACAAAAACACAGCTGGAGGTATAACCATACCAAACCTTAGTCTATACTACAAATCCATAGTTGTAAAGACAGCCTGGTATTGGCTCCAAAATAGACACACAGATCAATGGATAAGGATTGAAGACCCAGAAATAAGCCCACAAAGTTACAGCCATTTGGTCTTTGACAAAGGGGCCCAAAGAATCCAATGGAAAAGGAACAGCATCTTCAACAAATGGTGCTGGCAAAACTGGATCTCCACATGCAGAAGATTAAAGCTGGACCCGTACTTGTTACCATGTACAAGACTTAATTCCAAATGGATCAAGGACCTTGATATCAGGCCAGAGACTATAAAAACCATAGTTGAAAGGATAGGGAACTCCCTCGAGCTGATTGGGCTAGGCCAATAGTTCCTAAACAGACATCCAATGGCACAGTCACTGCTACCAACTCTCAACAGTTGGGATCTTGTGAAATTAAAGAGCTTCTGTTCAGATAAAGAGATTGTAACGCGAGCTCAAAGGCAACCCACAGAATGGGAGAAAATCTTCACTAACCACATATCTGATAGAGCTCTATTGTCCAGAGTGCACAAAGAACTTAGAAAACTAAACACCAAGGGAACCAATGGCCCAATTAAAAAATGGGCCCTGGAACTTAAAAGAAACTTTACCAGGGATGAAATTAAAATGTCTAACAAATATCTGAAAAAATGCTCCACTTCTTTAGCCATCAGGGAAATGCAAATCAAAACTTCCCTGAGATATCATCTCACCCCGGTCAGGATGGCAAAAATCCACAATACTAACAACGACAAATGCTGGAGAGGATGTGGAGAGAGGGGAACTCTCCTACATTGCTGGTGGGAATGCAGGCTCATACAGCCACTCTGGCGAGCCGTCTGGAGATTCTTAAAGAAATTAAAGATTGAAATGCCATATGACCCTGCTATTCCACTTTTGGGAATAACCCCCCATACAGCAGAGGTTCGCCTCGATAGCACAAGCACGACCATGTTCATAGCAGCACTGTTTACAATAGCAAAGACATGGAATCAGCCCAAATGTCCAACAGTTGACGAGTGGATAAGGAAACAGTGGTACATCTATACAATGGAGTACTACTCAGCCATCAAAAAATGATGAATTACTGGAATTTGCCGGGAAATGGATGTCATTAGAAACAATTGTATTAAGTGAAGTATCCCAGACCCAGAAAATTAAGTGCCGTATGTACTCCCTAATAGGTGGCTCCTAGTACCAAACCCACCCAGCCCACCTAGAGACAGGAATTCCAAGGATTATGAACAGGAGGGATGGGGTAGGAGGGCCACACCAGAAAGAAGGAGAGAAGGGACCATGTTACAGCAGGGAAAATAGGCCTCTACCAAGGACCCAAATAAGTAATGAGACATCTGATTAAGTTCACAGACTTTTGTTCCTGATCATTTACTACTGAGGGGGAGTGATCTCACCAGAAGAGGAGGGCATATAGTCTGGCAGATAAAAAGTAACAATTTTGCAAATGGGTGATAGACCCCTCCCTCACTGTGGTTTCCCACTTTTATTACATCTACCTTTGAATGTGCTTTTATCACAAGACTCTAACAGCTTTTTGTCTCTGGCCAGGGGGTAACATACAATGCCCACCAGGTTGGAGTGAAGGGCATTGCAGGAGCAGCAAAACTGCAAAAGAAAATCAACAAACCACAATCCAGAACTTCAGAGACTCTATATCAACCACCTAGAACTAGGCCAGCTTAGTCTCTCCCCATCTTGAAGCTCAGGGAAATTTGCGGAAGAGGGGGCGGTAAGAGTGTAAGAGCATAAGGATGGGAGGAGCAATGATATGTAAGATACTCTATACTAGTTAGGGCTGAAGCAATCATAATTGGACTTTGCATGCCCTGCGCATTGTCCAACACACTGTTGACCTCACAAAGTCTAGCATCTGCTAAAGGCACCAAGATCCTTGGAGGCAAAGAATTGGCAGCCACAGCAGTGTTCCTATACCTAAGGGGAACACGGGAAAGGGTTCGGCAAAGGCCACTGGGTCCTTGTACGTCATCGGAGAGGAGGGCCCAGAGGAAAATCAGTCATGCACAAGAAAGGACTCTCTGGGAATTGGGGTGGGAGGCACTGGGGGATGGGGAGGGAGAGGAGTGGGGAGGAGGAGCAGGGGGTACGGGGGGAGGAGGAGGGAGGGAGGGAACTGGTGTACCTAATAAGTTTGTATGAGCTGAAATAAAAAAGTAATAGATAAACTCAAAATTTATTACAACACTTGATATAATAAAATCGTAAATTTATTTTTCATTCAAATAGATATTTTTCCCAGTTCAAAAAATAAAATAAAATAAAATACTTGGGAGAAGAGACTTGGCATGGAGGATGTCATGGTTTGAATGTGAGTTTCCCCCCACAGCCTTATGTGTTTGAATCTTTAGTTCTTTGGGAAGGCACCTTTAGGAGGTGTTGTCTGCCTTGTGGGAGGAAGGCAGTCACAAGGAGTGGGCCTTGAGGTGAAGTAGTCCCGCCCTACTTCAGGTAGAGGTCTGCTCTTAGAGCAGGTAGTCTTGCAGCTATCAGCCCTCTGGATGGGTGTGACTTAGCCTGTCTCCAGCTCTGCTGCCAGCCATGCCGTTTTGGCTATGAAAGAGTGTATCCCCCTCTGGAACCAAAAACTGAATAAATTTTCCTTTCTCCCTTACGTTACTTGACTTTGGTTGTTTCTCACAGCAACAGAAAAGAGTAACTAGTACAAAGAATTTTATTTTGGATCGTGGTTTCAAATGTTTTAGTGCATCATGGTGCAGAAGGTATGGTGCAGTGGCTCAGGCCAGGTCACTTGACAACAGACAGGAGATAGGGACAGCAGCCTGGAGCCAAGGCAGGGCACCACCTTCAGAAGCCTATTCTTGTGGAGAATTAGTCCTGTCAGTCAGGCCCTAACTTCTAAAAGCACCACTCTCTACAAATTAGTGCTATAGAGTGAGGGGCCAAGCATTCAACACATGAGCCCATAGGAACATTTCATATTCAAGTCACAAAATTCTGTTCTTGAACTCCAAGGCTCATGACCATCTCATATTACATAATTTATTCTGTCCAACTTAAAGTTGGACAGTCTAAACATTCTTCAAAGTCATAAGGTCCAAAGTCTTAACGGAGATACAAGGCAGTCTGTTATTTATGTAGCCTTTGTAAAATCAAAAATAAGTTATGTATTTCCAATATGATGACATGAAGAAAATAAAATGTCCATTCCAAACAGGAGGAATAGAATAATAGCAAGAAAATACTTGACAAAAGCAAGACTGAAACCCAGCAGGACAAACATTAAACCCTGGAATTCTATGTCCAGCATCTAAGGCATCTGTTGGAATGATGTGAGTTTAAACTGGCTTGCAAGGTCCCATCCCTGGAGACTTACCATTTGTATTTCATGGCATCTCTATCTTGGGACAAATCTGCTCAGTGCATGAAGCTTTCTTTGGCAAATGTGCCCCATTCCTGGCATCTCCAGCATTC
Organism: Typhlomys cinereus; assembly: GCA_023101885.1. Classification (NCBI taxonomy): domain Eukaryota; kingdom Metazoa; phylum Chordata; class Mammalia; order Rodentia; family Platacanthomyidae; genus Typhlomys; species Typhlomys cinereus. The sequence goes on from JALPQD010000247.1 coordinate 2,097,370, forward strand.
CTGGGGTCTCCATTGCAGTTCAGGTTTCACCTTCACAGCATCATGCATTGCCTGTTCAGGGGCTCTCTGCAAGGGATTGCAGCCCTGATAAACAATGCTTGGACATACCAACTTTTCTCTGTCTTCTTGGTATAAGCCTCCATACATCTATTACAGATACATTCCTCATGCCTGCAAAACGAGAACCACACAAACGATTCCATCTTCTGTTGGCAGGTTACAAAATAGGTGGGCTCACTTGGACCACAGTCATAGAAACCTCTGAGTGTCCATGTGGTTGTACCAGGAAAATACTTTTGTGAGTGTCCCTGTTTGATAGGGATGCTTCAGAGACTTTTTTTTTCCTCAGAAACTAATTTTTTTGTATTATTTATTTTAATTGTGCGTGTATGCATGTGGGCGTGTGTATGTATGTGTGCGGCGTGTGTGTGTGTGTGTGTGTGTGTGTGTGTGTAGAACCACGGATGAATTCGGGAACCACCATGGACCACCTCCACCTCCTCCTTGTTTACTCTGCCCCGGGACTCACAGGCTCCGCCCTACCAGGACCAGAAACGCAGGCCGCCCCCACTTCCGCCTGGCATCTATACGTGGGGTCTAGGATCTGAACTTAGGACCTTCCACCTGCAAGGCAGAGGCTTAACCCCTGAGCTACCTCTCCAGCCCCTCAGAAACTAATTTTTAAGGAAGTGTTTCAAATACATTTGCATGCTTTATACCCTGGAACCTTTGATGGGTGTGCTTGACCCCACACTTTTCCTACTTTCTCAGTGAAAGTGGGTATCTTCTTTTCAATAGGGTAATTGCTAAGAGCTGCAGCCACTTCTTCCATGTTTTTGTTTGCTCTAAATAAGCTCTTTTCCTGTCTAATCTGCAGGTTTTACAAATCCTTCTGCTATACTTTTTGATCTCAATTTTAATTAAAATCTTCACTATATGGAGCCAGCAGCAGTCATCCTACAGATTGATATTATGCTGCCTTGAATTTTTCCCCACTCAGTTAAAATAGTCCATTTTATTTATTTATTTGTTTATTTTTCATTTATCTATTGTTATTGTGTGTTTTGGTGCATGGTATCCATGTATGGATGCATGCACCACAACATGTATGTAGAAGTTAAAGGACAATTCCTTCTACTTTTATGTGGGCGCTGGTGATTAAACTCAGATCATTTAAGTCCATTCAATGAGCACATTTACCCACTGAGCCATTTCATTGGCCCATGGCCCATGATCGTTGAGTGCAGTCTCACTCAAATTTGTAAGATACTGGTGTGACATAGCCAGATACTTTGCCAAACATAACATGAGTAAGTTCCAGTCTAGTTTCCAATGAGCTCCACTGTTCATTTCTGCAATCTCATGAGCACAGTCTTTATTTATTACCTGCATTTCTGCTGGCATTCTGGTTTTACAGGTTCCCACTCAAATTGCCTAGTAGACCGTTCTTATGGAAGTCTAGGATTTTCTCTTATCTTCGTCTCCAACTCTTCCACATTCCTCTTGTAAACCAGTTCTAAAGGTCTAAATCCACATGGTCAGGTGTAACAGCAACAAACCTACTTATCTGGTACTTTTCTGTTAGTGTTGTCATCACTGTAACAAAATACCTAACAGGGCCAGATTAAGGAGTGTATCAGTTATTGTGCACATTGTTGGAACAAAATATTGGAATGAAGCAATTTAATGAGGTAAGTGTAAGTTATTTTGAATTATAATCCCAAGAGTACCATTCGTATGATAAGGAAGTCATGGTGGCAAGAGTACTTGAGGTAAAGCAATGAATGCTGCTTGGCTTGCTTTCTCCTTCTTATATAGTTCAGGCCTCTCATCCATGGAATGGTAGTGCCCCCTCAGTGAGACAAATCTGGAAAATCCCTCACTGTATGTTCAGAGTTTTTTTTTTTTTTTTTCCCCCAAGGTGATTTCTGATCCTGCCAAGTAGAAAGCCAATGTAGGCAAGAAGGAAGGATTTATATTGACTTATGGTTTCAGATATTTTAGTCCATCATAGTGGGAAAGCATGGCAAAGGGACTCTAGTTTGTTGACATGGAAACAACTAAGTGCTATTTAGCACGTGTACCCAAATGGGATGATGCTCAGTGGTTTAAAAAATGAATGAAACCCTTCTATTTATAGTAGCATGATGAACTAGAGATCACTATGTTAAGCAAAATATGTTGAGTACAGAAGCACAAGTGCTACATGATGGTCCTAAAAATATTCATCTCTTAGAAGTTGAAAATAGAAAGGTGGTTGGTTACCAAAGGATGTAGGGAAGGAGCAACTGTAGATCAATGGAATTGGATTACAATTGGGAACAAAATTCTTTAATTAATAATACAGTAATTTCTGTAGTTGCAGTGGCCTTTTTTATGCCCTGAATTGGGGCAAAATGTTTGGACTGTAGCAAAAAAGTGAATGTGATCCAAATCAGAGGGCGGCTTATCAGGTAGTGGCTTAACCTTAGGAAATTCTTACAGACTCCACTGTGAGCTTTGAGGAAGGCAGATATCCTTGGAAGCTGGAAAAAAAAAATGACAGCATGTGCTAAAGTGGGGTCTGAGTGGCATGGCACAAAATCCCCTGAACAACCCACAACAGATGTTCAGTGGAAATGACCTCCTGAGTCAAGTACATGTCCAGATTATTGCCTGTCTTTAGTCCCTTTAGGATAATTCTACTCAGGCTAAATGTGAATGCTATTACTCAGCTGGTCATGTCCTAAAGTACCTTATTAGGGACAAGTTGTGTCATGCTGAACAAACACCACTTATTCTCTCCAAGCTGATTTCGCCACCACATTTAGTCTATGTGACTAGAAGTCTCTAGACTTCTTCCCAGCCATGAGAAGGGGCATGGACCAAGTGCCTCAGCAACAGCGATGGGTTAAAGAACAAACAGATAATGTCTCCAGAACAGTGAACCAGACCCAGGACTTTATTTTTTTATATAATACTTTCTTTTATTCTTTAAAAAATTCATTCATGTATACAATGTATTTTGGTCATCTTTACCCCTCTCTCTGCTCTGGCTGCCCCCTAACATGTCTTCTTCAATCTACATGTTTCTTTCTTTCCATTCTTTCTTTTACAGGACTATAATATAAAATAATATATGAACTATGAAAATACACTTAGGATGTAGATAGTTGTTATGATTGAATTTTCAGCTTCACATGGGTTTGGAACCCATGATAAAGCTGAAGGGCGGCAGTTTTGGCCATCTCCTTTGAGTCTGAGTAAGCCTCTAGCGTGAGTACATGTAGCCAGGTTCATGGGGACTGCCTGTGATGTGAGCATATGGATATTGAGGTTTTTTAACCACTAAAACAGGAATTCAGGAAGGATATCATCAACCTCAGAAAGCTTTGAAATGACCAAACTGCCCTAACAGGACAAGAAGCCAAATCGTTAAAAATTTCAAGGCTCCTTTCTCCTCAAGAAAAGTTATTTTGGAAAATAATTTGAGGAAAGGACAAGGAATTCCAGGAGTTTAGAGGTATCCTTATCCTAAAAGGAGACCAATGGTGCTTGGAAAACTTCAGAACTCATTGGGTTACTTAGCCAATTCATAACTGGTATCTTGCTAAGTTGGGGAAAAATACTTAGGGGCCATCTGTACTCTGGGGTCAGGCAGCATTCATGGTTCCTAAGTGCCAGGGAGCTCCCCAAGGCCTCGGGGTCTACAACAGGACCCATCAGGTGACAGATCTGTCCCAAAGAATATTCAGGAGCATAAAGACGGGATCCCTGGCCTCCTGTGGCCCTCAAGACCTGATCACCTCACTCATTCTCAGTAGGTGCACTTTGAGCTCCTCAATCCCATGGTTTGGGAGCCAGGTGTACAAGCCTGCTGCTGCCCTAGCTGAGGACCAACAAGTCAATTTAAGGGACTTCCCTTTTGTTGGGTATGGGCAGGAATATTTAAATGATGCTCTTTAGCCTCAACAAACTAGTAGAGGCTTCAGAAACGTTTGTATGTCAAATGTTCATATGTCAGAACGCTGAACACATACATTCCGTCTCCCCTCCTGGTCACCTGCTATCACACATGTGATGTAGCAACCACACCACACCATCTTCAGGGGTACAAGGCCCAGGACTTCTGAGGGGGCCATCAGGAAAGAGATTCTCTCCCTACTGCAGTTGCTAAGTATGGTCCTGAAGCTATTGGTGGTTACCTCTGCCTTCGATTTGACAGAACTCATTTAGAGAGACTGAGGAAGAGAGATATAGAAAGAGAAGAGGCAGGCAAAGAGAGAGGAAATTTGAGACAATGCTTCATCTCTTGACTTCAGATAAGCCCTCTATCCTTGTTCTGACATCTTTTTAATCAGCTATGCAAATGATCGTTCTCCTCAGCACCGAGTCAGGTTATGGCTTTTACTTTGAATGTTCTTATGACAGCAGAGGTGATTGAAAAGTTCAGAGTCTAGCGAACAGTGTTTCTTGGCTGGGAGGGGTCTAACATCTGGGAACACCACAGAGGGCTGTCCTGAGGTACAGAGTAGAGACACAACTTATGCAGGGTCACATAAATGCTAGAAAATTTGACAGACCTTTAAAAGCTGCAAAAGAAGCTAGAGTTGCACTGACCCTCCCCAAATTACCCAACGAAACCCAGACACTGATGAATGACTAAATAACCTTGAGTCCTATGTTCTTTGTCTGTTTGTGTGTGTGTGTGTGTGTGTGTGTGTGTGTGTGTGTGCAACCGTCTTGTCTGCCTGCCTGCCTATCTGTCTGTGTCTATGTGTATCGGAGGGCACTGTGTATGTCTGTGGAGTCCCAAGGGTCACTTCAGGAATCACCCTGGATTATTCTTCCTCCTTTTGGCTTTGCTCTAGGGTTTCCCAGGCTCCGCCTTCCAGGCTTAGGTTGTCGTTTCCACTCGGCATTTTTATGTGGGATCTGGGATCTGAACTCAGGTCATCCTGCTTTTGAGGCAGAGGCCTAACTCCTGAGACATCCCTCCAACCCACCTGAGTCTCTTTATACACTAAGATGGATACAGAGAAAATCACTCATGATCTTTGGCGTTGAGAGGACTCTATAAAAGCTTTTCTTAAAATTTATGTATTTGAGGAGAACTTGCAAGATCTTAGCAATAATAGAATAGAGATGAAATGTAAGCAGAAAAAGGGCACCTTTGACCAAAGGTTTAGGTTAACCACCTCCCACCTCAAAGCTCAGGGAGCCTCCCAGAAGAGAGGGTTGTAAGAATGCAAGAGTAGGATGTCTTCTCTCTTCTAGGTCTAATAGCATAAGAACAGAAGAGGCAAGATAAATAAACCTCTTACCTCAATCTGCAGGGGAGAGCTTTCCTTCTTGGCAAGAAAGGCGAACCTGCCATCAGATAACAGTTAGCAAACAGCAGACTTTGCAGTTGGCTGATTGAGATGACTGAAGAGACAACGGGACTGTGGAAGATACTGTGGTCGTGGACTAGGACACAGCCCTGGCCTGAGAATGTGTTTCATAGAATCTCCTCCCCATCCTGGTCCTGCTGAATCAGCAAGTCCCCAGTGACAGATAAACATGACAACGTGTTGTGAAAATGTCATCCTATGTGGAATCAAATCAGAATTTCTCAAACTGAGTGTTCAAAATAATGAATGTGTGGAATTTTTAGAGGTGCATCAGCAGTCCTTGGAGCCATATTGCTCCTTCTTACACTAATAAGAAGACTTGTAAGCAGCATCAGAGCAGAAGTGCTTCATGGAGATGTGCAGACTTGGTGTGATAGTTAATCCTGGGTGTCAACTTGACCACACCTGGCACTAATTAAGATCAGCTGTCAGACTACCTGAAGAGATTATCCAGATCAATACATTACATTGCAATACATTATAATACAAATACAATACAAAGACCAGCCTTTGGTCTGATTGGAACCTCCCAGTAGCAGACCAGTTAAAAGGAACCACAGAACAGAAGACTTACAAGAGAGGCTCTCTGCTTCTTCAACTCTCTAGGAATCCTCCAGTCTTCAGCTGTCACCCACTGGCCTACTGGACTGAGCCGCTCTAAGGCTCCAGGATGGTTGCAGTGGCTTAGCCTGACTCCAGCTTCAGCCACTAGCCATGTCACCTCTGCCATGAAAGACTGTTCTTCCCCTCTGGAACCATAAACTGAATAAACCTCCCTTTCTCCCTTAAAAAAAAAAAGAATGCAAGAGTATGAAGAATGGCAGGCCAGACATGATCTTCTAGATATGACAGAACTGCTGAATCCATGAATTTCCTGCAGATATGTACATTTCCACAAGACTGCATGGGATTTGTCCTATCAACATTTCACAATGGAAGGGGAAAGAACTCAAGAGATTTCATACTTTTCTAAGAGATCGATGAGGACTAATGCTGATGAGGGAGTGTGTGGGGGTGTTTTCCTTAATGGTATACTCACTGATGTATGAATCATGTTCTAGCTAGTACTCAGACATATGCCATCAAAGGCAACCCACATGAAACATGGTAGGCATTCATATAAAAAGGCATGAAAACAGAAGTAAAACTGGTACAGAAGAGGGGTTATAATGAGAAAAGTTGGGAGGATAAGATTGATGATTAATGTATAGAAATATCATAAATTCACTATATTTATGTATGAAACTTTAAAAGAATAAAAAATTAAATGTTTGGGGTGAAGCTGTACTAGTCAGGGTTCTCTGAAAAACAGAATTTCTAGAATGCTTTATATATATATATATGTTTATTAAGTTAACTCACAATCAAAAATAATGTCCTTCAAAGTAGCCACCCATAGTTGCTTTGTTTTTGGCCAGAATGTCTACAAAGCCAAAAGATCCAGAGAAGGTCTTGAACCTCTACCTGGATGAAGGGCTGAAGACGCTGGGCTCCATCGTTAGCAATAAGCAGCAAACAACAGCAAAGCCTAGACGCCAAGCTCCAAAGGCAGCAGGAACAGCGGTGAGATGGAAAGGATGGATCTTCATGTCAGCCAAGGATGGAGGCAGTAATAGCAGCAGCAACAAAGAAGGCAACGACGCTCTAAAAAGTGAAAGACACTCAAAAAGTGGACTCAACAGCAAGTCGACACAATAAAGGAAGAGCACATTCCTCCTCCTTGCATCTCCTATTATTCCTTCCACCCTTGGAAAGTACCACCTACTATGTATGAACTGGGCTTCCCACATCAATTAATCAAGTACCTGCAGACTTGTTCAGGGGCCTGCTCCAAACATTAACTCTCCATAGCTGTGCCCCAAACAGTCTGTAACTGTCAAGCTGACACTGAAATGTAACCATAACAGGAGCCGAGGGAGTGATTGTTGAATTCTGGATAACTAAGGCCTTTCATGATAGAAAGAAGTGTGAACCATTCACAGGTTCTGTTTATTGTTTTTCCAGAAGAAGATAGTCATGAAGTCCAAGAGACCTGCATTTTGAGGAAAACATATGATCGTGAAATGGCAATGTGATAAACTGAATGAAACAATGCACACTAGTCTGGATTCACAAATCCCTATACTCACCTGTTCTTCCTGACTTGCTGTTTTGATGGTTGCTGTGTTGAGGATCATTTTCCTTAGCACATGCCTCTCTTAGCACCAGACATCATCTTCTCTTCTCCTTCTCCCTTTTTACCAAAAGCCAAAAGTTGCAAGAACTTGTGTCTAAACAGATTCAGATGTTGTGCTCATTTTTCCCTATTTCCTAAATTGTCCAATTTCATCAGACAATGACCTCAATCTAGCTGAGCATAATGGAGACAATTATCAGTACTTTGATGCATGAATAAGCCCTGGTTTTACTTTACCAATTGCCTATTAAGTGTTTGCTGGATTCTTCTGCTTTCCTTTCCCATGTCAGAGTTAAGGCAAGCAACAAAAACCAAGTAACTGCATTGCTGACTGAAAGAGAAGAGAAGAGAAGAGACAAAGGAGGAAAACAAACTCAGAGACTATAAATTTCCCCTGAAGTAGAACAACCTATTTTGATGAGCATCCCTTAACATTTTACCGGAAGTGCATTACCATGGTAACCTAGGGCTGCAGAGCACACAGCATTGGAGGCTTTTTTCCCCTGTCTATTGGCCACATCATGTACCTTCTGATACTAACTGTATGCCTACTATATGTAAATCATACATATAAACTTCAACTGTAGTGAAATGGATTTGAATAAAGTCCAATTACTCTTTTGGTTAAAATATATCTATTTATGTCTTTGAAAGACAGAGAGACAGACAGAGAGAGAGAGAGAGAAAGAGAGAGAGAGAGAGAATGTACATGGCACATTCATGGTGTATAAGTGGAGATCTGAGAACAACTTTCAGAAATCAGCTTTCTCCTTTCAGCACATGGGTTTCCAAATATTGAACTCAGGCCATCATAGTTTTGAGTGCCTTACCTGATGAGCTATCTTTCTAGTCCTTAAAATATATCTTAAAGGAAATGTTGAAAATAAATGTAAATCCTGTTTCTAGACTCTATTGATATCTGAACCTACTTGATATTGGACCCAACATACATAAGGCTTCTTTTTAATACTCTAGGCCTGGACATTTTGGCTCATCTTATAGAGATGTATTCAAATTATCAACTCATTCACAAAGCACATGTACATTGAACTGCATAGCATAAAGAAAGCAGCATTGTAGTTACTCTTCTCTGTTGCTATGACACAAGATTCAAACTCAGGTAACTTAAAGAGAGAAAGGGGAGATTTATTCAGCTTATGCTTCCAGAGGGGAGATATAGTCCATTATGGCATGGAATGCATGGCTGGTTGGCAGAAGTTAGAGGCAACCTACATAATGTCCATCAAGGAGGCTGAGAGCTGCAAAAATGCCAGTTGCAAGAACAAACCTCTCCAGGAAGTAGGGTGGGGCTGATCAGCCTCAACACCCACCCTTGTGACTCTTTCCCTCTCAAGATACCTCTTAAAGGTGCCATGACTTTTCCAAACAGCTAAAGATTCAAACATAGGAACCTGTGGGCATGAAATGTGGACAACTCACATTTCAAATCATGACAAGAATGAAGAAAAAATAAGCTCAAAGCATCATTTCAAGACACAGGTAAACCTATCAGCCAATGTGTCTTTACCATGAAATTGAGAAGATTCTTAAGTTAGATTGATACCTATGAACCTCAAAAAATGCAGGAGAACAGAGTGATAATGGAAAGATAACAATCTTCAAATGCACAAAATCTATCAGTTATCCCCACCATAAGTTCTAGACCTGTGTAAGTCTTGCAAAATACTTTCAGAATTTGGAGATGATCCACCATCAACCAGGAACTCTGTCAAAACTTTATAGAGTGTGCGTGTGTGTGTATGCGTGTGTGTTTGTGTATGTGGTGTGAAGACACTGTGTATTCCATGGAGGCCCTACAGTGACTTTTTTTTTTTTCTGCTCATACAAACATAATAGGAACCCCTGTCCCCTCCCTCCCTCCACTCCTCCCTGGACCTCTCTGTTCCCTCCCCGCTTTGTCCCTTCCTTTCCCCCCTCCCTCCCTTTCTCCCAGTGCCCCCTCCCCCCATCTCTGAAGCTTCCTTTAATGAGTTTATCAAACTTTCCTCTGGGTCCTCCTCTCTGATGAGGTGTAAGGACTCAGTGGCATTTCTTAGAACTCTTTCTTGTGCTCCCCTTAAGTATAGGAACACTACTGTGACTGTTTAATCCCTTGCTTCTAAGGATCCTAGTGCCTTTAGTCCATGCTAGAATTTGAGGGGTCAATGATATGTTGGTCATTGAGCAGATCATGCAGAGTCCTGTTATAATTACTTCAGCCCTAACTTGTGCGGAGTACCTTGCAAATCATTGCTCCTCCCATCCTTGTGCTCTTACAATCTTACCGCCCCCTCTTCTGCAAATTTCCCTGAGCTTCAGGATGGGGAGAGATTAGGCAGGCCTGATTCCAGGTGGTTGTTATAGAGTCTCTGATGTTCTGAATTATGGTATGTTGATGATTTTTTTTTCAGTTTTGCTGTTCCTGAAATGCCCTTGGATCCATCTTGATGGGTATTGGATGTCACCCCCTCTTAGGACAGCTTTCATTGTGTCCCAGAGATTTTGGTAAGTTGTATTTTCATTATCGTTCACTTTCAGCAAATCTTGAATTTCCTTTGTAATTTCTTCCTGAATCCAATTCTCATTCAGCATCACAGTGTTAAGTTTCCATGAGTTAGTGTATTTTCTGTTGCTTATTGTGTTATGGATGTCAAGCTTTAGGCCGTGGTGGTTTGATAAGGTACAGGCTAGAATTTCAACTTTCCTGTATATGTGTAGATTCGTTTTGTGTCCCAATATGTGATCTATTTTGGAGAAAGTTCCGTGTGCTTCTGAGAAAAATGTGTATTCTTTGGTGCGTGGATGAAAAGTTTGATAGAGATCACTAAGGGTTTGATTAAGCTCCAAAGTGCCTCTGTTAAGTTTTTTACCTGTTGATCTATCCCATGTTGAGAGGGCAGTGTTGAAATCCCCAAGAATTATCGTTTTGGGATTGATTTCTTGCTTTAGACGTTGTAGGGTTTGCTTAATGAATGTGGGGGAGGCCGTATTGGGTACATATATGTTCAGTATTGTGAAGTCTTCCTGGTGAATTGTACCTGTGACTAAAATGTAGTATCCATCTGTGTCTCTTATGATTTTTTTTGGTTTGAAGTCTACTTCATCCGATAGCATAATGGCTACCCCTGCCTGTTTTCTGGTTCCATTAGCTTGCAGAATTTTGGACCACCATTTTATTTTTAAGATGTGCCTATCTTTTGTGGTGAGATGGGTTTCCTGCAGGCAGCAGATTGATGGATTGTGATTTTTAATCCAAGTTTGTAATCTGTGTCTCTTGATCGGTGAGTTAAGTCCATTAACATTTAATGTTATAATGGAGAAATTATTTTTAATTCCGGACATTTATTATGTTTAGTGGCTTTTGTAAGTGTATTGTTACACCTTTAGGTTTTGGTAGTATTATACTTCCCTTTTTTTCTCCTGGATATGCCTGTTTTTTTCTTCAAGCTTGAGTATCATTTCTAGCATTTTTTGAAGGCCTGGTTTGGTGGACATGTATCTCTTCAAGTTGTCTTTGTGCTGGAAGATTTTTCTTTCTCCCTCGATCATGACAGATAGTTTTGCGGGGTATATCGGCCTGGGTTGACATTTTTGCTCATTCAATACTTGAAGTATGTCTCTCCAAGCTCTTCTTGCTTTTACTGTTTCGACTGAGAAGTCATTTGTTATTTTAATAGGTTTACCTTTAAAAGTGACTTTTTTTTTTCCCTCGATGCTCTCAGCACCATTTCTTTATCTTGAATGTGGAGTGTTTTAACTATTATTTGCCATGGGGAGTTTCTATTTTGGTCATATCTGTTTGGGGTCCAGAATGCCTCTTGTATTTGGATGGGCCTCTCTTTTTTAGATGAGGAAAGTTTTCCTTGATGACTGTTTGAAAAATTTCCTCAAGTGTGGTATTTTGAGATTCTTGCTCTGGTATTCCATGAATACGCATGTTCAGCTTCTTCAGGGTGTCCCATAACTTGAATATTTCTGTCGAGTATCTTTTTGGCTTTAACATACTCTTCCATTGAGCTGGTTAATACTCCCACTTTGTCTTCAAGGTCTGAAATTCTGTTTTCTGCTTCATTAGTTCTGCTGATAAGACTCTCTGTGGAGTTCTGGGTTGAAGATAACTTGTCTTTTAGTTCAGTTTTTAACTCTGCTTGATTCTGTTTTAACTGCTCTATGCTTGTTTTTGTTTCTTGAACTGTTTTTCTCAACTCCTCCAAGTGTCTGTTGTGTTCCTCTTCAAAGCGATTGATGCGGTTATTTAATTCCTCCCGGATTTCCTCTTTCATAGTATTGAACATGGTAATGATCGTGTTTTGAAAGTCGGTACCCTGGGTCAGGCTTTCTTGACCATTTTCCGTGGGTTTGTTCTGGTTGGAGTCCATCATTATGGGATTGATTCCTTCAGTTGGAGATTTGTTTACTTGGGTGTTGTTTTTCTTTGACTTGGGCATTGTCGTTTTAACCTTGAGACCTTCTTTCAATTTCTGTGCATTTTTCACTAAACTGAATTATTTGGCCTGAAGTGTTGGGGTTGGCCAGGGGCGGAGCTTACCTGCGTCACAGCGCGCAGCAGGTTGGGGAAAGGGAGGATGCGGCAGGTGGCCGGGTGCTATTTAACCTGGGGAGCTGGGGGCGTGGCCCGGGAGGATGGAGTCCTCCCAGGCCTGGCGCAGCTCCGGCTCCCGCTGGCTGGTGGGAGGAGCTGGGTCCCTTGGGCTGCCTGGGATTCTGGGGTTGACCGGGGGCGGAGCTTACCTAGGTCGCGGAGTCCTGGCTGGACTGTGAGCGTTCCAGGCGCCATGGGTTGGGGAAAGGCCCTATAGTGACTTTTTACATCTACCCTTGAATGTGCTCTTCTAACAAGACTCCAGTTTAACAGCTTTTTGTCTCTGGCCAGGGGGTGACATACAGTGCCCATCAGGATGGAGTGAAGGGCATTGCAAAAGAAAATCAACAAACCACAATCCAGAACTTCAGAGACTGTACATCAACCACCTAGAACTAGGCCAGCCTAATCTCTCCCCATCCTGAAGCTCAGGGAAATTTGCGGAAGAGGGGGCGGTAAGAGTGTAAGAGCAAAAGGATGGGAGGAGCAATGATTTGCAAGACACTCCACACAAGTTAGGGCCGAAGCAATCATAATTGGACTTTGCAGGCCCTGCGCAATGTCCAACACACTATTGACCCCACAAAGTCTAGCATTTGCTAAAGGCACCAAGATCCTTGGAGGCAAGGGATTGACAGCCACAGTAGTGTTCCTATCCTTAAGAGGAACACGGGAAAGGGTTCAGGGAAAGGCCACTGGGTCCTTGTACATCATTGGAGAGGAGGGCCCAGAGGAGAGTCTGCACATTAAAGAATTCTCTGGGGATTGGGGGGGAGGCACTGGGGAATGGGGAGGGAGGGGTGAGGGGAGGGGGAGCAGGGGGTTGGGGGGGAAGAGGAGGGAGGAAGGGAACTGGTGTACCTATTACGTTTATATGAGCGGAAATAATAATAAAAATGTATAAAAGAAAGGAATCATCCTAAATTACTTAACCTTCTTTTGGTTTTTACTCTAGCGTTTCTCAGGGTCTACTTTCCAGGACTGGAAGTGCAGGTCACCTCCATTTCTGCCTGTCATTTTTATGTAGGACCTGGGATTTGAACTTAGGTCCTTATGCTTTTGGAATAGAGCCATCTCTACAGCACTATAGGAATTATCTAAAACTTTCCAACAACTCTATGACATCATTTTAACTAAACGTGTTTTATCTCACCCCACAGCCTAGGCTTATCTTAGCTTGGGAGACACAATGTGGTCCCACAAATTGTGGAAAAATCCACTGCCTTCATTATTTGGAAAGGAACATTTCATACATAGTCCACAGAACCAGCACAGAACATTCCTGATCTGTTTTAATATCATTCCCTTTCTGTTCCCAGAATCTAATAAGGCAATAGCCAGGTAAGCATGCACTTGTATCTTTTATAGACATATGGTCAAAGACACTCGCTGTCTGCTATTTGTTCATCTAATGCAAGGATTGATTCAATTCATCTCCAAATAGTTTTGTAGATTAATTGGAAAATAATGAGCCTACTGGTAAAGAAAATCTCCTCGACCCAGACCTTCATCTTTCACCTCACCCACTTGACCCTTGTCTGCCTTCTCTGTAACGAAAGAGCCTATTCCATAGGATTGGTGTGAAAATTAAAGCAGTGAATAGTACTCTGGGTGTAACATAAACTCTCAGTAATTATTGGATGTCAGGATTACTGTGTAGATCACTGTTTTCACTAAATCAGGGCAGCTTGACAGTGTCTTATCCAGTGTTCTTGCAGCCAAGTGTTCTTTGGAATTCAGAAGGTAGGAATTTTGGAAAGCCAACAAGACATCTGTATTACGTTCAACCTAGGTTGTTACTTCCTCAGTGGAAGGAAGTGTCTTCTCAGACAGGATAGTAGGCCACAGTTACAGGTCTGCCTCTGGGCCAAAGGACATAATATTTTGCTGTAAGAGGAAGAAACAAGGGTGATAAGAAGCTTTCTTTCCAGTTGACAGCAAGTGTACTTACTAAGAATATATAGATAAGACAGTATGGTGTATCTGTTGGGTTCTTTTCCAGAATTCAGTTACAGATAGGAGACTATACAAATCTTAACTTTGGGACAAAAGTTTCATTGGACACCCTGTCCTGCTTCCCCAGCCTCATCTAAATTCTCACTGAAACTGATCTGTCATCAACCCTTCCAGAATTCCCTATCACTGAATGTACAAAGGAGGGAGGGGCAACTCCTTATGACCTTTTGGCCTCACCCAACTTTTCTGTACCTCTTGGGTGGCACCCCTGGTTCCAGTTCTCTTACTATCTATTCTTTCAGCCCCTTTGCTGGCACTTTCTGCTCTCTTAATTTTTTTAAATTTTATTATTTATTTAATTGTGTGTGTATGTGTGTGTGTATGTATGTGTGTGTATGTGTGTGTATGGGTGTGTGTAGAACCACGGACGAATTCGGGAACCACCATGGACCACCTCCACCTCCTCCTTGTTTACTCTGCCCTGGGATTCACAGGCTCCGCCCTACCAGGACCAGAAGCGCAGGCTGCCCCCCCCCCCCCCCGCTTTCGCTGGCGTCTATACGTGGGGTCTAGGATCCGAACTCAGGACCTTCCGCCTGCAAGACAGAGGCTTAGCCCCTGAGCCACCTCTCCAGCCCCACTTTCTGTTCTCTTAAGTGCCTCCCTGGAGGCTGGTGCTCATTGCCTAGGATTCTCCTGCTGGGCTTTCCTAATTGGTCATCTCAGCTTGGGTGTGTAGTACCCCATAAGGTCTACTAGGTCAGGTTGTCCTTAGGTCTCCTTGCTTTGTGGTACTACTTTACCCTTCAAAAATTCCCTGGTCCCTTCAGGAGGCTGCAACCTTGCAGCAGAGCACTTAGCACCTCTGAAGCCTCCTCTCCACTTCCCCAGCCAGCTCCACCTCCTCACAGCCTCACATATAAGAACATGTGTCCACATTTGCCTTGCACTGAGCCTAGTTACCTTTTCATCTGACTCATCTTCCAAGGTTGCTTTCCTTCCTGAAGAAGACTTAGATTCTTCTGACACGAAGAGTTCCTGGGAATGCCTGCTCCACCGCCACCATCTCCACCACTAGCCAGGTCTTAATATCTAGCTCCTCTGTCCACCTGGACTGCTAGACCTCAGAGGTGCATCATCATCGTCATCAGCCCAAGCTTAAATGAGGAGACTGAAACGGCCTCTCTCATCAGGTGATTTTAGAATGCTTGCTGCTTTGCGGAAAACAACAAGGCACTTAGCATGATCTGGGTGCAGAGGGCATGTGGCACATTTAGAGATTATGGTTATGGTTCTCAACACTTCGTGCATTGTAAGTCTCCCAGTGGAGAAACAGCTCCTGCTCCCTGCCTGACTCTCCCACAATGTTTCCACAGTCTCTCATACACGGTGCGGGTGATGTTTGTCAGATGAGATTCTTACACTGTCACATCTCACCTTAGTACTTAAGTTGTTTCAAGTCTTTTTTGAAGTAAAAGTACAAAGGAAAAAAGGGCACACAGCCAAAGAAAGATCAGGTTTAAAGATGTAATTTTTTTGTGCAAACACACAAATCCTAAGGCAATGCAGCCACTTATTTGCACAGCTGAACCTAAGTAAAGCCTGGGAAATGTGTCTATCTGGGCTACTGAGGAATAGCAGTGTGGTGAAGGAACAGGGAATCAATCAGTCTAGAGCAGAGAAGGGCCATCTGGCAGAGGCCATAGGAAGCTTCATTAAGGTCTGTTAAGCCCCAGATACTAGGTCATTAGCAAAGGGATTTGTTTTGAACTCAATAAAACCGTACACATGCATAATTACATCATGTCACCCAACCCAAGATTTGCCTCTTCTGAGGTGCTCCACTGACTCACAACCAGATGTTGTTCCAGATGTTTTCCTGTATCCCAACGCCTCTGCCAGAGTTACCTCCAGCTGCATTTGCTGAAGGCACTCTTCCAGCTGGGCTTGGTGTGCCCCTTCCTGGAACCACAAATGGGAAAGAATTCATGGTGAATGGGTGTCTTTCCTAGTCTACCCCAGAGAAACTGGGGTACGGGTACATTGTAAGTGCTTGTTTTACCTTTAAAGGCCAGGAACTAAGCAGAGATAGGTCAGTAAGTAAGATGCCTGCTCACAAATCTGGAAACCTGAGATCCCCAAAGTCCACAAGGAGGAAGGAGAGAACTGACTTTTAAAAGTTTCTGACCTCTACTTGTGTACAATAGCATACATGTTCACTCTCTCTTTTTCTCTGTCTTTCTCTATCTCTCTCTCCCTCATAAATAAACTATATTAAACAAAAAGTATAGGGAGCTGGCTACAGGAGTAGCCCTCTTGGCAGCTGTGGGCAGCCTGTTAAAGGTACACCATTTGGATGCTCTTCTTGTCCACATGTCTTGGTGACAGAGATGAATTTCTTTCACCACTCTGCAGTGCCTGATTAGGCCACTCCCTGCAGTGACTGAGGGAAGGACAATGGAGATGAGGGCTGAGACATCACAGAGACCCAAACAGAAAGAACTGAATCATTCCAACTGTCTGATTCAATGAAAAAGGATTGGGCTTCTAGGCATGCAGTTGCAGTGTGAGCTCAATAGCACAGAAGATGGAGCAGAGGGAGTCTACGTCCAACCATCTTTTCCAGGACACTGCTGAGAGCCCCACAGAATTCAGAGGTAGACACAGTGAATGCCCAAATATGCAATAGCGAGCATGGGGGCTTTTATAGTCTCCCCACAGCTCCATCCCTTTTGGAGAAACTATGACAACCATAGTGTGCAGTCAGTTCATGGTGATAATCCAGAGCATGTGTTTTTTACTTTCCAGTGAGTATTCTAAGCCCAGTCCTCTAGAATTTGAACTTTCAAGAATCCCCATGACCTTACAGAAGTCCCTTTCTACTGACTTCTGCCAGAGTATGACAGTGACTTTTAGTCAAAGATCTTCAAAGCAGGGTCTGGTCAATGCATAAGCCTAAGAAAGGATGCACTGAACCTCGCCTTTCAGTTCATCTAGGTTCTCTTTCCCAGAAGACAGCCAAGCATGAAGTGGCATTCCCTTAGAGATTCCCAAAGAAACAAAAGACTTACACTAATAAGTCAGAGCACCTGCCGTGCAGTCCGAGGCATGCACCGTTTGTGTTGGCGTGAGGCCCTGGAAGCAGCTCTGGCAGACAGGGGCCTTGTGGGAAGCTGTGGGCTGAACTGACCAGATCACTGAAGGCTTCCTGAGCTAACTATACTGACCATCTATGTCCCAGAGCTGAAAACCAGTCCTGACATTTTACTGACAAATGTGAAGGTTCTGCACCAGACTCCTAAGCCCTGGTCCCTTCAGTGCTTCTTTCTCAGGACACATATAGAGCTCTTTGAGTCAGTGCTGATTTCTCTGCCACTCTAGGGTTTCTGGGTTTTTGTTTTTTGAGTCCTCTGCCAAATCTTCTTGGCATTTCTTACGTTACAGTCATTTCTTACGTTTCTCCTCAGTATATTTGTGTCTCTTCATTTATATTCCTCTTCTAACTTTTACATGGCTTACAAACCAGGAAATCAAGTTGGTCAAAGCTTTGGATGGTACAGGTGCAAAGGGATTTGCCTGCCGGCTAGGTGAGTAAATTCCTTTCCCTGTGGGATGTTTCCGCCCTTCCTTCTGATAAATGAGTGTCTCCTATACTCTAAAATGGCCAGCTGGTCGACCCTGGACTCCAGTCATGGGAGATGTTAATCTGCCATGAAGTGAAGTTTACTTCTCTGACTATCCTCCTTGGCCTGCCCACTCTGAGAACTGACTCACAGAATGTGGAAGGAGCAACAGTGTGGGGATTCTGAGCTCGGGTCCCAAGTGGTGGCACCACCATCGGAGCATCATCACTCAGAGGAAATTGGTGAGTTCTAGCCAGACTGTTCCCAATGAGACGCACACAGAGGAGCCTGTTCTCCTCAGAGAGGAGGCGTGGAAAGCACATCAGTTAGTTTGGTTATGTAACAAGCCACCCAGAATCTAGAAGCTTTAAATAGCAAGCTTTACTTCTCATGACTCATTAGGTGAGAAATTAAGGTTAGACTCAGTTTGGGGTGGCTGTTTTCCGCTATACTTGGTGTCGCCTGGAGAATCAGTTGGGACACTTCGAGAAGAGGAATAGCTGACTGACTGCTCTCTTGGATTTCCCCACATAGGAGTTCAGCGTGGACTTCCTCCTAGAAGTACCAATTCAGTGGAAACTGATCACTTGACACCTCTAGGTTAAGAATTTCCATGCTGTCACTCTGAGTATATTCTTTAGAGTTTCATACATGAATGTAGTAAATTTATATTCGTGCACCTTAATCTCAATGCTTTTCTTTTCCAATTACAACCCTTCTTCCCAGCCAGTCTTCTCATTATATTCATGTCTTTTAGCATGTGTGACCTGCTGAGTTCCATCTGGTTCCCTTTGATGGCATGTGTCTGCTACTTGCTGGAGTATGAATCACACATCATTGTGCCATGGAAAAAACATCTTTCCTTCCTCCTTTTATCAGCATTAACCTTCATCAGTTTCTCATCTCTTGAGATCTTTTCCCTTCCATAGTAAAATGTTGACAGGATAAGTTCTGCAGTGAATTCTTGAATGCAACAACTCTGTCATGTCTAAGAGATAATGTCTGGCTACACCTGTGCCCTGCCTTCAGACTCTTGCAATATTTTAAAAAAAATTTTTTTTGAGAGAGAGAGAGACAGAAAGACAGAGACAGAGACAGAGACAGAATACATGGTGCATGGATGGAGGTCAGAATTCAGTCCTTTCCTCCTACCACTGGAGTAGCTGGGGATTGAACTCAAGTCTCCTGGTTAACAAGCAGGCATGTTACTTGAAGAGCTATCTTGCCAGTCCAAGGCTCTTGCAATCTTCACTCCTTCTTTTGTGATGTTTCTTGAGCCTTGGGGTGTTGGGGTGTGGTTTAGAAATCTTGTTTAGGGCTACATAATCTGCAGACACTTATTTTCTGCTCTTTGACTCTAGCCATATTCTGCGTATAATAGCAAGTCACAAGACCAGTGCTATCGCCAGGAGCAGAGAAATAGACACTACCTCTTGGTGGGAGAACTACAAAGATTTTGACCACATCCAATCTTCCACAGCAGGAATCCCAAGTTCATTACTTTATAAAGGCCTAATAATTAGACATGCAGTCTTCGGATTTTAAAATAATCATCTTTCCCTGGTCCTGATTAGTGCTTGTGAATTAACAAAGTGCTTTTACTTTATTTTTTCAAGTGCCAAAGTTTTAGCTATGTAACTTCTTGATTTCAGATAAGGGGCCAGGAGCTAAACAAAAAAGCCAGTCCCTTACTTGGGATCCCAGCTTAAAGAACCTCAAATCCTGTGTTTGTTTGACTACAGTTTTTGCAAGGAATTCCATTTGTTCCAAGGGAGGCTGATTTGCTTAATTATAATTATGTTTGAGATCAGAAAGGAAGCTTCTCTTCCCCCCAGGCTCATGCCTGCTGGTTCAGAGCCATCTCTTGTCTCCAGTGCACTCATTTCTAACCATGCTTATAAACTCCAGACATGCTCTTCCCTACCAGTGACCAGACTACCTTTAAAAAGTGTGCACAACTGTTTCTCCTCGCAAAATGGGACTAATAGAATCATCTCTCTAAGAAAAGGTAGAAGCAGAAAGGGGGCTGTTCTAAAATGATAAAGAAATTTTTAGAAACCCTTGTTTTTCAGAAGTGTACTACATATAGTTGCCAGTGGAATATGTGTGCCACCTTATAGATGCCAATATGGGTACCTAACTCAAAATTTTACATGTTATTTGGAAACGTTTTTTGTTATTTAAACTTTTGGGGTTTTTTTGTCTTTGGTGGAGGGGCAGAGGATGATGCCCAAGAGTTGGCTCTTTCTTTTCAACATGAGGGCGTTGGGATCAACTTGGGTTCTCAGGCCTGGTGGAGAGCATCTCTACCTCGAATCACCTCACTGGACCCTGGGAGCATTTATGAGCCATGATACACTTAACTGAAAGAAGAAAGGAGACAAGGAAGGAAGGAAGGAAGGAAGGAAGGAAGGAAGGAAGGAAGGAAGGAAGGAGAAAAAAGAAGGCGAAGAAGAAAGGGAAGGGGAAAGGTAGACAAGGAAGAAAGAAGGATGAGAAAAATAGAAGGAGGGAATAATGAAAAGAAGGAAGGGAAAAGTAAAGTCTTAACCTCTTGAGAATATACTATAATTATTTTTAATAAATGAAATATAGATTAATTAAATCACAGAACTGAACCCCACACCAGAAAAAAAGAGTCAAGATCATGAATTAAAGACCTTTTTTTTTTTTTTTGGCTAGGGAGAAATGGAATGAGTCAGTCTTAAAATGATGACACTGATAATATTATTACTTACCGTGTTCGTGAGCTGCCTACACTTCCTTGTAGATGCCAAAGAATCAGAAGCAAAGACTTGAAAACTGCTAATCTATGCAGCATACGGCATTTAGCAGAATGTGGTCATTCTCAGTAGCCCTGCGGCTTTACACTTTACCCAATGAAGGAACGTGTTTGTTTATACTTTCTCTTTGTTCTCAACTTTGTGAGGCAGCCAGGGCAAATATGCTAATGTATAGATTAAGAACTTAATGGAGTGAAGCTAGTCAAGTCTAAGGATAGGCTTATGTCATGACTTATTGTCCTTACCATATTACTGACTTCTAAAAATAATGATTTTATTGAAGTTTTCTGAATTTAAGTGTACATATAGATAAAAACTTAAATAAAACATTTTCAATTTCTCACCACACAGAAGCGGTAACTGTTATGCCCATTATATTTATATTTAATATTAATATAATCATATATGTATATATATTTTTATCTGATGTTTTTATTTTTGGTTGCTTTTGTATAAACTTAGGAGAAGAGCATTTTTCTAATTTTTTCTTTGAAAACACAGCTATAAAATGCTACAATGACAGGAGGTAATTGACTATTCTATAATACATCTAATTAATGCTCTATTATTGTGTGACACAAGTAATTTTTGCTACAATAAATAACAGAATGAAAAAGTGTATAGGTCAATCTTTACATATCTGTTTTTAAGATGAATTTATTAAATTACAGGGTCAAAATCCATTCTGATTGTTAAGATTCTTAACATTTGCTTTGCTTTGTTCCTTGGGGCTCTGCTTCATAATGCTGTTATTACTTGACAAACTAATGGAACTATATCAAGACAGATCATTGCTATACCAAAAGATGCATTCTCTTCTTTTCCATTATTCTTTTCTGTGCTTACTGATCCGTTAGGTCCTATTGACAATGTTGCTTATTTGGGAAATAATTGTTGATGGTACTTTCCATAGAGTAAAAAACAGAGTAGCTTGCTTTTGGATTTTGACAGTTTATTTTTAGGCTTTGAAAAGGATTATCTCCACATGTAGATTTAATTGAATGAGAAGGAGGAACAATTGTCTGATAAATGCTACTCTGTATTTTGTAACTTAGTGTCATACATTTCTTCTTCTTCCCTTTTCAATATACCTGTTTGCACAGTTGCTTATTTTGCCAATATTATGTGGATACCAATCTGTGGTCTTTACCTAACACATCATGATGACTCAGAATCAGAGATATTGCTGTAATTCTCAGAGCATACAGACTGGTTGTGTCAGTTAGCATTCAGTCTCAGTGACAGAAAGATTAAAAGAACAACTTAAAAAGAGGGAATATTTATTTCAGTTCATTTTTTCAGAAGTTTCAGTCCGTGACTGGCTGGCTCCATTGCTATGGGGTTATGGTGAGAGAGAGCATTGTGGCATTAGGACCTGTAGAAGGGAGAGAGATATATGCTATTTCCTTCAAAGGTATAACCAGAATGGCTTAATTCTTCCAACAAGATTGCTTCTTTGCTCACATATGAGCTCATCAATAGATTAGTCCACTGATGAGGTTGGTAACTTCATGATCCAATATCTTTTTAATAGTGCTACCAATGGAGGAACTAGTGTTATCCACTAGTTCCATAATACTGATAGAAGTGATAAATAATCCATTGAATCAAAGTATGGTGACTATTCAGAAATAAAAGAGTATCTGAATATAGTAAAGAAATCTGCTAAACTTCTCCATAAAAATGGTGTTTATGTTGAAGCTTTAAAGATTAGGTTAAAAAAAGTATATAAAGAGGATATAGAAAATGCCATGTATTTCAAGAAATATTTTGGGCAGAGAGGATTCTAAACTCCTTTGTGCTTTTAAAGAAACAATTTGTATACATTTGAAGGATGAGGAAGGTAACTAAAGTGGTAAAGGATAGATACACACAGCCCTTCTGCACACACATTTAATGATAAAAAACTTAACATCTTCGCTTCATAACTAGGCAAAAGACTACATGTCTACTGCCAACACTTCTATTTGGTGGACATACTATATGGCACAATAAAGCAAGAAAAAGGGATTAAAAGTGTGAAGATTGGAAAAGGAAAGAAAACTCATTTCACATTTGTATAATTATGTAACAATCAAAAATAGCCACTGACACTTTTTGTTAATGTTAATATACATGATTCTCCCCTGAAAAGCATCAAATGCCATTACAAGAAATTTTAAAATGCACAAATAAATGAACAGATATACTGTTTATGGATTGAAAGATTCAATATTAGAATATTTTGTTTCTTATAATTGGTTCTATACATTTATGGACCACCAATCATCCCAGAATATTCTCTTGGGAAGTCAGAAGCTAGTTCTACAAATTTGCCAGAACACATTCACCAATACTACACATTTACCAGAACACTAACCGAAAAAATTAACAGTGCTGAAAATTTGGCAGGGATGCTGAGGAACTGAAAGTCTCATGCTGCTATTGGCAAGACCACTTGCAATGCTGACCATGAGCATTCCATATCACAACCCATTCCTAGTTTCATTTTCCTTCCCACACCCATGCATTCAAAGACAAGATTTCTCAGGGATAGTCAGTCAGTCTTTCATAAAAGTTCCAAACTACAAGCAAACCAAATATCCATGAAGTCCAGAGTGGCTAAATAAATGGACATTTATTTCTGTAACAAAATTTCTGTAACAAAAACAAGGATTGAAAGGAACAATATAATCTATCTGTAGTATCGTGGGTGAATGGGACAAACACAACAATAATAAAAGAATGTGAACACAAAATAACATTTGTTGTGTAATTCTAATAGAAAAGTAAGAGAAAGTAGCCTATGGGTTAGACTCAAGGGGTATCTCTCTTATAATTTTGAGGATAAGAGACATGGTATAACTAGGAGCCACTGAGGAATGGATTTTTGGACCCCCAAAGCAAGGTATGATTCTGTCTTATGGAAAGTTGAATTCATGATAATTAACTTTAAGGATTAAACACACATATGTTGTAAAAGTTATAAGGTCCACTTAAAGCCAAGGGTAGATACACAGTGATAGACACATCAAAAAGTAAACAGAATAACAGAGTGCTGATATCCTTCTTAGAAAAGGAAAATGGAAGTGAAGTCCACAGAAAGTGAGTAAAAAGGAGATAATGAAGGTAGGATAGAAAATTTACAAAAGAGAGGTATAATAGAGAGGCTGAAGTAAAAATGTTTTCTTCTGTTCTTCATTCTTTTTAAAATGTATTTAATATTCTTTGAAACTTCATACACAGAGAGAATGAATTTGTGTCTTGTCTTCCCCCCCTACTCCCACCCCCTCATCTCTCACTACCTCTTCCCTCCAGCCTTTCTTCTGTTTTCCATTCCAGTCTCCCTCCTGCTCCCACTTCCCCTGCACATGTGGTCAGTTAAACTTTGTCCGGAAAGCATGTACTGACAAGTGCCCAGGCACTTGCTGTGACTTGAACAGTCCACCAGTGAGCAAAAGTGTTGCTAAAAGATTAATGGAATTGATAAATCACTGGCAAAATTAACTAAGGCATTGCAATCAAAGTCAAGATGTGAGTTCATACTGTGCAAATATTTAAAAATAAAAAATATTATGAAAACGTTATGCTAATAAAATTTAAAGGAATTGGGCTATTTCAAGGAAAAAACCTTTAGATATTATAAAATAGAATTGAGAAGAATTAGGAATAGTCTCATAATCATTAAAGACTTTGAATTTATAATTTAAAATGCTTTTCCAGAAAAAGATTTGCAGAAAGTGATGACTTCATTTATGATTTCCTCTAAATGCTTATAGAAGAAGTAAAATGGTGCTATATGGCAACAAAATCAGAAATCAGAAAAATAGTGGTGACAGCTTTAATTGATTAAGTTTACCTTGATAACCCAATGAAGGACATTGGAAAGAGAAGGTTTTACAAGCCAAGTGTGGCAAGTGCTGAATAAAACATTAGTGAACCTAGTCTAGCAATATCTACAACAGGTGCACGCATTATAAGCTATAGTGATTTAATTATACAAATGCATGTTCCATTTGATATTAAAAAATCAATCCAATTGGGTACATCAAAAGAATAAATGAATCCATATGAACATTTCAAGATATAGTTTATAAAACTGACAAAAGAGAAAATCAATTGTGATTTTCAAAACTCTTAGTAACTAGAATTTGAAAGGAGTGATACACATAGAAAACTCCACAGAAAATTTGGAATGGTTAAATTTTTCTCTTAAAGGCCAAGACCAAGGTCTTCATTGGTTTCACTTCTATTTAACCTTGAAAGGCAGGCTTTATTATGCAAAACAGAAACAAAGTTAAAAGTTAAGAGTCTATAGATATGTCAGTAAGTGAATTTAGTGGGTTGTTGGATCACGATTAATGCAAGTGAAATCAAATGTTTTATCATTGACTAGTAACATTTAGAGAATGTAATTTAAGAAATAAGCATTCTCTATTTAGAATAGTATAAAAGTGTCAGCTAACTAAGAATGCTTCTTACAATGATATGTACAACTTATTTGCAGAAAAAAATTCTAACCTTGTTCAGAACTTACAGCAAATAAAAAGAGGGGAAGTTCACAGTGCCATGCTAATAAATTGAAGATTTAATTTTAAGATTATCAGTTTGTACAAACTTATCCATAGATTCAATATTCCAGAAATATTTTTGTTTTCATGGGTACTGAGCTTATTTCACACTTCATATGAAAATTCACAGCATTGAGAATAACCAAGATAATCTTGAAATAGTAGAGCAAAATTAGTTAAAAGTTTTTTCCAGATATTGAGTTAAGTACAGATATGGGAACAGGAACTTGGCCAACTTTGTTACACACAAAAAAATACAAGTTCCAAATGACTTACAGAAAAAATGTGAATTAAAGATAAATTACATTGCAACTATTGTGGGTCTGGGGTCATTCAGTGATTCACCATGACCAATAATAAAAGAAAAGGTTTATTTGGAGGGCTGGTATACTAGGGCTCACACAAGGACTACATCCTTGAAGTGTGAAGCCTGAAAATGGAATTTCTCAGAGTATTAAAAGGCAAAAACTGTAATAAATAGATGTGCAAGTCCCCATGCAAGCAAGAAAGCAAGCAGATTACAAGGGCAAGGAAAGCACTTAGCATTCTGCAGTCTTATCTCATCAGCACATATGTCTTAAGATGACATTAGCATTTCTCAGGACTCAGTGTCCTAAGGGTTCTTTGTGAAATTCTGCATGGATCATTCTAGAAACTGGTTGGGGATTTGTAGGTGTCCATACTCTCTTATAGGTAGCTGGCTGTCAGCAGCTTTTCTGGCTGAAGAATTTCTTATTTTTGTTCTCTTATGAATATTTAAAACTTCTATTCTACAGCAACTTCTAGAAGAAACTGTATGAGTATCTTTGTGGCCCTCTAGTGAGGAGGAAAGCAAGGAATAAATGATTAATAAGTAAGCTTCATTTGACATGGAAGACTTAAATCCCACACAGCTCAACAACATGAGCAGCCACTGAAGGCAGAAAGCTACTGAACAGCCATTTCTCCATCCAGTGTCTTCATCCCTGCAATGGGACACATCTACATCCTGTTCCTGGGATGCTCAGTACAATCTTTACATCTAACTACTCCAAACTACCTTTCAAATAGCAGCTTGCTGTTGTTTGGATCTGAGTGTCTTCCAAAAGACCATGTGTTGAAGGACTGTTCCCTAGCCCATGGGACTTTTAGGACCATGGAGGAATCTTTGGCAAAAGGGCCTGGTAGAAGGAAGTGACATCACTAGAGGAAGACTTTTGAAGGGTCCATTGTTGGACCAATCAGTTCCTATTTCCTTTTGTACCCTATCTGCCAAGCAGCTTTGATACGCCATCTGCTCCCCTCAAGGATAGACTGCTTTTCCACATGCAGAAAAGCAATACTCTAACCACTATGGGCTGAAGTTTCTAAAACTATGAGGCAAAATGTTTTTCTTTCCTTACAAGTTGATCATTTCAAATATTTTGCTTCAGTTACTGAAAGCTAACACACATCTCCATCTTGATTGTTGCTTTGTCTGTGCACGAAATCTCACTATTGTGGCTCACAGTAATACTTTCTGCTTCTTTGTACCTATCTCACATACTAAGTCCTTAAAGCGCAATTAAGCCTCATTTTGGCTCTCTGCTGTATCTTCTGGGTTGGCATAGAGAGACTCAGTGGATATTGAATCAAATGGATAAATAAATAAGTATTTAAAGAGATATTCAAGTGGAAGTTAGGGATTAGAGGAGGATGGGGCTTACAGAAATAATCCCTTATGTTGACTGTACTAATGTCAGCAGTATCTGAACATAAAAAGAGAAATAAAAAAGTGTATGTGGGCTCTTTTTTTATTACTTAGAATTCTATGTGAACCTATAGCTATCTCAAAATCAGTTTTCTTAAAAATAAAAGTAAGGTTTAATCCATAGACCTCAGCCTTGATTGCTTTGGTTCTCTTATCCTAAAGGTAAGAAAAGCCCCTATTGAATTGTATTCAGTTGTTCCTGTCCTCCATCAGATGGTGACTATAACAAGAGTAAAATAGTCATGAACATCTAGACACTCCTTCTGCAAGTGTTTGTATGGGAAAACTCAGGTACACAGCTTTTGACATATATGCAGGGTGTCAGATATTAGTGGAGTAGGCCATAAACTGCAAGAACTATGGTCTACAGCAAATACAGAAGGAGTCTGTGGTCATGACCAGCCATTGCTGTTATAAGACATAAGTGCGCTACTCAGACCTGCATTTAAGGCTCCCAGGGAGAAATATCTTCTGATGCTTTCTTTAGAAAAAAACAGATAAAAACCCTACATTCATGAGGCATGTGACCAAAACTAGAGCTTGGTGAGAAAGTTGTTTGAAGTATGCAAAAGATAGGAAATGTGTCACAGGTTTATAAGGTTGAAAGATGAGGATTCAATCTCTCTCTCTCTCTCTCTCTCTCTCTCTCTCTCAAGGTAAGATCTCATGCAATACAGCTGACTTTGATTTGCTATATAACTAAGGATGACCTTGAACTCCTATTTTTCCTGCCTTTTCTTCTTAGTTCTAGGATTTGCAGGTGCATATAACCATGCCCAGGTAGGAGAAGAGAATTTTCAAAATATCAATGGTATCTGTGTCCTATCTCTCAAGGAGGGAAAGTTTATTATAAAAGTATCTTAAGTGAGAAAACTAACTGGGGACAAATAAGAGACAGATCCAAGCAATATTGGGGTTGTATCGAAGCTATATATAGATGATTTCTCCTTATTTGTATAACTATAAATGATCTTTGGATGTGGTTTTTATATAGTTTGAGGAAATCTCTAAATATAAGCACATACTCCTTTGAATTCATGGGCCTTGTTTTTTCCCCCTTAGACTTGTATAATTGCGGGAGGATCCCTTTTAGGCTTGTCCAATGCCTGGTTAATATAAATGTCTTGTTGTTTCTTTTACTAAAAAACAAAGAAAATTTGGTTTTCCATTTCTATAAACTATGCTGTGGAGAAAAAAAATGATTTGAATGTTTATTATAATTTTTTGGTGTTTATTTTGATTTTTTCTCCCAATTTATACCCTGCCTCTTCTTTCTACTATTTTCTTGATTGCCATCCTCCCATAGATGTTTCAAGATGAAATAAACCAACAATTATATGTTGTAACTGTTGAATAATTGTAAGCCTGGTGCTTGAATGCTTCACACAAGGAGTTGCTACAAGGACAGGAGTATCTTTCAGGTCATCTCAGCGGGAGATATTCATTGCCAGCCAGATGTAAATATAGTCATCTGGGGAAACATTTTTCTAATAAGAAAAAAGTTCAATGAATGTTAAATGAGAGTGGTAATACCTTATAGTCCACAAAAATCACTCTCAAATAAGGACAATAGAATAGGAGAATGCATGGAAATGGCACACGACTGACTGTTGACGTGACAGGCTGTGGAAAGGAAGCTGAAGGGAGTGGGGGTAGCATCAAGCCTGGCTTGAAAACCTAATGGCTAGAATATAGAAGAGAGTAAGCTCCCACTAGATAAAAGAGCTGGTAAGAGCAATTAACCACTCCTTGGGTAGAGGTTCAGAGCTAGTCACAAATCCATAGAGATACAGAGAGATGACTACAGACTTCTGGAAGGAAAAACTAAAAAAGACTCTTAGAGGGTCTGTTCTTTGTAACTAAGGGTTAGTGTGTTCATCATTAAAAAATGAACTCTTGGTAATTTTAATTTCCTTAATTTAAAAAGATGTCTTAGAAAATAAGAATGGAAGACAAAACACCGTCAATAAAAGTTAAAAATCTTGGGTAGAAGATTTCAGGAATAAAGTAGCTATACTTTTATTTGAAAAAAAAAAGAGAAACATCTAGTATTAAGTAGAAATTATGATAAAGGCCCCTACAGCTCATAGCTAAAATGATTACTGCAGGCCAAGTGAGTTTGTAGACTGCAGAAAAGAAAGAATAAGGGGTAGCAAAAATGTACATTATCTCAGAGACTGTAGCACAGGCAGGAAAACAACCACATGCCATCCAGCAGAGACATCCTCACATCCAGAGACATGAGCAAGTCTTGTAAAAGCACATAAATGACATGTCATGAAAGATTAACCAAGAGAACTGGATTAGCTAGCTAAGAAGAATAGACTTTCATAATAAGATTGTTATTAGAGATATGAAGGATATTTTGCAGCAGTAAAAGGATGATTACATAAAGATCATGAAACAGTACAAATCTGTGTGTTCCTAACGAACAGAGTTTCATGAAAAGAAAATGAACAGATATGAAAACAGGAGAAATGGACAGATCACCTATACTAGTTGGAAATGTCAAAAACAGGTAGAATAACTGACATAGGTCAATAAGAAAATAGAGAACATGGAGAGTATTATCAAACAAGTAGAGTTTATGAGTATCTATCTGTAGAATACTAACTAGCAACAGAAAAAAGTATTCTTTTCAAGTAAACATGTCACATTTTCTATAAAGTGACCATATAAAAGAAAACTCTTTAAAATTAAAACAATTAGAATCACACACTTTTTGTGTTGCAGCCTTAAAGCAATTTAATGTCAATAACATAAATATGGAGATCAAAAATACATAAAATTAATAACAAGCTTTTTAAATAATCAGTGAGTCAAAGAAAAAGATCCAATTAGAAAATATTTTGAGATGAATAAACACAAAAATTACATGACAAAATTATGGGATGCAGCTTGCACCATGCACAGAGAAAAATTTATTCTTGGTGCCACCACTATTTTTTTTTTATTTCCACTCATACAACTTTACAGGTACACCGGTTCCCTCCCTCCCTTCATCCCCCCACCCGGCTGTGTTCCCCTCCCCCTTCCCTCCCCATCCCCCCGTGCCTCCCCCTCCCATCCCCGGAGCATCCTTTAATGTGCATGCCAAACTCTCCTCTGGGTCCTCCTCTCCGATGAGGTGCAAGGACCCAGTGGCATTTCCCTGAACCCTTTCCTGTGTTCCCCTTAAGCATAGAAACACTACTGTGGCTGTCAATCTCTAGCCTCCAAGGATCCTAGTGCCTTTAGCCCATGCTAGCCTTTGGGTGCCACCACTATTTTAAGAAGTTAGAAAGCAAACGGTAAATGAATTCCAAAGGATAAGAAATGAAGATCAGATAAAGAAAACTAAAACAGAGAAAATCATTCCATAAATGTAATTTGAGTTTGTTTGTATGCTAAGCATATCAGACATAATGTCTCTGTCTCATGGCCTTGGAGACAGAGTTTGAATGGCCTCTGTGACTTGTTCCCATAATACAGTATTTTAGTACTACAGTGAAGACTCACAATTAGACAGACCACTATGTGCCAGCAAGGTGCTAGAGGTATTCATGTTCCACTGTGCTGAAAGAAATGACCTCTCAACTTCAGGTAGTTCGCTTGAGGGATGGCCGTGGCAAGTCATCTGACAGCAACTGCCACAGGTCATGGACAGTGAGCTTACTGACCTCGAAGCTCATAGTCATGCTAGGACTTCCAAAATTGATTTTTTTCCCCTTTGATAGCTTTTGTAACCTTTAGCAACCCGGACTTGTTTTTTGATTGAACCATACCCTAGTAATTTCCGAACTAAATGGATTTCAGAAGTTTTAAAGGGCTGAACTGTTTGAAAATGCATGGCCTACATGCAGTCACAGAGGGGATCTTCCTCTTAAGCCAACCTCACTCTAAATATCGAAATGCCATTTTCACAGTTAATGCAGTTTTCCCAGATGGCTTATTTTTCAAAATTTGTCTACTTTAGTTAAAGGACAATTTTTTTCTGATTAAAAACTACACATCTTTGTTTGAAATGAAGCACTGTTAGAACTAACGTTTTGTGTGTAGAAATGTGAAGGAGCATCTCCATCGTCCCTGGCCACTCCTGATGCCTGTGTCTTCTGTTGTCAACAGCTGCATTAATTCTACTGACACAGAAGCGACTTTCCCTCTGAGTTTACTATATCTCTAGAATTAAATCCACGGGGTAGGCTAGAGAGATGGCTCAGGGGTTAAGACTCTGCCTTGCGAGCAGAAGGTCCTGAGTTTGGATTCCAGGATCTGTGAAAACTCCAGGGGGAAACAGTGGCTGCCTGTACTTCCAGCCCTGGTTAGCAGAACAAAAAGGAGGTAGAAGCAATCCATGATGATTCCAGAAATCACCCTTGATCCTTGGTTCTCCACAAGGACACACAGTTCCTTGTGATACACACATGCGCACACACACACACACACTCTAAATAAATCTATTTCCACCACTGAGTCTGGTAGCAATCTGAAAGCAATCAGTCTCAAGTTACAGTCAACACTTATATTTGATATATAAATGTGTGCTAATTCAGATTTTATCTTAGTCAATGTTTCATTCTTCAGTGCCCTGTGATCTAATACCAAATATATAGGCTGCAAAGACTTGCTGTATTTTAAATTGTTTTGGTTAAGGTTTAACACGTTTATACTTCTTTAATGCAGGATCCAGGTTATATTTATGCATGTTCACACTCGTGTAGCCGTTGCTTGATCAGAGCAGAGACCATCTCCAGCACTCCAGAAGGCTTTCTTGTGAGTTTTGTGACTAAGGATGCTTGGACATAGACATGGTACAGCACCGTTTCTTTGGACATGTATCCCAGAAACATGGGTGAAAGTGGAAAAACATGGTCTCAGAGCATCTCCTAATACTTGTGACTTGTTTTTTGGATGATGATTTTTAGAGAGGTAAGGCATTCCAGGGTGCCTCCTAGAATAAAATATGTGGCAATGCTGACTTTGCCAGTCTATTGTTCTGGTTAAAGCCAATCATCTAAATATTTATGTTAAGTATAAGTAGAGAAATATTCACTTTTTTTTATAAGATGTGGTCTCATGTAGCTCAGGCTTCTCTCTAACTTTCTATGTAACCAAGGATAACCTCGAACCTTAGATTCTCCTATTTCTGCCTCCCATTCTTCTGGGATTACAGGTATGAGACACCTCATCTAGCTGATAAAATAATTTTTAAAGATTGTTATATTAATATATTTTGAAAGGAAGAGATTGAGAACCGAATGTAACTTTTTTCATCTCCACTATTTCAACTTTATCAATAAAATAAATATTTATGACTCTACAATTAGTTCAATATTTCATCTAGTTTTATCAAGCAACTGTCAACATGCCAAGGATATAGAAGAGACCTGATGGTTGTAGGGCCCCTTATCATCTGCAGCTATTATGAACCCACATCGTAACCATTTCCCAAGGACATTTTATCACCAAGTTGGTTTTGCTACCTGCACTTTCAAGTCTATGACTATATTTACATACAGTTTCCTCTTTGCCTGTGACATTTGTACTTCTCCTCTCAATGCTTCAGTAACTTTCCATGCCCTTTACAAACCTGCAGCCAATAACTGTGATGCTGACCTAGGAAAGAAACAACGATTCTCACTTTGGGATGCCTTAAGAATCATGAGTCAAAGACTTCTATGTACTTTCAATTCTCTCTCTCTCTCTCTCTCTCTCTCTCTCTCTCTCTCTCTCTCTCTCTGCATATTTGCACAGGTGCTTGTGTGCACAGATGAATGTACAAGCCAGAGATCAATAACACTTTGGGTGTTATTTCTCAGGACCTGTCCACTTTGTTTATTGAAACAGAGTCTTTTGCTGGGACCTTGGACTTCCTATCAGACTAGGCAGGCTTGCTAGAAAACCCCAGGCATGGAAGTATGAGCACATGTTACCATGTCCAATGTTTTGTGAGCGTGTTGGGAATAAAACTCAGGTCTTCATGCTTGTGCAGCAAATACTTCATTGACTTGATAATTTTCCACCCCCTTACTCGCATTTTCCAACCATGGTTTGCAAATGAATGTGAGATGAGGAACTGATATGATGTTGGACTCTTCAGAATTTATCACTAGGCCTTCCAAGGACCCTGTAATGAGAGAGTAACCTAGTTACTCTGGATGGTATGAAAAGCTTTGCCTATTTGTCCAGATTTCAGAGAGATCAGTATAGGAAACTAAGAAAGAAAGAATCTTGGAGTTGAATTGCATTCATTCTGCCTTGAGGAAGAATGTCCTAGGAAGAGATATGTGCAATATGGAATGGATCAAGAGGACAAATCTAGAAGGAAGGATGGCGTGGGACTAGAGTTGAAGTTGCAGTGTTACCTTCTATTTCTTGGACAATTATACACTAAACCCCATACTAGTCCTAGAGCATGCAGTATCTGATTGAAACTTCCCAGCCATCCCATATCATAGTACTGTGATTTGTGTCATGCCAAAAAAATCAGAGAGCTGGCTATTATTCATGTATTGTGCTATTGTATATTTATCTCCATGTTGAGGGAAGAGAAGAGTCCAGGATTTATCACTAAAGGTGAAGGTGATTTATCAGTAAAGGTGAAAATGATCAGGGATGTTAATTTTTACTGGCAATTTGACTAGATTAGGAAATGCCAAAGGTATTAGTGAGACACTCTTGAAACACTATGAAAGTGTTTTCAGAAAGCATTAACTGAGAGGTTAGCTCTGCCTTCAGTGTGGGGAGACACCTTTGCATGGGCTAGAGTCCCAAACAAAACCAAAGAGAAGAGGAGGAAGTCAGCTGAGCACTGGCATTCATGTTTCTCTGATTCTTGATTATACAGTAGTCAGTAGAAACAGCTGCCTATACTTTTGCTACCATGCCTTTCCCATCGTGATGGACTATATCCTAGTGGGCTGTGAGTCCAAATAAATCTTTCCTCCCTAAAATTATCTCTTGCTGGGTGTTTGGTCACAGATATAAGAAGAGTAGAAAATACAGATAGATTTTGTTTTCACAAAACAACCAAACCAAACTGACCAAAAAGCACAGTAAAATTGTGGTTTCTGCAGATGTTGCAATGACCAATGTATCAAGCAGCTTTGTATAGCTCTTTCCAAGGAATCCTGATATTTTCTTATTCATTCCTTAATAACTCTGAAGACTTAAAAAGACCCCCCAGCTCTATTATAGGGCTTGCCCTGTTGTGACGTCTTGCCTATATCTTGCTTTACGGTTGTGAGTGTTGAGCAAATTCTATTACTCTTCTCACAGAAGAAAAGATTAAAGTTACTTGTGATGATACAGAATGTAGATTATATGATTGTCTGTCTAAACGTTCATAGTGACCAGTTATATCAATATATAAATATAGATTAAAGCACTATTAAGCTGAATCTGGTGGCACGGGCCTATAATCCCAGCTACTTGTTTCATAAATTCATAAAATTCATAAAATCATAAAAGAGCTAGAGAGTGAATTCAAGGGCAGTAAATAAGACACTGAATTAAAATTAAAATTAAATTTAAAAAATGGTTGAGAAATAATGTCTACGACCATGACACTTACATAAGATTTGGCATGTAAACATTGCATCATGAATGGGGAAAGGTCTCAAGAGGCACCACATCTTCCTCAGAGATTAATAAAGCATGATGTTGGAAGAGGGAGAAGAATGGCTATTCTCCTCAATGATATGCTCATTGGTATATTGTCCCTGATCTTTCAAGTACACAGACATACATTATAACTGCAACTCAGGTGGGACTTAGTAACCTGTATACAGTAAGAAGGACATGACAGGAGGAAGACTTATAGGGAAGAAGAAAGTTCGTGAAGTATATTTTTAAAACTAGAGGATTAGGATTGGGTGGTAGAAATGATAAGAATTCATATGGAAAACCTTAAAAGAATAAATTAAAAAGTGATTGACGATGTAACTCACTGGTAGAGTCTTTCATATTACACATAATATAATGCCCTAGGTTCAATCCCCTGTAACCAAACAAAACAAATTAGCAAGCAAACCGCAACAGAACTAGTCTTATTTTCAGTTAGATTTTGGGTTTCTTCCCAACACTTTTTCTCTTCTTTTATCATCTTTCTCTAATTGTCATTTTTGCCTATCTTGTCTTATGCTCTGGATTCTTTTTCCTTGTCTTTGTCTTTATTTTTTGCTTCTTTTCTCTTGCCTTCTCTACGGCTCCCACCACCCTTCTCCCTCCTTGTTAGGTGAATGCCTCAGAGCTTCAGTGGATTCAGCGACAAAACTCATTCTGGAGTCAAATCCATCAACTGCTTTGGGGAAATTCAGGGAGAAGCTACTTGGCAGCCTTGCAGAAGCCTCTGACTTGAGCGGGCTCCCAAAGGCCCCAAAATGCCTGAAATTTGCAAACCACCTGCCTTTCCCCATCGGTGAGCTGTGGTCCTGCCCTCCCCCTGGTATTTCACAGTTCCCACTCTGTGCCTGAAATTCTGTATACAAGTATTTAGAATGAAGCATGGGGTTGGGCAATCAAGCACCCTGCCTTCAATATGCAAACTCAACCACTCACATAAAATGGTACTGTATATTTTCTGGGGGAGAATTCATTCCTCTTTAAGTTATATTCAAGGTGGAGTTCTTTGAGCTGGGCTTTTGTAGTCAAAGTAAACTTTCACAGAAAAAATAAAAGCTAAAGAAACAAATGGTTTAGAATGGTAACTGGTGAAACTTTGGTGACTTTTACTACTTAAAGCATGGCCATGGTATTAGTTTATTTAACAAATAATTCACTGGGTTTCTGCCTTGTGCCAGATAATAGCCAGACACTGAGGCCTAGGCAGTGATTCAAGTAGGCCAGCAACCTGCACTGCAGGAGGAGGTAGGTGACTGACAAGGCTGTCCACCCTGATTTCTTCACTATCGTTCATGAGAACCAGAAGTAAGAAGGTACCACGGATGTGTCTGCAAAGTGACTGGCCTGATCTTGTCTGGAGAGTGGGCTTCTGAATGAAATGATCTTAATGTAGATGATGATTAGAAATTAGTTCAATCAGTGAGGGAAAGCATCCTAAGAGAAGCCAATTGTGGACTAATGTCTGTCCTCCAAATTCATATGCAGAAGCACCAACCCTGTCACATCCTGTGCCACCAGGCTGGTAGATAATCCCAACCTGGGGAAGAACTTCAAGAAAATGCCTTCTGGAAACAGGACATGGCTTATTTTTAAAAAAATAATAGAGATATGAAACACATAGGAGTTGTCAAGCTTGCAGCCTACTCTGTGGAATGGACAATTGCTAAGGGCCTGAGCAATTGTTAGGAACCACTCCCCTTCCAGTTTTGCCTCTTATATTTGACAGAGAAGTTCCTGTCTTTTTGTGATTGTGTGTCCCTCCTATCTCTACCAGATGAGTTCTTCCTTTTTTTGTGGGTTGGGAGCTCTCCTATCTTTTCCCAGGCCTCTTTTTTGCTCCCCCTCCATAAAAAACTACCTAGGATATTACCTCCCCCCAGGTTCCTGCCTCCAAAACTACAGATGTCAAGTAATTTTCCTTAAGTCCTTTGTTTCCTAAATATGAACCAAGACTGCTTTTAACTTTAAATTAAAATTCTAGCTAGAAATTTTATGTTCAGTCATACACAGTAAACAGGCTTGTTAGCCAGAATGTACACGCTGATTGCAAAGAAACTAGAGAATAATTTCAAGAGTCCTAAAACATAGATGGATAGAATTCCTTAAAAAATATGACTCTTGTAAAATTAATTCAGGAATTCTATATATATGAGACTATGCCATCTGTTCACTAAAATTAGCACACAACTATTTCTTATAGAACACATAGTTAATAGAAAATAATAATAATATGATTCCTAAAATTAACACGCAACTATTTCTTATAGAGCACGAGTTAATAAAAAGAATAAATAAATAAAATAAATTCTAATATAGTTCTTACCATTATAATCTAATATAAGCCACTTATATGATATCCAGAATGACAGCCAGAATCTGATATCCTCAAAAGAAAAAATTAATGTATAATATGCACCCCCTCCAACAGATTCACCTTTACCATTTACAAGAGTGTATGATAGATATAATACAAATTAATAAGAAGCTCAATCTCAGTGTATTTTAACTAAATCTCAAATGAAGTATTTGTTAAATACAACAATACAGACTTAGACCCTGTGACTTTTTGGTGGGACATTGTAAAATAGATAAATTTAGAGAGACTGCGGGGCTGGGAAAAACCTGTTAAGGAGTTGGGAAAAAACCTGTCAAAATGTGAACAATGAGTTATATTCTTAAAAAAATGTTTACCCTGAAGGTAATTCCTGTTGATTAAAAAAATACGTGTTTATCTACAGGTACAACATTCCTTACCCCCCAAATTTTTCTAGTATAAAAGCTGTTACAAAATTCCAATAAATTGGATGCAGATTCACCCAGCCCAGGGAGTTGTGTGTGTGTCTGTCTCTCATTTGCCGAAGCCTTGCCCACCTTGTTGAGGGGAGCCCTGGATTCAAGGTTGCAGCACTTGGACTGAAACACAACTCCCAGTACTCCATAATGGGGCTGCAATGGAGATAGGACCTTTAAAGAAATGCTTGTTAAGATAAGACCATTAGGGTGGACTCTAATCCAATCTCATTGAGGACTCTGAAGCAAAGGACATGTGTGCATGAAGAGAGACCAAGGATACATCACCAAGCAAGACACAAGATTACAACTACCTACAAGCCAGGGAGAGAGCTTCCCTAGAAGTCAGATCTTGTACTTGTAGTATCCAGAACTATGAGAAACAAATTTTTGTTGTTTCTGTCTGTTGTGTTTCATTATGCATGTTCATATCAGGGTTCTCTATGGCTAGACCGCATTTCTTCAGCCAGTGGATAGGTGTTGGAGGGTGTTCATTTATTCAACTGTCATTCTTTCAACAAACATTCATTGATCATCCCCAAATATGTGATTAATCTTCACAAGAACCTTGTTTATTACAGGGCTCTGTAGTGAGAATCTGAAAAGTGACCAGTGTGGCTGATGACACTTTCACTGTATGATCCAGATAAATCTGCCACCCACCTCTGAGACTTAGGTTTCTTTTCTATAGGACAAAGAAACTTGCTAGTTTCTACCTTCAAGAGTCATGGGAACTGGGATGTTGTAAATGCTATGACTTGAGTCTTTACAATCTTAGAACCCTAGAAAAGAAATGAGCAAGGTGATCATTTCGGCAATATCTTGATGAGACTCAAAACTCTTTGGAAACGTGTGTGTATGTGTGTGTGTGTGTGTGTATGTGTGTGTGTGTGTATCTGTAAAGGCCCAAGGGTGACAACAGGAGTTATTCTAGATTGCTTTACCTCCTTATTGTTTTGCTCCTCCCAGGTTGGAATTGCAGGCCACCATATCCTGCCCAGCATTTTCACATGGGACCTGGGAATCCACACTCAGGTCCTTTTGCTTTCAAGGCAAAGGATTTAATCCCTGAGTCATTTCCCCAGTCCTGGAAAACTTTGATTCATAGACAGTGGATAAACACCCATGAACATCTATCCAGTGGTTGAAGACACATGGTTTAGCCAAAGAGAACCTTGATGTGAATATGTGGATAAAATATTAATAATAAACACTAAAATTACTTGGACTATCTCAAATCAACTTTTTTAAAAAATATTTTTTTAACTTTTTTTTTATTATTATTATTTATTCAACTGTGTGCATGTG
Source organism: Typhlomys cinereus (assembly GCA_023101885.1). Taxonomy (NCBI): domain Eukaryota; kingdom Metazoa; phylum Chordata; class Mammalia; order Rodentia; family Platacanthomyidae; genus Typhlomys; species Typhlomys cinereus. The sequence goes on from JALPQD010000247.1 coordinate 2,135,862, forward strand.
TGTGTGTATGTGTGCGCGCGCGTGTGTGTGTGTGTGTGTCTGTGTGTGTGTGTCTGTGTAGAACCACGGACGAATTCACGAATCACCATGGACGCCACCACCTCCTTCTGCCCCGGGATTCACAGGCTCCGCCCTACCAGGACCACAAGTGCAGGCCGCCCCCGCTTCCGCCTGGCGTCTATACGTGGGATCTGGGATCCGAACTCAGGACCTTCCACCTACAAGGCGGAGGCTTAACCCCTGAGCCACCTCTCCAGCCCCTTAAAAAATATTTTTATTTCATTTTTTTTTCAATTATGCGTGTGGGTGTGTGTATGTATGTGTATGTATGTGTGTGTAGAACCACGGACGAATTTGGGAACCACCATGGACGCCTCCACCTCCTCGTTTACTCTGCCCCAGGATTGACAGGCTTCGCCCTACCAGGACCAGAAACGCAGGCCGCCCCCGCTTCCGCCCGGCGTCTATACGTGGGATCTGGGATCCGAACTCAGGACCTTCCGCCTTCAAGGTGGAGGCTTAACCTCTGAGCTACCACTCCAGCCCCTCAAATCAACTTTTTAATGTAAGTATGTTTTACAAATAAAGAAACTGAGACTACCCAAAATCTCAAGAATGCCTAGGCGTCCTGCCCTCAGGAAGAGAAGACGTGGCTGAGATGCATGGAGGAGAGGGAGTTGAGCCCTTAGCTGGCAGCGTGAATGCCTTTTGGTGAGGTTCAAGAGATGGCAAGGCCAGATCCTTCCCACGGTGGGCACTCCAGTGTCTCACGAATCTGTCTACCTTCCCTCTTCAACTCCCTGATGATGTTATTACCACTAAATGACAAGAGAATGGTATGACAAAAGAAAGTAAACCTACTTTGAAATAGAATCAAAACTTTGTAGTGGAAGATGCAGTTTCACGGATTAACCTTCAGCTGAATCCTAAGGCATGGCGCTTGTTAATCAGCCTCCGTGCCTGGTCTTCTGATTCCACCCATTTGCACGTGAGCAATCTTTCAGTGCGCTTGGATGGAGTTAGGTAAATGTCTCTTAACGAATGACTTCACATGTAAGGATGAGGACATTTTAGTCATAGTCATATTCATATCCTGTGTTATACTCTGATCAATGCTTTGAAGAAATTAAGGAAATGAAAATGCTTTGATCAAATGATTCTCCACTGTCACAGTATTTTCAACCTATAATGTCTGGAATGAGGATGATGATGGGAAGAGAGAGAGAGAGGAGAGGAGGGAGGGGAATCAGGCTTAAAGTATAACTGCTACTTGGAACCCAGAGGGTCACAGCTTTAGTTCTAGGGCATGTACCTCAATTGCTGAAAGAAGCCTCCTGCCCCAAGCCAAAGGGCTGTCTCATAATAAAGATGCGTCTTAGGGTCTGTTCAGGTAGAGTGAGAGTGGAAGTTGACTTAGGGACACCTTACATGGAATGTAGGGACTTAATGTAGACATCAATGCTCCTTGCACTTCCTGCTTAGCAAATTTGCTGTCTTCTGTAAACTTCTGAACTCTGTAGTCACTGTTCTCCGTCTGCAGTCAGTATACTTTCCTGACCATAGGTGAAATTCTCAGTAGCATTGAGACATCCATACCCTTTCTCTGCCCACTACAAGCCTACTTTCCCAAACTCCATTTTTTATAAAAGCTAGTTCATCAGAATCAAATGAAAAAACTCATTAATCTCAGGGCTAAAGATTTTGCTTTAAAAATGATAATAGACAACTTAAGGGGCTGGGGAGGTAGTTCAGGGTTTCTGATCCTGCCTCGCAAGCAGAAGGACCTGAGTAAAAACACCAGGCAGAAATGGTCATGCGAGTACTTGTGGCCCTAGAAAGTAGAGTCTGGGAAATCCCAGAGCAAAGCAAAAAGGAGGTAGAGCAATCCAGGATGATTCCCAAAGTCACCCTTAGGTGTCTATGAGCACACACAGCACTCTCTGATACACACAAACATATAATACACACAAGAAGGCAAAAAGTTAAGTTCTCCAGGGAGGGAAACTTATGGTGGCGGGAATGGTTAGTTCATGATGTCTTTTGCTATCTTTCTTTTTTTTTGACATTGTGGGCTTGTATCTGGTGAGCATACTGTTTATTCCCACAAAATAAATGAAATTCAAAATGAATGCATAAATAAATACACGGAAGTATGTCCCTGGGTGATTCTGCTGCCCAGAAGATTTGAAAATCACTGCATTAATTCATCACAAGAGAAGAAAATAAAACCAAATTACTTAACCCACTCATCAATCTTCTACTATAGACTGTCTTGGTTCTCCACTGCTTAATAGAGGGACTGGATGGTGGGTACTCAATAAATATTTGCTGAATTTAAATCAGTCTTCATCTGTTCTCTGCAGCAGATGGAAGCAAGCATGGTCTATTGGGTTCTGTGTACAACTTTATATTCAGCTGCATCGTGAAGGATCAGAGCACTGAACCTTAAGAGCTAGACTCTCATTTTGAGAATATCTAGCACTGCGGTGGGCTTCATCATAGCTGAATCAAGGAATAATGGGGGTTTCTGTTCTTCAAAGAAATAAGTGAAAGTTGTTATAGCCAAGTTAAAAAGTAGGTGTTAGCTTGCTAAGTTAGACAAGAAAAATACTGGCTGACGACTTTATGCACCTGCCCCCACCTTACTGTAATTCTGGGAAAAACATTCCCTGAAACATTCCTGTGATCATGGTTTAATCAAACACACAACATTAGGACAGTTCTGCTTATGTATAACTCCTGAAGTCTAGCTTCTGTAAAAATTACTTATTTCCTGCCTCTTACTTAAGATGTGGTCTCTGCATTTAAAAGTCCCATAAACCCTCTTCTCTGCGCCATGCTCTGGAATCCCAGCCCTCTAGTGCATGTTTGCTGATCAACTTCAGTGAGATCAACTCTCCATTAGATAAAGTTTCTCGTATCAGTGTGGTAAAGTGGGGTCTGAATGACCCCAAACCAAGAGCAAAGTCTTTCAGGATAAATTTGTTTGCTCATTAAAATCAGAGGTTGATATATATAAAATCATGTATTTTATCACAAATTTTTTCTCCCATATTTTATTTTTTTATCCTAATCATATAAGCTCAATAAGTACCCCCATACTCTCCCTTCCTCCTCCCCTCCTCAGTCCCCTTTTGTACTTTCCTCCCACTTTTCCCCTTCCTTTCACCCTCTTCCTCCCTTACCTTTGCCCAGTGCCTCCCCCTTCCTCCCCCTGAAGCATCCTTTTTGTGTGAATGCCAAACCTCCCTCTGAGCCCTCCACCTTACTGAGGGGTAAGGACTCAGTGGCATAGCCAGGAGCCCTTTCTTGGGCTCCCCATTACTATGGGAACTCTACTATGTCCATTAATCCCTTGCCTCTAAGGATCCTACTACCTGGAACAGTCTCTCCTGTGATCCATGCTAGACTTTGGGGGGTTATTGATATGTCAGCTATTGTGCAGGTCAGGCAAAGTCTGATTATGGCTACTGCAGCCCTAATTTGTGTGGAGTATCTTGCATATCCTTGATCCTCTACATTTTTTGGCTCTTACAATATTGGCGCTCCCTATTCCCCAAGGTTCTCTGAGCTTTAGAATGGGGAGAGATTTGGATGGTCAGATTCCAAGTGAATAATGTAGGGTCTTTGGTGTTCTGAATTATGGTTTATTGTTTTTTTCAGTTTTGCTTTTCCTGCACAGCTCTTGGCTCCATCCTGATTGGTATCAAAGATCATCTCCTAATCAAAGATAAAAAACTGTTTAAATGAAGATCTTAATATAAGTGGAGACTCAAAGGCAGATGGAATAAGAGTAGGACACAGCAGTAAGAGGGAGGGGTCAGTGTCCCATTTGCCGGATGGTTACCGTCTATCTGCCAGTCTTTATACCTCCTTGATTGTTGAGATCAAACCTCATCAGTCGCAGGTGACTAAGAAGGGAAGTAAGAATGACCTTCACCAGATGTCTCACTACTTACATGCAATACTTGATGGTGACTTATTTTCTCTACTAGAAGCATGATCCCTTCTCTTCTTTTTTGCTAGGGAGGACCCTCCTTCCCTTTCCTTCCTGTTTATAATCTTTGTGATTATAGTAGGTATTACAGAGATTTACCTTTGAATATGTCATTAAGTGAGTTTGGTACTAGGATCCACCTATTAGGGAGTACATAAGGTGACTACCTTTCTGTGTCTGGCTAGGATACTTCACTAAATATAATTTTTTTCTAATTCCATCCATTTCCCAGAAAATTTCATTAATTCATCTTTTTTGATGGCTGAGTTAGTATTCCATTGTATAAATGTACCACATTTTCCTTATCCATTCATCAACTATTGGGCATTTGGGTTGATCCCATGACTTTGCTATTGTAAATAGTGCTGCTATGAACATGGTTGTGCTTGTGTCACTGTAGTGAATTTTTGCATTATGGGGAATTATTCTCAGAAGTGGTATAGCAGGGTCATATGGCATTCCAGTCTTCAACTTTTTTAGAAATCACCAAACTGATCGCCAGAGTGGTTGTATAAGCCTGCATTCCTACCAGCAATGTAGGAGAGTTCCCTTCTCTCCAAACCCTCTCCAGCATTGTTGTAGTTTGTATTGTGACCAGGGTGAGATGATATCTCAGGGAAGTTTTGATTTGGATTTCCTTGATGGCTAAGAATGTGGAGCATTTTTTAAGATATTTGTTAGACATTTCAATTTTGTCCCTGGAAAAGTTTCTTTTGAGTTCTCAGGCCCATTTTTTAATTGAGCCATTTATTTCCTTGGTGTTTAGTTTTCTAAGTTTTTGGTGCACTCTGGATAATAGAGCTCTTACAGATATGTGGTTAGTGAAGATTTTCTCCCAGTCTGTGGGTTGCCTTTTGCTTGGGTTACAATCTCTTTATTTGAACAGAATCTCTTTAATTTTATAATATCCCATTTGTTGAGTGTTGGTTCTAGTGACTGTGCTATTGGATTTCTGTTTAGGAATTGTTTGTGTAGTCCAATCAGCTCCAGGGAGTCCCCTACCCTTTCAACTAAGGTTTTTATAGTCTTTGGCCTAATATTGAGGTCTTTGATCCATTTGGAATTAATTTTTGTACACGGTGACAAGTACGGGTCCAGTTTTACTCTTCTGCATGTGAATATCCAGTTTTGCGGCACCATTTGTTGAAGATACTGTTCTTTTTCCAGTGAATTTTTTGGGCCCAGATCAAATGGCTATAATCATGTGGGCTTATATCTGGGTCTTCAACCCTTATCTTATTGATCTACATGTCTATTTTGGAGCCAGTACCAGGCTGATTTATTACTATGGATTTGTAGTATAGATTAAGGTTTGGTATGGTGATACCTCTAGCAGTGTTCTTGTTACTCAGAATTTTTTTTGCTATCCTGGGCCTTTTGTGCTTCCATATGAATTTTGAGATTGTTTGGTCAATTTCTTTAAGGAATTGCTTTGGGATTTTGATTGGTATAGCATTGAATCTGTATATTGCTTTTGGTGGATAGTCATTTGTATGATATTGATTCTGTCAATCCAGGAGCATGGGAGGTCTGTCCATCTTCTGGTGTCTTCTGTAATTTCTTTCTTCGGGGTTTTGAAGTTTTCATTATTAAGTTCTCTCACTTCTTTGGGTAGATTTATACCAAGTATTTCAGTGTTTTAGGGGTTATAGTAAATGGGATTGTTTCTCTTAGGACTTTTTATCTTTGGTGTATAGGAAGGCCACTTATTTTTGCATGTTTATTTTGTAACTTGATACTCCTTATGCATTAATTCCAGGAGTTTCTTGGTGGAGTTTTTAGGATTATTCAGATATATGATCATGTCATCTGCAAATAGAGATATCGTGACTTCTTCCTTGCTTATTTGAATCCCTTTTATCTCCCTCTAGCTAAGACTTCAAGTACAATATTGAATAGAAATGGTGAAATTGGACAGCCTTGTCTAGTTTCTGATTGAAATGGGGATGTTTCAAGTTCTTCCCCATTGAGGATAATCCTCGGCTTGTTGTATACGGCTTTTATTGTGTTGATGTAAGTTCCTTCCATTCCAACTGTCCCTAGGGTTTTGATCATAAAAGAATGTCAGTCAGATCTTACCAAAACCTTTTTCTGCATCTATCTAGAGTATCATGTAGTCTTGGACTTTGGATTAGTTCATATGAAGAATTACATTTATTGATTTGCATATGTTGAACCAACCTTGTGTGCTTGGGATAAAGCCTGCTCGATCACAGTGAATGATCTTTTTGATATGTTTTTGAATCCGATTTTTAAAATTTTTTGAGAATCTTTACATCTGTGTTCATCAAAGAGACTGGCCTATAGTTTTCTTTTTTAAGTGTATCTTTATTAGGTTTTGGAATTAGTATGATATTTGCTTCATAGAAAGAATTTGGAAGTGTTCCTTCCTTCACAATTTTATGGAACAATTTAAGGAGTAATGGTGTTAGTTGTTCTTTAAATGTCTGATAGAATTCTGGGCTGAATCCATCTGATCCATGACATTTTTTGGTGGAAAGATTAAAGATTACTTCATCAATTTCTTCATATGTTATAGGACTATTTAAATAATTCAGAACTTCCTGATTCAATTTATGTAAGTTGGGCTTACTTAGGAATTCATCCATTTCTTTTGTGTTTTCAAATTTCATGGTATATAAGTTTTTGAAATATGACCTTATAATTCTCTGAATTTCTTGGATATCAGTTATGATAACTCCATGTTCATTTCTAATTTTGTTAATTTGGGTTTTCTCTCTCTTGTTTTTGGTTAATTTAGCTAGAGGTGTATCAACCTTACTGATTTTTTTTCAAAGAACCAACTGTTTAACTGGTTGATTCTTTGTATCATTTTCCTTATCTCAATTTCAGATATTTCTCCCCTGATTTTGCTAATCTTCTCTCTTCTACTGCTTTTGGGATAGGATTGCTCTTGTGTCTCTAAAGCTTTAAGCTTCATTGTTAAGTTATTTACTTGTAATGTTTCTATTTTTTTTTATATAGGCAGTAAAAAGTATAACCTTACCTCTTAGGATAGCTTTCATTGTGTGATTTTGATATGTTGTATTTTCACTATCATTCACTTCTAGGAAATGTTGAATTTCCTTTTTGATTTCTTCATGAACCCAATTCTCATTCAGCATCATAGTGTTAGTTTCCAAGAGTTAGTGTAATTTCTGCTATTTGTTGTGCTGTGGATGTCAAGCTTTAGACCATGGTGGTCTGATATGTGGAGATTCATTTTTTGGTCCAATATGTGGTTAATTTTGGGGAATGTTCCGTGGGCTGCTGAGAAAAATCTGGATTCCTTGATGTTTGGACAGAAAGTTCGATAGATATCTGTAAGGTCAATTTCAGTAAGGGTTTGTCTCTGTTAAGTTTTTGGGCTGTTGATCTATCCCACGTTGAGAGTGCAGTATTTCCTTAGTATTATTGTTTTGGGATTGATTTCTTGTTTTAAACATTGTAGCACTTGCTTAATGAATGTGGAGGGGCCCATATTAGGTGCATATATGTTCAGTATTGTGAAGTCTTCCTGGTGAATTTTACCTGTGACTAAAATGTAGTATCTTTATGTATCTCTTATGATTTTCTTTGGTTTGAAGTCCACTTTGTCAGATAATATAATTGTTACCCCTGCCTGTTTCCTGTTTCCATTAGCTTGAAGAATTTTTTTCCCAGCCTTTTACTTTTAAAATGTGCCTATCTTTTGTGGAGAGATGTGTTTCCTGAAGGCAGCAGGTGGATGGGTTGTGATTTCTAATTCATATTTGTAACCTGTGTCTTTTGATTGGTGAGTTAATTCCATTGACATTTAGTGTTATAATGGAGAAATTACTTTTAATTCCTGACTTTTTTGTGTTTATTGGCTTTCATAAGTGTATCATTTAGTTTATAGGTTTTGATGATATTATATTTCTCTTCTTTCCTCCTGAATATGTTTGTTCTTTTTTTCAAGATTGAGTATCTTTTCTAGCATTTTTTTTTGTAGGCCTGGTTTGGTAGTCATGTAAATCTTCAAGTTGTCTGTCTGATGGAAAATTTTTCTTTCACCTTCAATCATGACTGATACTTTTGCTGGGTATATCAGCCTGGATTGACATTTGTGCTCATTCAGTATTGAAGTATGTCTCTCCAAGCTCTTCTGGCTTTTATTGTTTCCATTAAAAATCATTTGTTATTTTAATAGGTTTACCTTTAAAATGACTTGGTTTTTTTCTCTCTTGAAGCTCTCAGTACATTTTCTTTGTCTTGTATGTGTAGTGTGTTTGGAGTATTATTTGCCGTGATGAGTTTCTATTTTGGTCATATCTGCCTCTTGTATATGGATGGGCCTCTCTTTTCTTTAGATGTGGAAAGTTTTCTTTTATGATAATTTGAAAAATTTCCTCAGGTGTGCTAATTTGGGATCCTTGTTCTGGTATTCCATGAATGTGCATGTTAGGCTTCTTTAAGGTATCCCATAACTCTTGAATATTCCTCTCAAGTGTCGTTTTGGCTTTAACAACCTCTTGATTGAACTGGTTAGTCCTTCCACTTTGTCTTGAAAATATGATATTCTATTTTCTGCTTCATTACTTCTGCTGATAAGACTCTGTTGAGTTTTTTTAGTTCAAATTTAAATTCTGCTTGAGGTGGTTTTATCTGATCTGTGCCTATTTTTGTTTCTTCAATTGCTTTTCTCATTTCCTCCAACTGCCTATTGTGTTCCTGTTCAAAGTGGTTGATGCAGTTATTTAACTCTTCCAGGATTTCCTCTTTTATTGTTTTGATCATAGTAAAAATCAGGCTTTGAAAATGATTATCTTGGGTATGGCTTTCTTGACTATTTTCTGTGAGTTTGTTTTTGTTGGATTCCATCATTATGGAGTTAATTCTTTTCATAGGAGATTTGTTTTCTTGTTTTTTTTGTTTCTCATGGATTTGCAGCGTGACCTGGGCATTTTTGTTTTATGTCTTATGACCTTCTTTTTGTTTCTTTGTGTTTTTGACTGAACTTAATAAGACTTGAGCAGTTATTGTTAGTGTTTGCCTTGAGTTGGGCATGCTTGTCTGGTGTTGATGTTATTTCCTAGATGAGGCTATTGGACTGTTAGTACATCAATTAAGTAAGGTTTAGCAGACAGGAATGAAGATTAGTAAGATAGTGCACTTTTTAGATTTACTTCCTTGGTGATATGTGAGGGTAAATGATTTAGTCCCTGAATGGATTTTTTGGTGGCTATACTGCAATGTTAAATTTAGTGACTAATAATTGAGAGGAACAAGATGGTAAAAAGGGTTTACTCATCTTAGAGCTGGATGTGAAGATTCTCTCCCATGGAATGGGATAATTTTAGAGGACCTCAGATGGATGATGTTTGTCCTCTACAGCTTTGCTTGGGTTTTCACTGGACTATGTTGAATTCTGAGGAGCAGGTAGTATGCCCTGAGGAGCAGGGATTACGCTTGTTTTAGGGTCTTTGAGGAGCAGGGAACCTGCCCTGATCAGAGTCTGGGGCAGAAAACTAAAGTGTTTTTTTTTTTTTTTTTTTTTTGGTGTGTATGTGTGTGTGTGTGTGTGTGTGTGTGTGTGTGTGTGTGTGTATAGTATATGTGTGGTAGTAATGAACAGGAAGGACTTGGGAAATGTTCATAAAGGAGGAAGGCTCATGACAACCAGAGTTGTAAGAATAAGGATTGGTTCAGGTGTTGAGAATCCTACTGCGTATTATGGAAATATCTTCCATGTTACATGCATGCACAGGGAGTGAAAATTATTCCATACTGATGGGATGATGGAACATAACATAATGATATTAGGTTCTGCTTGGGAAGTCTAGGTGGACTATGGTCTGTCAGGCAAACTGGACTGCTCTCTCTAAACAGGAAATATTATGAAAGCTGGCCTCAGAAGTCAGCCAGACGTGCATGGGAAGCCAGACAAAAGAATGAAATCCATGGACACTGTCAGCCAGGTTTGATGCTCAGCCTGCTGAGAGTAATAAGAGTGTCATGAAGTGGGAAGAATAAGTAGATTATCAGTCCTCAAAGAAAGACATGCAGAAGCAGAGAAAATAACTGTTTTCTCCTCTCGGATATAACAAAGGAATGTTGAGCTGGGGCTGATAAAGGGTGGCCTGAGATAGGCTGAAGGATGCAAGTGACAGAAATTGATTCTCTGACAATTGCATATCCTCTGCAGTTCTGAGGCACAGCCAGTTTGGACTTTTGTTCCCTATTTTCAGCTCAGTAAATTTCTCTTCTTTCCTCTGAAGAGCTTCCTACTGAGACATTGTTAGGAAAGGAGGGTGTGGGGGGATGGGGAAACACTGTTCTTCCACCCAGTTCTGAGAGCTGTCAGCCAGTCAGCCTGTGATCTGTGTCAGCATGCCTCCAGCAGATCCAGTGAATGCCGGCAACATGAAAGAGTCCAAGCTAATGGAAAGCATACAAAATAAAGAGCTTCGCAAGCCATTGCTTGTTTTGTGAGAGGAAATTGGAGCGAAATCATGCAAATCTATCTTCTTTCAGAATCCTTTTCATTCCTCTTGGACAGCAGAGAAACCTGGCCCAGCATGATCAGCCTTATAAATTGTTGCACCCACATGACGTGATCCCTTGCTTTGCAGTCTGAGCAGAGTTTAAAAGGTGGGAGTTTCCTCTTGATGTAACCTGACCAAATGCTTTCTGTTTCCTGACACAAGACCATGTTCCACAACAGGATTGGCTTCCTCCCCCTCTTTCCTTGTCTCTCCTCTTCATTTTTCATATGAGAATTCCTATTAATAGCTTTTTGCTTGGGATGAATGTAGAAAAGGTGCTCTCCATGGTGACTGGAGCCTAGATTGTTCTTTTTCCAGCCAAGTGAAACTTTCCCTCAGGCAATTACAAGCCTAACTTTCTTGCATGGGGTCGCTGTGAATGTACATGGAAAAAGGTCCTGGGTCATAGTCTGAGATCAAAGGAGCTGGACAGAAACCACAAGAATGAAGGATTAGAACGTAAGTGGCAGGGCATTTAGGGCAGTGGGGACTCTTCAGGTGGAGTGCAGAGTTGGCCAAGAAGCCAATGCTGAAGGAGGCACTTTCGCTCCTACATAGCTTACTTGTATCAGTGTCTGGCACAAGTGCCTAAAGAGCCTCGATATTTTAGGCAAGAGGTTTGCCACCTATTCAGGGAAGACATTGATGGAATTCCCTTCCCTCCATCCTGTATACTCAAAGCACATCTTCTGTTTGTTGGTTGTTGTCCCCCAATGGCCAGCTGGAGCTTACCAAAACCTATGCTTACATGATCCTTAGTCAGTTACCTCATGGCAACAGGGGCTGGGACAGGGGTTGGTAACTTACTCTCCTCTGTCCTTCAATTCACCAGCAAGTCCAAAGACTACAAAAACTCCACATCCTGCTCACATGTGGTTTTTCCATCCTTCTTTGAGAATTAGCCCACAGTGGTGTGTAACAACCAATAAACATTTTCCATCTCTTCTCCCTGGTAGTGTTTGGGGCTGTTCATTACAGATATTACTGAATATTGTTCACAAAGAGTAAGGTGCTTCCCTTGCTGTCTTGCAATCTTCCACTGGTGATAGTCTCAACTATGTTCACTTTACAGGGTCTGCTGTTGCTTGTTTCATGCAAAAAGTCTTAAGCCCAATGAACTGATAAAGTAAAATAATATTGGAGAGCCATAATGATCATCTACTAAATATATTTTACAAGTATTATTATGCAAACATGTAATACGCGCATGAGTATGTATGTATACATGTGTACAAGAGGACACTTGAGTGTATGTGCCTGTGGAGGCCCAAGGGTAACATCAACAATAATCCTGGATTGCTCTACCTCCTTGTTACTTTGCTCTGGGGTTTCCTGGGGTCTGCTTTCCAGACTGGCCAAGTCCACCTGGCATTTTTTGTGGGATCTGGGGATCCTAACTCAGGTCTTTTTGCTTGCAAGGAAAAGGCTTTAAACACAGAACCATTCCCAAGCCCTGTTTTCTTTTTGCTTTAATCTAGATGGGAACATTTTCAATTGTTTATTTTTATTAGTACATGCATACATAAAATTCATTGCAATCATATTTGCACCACCTTCTCTTATACCTCTCCTATTCTTGCTGCCTTCTTCTCAACTGCTTCCTCTGCAACCTCAGATGTGTGTGTGTGTGTGTGCGTGCACATGTGTGCATGCGTGTGTGTGTGTGTGTGTGTGTGTGTGTGTGTGTGTGTGTGTATGTTATGCTAGTAGCCACAGTCACTATGTCTGTGACTGCATAGTCATGCATGTCTAGAAGAATTGCATACTTGTCCATTCCCCAGCTTTTATGATGTTTCTGCTCCCTCTTCTATGGGGTTTTCTTGACTTTGGAGAAGGGGATATGGATGACTCACTAAGTAATCAGCATGCAGCAGTCACTTATTCTAAACACTTCAAACCAGTTTGAGACCCTGCATTAACCATCACTCTCTGCCAAAAGAGAATTCTCTGACCCACACTGAAAGCAGCACTAATCTATAGGTACCAACATGTCCACATGTCACATGTCCATTTAGCAAAACATCAAAAATTATGCCTTCTTTGGGACTATGATCTCCCCCACTATAGGGTTACAGTACCAGATATGTATCCCTTCTTGTGGAGCAGGCCTCAAACCAAATCAGAAGTCAGTTAGCTAACCATAGAGCAGTTTTGTTAGTATTATATCAGAGTGTATGTCTTATAAAGCAGGTCTTACTGTAGCTTGCAGAGTTCACAGGTGGGTTAGACTGCTGGTGACTTTTCTCTCCCAGCAACCTGCACAGCACCTGGAGAAGTGGTTATTTTCTTCTCCAGTCTTGATCTAGTACTTTAAGAAACAAGGAGATCATTAATCCAGAGAATAAGCTCACACAGCAGAGATGCATGTGCCCCCCCATACGCATGCCTACCACCATACATACATGTGCTCACATACATTATATATAAACATAAATATACATAAATATATCACATCCATGAGTGAAGTGTATGTGTGTGCATGTGTGTGTGTGTGTGTGTGTGTGCGTGTGTGTGTGTGTGTGTGTGTTTGCAGGGGCTTGAGGATAACATTAGGATTCACCCTGGATCACTCTACCTACCTTCTTACTACTTTGCTCTGTGGTTTCCCAGGCTCTACTTTCCAAGGTTGGAATTATAGACCAGGGTCATATCTGTCAGGCATTTTTATGTGGGATTTGGGGATCTGAAATCAGTTCCTTTTGCTTGTGAGCCACTACCTCAGACCAACAAAAAATATTTTAAAATAGTAGTGAGTTTGAACATATAAAGCCTTTGCTGGCTATATTAGCAAAATTATACCTGCATGCTCCAGAGAGCCCGGGAAGGGTGGTGGCTCTAAATTCCTCTAAATTAGGGCAGCTTCAACAAAGTCCCCAATACAAACAGGTCTGGATGAACCACAACCACCCACCACAGATGTCCCAGGTATTAGCATTTCTGTGCAGAACACGACATGACAGCACTGCAAACAGAAGATCCAATCGGTTCTCAGTACTGGTAACCTGGGACCAGGAAGCACAGCAACTGACCGGGGACAGTTTCTCTCTTTCCCACACTATGTGAGGAAGGTATAAGAGAATCAGAAGTGGTCCAGCCCTAGAAGATTTATAAATTGCCAGCTAGGCCTAAGGCTAGAACTGGCCTAAGCTTAGGAAGAACTAGCTGGGGGATGAATCAGCACTGAGCAGGATGGGTGCTAAGAGCAAGGAAAAACAGAATGAAGGAGGAGAGCAGAGCCAGAGACTCAGGGAGCAGGATGCCTGATTGTTTCAGAACAATAGAAGAGGGAGTCCCCCAAGAAATTGATCTGGATTATGGCTCAATCAGGGAACCTATTAATTATCAAAACATTCAACAAAAGAGTATTCAGTTGCAAGAACTAGACATAGTGGTGTATTCCTATAATCTCAATACTTAGGAAGCTGAGACAAGAGGAGCATGAGTTTAAAGACAGCCCGGCTACAGGGGAAGACCCTGTATAAAACTAAACAAATAAATCCCAGACTTACAGACATTCATTCGGACAATGAAATCTTCCCAGGAAGATATGTTATAAAAACAAAAGAAAACTGCAACCTTTAATTTCTAAACAAAGGAAAAGAGATAAGAAAGTAACATAAGAACAATGTGAGATATTCTCATTCTACAACTCTGTATTCTTTTTTTTTTATTTCTTCCACTCATACAAAATTGATAAGTACCCCATTCCCCTCCCTCCCTCCACTTCTCTCTGGATCCCCTTACTCTTTCCCCCCTTTTTCCTATCCTTTTCCCCTTCCCTCCCTTTCTCCTAGTGTTCCCTCCCCCCCATTCCTGGAGCATCCTTTAGTGTGGAAGTCAAACTTCCCTCTGGGTCCTCTTCTCCGATGAGGAGTAAGAACTCAGTGGCATTGCCTAGAGCTCTTTTTTGTGTTCCCTTTTAGTATAGGAACACTATTGTGGCTGTTAATCCCTTGCCTCTAAGAATCCTAGTGCCTTTGATCCATGCTAGATACAACTCTGTATTCTTGAAAACCAAGACTTGCTCAGCGGAGAAGAAAAGAGTTGTGTATTATAGCATGGAAGTTATTTTTAAGTAAACACATGAATTTTCTGCACCTTCTGTGTGTGTGCTTATTGTACACATATGTACATGCATGCATGTTTGTCCATGAATGTAAATGTGCAAATGTATATATGCATATATATGCATGTGTGTTCATATGTGCATGAATGTGTGGTCATATATGTATATGTGTATGCATGTATGTACACATGTTTGGCCACGTGCTTGCATGTGCATTTCCCAGCTCTATGTAATAATGAAAATCTTAGAGACAATGACTAATCCAGAGGAATGAGTTAGAACAAAGATTGATGCTTTCAAATAAAATTCCTGACTAAAAGAGTTAACACTTATATTTATTTATTTAGCTAGTTATATATGAGTTTGTTGTGTACAGGTTTGTAGGTATATTTTTGGGGTGCATGGAGATTAGAGGGTCACATCAAGTATCTTCCTTAATAACTTCTCCACTTCATGTTTTAGAGACAGAGGCTAACCCTGAGGCTCACTGATGGCTAGAATGGCCAGCAAGTAAACTTCAGAAATCCTTCTGTCTCTGCCTCTGACCCAAGCCCTATCTCTGAGATTAGAGATGGACACTCTTACCTCCAGATTTTTATATGAATGCTGGGGGGTCTGAACTCAAGCCTCATGCTTGTGCAGCAAGCACTTCACTGGTTGAGCTATCTTGCCAATCCTCAATTAGACTTCCTCAAGATCTGGAGAGGTGGCTCAGGGGTTAAGCCTCTGCCTTGCAGGCGGAAGGTCCTGAGTTCGGATCCTAGATCCCACGTATAGATGCCGGCGGAAGTGGGGGCGGCCTGTGCTTCTGGTCCTGGTAGGGCGGAGCCTGCGAATCCCGGGGCAGAGTAAACAAGGAGGAGGTGAAGGCGGTCCATGGTGGTTCCGGAATTCGTCTGTGGTTCTACACACACACACACATACATGCACACACGCACAATTGAATAAATAATAAATAATAAAAAAAATTTTAAAAAAGAATTTCTCTAACTTCTAAAAAAAGAAGTAGTAGGGCTAGCTCAGGGTCTCACCCTAAGATGAACATGAACACTTGCCACCTCTGAGAGGGGCTCATAGCTATCAAATACTACTTTGGTCTAACAGAAAAACTCAGGGCCAAACTAAAGATGCTCTCCCTGGCTGAGCATGAGACAAATCATGTTTCAATAAGAAGGAAAATTGGGGTGGATTATAATCCATCAAATACGTTTAAATCTATGAGTTTAGAATATTAAAATTAATCACCTTCTAGAAGATGACAAGAAGCCAATTCATTATCTTAAAAGTTGGTGAATAAATAGAAAGGATCAAGATTTTTCCATGTTTCTTTCATGAACTGGACCATAAGTTAGGTGCACAACAGTGGCAGAGAATGCATGTCTTTATAAAACATATACCCAACCAATAACTTCCAATGCAATGCTTGTCTGACATTTCTTTCAATCTTCACTGTGAACATCTTTAAAGAATCCTCTCTCTTCTTTTCCTCCTGATCCCACCTGTAGCCTACTAAGAAGACTGGATGCTTTTTCCCTCTTGCTACCTGTAGAAGGTTCAGACCTTGTAAACCTCTTGGCAAGCAGAGCTCCCTGCCCCAGTCAAAATCTCAGTACCATCTCCTTTTCCTGTTCTTTTCAGATGCTTAGGAGTCAGAAAATCCTATTTGCCTCACAAGCTCCAATGATGTTTTGTTGGGACAGAGTTTTGCTGTAACTAGACTGAACTAGGAAATCCTATATAGCCCAAGCTTGCCTTGAACTGGGGATAATTCTCGTACCTCAGCCTCCCAAGTGAGTAAGCTTAACAGATACCATGGTCAAGCTGGAGGCATGGCTCAGGGGTTAGGATCGTGTTTCCTAAGCAGAAAGTCTCTAGTTCAAGTCATGGTCCCATATAAAAAATCAGGCAAAAAGGGCAATAGCCTTCCAGTCCTGACAGGAAGAGCCAGGGAAACCTCAGAGCAAACCAAAAAAGAGGTAGAAGCAATGCAGGATGACTCTGGAAGTCACCCTTACTCCTACAAATGGACACACACAACACACACACACACACACACACACACACACTAAATAAATAAATTTAAAAAAGAACTCCCATGATGTAAGTGGCCCTATTTTTCTTGCACACTTGGTATGTCTGTCAATTTTGAGTAGGAATTCATTTTGTCTCCATGGGATAATAGTTGCACAGAAAAAATACACAAAAGCATCTCCACTTTGTCACTTAAGTAATCAATGTATCTAGAACCTGGGGTGGTAGTACAATTATGAAATCCTAGTACTTGGGAGGCTAAGAAAGAAGACTCTGAATTCTAGCTATGGTAACATGGTGAGATATTGTCTATAAAATAAAAAAGGGTTGGAGCTAAAGAGATAGTTTAGTGAGTAAATTGCTTGCTGTGCCATCATGAGACCTGAGTTCAAATTCCTAGCATCCATATGAAAACCAGGTGTAAGCATGAACACCTATGAATCTAGGACAGGGGAGGGGCACAGGTAGACAAGCTGCCAGAAATCACCAGCTAGTCAGATTAGCCAAAAGAACAAGATACAAGTTCAGTGAAGAGACCCTGTCTCAAATAATAAGGTGGAGAATAATTGAGGGAAGCATCATAACATTGACCTCTGACTTCCATGGCCACACATAAGCATGCAGGCCTGCACACACATGCACACACACACACACATATACACATATACATGCACATATACAACACCCATCAAAGGTTGATGACATTATGAGAAGAAAAGTAGGTGTATGCCTCCTACAGTTTTTATTTTCTTGATATATATTTAGGAGCAACTAACACCAATACTTCTTAAACTGTCCCATCAAATTGTGAAGAAAGAAATACTGCCAAATTCTTTCTATGAAGCTAATATCATATTAATCCCAAAACCTAATAAGGACATACTTAAAAAGAAAACTATAGGCCAATCTCTCTGATGAACATAGATGCAAAGATTCTCAACAAAATCTTAGCAAATTGGATTCAAAAACATGTCAAAAAGATCATTCACTGTGATCAAGAAAGCTCTATCCCAGGGACACAAGGTTAGTTCAACATATGCAAATCAATAAATGTAATTCACCATATAAGCCAGTCCAAAGTCCAAGACCACATGATACTCTAGATAGATGCAGAAAAACCTTTTGACAAGATTCAACAGACTTTTTGATCAAAACTCTAGAGACAATTGGAATGGGAGAAACCTTTATCAACATAATAAAAGTTGTATAAAACAAGCCAACAGTAAGGATTATACTCAATGGGGAAAAACTTGACACATTCCTGCTTCGATAAGGAACTAGACAAGCTGTCCACTCTCACCACTTCTATTCAATATTGTGCTTGAAGTCTTAGCTGAAGCCATAATACAAGAGAGGGAGATAGAAGGGATTCAAATCAGCAAGGAAGAAGTCAACTTATCTTTATTTGCAGATGACATGATTGTATACCTGAGTGATCCTAAAAACTCCACCAGGAAAACTTCTGGAACTAATACAAAAGTTCAGCAGGGTGGCAGGTTACAAAATAAATGAACAAAAATCAGTGGCCTTCCTATACACCCAGGATGAAAAAAGTGAAAAAGTCCTAAGACAAACAATTCCATTTACTATAGTCCCTAAAAATGAAATACCTTGGTATAAACTTAACCAAGGAAGTGAGAGACCTTTACAATGAAAATTTTAAAACCCTAAAGAAAGAAATTACAGAGGACACCAGAAGGTGGAAAGACCTCCCATGCTCCTGGATTGGCAGAACCAATATCATAAAAATGACCATCCACCAAAAGCAATATACAGATTCAATGCTATACCAATCAAAATCCCAAAGCATTGACCAAACAATCTCAAAATTCATATGGAAGCACAAAAGGCCCAGGATAACAAAAACAATTCTGAGTAACAAGAACACTGCTAGAGGTATCACCATACCAAACCTTAATCTATACTACAAATCCATAGTTATAAAAACAGCCTGGTATTGGCTCCAAAATAGACACATAGATCAATGGATAAGGGTTGAAGACCCAGATATAAGCCCACACAATTACAGCCATTTGATCTTTGACAAAGGGACCCAAAATATTCACTGGGAAAAGAATAGCACCTTCAACAAATGGTGCTGGCAAAACTGGATGTCCACATGCAAAAGATTAAAACTGGACCTGTACTTGTCACCATGCACAAAAATTAATTCCAAATAGATCAAGGACCTCAATATTAGGCCAGAGACTATAAAAACCCTAGGTTAAAGGATAGGGAACTCACTCGAGCTGATTGGAGTAGGCCAACAGTTCCTAAATAGAAATCCAATAGCATAGTCACTGGAACCAACACTCAACAAATGGGATCTTACGAAATTAGAGTTTCTTTTCAGATAAAGAGATTGTAAACTGAGCAAAAAGGCAACCCACAGAATGGGAGAAAAACTTCACTAATCACATATCTGATAGAGCTCTATTATCCAGAGTGCACCAAGAACTCAGAAAACTAAACACCAAGGAAACAAATGGCCCAATTAAAAAATGGGCCTTGGAAATCAAAAGTAACTTTAACAGGGACAAAATTGAAATGTCTAACAAAAATCCTTAAAAATGCTCTGTATCCTTAGCCATCAGGGAAATGCAAATCAAAACTTCCCTGAGATATCATCTCACCCTGGTCAGGATGGCAAAAATCCACAATACAAACAACAACAAATGCTGGAGAGGATGTGGCGAGAAGGGAATTCTCCTTTATTGCTGGTGGGAATGCAGGCTCATACAACCACTCTGGTGATCAGTCTGGTGATTCTTAAAAAAGTTAAAGATTGAAATGCCATATGGCCCTGTTATTCCATATCTGGAAATAACCCCCCATGAAGCAAAAATTCACTTCAATGACACAAGCAAGACCATGTTCATAGCAGCACTATATTTACAATAGCAAAGTCATGGAATCAACCCAAATGCCCAATAGTAGATGAGTGCATAAGAAAAATGTGGTACATTTATACAATGGAATACTATTCAGCCATCAAAAAAGATGAATTAATGAAATTTTCTGGGAAATGAATGGAATTAGAAAAAATTGTATTGAGTGAAGTATCCCAGACACAGAAAAATAAGTGTCGAATGTACTCCCTAATAGGTGGATCTTAGTACCAAACCCACTTAGTGACATATTCAAAGATAAATCTCTGTAAAACTACAGTATTTGCAAATATTATAAACAGGAAGGAGGAGGAAGGAGGCCCCTCCCAGAAATAAAGACATAGGGGATCATGCTACAGCAGAGAAAATAGGTCACCATCAAGTATTGCAAGTAAGTAGTAAGACATCTGGTTATGCTCACTTGCTTTCCTTCTTGGTCACTTGCAACAGAAGAGGTTTGATCTCACCAGTCAGGGAAGGCACAGAGTCTGGCAGATAGATGGTAACCATCCTGCAAATGGGAAACTGACCCACCCCCCTCACTGCAGTCTCCTACTCCTATTCCATTTACCTTTGAATCTTTCTTATAGTAAGAGTCCATTTAAACAACCTCTTATCTTAGGAGGTGACCTGCAGTACCAATCAGGATGGAGCCAATTTCAGTGCAGGAACAGCAAAACTGAAAGCAACCACCAACCATAATTTCGGAACATCAGAGACCCTACATTAATCACCTGGAACCAGACCAGCCAAACCTCTCCCCAACCTAAAGTTCAGGGAAATTTGCAGAAGTGGGGGTGGTAAGATTCTAAGAGCCTAAAGATGGGGAGGAACAACGATATGCAAGATATTCTACCTAAGTTAGGACCGCAGTAGCCACAATCAGAGTTTGCATGACCTGCGCAATGACTGACATGTCAATGAACCCCCAAAGTCTACCATGGATCACAGGTACTAGGATCCTTAGAGACAAGGGATTAACAGTCACAATAGTGTTCCCATACTAAAGGGGAGCACAAGAAAGGGCTCTGGGCAATGCCACTGAGTCCTTACACCTCATTAGAGTGGAGGACGCAGAAGGAAGTTTGACTTTCACACTAAAGGATGTGAGGGGGTAAAAGGGGGACACTGGGAGAAAGGGAGGCAGGGGGGTGAAAGGAAGGAGAATGGGAGGGTGGGTGCAAGGGGAATGGGGAGGGGTAGAGAGAGGGAGGAGACAGGGTACCTTTTAAGTTTGTTTGATTGGGAAAACATAAACATAATAGAAAAAAATGTATACACCACCATATTTGACAATCATAAAAAATAAAACATAAAAACTGAAATTGGTGCCTACTTGCAAAGAGTTCCAATCCCACATCCCACACGAAAGTTCAGGACATAAATGGAAGTGGCCTGTACTTCCAACCTTAGAAGGCAAAGCCTGGGAAAACACAGAGCAAAGCAAGAAGAGGTAGAGCAATCAAAGATGATACCCAATGTCACTTTTGGAATTTCACAGACATAGACACCTAAGTGTCTTCTTGAAAATATGCCTACACACACACACACACACACACACACACACACACACACACACACACACATTGAATATATTTAAAGTATACAACTTGATTTGACATATATAGATGTGGTAAAATAATTGCCATAACATGCCCATCATTCCTGCTAGCTACTGTTCTTCCTTTTGAGAATGCTAAGATCTCCCCTTTTAGCACATTTCAAGTACACAATGAAATACTAGAAACTATAACTGTTTTGCTACATATTAGATCTATGGAATTTATTCAATTTGCATAAATGAAAACTCATGAATGACAGATGATGCCAGATACCTGTTCAATGAGAGCCTAAGTGTCAAATGACGTGGCTAAACATTAGGTTGACTATTTTCAGAGCTCTGAGAGTACATGATATAAATACATACACTCCTGTTTTGTGCTTTATGGGAGACCGAGAGTGAGTGAGTGAAAAACCTTAACAAAATAGGTTGCATTTATGTTGGTAATATTCTGAGCAGTTAGCTGAATAAATTAGGAAGTCAAGTGAATTGAGGGGATGTGGAAGTCAAGAACCTTGCTGAAATTCTGCTGTTGAGAACAGAAGTGGCATCATTGGCACCTCCAGGGGATTGAATGACTGTTCAAGGTCATCTAGCTACCAGAGAGCTGAGTTGGGCCTTTCACAGTTCAGCAATCTAGGTTCAATTTCAATTTTTTAAAGTCATTTGCAGTCTCCTGTTAACACACACCTTTCATTGGGAGGCAATCTTACTATCCCCTCTTCTGTGATGTTCCCTGAGCCTTTGGGTGGGAGATGGTTTAGGTTATCTATTTAGGGTCAAGCATCTTTAGTCACTTCTCTTTTTTTTTTGTACTTTGGCCAGTTATGATTTTCTGTACCACCTTCCATTGCAGAAAGAAGCTTCTAAGTTGAATGTTGAGTGCTCTTCCAATCTGTGGGTGTAATGACAAACATTTAAAAGGCAGTTTGATATAGTGTCTTTATAGCTAAACCTTAAAGGTTTGCAACCACTAGACTTATATCTTCCCCTTTTATGGGTTCTTGTCCTGATTTATGGAATCAGAAATATATTCCCTGATGAAAAGTGGGCCTTTAATACAATCAGAAAACTGTTGGTTACTCCCTTGACATTCGTGCCACTATTACACTGATGGTCACCACCTTGCCAGGTGGTTGTTATTGCAGCTTGCAGCTTTTATGGATTGATAAAGCTCTTAATTGCTTTTCTCTCCCAAGAGATTGTATAGTACTTTTTGGTGCTATATAAGCTGGCTAACAAGAAGGAAGCTTCCATACCAGTTACAAGTACTTTTTTCTTCTTCAATCTATGTACTGTGATCAATGTGTCTTGCTTCTTCAGCAATAGAGTTTTACTGTTCAGTTCTGGTGCAACCAAGAGTAATTAAAAAGCCAACAGAAGAACCAGAAAACTTCAACATTCAACATAAGAATGTCGTACCACCAACCTACAAGATCAGTACTTTCTACTTCTTTTCAGCATTAAACAAAACTTACCCTTCTTATGAATTCCAAAACACCTAATATGTCTATAGATTCTCACTAAACACTGATATTTCACTTCAGTTTATTTTATTCACATCATCTTATCAGTTTCAAAACTTTATTGAAAATAGGTCACAAGAAAAGAGCAGACTATGAATCTTTAGCTAGGAAGATAAGCACACCAAACTGCTCTGTAAATATCTGCTATTATACCAATAGATTGGAAGAGCACTCAACATTCAATGTAGAAGCCTTCTTCTACAACAGAAGGTATTTATTACCGAAAAGCATGATTTGCTAAAATTCAGAATATAAGTGTCTGTGAACTATTTGTCCCTAAAGGGGACATATAAGTTTCATCCTTCCTACCACAAGATTCAGGGAACATCAAGGAAGAGGGGGTAGCAAGATTAATGTGGGAAGGTGATGCCAGCATTATCTTCTGAACATGATATATATTTCATGGCAAATGTATATATTTACATAAGAATTGCATGCGAGCTAACTTACCAACATCTCACCATAACATCAGAAAGAGCTCCAAAAACTACACACTTCTTTGAGAGACTAATTAGGACTTACGCAAATGTGTAAGTAAACAAGGATGCTTTCCTCAATGGTATATCCACTGAACTAGGATATTTTTGGAGCATGAATCAGGTCATGTATGAGGCATCATAGACTAGATGTAACACAGTGGGGCCACATAAGCAAAAATATATGAAAATAGGAGAGGGTATATAAGGGGAGTTGGAGGATTGTGAGGGTAGTAGAGGGTGCTTGGGATTTGGGACTAAGGGTTGAAAATTTTATAAAGTCACTATATTCATGTAAACAACATTAAAAATAATTTAAAATTTTCTCCTGATACTTTAAGCAAACCTCACCCACTGAACCTCATCACAATCTTATTTCAATCAACCAAAAGCATATAATAGATAATTTCTCACCCCCATGCCAGCACTAGGCACATGACTCAGAGTCAGAGCAACCACCACAGCTACAAAACTACACCCAGTGGCCCTAGACTGACCTTTAAGAAATTTGCTACCCATATAAATCCTAGAAAGCAATCTGAGCATCAAGAAGATACTGAGTCCCAACTGACATAAGAGAACCAGAAACACAATCCAAAGAAGTTAACCAAGAAGACCTGACTCAAGATATCCAAATCACATCATAAAAATTCAAATTACACTAAAAACAGATTCATAAGTCCCCTTTAAAAATCAACAAGACAATTATAACATGCCAATGAGAATAACCTCTTGAATAACAGTCAAGAATATTCAAGACAAAGAACTCCAAAGGAACTAAAGGAGGAACAATATAAGAATGAAAGGAAAAACTATAAAAGAGAAATCTGAGAAGAGATGAAGGAATCCATGAACAAATATGCACAGGACAGTAGTAATCAACTAAATAAAATGAAGAAGACAATAGAGGAAACAAAAATAAATGTAGAATTGCTGAAAAAATCCAAACCAAAATAAAATTTGAAATAAAAACTGCAATAAGTACAATTAAAAACTCAGTAGAAGGTCTCACCAATAGAACAAACATGAACACTAACTATTAGGTATACTAGATAGGACCACACATGTACAGAGATGTGGGGGAAGGAAGGAAATGGGGTGGATGGGAGAATGCTTGGGATGGCATAGGAAGTGGGATAATGGTAGGCAAGAGTGATGAAAATATGCAAAGCTATTATTATTATAATTTAAAATAAATAAGTTAGCATAAAATAAGAAGAAAACTTAAAAAAAACTAGCTTCACCTCTATAAAGTATGCTTCTAAAATGGTATAGTAAGTAACAGTGCTTCAAATACATGGCATCATATCACATTTTTAAAGAGTAAGAAATGAGTGATAGCTTGAGAGTTATGAACCTGGAAGAAGAATGGTAGCATTAATGCTGTGACTTCTGATGGAAACTGATGCTGTTGGTGTGTCATCAAAGAGCAATTCAGTGAAGCCTATAGGTAACACTTGGACACTTGGACAGCTTGGACGTGTGAAGCTCTCTCCTTGTTTGCAATACTAGTTGTGAGTAGGGAATCTCAAATTTGAACAGAGAATACCATTGTCTTTTCAAATAAGAAATGCAATTCTGTTGTAGCTATTCTGTTTCTTCTGCTTTTCCTCCTCCATTTCTTCTTCCTTGAGTCTTTCATTGTAGAGATGGGCTTCTCAGTCTCAGAGCACTGGGGTTACTGAAAGGCAAGTCTCCATATCACCCTAAGATACGCTCATTGGGAATTTTCATCTCTCCAACAAAACTGTAATTTCCAAGGAGGTGAGTTCTTGTCTGCCTTGGTCCCTGTTGAAATCTGGCTCTTGGCCTAGAGACTGCTATAAAGTGTCTAATTAAAGCCTGTTGAAGTTATGAACAAGCATTTCAGCAACAAATGATCAGCTGAAGAACCAGTTCTCTAGTGCTTAGCTTTCTTTGTGTATTAAGAGACAGACAGATCGTTTAAAGTCTGCTGTGTACACCATATAGACACAATGTGTTGCCATTAAATGTGAAGAATTCTCACTTCGACATGAACATTGTTACTATTTATTATATCATAGAAAGCATAGGCATAAATAGTTTATTATGATCAATGTAGCATGCTCTGTATCTATCTTTTTCTCTCTTCCTGGCCAGATTCTTATAACTGGGAGCTGCTTCTTCAATCTGTTTCTTCAATCCCCATGAAGTCTAAAGGACAACATATAGATATAAGGAAGATGAAAGGCACCTTAGCAAGCCTCAATATCTACAAGGATGGAATGCATAGCAATATCATCAATGGACAGTGACCCCAACTTAGACAGGAACTCAGGAAGATTGCAAATGTTTCAGCTGGTTTGCTCAACTTCACTTAAAAAGTGGCAGTGGAAGAATGGAGAGCTTCAATCAGATACTTTAATCCTATCTCCAGGGAAGGCAAAGCTGTGGTGCTAGAAATGAGAGCTGCCTTTTCCTACCTGTCGAAATTCTTGAAAAGATGAAATACAAGAGGCTAACAAGGGAACTGGGAATAAGAACCAGGAAGGATTTTTTTTCTATTTTGGATTCTCAATAAACCTTCATGATAATGAGATCTGTTATTGGAAAGTGAAGAGAATAAACTATTAGCAAATGTACTAAAGGAAATAAGAGCTGGCCAAATTTGTATATTCCATCTATAGTTGACTAGAAGTAGATAAAACTGAATAGATTGAATACAAACACTAAATTCTGGAATTAAATGATGACTTCTATCCTTGATAGAAATCACCTGGAGAAATGGAGGTTAGAAAGGTCCATGAGTTAGATTCAACTAATGATTACAATAAAACTTCTCAGGTAAAAAAAAAAAAGAACTGGTTGTTAATAAATATTCAGTCAGAGAATAGTCACAGAAAGAACTCAAAGCTTTTGCTATTTTAGATGAATTTTTAAACCTATACTTTCGTAAAAATACAGTTTTCTCTGAGAAAATATTCTGAGCATTTTAGGTAAAATTAAATAGACTAATTTTCAGGATCTGAGTTATGTGACTTTGATTTTCAATCCTGGTTCCATGTTAGAATCTCCTGAAAA
Source organism: Typhlomys cinereus (assembly GCA_023101885.1). Taxonomy (NCBI): domain Eukaryota; kingdom Metazoa; phylum Chordata; class Mammalia; order Rodentia; family Platacanthomyidae; genus Typhlomys; species Typhlomys cinereus. Next base: position 2,161,955 of record JALPQD010000247.1, read on the forward strand.
GGTTAAAAAGTATGTTTTCTTTATTGTATTGCAGACTAACTCAAAATCTCCAGGAATGAGGATTAGGCATCAATGCTTTTCAAATCTCCTGGATGGATCTGTTTTGCTGCCAAGGCCCTCATGACAGCAAGAACATACCTGATTCACTTCGTCACATGGCAAATACCAGTAAAGAAGACTGAACAAGGCTTGCTGGCCAGCCCACCTACCCTACTTGGCGAGCTCCAGGTTAGTGAGAGTCTTAATCTAAACAAACGAACAGAAAAACAAATGAACAAAAAGATGATTTTTGAGGGATGATGCCATCCAAGGCTGTCCCCTGGCCTCCACACATGTATTTACACACGTATATGTGCACCCATCGCATGTGCACTTGTGAGCACACATACATAGAGCAGAGCCTTCGTGAATTGAATAAAATGTATCTTTGTGCTTCTAGTAGCACTCCTGTATTAAGCAAAACCTTTCAATGCTTCCTACTCTGTACATTTTTAAAAAGAATTCATGCTGAGTGATAATTTTGGTTCCTCTGCAGTAAATAGTCAGACGCGGGGTTTCTCTACTCTAAAATGTAAAGAAATGGACCCTTTGAAATATGATTAATTTCTATTTCTTCTAACCTGAAGGAAACCGTTGCTTGTCTGATCATCAATACACGTGGCTCCTGAGAGCCTCAAAAAGGTGACATGCTGCTGAGATCCTGGCCTGGTGTCGTCTGTGCTTTCCATCAAAGTTAGCACATCCATACATCTAAGTTTGAAGCCCCGTCAATATTTATGTTCAATATGTGAAATAATCTCCAACATGTCTATTGCCAGAGTGATGATAAGAGCTCATTTGTGTATCTCATTCATGTATGGTAGGAAAATCCACCTATGCCTTGGAAAACACTATACAGAGTGAACAACACGACTGTCATGGTTTGAGACGTGAGTTGTCACCAACAGGCTCATGTGTTTGAATCCTCAGTTGTTTGGGAATTCATGGAGAAAGGCAGTCATGGGGGATGGGCCATGAAGTTGGCTAGCCCCACCCTGCCTGGGTTAGGAGTCTGTTTTTGTGCTCACAGTGAGGCTTTCTCAGTCTCCTCCAACTTCTGCCGCCAGCCATGCCTTTTCTGCTATAGAGGGCTTTATCTCCCCTTTAGAGCCATAAGCATGATGCATCTCTCTTTTCTCCTTTTAGATTGATTGAGTTCGAGCATTGTCTCACAGCAACAGAAAAAAGTAACCACTACAATGACCAAGGTTCAATGATAATGCCCACACTTATCAGGAGAAAGTCAGTTTTCAGTAGCTACAACTAACTCATATTTACTTGCTTTACTGCACTTTCCTAAATGCATATTTGCCTATCTGTTTCCTCAGATATGAATGCATGTTTTCTGAGGCTAAGAGTCCTATCAGCCTTGCACACTATCTGGTTACCCTCAATGGATAAATGAGGTGCCTGGCTTGTTTTATAAACTTAGAAAATACTCATTAAAGAAATCAGTGTATAGAAGAATAAGTCCATAGTTTAATGGATTACCAGATATGATATAAGTGAAGGTAATTTTTAGCTATTTTTTCCATCAGTTTTATCTTGCAAAAAGCCTACTCTACAATATTTATTCCCTTGAGGAGATCACTCTCTATTTTGTCACTGATTTAAAAGGATCATCAAAGAGATACAGAACATGCGCTGTGAAAAAAATATCGTGGATCTAAAAATCCATCTCAGAATTTTAAAAAATCATCTCAGCTCTTGGTCCTGAAACCAAGAGTGAAGGCAAAAGAAAGGGGAATCTCTCTGTAGAGTGAATTTCTGTAGCTATCTTGGCAAAGAAGTAGGTACATCGTGAAAACACAAACAGGAGGCTTGGGGTTGCAAAGGTGAATGCCAGTGAGGTGTCAAGTCCTATGAAGGGGACTGAGAAAAGGAAAAATGACAGAAAAAAAAATGAAGGATTAATGGGCTTTTAGGTGGAATTCCTGGGAGCATGAAGATAACTCAGGGAAGAACAGAGAGGAAAGGTGGGAACAGAGATTAGCACTTGTTGTCTCTCCAATTGCACACATAGTGTGCCACAGATAGATCTGTGTCAGTCAGCTTTACACAGATGAGTGACTCAAGTTTCCATTCAAGAATCTGTTGTCCTGGGCTGGGAAATGGCTAAGGTCTTAAAGCCTTTGCTTCCCAAGCAAAAGGATCTGAGTTTGGATCCCCAATCCCACATTAAAATGCCAGCTAATATGGTGGTGCCAGGCAATTCTGGTCCTAGAATGTGAAGCCTGGGAAACTCAACAGCAAGACAATAAAGTGGAAGAGCAGGATGATTCCTGATGTCAATCTTGGTCCTCCACAGGGATATACACTCAAGTGCTCTCCTGTACATGCCAAACACACACACATACACACACACACACACACACACACACACAGATCTGTTGTCTATAGAGGTTTATCAAGCTATAACTGAGAAAAGATGAATCAATGGTTCCCTTAGTTCATGAATATGTACTGAATGCTTGACCTGAGCAAACCATTAGGGAAGCAATGATCATTCTGGGAAATACAGTTCTTTGTCTTTGTAAAATTCCCAATCCAATCTAATAATAGGAGACATAAAATAAAGCAATGCTGCTGATTATAAGTAATGGAGAAGGTGGTAATGGTTACTTGAACTCTGCTGAAACTTTTAGAGGGACCAGCTAGAGTATTCAGGTAGAGAAGATGTTTAAATATTTTGACAAGAGAAGTATGTGCATGTGAGGGTGGCAAGATGATGGAGAAATCACCAGGGAAGTGAGAAGGACCCACGCCATGCAAAAATATTCAGTGTGCTCAGGATTCGATATTGTCCTGGTGCAGGAAGAAGCCAGTCAGCAGTTTTGTGCAAAGCTCAAAGAAACAGCTCGTGTCCAGGAGGGATGAGAGCAGGATTTGTAATGAACGTATCTGTCTCAAGGGCAAGTCTTTCAGCATCTAGTTCATGGTTCTGAGCAGCTCATTTTAATTCTGACTGGTATGGTTCTGTTAGACAATAACTATAGTTCTTTTACCCAGAGATTTTTTTTCTAGTATATCCCCCAAAGCTGTCTGATTTACTGTCTAGAGAAATTCTTTACTTTCAACTGTTTCTCATTAGAGAATGATTTAGTAAGAAAAGGTTTTGCCCATCTATTACCACTGAAAAGAATATTCTTGAGAGAGACTTGCCTTAATCTTGGGCCAGTAACTCCTGCCCTCCAAAAATGATTTGCAATAAATCTCCTTAAGCCCTACTGGTGTTTCCCTCTTAATCCTTAGTTCCTGCCTTTTGCAAAGCTTAGCATGGCACAAATGCTTTTACTTATTAAGGAGAACCCACAGACTATAATTTTATCTGTATTGGAGTATGTTCATCTTTGCAAAATTTTGATAAAAAGGGTATTTCACTTTCTAAGGTGGAAATGAGTGTCAGATACCTTAAGACTCTTGGCTCTTGAAAAGTCTAAGGAGGTTTCTTTAGGATTAGATCAAATACAATTACATGTAGCTTTCATTTTTCTTTTTATGAAGTGGAGTTTTACCGTGTAGTTCAGGCTGATATGGAACTCACAACCCTCCTGCCTCAATTTCCAGAGTTTGAGATTATAGGAATGCACCACCATGCCCAGTTAGTATACTATTAAATGTTCATTTTTAAAAATAAGTTGAGAGGTTTTAGTGTGATATATTACAATTTCTCTGAGAGTATTAGAACTTGGACAATGATAAAAATTCTATTAAGCATTTAGTAGGCATTTACTGAGCCTGATGGTCTATACTGAAGCTTAGAGTATTATATGTTACTCTTATAACTGCCCCAGGAAATTGATCCTCTAAATATCACCATTTTACAGATAAGGAAAAAGGAAGTTCAAAAGTTTAATTTGTTGTCTGAGAATGCAGGAGAGTTGTGGTCTCTTCAACCTTGTCTATTCAACTCAAATGACCTCACAGAGAAAACATAAATGTAATAATCATCTAAAACATAAAAATATCAGACCCCTTGACAGACCTCTAGCTATATCCAGTTACTCTGCCAACAACTAGCAAAGATTAGGGCTGCATCATAAGGATAAAATCCCACGTATCTTCTATAATCAGATCAAAAGGACTGACAAGTCCAAAAATAGGGGGGAAAACTGCATCAACCTAGGAATGAGAAATGATATTATACTATATAGTAAGCTCTGTGAATTTCTGATACAGTTCAGCAGTTAGCAAACAAATGGGACAGTCTTAAGGGAGGAGAGCAGGATTTATCAGCATGGTAGAAGAGAGAGCAAGAGGCAAGTTGCAGGATTGAAGTCTCTCTTTGGTCCCTCCTGCTCAGTGATTTTTCCACAGTAAGGTCAGTGACCATCCAACAAGACTTGAAGAGGTGGTCCCTGTATTGAGGTGCAGTTTAACAGCAGCTAAGTGGATTATTTTTTCCTCTACTTCAGATGCCAAGAAGTAACAAACTATTACCTTCAGCAAACATTTCTTTTGAAATGAAATTCATTCAGAACACAAACTGTTCTTGAGGAAGATAGATAGCCTATTCTCAAGGAGTAGAGAGGATCCACTTGCTTATTAACCTTGTGATTGAACAAGGACATGTCCGTGGTGTTTGTGGAGCAGGAAGGGAAGTGTGGAATTTGTTCCTTTTGTCCCTTTCTATCTCTTGTCTAATTCCTCCTCTGCCCCACTTTACAAGACCTGATCAAATGCTCATTCTTCCATCAAATAATTATTCATATATTGTTTATCCTTTTCAACCATAAATAATACTTGTGTCCTTTTGTAGTGTTTATAATTTTTTGCATTATATTTTAAAGCCATATTTATTTAGGATGAAGAATAACAAAACTAAATGCTCAGAGAGTGTAGAATAAAAATATGTCTCCTCACCATACTACTACTTGCACTGCTCTTTCCAGAAACATTTTCTGTTTTCAGTTTCTGGTATGATCCTCGCCAGAACTGTGCTATATGCCAGCAAATAGTGGTATATGAGGTTCTTTCTGAACTTTGCTCTGAGTGTCACCTCTTCAGCTGAGCATATATCTCAGAGTTCCATCTGCATAAGATATGCAGGTCCACTCCACTTATTTTCACAGCTGTTTAGCCTTACATTCTGTGTTGCTCTCTGGAGTCTGTGATGCATTTATACTGTCTCCGCTGGGACACATGCTTACTTCTCCATCTGCATGATGCTGTCTCTCTTGGTTTTCAAACTCACTAATGGTCAAAACAGTGTAGCATTTTCTTCGGCTCGTTATACTCATATTTTAATGCAGACATGGAACCACTAAATTATAAAGCTCTGTCAGAGCATCATTCTGTCACAAAACAATAGGATTTTCTCTAAAAAAGAGAGAGATAGAAGAAATGATCTAGAAGGAGTGGGAGATAAGGAAATAGGGGGAACGATCAAAATACATATGTGTAAATTATTAAAGAATAAGACAGAAAGAAACCAATTGAGAGATGTATTATCAGAAATATTCTGATAAATGCTTTTGGTTTTAGAAAAAAAATTTCCATAGTAATGTAGTTTTTTTCAACCAATAAAAGAATTTATTACTGCAAAATAGAAACAAGGAGAGATAAGAGCAAAACCATAGGCCTACAGTGTGTTTGTTTGTAAAAGAATAAAGGCTTCTAATGATAACATATAAAGAAATATGCTATAGATATGATTAAATTAACTTTTAAAAATTCCTTAGCTGGAAGAATCTGTGTTTTTGAAATTTTGATGGTGGCAGAGATCTGAGTCAGATGGCTGGAGTTAAAAGCATCCCTTTACATGCTCACAAGCTGATTATGTCAATCATTTGGGGACTTCTATCAGGCCTCTGACTTGGAGCAATTAGAAATTCCACAATACTTCTTACAACACATGGTATCAGTCAGCTTCTGTGTTGTACTGAAAATAAAAATCCTTCCAGAGGATGATGGTAGCATTTTGAAGGTCATGCAGAACAAGATAAAAGTAAATCAAACTGAGTTCTATTGTTTAAAGAAAAATGTAGTCAATAGCAGCTTTACAGTTACAGTAGATTTCTATAGGATACAAAGAATTTTCCCACATCTTATACACTTCATAACCTTTAGCAGAACCTTTGGGTTTAAAAGATATTTCTTTCATTTTGTAGGTTAGGTTTCTTTTCTTAAGATGAGCTTATTAAGGAATGACTTCCACAGAATAGAACTAATTTTTCTACGTTGAGATGTTTGCGATTTTGACACATACATAAAATCACTCCACAATGATCACTAATTGAAAAACAGCTCTGTTACCTTAGATGTATCCATACGTGATTTCACTGGCTATACCAAGGCCCTAATCTCAGTTCCTGGTGACCACAGATCTTCCTATCCCTGAAGTCTTGTGGTTTTCCAGAATTCTGTGCATACAAAATTAATAGAATGCAGCAAGTTGTTGCTGGCATAATGCCATTTTTCATTTTGTAAATAACTGACCTTTGTTATTTTGAAAATTTCAAATATGTACAAACCATTTAGAGATAGCATGTGGATGCTTTCCTCCTAGACCTTAAACAAAAGCTTCCACCCAGATTTTCAGCAAAGTCTTTTGAAAAGCCTGTTCAAGTGGATAAAAGAAAGAATCAGAATCAATGTCAGAAACTATGAAATTTGGGGAGAAGGAGATCATAAAGAATGTCCAATAGACTGTGGGAGCTAAAGATCCTCCTAATAAATGAGACTTTATTTAAATATTGGACAAGACTCACCTTGTCAGTTCTTATATCTCAGTAACACAGTAGGCTCTTGAGCTTTAAAACAACATCACAGCCCATTCATTTGCATGGAACACACTTGTTCTTAAGAAATGACATTACCTTGATTTCTAAATGAATTTTTTAGGTTAAAATACTTTATTTATTTATTTGTATTCCTTTGGAATTTCATACACAAATGCAGTGACTTTATGTCATTTTCACCCCATATTACGCTGTCACATTCCCACTCCTTTCCCCGCAACAAACCTTCTTCCCAACCATCTCCCTCCTGTGTTCCTGTTTATTTGTATGTGATCCACTAGGTTTCATCTAGGTTGCCTGTAATAGCCTGTACCTGAGCGATGGTTGGAGTATGGTTGATGTATGGGTGAGTACATAACTGAGGAAAGTACTCCCTTCCCACTCACCTATTCTGCATTAACCTTCAATAGTCTCGCAGGGAGATGTGGAGCCTCTTAAGATCTTGCCCCTTCCATAGTAAATTATTGATAGGCCAAATCTTTTTTTTTAATTAAGAATTTTCCTTTCATACAAAAAAGAGTGATTTCCCCTACTCCCCTTTCCCTTTCCCCTTTTTCTCTCACCCTCCCTCCCTTCACCATTCCATTCTTTTCCCTCCCACCTTCGTGCCAATTTGTTTCTACAGGGCACATGGATCACTTCCAGTTGTCTGCTGTAGTGGGGTATCAGGCCTCTGTGGCAGTATAAGTTGGTAAATCCACAAATACACATGTTCTCTTTTCCCTGTCTGGCCCCTGCCTCTATGGTTCCCATGGCATGTAGTTATTTCTCCTGGGTTCCTCATTGATCCATGGGAGTATGTTAATTTATCAGTGATAGGCCAAACCTTATGCAGTTCTTCGGGAAGTAGAACTGGCCACAGTGAATTCATGAGTACAATAACCCTGTTATGACCAGAAGATACTGTCTGGTAGCACCTCTCCCCATCCTCAGGCTCTTACATCCTTATTGTCCTTTCTTCCATGATGTTCTCTGAGTTTTGGAGTGGAGGTAATTTAGGTGTTTTGTTCAGATGTGTGTAATCCACAGTCAACTTTGGTCAGTTGTGATTCTCTGTATTAAACACTTTCCATTATAAAAGGAGGCTTTCAGGATGAGCGCTGAGAGATCCTCTAATCCATGGTATAATAAGTAAATGTTTAGTGATATTTTTATCACATCTTTATAGTTAAATTTTATTAAACTATTCACCACTAGGTATAGCCTTTCCTTCCACAGGACTTAGTTGACCTAGTTTGTAGTACTAGATACATATTTCCTGCTGAAAAGCAGGTTTAAGATCCAATAGGAAGTTATGGTTATCCCCATAACATTTGTGCCAGTTATTACATTGATAATTGTTTTGTTTCTTATGTATCTTTTTAAAATTGTTTCTGGGCTGTAGAGATGGGTCAGAAGTTAAGACTCTGCCTCTAAAGCAGAAGGTCATGCTCGAGTTAAGATCCTAGGTCCTACATAGACAAACGCCAGGCAGAAAAGGCAGCAGCCAACACTTCTGTCCCTGATGGACGGAGCCTGGAAAATCCCTGAGAAAAGCAAAAAGGAGGTAGAAGCAATCCAGGATGATTTCCAAAGTCACCCTTGATCCTCCAAAAAGATACACAGTGTTCTCTCTCTCTCTCTCTCTCTCACACACACACACACACACACATACACACACACTAATAATAATAATAATAATATAATAATAAAGCTAAAAAATAAACTTGCTCTATACTGACTTGCACGGTGTCTCTAACTCATAAGTGTTCTAGTATAGATCTTTAAAAAAGAAATAAAGGGATCTGAATAAAAAAGTTCTAAGGTTAAAATTCAATACAACAACAAAAATTAATAGCTAATTCTGTACATACAGTGATAAACTTTTATTAAAATGTTAATTTGCTCTTAGTAACATTTACAAAAAGCAGGCCTGAAAAGCAAAAATATATTTTATCAAGACAATTGCTTATGTTTTCTGCTGAGTTTGTCAAGATTTAAACTACTTTAAAAACTTGAGCCTTAATAAAGTCAAAATTTGAATTTATAAAATATTTGTAATTAAAAGCTACTATTCCTTCAAAATATAAAAATAAAGATAAGACTTATAAATAATAAGATGCACAAATTTCAGTGTTCAGTTTGCTAACTTTTATCATTTACATAAAACCATATAACCATCAGTCAAAACAAAGTGTGGAATATTTCCATCACTTGAAAATTCCTCCATGTATTTTTCTATTTTTCTAGTCAATTAACCCACCACTGCAAACTCATGCACAATTTCCACAACATATATATATATTTTTTTTCTTTTTCGTGCTTGTGTTTGTATATATGTGTGTAAAAAGGCACTTGAGTATGTGCCTGTGGAGATGTTAAAAGTGATTTTAGGAATCATCCTAAAAATGATTCCTACTTCCTTACTGCTTTGCTCTGGGGTTTTCTAGGGTCTTCAAGGACCAGAATTGCAGGCAGCTGCAATATCCTTCTGGCATTTTCACTTCCATCTGGGGACTGGAACTTGGGTTTTTTTGCTTTCATGAAAAACGATTTAAACTCTGAGCCATCTCCTGACCCTGTAATTTTATTAATGTTCACATATTCAGATGAAATAATGTGGTAATTTTTTTACCTTCTTCCTATTATTTTTAATTTCCAAGTAGTATTTTATTTCATTGAATTCATTTTCAAGTCTCATTTTGTAATGAGCTTTAATGAATGTTACCTTAATGTTATGTGCCACAAGAATGTGGCAGTTGCCTTTGTGCTCATCTATCTGTAGACATATGTTTAAATTAGACAAATTTCTGGGAATGGTAATTCCAGTTGTGGAGTAAATATATATTTAACGTTAAGAAGAAACTACCAAAAAAAGAACCATGGAAGTACAAATCTTTTATAATAAATGAAAGAAGTTGAGGAGCAAGTTTTCTGCATGGCATATGCACGGGCCCTGAAGGCTTAGAGACCTTTGGAGAAGAGGGGATGGAAAGAATGTAGGAGCTGGAATACATACTAAAATGTGGCAATCGTGAACCCACAGCATCGGTGGTTACAATGGAACCACTTGGTCAGTGGAACCACCCAGTCCATGGTCAACTATAAATTGAGGAGAAACCCATGGAACCCTACAAATGACTGATGAACAATGGGCAGTTAACAGATTTGGGAAGGAAACAAAAAGTCTTGTTATGCACCCATGTGCATAAACTCCTAGGCTTCTTGAAAGAGTTCAAAGATCAGGATTGAATGCAGTGAGTTAGGCAGAGCTGGTTAAACCCAGTGGGGCTCCAGCAAAACTAAAATAGAAAGCAGAGTATGATAGGAAGAGTAGCAGGTCAGGAGGACTGGTAGAGGAAGGTATGAGATAAAAGAGGGTAAAAGGGAAAGCAATCAGAATGTACTCTATACATGTATGAAACTGTCTAAGAGCAAATTCATTAATAAAGAAACATAGGAAAGAATATATCTTTTCTTAAGTTAAAAATGAATTAATCCTTGCTTATATATTACATTGTGAAAAAAAAAGAAGCTGCTAAGTTGTCTCTCAAATTATATCATGTTAAATTCTACCAGTGACTTGGAAAAGTATCGTTGTTTCAAAAAAGCTTCATGTTGTCAGTTACTAGTCATTCTGACATATGAAATGGCATCCACAGTGGCTTTAACCTGCATTCATGATGACCGTGACACTATTTGTTCATTATTTGTAAATACTTACTGTGGCGTGCTCTCTTCTCTCTCTCTCTATATATATATATACATACACATGTATATATACATGTACACACACATATGTACGCATAGTCTATTTTCTTTGTCTACAACTTGCCTGTTTATGTAATGATGATGGTCTTTTGATGGATAAATTTTTTTAATTCTATTATTCTCTATTTTATATGTTCATATTATCTTTTTATTTAATGTTTCATACATGTATATAGTTGACCTTAAAATATTTTTAATCCCTAGCACCAAATCCCATTCCCCCACTCCTTTTCTCCTTACAACCTTCACCTCCCCTTCCAGACTCCCTCCTATTTTCAACTCTTTTTACTTGTGCAGCCCACTGTGTTTTATCTAGTCTGTTTTTGGTGACATGTGTCTGACCTTATTCATGCTCCAGTAAGCGTCCTAGATCAGTGGATATACCATGGAGGAAAGCATTCTCTTTTTCTTCCCCATCAGCATTAAATCTCATCAGTCTCTCAGAGATGGGGGGCTTTTTGAAATCTTTCTGATTTCATGGTGAGATGTTGATAAGACAGTTCCCATGCAATTCTTATGTAAGAATACATATTTGCCATGAAATATTATACAAGATTTCAGTACTATGTCATATTGAGGAGATAATTCCTGCCCTACCACCTTCTTACTTCAGGCTCTTACAATCTTTCCAAACCCTCTTCCTTGATGTTTCCTGAACCTTGAGGTGGGATCGATGAGGCTTATATGTGGACAAACAATCCAAAGACACTAATATTCTGAATGTTGGCAAGTCGTGCTTTTCAGTAATAAACATTTTCTGTTAAGGAAGAGGGTTTCTAGCTTGAGTGGTGAGCACTCTACTAATTTATGGGTATAATAATAGGTATTTACAAAGCAGTTGTGTATGCTATCTTCCTAGCTAGACATTCATGGGCTGCTGTGGAGGCTGGCTCAGGCTTTCTCTGGTCCCTTTGAGCACTGACCAATCAAAGCAACAAGGTCAGCAGTTTAAATTTCTTTGTTCCTGATCTTTATTCCTTTGGGAGATAAAGATTCTCCACTTCTTGTGGAGACTTATAAGACTATGCTATTCTTGCTTTTTTTGCTATTATGAAGGATTTTGGATTGTTGCCCAACTTTTATGTATAATAGGTGGAGCAGTTTAGGATAAACTTGTCTCAGACTCAGTGTTGCTGAGACCCCTTAGATTCTGGCCTGGTTTAATTCCCACCGATCCCCCTTGTGGACTCTATGCTAACCGTGTGGACATTTACAATCTGCTCTTCCCTGTGACCTATTTCCTTCCTTTTAGTAAGTTCTTGTTCTAGTTTACAGGAACAGGAACGTGGTCCATTCTGACAAGCAAACCTTAAATCACATCAGAAAGCTGGTTGCTTCCTTGATACTCATGCCACTATTACATTGGTGTCACCTGTTGCCATGTTTTTTTTTTTTTTATTGTAACTTGCAGATCTCATAGGTTGATGAAACCTTTGTTTTTCTCCTGCAGTAGCTTCTACTGTACTCTCTGATACTGAACAAGCTCTCTAGTAAGAAGGAAATTTCTAAACTATTTCCAGCTGGTGATTTTTGTCCATATCCTGTGATCCATATGTGTTGCATCTTCAGTAATAGGTTCTTATTGTCAGTTTTTGGAGGACAAGAGCAATGGCAAAAGTCTACAGTGTTTGGGGGGCCTTTGAGATCTCTCTGCCCAACAATTTAGGAAGTGTTACATATCTGTTACTTTTAGCATAGTTTTAATTGTCACTGGATTCTCAGTGACAACCCAGGACATTTTTGTTTATTTATTTGTTTTACCCCGTTTTCTTCTCTCTATGCTCCTCTGCATAGGGACTGTCCTTTCTTATTCCTCTTTTGAAATAATTTTTTTTGACATATTACTGACACAGGAGGTTCCTATCTGGTTCCATCCCACAATCTTAAGGTTTTTCTTTAAATCCCTAAACTCCTCCTACATCTCATCCCCTCATCCACCCTTAGGTATATTTCCCATTATTCCTTCCCTCACCCTCCCTGCCATGGTATCCTATATCTCCCTCCAAACAAAGGTTTTACCTTAACCTTCCCTTCCATTTCTAAATTGTATGACATTTAGTTTAATTCTTCTTTTTCACTATTCTTTTATTCTCAATGAGAAATCTTTTGATTATATCAAGTCACAAGTGTCTTCTTTCCTATGCTTTTCTTCCAGCAGTTTTACATTTGCATGCTTGTGTGTATTCATGCATGTGTGTTTGTGTGTGCGTGTGTGTGTGTGTGTGTGTGTACAAATATGTAGAGGCCAGAGGACAGCTTTAGGCTTCTTAGTTAAGCCAAATCAATCTTATTTTTTGAGTCAGGGTCTCTCAGTAACCTACAGCCTGCCAACGTTGGCTGGTCAGTGAGGCCCATTTCCTCAAAAACGTGGGATTATAAGCATGTAACACCATGTCCAACTTAAAAACAAACATGGATTCTAGGGATCATATTCAGGTTCTCACATTTGCAATGCAAGCTCTTTACTACTGAGCCATCTCCCCAAACCCAGCTTTATATTTTTAAGTTTTCTCATCTATGTGTGTGACATAAAATGAATTTCTTTTTGTGCATTGTCTGAAGGTCTATTGTTCCTATGTATTCAAATCAAATATTCAGTTATTCTAATATCGTTGGTTAAAATATAATTCTCCTTTGTTTGTTGACTTTGAAATTCCATGTATTGAAATTCAGTGCCTTGGATGTGTGGCTCTCTGTCTGGATTCATGATCTTTTCTGTTAATTTATTGATCTACCTCCCAATATTCTGCTTTGGTACACTGTAATTTTGTTTTGAAATCATAAAATGTAAAGTCTATAATTTCATTTTTATTTTCCTTTTGGAGAGTGTTTTCTTATTCTAAACACTTTAAATTCCCAGATTGAGCTGAGTGAAGTAGCTTACACTTATAATTGTAGCACTTGAGAAGCCAAAACAAAAGAATTCCCATGCTAGCAAGTGCTACAAAGCTAGACCCTACCTCAATTTTTTTCATATTAATTTTTAATGTCAATTTTCCATTTTCTAGTGTAAATCTTTTTAGAATTTTATTGTTTTGAGAGAAAGGAAACCACGACAATTTTGAGACAGCTAATCCTTGAAAGGTATGTATTTTCCCCTAATTTAGATCTTGTTTAATTAGTCTTACATGGAGATCTTGTATGCCTTCTATTGAAGTATTTCAAAGGTATTTAATATTCAATTTATTTTCAATCCTTTATTACTGGAATTATGGAAGTGCAACTATCTATGTTGAATGGGAGTATGTTTTGTCAAAGCATTCTTGTTTGACGTTATGAAATGTCCATCTTTTGCATTAGTAACTTCTTTGGTCTAAAATTCACTGTCTAATAGTGTATGAATGTGCTAGCTTTCATACTTGCTGTGCACATATGGCTTGTTTTTCTCACATAACTTCTGATTGATTACCTGAGTGAAAAGCACTTCACTACATCCAATATGAAACTAACTTTCAATCTGTCAATGTCTTATGTTTAAAGAATGCTTTTATAAAGAGCATGTAGCTGGGTCTTGCTTTTATAACAGGTTTTACAATGTCTTCTTTTTATGTGTAGTGCTATCACATTCATATGTACAGTGTATATTGGTAAGAAAGAATTTTAAATTTAGCTTCTTTGTTTTCTGTATATCTCAATTAGTTTCTAAGACTGTCAAGATATTACAGGTCAGGTGACCTAGCATAAACCTGTTTCCTAAAGTCCTGGAGGACACAAGCCTGAGGTTGGGGAATCAGTCATGTGGTTTCTCCTAAAGATCATAAGGAAGAATCTGCCCCAGTCATCTCTCCTTGACTTAAAAAATGACACCTTCCCCTTGTGTTATGTGATCTTCCTTCTCTGTTATTGTGTACAGATTTTCTTATCATGTAAGGACTGTTAATATTGAATTAGAGTCTGCTTTAAGAAATCATCCTTTGCATATGTCTGTAGGGATCCAAGGGTGACATCAGGAATCATCCTGAATGACTCTACTTCCTTATTGCTTTGCTCTGGGGTTTCCTAGACTTTGCTATCCAGGGCCGGAAATGCAAGCCACCACCATTTCCTCCTGGCATATTTTTCATGGAATCTGGGGAATCTGAACTCAGGTCCTTTTGCTTTCAAGGTAAAGCTTTAACCCTTGAGCCACCTCCCCAGCCCTATGACCTCAACTTAATGTAATTACCTGTTTAAAGATTCTATTTGGTGTATAGGTGATAAAGACTTCAGTGTAGGAACTTCGAAAGGAACTTATTCAGGCCATTATAATGTTCCCTAGATGCTTAGCTCCTTTCTTGAATTTCTCTGTGGAGGGGAGTTCAAGGGGTAATTTTATTTAATACTCTGTTTATGTTATTTATTGACTTCATTTGTTATGCTCAATTCTGAGGTTTAGTAATCCCGTTAGAGATTAGCATCTGTAAGTTTGACCTTCTTCAAATGACCCCCTGTCATTCATGAACATGCTAAGGGTTTTGCAGCTTGAGAATTCATATACACTCTGCTCTGTCTGACCATTGTGCTCTTTTGTGACACATTTTATTTAGGCATCTTTTATAAATCAATGGAATTCAGTGTTTTAAAAATCTTTTTAAAGTGAGGAAAAAACTTTGAGAAATAAAATATATATGCATTAAAGGTGTTAAAAAGAAACAAGTGTTTTAAAGAGGAAAATACATAAATTCCTTTTTGTTTTCCATGTATTTTCATTAATTAGGAACCGTATGCTTCCTTTGGAGCTTTCATTTGTAAGGTTCAAGTACATTTTTTTTTCATCCAACAAGAAGCCATAACTTTATTAAGATAGAAACAGTACAAATTTTAAAACAAGCTGTTGTTCCACTTTTGAAACACCAAAAAAGGGCCCTTGCTTTTGGATGGTTACATTGTTAATTCCATAATAGCATTTACAATATCATTACTGTTGTTTTTCAGGGCTTGGACTGCCTTTGCTCGTGACACGTGTGCTTGTGACATGACCAATTCTATGTCCTTAACTTCCACACCTATTTCATCAACCTCTTCCTCTTCACTCTCCTCTTGTACAGTTGGAGTCTGTGTATTTTCTTGAATGTTTGAAACAGATTCACCTTGAACTTTGAATTTCTCAGCAGCTGCTAACTGTGCTTGGTGAGATAAATCTTCAATCTTGACTTCCCCAAAAACTATGTAGGTGTCTGAAGCCGGGCTCTTGTAGACATCTGGTTTTGTGATGACAAAGAGAATGTTCTTAGATTTCGGGATAGTGACTCTAGTAACCCCAGTAACCTCGGAGACCCATTTTGGACACAGCCTTCCTTGCCTTCTCACTCCGACTCTGTTTTGCCTTCATCAATTTCAGCTGCTACTGCCAGTTGAGCTTGTTGCATGGTTGTTTGCGTGGAATCTTGTTCCTCCACCTCTGGTATCGATTCATCACTGTCAGATTCTGTTCCAGACCCTGTTTAGCCAGCTCCTGCTCTGCAGCAGGGGCGGTTTCTGTGGCTTCACCAGGCATTTTGGGCGGAGACCGAACCAAAGTGGCGGCGGAAAGAGAGAGCGGGCGGGAGCGTCAAGTACATTTTTTTATGTTTGACATCTATTAAAGCAGCAATCTCTAACCCTAATCCCTAGAGCTATGGTGATAAATGCAGAAAGAGAGAAAAAAAACAAAAATAAAACAAAACAAAAAACACCAGTGAAGGGAAGAAGAGCTTAGTCTTCCCCATAGCAGTGGAGTTAAGGCACCACACTCCACCAGACGGAATGCTGCATCCCACACCCCAGTAAACAAGGAATGCTGCAATCCAAGCCTCACCACTGTGGGGGCGCTCTATGACTCTGTTACTAATAAACAGTCACTGACAGCCCTGGATATCTCTGTGTTCTTTATCCCTTCAGAGGAGGAAGAAAAAATGGAAAAGGAGATGCAAAGAATGAGCAGTCTGTGAGAATGTTCTAGTGTGCAGCATTACTCCATTGATAAAAGTATTGCCTCTTGGTGTGTGGTCTTGGAATGCAAGTGGGATGGTGCTTTCAACATCTTGAGTTCCACGGTGACATGGACTTGGGCAGAAGGGAGCATACGGATACAATGCTTGCAGATGTCATCCGCAGAGTGTATCCGGGTGTTAGCAAGGGCAGCATTTTGCAGGCCCATGGTTTCTCTTTACAAATGTATTCCAGATCCTCTCTTGGTGTTGGCTGCTAATATTCTGCTCATCGATTCTTTTCAAGGAGACCTCGAGGACAGACCTGTACCACAAGCTTCAATTGCCTGAATGAAAAGCACTTCACTACATCCAAAGTGAAACTACTTGTAGTAAGTGCTTAATTATTTCATATTCATATTTTTTAAGATTTGTAACATGCAAATGTACTATTAGCCTGTGGTTTTTCTGAATGTAATTGTCTTATTTGATAAAACTTAACTTTGAATACAATGAACATCTTGTTAGTATATACTAAATGCTTCATTGTGATTAGATAAATTTCACGTATGTATCCATGCCATGCTTTCAAATATAGCTTTCAAATATATGTAGCTTTAATCAATATCCACAGTAAATTGTGCCTAGAACACATGCTTACACAAATGGTTGACACTGGAAGAAAACATTTTTAGGTAGTAAATTAAGACAAACTTTATAATTTCAGAGCCTCTTTTACCACCATAATCACTTAAAGATTTTTGGTTATAAAAACAGAGACGATAAAGAATCTTTAAATTAAATTAGAAAAAAAAACCCTTGGGTAAGAAATACTTCTGTGTTCTGGAAATGTTGGATCCAGGAACCGGTTTGTGAGTAACTAGAACCTGAGTTTTCTTACAGGACTTCCTTTCATAGTTCAAAATTTATCCTCAGGTTTTGCACATTGCCTCTCTCCTCATTCCCAGTGCTTCTGCTACCAATATCCTTACAGCTTGGACTACATTGTTTAAGAGATGAGGAAAGAGCCAACTCTGGTAGCTTTTGTATGAAGCATAGATGTTCTTTCTCCTATTGGCTCAAATATTAAGAAATCATCTTTGTTGAAACTGTTTATCCTTCTCTGCCTTGTATATCTCCCACCTAGGTTTTTAGCTGGTCAAAGGCAGACACCTTAGTGCTTAATTTTCTGTGCATTAAAGGTGTCCAAGTCTAACATAGAGGTCTTCAACATCAGGAATTTGATGATTATTTACGGTCACTCATGGACTGAGGAAGTCAGGAAAGCTTTGTGTCACATAGAGCTTTTGCTCTTCACAGTTGGTTGTGGTGATACATGCTTGTAATCCCAATACTAGGGTGATGAAAACAGAAATATCAGGAGTTTAAAAGCAGCTATGGCTACATAGAAGGTTTGAGAACATCCTGTGCCACATAAGATCTACTCTCAAAAAAGAAAGGAAGGAAAAAAGAAAGAAAAAAGAAAGTAAAATAAATGGAAAGAAGGAAGGAAGGAAGGAAGGAAGGAAGGAAGGAAGGAAGGAAGGAAGGAAGGAAGGAAGAAAGGAAGGAAGGAAGGAAGGTTTTTTTAGTAGGCCATATCCCAGTCAGCCATCTTTGTCTGAGTGTTTTTTTTTTTAAACATTTAAACCTATGTCGTGAAATAGTGATTGACAATATACTAAATTTTGCTCCACTCTGCTCCTTTTTATCCCCCAGATTACTGAAGGAAAAGACGACTTGCTTTGCACACAGAGCATCAATTGCAGCCATGAAGAACTCCCTTCCATGGCCAAGGGGAGTGGCTTTTGTGGTCACAGCTGGTCATCATGTTCCTGTCAGTGTGATGAAAACAGACAACAGAAGCTTTGCCATATGGAACCAATTTAGAAATTCAGAAGTGCCAACAAAGTCTTAGGGGCTCAAAGGAAATAGAAATGAATCGTTATGAGAAGAGGTGAATTTTCCAGATGTATTGCTTGGAAATGTGGTTTCTTAGTGCAGTTCAGAAGTCTTTGTAATATCTCCTTTTATGATACTACAAAAAGGAAAGGACACTGGTAGACAGTTTTACATCTTTTTATTTCTGCCAAGGAGATTTCTAGCATTGGTAGTTTCTTGTAAATTCCCTTGTTGGCCATAATTGCTTCCTGGGCATTGCAACATAATACTGTCATTTCCTTTAATCTAGGCTATATATGTTTCAATATTCAACTATTCATGTCATTGTATGAGAAGCATGAAAAGCAATTATTTTGGCCAGTTCCCTGAGATGGTGGATAGATGTTGTCATTTATAGCCACGGGTTAGGAGAAATCTCTTCAACGAGCAAGAGAGTCTATCCCTCAACCTTATCTATTACATTGCAACGTGATGAAATGTGGGCACTGTCACATACTGTGTTTCTATCCACTGATTGAATTGGCTTTTAATCTTGAGTGATAATGATAGATATAAATTCTGAATGATTTCCAACAGGAGAATAGGAAGTACCATTAATTGTCTCATAGCTGCCCCAAATGCAACCTGAAGGTATAAAGAATCTTTCTGCTTTATGTAGTTGGTAGGAGCCAAAGCCAACCTTCAGTGGCCCCAGGAGCATCCTGTAGCCAGGTGCAGGCACTCAGCAGCTGCCTGGTTCACTGTTCTTGCTCCTTCCAGAGATGGCAGATAAATTGACTCCAATACTGAGGTTCTATGGATGTGTATCTTGAGATGATGTTTGGACAATTTTTTCATTACAAGCATGTTTGGGAAAGTTGTAACATAAACAGGTTTGAACTCCATAAGGAAGTCTCAGGTGTTTGACTGGGTCAGACAGTAACTGATTTTAGATGAATGGAAATTGAACAGGGTCTTGCAGAATGACCTTGGGTGTTGGAAAGGACCAGACTACCTCCACCTCAACCCCCAAAATGTAACTGACTTCTACAGGTATAAGACTTTTGAAGTCAGAAACTCATGACTTCATTTGGACTCAGGGTACCTGGAACTGTACTTACAAATTTCCATGCAAGGTTAGTCTGTGCGGCTATAGGAGAGTTGTAACATTGAGACATTGTTAAGCATCAGTTTGTCCAATGACGGAACAGATATTTAGAGTTTGTGGTAGGTTGCCTAGTTAGACAAATTGGAGTATGTCATTTGAACCTGCCCAGTTTAATTTATAAGAGCTCCTAGAATCTGTACTTTTTTTGGAGAATTGGGTAGAACTTAACAGAAATAATTTGGAATAATGTAGCCCTTACAAGGAAGTTTTGGTTTGGATACTGTTTTTTGTATTTGTAAGGTATGTTAGAAAAGAATCAAAGAATTCATGGTTAATGTAAAATGGTGAACTTAATCTTCTAAAAAACTACATGGGTGGAGAAAAACTTATTCAAAAATACTGAGGCTTCAATCAGGAGTCTACTGTTTTAACCATTTTTATGCCTTGTTTCAGATCTGAACTGTTAAATATTAGGCATGTTAACCACAAAGTAACTCATGTTGCTCCCCCGTCCGATGTACATGTTTAGAACCTTATACTGTTCCCAGTCTACATGGATAAGGCAGCTCCATCCTCCCACCAACAGCTCCACAACACCCACCCTGCCTACAACTTGACAGCCCCCAGCCTGTCTGCAAATTCTCCACAGCCCCAGTCCACCTGAAATTAAGATACACTAGCACATTATCCCAAGGACTTTCACCCACCCTGGGGCAAGACCCTTTCCATCCCAGTACTTTTCCAACTACATGCCCCTGGCCTGTAGTCATGTTCCTGCCCCGTGGCCACATGACCATGGCCACATGACCATGCTCAATAAGACACCCCCAAGCTAGATTTCGTCTCTCTGCCTCTCTGTCTGCTTTAGAGAGAGCCGTGCCACTTGCTGCTTGCCTATTCTTCCTCCTGCTTACTTGATGATAAACTGTCCTGTAGCTTGCTGCTCGCCTGCTTGCGATCCTACTCGTTCTCCTGCTTGCTCGACAATAAATCTCCTTTATACATTACGTGCTGGCTTTGGTGTGACTTCGCATCCTTGATCATTCTGAGGTAGGGGGACTTTCCCAAAAGCCCCCCACATGAACCTTGCACAATGTACAGTGCCTTAATTCTATGTGGGAAATATTTGTTTCTGTCATTCATTAATGAACCCCGCTCCAAACTCAGCAATTAGATTTTAAAAATATAGACTAGGCCTGGAGAGATGGCTCAAGGGTTAAGCTTCTGCCATGCAAGCAGAGGATTTGAGTTTGGATTCTGGATCCCATGTAAAAATTCAGGGCACAAATGGTACTAGCTTGCACTTCTGACTCAGGGAAGCAGAGACTGGGAAACCCCAGACCAAAAAGTTAAGAATGTAGAGCAATGCAGGAAGATTACTGAAATCACCTATACCCTCACCACTCCCACACGCACTTAGAGATTTGCACTGGTACCCATACATATGCAAAGGAAAAATACAGTCTTCCTGAAAGAGCTTTACACCTATAGCCAGTCCTCATTTAGACTAAGTGTCAGAGGTATCTCCCTGTCTTCACGAAGAGGAAGACAGCTAGGTTTTGTACCCCTTATAATGTAGAGGGCATTGGATTTGGGGCCACATAACAAGCCTCACCTTTAGCCACTTTGTCCTCACTAGACTTTCTACTTAGACTCTTTTTTTCTAGCTAGATGATAATATTTCAGCCTGAAGCCTGAAACCTGAGCTGGAGCAGTTCAATCCAGAAAGGAACAGGATCCTTTCACCTCACTTCCTTGTTCAAGTGAGTAGAATAGATGGGATGAAGTAATATCCTCAGAGCAGATTGAAGAGAGAGGAGTACATGATAGCTTGCGACAAGGTCCATCTGCACATGGTGGAATCTCCTTTCCTGGGACAAGAGTTAATGCTGAGTTGTGCGTGCAGACAGTTCCCTGATGGATGCAAAGCAAACAGGAGGAGAGAGGATTTTCTTGTGTTTAGCTGTTTTCTTAAAAAAGAGTTTTCCACTTAAAATCATCCATGCCTTTTGGGGTGTCATTTTATGAACTTCTTTTAGAGTTAATTTTGTTTAAACAGCAAGTCAAGTAACACTGGTAAAAATAAGCAAATAAGATGAATATAAATGGGGGGAAGATTGTGCATGAAATTATCTGCAATTTATGTCTAGGAGCATGTTAAAGTGAATCAAGTGTCAATTACTTATGAAACAAACATCTGTCTCATTTGAAAAAAAATCATATTTTTTAGCCATTCTGATTTTGGTCTGAGTTACAGGGCCTTAGGACAGGAGAAGTAACTGTGCTGGTGGGAATTTCCCTATTTCCTCTGTTAGTTATGACAGGCCTGTAGCAATTATTTCTTGCTTGCACTGGGTTTATTGCCAAATACTGAGTAGGGTCATACATTTACTTAATAGAAGTTTATCAATATGTCAAATAGTCTAGGGTCAAACTAGTCAATAATGAGATGAAAGATGGAGTTTCTACTTCCCTGGAATGCCTCAGGAGAAACAAGTCTTTCATAGTAAAGGTAAAGAACAAACAGAATTATGAATCAGATCGTGTGTACAAAGAAAAAGGATTCATTGTAACCTGTGTCTGTTTCTTTATAGACATGAAAGATAGAGACATCTGTTGCTTTCCTTTTGACTTCACAGTTCAATGTCTAGTAATAGATTCTGCTAGTAGAACATCTTTTTAAATGTATTATAGAGAGCCTAAGTATTGGGGACTTGGCATCAGTCATAAAAAAGGTTGTTGGAAACATTGTAAAAATACTAAAAGTGTTCTTATTTGCAATATGAAATAGTTTCAAAGTATTTGCTTTCTATAACTTAGGGTGTCATTAGAGTTTACAATTATTAAGCATTAAAGTGCTTTTATAGAGCAACCGCAACTAGAAATGATTCCTTATTATACAAGGAATGGAAGGCATACTTTTTATGTCTATAAGTGATTGCCTCTGGAAGACATGTTTTTAAAGAAAAAATTATTTTTCACTTTAGCTAAATGATTAAATAGAAGAAGAAAGGTGTGCCTATTAGATATAGGTATCAACTTAGTAATTGAGATCAGAGTTCTTAAGGACCTCTGTGAAGAATTACTTAGTCAAGGATGGTTTCTGAGAAAGCTTGTCGGAGATTATCTAATTGATGTAGGAAGACGCAGCCCCTGATGGATGGGACCATGGTAGGTAAATAGGATGGAGAAAGAGCTGGTTGAGAAAGTCTGCCCCTCTCTGTTCTTCCTGTGGATGTGACATACCGAGTTTGCCTTGGCTCTGGATACTGATGTGAATCCTCCTGACATCATAATGTACTGGAACAACTGAAAGTTGGAGTAAAAAGTCTGGTTGGCCTAAGTTGCTTTGTCCTTATGTTAATCAGAGTAACAGGAATAGAAGCTAAGAAAAAAGGTATAAAACAAATAACTGAAATTATGTCAGGAAGTTGTAGGGAAATTTAAGCAGTAAATCCGGAAAAAAGATCTGTTAAAATTAGAAAGGAACTAACGGGCTTTAGAAACTTGAGGGAAGGAGGGAACCGGTGTACCTACCAAGTTTGTATGAGCGGAAATAATAATAAAAATATATAAAAAATGAAACTTTAAGCATAACTATTGAGAGTGTAACTAAGCAAATTAGAAATGGTTTCCTGTGTTCAAACAAGAGTTTCTTGGAGAACTGACCTGCTCTGGACAAGAACAGGGTTTTGAGTCTGTTATTTCACAAAGTGGGGAGTCTCCAAGTAAGAGTTGAGATAACAGCTACTTAACTTTCTGTATTGACTTTTACAGGTACTGGGTTTATCATTTTGATTAGATGACTATGAATGAATCCATACTTTTTAACTTTTGAAATTTGATAGAATTCTTAAAATCAAATTCTAAGTTATTCTATTTATTTGCAATTATTTTTTGGATGCTCCAGAGTAGTTTGAGGGGGGGAGTATAAAACTGGGCATTTTTCAATAATTTATTTATTTATTCATTCATTCACTTGAGAGAGAGAGAGAGAGAGAGAGAGAGAGAGAGAGAGAGAGAGAGCGCATGTATGTCATGGTGCATGGGTAGATGCCAGAGGCCACAGGTCACTGCCCTCCTTCCACCACGTGGGTTTCTAGAGGTAGAACTCAGGTCTTCAGAGTTTCACACAGGCATCTTAGCTTCTGAACTATCTCACTGATAAACTGGGCATGTGTGGTATGGAAATATTACTGCATGGGACACTAGATATTCACAAGTTTTATTTGTGTGTTATCACGTTTCAAACTGAATGTCAACCAGAGAAACCTGATGGTCTTGCTGTAATACTGACAGTTGGAATTCTAGTCATTAATACGTTGTGGGCAACAGAAACATCATTCTTTGTTGGCTTTATCACCAGTGTCCCAAACTCTCACCACATGTTTCTTGAAAACTATTGGGAGTCTTATGCTATACATGGTTAATTGCTGATTTTAGGCTAAAATATTTCATCGTCAAAGAGACTAATTAAAAGAATTTTGACAAGTACAATTCTTTTGTTTTTTATTCTTTTGAGATCCTGTCATTGGACTGAGTAAGAATTCCTAGCAGTTGGGCTGGTGAGATGGGTCAGCGGGTAAAGCCTTTGCCTCTCAAGTAAAAGGACCTGAGTTCGTGTCCCCAGATCCCAGGTGGCATGCACTCTTGGCCTTGGAAGGGGGGGCTTGGGAAAACCCAGAGCAAAACAACAAGGCGATCCAGGATGATTCCAGATGTTGCCCTTGGGCTTCCACAGGCACACAAACTCAAGCACTCTTTTGTACACACACACACACACACACACAACAACAACAACAACAACAACAACAACAACAACAACAACAAAAAGAAAAAAAGAATTCCTAGATACTAGGAGAAAGATTGATGGTTTGTAAGATTACTATGCTAGTATCAGACAAAACACGAATTGACTGAATACCACTGGGAAGCTGACATTTGCTGGGTTTGCAGAAATGCACTCATGGGCACATGCTTAAGGTGGAGCATGATAACCTTGATATTAGCCTGTCCTCCTTGTCTACCTTCTTCCTTTTCAGGGGTAAGCTGGTAACTAGATTCAGACCCTCTGTTTTAATTTAGCCAGCACATGAGAGTCTGGATTACTTACTAACTAACCAGAAAGTAGTCTTTGCCTGCACTAATATCTTGTGTAGTTTTTCGATAAGTCCATTGATTAGTATAGTGACTCCAGTACAAGAAAATATACAGGCTATTTGGTTGAAATGGATTCTTCACTGGACTTTGTCCAAGCATCTGATGCTCAGTTGGTGTGCGGGGAGCCTGGATAAGGATCATGCTTCAAACTCCTGGCATTGTCCTGCCAGTAGTCATCACATTCTCCCCGGTGCACTGTGTTCTCTCAGTTTTAAATGTCTATGTGCAGCCATCTGCTGAATGCTAAGTCACTGTTTTTGGCAGGAATGACACGATCTCATGCATGCTCATGAGGACATCATAACCTATGGATGATATGTGGGCTTAGGAACCCGGGATGATGATGAAAGTTGTCATTGTCCTGCATTTTGGTCAAACCCTTAGTGCACATGCACAAGTGAATGGAGTTATAGATGAGAGTTTTAACCGGTGTCATGCTTTGGACTATGCGCCTGTATTGAGAAAGTAGATCATAGCAGTATGGAGTTGAATCATGCTAACAGCTTTGGCTGGCTGCAGAAGGCTCCAATGATGGGCTAGTTGACTATACTGGCTTTTTCTCCACTGTAGCCCTCAGAATCATCTCTGAGTCTACCCAGTTTTTGCAAGCGATTTTCAATTTTCTTTTCTTAAATAAAATCAGCAGAGTTGCTGTTAGGAATTTTCCTTTTCATACAATTATCACTCTAGCCACAAGACATATACAAATTACATCCATGAGATTTTCAAGTTGAGAAGCCAATAACTCAGTAGATTTGAGTTATTTCAATATAATGGCATGTCCATGTTGATCTCTGCAGCGGTTATAAGTAAGTATAGCATAGAAGAAGGAGCCTCTTCGCCACATTCTGAATAGTAGAAAGAGCACTGTGTTCCTATTATTTTTATTTATCTTCAAAAATCTTAACTGATGTTATCATGAAAGGTTCTCCAAAGTCCTACAATATCTGTTAGATCTATTCGTTTCCTCTTTTTATTTTGCTATGGAAACTTCTTTATTATCCCATGTGTAAGAGGGTCTCCTATCTTACTCAGTTCTAACAACGAACAACTAGTAGAAGAGGCATCACTAAATGGACATCTTAAGTACTGGCACATTCAACTCTAGTGAATAGTGAGTGGTAATGGTACCATAGCAACGTCCGAGTTCTAGAATTCATGAGCAGACTATAGGTCCCATTAGTTCATGAGCATCAGCTACTGTGAAATGTATTCCACTGTTGTTTCTCATTTGCATTCAGATTATATTTCTGGCTTCTAAAATCTCCTTTTTGCCACTAACTACCCTCTCTTACCTTGTCCTGTCACTTCTGTGGCCACATGGGCAACAAATCCAGTGAGCTAGGCTTTTAGTCTCTTTATCTTCTTGCCTTTTGATTATTCTTCTAGACTTCTAGTCTAGTTCTGACCAAATAAAACTAATTGATGATTAGTCATACTGCTTTCTTTGATCTCTTCTGCTTTATTCACTGTCTAATTTTTGCTATCTTACCTTTTCCCCCACTTCCTCTCAGCATTTAATCCCAACTGCTGCCTCAAAAAGACGACACTATCCAAGGGGCAATATATTCTATATACTGTACTAAGTCTACAGACTCACCTTCTTTATTAGTGCTTACTCTCCCAGCAGTTTACATAGAGTGGCAATCTGCAGTCCATTAATCCTATCTGTCATGGTTGAATATAAATTGTTCCCCCTGGCTCATGTGTTTGAATCCTTAGTTTGTGATGGTCATGTCAACTTTAGGTGTGGAGCCTTGCTGGAGGACAGCATGTCACAGGGAGTGGGCCTTAAGATTGCTTAGCCTCAGGGCTAGAGAGGTGGCTCAGGAGTTAAGCCTCTACCTTGCAGGCGGAAGGTCCTGAGTTCCGATCCTAGACCCCACACCTGGAGGAAGCGGGGGCAGCCTGCGTTTCTGGTCCTGGTAGGGCGGAGCCTGTGAATCCCGGGGGAGAATAAACAAGGAGGAAGTAGAGGCAGTCCATGGTGGTTCCCAAATTCGCCCCTGGTTACACACACACACACACACACACACACACACACACACGCATGCACGCACAATTGAATAAATTAAAAAATTTTAAAAAACGATTGTGTAGCCTCACCTTGCTTCTGCTAGGCGTCTGCTCTTGCAGTTTCCTCTCTCTGCCCCCATGATGGATGTGACTGAAGTCTCTGCCACCTGCCATGACTTTTCTACCATAAAGGATTGTATCTCTCCTCTGGAACTGTAAATTAAATAAATCTTCCTTTTCTCTCCTTAAGTTGCTTGAGCGGTGTTTCACAGAACAAGAGTAACTGTGACACCATCCATCTTTTCCTGAAACCATGTTCTTTCCATTAGCATTCAAGCATGCAAAACCCTCCGTTTTGAACAAAAAGAAGGGAGAATAATCTGGATTTCCCAACGCTTTAATAATACTGATATCCTCTTTAAAGTCTACCCTTTTGCCTGCGTTTTCTTGATGTCCTGTCTCCATTTCCTCACCTCTTGGTCCTCAAGTCACTCAAAAGCCAATTATGATCATAACAAACATTGTGTGGATGCCTTGATAAGACAACGAATAATTATGCTTCTCAGTCAAGAGCCATCATTCTGTGACTTCAAGACTTAGTAGCATAACTTGGTATGGGCTGTCCACTACCTTTCTTCTAGTCTAGAATCATACTTTTTGGCTTCAGCATCTCTGTCCACCCCACTTATGTCTCTGTTATAGTTTCCTTGCATGTTGCTGATAAATTCATTACAAAACTGCTTGAAGGGAGTTAAACAGTTAATCTAGTTTATGGACAATTAGTCTGCCTGACAGGAGCGTTCTGACTAACAGACTATCCCTCTGACCAAGGGAACTGGTCATACAATATCCCTAGGACTGTTGAGAGAGGGAAAATCTTCACTTGCCAGACAGCATGTCTACCCAAGTATGCTGAAGAATGCCAACTTACTGAACTAGGTAAAGAAGTATGACTGTGGTCTTATGCTCATGGAATTCACTGGTCTTAACAGCTCGATTCAGTAACTGAACATAGCAGTCCCAGCCTGGCACTGAAGAATGCCAAACTTTTTTTATAACATTTTTTATTATTATTTTGCGCTCATACAAACATAATAGGTTCCCTCCTCCCTCCTCCTCCCCCCGACCCACCTGCTCCCTCTCCCCTCCCCCTCCCTTCCCATCCCCCAGTGCCTCCGCCCCCCAATCCCAGGAGAATCCTTTAATGTGCATGCCAGACTCTCCTCTGGGCCCTCCTCTCTGATGACATACAAGGACCCAGTGGCATTTCCCTGAACCCTTTCCTGTGTTCCTCTTAAGCATAGGAACACTACTGTGGCTGTCAATCCCTTGCCTCCAAGGATCTTGGTGCCTTTGGCAAATGCTAGACTTTGTGGGGTCAATAATGTGTTGGACATTGCGCAGGGCATGCAAAGTCCTATTATGATTGCTTCGGCCCTGACTTGTGTGGAGTATCTTGCATATCATTGCTCCTCCCATCCTTGTGCTCTTACAATCTTACCACCCCCTCTTCCGCAAATGTCCCTGAGCTTCAGGATGGGGAGAGATTAGGCTGGCCTGGATTATGGTTTGCTGATTTTCTTTTGCAGTTTTGCTGTTCCTGCAATGCCCTTCACCACATCCTGATGGGTATTGTATGTCAACCTCCTGGCCAGAGATAAAAAGCTGTTATACTAGAGTCTTGTTATAAGAGTATATTCAAAGGTAGATGTAACAAAAGTAGGAAACCACAGTGAGGGAAGGGTCAATCACCCATTTGCAAAATGGTTACTCTTTATCTGCCAGACTATATGCCCTCCCCTTCTGGTGAGATCATACCCCCTTAGTTGTAAATGATCAGGAACGAAAGTCTGTGAGCTTAACCAGATGTCTCATTACTTACTTGCAGTTTTTGATGGAGGCCTATTTTCTCTGCTGTAACATGGTCCCCTCTCTCCTTGTTTCTGGTGTGGCCCTCTTACCCCATTCCTCCTGTTCATAATCCTTGCAATTACTGTAGGTATTATAGAGATTGATCTTTGAGTGTCTCTAGGTGGGCTGGGTGGGTTTGGTACTAGGAACCACCTATTAGGGAGTACATATGGCACTTAATTTTCTGTGTCTGGGATACTTCACTTAATATAATTGTTTCTAATAATATCCATTTCCCGGCAAATTCCAGTAATTCATCATTTTTGATGGTTGAGTAGTACTCCATTGTATAGATGTACCACAGTTTCCTTATCCACTCATCAACTGTTGGACATTTGGGTTGATTCCATGACTTTGCTATTGTAAACAGTGCTGCTATGAACATGGTCGTGCTGGTGCTATCCAGGTGAATTTTTGCTGTATGGGGGGTTATTCCCAAAAGTGAAATAGCAGGGTCATATGGCTTTTCAATCTTTAATTTCTTTAAGAATCTCCAGACGGCTCGCCAGAGTGGTTGTATGAGCCTGCATTCCCACCAGCAATGTAGGAGAGTTCCCCTCTCTCCACATCCTCTCCAGCATTTGGTGTTGTTTGTATTGTGGATTTTTGCCATCCTAACCAGGATGAGATGATGTCTCAGGGAAGTTTTGATTTGCATTTCCCTGATGGCTAAGGAAGTGAAGCATTTTTTAAGATATTTGTTAGACATTTTAATTTCATCTCTGGTAAAGTTTCTTTTAAGTTCCAGGGCCCATTTTTTAATTGGGCCATTAGTTTCCTTGATGTTTCCTTGGTGAAGAATGCCACACTTTACTAAACCAGATTTCTCCAGTCCTTATCACCATGATCTGGGTCTTCCCCATCAATTAGACAGTATCCTGCAGGCTGGCTCAGGCTTAATTCAACTACTAATTCTTCACTACTGTGATCAGAGTTTGAGTCTTCTATTGTCATGTTGACACTTGTATCAGAAATGTATCCCTAGGTACTAGAACTAATCAAACCTTAATCATATGTGTTTCTATTTTTCACCCTTATGCTCATTTGCTTTCTGCTTTCTGTCTAGGTTGTTTCCTCCATTCCAATGGATTCAGTTTTGTGTACAACTCACTAAAGCATATAAGTTTGGCTTCTAACACATGGATCTGACAGTCAATACCCTACCTTTCCTTGGATGTTTTTAGGAACTTTGATGCATCTAAAATGCTCTATTTCAAATCTTCTAACATCTCCTCTCAGTCATAAACACCTCTAGGATCCAGTTGCACAAATAAGGAATGTAGGAGCCAACTTGACCCCTTTCTCCTTTAAATGTGGATGTTCGGTCTCTCAGTGAGCTGCCTCTACTTCCAAATCTGCATCTCTTTCTGTTTTAGTGTAAGTAGTTGACATATTTTTATTTGTCTGTATAATCAAGTTAGCCAAATATTTGCAAGATTCTATTGGACCATGCTTCTTGCTTGCTCTTCAGTTGAAGATCAAAATCTTTTACAAGGCTTGCAAAGCCCTTCTTATGTTTATTCATGAGCTAAAGGACAGATTTCTTTAAGAAATTTATTGAATGCAAGTACAATTGAAAGCCCCATGGATCCAGAGATGAGCCACATAACCCTGCTGTACTGTGATATTCTACGGAGATAACAATTGTGAAGAAATAGTATACTGCAAAGTATTTAACAAATCCTTTTAAAAAGAGGTAGAATATTCATTATCTATATTTCTAGGGAGCTAGACTCCTAAGAGTGGTAGGATGGTAAGGATTAATAAAACTAGAAGAATTATTATTAGTTGAAACAGGTTCTTAGTATGATGCTCAGGCTGCTATTCCTCCTGCCTCAGACTCCACAAGCCATGACTCCAGGATGTGCCACAAGGCCCAGCTTTCACTGAACTTTTAACCTGTTTCTCTGTACTAATGCTATCCTAAGTCTTTGTGCTTGCCTGTGTTTCTTCTTGCTGTTCCCTACATCCTTCAGTAATCAGAGGGCTCTGCTCTCCTCTCCTATTTTAGCCTTACTCTTCTAATCCAGGTTTAAGTCTCCTCTAGCAAAGCAATCGTGACCCCCAAGATTAAATAAAACTATCATGGTTGTGGCCTTGTCTTCATGGTGTCAGCAAGTTTCATGGTATAATTTACACTTTCCATTAAATATTTACTATTTCTTGTATTAATAGTAAAAATTAAAAATCTAGTCTAGCTTTTATGAAACATTTATCTTAATCCTTGTCATAGTTTGATACTAGTGTCAACTTGGAATTGAAGGCTTTTGTTTGTGAAGAATTAATAGTTGAGCTGAGCCCTTGGTAAACCTGTAGAAAATTGTCTGATTGGCAGGGAAGGCCTAGTCCATGGTGGGTGGGACCAGTCCCTGGGCAGACAGATATGATGGAGGGAACTGGCCTGCTTCAGTGTAAATGGCCAGATATACTGGTATGACAAATGAGGATTATTTCTCAACTCCTGGTGTTGGTATGAGCTCTTCTGCTATACTGGACAAGGAAATAAAACCAAGAACCTTAAGCCAAATAAAACCCCTTGTTCCCTTAAGTCGTGAATTTATATGCAATATATAGTATAGATGTGACGACCTTGAATATAGCTATTTGTAGTATTCAGATAATTAACAGTTTGATACTTGATTAATAATAATAGTTATGATTTCAACAAATGAAGCTCACATAATTTTTCCACTTTTTTGTTGATTTCTTATAGGCATTAAATGAATTTTAGTCATTTTTACCTTTATTCCCCTCTTTCATTTCCCTCTGTCTTTCACAGAAACCCCTCTTCTGGACAAGTCCTCCCCCTCTACTTTTGTGTGCAACCCACTGGGTTTAAATGGAGTTGTCTATGTGAGAATGACTGGGAGATTGTTTTCCGGAGCAAGAGCATTGACCAGTGGCTGCAATACAGAAGAAAATAAGCCATGCTCAGCAATACCTGCCAGTCATCCCACAGGGAAGGTTGTCCCTTTGGTGCCTCCCATTCATGTTGAAATGTTGAGAGGCCCATGCTCTTAAAACTTTTAACATAAGTTTCTTAGTGTGTCCTTATATGCTTTAACTATTTTGTATATATATATTATATATGTAATATATATTATATATATGTATATGTATATAATAGAAAGTTTTGCTATGGAGCTATGAATAACCTAGAATTCAATCAAGGCAGCCTCAAACATGTGATAATCTCCTGTCTCTCCTTCTTGAGTGCTAAAATTACAAGTATATGTCAACATGCCGATGTTTCACATTATAATCACATGTGATGGATGTATCTTCTAAAACATAGTTATAGATAGATCTACAACTTGAACATAATTTTCTTGGATCCTTAAACACTTGGGTCCTTACAAACATAATTAATACCAGCATTTGGGTGTAACAGGTCAGAATATCAAATACTGAATGCTCCGCATCCTTAGCCATCAGGGAAATGCAAATCAAAACTTCACTGAGATATCATCTCACCCCGGTCAGGATGGCAAAAATCCACAATACAAACAACAACAAATGCTGGAGAGGATGTGGAGAGAGGGGAACTCCCCTACATTGCTGGTGGGAATGCAGGCTCATACAACCACTCTGGTGAGCCGTCTGGAGATTCTTAAAGAAATTAAAGATTGAAATGCCATATGACCCTGCTATTCCACTTTTGGGAATAACCCCCCATACAGCAAAAATTCACCTGGATAGCACCAGCACGACCATGTTCATAGCAGCACTGTTTACAATAGCAAAGTCATGGAATCAACCCAAATGTCCATCAGTTGATGAGTGGATAAGGAAACTGTGGTACATCTATACAATGGAGTACTACTCAGCCATCAAAAATGAATTACTGGAATTTGCTGGGAAATGGATGGGATTAGAAACAATTATATTAAGTGAAGTATCCCAGACACAGAATTAAGCGCCGCATGTACTCCCTAATAGGTGGCTCCTAGTACGAAACCCACTTACAGACACCCAAAGATAAGTTTCTGTAATAACTACAGTAATTTGCTAAGATTATGAACAGGAGGGATGGGGAAGGAGGGCCACACCAGTAGTGAGAGAGGAGGCCATCATCAAGGACTGCAAGTAAATAATGAGACATCTAGTTAAGTTCACAGACTTTCCTTCCTGATTATTTACAACTGATGGGGTATGATCTTACCAGAAGGGGAGGCGTATAGTCTGGCAGATAGAAAGTAACCATTTCGCAGATGGGTGATTGACCCCTCCCTCACCTCAGTGTCCTACTTTTATTACATCTGCCTTTGAATATACTCTTATAACGAGACTCTGGTTTTTATCTCTGGCCAGGGGGTGACATCCAATACCCATCAGGGTGGAGCCAAGGGCATTGCAGGAGTAGCAAAATGGAAAAAAAAAAGTCAACAAACCATAATCCAGAACATCAGAGACTCTATATCAATCACCTGGAAATAGGCCAGCCTAATCTCTCCCCATCCTGAAGCTCAGGGAAATTTGCAGAAGAGGGGGCGGTAAGATTGTAAGAGCACAAGGATGGGAGGAGCAATGATATGCAAGATACTCCACACAAGTTAGGGCCGAAGCAATCATATTTGGACTTTACATGCCCTGCGCAATGTCCAACACACTATTGACCTCACGAAATCTAGCATTTGCTAAAGGCACTAGGATCCTGTGAGGCAAGGGATTGACAGCCACAGTAGTGTTCCTATGCTTAATGGGAACACAGGAAAGAATTCTGGGAAATGCCACTGGGTCCTTGCACCTCATCGGAGAGGAAGACCCAGAGGAGAGTTTGGCATGCACACTAAAGGATGCTCCGGGAATGGGAGGGAGAGGCACTGGGGGATAGGGAGGGAAGGGGAAGGGGGGAACAGCTGTATCTGTTATGTTTGTATGAGTGGAAATAAAAAAAAGAATATCAAATACTGTTTATATACTATGATAATCAGATAATGCAGATGTTCATATTAAAATTATAAATACATCACGAGCTAAATATTGAACTTGACAAGGCTGGTAGGTTAGATCAATTTAACTATGACCACTCCTTAAATAAACATTTATCTATGAGTATGCTTGAAAACTTAATGTTCTGAATGTTTTGGGGTAAGCAGACAAGTGGCTGTGTTCTCCCAAAAACAGCTCCTGTTCAATTTCATAAATTGCTTCAGTTAGGAACTCTTATGTTTCCTTGAAACACTTTGTGTTCAATAGTATGAGAAAGGTTGGGAACTGCTGCCATAAACTGTACACATCAAGCTATTGTGATTATAGAACCTTTTGAAATCTAAAATGGAAATGTTAATGCCATGGGCATGTTGAGCATATTTCAAGAACTCAGGGCTTACATCCAAATTTCCCAGGATATAAAGCTACCATCTGAAATAAAGAAAGCAGATTTCTCTCTCTAGCCAGCTGAGCTCACTGGCCTTAGATAGGAGATACTGGTGGATTTGGGTGCATGTCTAGAATAATTCTACCTGAGCCACAGATTTAGAAGCCAAGTGATCCTCTCTTATAGTCAGGCTCTGCCTCCTTCCTCATCTTTGGGCTCTAACCTCCTTCACAATTGGAATGCCATAGTTAAACGGGTCCTATTTTCTCTAGCTTGGCTGAAATGTGTACCTCTTAGTGCTTTCCAGTTCTTTCATACCTTAGATTATAGTTCATTCTCTTGTGTCATCATCATCCTTGAGCGTTTTTAAATATATAGTAGTCTTATAGTTTTATCTTTATAGCTAATTCCTTGATTACCTAACCATTTGTCTTCCTTACCTACCCAGTTGGGCCACTAGGGCCAGCTGCTGCTCTTATAGAAAAGCTATTTAACATACCAGGAAGTAAATTACTAATGAACAATTGTCCAGTGAAGCAATGGGAAACAATGAAATATAAGAAATTTACACAATGGACTTTTAAACCATTATATTTTATTTTAAATACAGGAGTATTTGTCTTATAATTTTTAAGTCTTTATGTGAATATACACAGACATTATATTAAGGTATTATATCCTCTCAATAAAATCTTGACAGCATTTGGATGTAACAGGTCAGAATATCAATTGCTGTTTATATACTATGATAATCAGATATGTAATTGCATATGTAATTGCTTCTTGTCAATGAACAAAGCATCAAAACAAAGTGTCAGTGTAGATATGGAAAAAGTACAACACAAAACACATTCTAGTGAGACTAGAATGTTATTATCTCAAACAAGTGAGGCCTTTACCGGTGTTGTTGCAGGGTTCTTGTGTTCGGAGTCGAAGATTGAAACCACAGTATGTGTAGAGGATTAAGGTAGTTTTTTAAAGGAGAGAAAGAACAGAACATGAAGTACCATGAGGGGCAGGCACCCCAGAGAAGTAGGCATGGAATCCATGAGGGGCATTGAGCTAGAAAAGAACTCATGAACTTCAGTGTGGAGTGCCTTGAGGGGCAGGTGCCAAAGATGGCTGCCAAGGTCAGGTATATTTATATACTTAAGTAAACAGGGGGAAATGGCTTTTCCCCATTGGTTAGCTCACATTGGGGCCCAACCCAGTTGATCTTATGTGCACATGGGGCTGGAGATCGAGTGGTTAGTTTGTTTGATATGGAGAACTCATCGCTATATTCTTTCATAGGGAAGTTGGCCATCTTATCTCCGTGGAAGACTGGAGTCAGTTCCTCAGTCTGGGGTGTTACTTCAGGGTGATCTCAGCAATGGGGAAACCCTTTGGGAATTTCAAAGACCTTCAAACACCGTCTGGCATGGCAACTCTAAACTTGCCTTAGTATGGTGCTACCTGTCTCAGTAGAACCAAAAGTTCCAAAGGAAAGACATCCAATGATGCCTGATCTGGTTTTTGAGGAATCCATCTACTGTGGGAAGAGCTCCAGGCTCAGAACATACTTGTTGAGGAAAAAGACATACAGCTATGCATCAATCATGCACCTTTTTTCCAGTCATCTCCTTTCATCTTCGCCATTCCTTCTGGTTTTTGATCACATCACCACCTCCCAGGTCATCCTTACTTCCCTCTATCTTGGCATCTCACACTGTGACCCTGTGGTACCATGCTTTCTATAATATTTTGTACCCAGTTCCCTGTTTACATCTTTTCTAGATGGTGACTTGCATGATGACAAGAGAGACGATAAACAAAAGAAAGATGGTCATCCCTTGCCATGCCTGGTACAGAGCCAGGCCCAGCACAGCTGGTTGGGCCCCTACTTAAACAAACACTCTCTGATTGTCCTTGACCTTTTCATGAAAGTGTCCACAGAGATGGAATGCAGGTGAAAAAAAAGGAACATAAATTATGCCCTTATGATTTCTAGTTTTCATTGAGAAGTGGTAACCTGGCATTTTGGAATATGTGTGTCTCTAGACACCAAGGGAGAAGCTGGACTTGGCAGCAGCCTCAACTGTCTTGCACTCCTCCATGTGCATCTCTTTCTGACCTCATGCTTTGTTTTTGAAACATTCATATACAGGAGGAAAAATGATTCCAGGTTGAACCTGAAAACAAGTCTGTGCTAAAAGAAACCATAAAAAGAGGCTCACACAAAGACAGTCCTCATCAGAGGTACCTGACGTGAGATTTCTATTCAGTTTTGTAGCTATTTAGTGTTTGAATGTTATGATCTAAATCTATTCCATAGCGAATCTGTAAACAGTTCAGCCTATGATGAGAAAACACCTTGTCTTGCCAGTTTCCTCCCGGGATATGTGTTCACTTAGATGAAATATCAGACAAGGCTTTATTTTCCCTTTCTCCCCGAAGCCTTGGGGTTTAGTGGCAATGAAACTTAAAGCAGATGTGGGAAAAATACGGAAGGGATTTCTCACTACTGTCTGAGCAGGCTTGTACCTCAGGGAAGTAGTATGTCTTAGAATCCTCACTCATCAGCTGATAAGAAAAAAAGTGCCAGGTCTTATTTGAAAAGTAAATACTGTTTTGAATTCAAAATGGGCTTTGGTTTAAATTATTTTCATTTTTAGTTATGACTTAAGAACTTAAGTTATGACTTAAGAAACTACTGTTGTTACTATCTGACATGACAGTCCTTTGTTAAATCCTTAGTGTGAATTTATTCCATTTAATCCTTATAATGATGCTAAGTCCTATATTCAATCCATTGCCTTCAGAAGCTAAGAGAAATAACTTCTCCAAAGCCACTAAAAAGAATGAATAAGTAGTGCCAAAACTTGTGCCTCTGCTTAACACAGAACCTTATGTTCCTTTGCACCGTGGTGATATACTTCCATCAAAAGCAGATGACCTCAAGCTTTGTTTTTGAAACGTTCATGCACAGAAGGAATAATGATTCAAGGTTGAACCTAAAGGCGATTCTATGCTAAAAGAAATGAGCAGGCAAATGATAAAAAGGGGCTTACACAAGCACTGCTTTCTACTTGGGTTGTCACTGTCGTGAGCCTGCTCCAGGATACAGTTTGTGTGGTTGCTGTAACCCTTTGAGGTCACAAACTCCAAAATTGTTGGTGATAATGCGGAAAGATCAGTCTAGGGCAGCCATGGCCAAATGTATAAAATATGAATCAAAATATTTCCCAATGAACTAGGCACAAGAACCACCAAAGAAAATGCAGTCTTTTCTGTTTTTCTGTGTTGAAGGAAAATATACATGTGTGCATTTACTCCAGATGCCACATAAAATATGTGCGATGGCTATGGTGACAGCCCTAGAAGACAAAGCCCGTGGAACCTCAGAACAAAACAATAAGGAATAAGCAATCTAAGATGACTCCTGATGTCACCCTTGTGCCTCTAGAGGTACACACACTCAAGTGCCCTCTGGTATATATGCACAAGCGCGCGCACACACACACACACACACACACACACACACACACACACAGAATGATACATGTAGTGAACACTTGGCATAGTGCCAATAATTTGTGTCCTGTAACTATCATACAAGCATTTCGTGAAAATAAACACAAATATTTTAAATTCACGATCTGCAATGAGCACTTCATTTCAGAAAACATTTTTTTGTTATTGTTGTTCAGCAAATGGTCAGGTATTTCTGTGTAGAAGGCTCTGTCCTGGATGCTGTAGAATCTTTTCCTTCCTCGCTTCTGCAGAGACAATGGTGATGATTTCAGCTGGTTATATCCAGATTGAATTCCCCAGAGAGGGTACTGCAAGAGAACCCCACGGTGATCTGCCAGTGTCCAGCTTAAGGAGGGTGGAGGAGTCCCTTGTGCATTAGGCCAAGGGGTATTTCCAATTGATTGACAACACAATGTTTTGTCCCCTGAATGAGGATTTGGTAAAAGAAAATCATTTTCTAACAACATATAGCCTCTTATTGGGCATTATACCAAGAAGCTTTTTCATATATTTTGATAAAGAAAGTATCGTGCGATAGTGAAGCCATGCATATATTTTGAGGATAAATAAAAACAGCCTGAAGGGACTTTAATGTAGGACATTCTAGATTTTCTTCTTTCCTTTGTTGTGGTTGTTGCCTTGTAGTGATTTGACCAGCCTAAGGCATGCCCATGTAGCTGATGAAACATTATTTTTAGGTGATTTCATCCTTTGGGGCACTTCTATGCTGGAATTTGAATCAATATCCAGAGAATAGTAGATACCCCAACCAACAGTATGAGCATTGTCTAATTAGTTGAAGCCCTCAACAATATAAAATGCAGAAGAAAGCTGAATTCACTTCCTCTTTGAGCTGAGATTTCCATCTTCTCCTATCTTGGACATTGACGTTCCTGGTTTCTTCAGACTTCAAACTAATACTGAATTAATCAAGTGCATTTCTTTATTATCCAGCTTGCAGGCAGAAAACTATGAGGTTCCTATGCTTTCGTAATCTTGTGTTCCAGTTTCCATGATAAACAGTATGTGTCTGTGAGAAAGGAACCCACTGTTGACTCCATTGCCCCAGAGAGCCCAAATGCAATCTTCTGAAACAGCACCTTGTAGAGAAGGGCAACCGAAGTTCAGTTCTGCTTTTTCCGGGTCTACATATTTTTAGAATGTACAATATCTGCTCTACATCAGCATTCTCTGTGGAAGACTTCCAAAAGAATACAATATATATGTAATAGTTCCCATTTTACTAAAGAGTTACCATGTGACAGGTCCTATGCATTTTCATCAACTCCATCATATATTTAAAGGCAACTGGGGGCTAGCAGCAGCACAGCTAGGACCATGGTCAGGTCTGGCTTCACTACTCTCGACTTTATCTTAAACAAGCAATATGCTCACGCAGAACTAACAATAGCAGAATACATCCACTGAGTACTAGATACTCTAGAATGGTCATATGGGGGAGGGTTGGGAGAGGGAGACAAAATCATGTTCTTGCTTGTGGAGATTTCTTTTAGAAATGTGAGGGAACCATATCCATTACATAAGCATGTCAGACCCAGAGTTGTACAAGCATTTGGTCCCCCAAGTGATAGATGCATGGTATATGTATTTATTAGATTTGTGCTCAGAAATCAGACTTAGGAAGTTATAGGCAATAAGAGTGATTATCTCTGGATGGTCAGAGTTTTATTTTCCTTTTCAAAAAATCAAATATTCTTCAGCAGCCATGTATTTCTGATACAATCAGATGACACATAAATATTATTAAAAACGGAATTTAATTTTAGAAAACCCTGACCGACTGCATACGGTCTTGGCACTCTCCTCTCATGCTCTTTCATTTTGCTTCTTCCTATTAGAAAGCAGCGTACGTCAGTTTTCCTCTCGGCTGTGCTAAAGTCTGAGCAATTTCTTCTCTGAGAGGGGTGAACCCCTCATGCTCCCATGATTTTCTCAGCTGCTGCTTATTTTGTTTCTCAATGCAGGCTGCATGCTTGAGTCTCCTGCCCTGCTAAAGCAGAAGTACCCCCGAGACAGTGGGTTCCCTCTGCCTGCTCCTCAGAAGCCCCAGACATGTTTTCCCAGGAGTATCAGGTCACAGGGTGGCTCAAGGTGTCTTATCCCATACCTAGCCCTCAGTGGGTCTGGGAGAGCAGAGCAGGCAGCCAGAGCCAAGCAGAAGGTGACATCCTGAGCCCTGCAGCACCTGGAGCCCAGCCCCTCCCTGCTGACCTACTTACTGTGCACGCACAATGAGAAGTGCTCACGACCAGAGCACAGCAGAATTGTTACCAGCAGCAGAGCCCTGTGCGGGTGGAAGGTGGAGGACACGCTCACTCTCTCCAGAGTTCACAGATTCTGTGACAGCATGCGCTCTCTCTGCTTTGGGCCTTTGTCCTGGCAACCCACTCAGACTGAAGGGTCCTGAGATGCTAGTTCTCTTCCTCCCTGGGGGTCGAATTCTCCTCCCTCTTGCAGATTAAGTTCTCTGGGTCTTCCCTGCCTTCTCTCCCTCCCCATCCCTTGGCATTGGCAGGAAGTTGTTCACACCGTTAATGCAGCACTTAGCACATTCTGTGGCTTGGAAAAGATGTCTGCCTCCCTGACTAGTCAGGGGAATCCTGGAAGGCAGCCCCAGGCCCAGAAGCATCCTCCTCCAAGCCTCTCAGCATGACTCACAAATAGATGGATTGAGACCTTGGACCTCAACAGAATTAAGTTCAAGCTCAGTTCTGCCCACTTTGGCTGATTAAAAGAGAAGCCATGCCGCTTCTGACTCCTTCCCTGGGAACATGCTAGAAATGCAGAATCTTGAGGCCAAGCCCAACTCTAGGCTAGATCTGCATTTAGCAAGATCTCCAGGGGATGCTGAAGCACTCATAAAACTTTGCTTTCTCTAGTCCTCAACTTGCTCAGCTCTGAAATGGGCATGGTAATGGCTAATGTACAGTGCTACTGTGAAGCTGGGACAGCCAGCATACTCAAAATGCCCCTGCAAGATGGAGCATGGGGAATGTTTATGACTTTTGCCTTGTGAAATAGCAGCAGTTCAGTATAAGCAGTCTAGAGTTTGCTCAAAGGGGCTATTAGGGGGTGGCAGTAAAGTGATTTAGACTTAGTAGAAAAATCAGTCTCCTGGCGGTTTTGTATCTCTCTAG
The DNA here is from genome assembly GCA_023101885.1 of Typhlomys cinereus. NCBI lineage: Eukaryota > Metazoa > Chordata > Mammalia > Rodentia > Platacanthomyidae > Typhlomys > Typhlomys cinereus. The sequence goes on from JALPQD010000247.1 coordinate 2,202,439, forward strand.
GAATTGTCCTTCTTGCTGCCCTACTAGCTGGGGAGGTCTCAATTCTTCAAAGAACAAGGTCTGTACTCCCTGAGCCAGCCTCCAAAAAACTGTGGTGACATGAAACCCATTTAGGTTTCCCTCACATTAGGGAGCTATTATTTGAACTGGGTGACAGTACCTTTAGGACCTCATAGAGCTTCGGGGTACTTACATTTTGTTAAGCAGTGTAACACTGATATAGGAGCTGTGTCTGGTATAGGCATCTTCATGTGAATTGGATAATATGCTAACTCTATCTGATGCATGGGCCATCCTCATCTGGAAGGACTTATTTGGCAAGGACAAGTATAACATTTCATTTTATACTTACTATCTGAGAGTCATGGTAAGATTGTACCCCAAGATAAATTTGTTGTGTGATAAATTATGTGAGCAGAATGCAGCCACACAAGGAAGGCAAAGGCCGAGGGATAAACTCAACCAGTTATGGAAGAGAACCAGGGGAAGCCAGCCAACACAGGCCATTGTCCAGGATGAAATTCCATGCTCCTGGCTGGTGTCTGAATTGAGAGCACTAGTAGAAACCTCTAGACTTGTCCTGAAATTGTGCTAGAAATTTCCTCAGGAGTCGAATCCACATGTGGATACATATGACAGTCACACACCTGAACAGCTCTTCAGGTAGATCCTGAGGCTATAGTGGGAGACTGCAGTTATGGTGCTAGGGACCTCTGAGGAGCACTGATGACACGACATACAACATGAGTTCACAAGTTTTATGGCATATGCAGTCTCTCTCTCCTGCCCAGCACACCAGGCACACACTCAGAGACCCACCTGTCATCACTGTAGATGAACTTCATGTCCATGCTGTGGCGGCTCAGGAAGGTCTTGCTATCCAGGGGGGCATCTATGTGAGTGGATACTGGATCGGTTCACACATGAGTGATGGATTATCAGTGCTTTTGAATGATAGTTATAGAAACCCTGCCCCCATTCTGTGCTCCTTCCTTCCACATTTGCTAACATGTTGGTGAGGAAGAGAGGACACTGTGGGTACCTAGCATGCAGGTCGCCTCCCTGCATCTGCCCCTGCTCCCTCCCTCCCTGCTCCCTTCCCATCCTGAATCTGATCTCCATTTCTGTACATAACCAAGAGAAATAACACTAACTTCAATGCTTCACCTTTGGGCCTTGCTCCCAGACAAGCTTGATCAAGGTTGCTCCACAGCCACTCTCAAGACCACCACTGGAAAACTTTTCCCATGAAGAGAAAAGAAGTCCTTCTAGATATAATACATAGCAGCTGGCATGACTTGGGGACTGGGGATTAGAGACTTTGGGCAGCAGGTGGGCAGTTCTGCCAGGGTTAAGGACCAGTTGCCAAAAAGAGGCCAGGTTGGCTTCTATGCTATAGTGTGTAGACTGGAGAATCATTTAATAGAAATTAGGGATGCCAGAAAAAGTGGTACAGACAAGGGTTCAGTAAGCCAATAGATGTTAGAGCAGCTGTACCTCAGGGATGCCTAAGTATCAAGACTCACCTTCTAGGACTTTCTAATTTAGTAAGAGAAATTTGATATAATAGCAAAGAATCCAACTAAGCACATTTGCTACCATAGTGAGCAAACACCCATGTCAGCCTTGATTCACAGATGCGAGCATGAGAGTAGTGGAGGCTGAATGAAATCAGAGAGGTGGCATTGGGCAGAAACACACACTATACTTAACGATGAGCAGGTCATTGCCTTGATGTGTGTGTGTGTGTGTGTGTGTGTGTGTGTGTGTGTGTGTGTGTGTGAGTGAGTGTGTATCTTTATCCCTAAATTGAGTGATAAATCAAAATAATGAATACATTAACTTCAAATTTTCCCTTGGACCCCTTTGCAACCCTTCTGTCTTGTTTCCCAGGTAACTACTCATCACTTATTTCTGGTCACCATAAAAGAGTTTGTGACTCTTCTGACATTTTTCCATGAACAGAACCTTTTCCAAACTTCTTTCATGTAGCTTATTCGTTCTTAACTTTGTCCATGTTACACGCAACAACAATTCACTTGTCAGAGTAGTTGTTGGTGATGAATAGTGTGTCCTTCTCTGTGCCATACTGTGCTTATTGATACAAGCAATGGACAGTTTAGCTTTTTCAGGTTTCAATAATTAAAAATAAAGCTGCTCTGAACATTCAAGTTTTATCATCAACATATTGTTGATGATCTCTCCCAGGAGTGGAATGGCCGCATAAATTATTTTTTATGTGCATATTTTATTTTGTAGGAAGTTATTCAATTGTTTTCCAGAGTGTTCAAATCATTTTTATCTCCACCAGCAATGCAGAGGAGTTTCAGTTCTGCTGCATCATCACTAATACTTGGCGTAGATGTAACCAGATTTCTTTTGTGGATTTAGCAGTTCCAACACATGCATTGCTACAGTATCTGACTACTGAAGTCTGACATCTTTCCCCATCCTTATTTGTCAAGCCAGATGTCTTCTTTCCTGAAGGGTTTATTTAAATAGGGTGATCACTTTTAAAATCAGACAGCTGTTTTCTTATTTGATTTCAAGTGTTCTTTCTATCATCTGGATATAAATCTTTTGTTAGATATATTATTGAAGATATTTTTCTTGTGTCTATTCCTTTTCTTTTTATGCTTTTGCCAGCTTATCTGGTCTGCCAAATGACAGAAATTTTCACCATGGCATTTCCTTTGTACATTTGCCAAGAGTTAGTTATTTAGGTAAGAAGGTTTGAACTTTCATAAAAGTTTTCCAAATGTTACAGTTCTGGAGTGATTGAGTCCATTTCTTGTAACTATAAAGAAATAACTCATGTAAGCTACTTCATAAAGAAATTTGTTCTGGGTCATGGTTAAACATTCCGAGTTTTCATCTAATGATAATCTTGTTGGCTGAGTTCCAAGACGACCCAGATTATAGCATGACAAGGGATAAGAAATTATTATTTAGGTCTCTTCTGGTTTCATTGCTTCTTTTATAGTCAGTAGGATTAAATCAGGGCAGCTTTACCATGATAGCTTGTCATTTCCCAAAGGCTCACCTCCAAACACTGAGCCAGGTTAGTGATTCTCCTTTTTAATACTTTACAGTGGAATTAAACTTCATCACACAATGCTTTCAAGACACTCAAACCATAGCAAGGACATAGGAAATATCCAGACCACACACAGCTATTTACAGTTACAATAACTTGTGTTGATTAGCAACTCTAGGCTGCTGAGCGCTCACCATGAGCAGGCTCTGTGCAGAATGTTCTTTTTATTATTATTATTACTTATTCAATTGTGTGTGTGTGTATGTATGCGCGTGCGCATGCACACGTGTGTGTGTGTGTGTGTGTGTGTGTGTGTGTGTGTGTGAATTCGGGAACCACCATGGGGCCACCTCCTCCTTGTTTACTCTGCCCCGGGATTCACAGGCTCCGCCCTATCAGACCGGAAGTGCAGGCCGCCCTCTTCTGCCTGGCGTCTATACGTGGGGTCTAGGATCCGAACTCAGGACCTTCCGCCTGCAAGGCAGAGGCTTAATCCCTGAGCCACCTCTCCAGCCCCTGCAAAAATGTTTTATTTGCCTTACTTCTCTAATCTCCACCATGACTCTATGGGATAGGTGTTCTCTTCCAGTTGAGCAAGTTGACGAACATAGGGTGGATTAACTTGCCTTTGCTTCAATTCATATATAAACAGAAAGTCCAAAAAGAACTCAAGAGTAGTATGGCCCAGAGACAATCTGTGACTTCAGATCCAGACCCTGTGTTATACAATGTGTGTATTCTTCTCACAAAATTGTAGGACCTCTTGTTACACATTTTGAATACCTCACAATTTTCATTTCTTAGACATAGTAGTTTGTATATCACAAAGGAACACTAAATACCATGGGCACTTTTTTTGGACATATTGAATGAGTATGTGGATGAGGGGATATAGTAAGACAGGATTCCATCCAGCAAAAAGGCAAATTGTTACATATAAATCATAAACTTCAGAAAATAGTTCCAGAATATTAAATGGGCAAAGCTTCATGATGCAAGCTCAGCTGCTATAACTGACACAAATCCTAGACGTTGCACTCTGGGAGAGCCTTGGGGCTATTAGAAGCAATAACGGGTCAAGATTTGGGTAGCCAGATAACTGTGCCTCTAAGAAAAAAAAAATAGGGCCATGCACTTGGCAGGGACAGAAAGAATGAATTCAGCCGATCAGCTCCTTCTGCTACCCATCATGTGTTGTCCCAACTCTACTGTCAGGACCCAGATCCCTGAACATTTATCTCATATGAGGTACAGGAACCCAACTCCAGCACTGAGTATATTCCCAGGTGGCAGGGGAGAACTGCATTCATTCCCCTAAACCATCTCCCTGCCTTTCATCACATAATCTCATCCACGCATATTGGAATTAGCTGGACACAGTGCACTGATTGTGCATGATTGTGACTAGTGGCTCAGTTCACATAAATGAGATGAGACTATAAAATGGCTTTTTGTTTAAATGTATTCCAAGCAATATTAGAGGCATGCTTATGATGAAGTTATCTATCTGAAATTTTTTATAATACATTTTTTATTATTATTTCAGCTCATACAAACTTAATAGGTACACCAGTTCCCTCCCTCTTCCTCCCCCCGAACCCCCTGCTCCCCCTCCCCTCACCCCTCCCTCCCCATCCTCCCGTGCCTCCCGCCCCAATTCCCAGAGTCCTTTCTTGTGCATGCCTGACTGTCCTCTGGGCCCTCGTCTCCGATGACGTACAAGGACCCAGTGGCCTTTCCCTGAACCCTTTCCTGTGTTCCCCTTAAGTATAGGAACACTACTGTGGCTGTCAATCCCTTGCTTCCAAGGATCTTGGTGCCTTTAGCAGATGCTAGACTTTGTGAGGTCAATAGTGTGTTGGACATTGCGCCGGGCATGCAATGTCCAATTATGATTGCTTCGGCCCTAACTTGTGTGGAGTATCTTGCAAATCATTGCTCCTCTCATCCTTTTGCTCTTACACTATTACCGCCCCTTCTTCCGCAAATGTCCCTGAGCTTCAGGATGGGGAGAGGTTAGTCTGGCCTAGTTCTAGGTGGTTGATATAGAGTCTCTGAAGTTCTGGATAATGGTTTATTGATTTTCTTTTGCAGTTTTGTTGCTCCTGTAATGCCCTTAACTCCATCCTGCTGGGCACTGTATGTCACCCCCTGGCCAGAGACAAAAAGCTGTTAAACTGTAGTCTTATTGTAAGAGCACATTCAAAGGTAGATGTAATACTTATACCCAAAAGTGGAATCGCAGGGTCATATGGCATTTTGCAATGAGAGGGGTCAATCACCCATTTGCAAAATGGCTACTTTTTAATCTGCCGGACTATATGCCCTCCCCTTCTGGTGAGTTCATACCCCCTTAGTTGTAAATGATCAGGAACGAATGTCTGTGAACTTAACTAGGTGTCACATTACTTTCTTGCAGTCCTTGATGGAGGTCTATTTTCTCTACTGTAACATGGTCACTTCTCTCCTTGTTTCTGGTGTGGCCCTCCAACCCCATCCCTTCTGTTCATAATCCTTGCAATTATTGTAGGTAATGCATCTCAAGATGGGCTGGTGGGTTTGGTATTAGGAGCCACCTACTAGGGAGTACATACAGCGCTTAATTTTCTGGGTCTGGGATACTTCACTCAATATAATTGTTTCTAATAATATCCATTTCCCAGCAAATTCCAGTAATTCATCATTTTTGATGGCTGAGTAGTACTCTATTGTGTAGATGTACCACCTTTTCCTTATCCACTCGGCAACTGTTGGACATTTGGGTTGATTCCATGTCTTTGCTATTGTAAACAGTGCTGCTATGAACATGGTTGTGCTTGTGCTATCGAGGTGAATCTCTGCTGTATGGGGGGTTATTCCCAAAAGTGGAATAGCAGGGTCATATGGCATTTCAATCTTTAATTTCTTTAAGAATCTCCAGACGGCTCGCCAGAGTGGCTTTATGAGCCTGCACTCCCACCAGCAATGTAGGAGAGTTCCCCTCTCTCCACATCCTCTCCAGCATTTGTTGTTGTTTGTATTGCGGATTTTTGCCATCCTAACCGGGGTGAGATGATATCTCAGGGAAGTTTTGATTTGCATTTCCCTGATGGCTAAAGAAGTTGAGCATTTTTTCAGATATTTGTTAGACATTTTAATTTCATCCCTGGAAAAATTTCTTTTAAGTTCCAGGGCCCATTTTTTAATTGGGCCATTGGTTTCCTTGATGTTTAGTTTTCTAAGTTCTTGGTGCACTCTGGACAGTAGAGCTCTATCAGATATGTGGTTAGTGAAGATTTTCTCCCATTCTGTGGGTTGCCTTAGGTATCTTCTATTTTACCTGGTAACACTATCCCTACTTAAAAACATAAGAGTACACCTCCATCTCTTAGATAGTAAGTTGGCAAACTTTTCCTGTACCAACTTTTAGGTTTTCTAAATTATGTAATCTCTATTGTGATCACTCCATTATGCCATTGTATTGTACTGACAATCATGTGGAATATGTAAGTGATGAGTGTGACTCATAATAAAACTTAATTTATAATGTGGCCTGTGGCCATAGTTTATATCACTGGTTGATATCACCTAGGAACTTAGTTAAAAAAAGCAAATTCCAATCTTCTTAGATCATCGCTTCTCAAGAGGTGGGATCAGCCACAGAGCTCAGGAGAATCTGACACATACTAAAGCATAAGTGCTGCCTTTCAGACCCTTTATTCTCCAGTAGGGTTGACCATTCAAATCAACTAGGTACCTCTTAAGGTATAGACATTTGAATACTACTCTGCATCAGAAATTCAAGATAGGGGTGGATAAGCCAGAACTACTTTTTTTGTATATCTTTACAGGTTATCTTGCTGCTAAGCTACAGCTGAAAACATTTGCAGTGCTCAATGCATGGTATATCCAGAATCTTCCACATTTAAGGGAACCCTTCCCCACTTCCAGTTACTGTCTAATGAGGATATATGCAAGATGGCGGAGGTGGAGTCCAATTGGGAATATAATAATAGTTACATCCTTTATTCAGACTTCTTCCTCCATGGAAATTCTAAATGCATTTAATAAATCCCATCAGCCACAGTTGCATGATTTCATTTCCCCAGGCAGGGCTGGTACGTGAAGATTTGGCCCCTTCCTTTCGCATTGGGCAGGAAAACCAACAAAGAAGTTTATAGATGGTAATGAACTGTGGCTCTTTACTACAGAGGCTATTATTCTATACAAAGAGCATAATTAAACTAGCCAGTCACATTTCCTTTGGATAATTCCCTTTCCAAACAGTTCCCACCCTGACGAACAGCAACGGTGTCAAAATGCTATAAGCTATAGGGAAGGAAAACAAGAAAATTCATTAAATACTTGTTCTCTGGGAAACAGTCTCAATTAAAGTCTTTGATGCTATTATTTCTGCCTTATAGATATTGATTTGTTTCATTTCGTTAAGAAGCAGTGATCAAAGAGCTTTGGGCAGGGGCTTCAGGTCTTTTTTCTTTCTTGAAATAATGTGTTATTAATTAGAATTGAAAAATGAAAAGTCCCCTCTAGTAAATTGTGCGTGTTAGGGAGGCAAGTTACTGGAGGTAATGAAGACGCTCTTGTGTTTCCTAAAACAACAAAAATAACAACAACAACAACGAAAAATAGAACGCCTGGGTATTGGGGGAAATAGCAGCTCCCTCTATGTGACTTTTGAAGTGAGACATTGAAGACCTTGAAATTTAGTCAGGCAACTGAGGCCTGGTGAGATGATTCTGAAGACAAAGACACCTGTGCAGGTACCTGGCTGTGTACGTCATGGAAGGATCTCAGTAACTTTCGAATATTTTCCCCAGACTTCAAAATGGATATTTGTATGGTCTCTTTCTCTCTCTCTCCTCTCCCTCCCTCCTTTCCTCGCTTTCTCTATATCTCTCTCTCTCTTCCCTCCTCTTCCTCAACTAAATAGAAAAAATGTTTGAAAACTAAAAGGGCAGCTAAACATTCAGTGTGAGTGGGGGCCCCGGATCCTTTAGCAGCTCTGAAGGAGCGCTCACAAGCAGGAGCGAGAGCAGCAGATGTCAGTTGGCAGCGCATTATCAGGTGTCATCAAGCACCTTCTGAATTCTATACAGAAGGCAAGGACTTCCAACAGCTGCAGGGCTCTTCCTAAGGGCCCTTTTTGGAAGTATTCTTCATGAATTATTTTTCTCTCCAAAGCCCAGTGAAGGGGAGAAAAGCTTGAAATTTGACATAACTATGTAGAAATACGAGAAGAACATGAGGAAAAACTTTCTTTTACAAGTGTTTCTCTTTCCATGAGGAAAGACTCACCATTGTGGGGATACTTTCCAATATCTGCCAGCTGATTGGTCAGGGTAATGGTTTGCTAAAAACAAAACTAATATGCCCTGGAAGCTTAGTGCACAACATGAAATATTTGTGAACAACTCTTCAAATAATTGACTCTATTTTCCTTCTGAGAGTCCAGTTTATGTGTCTGAGCACCTGTTGGAAATGTGTATGAGAAGACTTTGTAAAGGATGTCATCATCTTTAATCAAGGCAAATGGGCAGACAATAAGCAATTTGCCCTAAGGTGACAGATAAATAGTAAGCAGGAGGGATTTGAATTCTGCTCTGTCCAACTAGGAAGTCTTGTCTCCCATTCATTTTGTCTTTTGTTTAGGTTTTAGATGACTGATGAAATAGGAAAGTACCCATTAATAATTATAAGCTTTTTCTTACCCCAACTTCCTTCCTGGTTCACTAGAGCATAAACATTGTAAATGATTTCTGGGTTACTGAAGTTAGGGAACAAATGAAATCAACATTTTCATGCTGCAATCTTGGATGCCAGAATTTAAGTGGAAACACAAAGGAACTCATGCCCAATTCTGAGTATAGACACTCAATAGTCAGTGCTCAAAACCATGAACTCTGAGGTTAGACAAAACCTAACTGTGCTGTTTGTAAACAAACCTATGTGGGGGAGTCTCATTTCCCTCTTTTGTAATGGAAAGGATGATGATACTACTTATTATACCGACTTGTTGGAGGGATTGGCGTATCTGTTTTGTGACGTCATTATAGGGATATGTGGCCAGTTGATGAGATGGTCGTTAACCTAAATGTGTAAACCTCTAGCCTGTGGCTTGTGGGCTAGAAAATTCTATTTCCTCTTTCTGTTCTTTTTCTGAACCAGTCTGCAACTTACTTCTTAGCTCCAACTGATGAATACAGAAGGCAAATACACTTTGCTTGTTGCAAACAATATACATAGGATCTGTGTATTATGTAAATGGGCCATGCATTAAGCTTCAAAACCATCACATGGGTTCATCAGTATTACAAAAATAATATATTCGTTCTTCAATAATCTTTTCAGTAAAAAATGCTGTCCTCTAAGTTCTTTCTGATGTTTTAAATGAATAACAATTTCCAAATGTTTTACCTATCATTTTCATAAATTAGAAAAATTAACTCAAGAGGTATGGGGGATACTACTAAAGAAGGCCGTGTGCATCATTAAAAGATAGAAGAACCACAGAGCTGGGCGTGCAGCATGTGTCTACAGTCCCAATACCTGAGAGGTAGACGGGCTATATGAAACTCAGACTTTGAAAAAATGAATATTATTTTTGCAAAGCAAAGAAGTACTTACTCAGTGAGCCTGTGGGAGGGTTCCCCATGTCCCTCTGGTGGAGAACAGTATGTCTTTGGGAGTACCAGGAGAACTGAGTGAACAGAGCTGTCCTGGGAAGGCACCACCTACCTTCTGGACCCACTGTGGCCTGAAGAGGGCTGAGCTCAGTGCACATTCAGGGCTTGCTAAGTGCTCTTTTCACCATTGCCTAATCAATTCCACTCTTCTTTGTTATCATTTCCAGCAAAGAATTTCCATAATTTTTCCTAGGGAAGCATTTTTTTTAAAAGTAGGAGCTTGCAGTGACAACATTTCCTTCAGAAAGCTGGGGAGAAGAGGAAACAATGAACAGCTCTTTCTCTCTGAGAATCAGGAATTTTGATGCCTTTTCCTGTATCACCAGGTAGGCCTACTAACATATTATATACATTGCCCTGGACTTTGATAGTCCTACATCATCACCACCATCATCATTTCTATCATTTCTGTGGAATTGTCCATCTCAGACACAACATTGAAAGCTCTACTCAAATGACCTTTGTTCTGAGAACATGAGCTATGAACACAGGCAAGGCAAAAGTGGTGGTAAAAGGCTAGTCTCCCCAAAATTCCCCCCAAAATTGTATTTTATGAGAAGCACTGGGCAGCAGAGAGGTCTGAATATTAAGTGAAAAACAAAATAAAATGTTTTCATCCTATTACATTTGAGAAATATATTACAGTGTTCAAAGATCCACCACGGGTAAGTCTGGGATTCAGCCAGTCTCCAGAGGAATCCTCACATAACCTAATTCTCAGTAGGAACAGGCTTGGATTTCAATACACCTTCTTTGTCTCCCATGCTCAGTGAACCTGGAAGAGTAGGACTCCATCATCTGACAAGAGTCAAGTATATTTCTATATTTCCCTGACTTCTATGAAGTTTATCAAACAAACACTAAGGATCCGAAACCTGTTAATGGTGACATTATTAAATCCATTGAACTACTTGTTATGGATTCTCTGCCTACCCCACATCCCCAGACCTGATAAACCATTAACATCAAGAAGTTCTGTACTACACTGGTACGTCTATTATCGACTGATTGGGTTTATGTGGGGAAACACACTCTGTACTCTACAACTACAGAGAGGGACTAAGAGAGCCTTATGATCATTACCCAAAAGGGCAGAAGCCTTTTATTAAAGTCCCTTTGCCAAGGTCCCTCTATATTCAGATTCTATCATCCGTTTGTGTTGATGATGCAATGCCAGTGCCCCATCAGATGGAAACTTGACTGAGTAAGAAATGGATAAGAAATCCACCAGATCCTAGGCAAACATGTATGACTTTCTCCTATGTGCATGACTTGGTCTCCTGTGTAGCCACACAGTGTAGCTGAAACCAAACTTGTCAGTCGCAGCTTTCCAGATGAGAATGTGTCACCAGAACCTCTCTTGGTGACATTTAGCATGGGGTGAGCCCCGCATCCCTCTGTTCAGTCTTCTCCATGCCTCTGGCTCTGTGTGCCCTTTCTAGAAGAGACTGCAAGTTCCTTCTGCTAATAAAAAACAAGTGGCCACCTGGTCACTTAGTTGTGACCAGCTGGTCAGCCTTTGCCTGAGTTTCATAACCTGAAGCAGAGATGTTCAGTTTGTGTGGTTTTGCGGGCTAGCATCCATCAGTGACTTATGTCACTTGTTTTTGTAGAAACACCTTGGAATTCACTTATCTTAAAGGCAATAGAAGAGAAAGGGGATGATGCTAAAATCTATGAAAAGAATATGAATTAAGAAATGATGAATTAGGATTTGCTGGCCTTCATAATGTTAAGAGTTACATTATTACTCCACATGTGTGCTAAGGATGTGTTAGGAACACCCAGGCTGTTTGTGTGACATGTCCATGTGAAATTGTCACCCTGCAGCTCATGCTACACCTGCCACATCAAATAATACCGGGTTCAGGAGCAACTGAGAATTGCTTGAAGGCAGGTCAATGATGGAAATGATCAGAAGTGTACATCTTCAAGTATCTCTGGAGTCGTTGTAGAGGGAGGGGAGACTTGGTTTTGGTCTAAAGGAAGAAATCTCATGTAACATAGAGAAAGAAGAGTGAGGCAGGCATTGGGTGAGAGTAAATATAAATGCTGTGACCAGGAGGAGACAGGACAGGTTGAGGCATGAGATGCATCCTAGAATGATGTAACCGTCCAGGGGCTAGGGCTTCTTCAGCCACATGGGTACTGTCTTCACATCCTCTTTAGGAGTCTAGAGACTGATCTTGAAGAAACCTTAGACATTTCAGTGTGATCCTCTTCTCTGTGGATGGAAGGCCAGATACACAGTACTTCTGATCCCAGTCTCTGTAAAATAAGGGAAAGCATTAACTTCTCAGAGTATGGTGGTTAGAATTCAGTGATGTGATTCCTATATTCTCTGATGCATTAATTATTGTTGAGTATTAATTATTGCTGCTGTCACTTAACTTACTGAGGGAGCAATGGGGACCTATGAAGACTCAAGGGGCTTTCAAATCAATGAGAGGCTATGTCAAGATCAGAACCCAGGTTTCTGGAAAGGAACCTCCAAGAATTTGTAATGGGAAGTAGACTTGCACAAGTTTGGAAGAGAGGTTTTGGCGTCTGCGGCCTCCACCTTCAGTGACCATGTGCCGGCTTCATTTCTGATCTCCCTGGGAATGGGCTCTTCAGCCACAGAGTCTGAGGATTCCGTAGACAGTGGCTGTGCCAGGTAGATGCTCACATACCACACTGTCTTTGTTCAGAGAGGCTGCCTCTGGACCCAAATACATCTGTGTGTGAACACCTACCTCAGATTTCCTGTCTGACAGAAGTTGTTTCATAACTGGAAATGAAGTCCAAGCAGGTGTCCAAATGAAATGAGTCGATCTGACCTTGAATGGGCTTGCAACCTGCATATCCCCTTCAGAAGAGCCAGTCTCCTGGAGACAGCAGAGTTTCTCCAAGATAAAACTCTGACAGCTGCCACTCAGAGGGGCAGAGCCAAGAGCTAGACAGAGCCCTTGACATTTCGCAGTGCAGGGGGGAGGACGTCCTGCTGTGGGGCTCCACTACTCTGGCAACCCACAGTCACGTCACCCTCCACTCTTCCTGCTTTTCTTTTTTCATTCTTTTGGAGTTTCATGTATGAACGCATGAATTTATAATATTTTGACACCATAAGCCCCTACCTCATTGCATCCCTTCTTTTTCCCTGCCCATCTTCCTCCTATTGTCATGTCTCTTTTAATGTGTGGCCCGCTGGGTTTCATCTGGGTTGCCTTTGATGGCTTGTTCGTGAGTGCTTGCCGGAGTGTGGATAATGTATCAGTGAGCGTACCGTTGAGGAAAGCATCTTCTCTTCCCCACATCAGCACTAAGCTTCAGCAGTCTCTCAGGGAGGTGTAGAGCCTCCTGAGATCTTTTCCCTTCTATGGTGAAATGTTGACAGGACAATTCCCATGCTGTCCTTATGGAGGTATGCATAGCTACAGTGAGTTCAAGGATGCAACAGCCCCGTCATGTCCAAAAAAGACTACCTGGCAGCACTCTGGTGTCCTTTAGGCTCTTACAGTCTTACATCTCACTGCTCCCTCTTCTGTGATGCTCCCTGAGCCTTGAGATGAGGGTTGAGGAAAGTGGAGTAGATGTCCTATTTATAGTCCGGCATCTGCAGTCACTTATATTCTGCACTTTGGCTATTGTAATTTTCTGTAATAGAAACCCTCCGTTGCAAAAGGACCTTCTTGGTTTTGTTGAATCTAGAGAAGAAGTCAAGTCAATCCAAATGTGCTGAGCTTACCCATCTATCCTTACACCCCTCCAGCAGAAGGGCTCAATTAGGAAGTTCTAGTTTCTCTGGGATCAAGCAATTTGCCCCTCATACACATTATTTGCATTAATTTTCCCACTGATCTAGGTTACTGTATGCGATGCTCAGAGGCAAGCTAGTTGAAAGCCGTAGAGTTAGGAGATTGGAGGTTGAAAGGAACCAAAGCATTAATCTTAAATCAAAGGATGTTGACTGGCCTCTGAGTGTTTCACCTTTGCCTCTATTGTAGCAGTTACTCTTTCTTCTGCTATGAGACATTCCTCAAACACATCCAGCTTGAGGGAGAAAGGGAGATTTATTTGGCTTATGGTAGATATAGTTCATTATGGTGGAAAAGGCATGTAGGCAGAAGAAGCTGGAGGAGGCTCAACTCACAACAGTCACGGAGGCTGAGAAAACAATCTTCAAAACACAAAAACAGACATCTTAGGGAAGCTGGGATGGATTACACAACCTCAAGGCCTGTGTGTGACATGTCTTCCTCTAGCAAGGCTCCACCTCTTGAAGGTGCCATAGCCAACATTAATTGAAGCTGCAAACACACGAGTCTATAGAGGACAACTCAAATTCAAACCAAAAGAGCCTTCCTCTGGGGGTGACTGGATTTTTAATACAATACAAATTCTGGCTTAAGAACACCTGGGTTCAAATTCTCTCTCCATTGCTTATTCCTTGTCTGTTGTGGAGCCTTGCTTTCCTTTTGTGTAGAAGGGGAAGCTTTTACATGTGTTCAACACAGGCTGGGGGCTAGCAAGAACCTCGAACTTGGCCAATTACTTTGCAAAGAATAGTCATATGCAGAAAAAAAGTGATAACATTGATGAAACTGCTTCTATGTGTCAGGCTTAATGGTGGATGTTGGAGACTGCCCTGCACTCAGCCTCTTGAGGGCAAGGTGTCATGAAGAGGCATGCCGAGAAACAAATCTGACATTCTAAACAGTGACAATATCTAAGGAGGAAATGAACATGGTGTGGTTGATAGAATAACAGATAGGACCTACCTGGGGAAGTTTATGAAGACTGGAAATTTCTGCATATTATACTCTCTCTCAGAAATTCAGAATGTGCATTTGCATTCGAAAGATCCTTGGAAATCATCTGTAAAGAAGAAACCTGGGTAGTTTTGTCTCACCTAGGTTTTTCCAAATTGTTTTGACTACAGGCTCTTTTTCCCAATAGAAGACCATTTAATCACCTTTGAAATGTAGTGTTCTGCCAACACGTTTTGGAGACCTGAACTCGGCAATAATTTCTCTGTAATTAGCTGCTTTTTGGCAGCCCAAGGCAGGAGTCTTTCATCGGGTAGTTCTTTGGAGCAGAGGCTAGTGAAAAATGTATCTCCAGGTGGCCCATTCATCCTGTTTTCCCTCAGGGGTATTGATTCCTTCCTTTTCTTGAAAATTTTTTCTTGGCACATTTCTTTATGTCTCTTTGTTAGCAAACTGGTTTCATTCTGTCTTCTTCAGACAGGTTAAGAAAGATCTTTTTCAAGAGACAATGAATCCAGGCAAGTCATACAGCAGGCCACACAGCCAAGACCTGACTGTTTTCCCAGAGCCAGCTCCAAGCATCCTGGTCTGTGTGGGGAGAGCAAAGGGCTTCTTTCTAATTCTGAAGCAGTAATAAGGTGACTCTGCCAGCTGGCATAGATGTCCTAGGCATTCCTCAACCAACCGTGGCCAGTAAAGCAGAGTCATACAAAAACAAATGAGACTAATCCTCTGTCGGGGAACATCAAGGTAGAGTTTAGAGACGGTACAGAGGATATCCTCGGGATATCAGACAATGGCCTTGAGCACAAGATGTTCTTTACGTGAAGCTTGATAGAGAGTCAGAAATTCTCATTTATAAGAACTTAATGAAATAGGCATATTCCTGAAATTGCAAGCATCAAATCTCATGAGCGTGGATGCCAGAGGAGCTTGCATTTGAGCCCTACCTCCTCCCAACTAACACTGTGACCTTATTTACCTTCCCTAAGCCTCTGCTTTTTTCATCCTCTTTTTGCATCTCTTGTCCCTTGTGAGCCATGCACTACAGGAGAATTATTCATGAGCTCAGTTCTAGTGGAGAGCTGGGATCAGGGTGGAGTAGTAGGTAACTGTATGGAATAGACAAATAAAAAATAAAAAGTGTTGGAAAATAATGGGAGACTTGGAAATATCCAGAACATGGGAGATCCTAGGCCTATTTGCTGCAAATTGATATAGGACAGGAGGCTTGTGGGCACATAGAGGAGTAATAAAGTCCAGGGGAGAGTATAGGAGAGCCCCTGGAAAACTGACTCCTGATATCATCGCTGCCTTAGGGTTGGGGTCAAGTTCTAGAGAAGAGCATCTGAAAGAAGGTGGGTTATCTAAGGCCTTAGCTGCCATGGAAGTGGTGACTCTATTTATAAGAGGGAAATAGTCTCTATGTATCA
This sequence comes from Typhlomys cinereus, assembly GCA_023101885.1. Taxonomy (NCBI): domain Eukaryota; kingdom Metazoa; phylum Chordata; class Mammalia; order Rodentia; family Platacanthomyidae; genus Typhlomys; species Typhlomys cinereus. The sequence goes on from JALPQD010000247.1 coordinate 2,218,340, forward strand.
TATAGAGTGATATCAAACAAATATTGTTCACAGCAATTTATTGAATTCAAACTCCAACTCTTTAACTTTGAACAACTTCATTTTTCTCTTCACTGTCTGTCTTAGGATAATTGTATAAATAAGTATACTATTAATTCAACAATCTGTGCCAGGACATACATTACCTAGGCTCCATGGGTCACAGATGTTACCTTATTACACAGATGAATAAATGGGGGCCAAGAATGGCAAGTCCCTTGAGTAATCAGAAAGTATCTCAGGATTATGCTAGGTCTGAAAGAGGGAAGGAAAAGAGAATAACTTCAACCACAAGTGGGTGTTACATGGAAGTCCATGATGCAAGAGAAATTGACAAAATGGAGAGACTCGAAAGACATAAGTGACTATAGAGACGTGGGCCTGGAGGCTAAGGGAGCCAAAGTTTAGCCTTAAGTATTAGAAGAGAAGAGAAAGCTTAAAGGTCAGAAATGGAGTAGTGGCAGAGAGACAGGAAAGCAAGACCTGGGTGGGGGCACAATCTTTTATAGTTTCAGATGTTGCTAAGGAGTTGCCAGGAAGTTACTAGGGAAGTAGGGCACTGAGTGAAGACTGGAGGTGTAGTCTTTACAAATGACCACCTAACTAAGGTGGGTGTTTTACAAAATGGTGACTGTAGCTAACAGATTGTCCAGTTTTAGGCAACCATTATCAAACGGGAGCACAGAAAATTGACGTGTTGAGGGGACAGTGAGTCAAATGACACGGAGGAGACGCTTGGTAAGTGCTGGATGCTGTATCATAAGGTTCACATACCAACTGTCAGTAACATAAGAAGCAAAGCATAAAATTACACCATTATAAATAATACATTTTAAATGATTAAATGGATATAATTCCATAAAATGAAAAATGTGAATAATTTAAAACAAAGTTCTGGTTTTTTTTTTTGCTTTTGTTTTGATTTTTTTATTTACCAGATCTAGTAAAAGTTAGTAGACAAAAATGATCAAGCCCCAGAAGTCAAGAAGGTATTAGGGGTGGCTAGTCCTCCACTTGCCCAGTATGCACAAGACCCTGGGCTTGATCCCAGCTGCTGCAGTTCCCCTGCATGACTGCTGATGAATCAACATCAAATGGTTTAAGGAACAAGGGTTTTATAGTCTTTTATGATTACTGGGTATAGTTCATAGTCCAGCTTGATGGGAAAGCACGCACCAACACCAGGGCCAAGGGAACTACCTACACCATTTCTACATAATGGCTGAGAGAGGGAAGATTCTTACTTGCCAGAATAGCATGTCTAGCCAAGTATATACAAGAATGCTTACTTTCTCAACCAATTCTATGCATTTTATCCACCTGTTGAGGGCCTAGTCCCATCCACCATGGGCTGGGTCTGCCCCATCAACTAGACAATCTCCTTCAGGTTTATTCTGGGCTTAACTTAACTACTAATTTTCTACAAATGTGCCCAGAGCTCAAATCCTCAACCATCAAGTTGACACCTGTTCATAACTATGATACCAGTAGTACAAAAACAAACACATAAGAATAACAGCAAGAAGGACTCAAATGAATATTTGTTTTCCATTGTCGCTCCTGACTGTAGTCACTTATTTATAAATAAGACCTATAATCTACTACTTTCTGTTGCAATCAGAAGCCTCACAAAATGGTTGGCCCATGGTCTGGGAATGGCATTCAATCTTCTTTGATACCACATGTATTAATAACTCACTAGATGACTCCAAGTAAATGAAACATATTATCTAAATCCCATAGTATTCCATCCAAATAGAAAATGGTTGAATGGAGTTTCCTCTAAGATCCTTTTACAGTTGTTCCTCTGGGAATTTCAAACCCACATAGCATGGCCTCAACCACCCTACAGTCTGCTTATGATGAGGAAATCTCTATAGTCTTTCCAGGTATGATGAAATCCTTTTCAAGACATTAAATTCTATTGCCTATTTAATACCTGTATTGTGTGTGTGTGTGTGTGTGTGTGTGTGTGTGTGTGTGTGTGTGTGTGTAAAAGGGTGCTTTCAATACATGTGCATGTGGAGGCTCAAGGGAAGAGTCAGAAATCATCCTGTATTGTTCTACCTCTTTATTACTTTGCTCTGGGGTTTCTTAAACTCCACCTTCCAGGGCCATAATTGCAGCCTGCTTAGAATTGTATATAGGATATGGGAATCAAACTCGGGTCCCTTTGGTAGTGAGTCAAGGGTTTTAAACCCTGAGCCATCTCCCCAGCCCACTTGTATTTCATGACCACTACTCATAAGATACTAATCTTAGTGCTTTGTCGTCGTCCTGAGGTATCCACTGAAGTTACTTTTTTAAATACTTGAATGTTTTTTATGGAAAATTTATAGACAAAAGTCAGTGTGAATAAGCCTGAAACCTGACTTCCCTTCCACATTCTGCTCAGTCATACTGATATTCAAGATGAGTCAGTATTTCCTGACAGCAACATGGGGCCTCATGAGCTTTTAGCATAAGAGAAGCTGCTCAAGCAACATAGGCATATAGCTCCATCCTGGCTTACTCTGATCATTACATAGTCCCTATCTGAAGGTGCTCACACAGTCCACAAAGAGACTGATCGTGACGGAGGTTCAGAGACAACCTGCAGGAGGACATGCCTCCCACCCCCAGCAGAGGGCAGGGAGTTGATGGTGTCTTCTCAAACCCTGCCCTCCAGTCCATCCATAAATAAGGAGGGCAGAACTAGGACCAACGGTCAGAATTATTTTGGAAAAGCCCTTTCATGACTAGCCACTGCATACAGGGGTTTTGTCACCTAAAGAAGATAGTTTAGGGACACCTAGCAAGAGGGATCAATGTTTGAAACACTGTTCAAGCAAAAGTTAGGATCCCAAGATCCCATGCAAAATGCCAGGCAGCACCTGGAATTCTAGCCTCAGAAGATGTAAGGTAGAAATCCTCAGAGAAAGCAATTTGGGTTTAGAGACCTTATCTCAAAAGAGGATGAAAGAGCAAGTAAGCATGAATCCCAATACCAGCCTCACGCCTCCACTCGAATACACACCCAGATGCTTCAGTGCACAAGTGAGCATACATACACACACGTACAGACCACAGAGAGAAACATAAGAACGGATGATGCCAAATAGAGAGGCCGAGAGGATTACCGTGAATGGGCTTGCCTTTATTGCTGAATTCTTCCCGTCCTTCTCTCCAGCTCCTGACTGGAACTTCTGACATTTTCTTTCTTTTTGCACATTAATATTAACTAAACACTGGACTATATTTTGAAGCCATTGGTTTTTCAGTGAATAGATTCCAGGAACCAGGAACCACAGTGCACTTATCTATTATGTCTCTATAGTCTGGGATCTGTTTGTTTTTTTAATTTTCCCATTTCACAGTCTTAGAAAGCCTAGGGAATCACTGGCCAGATAATATGCAGAAGTTTCCCAGTCTGGGTGCATCTTGCTGTTTTTCTTACTATTAGGTGGTGGTGCAGGTGTTGGGAAAGACATGGGAAGTTCTACACACTACCTCTGAGGATGTTAACGTTCCTTGCCTGGTGGAAGTGGCTTTTCTCCACGGTAAATAACTGTGGTTCCCTTTCCTTCTCTTCTTTAAATATGAGCCACCATATCTTGCCCACCCAGGAGGCAAAGTATTAATTAAATCTTAAGTGCTCTAAATGGTATCTTTTCAAATTGAATTTTAAATTGATTATTGTTGTTATTTAAAAGTACAATTGATTTTTACATATTGACCTTATATATCATGACCTGGTATATTATTTTGCACATCATTTGAAGTTTCCAAGTTTAAAGTCATATCTATTATAAAAACTAATTTTATCTTTTCTTTTGTAGATCTTACATACTGATGTCTTCCCTTGCTCCCTTATACAGATCAGTACTTCCAGAATAATATAGAATTAATGTAGGTGTATCTTATTTAATGTTTTATTAATAAACATTACTGCACATAATCTCTATGAAGATTTTGTTTGTTTTGCTAAAAGTTCTTATTCTTGTTTTCTGTTTATGCTCACAACTTTTAATCTGGATTTACTTTAATTTCTCTTTTCTCTCAGCATTTTGATAATGTGTTTGTTAATCTCACTGATTTTATATTATTTTCTTTTAACCTTACAAGTATTTTGGGCCATAAATTCTCTCATTCGGTTCCATCTTCAAATGCTGAAATTTGTGCTCTGTATTTTTTTCAACTGAAATGTTGCCTAATCTCCATGGTAACTTCTGTATTGGCTCCTGTTTCACATGGAACCATCTCATAATTTTGAAATATATGAGGTTTTCTAGTAAATACATACATCACACATACATATCACACATGTACACATCTATACCACACGCACATACACGTACACATACACCTTGAACACCTTGCATGCATTTTCTGGTTGTTCTTGGGGAAGGGGATATTAATCTGAAATATTTAATATTTAAAGAACACTCAGTGTTTTATGAAGTGTCACCTCTCCATAAAAGAAAGTCTCTTATCCTTATTTGAATATATCAACTTTCCATCACTATACCAAACACTTAAAATACCAATTTACAAAGAGAAAAGGTTTGTTTTGACTCATAGCTTTGCAGGTTTAATTCAGTGATAGGCTTGCCTCATAGTGTTTTGGCCTGTGGTAAGTCAACATATTACACAGACAAGCACGGGGACAAAGGAAAAATAGTCAGATGCAGTGCATGAGTTTATAATCGCAGCATCTGAAGCTGGAGGCAGGAACTGGAGTTCCAGGCCAGACTCTGTCACACAGAACCATCCATCAAAAAACTAAAATAGGAACGAGCCTTCACCACATGAATCTTTGAGGGTGGGACATGAAATCCAAAGTATCTCAGTAGCAGTCTCGTAGTACTGTCCAGTTCCCACAGATCATTTGGCTCCTGAGCTTTGACGCTGGAGGCTGAGGCTTGCTGTGTCCTGAATCATATACACACTCCCATTCTTCCCCACCAACTGTTCAACTCTCTCGTTTCACCAACCTTCAACATCCAGCTGGGCTGAATTATTCATGTTAACCAGGAACTGAAATGAGTGTCAGTGTAGACCTCAGGAAGAAAATGGTGAAAAATGTCGGGAAGTCTAACACTTTGCCCAAGTCAGGCTCTGTAATCCTGCCCAATTCTCCTTATACCAAGAACATTTTAGTTGATTTATTTTGCTGATTTATTTGTCCATCTTTGAGACAGGGTTTCACCATGTAGCCCAGGCTGGTTCAGCCTCACTATGTAGCCACTGCTGACCTACGCTCCTCCTGCCACAGCCTCCTCGGTGTTGCCATCCCAGGCCTACACCAATTTTCCTGAGAAGGAAAAAATTTATTTCAACCTGTCCCTGTCTCCCCTCTGCGCTGCACACATCCAGGGTGTATTCAAACCCCTGGTGGATAAAGTCGTCAGCCAACAGTCACGCTCTGTGAGCATGCGCCAGCCACTCTGGCAGTGGCGATGTGCCTTCCCCAGTGACTGACCGGATGGGCTGAGCACTCCTCCTGCCAGTGGAGAGGAAGCGCGCTTGTGCTCCCACCTGGCCTCGGCCTCCTGTGCGGGCTATGGCTACTGCTTGAGGTCTGAAGAGCACCGTTCATCAAGCCCTTCCTGGGCTTTCTGGAGCGCAGACAAGGAGCCCTGGGAAGATTGCCGGCAGAGCAGGGCCTCTCGGGGTTCTAGGGAGAAAAAAATGAGGGGACTTGGAATTGATTTAATTATGCAGATTGCAAAGAGTTGCTTTGCTATTGATTTTATATATTTAAAGAGTTTTTAAAGTGATTATTCTTGGAGCGGGCAACCACCACAGCATTGATTTCTGTGAGGCTGATGGTACCTGGAGAGGGGCCAATCCTGCTGGGCAGAAAACTCTGGAAGTGCAGAGGCAGGTCACTTCCAATGAGGCTCGGAGTAAGGGAGCCCATTGGAGGGAGACTGTTTCTAATTGAAACAGAGTGGTCCACTTACACTACCCCGCCCAACTCCTGCATATCAAATCCCTTCTCTGATCTCTCCTAGCCTTAGGATAAAAGGGCCATTAAAACATTTTTAACATAAACTGTAATCACTTAGTCCAAATACTGCTTTTATTTCCATGTATAAAGAAAACACATCTATTAATGAAAAGAGATTACACTAATAGAGCTTTCTTTTGGCAAATAGAAAATGGATTATAATCTAAAATTCTATATTCCGAAATCTGATAATACAGTCTGATACAATATTTGAACTTTCAGGAAGATACCTTAAGAAAGCAGTTGAAAATATAAATGGATGCACATAAATGCATAAAATACTATATAAAGAACTACAACAATGAATGAACTACAGTTTTAGAAACAACCTACTTCATAATTAATAGATGATAGACAGGATGAAATAATGTTAAAATTGTTATAACATGAATCTTATTAAAACTTTAAAAACATTTCTACAATATATTCTTATGATTTGTGGGAAAAACATGAGACATATGGCAAGAAAATACAAATTACAAATCTATTCATGATATAATTTCTGTAGATAAACATCAAAATGTTTTCAGTACTTAGCTTTGGATGTTCAGATTCTGAATAAATATATTTTTTCACAGTTTCACCCTGCTTCCTTTGGGATCATGGTTATTACACAGACACTAAACAATTCATATCAGAAAAAACTTGGAGCATGGATCTTGGAGCTTTATTTACTTATGGTCTAAAAAAATGATTTGAGGCTTAAATGAATGTGATTTTTGTATTCATCTAATTGAGGAATTTAGAATAAATGTTTTTTACAGATCTTGTACTAGCAGCCAAAACAATATCATCCCTTTATTAGAAGGCATGTTAAATGCGCATGTGAAGGTCCACAGTGAGGATGACCCCAAAGACCCAAGGGCAGGTGCCATTCCAGTGCATCAACCACTGACTCACCAAGTCCCCCTCTTATGTTGACACTGCAGGGAGTTCAGTGCTTATTAGAGTAGAGATCATGGTCTGCTTTGATTTATTTATGCCCAAGGGGTTGGTGTTTGAAATCTCTGGAGTTTAGAAGGTTGCTGCACCTCTCACACACGACACAACCGTGAGGGGACCAGTCTGTGTGTGAGGTGCAGGCTGGGGCACTGGGGCCGGGCATCCCAAGCAGTTCTTCAGAGCACACAATATTCTGGTGACAGAAACCCCCAGAGCAAAGCAGTCCTGAATCATATACACACTCCCATTCTTCCCCACCAACTGTTCAACTCTCTCGTTTCACCAGTCTTCAACATCCAGCTGGGCTGAATTATTCATGTTAACCAGGAACTGAAATGAGTGTCAGTGTAGACCTCACAGGAAGAAAATGGTAAAAAATGTCGAGAAGTCTGACACTTTGCCCAAGTCAGACTCTGTAATCATTAAAATATTAAGTACTTAACACTTCAGTTCCTCAATAGATGCCCGCTGACTCTTCTATTATGGGAAATAGTAATCAAACCAATACTATATATTACTATATTATAGGGTAAGGTGCCAAATGTAAATGGGAACAATAGAGGTAAAGTCACCAGTCTTACTGGCTAAATTGTTCAAGAACTTGCTCTTTTATGATTATAGTATACAGAAAGATATAATCAAAGCTGAACTTAACTTCTCTACACCAAAAGAAAGGAAGAAAGAAATAACAAAGGAAAGAGAGAGAGAGAAAGAGGAGAAAGGGACTAGGAAGGAAGGAAGGAAGGAAGGAAGAAAGGAAGGAAGGAAGGAAGGGATGGAGGGAGGGAGGGAGGGAGGAGGGAGGGAGGAAGGGAGGAAGGGAGGAAGGAAGGAAGGAAGGAAGGAAGGAAGGAAGGAAGGAAGGAAGGAAGGAAGGAAGGAAGGAAGGAAGGAAGGAAGGAAGGATTTATGTGAAATATTACAGCTGGAGGAGCTAGTTCCTGGTAGAGGACTCATATATCTCCGATGTAGTTTGGTGCTGATGGGTGCCTGTTTGGGTTCCTGAAAGTGAAAAGATCTTTCCACAAGCCTGATATGTTCACTGATCCTTCCAACCATGGCCAACTTGGGTTTGAATTAACATGTGTATTCTCTGATTCCAAAACTTGGGTATTTTCTCACTCTAGTTTCCTAGAGAATGTGATGTCTGTCTATGGGTCTTTTATTTGTTCACCCTGCAACTTGCTTCATGAAGACCCCCAACTCTAGCGCATACACTAACCTCAAACTGTACTTTTCAAGTCCTTGCTTTTTAAAATTCCTGTTTCAAATGCAGTTTTATGATGTCTCCTCTGATCCTATCGACTACAAGCCATTTGTGCAACAGGCTTTCATTGAGCATTGCTTAGGGGACACGCCCTGTCTTGATCACGATGGATTCCTTCTGACCTTGTGGAGTTTGCTTCTAGTTATCAATCCGGATCACAATGTAGGATCATTTCTGAGTTGAAGACTAGGAAATTGAGTGAGGTTCTCTGTTCCGACAGGTGTAAAGGCCAGAATCCCAAAGGATGTGTAACTCTGACCTAGCAAGCTTCTTCTGTCAACTTTGTAGTCCGAAGTTCTGTTCCCTGTGTTTCTCCCTTGGATTCCCAACCATCAAAATTTTGAAAGACTCAAAAGCTCTTCTGGTCTATGATAGTAAAGAAATACTTTTTTAGAATGGCCAATTATGGGCACCAACAAGATGGTTCAGTGTGTCTATCATTAGGCCTGACCATCTAAGTTACATTCCCAGAACTCACATGGTAAAAGAAGAAAACCAATTCCTGCAGGTTATGCTCTGACCTCTACATGTGTGTAGCAGCACAGGCACATGCCACACACATCCCACCGAGATAAGTAAACCAATGTAAATATTTTTAAAAAATTGAAAATTTCCAATTCTGTTAATGGTTGAGGAAATCAAAGAATACCATGACAAAAGGGGATGGAATCCTCCCATTGGGCTAAAGGTGTCGCTGAGAAGGTAATGTGGATATTTGGACAGAGTCTGTGCTCTTCCTTTCTTCCAGGGTCCACAGCATGCTTGAACTTAGAAATGTTCCTTAGAAGAACTTATGTGTGTCTATCTTGTCTTTACCTGTTGATCAGTCTGTTTGTGTGAGCTTTTTTAGGGAGGGTGGGGGATGTGTTTTGCTTATATCTTACATTGAAATACTGAGTTTTAATTTTTCATTTTGATGTTTCATCAAACCATTAGTGTTGATGCAGTGCCTTAGTAGCTACCCATTAAATGGAAATCTTATCTTACTGGGGAGATACGCATATATACAGGTTTAAATGTAGCTGATGTGTTTAAGAGAACTGAACTGACAAGGTGTCAGGAGTAAGTCATTGTTGAGCACAGTTTTCTCATGTCCTGATTGACAGTGTGTCAATCTCTTCATGGCATCTCTGAAGTAAAAACATGCACTAAATCATATTCGCTTTTTCCATACATCACTCCAAGCACACTGATAACCACTGGGGTTTCCTTGTCATCCAAACACATTTCCTCATATAATATTTTTTTGAGTTAGGGCCAATGCTTAAAAGAATGGAATCAAGTACATTTTTCTGCAAACCATGACTGACTATGGTCAGGCTGGACTGTTGCTGTGGTTAATGATGAGAACAGTCTTGAGCAATCCAGGGTGCTGAGTGGTGAAAGCCATAAATAGCTTAATGCCCGTGTGTGTATGTGTGTGTGTGTGTGTGTGTGTGTGTGTGTGTGTGTGTATGTGTGTGTGTATGTGTGTGTATGTGTGTATGTGTGTGTACAGGATGGTACTTTGAATACGTATGCTTGCCTGTGGAGGCCCAAGAGTGACATCAGGAATTATCGTGGATTGCTCTGTCCCCTTATTGCTTTGCTCTGGGGTTTCCTAGGCTTCGTTTTCCAGGGTTGGAAGTGCAGCCACCACCATTTCCACTAAGCATTTGTATGTGGGATCTGATATACAAACACGAGTCTTTCTGCTTGCAAAGCAAAGTCTTCAAACCCCTGATCTATCTCCCCAGTCCCAACATCCTTGTCCTAAAGACCCAGCACATAATGTCATTTCTATTATTTGCGCATGAACATAGTCCTGGGCACACTTCATTTCACTTAAGCCTTCCAACAATCTTGCAGGATTAATTCTGTTGTTTCCTACATTGGGCATGTGAAGAACTGAGATTATACAAAGTTCTTGCAGTTATTTTGCATGTTGCTGATAATTGTATGACCAAACAGCTTATGGGGAACAGGGGGCTTTATTTTAGCTTAGAGTTGCCTGGTTGCAGTTCTCAATCCAGCCTGGCAGGAGAGTCCACACAAATACCAGGGGCCGAGTGACCTGGCCACACCATGTACATAGGCTGATGAGAGAAGAGGCAGATGTCTGTCCAAGTATGCTGAAAAATGCCAACTTACTACAGGAAGTACCTTCCATTCTAACCACCTCCCCAGGGAACTAGTCCCACCTACCATGGGCTAGGTCTTTCCTGTCAATTAAACAATCTCCTGCAGGCTTGCTTAGGGTTTAAGTCAACTACTAATTCTTTACATATACGCCCAGAGCCAAAGTCTTCAATTGCCAAATTGACATAAGTAGCTATCTACCACAGAAGTTGAGGACCTTTTCAAGGCCTTAGGGCTGACAAGTGCTTGGGTCACCTTTGGAACATTAGGTCTACCCCCTGACTCTGTGAGACGGAACTGTCCTGAGACAAAGAGAACCTTTCCTCAAATGTTCAGCACAATTCTCATAGAGAAGGATCCCAAGTAGCTTTCTGTCTACCCAGTGCTTTAGCACCTACAAAAAATTCTCACATCAATAGTTATATTTGAAAACTGCTTGGGAGATAGCGTAGAGGGGCTTCTAGGGAATTTGCTCAGGTCACATTTGTTCCTCTAAACCTCATCCTTCACTTACAATTTCAGGGCATTGAACCTATACTTGCACTGTGTAAATCCTCTCCTTTGGCCAATTTTCACTGATAGGTTCCTGGGCCAGTATTTACTTAATGCTTAATCAATTTGAATATCTCCCCCCTTGGAAGCTTGAAATTGCATAAGTGATCGGTGGTTTAATACCCAAGAGGAGATGGGGATCCAAGGTCAAAGAAACTGTCTCCTGTCATGTTCATAAAGGATAAAGAACGCCCATTTATGGAGAGAAAACAAAAGGAAGTACAGATGGAGTGATGGGGCTCATGTGTAATCCCAGCACTCAAAAGAATTGCCTGTTTGAGGTCAGCTTTTTGTACAAAAAGAGTTGAAGACAAACTTTGACTTGTGTAGCCAAGAATCTGACTCAAAAATTAAAACCTACCTCTCCAATAAACAGACATGATCCCAAAGATTCGGGTGATAGACTCGTTTCCCTTCAGCAGATGCTCTGGATGCTCTTCTGTCACTGACTCTTGTAAGCCACTTGGTGTGTTTATTGCCGAGTTTTGTGAAATACTCAGTAAATACACTTGGTTCTAGTCGTTCTTATATAAATGAGAACATTAATTGTATTTGATATATTTGAACCATGGTCGTTTCCTTCCAGTGTAGGACAGTGATTTTTCCTCTTGTCACAGATACAGTGGCTAGAATGAAGGTTATTTACAAATACTTCAATACATTCACAAGCTCTCTCTCCTGTGTGCAGTAGTTTGTTTGTTTGTTTTGCCCACCTGCATCCCACATCCTGCTCTGGCTCACACTGCATCTCTTAACTCCTTGCCTAAGGCGGACTGTGATGGTTTCCAGCTGTTTTTCCCATGTATAGTCACATAAACCTATGAGATTTGAGATGCGAAAATGAATCAGAAGCTATATGGTTTCATTAAAGGAAGGATCATATAGTAAACTCAAACCTCTCTTTCTCTCTCTCTCTCCTCTTTCTTTCACTTTTTTATCTCCCTCCCTTCTTTCATTCCTTCCTTCCTTCCTTTGAATTTGACTTTGAACTTACAGCAATCTTCCTGTTTTATCAGTAGGCACTTTTCTCAAAAGGTACCAATCTGCCTGCAGAATGTGAATTTTACCTTCAAGTTCTGAGCCTCTAAGAATTCCAATAACTTCTATCTGGCTTTTGGTTCCCACAGGTACGTAAGCTGAGATCAAAAGTGGTAATATTGATCATGGAAATGGTGAGCAAGAAGGGGTTCCCCCCTTTTAAAATGCTTCCTGTGCAGTAATGACATTCTCACTTTACATTAGAAGCCTTGGATCTCAGAGATTTAACTCTTTTGCTGAGGTGAACTAGAGCTCACTTTGTTTACCGACTGACCCTTTTCATTCTTGGGAGTGCATCTCCTTTCCTCTGAGTGCTCTAATTGTGACTCGATTTCATCAAAGTCTTATGGAAACCTTTTTTATGTCTCCATGATTCATAAGAAGAACTAATTAAAGTTGTTGAATTCCATCCCAGCTTTCCTCAGTATAATTCAGATTGCTTTTCTGGACCATGACAATCTATAGTGTAGTGGAGTTAGGTACTTTAAAGTCACAAAGACCAACAGTCACAGCAGCGGCTATAGAGACACCCATGTGATGCTGTGTTAAAGAGTGTCTTAAGGCTCATCATAATCTCAAAATCTAAATTATGCAAGCATCATTGAGAAGAAAAGCAGAGTATAACATCAAAGTGATTTTTGAATGGCACATACAGATTTGCAACAAGCTGCAGACGAGTGAGGAGAGCCCTTTTCTGTCTTTTTCTGGCTTCTTTCTAAATGTTGTTTGGACAGTCTTGCCAGGGTGGTGAAAGCTGGATGCAAGTTATTGTTCAAATCACACCTTGCTTCAGAAGCTCGGACACTCCGTTGGCCTGCATCTAGGCCTCTCCCATTTCCTCACCTGATCAGAGCATGGGGCAGCAATACCAGCTCAGTGCTGGTGCTTGAGTTGCTGGTTAGAAAGACAAAGGCCCGGGAAGGGGACTCCTGAGAGAGTCTGTCAGAAGCCGAATCCTTCCTCCAATTATTATCTCCATTCCTTTGTCCTATATAGCAGCCCTCTAAGCAGGGTGCCTTCTCAGATTCCAACTGATTATTCTAACACAGACTTTACAGAAGTAAACAATTACAGAGCTTCAAAGAGCATAATGGTGAACAGTAAAGCCTCTTTTCTTGCATCATTTCAAACAAAGTCCTATAACCATATTCACTTTTGAAAAATAGGTGTCAGTGGAGGCAGCAGCCAGAGTCTGGTGATGGTGACGACCACCTGCTGACAATGGAGACCACCTGGGGCTGAATCATAAGGCCCTCAGGAAAGAATGGGGATTAAAGTGACAAATCGAGGTGGGAGAGTGGGGTGGGATGAAAGGAAAGACTTGCACCAAAGCTCCAGCATCTGTATACGTAAAAAAATTACAAAGTGCAAAGCTGGAAACCCACTGCCCAAGCTGAGGCAAACTACATCTGACCACCAGAGCAGGCACAGGGTAAGGCACAGAGGCAGTCCACAGTGTCTGATCTGTAGGCAACTTAGGGATCCTTAGTATACTATAACACAGACCTTGGGTAGAGATTTAAGATCCATCCATGAGCCATGTGACCCACAAAGTCGTATGGAGAACTGCATGTGACAGAGCATGCTGCAGAAAATCTATGCAAGTCACACAAAAGCCTGCTCTGTGCTAGAGACAAAAAAAAAATACGAGCTAGTAAACTCGCAATTCTGTAAATTTTCCCTTTGCTCTGGTCTACTTCTTCCCTTGTACATGTATCTTTTCCTAATTAGCAATTCATGCTACTATGGTCACTCTATGTCTCTGTTCAATTCTGAATTTTGTGGCTTTCTATAAAATTTAGGATGATTTCTGATGCCACCCTTAGGCCTTTACAGGCACCCTCAAGTGCCCTGTGGTACACATGCACACACACACTCCCACATGCACATGCACATGCGCACACACACAAAGTTATAAACGCAGAGAGAGGTCAAGGGACAAAAAGTATACATAATTAACTATGCCTTGTTCAAGGTGTACTCTGTTTGATCACTGTCTGGTTTTAGTTCTGCAAGGTGGTTCAAAGAAGTTCTTCTTACTACTATTGCTGGAGTGATCAGTCTGGTTCCTACAAGATGGTTACTTCTAGTCCAGGGTGCAGCCTTCTGTCATGGACAATTGTCCTCTTTTGGAAAGTGATACGCTTTGTGAGACTGTGTTGTTCCTGGAATCTAAGATGACTAGAGATGTAGGACAATGACTTATCTCTGCCTTCATCCTCACAGAATGAGAGAAGTTAGGCAAAAGTATACTCCTTGAGTGATGGGCACGCCCATGCAGAGCCAAACACAAGTCCAACCCAACATAAAGGAGACACATAAACTGTAACTTAATGAAAGAGAAAAAATATAAAGGAAAACTTATGCTCACCTCTGGCTACCTAAATAGCTGATAGCAGGCATCCTAAGAATTGGAATTTCCCCCAATGGGAACAGAAAGAGGTCTGACAACCAGTCAAGAGTGGGAAGAGGCTTAAAGAGTGCTGAAAACTTGTCAGATCGTCTTACAGGGGAGGCTAGAACTGAAGACAAAGGTTTTCACCTTGACCAGAACTACTTAGCTATACTTTTGCTCTGTGCTTAAACATAAACCAACTTGGATATCCCTCAGATGTGGTTACATTGAACAAATCTTTTTCTGCTTCCCACTCTAATTTGATTTTTTAAAAAAAAATTAATTTGGAGGGGGGCAGGTATGACCACACTGGGAGGCTCCAGGTTTGGTTAAGAAAAAAAGAAGAGAGAGAGGGGAGGAGAGAGAGAGAGAGAGAGAGAGAGAGAGAGAGAGAGAGAGAGAGAGGCCTTGATCTTGATCTCTGCTGGCTTCTGTCTGCATAACTCACATCTAACCCTAGGGTAAGGGAAAAAAGTGGAAAGTCCCCAGTCAGGTCCCAGTAGACATCTCACATTTAGTCAGTTTTAGAACGGGACCATGATGGGAAGGTCTTTGAAGGTCATCTTCCACTACTGGAATTACTCTGAAGGAAAACATAACCTACTAATTTGGAGGAACTGGTTCTAATCCCCCATAGAAATAAGGTCACCAACTTCCCCCAACCTTCATTTATGAAAGGATATGGAGATGAGCTCTCCATTGCAGATAAGTTCCTCAAAAGAAACAGTTTTCCATAAGGTTTCACAAAGTCAACTGGGCTGGGCCCTTAGATGAAAAAATCAAGGAGATGTAGGGGAACAAAAGCTTCAGTCAGATCTGTAGAAACTAGAGCTAACCAATAAGGAAGAGGCACTTTCCTCGGGCCTGCCTAACCCTATAAATACTCCTGACCTTGCTAGTCATCTTTGGTTCTCTTGTTTTTCATGGACTCTATGTTTGTGAGTTCTTTTTGGCTCTCTTATCTCTGACGGACTCCAAGTTGGTGAGTTCCGTTCTGTCTCTCCTCTAATAAACTCTGCCTTAAATCCTCTATGCATATTCTGGCCTCAATCTTCAACTCCCAAATACAAGATCCTGGACAAAAAAAAGTCCCACAACAATCAGATTGCTGGCAATCCAAACAGCTCTTGCTGGTTTTCATTGTATCTCTTACGTCATCTCAGGGATGTTCATTAGCAGATCAATTTTACTGTTTTGCCATTATTTCAGTCAAATTTTGTTGAGTTAAACTTGATATTCAGGAAACAAATGTTTTTCATGCTAATCTCTCCCCTAAGGCTCTTAGGACTACGTATAAATCAATATCTGTGTAACTTCAAGTCACAAGAATAATGATATTTATGCAAAATACATTAGCTTCACCGGACCTCTCATCTACTTCCAAGATGCATGTTTCCATAAACACAAATCTAAATAAACATTGGAGAACTCATTCCTTTTCTTCTTTGCTCATTATTTATCAGTTTGTCTGTGCTCAGTTGGTTTCCAGTGAACAAGAGGGAAGAGAAAGCAAAGTAATGGGGGAATAATACATTGGAAGAGTCACAATGAAGCAATAGCCTTGAAGGGTCCTCTGTCTCTTTAACAGTGGAGTGGAGCCTTTCTGGTATGATGAGTTGCTGGCTGTAAATGAAACACCAGATTTGAATTAAGCAAAATGGAAAGCCATTTTATTCACTGGCCAGTGGGCTTACACTTCTGAGGTACAGATCTCAAAGCATGGCAGAAGATAGTTTCTCAAATAGGTTTTTGTAAAGAGAAATCACATGGAAAGTCCTCCTAGTGTCTACATCAAATTGAAGGTTACAGATAACAAGTAAGCACCACCAGGGAACTTCTAGAGTTTGCTGAGGACGGTTCTGTGAGTAGTCTCTGTGCCATGACCTTTAACCCACATTCCTTTGTATATTCCCTTGTAAACTATAAGGTTAAAGATTTTCCTATCTCAGTCTCAGTGGGGGTTGAGTGTGGCTTGCAAGAGGAGCTTCCTTTTATTTGAACCCTGTCACAGGGGCAAGAGTGAAGATATTTTAAAGAGAAATCCTTCTTCAACAATTAGAATACTGACGCAATGAACCACAAGAAACTGAATTTCCTCTTTCATGCTTAGGAAGGGAAAGTCTTGGATTTTGGTCTGGTTCAAGCTAGGAAGGGGCCTTGTCTCTTGGCAAGAGATTTCACACAGGCTGACAACTTAACACACTAATAGAAGTTAAGGGGTATTTGGGTTCATTTTCTCTGTAAAATAAAGAATTATTAAGCAGGAAAAAAAGCTGTAAAAAAGCAAAACCATAGAATCCTACAAATCTGGGGGTTTAAGTGGCTCAAGTTGGAGGCATGTTTAGAGATAGGAAAGGAGACAAAGAAGTGAATTGTTCTCAAAGAAATAGCAAAATGTCTTAAATATTAGGGAGATCATGTTTAAATTTTAGAAATTTAGACAAAAAGCACAAGAGAAGGAAAGAGAGACAGATAGAGAGAACTTTGCTCTTTAAAAAACTCAAAGAGCTTGTAGTTTATATATTGAAAACCTTTCAGCAACTACATCCATGTTCCACTGAGAGAGGGGATGGGGGGCAATAAGAGATGAGAGGGTAAGGGGCACCTAGAAACAGCTTTTGAGAGCCAAAGACAGTTCCTACAGGCAGATCAAATTCCCTGAAGGAAGATAGGAATTCTGACCAGGTGATTCAACTAGTTGATTAATTTAAAGGTAGGAACTAAGATTTCAGGTTTACCAGGGAAAGGGGAGGTAAAATCTAGCTGAATCCCTAACAAGAACACCGTGAAAGAGAGACTGGAGGTAATGAGGATGGGCAGGCCACACCTTGACCACCTGGACTGCTTGTTATGCATGCCTCTTGCTGCTATTTACACATAAATGTCAAGTTATTATCCCAAAGGTGGACTAGAGGAGGGGTGTGAATAACAGTCTCTATATTTGTTCTTCTTCCCAAAGCTTGTATAATGAACATCCTTTCTCTGCTTTTCACTCTGGCCTCTTTAGTTGACTTAGAGAGAATAGGTGGCCCAGTCTAGCCTGTTGGGATTCAAGAAACCTGGCTTAGAACCTAAGACTCTGTTACAGGAAGGTTCCACCTTAGGAACAGAACTGTCCAGAACTAAATTTCAGTCCTTCCTGTAACACCCCGCTATGGGACTTACACAGGTCAGATTCTTCCTGAGGTTTTCATCAATAAGGGATTGATTAGGTCATAGGTTACTGAAAGGATTTTATTAGTTGACATCAAAAAGTGCTGGGTACTGAACTCAAGACACATTAGTCACTGTAACTAGCTCTTATGAATATGAAAGATTTGGGGTAAAGAGTAGGTTGGTCAATGTTATAGACTATCCTTTATTGAAACGCTAATATTTCTATCAGTAGTAATAACAATAGGAAATTAAATATCACTTTTCTACAAGGCACTGACTGGCTCAAAGAAGTGAAGGCATAATTGGCAATTGTCACATAACAACTTATACCACAAAATAACATTCTAAGCTTTACATCTTTCCTTGGTTAATTCTTAACCCAGTGTGTAGAAGGTAGAATGTGTCTTAGGTGATATAATTCTCATGATTTTCTGCCTGTTTCTTCCTATCTTGCTTGCTTTACACACACACACACACAACTAAATAGTATCAGTAGGGGAAATAACGTACATAACATTTTTCAGTCCATATTTTCCTTGTAATTCAGTGTAATATTAGCATTTTCATAACAGTCAAGACTATTCTATCTAATTAATCATTGGATGGTGTCAAAGTCAACTTCATCTATTGTGTGACATTCATTTCCACTTTATACATTTTCTAAATTACATTTTGATGAAGATCTTGACATATGTAGCTTTGTATGTAGTAATTAAACTCACAAAGCTGTCTGGATACAGGAATTTTGGTCAAAGAACATGAACATTTTTGTAACTTTTGTTACATCTTGTCAACTTTTCCATCAGATCCAAGATCCATTTATACTCTTGCCAGAAGAATGCTGGCTTCACTTCTCCACTGCCAACTGAGGTGTTTTCACTCAAAATGCATGCCAGTTGGAAGATGAAAGCAACATCCTAATCTTCTTTTGATACCCATGTCTTTGAACATTTTCACACATTTATTGGCTTTCTCTCTCAAGTAAACTGCCTTTTCTAAACTTTTTATTTATTGAAAAACTGAGTTGTGAGACAAAAATGACAACGTAATTCTTCTTGAAACATTCTATTGGCTTGTGGGACCTGAAAGTGACCTTCAGGACAGAGAGTTTCATAATAGAAGCTACATCTAGTACAACACACTGAGCTCAAGAGATACCAGATGTGTTGTGGACGCCTCAGATCCCAGCAAAAATTTCTTCTCATAAAGAGAATATAATTAAAAGTCATAGGGTGGAAATAGCTCCTATGAGGTGATAAAAAGGAAACCCTGTCTTCTTAGACCATTAAGACTTACTGACACCTTCTTATGAAAACAGCCTGGAAGAATTCTGAAGAACTTTCAGGGAACTTGACAAGATATTGCTGTCATAGAAGATCAAGGTGTAATATTTGTACAAAGAAATTTGGACAGTCACTCATATAATTCCTTTGCTGTTTTATAGTAAAGTACTGAACAAAATGTGTTGCTCTGAGACTTCACATTCAAAATGAAAACATCGGAAGGAAAAACCTGCTAGTTTGTAGTGTCCCTGGAAGATCATGCACAGACCACCCAAGTTAAGACCTCCTTCAAGTTTACAGGTTCATCCTGTGTAGGCTAAAATGATTTGAAGCAACAGGTCTTCGGATATGAGTATGTATGTGAACATTTAGAGAAACACAGAGGAAATTCATGATTATAGAGTGAGTCAGAACCAAGGGTTGCAAGATGGGATACTTTAAATGAAAAGAATATCCCACAGTCTACTGCTGGGACAGCATGCTTGAGGAAAAAAATAACCAAAAAGAAGGAAGGATTTATGGATTTTCTCCATGTCAGCTACCTCTGTTGTTTGGGGGCTATGGCCAGAAAAATCATGATAGTGAAGAGGAAGTGGTAGAACAGAGATATTGTTCACTCATGGTGCCCAGGTAGTAGAGAGAAGGGGCTAGGGGCTTCAATACCTGTTCCAAGATACATGTTCAGTGACCTGCCTTCCTGTAGAGATCTTCTTACAGCTCCTTCATATCAAAGGCACCAACACTCACTAGTAGTGCCAACCAAGTCTGACAACCAAGTCTTTGGCATGTAGACCTCTGGGAAGCCTACTTCAGTCCCAGACTGTAATACAGAAGTTTAAGAAATGCTCTTCACTCTGATTTGCTTCTCCTTTCTGGAACTAAGGAAGAATAAGTGAAGGTCTTCCATTCTTCACTCAAGTGAAGCAGGCATGAAGTCTGAAACTCTTCAACATGTGGATGCAGGCACACACATGTATTCATACATACATGCATGCACGTACACACACGCACGCACGCTTACACGTACTCCCCAATCTTCTATGGCTCCATCTTTCACAGCAAGTTCTAATGCTGTTCACACTTCCCTAGGAGGTATATGGAACACATATGTGTCTTCTTTGGCCCTGCCTTTCAGTTCCATATGGTGACCCCCAAGTCCTTCTCGTAAGAAGCTATACTTCACAACATGATAGCTGAGATTGCTTCTGGCCTGGCTAGTCCTAGCCCCATTACCTTGTAAAAGTTACTGATTCCTTAACATGATACTGGTTTGTTTTTCAACAGGAAAATCTAGGCTGGAATCACCTTTCCAAGGTAGTCATGGGTATTCAATAAGATAAAATGTACACAGCATTTTACAAAAGGAGTGAAGAGATGGCTCAGGGGTTAAGTTTTTCTCTTGTAAGCAAAAATACCTGTGTTCAGATGCCAGAATCCATGTAAAAACACCCTAACACACATAAATACAGTGGGGGAGGGGGGGAGGGGAGAACATCTTTGAAAGGAGGGGCAGGAAATGCCCAGAGGCTGGAAGCTGTCATGCTATGGTTGTTGTTAAAGCTCTTCTAATGCAGTCTGCAGCGTGAAGAGCTGGGACTGTGACCCTGGCCCATGCTCTGCTGGGAAAGGAGGGAGAAGGAAGCAGAGACTGTCCTACTTAGCGAGAGCACGTGGCTAGCCGTCCTGGGAGGTTTAAATGCTTATTGCTTTATTTTTACCAGAGCTCCTCTCTGTTATCTCTTGCTGGGTCTCAGAATAAGGCAAAGCCACTTCCTATTTCATTTTCCAAACAGAACGAAGGAGAAGAAAGAAGCGTCTAAGGAAGCCATGGTGACCACAAGCTTTCTGGGGACGAGCATCTCGCTCTCCAGGCACAGCAGCTGTGCTGCAATCCTATGTCCTTGGTGGCCACCTGGTGCCACTTACTCCTTCTACTATATGCCTTCTTGGCATTAAACACAGGTCACCCAGATTTGTGATCAGGCACCTTACCTGCTGAATTATCTCGCCAGCCCTGCTTTTCCAATTTTTAAAATGAAAGAAGCAAGCTGGCTGCCAGTCGGTCCCTGGGTTGTGCTATTAAGAAGTGGTGAGAGCTTTAGGAGCTGGAGCCTAGTAGGAAGTCCTTATGTCACCTGGAGTGTGCCTTGGGGCGTGGAGGCTGCCTCCTTTCTTTCTGGCTTTGCTTCAGACACAGGGGATGCTGCTCCTCCACCATCAACTCCTGCCGTGACCAACCTACCTGTCAGCAACTCCTAAGAAAAAGACAACAGTGATGAAGTGGAGTCAAAGCAACCTTTCCAATGCAGAAATGAATCATCTCAAGTGCTTGCTGTGGTAACAGAAAGGTCACCAATACCGTGCCCAACTTAGCCAATAAGTGAGATATACTGATATGAAAAAGTGTTATATGCTGATTTGAAATTTTATTTTGGGGTCAGGAAGATGGTTCAGTAGGTAAAAGTAATTGTCCTATAAAATGATATAAAAGGTAGAAGAAGAGAACCAACTCCACGTACAAACACACACGTTATAAAAGTGTGTGTACACACACACACACACATGCAGGTGAAGGACCTAAGTTGCCAAATGCATTTTAGAAGAGAGGGTGTATATAGCACATGACAAATGTATGTCCCAGGTTACCTGGCTATTCCCTATGCTTCTTCCCTCAATCTGGCAATACAAGTCTAGGCTGGCTATTCCTTTGGAAGTGTCCTTTGTTTATTTTCACTGACATCTTTTTTAAGCACAAGTGCTAAAATTATTTTTAAGTATCCCCTGAAGTCCAAGTAGAATTTTTAAAATGGCATTAAAATTATAGAATGAAACAATGATGTTAGTCTCCCAAATCTCTTAAACCTTGATAGGTTTTTCTTAACATTATGATTGAACTTTCTGGAACGGTCTCCTAGACATTCCCTCTAACTTTTCCTTCTGTCAAATTCTTTGAAAAGTGATATATTTGTCTCTATGGCTTTGGAAAAGGTAGTTATCCCTTCTGCAAACTGAATGATACAGATGTTAGTAACATCTCTTCAGCACTAAATACTGTCAGCTAATTATGCCAGTCTTAATCTTTCAAGAAATCCAAGAAATCCAAATGCTTCTTCCACGCACACCCTCATCGTTGACACTTGGCTTCAGTTCATTATGACCTTTCTATGACCTCCTGTAGGGAACAACCTACTTTTGTAATAGAGACACCCCCCCCCCCGAATAAAGAGAAGGGCAACAAGGCAGGAAAAGGGCTATATGATTGGGATAGAGATAACCTGGCTTAATCAATAGCTAAGTGTACATATGCAACTCCCTAAATGCACAGGAGGCAAAAATGCAAAAGGGAACTAATATAAGATATATAAGACAATACTACACTATGCTTGGGACTCAGCCTTTGAATAAGAGTACACTGGACCATACTTACATGAATAAAATTATAAAAAAGAAAACCGCAGTGTCAGGATTCTGTTCTGATGTCTCCTATGACATTTCTGATGGAAACAAATCAATTATCATCTTTACTAAAAAATTAAACTCTTTCCTAAAGGGAGTAAAAAATAGTTTATTCTGGAACTAAATGTGACCATGGCCTGGGAGCAAAATAAAAAAAATCAACAGTGAAGACCTGTTTTCAATCCATTGGTAGGAACATCAGCTAGTCAGAGTAGTCTCTGATGTAAGCCCCAGCTGCTATCTAATAACATTCTTAGTTTGGGGGTGGGTGAAAACTAGTAGTCTGTTTGCACACCCAAAATGATTTACCTAGTAGTCACAAGGGTTTTAAGTCAGGGCAATAAATGACTATTTAGGTTTCTGTACCTTTCCAACTCTCCACAATCACTGAAGGTGCAATCACTCAATCAACCTGGTAGAATGTTTAATGTAGACACAGTTTTGTGGTGGTGGGGAGGGATTTCAGTTAATACAGCCCATAAACCTATAATCTCTCAAAGTTAAACAGGTATTCATCACACTAATTATTAAGAGTATGTAGCCTCTCCCCTGGGCATACTTTAACCAGAAATAAATACAAAGTGAGTTAAGATATTTGCAAGTCAGTCTCTCAGTTGTCATTATTTACATAAGGATAAGACTACTTCTAAAAGGGCACCAATTTAGAGGGACTGAAATTTATCTTAGCCTTGAAAGCCTACTTGTTAAGAAACACTAAGCCGGGGCTGGAGAGGTGGCTCAGGGGTTAAGCCCTGAGTTCGGATCCTAGACCCCACGTACAGACGCCGGGCGGAAGCGGGGGCGGCCTGCGTTTCCGGCCCTGGTAGGGCGGAGCCTGTGAATCCCGGGGCAGAATAAACAAGAAGGAGGTGGAGGCGTCTATGGTGGTTCCCAAATTCATCCGTGGTTCTACACACACACACATACACACACACACACACACATACACACACACACACATGCGCGGGTACGCACATGCGTACGCACATACATACGCACACACGCACAATTGAATAAATAAAAAAAAAATTAAAAAAAAAAGAAACACTAAGCCACACTCCTCTGCTTAGAACAGGTCTGTCAAACTTAATTAACATCCCTGTTACTCAGTATCTGTTTTGATAGCTTAAGATCTTGTTATACCAAAAAAGTAAATTAAAAATGGTGATTTAATTTCTTTCAAGTTCTTTCCAGTAGGTTTTCTGTATTATATTTTCAGTGGCTCTAAGGTTTTCCTTAGATATCTCAGAATCAGCTTCCTGATTTGTGTTAGCTTAATTCTAGGAGTGTCTCTGTTGTTCCCACAGAGCTGTTCTGTTTTTGCATATCCACTTTCTTTGCTCATTGCGGCTTTTATCTCAGTAGCTGAGATAGGAGAAGGAAAGGAGAGCAGCTCTAGCCATGTGTGGGATCCCTTCGAGATCCACGAATAAGGAGGAAACAGGAGAGGGAGACTGAAAAAAATATGAGCTCATTTACAGTTGGGGTGAGGTGGCCAAGATGGATGTAGTTCAGCTGTAAGGTGGGAGAGCATTAGAACAGACGGACTAGCTTAAGGTCCGAGCAGATAGGAAGAGAGCTGCCATGACCACGTGAGAGGAGGAAGGAGAGAAAAGAGAGGCGTGGATGGTGTCACAGTCTTTTATAGTCTCAGGTGACTTGCCCGGCAGTACCAGGATCAGTGAGTGAAACCAGAAGGTTCCATCTTTACAAAATGACGACCTAGCTAAGGTGGAGCCTTTACCACATGGCAGCTGTGACTAACACTTCATACTTGTTACGCACGTACCAAACATTTATTGCCTCTCTGTATGTCGTAAGTCTATACTTTATAAAATTGGTTTTTAAGGTTTTTAGTGATTGTTATAATTATGGAATGACTGTTTGGGTTTTTTCACTTATCCCGTGGATTTTAATTACTGTTTGATGTCATGTTTTTCAGTCTTTTACAATTTACGTTTGTGTTAATATGGCCAAAATAGCTGACAAAAACATAGCAGAAAAGTTGATGGTTTTAGTCCATCACAGAGAATGCATGGCAGTGGGTGATGAGGCTGTGGCTGTTCACATCATGGGGGATCAGGAGGCAGGAAACAGGCTGGAGTTAGGGGCGTGATGGCTTTCAAAGACTCACCCTTGTGACTTCCAGTCAGGTTCCATCTCTTTCAAAACAGGACACAAGCTGGAGTCCAAATGATCAAAAAAAAAAAAAAAATGAGCCGTAGGGCATGTGGGAGCTTTCAGTTCAAATCATAACAAATCTGAGACATTTAAAATATTTATCCTGAATGTGCTATATCAGAAACATAAACAAACACATTTGGTTTTTATTTTATTTAGTGTGTGTATGTGTGTGTGTGTGTGTGTGTGTGTGTGTGTGTGTGTGTATCAGAAGGTACTATATGTGACTGTGGAAGTCCGAGTGTGACTTTGGGAATCATCCTGGATTGCTCCTACTTCCCTTTTGTTTTCCCTTGGAATTTTCCAGGTTTTACCTTCCAGAGACAAAAGTATAAGTGACCATCATTTCTGTCTGGTGTTTTTACTGTGGGTTCTGGGATCTGCACTCAGGTCCTTCTGCTTGCAAGGCAGTCTTAAACCTTGAGCTATCTCTCCAGCCCCAAATGAACACATTTATGTCTTTCCACAATGTGAGAGTTTATTGAATAACAATAAATTCACAATGTATGGTTTTTTCAGTAAAAGCAACTTGCCAGATTCCTGCTCTACTTGATAGTCTTACCTGAGGAAAACACAGGTTCTTTTATTCCAGTATTAATCTGTAATATTAACTCTCAGATCATACAATCAATGTAAGAGTGTGTGTGTGTGTGTGTGTGTGTGTGTGTGTGTGTGTGTGTGTGTTACAGAGTGACTACAAAAGGTGAAATCGTTCAAGAGACTTGAGAGACCAAAGTTGAGAGAAATGCAGGGGTCCATGAGGTGTGAAAATAAATTAGCTGCTGCAAGGTCACAGGTCAGAGCACAGTCATACAGCTCAGTCAAGATGCAGGGTGGAAAGGGCAGGACTGGAACAAATGGGCAGATATATAGACAGCTGATCCAGGCAGACAAACAAGTGGATGGGCAGACGTGGTCAATCAACAGCAGGGATGAACTGAGCTGAAGCCTCCGGAACAGTCAGGAGTTCTTTCGTGGTGGTTTGATGACCAGTCTGTGTGGAGCATTTCCATTGTGACACTAAGTGTTCTCCCACTATTGGGGTCCAAGTGAGGAAGTTGCACCCTTTCCTCAGTCTGGTGCATTGATAAGTTCTCAGACCTGGTTTCCCCAAAAGGATTTAGTAAGTCCACGTGCCCCCACAGTTTCAATTTGTCTCAATAAATTTATAGGGTGGTAGCCTTTCTATTCCTAGGGAAAGGTCATTTAACAACAGTCTGTAGCCCTTCAATGGTGACAGACAGATGATATCACTGAAGTGTCCATCCAGAAGCAGAGTTATCCTCCGTCCTCAAAATAGAATCAAAAGCTGCTTGTAAAATGTAATCTCAAAGACCAAGGCACGGACTGAAAAGCCACTGTTTTATACAATATGTAGTAATTTAGGGCAAGGCACAGCCTGATTTCAAGAATGTTTCTTATAAGGCAGGTCAGTTAGCAACAAATTCCCTTAGCTTTACCTCCTCATGGAAAAAAATCTTTATTTCACTTCATCTTTCAAAGATAGGTTTGCTGACTACAGGATCTTTTTTTTTTATAATTTAAATGCTGCCCCACTGTTTCTGGCATTCTTTGTTCCTGCTGCTAATTTTATTTTATCCCTTTAAGTGGTTGTGGAAAAGAGTGAGTTCAAAACTAGAGTACAAAAGAGTCCAACAGAGGAGACAGAAAAACTAAAAAGCCTGCTCACTAAGGCTGCCAGATAACAGATAGAGCATGTACAACAAAGGTATGTGCTAAGCAAATGCTCTTTAAGGGTCCCAGCCTTACAGGGATAGGCACATGGAGCAGTCTGACTAGCTTCCAGCTCTGGCCAACTCCTGCGATTGGAAGTGTTCTCTTTCTTAGTAAACTATCTCTACTCCACTACTATCCATTGAGCCCTGGTTCAGTTCCCTGTTCTGGGACACGAGAACCTGAAATCCCATTGGGTACCTACTGGACCCCCAAATCTATGTAAAACGTAATAGTTAATCATAGTTGAGCCATTCCGTAAAGCCCCCGCACCCTAGCTGGAATGTGGCGATTCCCAAGTTGCCCACAGGAGACATCCTAATTCACTTCCCACTTATCACCTGAAATTCCTGATTTCCTTGCCCACATGGCATTGAGAGAGGACTATCTTTTCAGTGGCATTCTTTCCCACCCTGCCCCACTTCCCTACTTCCCTAGCAAGTCCTTAGCTACATATGAAGGGCATCGAAGATCTGTTGGGGGCTTGATAGCTCTCTTCCCTGACCTTTCAGACTTTAAAGTCTCTCTTCCATTCTAATGTTCTCTCATTTTAAGATTAAACTGAAGTTCCCTTGGCCACCAGACCCCCTGCTTCTATTATTTTATTTCTCAAGTCTCTCCCTATTGTTAGTTTCTTTTATAACAAACCTCCACACCTCCATGATAGCCTTATAAATTGTCTAGAGTTGCTGTCTATTCTTTCTCTCAGCTAACTAAACAATGATGAATCACTTTTCTTCTGTTCCTTTCAGGACTTTTCTCTATCTCAGATTTCAAGATTTTTATCATGCTGTGTCTGTGAACTTCTATCTTTGAGAGTTTACTGAGCTTACTGGATGTATAAGGTATGAGGTGTTGCTTTTTAATTATTGGGAGGTTTTCTGTAACTCTTTTGGACATTTTTATTATTTCTTTTTCCTCTTTCTCATCCTGTATTCCTCATATGTTCTGTTAATGCCCCCGATGATGTATACTTGAGAAAGAGAATGGCTTTCTGTTAGGTAGCTTAGAATAGGATTTTTAGTTATAATAATAGTTCTTTTAGACAGCTTTAGAACAAGAGGAGCCAAGCTGGGAAGATCCTGAAAGTCATACCCCACTGCTGGGATTATCCTGAAGAAATATCCTCTGCCAGTCTGGAGGAACTGGCTCTAATCTCCCACAGAGATAAGATCATCAACCCTCTTTATGAAAGGATATGGACATGAGTTCCTCAAATGTAGAAAGGATAAATGAGCTCCTCCATTGCAGGTAAATTATGTTCCTGAAAGAAATAGCTCTACTATGAGATCTGCCAGGAGGTCAGCTGGGCTGGTCCCCAATATGAACAAAGCAATCATATATAAAGGACCAAAAGCCCCAATCAGGTTTGAAGAAACTAGAGCAAATCAATAGGGAAAAGTCACTTGTCCAAGAACATAAATACCCCTAACTTTGCCGGCCATTTGTGGCTCTCTTGCCCCTCACAGACTCTATGACTGTGAGTTCCTTTCTTTTTGTCCTCTAATAAACTCTACTTTAATCCTCTACATGTGGTCTGGCCTCAATTTTAGGCTCCTGAATACAAGAACCGGGACACAGAACCCCACAACATACCTAATCTCTGCTGTGGTTCTGTTGTAAGTGGATGGCAGAGATAAAAATCTTGTAAAGGAGTGCCTATGTTTTTGCTCTGGCCATCTAAACTGCTGCTACCAGGCACCCAAGGAAATTGGAATTTCCAGAGGGAACCTCATACTGAAATTTGAAGCCAGTTAGAGGGGGAAGGAACACAAAGAGTAATAAAAACTTGTCAGATCATCTCGGAGAAGAGATTGGAGCTAAAGACAATGATGAGCAGGACTTGAAACAGTATCTTAACCAGAACTGCTTAAACTTAGACATTACATGAAAATCTTGAAAACGGTCTTTAGGGAAACATTGGATAGTCTTCTTCCCAATGTGATTATATTGAATAAATCTCCTTTTTCTGTTTTTTTTTACTGTTAATTTGATTTTCTATAGAGTCATCCAACCAGTTGTCAGAGATGCGTGAAATCTCTTTAGGGAGATTGGTATCAGTTCCTCTTTGCTCTCAGTGTGAGATTCCTGAGGGAGCTTCAAGCCTCAGGGTCTTCTGAGAGTCCTGAGAGATATCGGGAAGATCAGATGTCATTTCCTTACTTTATGTTTTACTGTCTGGTTATACAGTCTCCTTCTGCCCACCCCCACCCAGTGTCATAACTCTGAATCTGATACAATTCCTCAGACACAGTTTTAGACATGCACACAGTAATCCTGCATGACAGGGGATCCAGCTTTTTTCCTTCTTTTACATTCTAAGATGACAATAGATCTGACTTTTTTCTTTTCCATGACCTGGTTTGTTCCTTGCTCACCCAGGTACTGGATTTTGATATGTGTTCTATTTTTAATAATGCCTGTGGGCATGAAATTACTTTACAAACTATTCCCATCAAATGGTGACTCCAAAGAAAGAGTAATTTCTAAGGTTGATATTTGATGTTAGTTCTGACCCTAGGAGGGTTCTGTTAGATAAAGGACCTGCTGTTTTAGCACTAGAAGAGAAAATCAGCTCCTGTGGTCAAAGACTGAACAAGCCCCCTTTGAGGCTGGAAAACATGTTGTCTCCCTTCCGATTTGTTGCCCAGGACAAAGATCTAGCTATATGTTCCATATAATTCTGATTTTCTGTGGATGTAGCAAAGACTTGCAAACAGATGTTCCTAGATCTGATGTCTACCTCCAAATTGTATTCATCAAATGTTGTGAAACTACTTCCAACTCTCTGCATAGTCTCAGAAGGCTGTAAAGTCAGAAGACCTCTTTGATTTTGGGAATCTTGGGATTCTGAGACTTTGGAGAGAATTCTCTGAAAGCAACCTTCCTCCTGCTCTGTGTCACGCTATACAGAATAACTGTTCTCTTGATAACAATCTATGTTCTCTACCTTAATAATAAAATAATTTCTACTGGACAGCTAATTTAATTAGGAATGCCCTGTCCTATGGAAACTATCCTCACCATACCTTCAGTCTTCACTACCTCACTTCCCTAGTAACTCCTGGCCATTGGTTAGTAATGCCAAAAGAACATGAAAGATTATAGTTTCATCCATTCTCTCTCTTCCCGCCTCTTCCCACTACGTGTTTATGGTCATGATAACTCTCTCCTCTTACTGTGTAGTCTTGACAATTCTTTTCCTATTCTTGTGACCTTAAGTTATCTCCTCTCTTCTAATAATGCTCTCCCACTTCAAGGTTAAACCATGGCTTCCTTCTTGTCCCTCTTGGACTGAGCATCCAAGAGTGTCTTTCCATTTCTCTTGTTTTCAATAAATCGTGTTTCAACCTCTCCACAAGGTCTGGCTTCAGTCTTTGACTACAGAACACAAGGACTCACAAAGGAAACCCTGTTTCACTAATGCTCTCCTTTAAAGACTGATCATGGCCTCCATGGGCAAAAGTCCCTCTCTACTAATAAAGCCCATTTTCTGAAGTGTGATCTCATGTTAGCTTCCTTTTGTTCTGATCAACTAATCAATCTGCTCTGCTCTCATACCTAACAGTCTCCTCTTCTTCAGTCCCCAGTTCTATACAACATGGCAAGCCTATGGTCAGGGCTAGATCCATGAATCTCCCCTGCATTTCCTGATTGCCTGTGTCAGAGATTCCACTGTTCTTTAGAGCAACTTCGAACAGTTCTACTCTCTGCTGCTAATGCCTGGAAGCGATTAAAGACTTGTCTGTTTCATGGTCTTCCCCATCCCCCCAAACAGTCTACTTTGCAGCTAATGTTGCCTCATTCCTCAGCTGGTGGTATAACTCTGTGTTACTATGTACGACTTAAAAGCCTATTTTTTTCCCTTGAAATAGTTTAGGTATATTTTTTATGTTCTCATTGATCAGGTCTGAGTCATACAGGAAGAGACTCTTTAACAGATCTACTTCATTGATCATGAAAAGAATTTTAGTAAATCTCCCAAGGGCTTGACTTCACATACGGCAAGGACTAAATCAATGCTTAAGTATGTACAAAGAAAAGCATTTCTCACCGTTATTTGCATCCTTTCTATATCACTAGATAATTCTTGTCAGCAGTATCATCATCTCTTAAAGGAATGAAGGGTGATTTGAAGGGTGATTTGAAATTAGTTTTATCCCTAACATCAAAATGGGAACGAAGTCATAGAAGGACATTAGTCCTTCTAATAATGAATTCCTGCAGAGAAATGCTGAGGAGAAATAGGGAAGAGGCACTATACAAAGACAGTGTCATCTCTGGCATGCAGAGTATGCTGGTTTGAATGCTCCATGGTCAAGTCTCTTTGACTTCTGAGTCTCAGTTCCTTCAACTGTCAGGTTCAAATGATGAGCACTGTCCACTTGCTATTGGAGTGAAGACCACACTAGATAGCAAAAAGAAAAATATTGTCAAAGATCTGTGAGGGAAATAGTAGTTACGCCTTAGTGAGCAGGCACTGTGTGGAGATTTTTAACAACTGCCATCTCATTTAACCCACAGCCATCCTAGGAGGGTCCTATTGTTGCAGCTGTAGCTTATAGAGGAAGCCAAAGCTCAAAAAGATAGTGTGGCCGGATCAAGATCAAACAAGTAAGTTGGAGTTCAGTGTATGCCTCTAGCTCTCTCTCTCTCTTCTTCTATGCAAAGTATGAATATTTATTTTTGGATTTAGTTCCCAAACCAATTTAAAAACCACAATCTGATTTATTTTCTTAAAGTAGCTAAGGCCTCCATGTGGGAAGATCTCATGAGACAGAAGCATATCTCATCAGACTCGGCCACAAGTCCTGTGCCCACTGCTTTCCCAGACTTTGGGAAAGGAAAGAAACCTTAATAAATTTGCTTTTTCTCCCATTTTCTTTTGCTACCCACTATATAGCACTTGTGAACTCCGAGTGGGTTCCCAACTTTAAAAACATTAAATGTCTTAAAAAGAATAATTCTTCAGGAGTCTAAAACAGACAAAAGTGTTTTGCTGTAAACATTTTGTAGAGCTGAAGTGAGGTGGGAGTTTGGGTGGTAGTGTTTTTTGTTTGTTTGCATGTTTGTTTTAAAGAATCAATACAGTAATGGAGGGTAAAGCATGTGAGAATTCAGACATTCTGGGAAGGGCTGTTTTCTCTCCATTAAAGATTCATAATGACTGGGGAAAAATAAATAAATATAAATTTAAAAAAAGATTCATAAAAAGGAGTTTATTGAGATGCACAAGGGATTCAGCAGGAGCCATTTCTTTCCCCAACCCGTGAACAAACTTTCTACTACTCATTATCTCCCCTCCCACTGACCTGAGATGACAGCAGTTTAAGACCTGTATGAACATGTTAGGACTCCTTGTTTCCAGATCATAATCATCATAATGGTCAATATCTTATGCCTCCTCATCTTCATCATTAATATCGTTATTCCACAAGCCACCATAAAAACAATCTTTTGTCATTGGAAGGCATTTAGTTTTGATGCAGTATTTTGCCAAGGTAGTGGGGGAAAATTCACTACATCTTTTTCTGCTTCAGTCTTTATGGTGGAATATGTGATTTCACATATTCTTTATCTTTTCCTTTACCATCTCTCCCTTTCCTGAACATAACTCTGCATCCGCGTTGGCCAGGGAGATGGTATGGAGCTCATTAAGCAGTGAGATTACACTTTACAGTATAGTCCTTACATTCTGAGTAGGATCCCACTTTTCAGAGGGTAGTTTTCCACTCTGTGTGTAATCTACAGGCAGATGAAGGGTGAAAATGTATACATCCTTTAACTCTTCGTTTATATTTAGCATGCTTCTGTCATGTGTAACTGGACATGTGCTGAGACCATTGAGGAAGACTACTCACATCTGCTTTTCCAGCCAGCTCTAGTCTTCACAAGTGCACACACTCAATGACAATGACATCTACCACTGCTCCCCTCCCCATTTTCACTGAAGTCCTTTCACATTTGATAGTAAAATATTGATCAGGTGAAAAAGGCTGTCCTGTGACCCTGACATAGCTACTGTCTCAGGAACCTCCTCCATACAATATGGGCAGAAGGTGGCAGGCACCTTACCTGCCCATCTCCAGATCACATGCATAGGTTTGGATTTTCCTGGCTACTCTTGAAATATCTGTGTCTGCAATAATTAGATATATATGTCGATTTGACAATTGAAGGTTGAATTCTGGGATATTCATGAACAGTAAATAGTTAAGATAAGCCCTGAGTAAGCCTATAGAAGAACTTTCAATTGGATGTACGGTGACCCAGCTGTGGTATGTGTGATCATTTATGGACAGGTGAATAAGATGGAAAAACTGGTTCAGTAAGTTGGGATTCTTCAGAATACTTCAGACTTGTCTAGCAAGTGAGGTTTGCCCCTCTCTCAGCAATCCTGTGGATATGATGTAGTCAGTTCCCTTGGCTCCCAGCATTGGTATGAACACTCCTGGCAAGCTGGACTAAGACCTGTAACTGTGCAATGGTAAGCTAAAATAAAGTTCCCTTGTTCCTCCAAACATCTGATTTTATCAGCAATATGCACGCAAAATGCAACAGTGTCCTAGTTGTTGAATTGCAGACCTCAGTAAGCATAAAGGAGTTTTTCAATAATATGAATTACAGAATCTGTATTCAGCATTATTTATAGCATAAAAAATGTCTCATGGGGATAGGGAGAAAAAGAAGAGAACCTTATACATGCCAAACTCCTATGTATAGTTTGCCCAAAATTTGAATGCATCTCACAATCTCACAAGAGGATCAGTTTCATAATTTCAGGAAATTCTTTGTCTCTAGCATCCAAGAAGTTCAGGAGGTTAAATTCTCATCCAATCACAACTGCATTTCAGACATCCCCCCCCCAGCTCTCTGTCTGTCCTGACAAGAAGACCTTGACTCATGTTTGAAGTCATGAAATACTTGATTCAGGATACATCTCTGTGTTGCAAAACCCTTTGCCAAGGGATTTAAAACCTCTGTCATCTATTGAAATCACCATGTGAAGTTGTGGAACAAAGTATTTTCTGAGTCTCCCTCATGAGGATTTTACTGAGGTCTGCTAATTCAACAACTAGGACACTGTTGCATTTTGCCTGTATATTGCTGATAAAATCAGATGTTTGGAGGAACAAGGGAACTTTATTTTAGCTTACCATTGCACAGGTACAGGTCTTAGTCCAGCGTGGCAGGAGCATTCATACCAATGCTGGGAGCTAGGTGTGATATGCTTATTATGTAGCATTTGAGGAACACCACTCTAACAAGCCTGAGTGGCATCTGGTCTACCTGGTAAGGGAGGGCTTGTTCATCTAGACAGATTTATTTCTGTGATTGATGACATAATCAAACACATACATATTTCAGTAGCAAATACATATCCCAAGAAAAAAAATCCATGTACATTTCAGTTTCAGAGTACAACATCAATCAATAACGTGTGCACTCACACACATGCACACATACATGCTCACACATATATGCATATACATGCTCATCCTTCAATTTTTAGAATCCTAGTGTTGCATGTCCTTCTCTGCCAAGTTTTCAAAGGGCATGTGTTTAGGTGTAATAGCATGAGCTATGTCTCAAACTGTTCATACTAATCCTTTTTTGCTGTTGAAGCTGTTACTTTGAAATGCTATTGTAATGTGAAAGGCTCCTCTAAAAATAGAGTGTTGTTCTCTTCCATAGTCGACTAACTGCCACTGTGGTGTATGTATAGCTCCTGTGAAACTACAATGAAGATAAAACTCCCTCGCTTATCTCTGATTTACAATTGCCAATATTTCTGGAAAGCCTCTTCCACTCATCAGATCCAGGAGGATATTTTGAACATTCACGGTTACATCCACAGAGAGGGATGGAATAAGGCTGCTGAGAAAAGTCAGCCACTCCCAGCATGAAGGAGTTCACTATCTTCTCTCCTGAGCAAAATCATCTCCCATGGTAGAAAGGTCTGAAATACTGGTTGGTCCCAATATGAAACATATGATGTGGGAGACAAAGCAGCAGCTACATGAAGCAGGACTTGGGGTCCACTCATCCATGCCTTCCAGCGATATATTTACACCACTGAGCACAGGCCCTGGGCATTGGCAAGAAAACAAAGAGTATGTGGGGCCTTCCTTTCTGAAGTTTACAGTCCTATGATATTATGAGGTGTTAAGTGACTAAAGTCAAGCAATTAACTATAATTAGTGATTCATGCTGGAAAAGAAAATCATGCTGTGGCAGAAAACTGAAGGTAAAGGGGCAGAGAAGGTACTCTCTGCTTAAAGGATGAAGTAGATATGGCTAGAGCATAAGGAAAAGAACATTCCAGGTTCCAGGGAGTGGATGAGATGGTGAAGAGTTTAGTATGTTGGGAGTCATGTGACTGGAAGCGATGAGCAAGGACAGGATGCTAGAAGAGGTAAGAGAGAGTTCATTCACGGCCGTGGAGTCAGGAGGGCAATTTGAGATTACTTATTTATTTGCATATTTATTTCTCGTCTTTTCAATTTATTTTTAGTCTTTTAGAATTTCATATGTGAATACAGTTTATTTATCTTATTTTTCACCCCTTGTTACCCAATCACTTTCTATATCCTTTGCATATTATAAACTTTCTTCTTTCCTATCAGTCTCCCTCCTAATTTCATATATTTTTTTACAAGTTTCAACTGGTTTGCTTTTGATGGCATATGCCCGAGTTCTTGGTGAAGTATGAATTATATATCAGTGGTTATATCATTAGGTATATATACCTCTCATACCCCTCATCCAGTATTAACCCCCAACAGTCTGTCAGGGGGTAGTGGAGCCTCTTGAGATCTTTCCCCTTCCATGGTAAATGTGGATAGGTCAAATCTTGTGCAAGTCTTGTGGAAGCTGCAGTGATTTCACAGATGCACAGCCTGTCACATCTGGAAGACACTATCTGGCAGCGCCCTATGCTAAGTCCTAGGGGGAGCTTAGTGAAGGCAGGCTGTCTTTGAACCCGATCATGCTTGCTTTGGGATGAGGGGCTGAAGAAGCATGAAACTATGAGGATTCCAGAGAGAAGGAGAGGGTGGATGGCACATGGTATTCTTGTTCTTCTCACCAGCAGTTTTCCGTATCTGCACCTGAAAGAGTGAGGCAGCTGGAATGGAAGCTGACCATACTGTTCTCTTTCCCATGGTCACTATGTGGCTGTAGGGACCTAGCACCATTTTAGAAGGTTGCTTTAGGGCTGACTGAGCAGATTCTTGCCTTCAACATGCTGTATATCATTGCCCCATGGTGCCGAATAAAGTATTTTTCTTCTTGCCATTCCCCTGATATCTTTCCTCCAGCCTCTGAGCTGATATAAATTGGATGCTGACCCATTAGCACTTGGTTTGCTACAGTCAATTTCTAGCTGACACCTCTTCCCCCACACCTCTGCACACACTGCTTCCAGCATTTCCCACCTCTTTGGCTAATCAAGACTATGGTTCAAGAGAGCACTCCTTGGGCCCACCACAGCCGAGTGATTTGCTCTGCTATTATGACTTCAAAGTACCAAGCTTCTACCGTTTTATCTTACATGGGTACCTAGCTTAGTGGCCAAACAGGACAGTGTATTCTGGAATCTCCTCTCTTTGGAATTGGCACTGCCTGTCAGAGTGGAGTCACTTCTCCCTCTGTGAAGGACAAGAGGCTATTTCTTGTGCTATTTATTCCTCCCTTCCATAATTATGTTTTCTATCCGTCTGTCCCACACATTCCGGGAGGTCAGATACTGTCCCAGTCCATCTTAGTCCTATGGTCAGGAAACATTGAGCACTGTCAGACAGGTGATCTTGGAATTCTCTTTTCTATTTATGCCATTATTGGGAAAACTATTTGTTTAGTAATGAGACAGTATTTATTGCCTCTGGCTATAACTGGGCTAGCAGAGATGAAAATATTCTAAAGAAATACTTGTGACCCACACTGGAATTTCCTTCTAGGAATCTCATACTAGGAGCAAGAAAAGGTCTAGTACCAAGCAAGGGCAATGAAATTTCACAAAGTCCTGAAAACTCCTTACATAAAAGATTAGAGCCAAGATAGTGATGGGTCAGTGAAGGGCAGAACCACACCTTGACCAGAACTGATCAGTTATGAATTATTTTTTCCTTCTATTTATACCATAATCTTCATGTGCAGACTCCAAAGACAAACTTGGGCATTTATTAGTTTTCTGTCTTTCTTCCCAATGTGGCCACATTGAATAAATATCCTTTTCTGCTTCTCAATATTAATTTTGTAGTCCCTTTAATCAACTTATCAAGGATGGGTGACTGAACCTGTCCTGTTGGAGTACTAGATATTATTCCAAATCCAGAAATATGGTCATTCCTTTTGCTGAGAAGCACTTCCAAGCTTCAAATCTAGGAATCTACCTTCTTTTTATTCTGCCTTGACTCTTTCAACACTGATCCACACACAAGGCATTGTTTCCTTTTAACAGAAGAAAGACTATACAGAGATTTTTTTTCTCTCCTCCAGTGTAACAATTTTTATAGTTGCCCCTACCAGCAGCCTACTTCCAATAGTCCCTTCCTGAGTTAAAGGAAGGGGAAGGGGACAGTTCCATTTTCACCTATTCTACTTGCAAATGTCTACACATTGACAGCATGATCCAGCTTTTGGTAGATCTGGTCCCATAGCAAGGAGCTAGAAAGCTGTGTACCACCTTCTCTGGATCCCTGAAGGATTCACAGACTTCCACAGAATACTGTAAAGTGCATTTCACAGGGGACCAACATGGCACTAGCTAATGGACAAAGTATTCTTCACCAAGTGTCAGGAAACAGAGATATGGTCTCTGAGTGACAGGGCTTCCAAAACTGTAGCAACTGCTTGGGGATTTCTCAAGCACATTTACCATGAGTCAAAGTAGTCACTATTACTAAATGTCAAAGAAAAAGGATTGATGCCCCTCTGCCTTTAACTTAAAAAAAACAATGGCAAATTAGTGGTTTTGGTGCATGTCTTCTTTACCACTTTCAACTCAATATTAAAGAAAAATGTGAAAAAAATGGTGTCAAACATTGGTGAGAATTTGGAATAGTAGGAACACCCATGGTGGAAGTTGCTTCTGGAATAAAAACATATCCTTAGATAAGCTTGCATTTAAGTGGAACATGGCCATCCAAATGCTCATTGGTAGAAAAAAATATGAGCATCAACTATTACCCGTTGCCACCCTGCTGGCGTATGCAACAACCTGGGTGAACCTTCAATGCATAATGGTAAGTGAAAGAACCTTCCCGGGATACCTGGGGAATGGAGAGGACCTCACATATCTTTATTACCAGCTTTACACCCTGTTCCACTGACCAAGATTCTCTAAGCAAATACCTCTTCTTGTCTAGAGGGTCACATACTGATTTCTGCTTATGTCCTCTTGCAGAGGACCAGGAGGCCTCCCACAACCCCTGACTGTTCATTTTGTTCCCATGGCAATCTTCATGTGCAACAAAGGGCATGCGTCAATCTCCTTTTCCTGGGCGCAAGTGTATACAATCAATCAATATCCTACTGACATAGCCTATAAAATATGATTTGCCAGCCCAGAACTCTAGAACAATAATCCTTTCCTTGTAAGCAAGGCAAACGGGAGGTGTATCAGTTGTTCTTCTCTGTTGCTGTGAGACACCAATGAAGCTCAAACAACTTAAGGGAGGAAAGGAAGATTTACTCAGCTTACAGTTCCAGAAGGGAAAGACAGTCTTTCATGACAGAGAAGGTATGGCTGGCCAGCAGAAGATGGAGGCAGACCAAGTCACATCCATCACAGAGGCTGAGAGCTCTGAAACTGAGAGCTGTAAGAGCAGAACTCTTCTGGTTGTAGCGTGGGACTAATCAACCTCAAGGTCCACTCTATGTCACATGCCTTCCTCCAGAAATGTCCCACCTCTTAAAGGTGCCATGACTTTCCCAATCAATTAAAGATTCAAATACATGCACTTGAAGGGGACAACTCACATTTTAAACCATGACACTATACCCTTGGCCTCCACACACTCATTGACATTTCATTATGCAAACCATACTCAGGTGAAATTTAAAAGTCCTATAGACTACATCAGTAATCCCAACTCAGTCTAAAGGTCCAAAGTATTCTGTAAAATCAAAAAACAAGCTACATATTTCTAATATACAATGTCACAGAATAAACATTCCCATCCAAAATGGAGAAATGGGGGCCATAAAAAAACACAGGTGACAAACCAGCAGGACAAACTCCAAGTCCTGTAGCTTCAAATCTAGCACCTTTTGTTGAAGTCATCACAGTTCCAAGGAGATTTGGTTCCATCCCTTCAGCAAAGTTGCCCAGAGAACATATCACTCTCTTGAGCTGGCTCCTCCCAAGTACAACATCCTTGGCAGATGTCCCATGTCCACTCTGGCATCTGTAACATATTCATTTCTCAATGGAAAATGAGGCTTTAACTCCACAGCAAAAATGCTCTTCTTGGGCGTCTTGGCAGACTTTCTGATATAGACTCACATTGCCTAGCTTCTG
This sequence comes from Typhlomys cinereus, assembly GCA_023101885.1. Lineage (NCBI taxonomy): Eukaryota > Metazoa > Chordata > Mammalia > Rodentia > Platacanthomyidae > Typhlomys > Typhlomys cinereus. The sequence goes on from JALPQD010000247.1 coordinate 2,256,995, forward strand.
CCATTCTCTGAAACCTTAGAAGAAAGATCCATGACCTCTTCCCTCTTGATTCTTTGATGCCTCTAAAACCAGGACCATGAGGATGACTTTTCCAAGTTTTGCTATAACTTCCAGAGGAAGGTTGGACAGCTGATTCATATTCTGTGTGCTGAATCTGCATAGAATTTCTCTTAGGTAGTTGCCTCAAAAAAGGAACAAACCTTTCATTTGGAACTCCACCCTTCAGTTCCATTCTTCCAAAGAATTTGAATTTTTATGGGTGGGAACTTTCTCAAAGGATCTTGTCCTCAGGGTATAATCCAGCCTTTTCTATTATTCAAATTGAGAATAGGCTTTGATTCACTTATGGTGCTAATCTCTTTAATAATTGCTGCCATTTTGCTGACTGCATTCTCTGTACACTTGCCTTCACATTTTCCTCCAAACTTCACAGTTTTTACTTCTTTCTAACTGAGTTCTTACTCTTTTTTCATCATAATTCTGAATAGGAGCATTAAAAAGTAGCCATGCCATACTGTGAGCACTCCATTGCCTGGAAAACACCAAACACCACTAAACTTTAATTTCAAATAAGCTTTTAGGATGAGGGAAAAACTTAATCAAACTTTCTATCAATATATCACTCCATTTGACCCCTGCACTTTTTTTTAAATCTTTTTTTTTTATTTATTCAATTGTGCATGTGTGTCTGTGTGTGTGTAGAACCACCATGGACGCCTCCGCCCTACCAGGACAAGAAACGCAGGCCGCCCCCGCTTCTGCCTGGCGTCTATGCATGGGATCTGGGATCTGAACTCAGGACCTTCCACCTGCAAGGTAGAGGCTTTTAACCCCTGAGCCACCTCTCCAGCCCCGACCCCTGCACTTTTTAAAACACAGTCTCTGTTCTGCTTTGGACAATCACAAACTGTATTTTCATCATTTGCATCCCTAATAGCATTACTCTGCTCCAAGCTTTTACTGAAATGGCACTTTCAATCTTGTCTCCAAGATGCAAAGTCTTTCCTAGCACAAAATCCCAAAATTCTACATACAAACAGCAATATTTCCAAAGGCTTACAAGTCACATCAAAGTGATGGCCATACTGCTAGATACCAATTTCTTTCGGCTTCATAAACAACAACTTTACTTTTTGGAATAAGATTCTCAGTCTTACATAGCAACACCCCAGTTCTCTGGTACCAATTTCTGCACCAGTCGCTCTTTTCTTTTGCTGTGAGACACCATTGAGGTTCTTTGCTATGAGACACCATTGAGGTGCAAACATCTTAAGGAGAGAAAAGAATATTTATTCAGATTAAAGTTTCAGAAAGGAGATACAGCCCTTCATGTCAAAAAAGGCATGGTTGGGTGGCAGAAACTTGAGGTGGCCGAAATCACATCCATCACAGAGGCTGAGAGCTGTAAAACCACCAACTGCCAGAGAAGACCTCTTTCAGAAGTAAGGTGGAAATAATCAACCTCAAGGCCCTCCCCATCATCGCTTGTCTTTCTCTAGTAAGGCTCCGCTTCTTCAAAGTACCAGGACTTTCCCAAACAATTAAGGATTTAAACACATGAGCCTGTGAAGGACAAATCACATTTTAAACCATGGGAGGATGCAATTTAAGCATGCTGCAATAGTTCTTCCCTCTTTCTTACACATCTGCCTTTCCTGCATATACAGGTTTCTCTTTCTGTGGTTTCAATGGCCCATGAACTGGGGTTGAAAATATACCATGGAAAATTTCATCATTATCAATTCATAGATTTTTTAATTGCATACTGTTCTGAGTATCTTGATGAAATTTCATTCTTTTTGTTTTGTGCAACATGTGATATGAATTATCTGAATGCAGTGTCCATGCTGTGTGCATCACCTGTCCAGAAGCCATTTATCTGTCACAGTTGTGGTTATTAAAACAATTTTTATGGTATTTAAGTACATGTGTACAAATTACCTTTATTTTACCTATGAATGGCACCAAAGCATAACATCAGTGATGCTAGTGATTCAGAGAATGCCAAAGAGAATCCATTAAAAAGACAGACACTCTCATTAAGGGAAGACAAAACAATATATACTCAGGATACCAAGATCTATGCCAAGTATGCATCATCATACAATTGCATCATCATGCAATTGTAGGCACAAGCCATTTCTAAGCACAACTGCTTTTCTCACTGTGCCTAATATTAAAATTTTCATAGGAAAATATGTCTTCGATAAACACAGTCTGTATAGGGTTTAGTGCTGACTGTGGTTTTTAATTATCCATTGAGGGTTGTGAAATATATTTCTCATGAATAAGGAGGGGCTACTTTGTACACTTGAGATTTTCATAATGAAGCATTAGAGTAAAACTTCTGTGCTTAGCACTGAGTGATGTGGCTAGAGAAAACTTTGCTTCTTACTTCATTGAGCCTTCAATTTATTTAGGAAGAAAGCACAGGGTTTCAGATCACAAAATGGGGCATATAGTCTTCTGCAACTACCATCAGTCCTGGCTTACCCAGGGGAAATTTTTGTATGTATATACTTTCTAAAATTTTTTCTCTGACATTTTACTTTTTTCCTAATCATACAAGCTCAATAGGTAACGCTGTCTTCTCCCTCACCCTGTCCTCCCCAGTTGTCCCCCATTGCACTTTCCCGCCTTCTTTAACTCCCTTCCCTCCTTCCCCCTCTCCCAGTGCCTTCTCTTTCCTCCCTCCCATCCCTGGTAGCATCCTTTGGGTGAAGGCCAAACCTCCCTCTGAGTCCTCCACCTTAAAGAGGGTTCAGGATTCAGTGAATGACCCAGAGTCCCTGTTATGACTGTTTAATCCTTTGCCTCTAAGGATCCTTCTCCCTGGAGCCTTCTCCCCTGTGATTCATGCTAGACTTCGGAGGTTGTTGACATATCGGCCATTGTGCAGGTCAGGCAAAGTCCAATCCTGGCTGCAGCAGACCTTGTGTCGAATATCTTGTATGTTCTTGGTCTTCCCAATCTTTAGGCTATTACAATCTTGCTGTCTCCTCTTCTGCAAGGTTCACTGAACTTTAGGATGGGAAAAATTGGCTGGTCTGGTTCCAGGTAAATAATGTTGTTTTCAGGTTTGCTTTTCCTGTACCACCATTGGCTGCATCCCAATTGATATGTAAGGTCACTTCCTAACCAAAGATAAAAGACTGCTTAAATGAAGATCTTAATATAAGAGGATGCTCAAAGGTAGATGGAAGCGTAGGAGTAGAACACAGCAGTAAGGGAGGAGGGGTCAGTGTCCCATATGCAGGATGGTTACCCTCTATCAACCAGTCTCTATAACCTCCCTGATTGGTGAGATCAAACCTCTTCAGTTGAAAGTGATCAGGAAGGGAAGTGAGAGTGAGCTGTACCAGATGTTTCTCTACTTACATGCAATATTTGACAATGGCCTACTCTCTACTGAAGCATGATACCTATCTTCTTTCTTTTGAGGTCCTCATTCCCCATGCCTTCTGTTTATAAAACTTTGTAATTACAGTAGGTATTACAGAGATTTACCTTTGACTATGTCATTAAGTGGGTTTGGAACTAGGATCCATTTGTTAGGAGTACATATGGTATCTAACTTTCTGTGTCTGGGATACATCACTCAATATAATTTTTTTAATTCTATCCATTACCCAGCAGATTTCATTAATTCATCTTTTTTGATGGCTGAGTAGTATTCCATGTATAAATGCACCATATTTTCATTATCCATTCATCAACTGTTGGGCATTTGGGTTGATTCCATGACTTTGCTATTATAAATAGTGCTACAATGAACATGGTTGAGCTTATGTCACTGTAGTGAATTTCTGCATTATATGGGATTATTCCCAGCAGTGGTATAAGCAGGGTCATATGGCATTTCAATCTTTAACATTTTTAAATATCACCATACTGATCACCAGAGTGGTTGTATAAGCCTGCATTCCTACCAGCAATGTACGAGAGTTCCATTCTCTCCACAGCCTTTCCAGCATTTGGTGCTTTTTTTAATATTTTTTTTTATTTCCACTCATACAAACTTAACAGGTACACTGGTCCCCCCCTCCCTCCAAGCCCCCATCCCCCTGTGGCCCCCTCCCCTCCCCCTTTCCTCCTTATCCCCCATTGCCTCTCCCTCCCATCCCCGGAGCATCCTTTAATGTGCATGCCAAACTCTCAACTGGGTCCTCCTCTCCAATGAGGTGCAAGGACCCAGTGGCCTTTCCCAGAACCTTTTCCTGTGTTCCCCTTAAGCATAGGAACACTACTGTGGCTGTCAATCCCTTGCCGTCAAGGATCCTAGTGCCTTTAGCTAGACTTTGTGGGGTCAATAGTGTGTTGGACATTGCCCAAGGCATGCAAAGGCCAAATATGACTGCTTTGGCCCTAACTTGTGTGGAGTACCTTGCATATCGTTGTGCTTTTACAATCTTACCACCTCCTCTTCCGCAAATTTCCCTGAGCTTCAGGATGGGGAGAGATTAGGCTGGCCTAGTTCCAGGTGGTTGATATAGAATCTCTGATGTTCTGGATTATGGTTTGTTGATTTTTTTTCAGTTTTGCTGCCTCTGCAATGCCCTTCACTCCATTCTGATGGGTATTGGATATCACCCCCTGGCCAGAGATAAAAACCTGTTAAATTAGAGTCTTGTTATAAGAGTATATTCAAAGGTATATGTAATAAAAGTAGGAAACTGCCATGAGGGAGAAAATTTTCACTAACCACATATCTGATAGAGCTCTATTATCCAGAGTGCACAAAGAACTTAGAAAACTAAACACCAAGGAAAACAATGGCCCAATTAAAAAATGGTCCCTGGAACTTAAAAGAAACTTTACCAGGGATGAAATTAAAATGTCTAACAAATATCTTAAAAATGCTCCACATCTTTAGCCATCAGGGAAATGCAAATCAAAACTTCCCTGAGATATCATCTCAGCATTTGGTGTTTGTATTGTGGATTTTTGCCACCTACCTAGGGTGTGATGATATCTCAGGGAAGTTTTGATTTGGATTTCCCTGATGCTAGGGATGTGGAGCATTTTTAAGATATTTGTTAGACATTTCAATTTTGTCCCTAGAAAAGTTTCTTTTGAGTTCTGAGACCCATTTTTTAATTGGGCCATTTGTTTCTTTGGTGTTATCTTTCTAGTTCTTTGTGCACTCTGGATAATAGAGCTCTATCTGTGGTTAGCAAAGATTTTCTCCCATTTTGTGGGTTGCCTTTTTGCTCAATTTACAATCTCTTTATCTGAACAGAAGCTCTTTACTTTCATAAAATCCCATTAGTTGAGTGTTGGTTCTAGTGAGACTGTGCTATTGGATTTCTGTTTAGGAACTGTTGGCCTAGTCCAATCAGTTCAAGGGAGATCCCTATGCTTTCAACTAGGACTTTTTATACTCTTTGGCTATTAAGAACTTGTTCAATGTGGAATTAATTTTTGTGCATGGTGACAAGTATGGGTCCAGTTTTGTCAGCACCACTTGTTGAAGATGCTATTCTTTTTCCATTGAATTTTTTGGGCCCTTTTGTCAAAGATCAAATGGCTGTAATTGTGTGGGCTTATACCTGGTCTTCAACCCTTACCAAGTGATCTACATGTCTATTTTAGAGCCAGTACCAGGCTGTTTTTATTACTATGGATTTGTAGTACAGATTAAGGTTTGGTATGGTGATATATCCAACAGTATTTCTGTTACTCAGGATTGTTTTTGCTATCCTGGGCCTTTTGTGCTTGCATGTGAATTTTGAGATTGTTTAGTCGATTTCTTTAAAGAATTGCTTTGGGAGTTTGATTGGTATAGCATTGAATCTCTATATTGCTTTTGGTAGGATGGTCATTTTTATGATGTTGATTCTGCCAATCCAGGAACATGGGATATCTTTCCACCTTCTGGTGTCTTTTGTAACTTCTTTCTTTAGGGTTTTAGGGTTTTAAAGTTTTCATTATAAAGATCTCCCACTTCTTTGGTAGATTTATAACAAGGTATTTCATTTTTTTTGAGCTATAGTAAATGGGATTGTTTTTCTTAGGACATTATCACTTTTTTCATCCTTGTTGTATAGGAAGGCCACTGATTTTTGCACATTTATTTTGTAACTTGCCATTCTGCTGAACTTATGTATTAATTCCAGGAGTTTCCTGGTGGAGTTTTTAGGATCACTCAGGTATATGATCATGTCATCTGGAAATAGAGATATTTTGACTTCTTCCTTTCTGATTTGAATCCCTTTTATCTCCTTCTCTTGTCTTATAGCTCTAGCTAAGACTTCAAGTACAATATTGAATAGAAGTGGTGAGAGTGGACAGCTTTGTCTATTTCTGATTGAAGTAGGAATGTTTCAATTTTCTCATTTTCCCATTGAGTATAATCCTTGCTGTTGGCTTGTTGTATACAGCTTTTATTATGTTGATATCAGTTCCTTCCATTCCAACTGTCTCTTGGCTTTGATTATAAAAGGATGTTGGATCTTGTCAAAAGCTTTTTCTGCATCTATCGAGAGTATCATGTGGTCTTGGACTTTGAATTGGTGTATATGATGGATTACATTTATTGATTTGTGTATGTTATGTTGAACAAAACTTGTGTGCCTGGGACAAAGCCTACTTGATCACAGTGAATGATCTTTATGATATGTTTTTGAATCTGATTTGCTAAGATTTTGTCTTTGTGTCTGTGTTAATCAAAGACATTGGCCTATAGTTTTCTTTTTTAAGTGTATTTATATCATGTTTAAGGGTTAGTATGATATTAGCTACATAGAATGGATTTGGACATGTTCCTTCCTTCACTATTTTATGGAATAGTTTATGGAGCAGTGGTGTTAATTGTTCTATAAATGTCTGGTAGAATTCTGTGCTGAATCTGTCTGGCCCAGGACATTTTTTGGTGGGAAGATTTGAGATTACTTCATCAATTTCATTATTTGTCATAGGACTATTTAAATAATTCAAAACATCCCGATTCTATTTAGGTAAGTTGTGCTTACTCAGAAATTCATCTATTTCTTCTGTGTTATGAAATTTTATGGATTATATGTTTTTGAAATATGACCTTATAATTCTCTGAATTTCTTGGGTATCAGTTGTGATAACTCTATTTTCATTTCTAATTTTGTTAATTTGTCTTTTCTCTCTCTTGATTTTGGATAACTCAGGTAGGGGTGTATCAATTATATGTTTTTGAAATATGACCTTATAATTCTCTGAATTTCTTGGGTATCAGTTGTGATAACTCTATTTTCATTTCTAATTTTGTTAATTTGTCTTTTCTCTCTCTTGATTTTGGATAACTCAGGTAGGGGTGTATCAATCATTGATATTTTTCTCAATCTGTCAAAGTACATGTTAGAAAATATTATTTTCAATTTACCAATATATTTTGCCATAAATATGTGGAAATTAATAAAACTAAACTTGTTTCACAAGTGATTACTTAATCTAGACCTTTTTCTGAAGCTCTCATAATACATGCACTTTTCCCTCTTCCATTGTTGACTATGAAATTATATAACCAGAAAATTTCATTCCTCAGTGGCAGGAGCAAAAGACTGCTCTGTTTGTGGCCAATTACCTACCTTTCTTGTACTAATTGGTGCTAATAACTGAATCATCAAATTGTGAAATCTTTATGCTCACTTATTTTTGTGGATGAATTGTTATATCAGTTGTTTTTCTTTGTTGCTGTGAAACAATACCCAAAGTCAAACAACTTAATGGAAGAAAAGGGAAATACAGTTTTTAATGGAGGAAGTGGCGTGACTGATGATAGAAGTGGGGGATATTTCTCCCCTGATTTTGCTAATCTCCTCTCTTCTACTGCTTTTGGGATTAGGTTGCTCTTGTGTCTCTAAAGCTTTAAGTTGCATTGTTAAATTATTTATTTGTGACATTTCCATTTTTTGATATAGGCATTAAGTGCTATAAACTTACCTCTTAGGTCAGCTTTCATTGTGTCCCAGAGATTTTGATATGTTGTATTTTCATTATTGTTTACTTTTAGAACATCTTCAAGTTCCTTTTTGATTTCTTTCTGAACCCATTTCTCATTCAGCATCATAGTGTTTAATTTCCATGAGTTAGTGTGTTTTTTTGCTATTTGTTGTGTTGTGGATGTCAAGCTTTAGACCATGGTGGATCTGACAGGATACAGGTTATAATTTCAACTTGCCTGTATATGTGGAGATTCTTTATGTGTCCCAATATGTGGTCTATTTTGGAGAAAGTTCTGTGGGATGCTGAGAAGAATGTGTAATCCTTGGTGCTTGGATGGAAAGTTTGATAGATATCTATTAGGTCCATTTCAGTAAGGGTTTGATTTAGTTCCAATGTGTCTCTGTTGAATTTTTGGCCTGTCGATCTATCCCATGATGAGAATGCAGTATTGAAATCCCCAAGTATTATCATTTTGGGTTTTATTTCTTGTTTTAGACATTGTAGTGCTTGCTTAATGAATACGGAGGAGCCCTGTATTAGGTATGCATCTGTTCAGTATTGTGAAGTCTTCCTGATTTGTTCCTGTGACTAAAATCTCTTATGACTTTCTTTGGTCTGAAATCCACTTTGTCAGATACCATAATTGCTACCCCTGCTTGTTTCCTTGTTCCATTAGCTCAAAGAATTTTTGAGCAGCCTTTTACTTTTAGGATGTGCCTATCTTTTGTGGTGAGATGTGCTTCCTGAAGGCAGCAGATGGATAGGTTTTGATTTCTAATCCATGTTTGTAACTTGCATCTTTTGATTGGTGAGTTAATGGAGAAATTACTTTTGATTCCTGACTCTTTTGTGTTTAGTGGCTTTAATAAGTGTATTATTTAGCTTGTTGGTTGTGGTGGTAACAAACTTCCATTCTGTCCTCCTGGATGTGCTTGTTCTTTTCTTCAAACTTGAGTATCTTCTCTAGCATTTTTTGAAGGTCTGGTTTGGTGGTCATGTAAGCTTTTGAGTCATCTTTATGGTGGAATTTTTTCTTTCACCCTTGACCATGAATGAGAAATTTGCTGGGTATATTAGTCTGGGTTGGCATTTGTGCTCATTCAATACTTTGAGTACATCTTTCTAAATTCTTCTTGCTTTTACTGTTTCTATTGAAAAATCATTCGTTATTTTAATAGGTTTACCTTTAAAAGTGACTTGTTTTTCTCTCTTGAAGCTCTCAGCACATTTTCTTTGTCTTGTATGTGTAGTATTTTGAGTATTATTTGCCGTGGTGACTTCCCATTTTGATCATATCTGTTTGGGTTGCTGGAATGCTTCTTGTATTTGGATGGGCCTCTCTTTCTTTACATATGGAAAGTTTTCTTTTATGATAGTTTGAAAAATTTCCTTGGGTGTGGTATTTTGGGATTCTTGTTCTGGTATTCCTGAATGCACATACTAGGCTTCTTCAAGGTGTCCCATCACTCTTGAATTTTCCCCTCAAGTATCTTTTTGGCTTTAACAACCTCTGTGTTTCAACTGGTTAGTTCTTTCACTTTGTCTTCAAGATCTGATTTTCTATTTGGTGGTTCATTAGTTCTGCTGATAAGAGTCTCTGTTGAGTTCTGGGTTGAAGATAGCTTGTCTTTTAGTTTGAGTTTAAACTCAAGCTGCTTGAGATTGTTTTAACTGCTGTATGCCTATTTTTGTTTCTTCAACTGCTTTTCTCATCTCCTCCAAGTGCCTGTTGTGTTCCACTTCAAAGTGGTTGATGTGGTTATTAAACTCCTTCCAGATTTCCTCTTTCATCATTTTGATCATCGTAAAGATCAGGCTTTGAAAATCATTATCTTGGGTATGGCTTTCTTGGCTATTTCCTGTGAGTTTGCTCTGGTTGGATTCCATCATTATAGGGTTGATTCTTTTTAAAAAATTTTTTTTTATTTTTCCCCAATCATACAAACTTAATAGGTACCCCGTTCTTCTCCCTCTCACCACACTTCCCAAGTCCCCTTTTCACCCTCCCCTCCTTTTCCCCTTCCTTTCACTCCCTCCCCTCCCCTTTTTCCAATGATTCCCCTTCCCCCTCTCCCATTCCCTGGAGCATCCTATTGTGTAAATGTCCAACTTCCCTCTGAGTCCTCCATTCTAGTGAGGTGTAAGGACTCAATGCCTTGGTTTTTGTTTCTTGTGGATTCTCACTGTGACCTCAGCATTTTAATTTTATCTCTTAAGTCCTTATTTTTGCTTTTGTGTGTTTTTGGCTAAATTGAATTAGATAGTATTGCTACATTTGAGCAGTTATTGTTAGTGTTTGCCTTGGAGTTGGGTATGTCTGTCTGGTGTTGGTGTTATTTCCTATGAGGCTACTAGACTGCTAGTACATCAATTAAAGTGGGTTTAGTAGACAGGGACTAAAGATTAGTAAGGTAGTGCACTTTTAGGTTACTTCCTTGCTGATATGTGAGGGTGAATAATATACCCTGAAGTTGTATGGTTTCTTGGGTAGACTATATGGAAATGTGTAAGTACGGTGACTAATAATTGAGAGGAACAGGATGGTAAAAAAATAAATATTTACTTGTCTTAGAGCTGGATATGAAGATTCTCTCCCATATGATGATATCATTTTAGAAGACCACAGATAAATGGTGTTGGTCCCATAGCCCGTTGCTTGGGTTTTCTCTGGACTTTGTTGAATTCTGAGGAACAGGGAGTCTGCCTAGGAACAGGGTCTGGGGCAGAAAGGCAGAGTTGCTAGTGGGGCACCCAGAGACCTGGGGCCTGGGATATGGCCTACAATCCTTCCCCAGGAGCAAAAGGCTACATTATTTTTTAATGAAAAGATTTTTTACATTTTTAGTGTTTCATACATTAATATACTGAATTCATGATATTTTGACAAAGTAATCTCCAAACCTATCCCCTTCCGCTTCCCATTACAGCTCTTCTTCCTTGCCGGTCTCCTTCTTCCATTCATGTCTTTTTCCCACTGAGTTTCACCCTGTCTTACTTTGATGGCGTGTGCCTGAGTATTTGCTTAGGCATGACTCATGTATAAGTGGATATACCATTGAGTAAAATATCCCCCCTGCCAGCCTTCAACATTAACTCTCATCCGTCTCACAGAGAGGTGTGGGGTCTTTTGGAAACACTCCCCTTCCATGGTGATATGTTAACAGGACAAATTCCATGCAGGTTCTTGTGGAAATAAATATAGGTATAGTGAATTTGTGGATGCAACATCACTGTCATGTCCAGAAGACACTGCCTGCCAGTATGCCTGCCCCCTTCAAGCTGATAACAATCTTGCTGCTACCTGTACTGCCCATGTTCCTTGAATCTTGGGGTGGGGGTGGCTTAGATGTCCTGTTTAGAGTCAAGAAATCCATAACCACTTATTTTGAACTCCTTGGCCAGTTATGATTTTATGTAATAAACACCTTTCATCTCAAAAGAAAGCTTGTAGATTGAAAGTGGAGTGCTCCTCAGTTCTATGGGTACAATGACAGATGTTTAAAAGGCAGTTTGATACAGTGTCTTTACAGCTAAACCTTAATAGTTTGCACACTTCTAGAGCCTATGTTCTTCCATTTCAGTGACTCTTGCCTTGATTTACAGCACCAGGATCACTGCTGAAAAGTGAGCCTTAAACTCATCCAGAAGGATGTTGTTTGTCCCTTTGACTTTCATGCCACTATTATACTGATGCCAGGGTGGTTGCTATTGTAGCTTGCAACTTTCACAATTTTCCCAAGTCCTAAATATGTGATATCTCCTGATAAGTTGTTGGTCAGAAATATCTCAAAGGTCCCCAAAGCAGTATATGTTCTAGCCTTTGCTCTTGGCTATCCTCCAGAAATTAACAATTAAGAACCTATTGCTGAAGATGTAATACACATTGATCATACGAGATGGCTATACCCACTGGAACTGGTCTGTAAGCTTCCTTCTTCCTGGACAGCTTTTATAATACCAGAAAATATCTCATAAGCTGCTGGAAAAGAAAAACAATCAGCCTCATTGGTCCATAAAAGTTGCAAGCTACAAATAGTCACCTATTAGCTATTAATTCTACTTATCCATTAAACATTACAGTTTTCTATAAATCCACTCTATTGACCTGATAGAAGACCAGGAGTTACCATTATGTTGCAAGTATTTAGATGGTGCTGGAGCTTTTGCTATGACTGTGTTGGCACATAGGAAACACATCTCCATATCTTTATAATAGCTTGTTGTCCTTAAGGGACACAATTGGAGGGTTTCTGGTTTTATTTTTAGCAGTATATCATTTTTAGCGTTTAATGACTGCATCCTTCTCTCTCTAAATTCTAGATTCATAGAGCTGAAGTTAGCTTGAGGTGAGCCCAAGAACAGGATAGATTCCCTACTGTGCTAGGACTCTGCTCCAGTAACACAGCTTTGTAACTGGGCAAAGCCAATGGAGCCTGAATCCTCTTTCACTCTAAATTAGTGCTTTCTCATAGATCCTGAGTCCTTTACAAACAGACTTATCTCTACTTGATGACCCTGAAGCTCAGCTTAGTGTTCCACTGAGACCACACTTGAATTTAGATTAGAACTATCATGATCTCAGAAAGTAGATTCACAGGCAGGCTGTGGATTTTCTGAGTCAGTACTGGCATGAATAAAACTTCAGTGTGGGATGTTCTCAATAAGATGCATAAATCTTATTTCTTTGACGCTTATGAGTAATCTTTATTCTTTTTTAAGAAGTAATATTTATCACATAATATTCAGCATATATGAGTTAATTTGAATCTCACAATAAAACAAATTGCTAGCTAACAGAAACATTAACAGTCCATTGATTATACATCATTGGTGACTGTTAATTTCAATCTCCTTGAAGCCTTACCACTGAGTGTTGGCATCCATGTGGTAGTTAGATAACCAATGTCTACTTGAAAAATTAAGATTGAGTTTCAGGCACATCTGTGAAAAAAAATCATAGTTAGGCAAGTCCTTGAGCAAGTTTGTAGAAGAGTATCTAACTGAGGTTGGAAAAACCAGGCCCGTAGTGGGTGGGATCATTCTCTGGACAGGTGGATAAGATGGACAGAACTGATTCAATAGTTTGTCATATTTGAGTATATTTTTGCAGACTTGTAACCTTGCAAGTAAATTTGCCTTTTTCTCTGTGATTTCTGTGGATATGGAATGGTCAGTCCCCTTGGTCCCTGATATTGGTAAGAATTCAGCCAAACTGATCTATGAACTGCAACAGCACATCCTAAGGAGTCATAAAACTTCCTTGATCCCCTAAGCTGTTTGGTCATGATTTATTTGCAACATGCAGGCAACCTATACATTACTGAAAGTGCTTTCACTTGAGCAGGATGAGGAAAATACAAAATAATATGGCAGGAAAAAGAAGAGTTAGGAATTGTAAATCAAGCGCTAGTACCTGTGGAAGAGTGAAGTGTCACCCACATCTTCTAGGACATTCTCCTGACTAAAAATAAAAAGAAATCTTTATGACTGAAGTGCTCATTAGGGCTACATGTGCAATTAACAATTTGTATTAGTAGAGGAGTGTTGTGAGAATGCCACAGATAATGCAATGTGTTTAGCTCAGTACATGGTTGTTTAGAAAAGAATTTCCATTTCTTTTTAAATGCTCACTAAAGGCACAAGATGGCATGGAAGAAAGATGTTTTGCTATTAAGCATGTAATTCCAGCACTCAGGATGTTGAGGCAGGAGGGTGATAAGTTCAAGACTAGCCTGAGCTATAAAGTAAGATTCCATTCAAACCCAACTAAACCAGCTAAACAGCAACAGCAACAATAGTGTCATAGTTAGCACAGGTGTCAACTTGACAGTTGAGGATTTGAGCTCTGAGCACATTTGTGGAGAATTAATGGTTGAGTTAAGCCCAGAGCAAACATGCAGAAGACTGTCTGGCTGATGGGGAAGGCCCAGGTGGGTGGGATTAGGCCCTGGAATAAAACATAGAGAGGTGGTCGAGAGAATTGGCATTCTTGTGTGCACTTGGCCAGACATGCTGGTCTGGCAAGTAAGGACCGTCCCTCTCTTAGCCATCAAGTAGAGATGGTGTGGCCAGTTTCCTTGGCCTCAATGTTGGTGTATGCTCTCCTGTTAAGCTGGACTACAGACTGTAACTGGACTATCATAAGAAAGTAAACCCCTTGTTCCATTAAGCCATTTGATCGTCATTTATCAGCAATCATACAGGCTGACTGCAACAAATAGCAAACCTCACCCTAACAAAAGAAGATAGATATTGTGCTTTGGAGTTACAATTAAAACTTAGGGATGTTACAGAAATATAAAGTGGCTTTGTTAAGTTACCCTATAGACCTCATCTTCATCTGTAAAATAACAACATCATCATTTCCAAAAATTGTGAGGAAGTTAAAAGAAATGAAACAGTATCTCACAGAGTGCCCGTCCATCAGCACCACGTGGCAATAATGACAGTCAATATTTATTGGCTTCTCACGACAATATGGCACTTTGCTTGGCATTTTAAGTAGGTACAACTGTTCATTTGAGGGATAAATAGTCAGAAACTGACAGATTGTGATTTGCTCGAAGTCACATGACTAACTTATGTTTACTTTTGAACTGAAATTATTAGAAAAGAGATGAGGAAAGAGAAAGCACAAACCCAGACTTCATGCATGAAGACTGAAGTTTATTCAAGAAACTCCACCATGGGGGTAGGAATTCCCTGTGGAATATGGGAATCACTATGGTTTTGGGGTTGTAACAGTTAAGCATGGGGGAGGGTAGAAGAACTTTTGGTTTGACTGACTCATTCGGTCCATTCATTATTTTTTATCTGTTTCCTTAGGATGACCAGAATCTGTCCAGTTGTTTGTTTTCTTTATCAGATTCTATTAATATTTTATGGTGGGGTAATTTAGTTTCTCCAGTTTGTGATCTGGTTCTGATCTGTCAGAAATTATGTCATTTTCATCTCACAGCTCATTAATTTAATCAGTGTGCCATATTGACATGCACCAGTAAAGCGAAATAGTTTTGTACTAGGGAATTTAGAACTGTGTGCTGGGGGACATAGTGCTGATAGTTAAGGCAACGCTGGGAGAATAGGGAAAATGGGAGCATAAAAGCTGAATGGTGCCAGAGAATGTCCCACTGAAATGACTGCATGTGAAGTGCAAACAGACAAGAGGTGTGTCCGCAATCACAGAGGCAGATGAGGAGAGGGAAGAAAACTGTAAAAGAGGAGGGAAGAGAAAATACTTGAATATATCAAGTCAAATAATTAGAAGCCAGGATGAAGTCCCCAAGAATCTAACCATTGATGATTCAATGACATTTAAAGACTTCCAGAAAAGAACAGTTTATCCCTCTGTTGGGATGACTATATTCTCACAAGCATGATTCTTTTTTTTATTATTAATACATTTTTATTATTATTTCAGCTCATACAAACTTAATAGGTACACCAGTTCCCTCCCTCCCTCCTGCTCCCCCCATACCCCCTGCTCCCCCTCCCCACCCCCTCTCTCCCTATCCTCCAGTGCCTCCTGCCCCAATTCCCAGAAAGTCCTTTCTTGTGCATTCACAAGCATGATTCTTATGGGAGGAAGATAATGCCAATCCCAAGAAAGCCATGGTAATTCTAGCATCACATCTTAAAACCTCTCATTAGTAGAGAAAATAGTAGTGAAGAATCTTAAGATCACTAGGAAAACAAGAGTCAGGAGGAAGGAGTTCTCAGAAACCTGTAAATACTTTTATAAAACCTATCCATTTATAGAATCTATCTGCTCCAGTCAAAAGAACATTAGTATTTAATCCACTTAAATAATATCCAGTACTTGTATTACATAATTAATGTAGATAGAATATTAAAATTACTCTCTTATTGAACTTTTGGAAGGAGTTTGGAATTTCATTTCACTTTGTTGTGGATATCTTTTCCTTATTTAATTTCTGGCCAAATGTTTACTTGCTTTCTGATGAGGTGACTGAGGTATTGTCTCCTGTTTTCCTGGTCTGTCTGTAGTCCCACTTACAGATACATCAGCATACAGCAGCAGTTGTGTTACTTTACAGATTTGTAGTACTCCACTCTCACTTCCTAAGCAATGAGAGCCCAAGCTCTGTGCGTTCAGGTCTCTTTTTCTCTTTAGATACCAAGTCCTCTTCTAAAATCTTTAGCTCTGCCTTTCTATTTCTAAAGCTCAGCTTCTTTTTCTGACGATATCAATAGGCATGGGTCATATTCTGTAAGATCAGTGTACCTCCATGCTCTAGTATTTTGAGCAGGGATGTGTAGAAGGACTGTAACCTATTGCTTTGGAATTCATCACACACATTTCTGTATTTTCACTGATAAAATATTACTCTACTAACTCTATTTCATGGATATCCAGTGACTTGTCCTTGAGCTAGCACTTCAAAGGTAATTTTCATTCAGCTGTGATATCTTCCTCAAAATTGCGCATGAGGCTGATTGATGTGGCACTGTCAACACACTCATAAAGAATATTTGAATTATCATTTGATGTCAAAGGAAACAACAAGGATAGATGTTTGTACAACAATTAGTAGCTTACTACATACCAGTAACAAACATACTGAGACGGAAATTCCTAATAGCCTAAAAAATGCCTTGGAATAAACCTAACCATGAAGCAAAAGATCTCTACAATGAAAACTATACAACACTGAAGAGAGAAAGAGAAGAAGGCACTGGAAGATCAAAAGACATTTTGTGTTCATGGATCAGAAGAATTAATCTTGTGAAAATGACTATCTTAATAAAAAATCCATAAACTCAGTGCAATCTCATCAAATTCCAAAGCCATTCTTCATAGAAATAGAAGAAAAATCTTCTTTTTATAATGGAGAAAGGAGATTTATTCAGTTTATAGTTCCAGAGGGAATATGTAGTTCATTATGGTGGGAAAGACATAGATGTTTGGCAAAAGCTAGAAACAACTTAAGTCATATCCATCATGAAGACTCAGAGACCTCAAACTATTAACTGCAAGAACAGTTCTCTTGGATAGGGTGGGACTAACCAATGTCAAGTCCCACCTCTTGTGAACTCCCTTCCTCCAGCATGGCTCCACCTCCCAAAGGTGCCATGAACTTCCCAATCACTGACAGCAGCTAAGAATTCAAACACATGACCCTGTGAGGGACAACTCACATTTCAAACAATGACATCTCCACCCCTGGCCCCCAGAAGTTCATAACCATCTCATGATGCAAACCAGTCAGTCTGGTTTCAGAATTCCCATAGATATCCCAAAAGTCCAGAGTCCAAAGCCTCCTGTAACATCAAAAGACAAGTTACTTACTTTCAATATACAATGGCTCAGAATAAACATTCCCATTCCAAAAGGGAAGATTGGGGGCATATCCAGGAAAGGTTGGTCTGCAATAAGACAAAAAACCAGCAGGACAAACTTTAAATGCTGAAGTTCCATGTTAAATAGATGAGCCACTTGTTAAAGTCATCTCAGTTACAAAGGACTTCAGTTCCACTTCTCTTGTACAATTGCCTGCAGAGCACATCATTTTCTGGGGCTGACTCCACTCATGATGTAAAGCTTTTCTTTACATCTTCACTTTCTGACATCTTCACTTCTCAATAGTAAACCAGGCTTTGGCTCCATGGTAGAAAATGCCCCTTCTGGGGCTCTCTGCTGGTTTCCAATTCTGCCACACATTACCTAAATTCAGTCACTCTCTGAAACCTTGAAGGAAGGATCCATGACCTCCTCACTCTTGCATCTTTAATGTCTCTAAAACCAGTGCCATCTGGACAATGTTGCCATGTTCCACTATAGCTCATTTTGGAGACTTGAATCACAGCTGATTCAGCTTCTCTGTGCTGACTCTGGGCAGCATCTTTCTTGGGCATTTGCTTCAAAAGAGAAGATGAAAAACATTCCTTTGGAACTCTGCTTTTCAGAATACTTTATTATTATTATTATTATTATTATTATTATTTCCTCTCATACAAACTTAACAGGTACACCGGTCCCCTCCCTCCCTCCACGTCCCCCCAACCCCCTGCTCCCTCCTCCCCTCCACCCTCTCTCTCCATCCCCTAGTGCCTCCCTCCCCCTATTCCCGGAGCATCCTTTAATGTGCATGCCAAACTCTCCTCTGGGTCCTCCTCTCCGATGAGGTGCAAGGACCCAGGAGCATTTCCCAGAACCCTTTCCTGTGTTCCCCTTAAGCTCAGGAACACTACTATGACTGTCAGTCCCGAGCTTCCAAGGATCCTAGTACCTTGGTCCATGCTAAACTTTGTGGGGTCAATAATGTGTTGGACATTGTGCAGGTCATGCAAAGTCCTATTATGATTGCTTCGGACCTAACTTGTGTGAAGTATCTTGCATATCATTACTCCTTCATCCTTGTGCTCTTACAATCTTACTGCCCCCTCTTCCACAAATTTCCCTGAGCTTTGGGATAGGGAGACATTAAGCTGGCCCAGTTTGTTGATTTTTTTTTCAGTTTGTTGCTCCTGCAATGCCCTTGGTTCCATCCTGATAGATACTGGATGTCATCCCCTGGCCAGAGACAAAAACCTGTTAAATTAGAGTCTTGTTATAAGAGTATATTAAAAGGTAGATGTAATAAAAGTAGGAGACCATGGTGAGGGAGGGATCAATCACCCATTTACAAAATTTACAAGGGGTCTATCTGACAGCCTATATGCCCTCCCCTTCTAGTGAGATCATACCGAATCAGTTGCAAATGATCAGGAAGGAAAGTCTGTGAACTTAACCAGATGTCACATTACTTATTTGCAGTCCTTGATGGTGGCCTGTTTTCTCTGCTGTAACATGGTCCCTTCTCTCCTTGTTTCTAGCAGGGCCCTCCTTCCCCATCCCTCCTGTTTATAATCTTTGCAATTACTGTAGGTATTAGAGAGATTTGTCTTTGAGTGTCTCTAAGTAGGTTTGGTACTAGGATCCGCCTATTAGGGAATACATACGGCACTTAATTTTCCATGTCTGGGAAACTATACTCAATATAATTGTTTCTAATTCCATCCATTTCCCGGAAAATTGCATTAATTCATCATTTTTGATGGATGAGTAGTATTCCATTGTATAAATGTACCACATTTTCCTTATCCACTCGTCAACTGTTGGACATTTGGGCTGATTCCATGACTTTGCTACAGTAAGCAATGCTGCTATGAGCATGGTTGTGCTTGTGCTATCGAGGTGAATTTTTGCTGTTTGGGGGGTTATTTCCAAAAGTGGAATAGCAGGGTCATATGGCATTTCAATATTTAATTCCTTTAAGAATCGCCAGGCTGCTCGCCAGAGTGGCTGTATGAGCCTGCATTCCTACCAGCAATGTAGGAGAGTTCCCCTCTCTCCACATCCTCTCCAGCATTTGGTGTTGTTTGTATTGTGGATTTTTGCCATCCTGACTAGGGTGAGATGATACCTCAGGGAAGTTTTGATTTGCATTTCCCTGATGGCTAAGGATGTGGAGCATTTTTCAAGATATTTGTTAGACTTTTTAATTTCGTCCCTGGTAAAGTTTCTTTTAAGTTCCAAGGCCCTTTTTTTTAATTGGGCCATTTGTTTACTTGGTGTTTCTAAGTTCTTTGTGCACTCTGGATAATAGAGCTCTATCAGATTTGTGGTTAGTGAAGATTTTTTCCCACTCTGTGGGTTGCCTTTGTGCTCAAGTTACAATCTCTTTATCTGAACAGAAGCTCTTTAATTTCATAAGATCCCATTTGTTGAGTGTTGGTTGTAGTGACTAAGCTATTGGATGTCCATTCAGGAACTGTTGGCCTAGCCCAATCAGCTTGAGGGTGTTCCCTACCCTGTCAACTATGGTTTTTATAGTCTCTGGCTTTATATCGAGGTCCTTGATCCATTTGGAATTAATTCTTGCACATGGTGACAAGTATTGGTCCAGCTTTAATCTTCTGCATGTGGATAGATTTGTAATATAGATTAAGGTTTGGTATGGTTATACCTCAAGCAGTGCTTTTGTTACTCAGGATTGTTTTTGCTATCCTGGGTCTTTTGTGCTTCCATATGAATATTGAGATTGTTTGGCTAACTTCTTTAAAGAATTTCTTTGGAATTTTAATTGGTATAGCATTTTAATTGGTATAGCCAATCCAGGAACATGGGAGGTCTTTCCCCCTTCTGGTGTCTCTACAATTTCTTTCTTTAGGGTTTTAAAGTTTTCATTATAAGCTTTCTTACTTCATTGGTTAGATTTATGCCAAGGTATTTCCTTTTTTTAGGGGTTATAGTAAATGGGATTGTTTCTCTCAGGGCTTTTTCACTTCTTTCATTCTGGGCATATAGGAAGGCCACTGAGTTTTGTATGTTTATTTTGTATCCTGCCACCCTGAAGAACTTCTGTATTAGTTTCAGGAGCTTCCTGGTGGAGTTTTTGGGATTACTCAGGTATAAGATCATATCATCTGCAAATAGAGATAACTTGACTTCTTCCTTGCCAATTTGAATCCCTTTTATGTCCCTTTCTTTTCTTATGACTTTAGCTAAGACTTCAAGTACAATATTGAATAGAAATAGTGAGAGTGGACAGCCATGTCTAGTTCCTGATCAAAGCGGGAATGCTTCAATTTTTTCCCCATTGAGTAGAATCCTTGCTCTGGGCTTGTTGTATACAGCTTTTATTATATTGATAAAGGTTCCTTCCATTCCAACTGAATAGGGTTTTGATCGTAAAGAGCTGTTGGATCTTGTCAAAAGCTTTTTCTGCATCTAGCGAGAGTATCATGTGCTCTTGAACTTTGGACTGGTTTATATGGTGAATTACATTTATTGGTTTGTGTATGTTGAACCAACCTTGTGTGCCTGGAATAAAGCCTACTTGATCCCTGTGAATGATATTTTTGATATGTTTTTGAATCCAATTTGCTAAGACTTTGTTGAGAATCTTTGCATCTGTATTCATCAGAGAGATTGGCCTGTAGTTTTCTTTTTTAAGTGTATCTTTATTAGTTTTTGGGATTAAGACGATATTAGCTTCACAGAATGAATTTGATAGTGTTCCTTCCTTTGCTATTTGATGGAACAGTTTAAGGAGTCTTGGTGTTATTAGCTACTTCAATGTCTGGTAGAACTCTGTGCTGAATCCATCAATTTCCTCATACGTTATAGGACTATTTAAATACTTCACAACTTCCTGATTCAATTTAAGTAAGTTGTGTTTACTTAGGAATTCATCCATCTCTTTTGTGTTGTCAAATTTCACAGAGTATAAGTTTTTGAAATATGATGTTATAATTCTCTGGATTTCTTGGGTATCAGTAATGATAACTCCTTTTCATTTCTAATTTTGTTAATTTGGGTTTTCTCTCTCTTGCTTTTGGTTAATTTAGCTAGCGGTGTATCAATCTTATTGATTTTTTCAAAAAACCAGCTTTTTGACTGGTTGATTTTCTGTATCATTTTCCTACTCTCGATTTCGGATATTTCTCCTCTTATTTTGCTAATCCCCTCTCTTCAACTACTTTTGGGATCGGATTGCTCTAGTGTCTCTAAAGCTTTAAGTTGTATTGTTAAGATACTTATTTCTGATGTTTCCATTTTTTGATGTAGGCATTAAGAGCTATGAATTTACCTCTTAACACAGTTTTCATTGTATCCCAGAGATTTTGTTAAGTTTTATTTTCATTATTGTTTGCTTTCAGGAAATCTTGAATTTCCTTTTTAATTTCTTCCTGAATCCAATTCTCCTTCAGCATCATAGTGTTAAGTTTCCAGGAGTTAGTGTATTTTCTGTTGTTTGTTGTGTTGTGGATGCCAAGCTTTAGGCCGTGGTGATCTGATAACGTACAGGCTAGAATTTCAACTTTCCTGTATATGTGGAGATTCATTTTGTGGCCCAATATGTGATCTATTTTGGAGAAAGTTCCGTGTGCTGCTGAGAAAAAATGTGTATTCTTTGGTGCATGGATGAAAAGTTCAATAGAGATCTGTAAGGTCCATTTCAGCAAGGGTTTGATTAAGCTCCAAAGTGTCTCTGTTAAGTTTTTTACCTGTTGATCTATCCCATGTTAAGAGGACAGTGTTGAAATCCCAAGGAATTATCGTTTTGGGGTTGATTTCTTGTTTTAGATATTGTAGGGTTTGCTTAATGAATGTGGGGGGGCCTGTACAGGGTACATATTTGTTCAGTATTGTGAAGTCTTTCAGGTGAATTGTATCTGTGACTAAAATGTAGTATCCACTGTGTCTCTTATGATTTTTTTTTTATTTGAAGTCCACTTTGTCTGATAGCATAATGGTTATCCTTGCCTGTTTCCTGGTTCCATTATATTGCAGAATTTTGGATCAGCCTTTTATTTTTAGGATATGCCTATCTTTTGTGGTGAGATGAGTTTTCTGCAGGCATCAGATTGATGGATTGTGATTTTTAATCCAAGTTTATAATCTGGGTCACTTGATCGGTGAGTTAAATCCACTAACATTTAATGTTATAATGGAGAAACTATTCTTAATTCTGGACATTTATTATGTTTAGTGGCTTTTGTAAGTGTATTGTTTCGCTTTTAGGTTTTGGTGGCATTATACTTCCCTTCTGTCCTCCTGGATATGCTTGTTTTTTTTCTTCAAGCTTGAGTATCATTCTAGTATTTTTTGAAGGCCTGGTTTGGTGGACATGTATCCCTTCAAGTTGTCTTTGTGCTTAAAAATAATTCTTTCTCCCTGGATATGACAGATAGTTTTGTAGTGTATATTTGCCTGGGTTGACATTTTTGCTCATTCAATAGTTGAAGTACGTCTCTCCAAGCTCTTTTTGCCTTTACTATTTCCGTTGAGAAGTCACTTGTTATTTTAATAGGTTTCCTTTAAAAGTGACTTTTTTTTTCCCTTGAAGTTCTCAGCACCATTTTTTTATCTTGAATGTGGAGTGTTTTAACTATTATTTGCTGTGGAGAGTTTCTATTTTGGTCATATCTGTTTGGGGTGCAGATTGCCTTTTGTATATGGTCTTCTCTTTTTTTAAGATGAGAAAAGTTTTCCTTGATGATAGTTTGAAAAATTTCCTCAGGTGTGGTATTTTGGGATTCTTGTTCTGGTATTCCATGAATACACATGTTAGGCTTCTTCAGGGTGTCCCATAACTCTTAAATATTTCTCTCGAGTATTTTTTTAGCTTTAACAACCTCTTCCATTGAGCTGGTTAATACTCCCACTTTGTCTTCAAGGTCTGAAATTCCATTTTCTGCTTCCTTAGTTCTGCTGATAAGACTCTCTGTTGCATTCTGCATTGAAGATAACTTGTCTTTTAGTTCGGTTTTAAACTCTGCTTGAGTCTGTTTTAACTGCTCTATGCTTGTTTTTGTTTCTTGAACTGTTCATCTCAATTCCTCCAAGTGTCTGTTGTGTTCCTCTTCAAAGTGATTAATGTGGTTATTTAATTCCTCCCAGATTTCCTCTTTCATTGTATTGATCATGATAATGATCATGTTTTGAAAGTCATCATCCTGGGTCAGGCTTTCTTGGCTATTTTCTATGGATTTGTTCTAGTTGGAATCTATCATTATGGGGTTAATTCCTTCAGTGGGAGATTCGTTTTCTTGGGGTTTGTTTTTCATGGATTTGCACTTTGACTTGGTCATTGTCGTTTTAACTCTTAAGACCTTCTTTCAATTTGTGTGTGTTTTTCACTGAACTGAATTATTTGGCCTAGAGCAGCTCCTACTCCAGCTGGCTGGTGGGAGGAGCTGGGAATAGTGGGCTGCCTGGGGTTTGGGGGTGAGCAAGTGGAGCTTACCTAGGTCGCCTTGCATCCTGGCTGGACTGCAGGCGTCCTGTTTCGTTAGGGAAAGGGGCCCTTTCAGAATTCTTATTGGTGGGATGGTTCCCTGATAATGTTGTCCTCAGGGTGCAGCTTTTTCTATTGTCCAAATGAAGAGCAGGCCTTGACTCACTAATGAAAATGATCTCTTTAGCAATAGCCACCATTGTGTGTCTGTATCTTCTTAGTTTAACTCTTTAAGTTTGCATCACATTTTTCATCAACCCTCAGAGTTTTTACTCCATTCTGAGTGATTCCTTTCTCTTTTTCATCATAACTCTGAATGAAAGCACTATAAAGAAGCCATGACATACTGTCAAGACTATCTTGCCTTGAAACATTTTCTGATGAGCACTTGAATTCAATTTCAGACAAACTTTTCTTTTTAAAAAATTTTTATTTATTTGTTTGTTTGTTTCCCCAATCATACAAGCTCAATAGGTAGCTTAGTCCTCTCCCTCTTCCACCTTTTTACAATCCCCCTTGCATCCTCCCTCCTTTTCCCCTTCCTTTCACCCCTTCCCTCCCCATCTCCCAGTGCCTCCTTCTTTCTCCCTTCCATCCCCTGGAGCATTCTTTTGTGTGAATGCCAAATCTCTCTCTGTGTCCTGCATTCTAGTGAAGTGTAAGGACTCAGTGGCATAGCCCAGAACCCTTTATTGGGCTCCCCTTTATTATGGGAATACTATTATTACTGTTAATCCCTTGCCTCCAAGGATCTTAGTGCCTGTGATCCATGCTAGACTTTGGGGGGTCATTGACATGTCAGTCATTGTGCAGGACAGACAAGCTTTTCAAGGGAAAACTTGGTCAATCTGTCAATGCATCACTCCATTTACCCCTCATCTAGTTTGTAACACAGTCTCTGTATCCCTATGGAACCATCATAAGCTGGGCTTCCACTGTTCATGTCTCTCACAACACTAGTCCCTTCTATGTTTTCACTAGAGTGGGCATTTGGGCCTTATCTCCAAGAAGCAAAAACTTTCCCAGCCCAAAGTCCAAAAGTTTTCTGTTTTGTCCAAAAAAATATTTTCAAGAATATACAAGCCACATCAAAACAATGACCATACATCTCTATTTCTTAGTATCAAATTCTCTCAGTTTCACAACACTTCACTTTCTGGTAACAGATTCATTTACTCTCACAGTCACATACTATTTCTAAGTACTAATTTCTATACCAATTACTCTTTGTACTACTAAAACTGAAGCAACTTAAATGGGAAAAAGGGAGATTTATTTGGTTTATTCCAGATGGGAAATACAGTCCATTATGGAAGAAAAGGCATGACTGCCTGTGGCTTAGGTCATTGTAGACATCATAAAGGCAGAGAAAGAGAAAATAAACTGCAAGAGCAGACTGCAAGCTGCAAGAGCAGAAAAAATATTTTTAAAGTTCTATATCAACATCAGAAGCTAAGGAACTGGCCACACTATATCCACTGAGAGAGACTATCCTCACTTGCCAGATTAGCATATCTGGCCAAGTTCATATGGAAGTACAGAAGACCCCAGATAGCCAAAACAATTCTGAGTAAAGAGAATGCTGCTGGAAATATCACTGTACCTGACATCAATCTATATTACAGAGCCATAATAATAGCATCCACAAGTTTTACCTCAAAAACAGGCATAAATGTAGGTCTGTTCAATAGAGTAGAAGACCCAACCATAAACTCATACAGCTAAATCTGCCTGATTGTCATAGTTAGATACAATTGTCAGCTTGAGCTCTGGTCACATTTCCAGAGAAATAGTAGTTGAGTTCAACTCTGAGAGCCTAAAACAGATTTTCTAATAAATGGGAAAGGTTCAGCCCATGGTGGGTGGGACTCATCCTTGGGCAAGTTAAGATGGAGGGAGCTGGTTAAGGAAGTGGGTATTCTTCTGTATACTTGACCAGACATGCTAATCTGGCAAGTGAGGATGGTCCCTCTCTCAGTCGATATAGTGTGGCCATTTCTTTAGCTTCTGATGTTGATATGAACTCTATTACCAAGCTGGACCAAGAACCACAGCCAAGAATTGTAAACCAAATAAAACTCCATGTTCCTCTAAAGAGTTTGTGAATTTATCAGCAACATGAAGGCAATGTTGTTTGATAAAGATAACAAAAATATATATTGATGGAAAGTCAATCTTTTCAGCAAGTGGTGCTTGAAAAACTGAACACTTTTATGTAGAAAATGAAAAGATATCCCTATCTGTCAACTCATACAGAAACTCCACATGAATCAATGACTGATATGCAAAACCTGAAACTATGTAATGGTTAGAGGAAATACTTTAAGACTCAGGCATAGGTAAGGACTTTCTTTGAATAAAACACCAGTTGTTCAGGAAATACTTCTGGGAATTGACAAATGTGGTTGCATAAAATTAAAAGGTACAACAAGGTAACCAATCCAGTGAAGAGTCAGCCTATAGAATCAGTGAGAATCTTTGCTAAATTATGCATCTGACAGAGAATATGTCTAGACTCTACAAAAAAACTCAAAAACCTATCCAAAAATCAATTCATCCCAAAAATGGGCTAAGAAAATGAATAGATAGTTCTCAAAAGATGAGATACAGATACCCAATAAGAATATGAAAATAGTTAATATCGCTAGTCATAAGGGACATGCAAATTAAAACTACTTTGAAATCCCATCTCACCCAGTCATAATGAAGTCATTAAGTAAATACATAGCAAATAATGGCAAGAATATAGTTCTTGTAGTTTAGTCGCTATGAAAATCAATATGGAGGTTCCTCAAGAAGCTAAATATAGATCTTCCATGTGACCCAGGTATGCCTGGGCATTTCCCCAAAAGACTCACACATACATAAAAGTCACGCAAACAAAGGCTTGCATATGGATGTTTACTGTACTGTTTGCAATAGCTAAGTGATAGAATCAACCTAAATAACCATTGCAAAGGAATGGGCAAATAAAATGTGGGAAATACATACAAAGGGTATTTTTTATGTCACCTGCAGAAAATAGATGCAGCTGGAAGCGATCATAGTAAGCAAATAAAGTAAAACTAAACAACAAAAATGACCAATGGCATGTTTTATCTCAATATTGAATTTTAGATTTTATACAGATGCAAAAAAATGTATGGATATACAACATGGAAGTAGAAATGAGATTTTCTAAGGAAAGAAAGGAGGGGTGAAGGAGAATAAGACAGTGAAATGGTAGACAGGAACAAAGTACATTATATTCTTGAATAAAAATGTCCTGATAGAGCTCATCACTATATATAACTAATGTACACTAATTTAAAGGAAAAACACTATTATTTGTAAGTTAAGATATTTAAACAATCTTAGCACCCGCGCGCGCGGCCGCCGGCTTTGCCCCCAGCCCCCTACGCGCCGAACCCCGACCAGCGCCCAGGTGAGAGAGAGCCCCTCCCAGCCCAGCCCCCCACCCCGGAGCCCAGCCACCCGGCCAGCAGCACCCGCGCATGGCTGCTGGCTTAGCCTCCGGGGCCCCGCCCCGGACACCAGCCCCTCGTGCCCTCCCGCCCCGCGCCCGTCCGCCCCCCCCCAAGGTCGCAGGTGAAGAATTCTGCCATCAACATCAGACCCTCTGCCTCTCTGGCCCACCAGCGACCTACGCACGTGGTCCACGGAAGAGACACTGCAACTCAGAATTCAATAGAGTCCAAAGGAAACTCAAGCAAAACTCTAAGGAACAAAGGGAACACAGGCCATACATCTGAACTTCACTACAACCATTGTATCACATGCGCGAGATTCTTCACATCCAGCCCAAAGATAAGTAAACTTTTTTTTTCTTTTCTGTCACCTTACTGATCCTTTCTAGTATCAATGCTGTAGGTCAGCTTCCTCATACAGCCACCCCAAAAACATACAACTCCAGGGATATACCACCCACCCTCACATTTCACCAAGACACTAAATCGTAAAAGTGCACTACCATACTTATATTCATCCCCTGGTTACTTAACTGACGTACTAACATCCTAGCAGTCTCATCTAGGATATAAAAATACCAATACACAAATATACCCAATCCAAGGCAAGCACTAGTAACAACTGGCAGGTGTAACAATACCAACTACATCGGTTCAGTGAAAAACACACAGAAACTGAAAGCTCCTAAAAAACAAAACAACAATGTACAAGTCAAAGTGCAGATCCACGAGAAACAAAACCCAAGAAGACCAATCTCCCACCAAAAGAATCAATCCCATAACGATGGATTGTGACCAGAACAAATCCATAGAAAATAGCCATGAAAGCCAGACCCAACATAACGACTTTCAGAGTATGATCATTACCATGATTAATAATATGAAAGAGGAAATCCGAGAAGAGTTAAACAACCGTATCAACCACTTTGAACAGGAACACAACAGGAACCAGGAAGAGTTGAGAAAAACAGTTCAAGAAACAAAAATAGATATAGACCAGGTAAAACAGTCTCAGGCAGAGTTTAAAATTGAACTAAGAGATAAGTTATCTTCAACCCAAAACTCAACAGAGAGTCTTATCAGCAGAACAAATGAGGCAGAAAATAGAATTTCAGATCTTGAAGACAAAGTAGGAGAATTAACCAGCTCAATGGAAGAGATTGTTAAAGCCAAAAAGATACTGGAAAGCATTCAAGAAATATGGGACACCCTGAAGAAGCCTAACATGCGCATTCATGGAATACCAGAACAAGAATCCCAAAATACCACACCTGAGGAAATATTTCAATTCATCATAAATGAAAACTTCCCACAACTAAAGAATGAGAGGCCTATCCAAATACAAGAGGCATTTCGCACTCCAAACAGATATGACCAAAATAGAAAATCACCACGGCAAATAATAGTCAAAACACTCCACATTCAAGACAAAGAAAGGGTGCTGAGAGCTTCAAGAGAAAAAAAGCAAGTCACTTTTAAAGGTAAACCTATTAGAATAACAAATGACTACTCAATGGAAACAGTAAAAGCAAGAAGAGCTTGGGGAGACATACTTCAAGTATTAAATGAGCAAAAATGCCAACCCAGAATGATATACCCAGCAAAACTATCTGTCATGATTGAGGGAGAAAGAAAAGTTTTCCAGCACAAAGACAACTTGAAGGGATACATGTCTACCAAACCAGGCCTTCAAAAAATGCTAGAAATGATATTCAAGCTTGAAGAAAAGAACAAGCGTATCCAGGAGGACAGAAGGGAAGTATAATACCACCAAAATATAAACATCAAACAACATGCTTACAAAATCTACTAAACATAAAAAATGTCCAGCATTAAAAATAATTTCTCCATTATAACATTAAATGTCAACGGCATTAACTCACCGATTAAGAGACATAGATTACAAACTTGGATTAAAAACCACAATCCAACAATCTGCTGCCTTCAGGAAACTCATCTCACCACAAAAGATAGGCACGTCCTAAGAATGAAAGGCTGGTCCAAAATCTTGCAAGCTAATGGAACCAGGAAACAGGTAGGGGTAGCAATTATGCTTTCAGACAAAGTGGACTTCAAACCAAAGAAAATCATAAGAGACACAGATGGATACTACATTTTAGTCACAGGTACAATTCACCAGGAAGACTTCACAATACTGAACATATATGCACCCAATATGGGCCCCTCCACATTCATTAAGAAAACCCTACAGCGTCTAAAGCAAGAAATCAACCCCCAAACGATAATTCTTGGGGATTTCAACACCGCCCTCTCAACATGGGATAGATCAACAGGTCAAAAGCTTAACAGAGACACTTTGGAGCTTAACCAAACCCTTACTGAAATGGACCTTACAGATCTCTATTGAACTTTTCACCCATTCACCAAAGAATACACATTTTTCTCAGCAGCACATGGAACTTTCTCCAAAATAGATCACATATTGGGCCACAAAATGAATCTACACAAATACAAAAAAGTTGAAATTCTAGCCTGTGCCCTATCAGACCACCACAGCCTAAAGCTGGACATCCACAACAACACAACAAACAAGAGAAAATACACTAACTCCTGGAAACTTAACAATATGATGCTGAATGAGAACTGGATTCAGGAAGAAATTAAACAGGAAATTCAAGATTTCCTGAAAGTGAATGAAAATAAAAATACAACTTACCAAAATCTCTGGGACACAATGAAAGCTGTTTTAAGAGGCAAGTTCATAGCTCTTAGTACCTACATCAGAAAAATGGAAATATCAGAAATAAATAATTTAACGATGCAGCTTAAGGCTTTGGAGAAACTTGAGCAATCTGATCCCAAAAGTAGTAGAAGAGAGATTAGCAAAATAAGGGGAGAAATATCTGAAATTGAGACTAAGAAAACAATAGAAAAAAATCAACCAGTCAAAAAGCTGGTTCTTTGAAAAAATCAATAAGATTGATATACCCCTAGCTAAATTAACCAAAAGCAAGAGAGAGAAAACCCAAATTAACAAAATTAGAAATGAACATGGAGTTATCACTACTGATACCCAAGAAATCCAGAGAATTATAACATCATATTTCAAAAACTTGTACTCTGTGAAGTTTGACAACAAAAAAGAGATGGATGAATTTCTAAGTAAACACAACCTACCTAAATTGAATCAGGAAGTTGTGAATTATTTAAATAGTCCTATAACATACAAGGAAATTGAAGAAATAATCTCGAATCTTCCCACCAAAAAATGTCCTGGGCCAGATGGATTCAGCACAGAATTCTACCAGACATTTAAGGAGTTAATAACACCAATACTCCTTAAACTGTTCCATCAAATAGCAAAGGAAGGAACACTACCAAATTCCTTCTATGAAGCTAATATTGTCTTAATCCCAAAACCTAATAAAGATTCACTTAAAAAAGCAAACTATAGGCCGATCTCTCTGATGAACACAGATGCAAAGATTCTCAACAAAGTCTTAGCAAATTGGATTCAAAAACATATCAAAAAGATCATTCAAGTAGGCTTTATCCCCGGCACACAAGGTTGGTTCAACATACGCAAATCAATAAATGTAATTCATCATGTAAACCAGTCCAAAGTCCAAGACCACATGATACTCTTGATAGATGCAGAAAAAGCCTTTGACAAAATCCAACAGCCTTTTATGACCAAAATGCTAGAGACAGTAGGAATGGAAGGAACCTTTATCAATATAATAAAAGCTGTATACAACAAGCCCACAGCAAGGATTATGCTCAATGGGGAACAATTGGAAGCATTCCCACTTCGATCAGGAACTAGACAAGGCTGTCCACTCTCACCACTTCTATTTAATATTGTACTTGAAGTCTTAGCTGAAGCCATAAGACAAGAAAGGGACATAAGAGGGATTCAAATCGGCAAGGAAGAAGTCAAGGTATCCCTATTTGCAGATGACATGATCTTATACCTGAGTGATCCCAAAAACTCCACCAGGAAGCTCCTGGAACTAATTGAGAAGTTCAGCAGGGTGGCAGGATACAAAATAAATGCGCAAAAATCAGAGGCCTTCATATATGCCCAGAATGAAAGAAGTGAAAAAGCCTTGAGAGAAACAATCCCATTTACTATAGCCCCTAAAAAAATGAAATACCTTGGTATAAACCTAACCAAGGAGGTAAAAGACCTTTACAATGAAAACTTTAAAACCCTAAAGAAAGAAATAGCAGAAG
Source organism: Typhlomys cinereus (assembly GCA_023101885.1). Taxonomy (NCBI): domain Eukaryota; kingdom Metazoa; phylum Chordata; class Mammalia; order Rodentia; family Platacanthomyidae; genus Typhlomys; species Typhlomys cinereus. The sequence goes on from JALPQD010000247.1 coordinate 2,288,322, forward strand.
ACACCAGAAGGTGGAAAGACCTCCCTTGTTCCTGGATTGGTAGAATCAACATTGTAAAAATGACCATCCTACCAAAGGCAATATACAAATTTAATGCTATACCAATTAAAATCCCAAAGCAATTCTTTAAAGAAGTTGACCAAATAATCTCAAAATTCATATGGAGGCACAAAAGACTCAGGATAGCAAAGACAATCCTGAGTAACAAAAACACAGCTGGAGGTATTACCATACCAAACCTTAGTCTATACTACAAATCCATAGTTATAAAAACTGCCTGGTACTAGCTCCAAAATAGACACACAGATCAATGGATAAGGGTTGAAGACCCAGATATAAGCCCACAAAAATACAGCCATTTGGTCTTTGACAAATGGGCCCAAAGAATCCAATGGAAAAAGAACAGCATCTTCAACAAATGGTGCTGGCAAAACTGGATCTCCACATGCAGAAGATTAAAGCTGGACCCATACTTGTCACCATGTACAAGACTTAATTCCAAATGGATCAAGGACCTTGATTTAAGGCCAGAGACTTTAAAAACCATAGTTGAAAGAATAGGGAACTCCCTCAAGCTGATTGGGCTAGGCCAACATTTCCTAACAGACATCCAATGGCACAGTCACTGCTACCAACTCTCAACAGTTGGGATCTTGTGAAATTGAAGAGCTTCTGTTCAGATAAAGAGATTGTAACATGAGCTCAAAGGCAACCCACAGAATGGGAGAGAATCTTTACTAGCCACATATCTGATAGAGCTCTACTGTCCAGAGTGCACAAAGAACTTAGAAAATTAAACTCCAAGGAAAACAATGGCCCAATTAAAAAATGGGCCCTGGAACTTAAAAGAAAGTTTACCAGGGATGAAATTAAAATATCTAACAAATATCTTAAAAAAATGCTCCACTTCCTTAGCCATCAGGGAAATGCAAATCAAAACTTCCCTGAGGTATCATCTCACCCCGGTCAGGATGGCAAAAATCCACAATACAAACAATGACAAATGCTGGAGAGTATGTGGAGAGAGGGGAACTCTCCTACATTGCTGGTGGGAATGCAGGCTCATACAGACACTCTGGTGAGCCGTCTGGAGATTCTTAAAGAAATTAAAGATTGAAATGCCATATGACCCTGCTATCCCACTTTTGGGAATAACCCCCCATGCAGCAGAGGTTCGCCTCGATAGCACAAGCTCGACCATGTTCATAGCAGCACTGTTTACAATAGCAAAGTTATGGAATCAACCTAAATGTCCAACAGTTGACGAGTGGATAAGGAAAAGGTGGTACATCTATACAATGGAGTACTACTCAGCCATCAAAAATGATGAATTACTGGAATTTGCTGGGAAATGGATGTCATTAGAAACAATTATATTAAGTGAAGTATCCCAAACCCAGAAAATTAAGCGCCGTATGTACTCCCTAATAGGTAGCTCCTAGTACCAAACTCACCCAGCCCACATTGAGACACTCAAAAGTAAACCTATATAACACAGTAATTGCTAGGATTATGAACAAGAGAGATGGGGTAGGAGGGCCACACCAGAAACAAGGAGAGAGGGGACCATGTTACAGCAGAGAAAATAGGCCTCCATCAAGGTCTGCAAGTAAGTAATGAGAAACCTGGTTAAGTTCACAGACGTTCTTTCCTGATCTCACCAGAAGGGGAGGGCATATAGTCTAGCAGATAAAAAGTAATCATTTTGCAAATGGGTGATGGACCCTTCCCTCACTGAGGTTTCCTACTCTTATTACATCTACCCTTGAATGTGCTATTATAACAAGACTCCAGTTTAACAGCTTTTTGTCTCTGGCCAGGGGGTGACATACAGTGCCCAGCAGGATGGAGTGAAGGGCATTGCAGGAGCAGCAAAACTGCAAAAGAAAATCAACAAACCACAATCCAGAACTTCAGAGACTCTATATCAATCACATAGAACTAGGCTAGCCTAATCTCTCCCCATCCTGGAGCTCAGGGACATTTGCGGAATAGGGGGCGGTAAGATTGTAAGAGCAAAAGGATGGGAGGAGCAACGATTTGCAAGATTCTCAACAATAGTTGGGGCCAAAGCAATCATAATGGGACTTTGCATGCCTTGCGCAATGTCCAGCGCACTGTTGCCCTCATAAAGTCTAGCATCTGTTAAGGGCACCGAGATCCCTGGAGGCAAGGGATTGACAGCCATAGTAGTGATCTTATGCTTAAGGGGAACAAGAGAAAGGGCTTATGGAAATGCCACTGGGCCCTTATATGTCATCGTAGAGGAGGACCCAGTGGAGAGTCAGGCGTACACAATCAAGGACTCTCTGGGAATTGGGGGGGAGGCACTGGGGGATGTGAAGGGAGAGGAGGAGGAGGAGGGGGTTTGGGGGGAGGAGGGGGGAGGGAGGGAACTGGTAAAAAATTTTTAAAATGTATAATTAAATTTTTAATAAAAAATAAATAAATAAAAAGAAAAAGTGAAAAAAAAAAAAAGAAAGACATGGGTACTGTTTCCAGATTTGGGTAAATATGGTATAGAGATGATTAGGATATTATTATATAGTAGATGTTGTATTATTGACACCTAAATATTTCATTTTCTTCAGAGCTATTAAATATGGAATTATTTAAAAAAGATATTTAAACAATCTTGCTTAAAATATATTAAATGCAAGCAGTATACACCTGAAGTGCTGACTTCTTTTGGCACCAAAACTAGTCACGATTTGGTAGCACTTTTCTTAAAAGACTTGGTACTGTGTTTTCAGAGTGTCTAATATTGAATTCCTCTGCATCAAACACTTGAATCTAAAATTCCTGTTCTTATTTATTTCTTTTAAGAAGAGTCAGTGTTGCTTAAGGTACTAGAGAAGTGACACTTAGAGTAAAATTCAAAGTTGTCTTTACACATGGATGAAAAATGGAGTGTGAGTCTGGCCCTTCTTTGAAGGTGCTAACAGAGCAAGGCTTTGTACCTCTAAAGCTGAAGCTGCCTAGTGCCTGTACCTGATGATATTGATGTTCCTTGGGAAGGCCCCTCACAATAGGCAGCTGACTATGGAATAACCGTTCTCTGTTCATTCAGACTTCAACAGAAAGCGCAGTCTAATGTACACTTCAATGATACATTCATTTGAAGGAGGGATGTCTTACATGCTGAACTGTTCCAAAAGATCAAAACAGAAAGAAAGCAAATATTGCACATTTTGATTTAATAAGGACCAGGATAAGTTAGTTACCTTAAGTGATAGTAGAAGTGAATCCAGAGTGATAAGATAGTGTCTTGAAATGAAGATGATTTGGGAAAAGCCAAACTGTCCTATGACAGTCTGAGACTTTATGTGCTCTGTTACAATTTATTGCTGTTTCTGTGAGACAAATCTTTTTATGCATCCCAGGCTGGTCTTCAATTTGCTATATAGTCGAAGCAGATCTCAAACTTGAGAAATCCTCCTGCTTTGGGCTCCTGAGTGTTGGGATTCCAGGTGTGTATCATCATTTCTGATAGATTTTTCTACAGAAGAATATATTCATATGTTGGTTAACTAGAAAGTCTGAATCTGTGAAAAGTTGCTGTAGTATGGATTGAGTGATTGTGGCAGTTCTTCTGCATCGGTGCTGATAAATTCATGACTGAATACCTTAGGAGAACGAGGAGTTTTATTTTTGGTTTACAATTGTCCAGTTTGTCCAGTTTGGCAGGAGAACCCACACCAGCATCAGGGGTGGAAGAAATTGGCCATTTCATAATCACAGGACTGCTTAGAGGGACAATCCTCATTTGCTACACCAGCATGTCTGGCCAAGTATATCAAAGGATCCCCAATTTCTCAATCAGTTCCTTTTCTACAGGCTTATTTGTGGCTCAATTCAACTTCCAATTCTCTACAAAAGTGCCCAGAGCAGTAAACAAACTTCTACCCAGATCTGTCTCCTTTGGATTAAGACTCAGTTCCATATAGCAGGATATGGTTCAGCACTGGCTGACTGTTCTCTAGCCAAATAGAGAGATGCCCGAGAATAGAGTGAAACTCTGATGGGCAGAGCTCCTTGTCTGCAGCTCTGTGCCTATCTTCCTCACCCGAAGAAGAAACTCTAGTTTTGGCAGGTGTGATACAAAAAACAGACCTTGACACTGAAAAACCATTAACTTCACAGTATGGCTACCTTTGACTGTGACTGAAAGATAATTTAAAAGAAAGATTTCCAAGCTGATCACAATTCAGTGGTGAGAAAGGAATGTGTTAAGATTCTATTTTAAAAGGAGAGAAAGGAAACAGTCACTACTAGAATATCCTGTGAATAGACAAAACAGACCTTCTGTTCAGGCAGGACATGCGTCATTGATAGACCGACTTGACCTCCATTGGTTCTGCTCCCTGGGAGATACTTCTGGTCTGAGTCTTTTCACTTATACCCTGATGTACCTTGGGGGTGAAGCATGCACTTTATGAAGATGGGTCATTTCTGTAGTACACATTCTAACAGCATAAATCCCAAGGTCAAATGATTGCATTAAGAATTAGGCATGCAGACTGCTGTCAGTCAGGCCAGGACTACCTTTAGCATTTCCACTTATTTGCATATTTAATGATAATTTCTAGTGTGTTCAAGGGACTCGCCCATGCCTAAAGTCACACATTTTCTCAGGCTGTTTCTTGTTCATTCACCTGGTCTGGAGTTGATCTTTTTCCCTTAAGTCACTTCAAAACCATGCTTGTCTTAGGAGAATCAACAACAGGAAACCCTAGGCATTGTCCTAGATCCAGGTACCTGATAGATACACTATCACCTCTATCACACAGAAATGTCAGAAAACAATGGTGGGGCAGGCTGAGTCAGCACTACGTAACAGATTCATTTCATTTCCCCTCTAAGTTTTCCTCCTTTGGCATCTAATTCATCAAGCAGAGAATGCAGCATTCTACCTTGAACATTTCTGGATTACCCAGCTTGTACTTCAGAGCATTTTAGAGGAAAAGTGACCTCCTTCAATAGAACTGCTTTGTCTTTCTTTTTCTGTGTTTAGAAGCCAGTTGAGTCTAAATTTATGTCTTATAAACTATTACAAAGATGGAATGAAATGGTTAAAAACTTAACAACGGCCTCAAATTTGTCAAATGGTCCCCTAAGAGGATAATCTGTTCACATGCAAGGTCTCTGCAATAAGGCAACATTTTAGAGAAATATGTGCAAAGTAGAGTATCCTGTCTCCTACCTGGGAAAAACAAGTTCTCCATATTATGGTATATAAGAAATCTATAAAGAGTAACTTTTTATAATATATATAAGAACCTTCCAGACAAGTGACTACAGAGTTGGTTCAGAGGATGAATAGATGCTAACAATAACCGTTGAAGCTTTATCCAGCATACACTTAAACAGTAGCATCCTGTACTCCGTAAAGGCAAGAATAACAAAGTGAAGAAAAGCATTCCAGAAACCCCCCTGCCCATCCTCCTTTGGTCTTAGAAGTCCAAACTGGGCACACCTGTGCCTGAAATAATTTCGAAAAATACTTAGCTTGCCTAAGCAGTGTTGAAGCACTACCTCTGGATGCACGGAAGAGCCTCTCTTCCCTGAGCCCATGTCTGCCTGCGCAAAGCAGTTCCATTAGAAATGAGTTGGGGTGGCCCAGGGAAAGGCATTATTTGCCCTAGAAGTCCAGAATGAGAAAGACATGAAAAGTGGCAGCACCTAGTAAATAGCAAATATCTTCATAACACTTTTGAAAACACTCTGAGGAAGTTTAAGAGCCACTTGTGGCTTATGTGCTGATTGGGAACCCTTAGCATGAGCCAGGGAGAGCAGAGAAGGCGAACAATCAGCCAAAGGCAAGAGGGTAAAGCAAAGGAATGGGAACTTGGAAAAGGGAGGACTGGTAAAGGAAAGGGAAAATAGAGAATAAAGCAATAAAATTCCTTCCCCGAGATTCCCACAGTGGATAGGAGGTAAAGTATTTCCACGGTTTCTTCTGGGAGGAGATGAAAATGGAGCAAGGCCTGGGGCTACTGAGTAGACTTAATTCTATAGGCCTTCTTCAAGAAAAAAAGAAGAAACATTTTTCTTAAAATACTTGGTAGGAAAGTGATGATTGGCTTAAAATGGGGAAAGAAATCTAGACACATGACAAATTTTGAAAATGCAACTAAAATCTAGGACAATGACATTACTTTTGTGAACTAACTGGTTGACACAACTCTTTAATAGTTTACCTCTTCACGCTGATGGTAATTTTATAATGTTTTATAGCTATACTGAGAGATACATGGCATAGTTCTAGCACACTTTATAAAAACGTTTTATTTCAGTTGTAATACATAAAATATGTGAGTTCACACACAGGTGCCCTCTGTGTGCAGCTTCAGGCCTTTCAAACACTGACACTCACATCCAATAAGAGGAATAATATTTACATTATAGTATGTATAGTATAGTATAGTATAGTATACTATGGTATGGTATAGTATAGTATAATTATATATAGCTGTATTTAGAATATGTTCCTTTTTGCATGTGTGTATGTGTAGGGTGTGTGTATGTGTGTGTGTCTGAGTTTTGCATGTGTGTGCTCATATATGATATGTACAAAAGTGAATTTGAATGTGTGTGCCTATGGATGCCCAAAGGTGATAATGGAAATAATCTTTATTGCTTTGTTCTGGGGCTTCCCAGAGGACTAGAGACCCAAATTTTCACTCCTTCCTTTGATTTGTCATGACACCCCCTCTTCCCATCTCTTCTGATGTACTTCTGCAAAGAACCTACCTGGATTGGGCTCATTCTTCACCTACAGTACTGAAAGGCATTGGTATATATGTGGGCTTCAGCCTAGTACCACTGCAGAAGATGTGAATCATGAAGCATGTTAACAATGGAAATCTGGAGTAAATATGCAGTGATGCTGCTACAAAGAATATCCTTAATAATAGCAATTATTATACATACAAATTTCAAGCATTTTCAGTTTGGAAAGCTACTTTGTAGTCACTGTCATTGTATTGTATTGTGTTAGTCAGTGAATAAGGAATAATGGTCAATTCTACTTTACAGAGCTTAGGAAATTTGAAGTTGTCACACAACTAGGAAAACCCTGTAAGATTCCAAACTAGGTCTGTGAAAGTCTCCAGGCTTATATGTGACATATCCACATATACACTAAGATCACCAAAGTTGATCACAGAAAAATTATGGGCTATAGGAAATTTGAGTAAGCCCTTTTCTCCTAGGTTCACAGCTTGTAAACCTAGCTGACATTGTTATCTCTATCCACTTCTGAGTAGTGGGCCCCAACCACTGAATGAAGAAAGTACTATCACCTATTTTTTTTCTTTAAGCTAGACCATGGTTTTGGGATTAGATAAGAAGGTGCTTATTTAAAAGAAATTTTGCCAAAAAGGTTCTTGATCTGGTTAAATCAAAATCTCTATTTTTCATTCAGTGGACTTTAATTGATACTATGTGACTGATAATGCCAGTGACTCAGTATACTTTAGACACTATTACAGTTGATTAGGAAGTGAGGTTTTTCTATAAAGAGCAACACTCAGCTTTTTCCTGTAATCTTTCTACCCCATAATTCATTTAATTTTGAACACAATGTATGCATTAAATATGCATAATGTATTATATAGCCTACACATAAATTACAGGAATTTTATCATAAGTAATAATATAAATTCACTATATACATATTCCTGGTAGCTATGACTGTGTAAACATTTCAACTTTATGAATTATAGTTTAATACCTTACTCTTCTTCCTTCTTTCAGACAGACAGAAAAATCCTTTTATTTTCATTTTGTAGATATTCATTCTTAGCTAGTCACTTACATATATATTATGAGTGTTGAAAACTGGAATTGGAAAACAGTTTTCATCTCAGAATAGTCCATTCTAATATGCATCAGGAAACACAAAATCAATTTGGACCAGAATGAACTGAAAATACCCAACATGCACTGATGTATTAAAATGCCTCTGAGGCTGCTAATAATGAGCAAAATGACTGACAAGCCACTAACTCTGTCTCTGGCGACACCTGTGGCTATCACTGTTCCCCCAACACTAACCTCCCAGGTCTCTGAGTGACCCCCAGGTACTTCTTTGGGTGCTGTTTACAGATCCACTGTTGTGTGAAACTTTTCCTTGGAACACAAAACACTAGCATCTATCTATCCCAGATAGGGATTTAACAGCTGACAAAAGTACAATTACACCAAAGCGCAACTTGATGAACCAATGAGTTGCTATGAACTCTCCTGATGATGACTCGGAACCATAAGCAAGACCAAATCCCTCGTTAGCCTGAGGAGCTCAGATCCTGTATTTGTCAGCAGCAAGAAGATGAAACTAAAACACCCACTGGTTAGATTGGAACTGTTTGGGTAAGAATTTTTAATTCTTGCCAGTAGATATCAATTTTTTACCGTCGCTTAATAACAAAGCTGAATTTGAATGGGACCCATGCTTCATTTCGATGCAGCTCATATTTAGGATCCTTCAAATCCAGGGTATGATCTTAGATATCAGAACATTAAAAAGGACACCCTGGGAACAAGTCAACTGGTGAGCCTTTGATTATTCCATGAGCCTACTGCTGGTAGAACATAGTAAGTTATACTAAATGAAGGGCATGTGTTAAACAAAATCTCACAAGGCAAAGAAGTCCATTCCTCAGACCTTAAGAGTGGGCAGAAAGAGAAAGCTCACTAATGTGCTTTGAGCACTTCTGCTCTCCAGCCAGTGCCAATGATCTCCAGGCTCAGACTGATCATATGTAGTGGTAAACACTGACTTGGAGTCCCAAGATGTGGCCTCCACCTTTTGGTAATTGGGAGATTTTTACTCATCTATCTACTTTTCTCTTTTCCCCGCTACTTCAGTTAACATCTCTGATAACCACAGGGGTCCATTTCCCTGCTTCCACTTTTACTCCTTGAATAATTCTCCAGGGAAAAGTCTGAGAATTAAAGCCATGAAACCCGAGGAGTATATCCTTTCTCTAAGCACTTCCCATCTTACTTAGAACAGCCTCTAAGGGCCTTGCCTGATGGGGTTATCATGATTGGTGTCCTACAGAAATGGTCACCTTCATGTAAAATGTTTTTTCTTTTTGCCTCTGATAACAGTTTCTGTGGGTTTCTGCTTCTTCAATCTAGTCTGCTCAGTTGCAGCTGCAGGAGCCTCAGCCACCTGCCGAGGGGGAGGGATTAGAGCTGGTGGGGTAAGAATGCTCAAGTCCATAAGGCAACACTATGTAAAAGATAAGTGAAGCAAAGAACAGTGTCCAGTTTTAGAGTGAGTAATTTCCTTGGGTTGCACCAGTGCACAAACAACATTGTTATTCTAAAATTCCAAGTACCATTTGTATGTAAGTTTTCTAATACCACCAACTCTCTTAAGTTGTACAATGTTTTCTCTACTTTGTTCCTCCATGCCTTTTCACGTTTCGTGCCAGGTGAGTTACAAGAAACAGAGAAGGCTATTCTGGGAAGAAGGAATATTATGGGAAGATTTATAACTATGAAGAGATTAGTATGGCCAAGGGCTTAGAAGGAGAGAGTTGCACATGTAGGTTCCTAAGGCAAGTAATAATGTGCTCACATCTTGCTTCCTTCAATGACAGTTGCATAACTTGCAGCAGTGGTTGAGTAAAGAGTTTAATTGGTAAAGTACTTTGCCAGGCATGTGTGAGGCCCTGGACTTCATGCCCAGTACTTCCAAAACAAATGTGCAAGTAGCCTTTGGCTTATCTTTTAAGAATCTCATTCTGCTCAGGAGTCTGAAGGACAACATTAAGTGATATAGAAAGTGCTGGGGGCACTGTAGGGCACGTAGGAAACACTTGCAAAATTTAGTGCGCATGGGAGGAGGAAGATGTTGTCTTCTTGTCAATGGTAGACTTCACGTTGGATGAAAGATTTTTTACAGCCACACAGAAACATATAAATGCATCAAAAACAAAACTCAGAAGAAAATAAAATGTGAACAGACTTACCAATGAAGGAGAACATAGAAAGAGGAATAAAAGGGATAATAGAAACTACCTTGAGATATTCCAACCAGAAACCAGAGCCGTTTAAAATGTCCACTACCAGGTTTGTGATAATGTCTTACTGAGTTGTTGGACATAGTGGTCTCAAAGGCCCTCCAAACAATATAGGCTTTTGCTATTGTGCTTAATTTCCCTCTAGAACTTGATAGTAAGACTCTGTTGCTAAAGACACCATGCACATTGATCATAGTACGTGGAAAAAACAAGACAGAGTGGATCTGGAAGCTTCCGTCTTGCTGGTCAGCTTCTCATACCAGAAAATGCTATGAAATCTGCCAGTACTGGGGAAAAGCAACCAATAGTCTTACCCAGCTGTGGAAGCTGTAAGCTACAATAACAACTGCCCTAATCATCAGTGCCATAGTGGCATGAGTGTTATGAAAGTAACCAAGTAATTTCTGATTGGATTTAAAACCTTCTGTTCAACTGTGAACCAGGCCAAGAAACAGTAGAAGAGGTGGATACAAGCCCCAGGAGAATAAGCTACTAAGATTTATTCATAGGGAATGACTTCAAACTGCTATCTGAACACTTATTTATTATGACCATGGACTACAGGAGCTCTCAGCATTCATGCTAGAAACTTCTTTTGTAATGGTAGGTGTTTAATAGAGAGAACCACAACTGACCAAAGCATAAAAAAATAAGTGACTGTGGACTGCTTGATCCTAAAAAGTGTGATGTCTAAACCACCAGATTTTCTGGAGGTCATGGGGAATAGCAAGGTTCAGGGTGAATTGTGGAAGGGGGGGGGATAAGAATTGAGGGTGAAGACAGTTGCTGCCAAATAATATCTTCTGAATATGACAGGGCTGTTGCACCTATAAATTTGCTGTAGCTATGTCTACTTCTGTAATAGCTGTACAACATTTGACTGTCAGTAATTCACCATGGAAAGGGGAAGATCGTAAGTGGAATCACACTCCCTAAGAGACTTCAATATTAATATCAGATGGGGCTGAGTGGACAGTAGGGAAATATTTTCCTCAATGTTATACTCACTGATCTATCAATCATGTACTAGCAAGTATCAGACACAGGTTAGCACAGGCAACTTAGATGAAACTCAGTGGGCTGCACATGCAAATAGATAAGAAAGTGGTAGGGAGACTGGGAAGAGAAGCTACAGAAGGAAAGGAGAGGGATGGGATTGGGTAATAAGGGCTGAAAATGACATAAATTGATTGTATTCATATACTAAATTCCATCAGAATAGAAGATTTTGACATAGAAAATAATGATCATCTTTGAAGTGAGCAAAAGGTAGGCCAAGATCGAATGTAAATGAGAGAAAGCTAGTTGAAATGCCCTATATAGGAATTAGATAGTCATGATGGATTTAAGAGGCAGCAATGAGGACAGAGAGAGAGAGACAGAGAGACAGAGAGAGAGAAAGAGCGTGCACCCACGTGGTCTGTGTGGATGGAGAATCTTGGTCAGCATCAGTGACGAGTGATGTAAAATTTTCTTGTAAAATTTTTAGATGTTACTTATTGAATCAAGGATTATGAGAGAATTTGTTCAAGTGAAACAGTTTGTTTCTTTTTATCTTCTGTATAATTTTTACTGAATTTTATTTAAATGATACATAAAAACAAAGTTATACATGAAAAGAGTAGCACATGCTATTTCAATTGAATACACACATAGATTTATATATGTGTATATACGTATATATAGACATAAAATTATACTATATGTAAGTATATATACAAAAACATTAAAATTAAAATAAAAGTATACATAGTGTTTAATTCAGGGCAAACATCTGTTTTCTCAAACATTCATTGATAGTAAAAATATTCCAGATTCTTCTTTTAGATTTTGTGTTATGCTGTTGCTATTTTTTTCCATAATCACCCAAAGATATGTTAACCCACAAGAACTTGCTCCTAACTATAACTTAGTACCATTGACTACCCATTCTCTATCCTTCTTTCCTTCCTATTCTTTTCAATAGTTATACACAAGTTTATTCTGAATGAGATTACTTTCTGTGTTCTACATTCAAGTGAGATCATGAAATATTTATCTTTTGTGCCTGGCTAACTTCACAATTTACTTCTCTGGATCCACACATCCTGTCCTGTAAAATGAGATATCACCATTCTGTGACTAAATAATATGCCATATGCTTATGTGATCCTCTTTTTTTATTTATCAGTTGAAGGACATTTCTTGATTATTGTGACTGCTGTTACAGTGACCATGGAAGCACATATGTGTTTTCTTCATAAATATCTCATTTCCTCTGTATATATACTTAATGGTGGGATTGCTGGATCACATGATAGTTCTGTGTTTTAATGTTTTGAGGATCTTCCATACTTGTGGGAGTTGTCAGGCCTAAAGCCTGCTCTCTGGAGAATGACACATTAGCATCTAAAATGGGTAGTTGTTAGGTGGATTCCTCCCTTTGGAAGTTGAGTTTTGTCTCTTGTCTGCATAGACAATGGCAGGCGAATTCCTTCCTCTGGGAGTTGAGTTTACCTCCTGTCTGTTCTTAGATCGCTTTTGTTCTTCTCAGGACTGGGTAGGTTATAATTTTCCCCTATATTCTTCCTTATGCATTTGAGATATGTTAATACCAGGTAACTCTGCTTTGAGGCATACATTGTCTGTTCCATTCTAGCAATTAAGTATCATGCCAGCTTTAAAGTTACCTAGAGACATCATTTATGGTCCCACACAGCTAGTAGATGTCACTCCTGTCTTTTTTTTGTTAACTGGAACTGCTCTTCTTTGATGTTTTCCTATAAATACTCATACATGCTACAATGAAGTTGGCTTAGATGATGGAGGACATCCAGGCTCCCTCTGACCCAATGCCTGATCAATTCCTACCACTCCCACATCTGTTTCCTGCATGTAAGTCTGGGTTTTTGCTGGTTCATGGGCCTGGACACATACTGTCCTCCACATTGGCTGTACTAACTTACATAGCCACCAATACATACATCTTTGTTATCTTCTTTGCCAACAATTTATCTCTTTTTTAAAGGACAGTAGTTATTGTTAGCACTGTGAAGTGATATCTGTGTAGATTTTATTTGTATTTCCTTGATAAAAACTGATATTGAATATTTTTTCAGATACATGGTGGCCGTTTGTATGTCTTCTTTTAAGAACTGCTACTGCAAATTTTTATTATCATTTAATTTATTTTAGAGGTATAATTTTACTATGTAGCCCTGACTGGCCTCAAACCAAATAAACGCCATCATGCAAGCTTATTTTCCATTTAGAAATTTTTTGTTGTTGCTTTTTGTTAAATTCCTTTCATATTCTGGATATTAAATTGCTATCTCAGATGTGTAGTTCAAAGATAATTTTTCCTAGTCTGTAGATTGTCTCTGAATTTTCCTGATTATTTCCTTTGCTATGTTTAAAGTTTCAGTTTTCAGAAACTCTGTATGTCTATTCTCACTTTTGTTTGCACCTATAAGGTCTTCTCTAAGCAACCACTGCTCATTCTAATATCCTGGATTATTTATTTTGTCCTTTTAAGCAGTTTCACAGTTCTATATATTGCATGCAAGTCTTTGTTTCGAGTTGCTTTTGTAGCTGTTTTGCCAAGAGGGATCTATTTTTATTCTTTTCCATGTGAATATGCAATTTTCTCAGCATTTATTGTAAAAACTTCTTTCCCAAAGTATGTTCTTAGCTCCATAGCAGAAAATCTATTGCATGGGTTTCATCCAAGGCTTTCATTGACCTGTCTCACTGATCTTTGTGTCTTTGTATATCAATACCATGTTGCTTGCATCACTAAGTTCATAGTATATTGTGGAGTCAGGTGATGAAAAAAAGCTCGCTTTTGTTACTTAAGCTTCTTTCAGCTTTTCGGTGCTTTTGCTTGTTTGTTTACTTGTTGGTGTGTCCAAACATGTTTCAAGATTATTATAATTCTTTAAAGAATGTCCTTTATATTTTGATAAAAATTTATTGAACCTTTATTTATTTATTGAACACTTTAGATAAGGTAGAGACTTTAATAATACTAATTCTTCTATCTACGCTTCCATTTTTTTGTAGCATCCTTTTTCTTTTGTGAATGTATTGCCACTGTCACTGTAGCAACCTTTCACTTCTTTTATAGTCATTCCTGGGTTTTTGTTTTATTTTATTTATTTTTCTATCTACTATAAGTTGGATTGCTCTCTGTTCTGTTGACTTTACATTTCAGATAATTTATTATGGTGTAAGCATCTTTTTTATATTTAGTATATTTATTTGGTATTTAGTAGCTTTGTATAGATAACTATTAGCTTTAATGGTATTCTAGCAGAGTCTTTATGGTTTTCTATATGGAAGTGACAGATTGACTTACTCTTTTTCCAATTTAGATACCCTTTATTTCTGTTTCTTGCTTGTTTGCTTTGGTTTTAATGTCAAGCATTATTTCAAGAAAAAGCAGTGAAAGTGTAGAATCCTTTTATTCCTGATCTTTCAAAGTTTTCAGGTTTTCCCCATTCAGTATTGCACTGGCTATTACCAGTATGCTGTTGAGGTACATTTCTTCTGTATTACCTTCTTCTGAGATATTTATTAATCATAAAGGAATTTCAAATTTATTTCAAATGTTTTTACAGCATTTATGAAGATAATTATATGAATTTTTATAAAATTTTGTTCATATGAAATATCTTTATTGACGTGCACTTGAACAATCCCAGCATCTCTTGGATGAGTCTCACTTGCTCATACACGGTATATTTTTATTCTGTTTGATGTGATTTTCTAGTATTTAATTGAGGAGCTTGAAGCATATGTTCATCAATGATATTGGTCTATAACTCTGTATTTTTGTTGTTATTGATATTGATATCATATGCTTGTATCTTGGAATGTGTTTAGAATTCTGTCTGATTCAGATTTTGGTAATTTAAGAGTACTTGGTATTATTTGTTCTTTGAATTTTTGATAGAATTAAGAGTGAATCCATTGTTTTTGACCCAACAGTTTATAATGTGGTCTGCATAGTTTTGGTATATCCAAAATCTCAATGTTTTCATGATTTGGTATGAGTAAGATGTATGTGTCTCAGAAATTGTCTGTTTCTTCAAAGTTTTGAAATTTGTTGGTGTATAGATATCATGATAATCTCTAGTAATACTTGTTGCTTTTGCGGTGAAGATCTTATTCTTATCTTTTTATTATATTTTAATTCATATTAAGAGTTTATCAAATTCATTTCCATCTTCAGATGAGGTCAGGTACATTAAGGGAGATATGGCCATAACTAGTTTCCATTTTCAAAGAACTACTTTGTCATAGTTAGATAGCAACATCAACTTGGAAATTGAAGGCTTGAGTTCTGGGCAACTTTCTAAAGAGTTAATAGTTAGTTAATTCCTGAAGAAGTCTCCAGGAGACTTCTGGTCTAATTGATGGGGAAGGTATGGACTACGATGAGCTGGACCGTCCCTGGTCAGGTGAACAAAAAGGAGGGAGCTGGTAAAGGAAGTGGGTTTTCTTCTATATAAATGGCCAAACATGCTGGTCTGGAAAGTAAGGATTTTTTCTCTCTCAGTGGTTTCTGGATATGATTTAGCCACTTCTCTCAGTTCCCAGTGCTTCTATGAGCTCTCTTAGATAAGATGATGAGCTAGATAAGAAGCTGCAATCAAGAATCATAATAAAGAATAGAACCTTTTGTTCCATTTAAATTACTTGGTCATGAATTTATCAGTGGCATGCAGGCAAACTGCAACACAGCTTTCACTTAAGCTGATCCACACTTTCCCTCTCCATTATATTGATTTTATTCTGATACTTTGTGCCTTTAATATTTATTCTAATAATTATAGATCTTTTGTCTGCCTGCATGGTGGCTGATAAATGATCATCAAACAGCTTAAGGGAACAAGGGATTGATTCTTTCTTACAATTACTGGTTACAGTTCTCAGTCCAGCTGAATGTGAGAGCACACACCAACACCAGAACTAAAGGAACTTGCGGCACCATCTCTACCCAACAGCTGAGAAAGGGACAATCCTTACTTGCCAGACCAGCATGTCTGGCCAAGTGTATAAAAGGATGCCAACTCTCTCAACTAGCTGTCTGTATTTATTCCAGGGCCCAATCCCACCCACTGTGGGCTGAGCCTTCCCCATCAGCTAAACAATCTCTTGCAGGTTTGCTCTGGGCCTAACTCAACCCCTAATTCTCTACAAATGTGCCCAGAGCTCAAACCCTCAACTGTCAAATTGACACCTGTACCTAACTATGACAATCATTTTGTAGTTATCTTTCTAAGTTCCTTGAGATATCTTAATAGTTTGCCCCTGAAATATTTCTGCTTATGATGAAGTCACTGACTGCTATATACTTCATACATAGTACTATTCTGGGGATCTGAAAATTTTGAGTTGTATGTATCTATATTTATTTCATTTTAAATTTCCTTTTTATTTCTCACTCAAGCTATCTGTTTTCATTAGGAAGTTCACCAATTTCCCAGCATTTGTGCAACTTTAAAATTTTTTCTTCCAGTTTTGTTTCATTGCACTCAGAAAAGCTATTTGATATTATTTCAATATTTAAAACTTCTTCACAAACTTGTTTGTGGGCTTTACTGTGATCTCTTGCCTTACTGCCTGGTTAGGACTTCAAATACTGTATTAAATAGGACAGTAAGAGTGAAAATTCTTTGTCTTGTTCCGGATCTTTATGGGAATGCTTAAAATTTGTGTGTGATTTTAATGTGAGATTGGCTATAGTTTGCCACCTAGGGCTTTTATTGTGTTGAAATATGGTCCCTCCAGTCCTATTCTTGGTAGAAAGGATATTTATCATGAAATGTTGAATTTGACACAAGGACTTTTCAACATACATTGAGATGAACATGTGATTTCTCTTTTTTGTCTGTGTAATGAATTATATTAATGATCTATATATGTTGAACCATCCTTGCATTTCTTGAATTAAACCAACTTCATCATGGTGAACAGTATTTTTATGTGTTCATGGATTCAGTTTCAAATGATTTATTAAGAATTTTTACATCTAATGGGAGACTGACCCCCCACTCACCTCAGTCTCCTACTCTTATTCCATCTACCTTTGAATCTACTCTTACAATAAAACTCTATTTTAACAGCCTTTTATCTTTGGCCAGAGGGTGACATCCAATACCCATCAGGATGGAGCTAAGAGCGGTGCAGAAACAGCAAAACTGAAAAAAAAAAAAATCAACCACCTGGAACCAGGCCAGCCTAATCATCACCCCATCCTAAAACTCAGGGAAATTTGCAGAAAAGGGAGCAGTAAGATTGTAAGAGCCTAAAGATGGGGAGGAGTTATGACATGCAAGATACTCCACACGAGTTAAGGCTGAAATAATCATAATAGGACTTTGCATGACCTGCACAATAACCAACATATCATTGACCCCCAAAATCTAGCATGGATCACAGGCACTAGGATCCTTAGAGCAAGGGATTAACAGCCACAATAGTGTTCCCATTCTAAAGGAGAACACAAAAAAGTATTCTAGGCAATGCACAATAAAAGATGTCTAGGGATGGGGGGAGGAATCGGAGTAAGGGGGGGAAAGGAAGGGAAAAGGGGGGAGGGAGCAAGGTGATCCAGGGAGGGTGGAGAGAGGGAGGGGTGGAGGAAGGGAGGGGAATGGGGTATCTATCAAGCTTGTATGAGTGGAAAAAAATTAAAAAAAGAATTTTTGCATCTATGTTCTTTGGTAAGATCAGCTTAGATTTTTTTCTTTCTCTTTCTTGCATCTTTATTGTGTTTTGCTAACAGTAGCTTCATAGAAGGAATTTGGAAATGTTCTTCCTTTTCTATTATACTAAACAACTTGAGATATATTTGTGTTAATTGAACTTTGAATGTCTGTTGAATTCTGTGCTGAATCTTTCTGGTCCTGGGCTTTTTATAGCTAGCAGATTTCAATTACTGCTTCTCTTTGCTTATTGTAGGTCTGTTTGGGTTATTTAGTCCATCCTGGTTTAATTTTAGTAGGTCATATGCATTTAGAAATTTGTCTATTTCTTTCAGGCTGTTCAGTTCAGTGGAGTATAATTTTTCAAGCATGACTTCATGGTTTTCTGCTTTTCTTCTGCATCTTCTTTTTTCATACCGAATTTCATTTATTTGCTTTCTTTTCTATGTTTTGCTTGTTTCTATTTCATTGTTTTCTGTCTTGTTTTTGTTATTTCTTCTTGTATGCTAATTTGAGGATAAGTTAGCTGTTGTTTCTCCAAAGCCTCAAGATTTATCATCAGGATTTTTATTTTGGATCTCTGATCACTGATTGAGGGCATTAAGAATTATGTACTTGCAGGGCTGGAGAGGTGGCTCAGGAGTTAAGCCTCTGCCTTGCAGGCGGAAGGTCCCGAATTCGGATCCTAGACCCCACGTATAGATGCCGGGCGGAAGCGGGGGCGGCCTGCGTTTCTGGTCCTGGTAGGGCGGAGCCTGTGAATCCTGGGGCAGAGTAAACAAGGAGGTGGAGGCGGTCCACGGTGGTTCCCGAATTCGTCCGTGGTTCTACATGCACATACATACATGCACACACACACATGCGCACACACACACATACATACACACACGCACAATTGAATAAATAAATAAAATGTTAAAAAAAAAAAAAAGGATTGCGTACTTCCCTGTGAGGACTGCTTTCATTGTGTCCCACATATTGTTTTTCTACTTTCATTCATTGAGAGGGTTATTTTTTATTTCCTTTTTCGTTTCTTCAGTGATACACTTTTCATTCAGTAATATTGCTCAAGCAACTTAAGGAGAGAAAGGAAGATTTGGCCTACAGTTCCAAGGGGAAGATAGAGTCCATTATGGTAGGAAAGGTGTGACTGCCTATCAGAAGTTAAGGACGCCTAAATCATTTCCATCGCGGAGGCTGAGAGAGTAGGCTGCAGACTAAAGCATAGACTACATGCTTTCCTTCAGCAAGGCTCCACCTCCTAAAGTTTCCATGAACTTCCCAAACATTAACTAAGGATTTAAATATATGAGTCTATGGTGGACAATTCACATTCAGATCATGACAGATTTCATCTCTCCAAATCTTACTGGTTTTGTAGGTTTCCATGAAGCAATCAGCTGTCACTTGTCTTTTTCTCTTACAGATTATTACTTTGTCTTGGTTTGTGTTCTTAATGTTTTAACTATGGTAAGTCATAGGGAGTTCCTTTGTGGTCTTACTTATTTGGTGTTCTGTAAGCTTCTTGTGTCTGGATTGGTAACTCTTATTCTAGATTGGGGACATTTACCTTCAATTTAAAAAATTGGTTATGCCTTTGACTCAGAATTCTCCCTCTTCTATCCCCATTAGTCTTAGACTTTTTGTGATGTCCCCAGAATCATATTATGTTCATTTTTTTAATTTATCCATTTCTTTGGATAAATTATCTAGTTCCTCTTTCTTGTCTTTGAACCCTGATATTCTGTCTTCCACATGATTTGTTCTGTTGGTGAAATAGTCCATTGAGTATTTTTCTTTACTATATAAATTATTTACCTCCCGCCTCATTTCACTTTGGGTTATTCTTTGAGAACTTCTATCTCAGCTTTCTTATCTTCACTTATACCTCATTTTATTTAGCTCTTTATTTTTTGGGGGAGGGAGCTTCCATCTGTTTATTCTTGTCTACAAGTTCATTCAGTTTTCTAGTGTCTTGTTTGAATTCTTTGAGTTCTTTGAACTCATTAAATATGTGTTTGATTGCTGTTTTTGAATTCTGTGTGTTATATTTTTTCCACATGCTTCTCCATGTAGATTATTTCTATTGGTTGATAGTTTGGGGTAAAGGTATGTCATGTTGCTTTATTGTATTTGTGGGGTTTTTATTTGACACAGGCATATTAAGTTACATTTCTAGTCAGTTTCTATTAGGTGTTGTGAGCTTGCTGGTCCAGGGCTCCCAGGTACGACTTGAGGCTGGATTGCTTATGTGTCCAATTAGAGAATAAAGTCTGTGTTTCACTTCTACGATTGTGTGGTCCCCACTAATAGTAGATCTCAATGGTTGTTGGAACTGTGGCCTGTTGGCCTATAGCATAGGCCCAGAATGAGGTGTGGGAGACTCCCTGCCACTGTACAGGAGCAAGATGTAAGCAGATAGTAGGGGTGGGAAGTGACCCTGTAGGTCACGAAGCAGTAGGTGAGATGCTGGTGGCTCCTTATCATCAGGGTGCCAGTCAGTGGCTATGGAAACACTAATGCCTGTAAATTGTGTATTAGTATTTCAGGTGGCCTCAATGCTTGGGCAATTGTGAGACATGAATAGGTAAAAGAAACCAGAACCTAGGACTTTAATCTATAAGGCAATGCTTTGAGAGTTCCTTACCACTCGAGCAGGTGGGTGTTAGTACTTAGGCTCTGCAGGATAAGTTAACTGAAGGTACAGGAGGCGAAATCTTTGTGATGCACAAGTGGTCCAGAGACTCCTTGCTGCTTGAGTGACTTCAGGGTACAAACAGGCAGAAGGGGTGCAAGCCAAGGACTGTGGGTCAGGCAGTAACTGGGGATTCTTTAAATCTTGGGTACACTCAGGATGCAAACAGGCACAAGGGGCAGATGCTGGGCAGGGAGCACAAACAGGCCAAGTGGATACAGCCATGCCTGTGAACCCCACAGTAGAAGTCTGGGACTCCTTAGAACTACTTGGAGCAAAACAGCAGGTCCACAGGGCCAGGCATGGGTTGAGAAAAGACATGCCTGCAGTTGGAATAGCTTCAGTTTTTGTGACCTTAGAGGTACACTAATTTCTTATAAATAACGGATAGTTATGTTGCATCCTCCTCCTTCTCTCCTTCTTTTTTCTCTTTCTTTCTGTCTGTCTGTGCTATATACAGGTGTAGAGGCAAGAAATCAAAATCTGATATTTTACTCTATGACTCTCTCCCACCTTTTGTTTTTGTTATGATCTCTCACAAAACCTGGGGCTTGTCACCTAGGTTAGCCTCTCTGGTTAACAATCCCCCAAATCAGCATATCTCTCCACCCTCACCCCTGCTCTTGGGTTAAAGATGTGTATCACTTTGCCTAGCATTTATGTGGGATTTGAACTTACAGCGAATTGTCTTCCTAGATCTCCTCCCCTTCTTAAAACACATTCAGATATTCTCTGTCTTTTCATTGGAGAATTTGAGCACTGTATTTATGGAACTTTAGATAGTTAAGGTTGTACTACAACCTTTTTTTAGAGTCAGAGAGAGAGAGAGACTCTTGTAGTCTTTTGGATTTTTTTGTAGTTTTATTGTAGCTCATTTCCTTGTTCCTACCTTCAGTCTTCTTTAAGTTAAGTACTTTGCTATTTTTTTAGTTATCATTATTTTTGAACCTATGTCACAGAGTTTTGCTTTATGGTTACCCATAAAGATTACAAAGACACAATTTGATTATAAATCCTCTACTTTGAAACGATTAACAATTTAGCATGATCATAAAAAAGAGCAAAAAGTTATCACTCTAAACTTCTAACTTTTTGAATTTTTAATTTCCCTTTTGACATTGGCTATGACTTAAGGAAATGTTGTAACTTTTGTGGTCTTTTGCCTAGACCACTGAGACCACTTCCACACCAACAGTAGTGTATGTATATTGCTTTCTCATCATTGATATTTGCTTACACTATACCTTTTGATTACTTCATAGTTTTTCCTTCACATCCACAACTTGACTTCCTGATACAAAAGGCAAATCCTTTAACCTGTCTCGGCATCAATATGCTTTCTCTGCTGTTCCTGATTTCTAGCATTTGATTTTAAATGAGAAATGTGAAGCCCTTCTAATCACTTGAGTACTTAGTCACTGTAGCGCTATTAATTTTCCTGATTCAGAATTGTATTTCAGCAAATAAGGAGGCCAAACAGAGAGGAGAAGAGAGAAGAGAAAAGGAAAGGAGAGCCAAGAAGAGGAGAACAGAGGGGAGACTGGGATTTTTGGTTTGTGGAGCAGCCGGAATACAGTTGAATTTATCATTTAAATTCACCTTTTTATGTTACAATGGTAACATAAGAAAACACTGATAACACATGATCACCATAACAGTGAAAAATGAAGAAAAGCATAAAATATTGAGATAATTAAGAAAACCTGGTAGATATGAGGTAGTTCGTGTTGTTTGAAAAATAATACTTACAGGCTTAGTTGATTCCGTGTTGTCACAGACCTTCAGTGTATGAACAATGCAACTTCAACAAGTACTATGAAATGGAACAGATCAATGGTTGCCTTAGGCATTGATATAAGGTGGCCTGAAATAAACTATGGGTGACTGTTTTTCTTATGCATTCATATGTATGATGCTTAATTTCTAAATTAGGCTAAATAGGAAATTAACAATGATTAGTTAAAAGGCAGAGCAATAATAATAGTGGAACATTATATATTATTTTAAGTATGGTTAGCATTTGAATCTGAAATTCTTCAAATGTTTTCAGTACCATAGTTAGGCGAAACCTTAGGAGACAAAACTTCAAATAAATAGAACTGTTGAATTACACAGAATAAATCACCAGTGAACAAATAGGGATTTTGTTTGTTCAAGACTCACATTTCTAAGCTTAAGACAATCACTGACCTGCTTGCACCTCTATAATTTTGCTTCAGTAGAAATGCTTATTCCAGCTGCGGTTGTTTTGCATGAACAACCTCTTCAGCCCTCTCTCACACTGCACCATGTGCCTGAGTTTCTTCCATGTTTCTTCATCTCTTGATGCAGCATTCTTTTTGCTACCTAATGATAGTAAATTGAATAGATTAACAATGGGTTTATCCACTCATTTAGGTGAAAGGCACTTTTGCTGTTTTTGTGGATTGGTTGATTATGATAAAGCTGCCATAAAACATATTCATTGAGGATTTTTGTGTAGACTTAAGTTTGAAGTTCAGTTAGGAGTGTAGTTGTAGAATCACATGTTCAGTTTCGTTAAAAAAAATGAAATGTCTTCCAAAGTGTCTGCAACAGCATCAGCAATGCATGACAGTTCTTTTTAAACCAAACCATCAATTGTGAGGGTTTTGCATTTTTCTCTGTCCTAATAGGTACAAAGTAATGCATTTGTTTTTTCTTTATAGTTCTCTAGCATTGTACATGGAGACTCCTTTTCTTTTGCATGCTTGCTGTCTGTAATTTACTTTGGCAAGGTGTGTTCAGAGCTCTCATTCATTTTAATTGAGTCATTTGTATTCTTCTTGTTGAGCTTTAAGTGTTCCATGCATATTTTGGATACAAATCATTGCCAGATGTATTTAGCAAATATTTTCCTTCAGTCACTGTCTTTTTTTGTAGAATATTTATGTGGTTCTAGCTATATAACATCCTAGAAAGTCAAAACTGGAGATATGGTAAGTGAATCACTGGCGCTAGGAATTGCAGAGTATAGATGCATGAGTGGTTTATACACAGGGTGTTTTGAGGGTGTGAAGCCATTCTGTACAATCCTTTCAGTGACTATTTTGCACATTGACTTGACTGAGTCTCAGAATGCCTAAGTTTGACTGGACATTACTCTGAAGTTATACCTGCGAGAGTATTTAGATGAGACTGGCATCAATCATCAGAGTAAAGCAGAATTGTTTTTCCTACTACAAGTAAGTTTCATTCAAGTAATCAAAATCCCAAATAGAACCAAAAGTCTACTTACTTACTGAATAAGCAGGAATGTGTCTGTTTGACTTCATTTAGCTGGATATCATGAGTTTTTCTTGCCTTCAGAGTCAAACTGAGCAGTGACTATTTCTGGGTTGCAAGTCGACCTTTACACTTTTATTGGAAGCCCAACTTTGGTACGCCTGTATTTCCAGTTTGACCACAAATGTGGGTGTGTTGTCTGTTTCCATAATTGAAGACTATTTCTTGATTGCCTTTCTTTATGTGCCCCAGACCCTGAGTTTCCTGGCCCTCTTTTCTTTGAAATGACTTGAATAAGCCCTTTGCAGGGGCACCAGCTGACCTCCACACTCTTGACCTCTGACCCTCTCTACCCAAATTGAACTGTAGCTGCTCAGGCCCCCAAAGTACAGTTTTTTCTGTAAGAACCAGAGAACTCTAGCTAGATACACGTGGAGTCACTGCGAGGACTCAGAACCCACGCAACAGCACTCAATGGCCATGTTTCCAAGGCCATCTCCCTTTTCTGGTCTGCACACAGACTGAAGTTTAGCTCCCCCAGCTGACCTGTAGCTTGGTCAGATGGCCAGGGCCAGCCTGCCCTTCAGCATCCCATGTAGACACACTAACCTAAGTCAAAGGAGGATGAGCAATGTGTCCTTCAGTCCCCAAAACTAAAATAAACAGACATCACAATATAGCATTTCATCCATTCCTCAATATTAACATTTCAAATCCAGAGGGCTGGGTGCCTTTGTTCATAAAAGGTCACAAGAAGAACACATTGACTTCTCTCAGCATTCTCAAACATTCCCTCTGATCAGATCATTCCAGAGAGGCAACCTTGGAGAACTAGTCATAAGACAACAGCTGACCCTAGGGTAGAGTTGCAAATACTTCCTAATTACCCAAAGTTCACAGTGGCATGCCAGAATGGACTCTGAGCTCTAGTCCCTCTACACATGCTGACTCTGCAGATGCTTCTGCATTATACTGGGAGAAAAAAAATGAGAGATACCAGAACCACTACTCTATTTTAAAATGGCCTGTCATGCAATTTTATTTCAAATTTTTTCTCCCACATACTTTTTCCTAATCATACAAGCTCAATAGGTACACCCGTTCTCTCCCTCACTCCTCCCCTCCCCAGTTATCCTCCCTTGCATTTCCCCCCTTCACACCTTCCTTTCACTCCCCTCTCTTCCTCCCCCCCCAATACCTCCCCCTTGTTCCTTCCCATCCCCTCAAGTATCCTTTTATGGAATGCTAAACCTCCCTCTCAGCCTTCTACTCTAGTGAGCTTTCAGGACTCAGTGGCATATCCTAGAGTCCCTTCTTGGGCTCTCCATTAGTATGGGGACTCTATTATGACTGTTAATCCCTTGCCTCTAAGGATCCCACTGCCTGGAGCTTTCTCCCCTGTGATCCATGCTAGACTTTCAGGGGTCATTGACATGTCAGGCATTGTGCAGGTCAGGCAAAGCCCAGTTCTGGGTTCTGCAGCCCTAACTTGTGTATGGTTGGTCCTCTTCATTTTTAGGCTCTTACAATCTTACCACCCTCTCTTCCGCAAGCTTTAGGATGGGGAGAGATTTGGCTAGTCTGGTTCCAGGTGATTAATGTAGTGTCTCTGGTGTCCTGAATTATGTTTTGTTGTTGCTTTCAGTTTTGCTTTTCCTGCACCACCCTTGGCTGCATCTTGATTGGTATCGAAGGTCACTTCCTAAACAAAATAAAAGACTGTTAAAGTGAAGATATTAATATAAGAGGACACTAAAGTAGATGGAAGAATAAGAGTAGGACACAGCAGTGAGGGTGGTAGGACAGTGTCCCATTTGCATGATGGTTGCTATCGATCTGCCAGTGCCTATATCCTCCCTGATTGGTGAGAACAAACCTGTTCAGTCACAAGTTATCAGGAAGGGAAGTGAGAGTGAGCTGTACCAGATGTCTTGCATACATGTAAATATGACGGTGACCTATTTTCTCTACTGAAGCATGATTCCCTGTCTCTTTTCTTTTGAGGTTCTCCTTCTCCTCTCCTGCTGTGATTACAGCAGGATTACAGTAGGTATTACAGAGATTTACCTTTGAATTAAGTAGATTTGGGATTAAAATCCACCTATTAGGGAGTACATATGGTGTCTAAACTTCTGTGTCTGGGATACTTCACTCAATATAATTTTTTCTAATTCCATCCATTTCCCGGAAAATTTCATCAATTCATCTTTTTTGAAGGCTAAGTAGTATTCCATTGTATAAATGTACCACATTTTCATTATCCATCATCAACTGATGGACATTTGGGTTGATTCCATAACTTTGCTATCATGAATAGTGACACAATGAACATGTTTGTGTTCATGTCACTGTAATGAATTTTTGCATTATGGGGGATTATTCCCAGCAGTGGTATAAGCAAGGTCATATGGCATTTTGATCTTTAACTTTTTTAGAAGTCGCCATACTGATCCCCAGAGTGGTTGCATAAGCCTACATTCCCACCAGCAATGTATGAATGTTTCTTTCTCTCCACATCCTCTATAGCAATTGGTATTGTTTGTACTGTGGATTTTTGCCATTCAGACTGGGGTGAGATGATAGCTCAGGGACATTTTGATTTGCATTTCCCTGATGGCTAGGGATGAGAAGCATTTTTTAAGATATTTGTTAGACATTTCAATTTCATCCCTGGAAAAGTTTCTCTTGAGTTCCCAGGCCCATGTTTTAATTGGGCCATTTATCTCTTTGGTGTTTAGTTTTTTAAGTTCTTTGTGCACTCTGGATAACAGAGCTCTATCAGATATGTGGGTAGTGAAGATTTTCTCCCATTCTGTGGGTTTGCCTTTTTGCTCAGTTTACAATCTGTTCAGATACAGAAGCTCTTTAACTTTGTAAGATCCCATCCATTTGTTAAGTGTTGGTTTTAGTGACTGTGCTACTGGATTTCTGTTTAAAAACTGCCTAGCCCAATCAGCTCAAGGGAGTTCCTTATGCTTTCAGCTAGGGTTTTCATAGTCTCTGGCCTAATAGTAAAGTCCTAGTTCCACTTAGAATTAATTTTTGTGCATGGAGTCCAGTTTTAATCTTCTGCATGTGGACATCCAGTTTTGCCAGCACCACTTGTTGAAGATGCTGTCTTTTTCCATTGAATTTTTTGGGCCCTTTTGTCAAAGATCAAATGGCTATAATTGTGTGGGCTTATATATGGGTGTTCAACCCTTATCCATTGATCTACATGTCTATTTTGGAGCCAGTACCAGGCTGTTTACATTACTATGGATTTGTAGTACAGATTAAGGTTTGGTATGGTGATACCTTCAACAGTGTTTTTGTTACTCAGGATTGTTTTTGCTATCTTGGGCCTTTTGTGCTTCCATATGAATTTTGAGATTATTTGATCAATTTCTTTAAAGAAGTGCATTGGGATTTTGATTGGTATAGTGTTGAATCTGTGTATTGCTTTTGGTAGGATAGCCATTTTTATGATGTTGATTCTGCAGATCTGGGAGCATGAGAGGTGTTTCTACCTTCTGGTATCTTCTGTAATTTCTTTCTTTAGGGTTTTGATATTTTCATTATAAAGGTCTCTTGCTTCTTTGATAGATTTATACCAAGGTATTTCATTTTTTTAGGGGCTGTTGCAGTTCGCCGGTATAAATGATCATCAAATGGCATAAGAGGTTTATTTCCTCTTATGATTACTAGTTACAGTCTATATAGCCCAGCTTTATGGGAGAGCATGCATGAACATCAGGGCCTAGGGAACTCACCACACCATCTCTACACAACAGCTGAGAGAGGGACAATTCTTACTTTCCAGAGCAGCATGTCTGGCCAAGTGTACAAAAGTATGCCAACTCTCTCAATTAGCTGTCTGTATTTTATTCAGGGCCTAACCTCACCCCACCATGGGGTGGGCCTTCCCCATCAGCTAGACAATCTGCTGCAGGTTTGCTCTGGGCCTAACTCAACCATTAATTCTCTACAAATGTGCCCAGAGCTCAGATCCTCAACTGTCAGTTGACACATGTGCCTAACTATGACAGGGCTATAGTAAATGGAATTGTTTCTCTTAAGATTTTATCGCATTTTTCATCCTTGGTGTATATGAAAGCCACTGATTTTTGCACATTTATTTTGTAACCTGCCACTCTGCTGAACTTATGTGTTAGTTCCAGGAGTTTCCTAGTGGAGTTTTAGGATCACTCAGGTTTATGATCACTTTATCTATAAATAAAGATATCTTGACTTCTTCCTTTCCAATTTCAATCCCTTTTATTTCCCTCTCTTGTCTTATGGCTCTAGCTAAGACTTCAAGTACAATATTGAATAGAAATGATAAGAGTCCATAGCCTTGTCTAGCTCCTGATTGAAGTGGGAATATTTCAAGTTTTTTTCCCATTGAGTATAATCCTTGAGTTTTGCTTATTGTAAACAGCTTTTATTGTGTTGATATAAGTTCCTTCCATTCCAACTGTCTCTAGGGTTTTGATCATAAAAGGATGTAGGATCTCATCAAAAGCTTTGCTGAATCTATCTAGAGTATCACCTGGAGTTAGAATTTGGATTGTATTACATTATTGATATGCACATGTTGAACTTGTGTGCCTGGGTTGAAACCTATTTGGTCATAGCAAATGATCTTTTTAATATGTTTTTGAATCCGATTTGCTGAGATGTGTTTGCAAACCTTTGCATCTGTGTTCACCAAAGAGGTTAGCCTATAGTTTTATTTTTTAAGTGTATCTTTATTTGTTTTTGGGATTAGTATAATATTAGCTTCATAAAAAGAATTTGGAAGTATTCCTTCCTTTACTATTTTATGGAACAGTTTAGGGAGTATTGATGTTAGTTGTTCTTTAAATGTCTGGTAGAATTCTGTGCTGAATTTATCTGGTCAAGGACTTTTTTTTTGGGAAAATTCGAGATTACTTCATCGATTTCCTCATGTGTTATAGGACTACTTAAATAATTCAAAACATCCTGATTCAATTTAGGTAAGTTATGCTTACTCAGTAATTCATCCATTTCTTTTGTGTTATCAAATTTCACGGAGTATAAGTTTTTGAAATATGACCTTATAGTTCTCTGAATTTCTTGGATATCAGTTGTGATAATTTCATTTTCATTTCTAATTTTGTTAATTTGTGTTTTCTCTCCCTTGATTTTGGCTAATATAGGTAGGGATATATCAATCTTACTGATTTTTTTCGAAGAACCAGCTTTTCATCTGGTTGATTC
The DNA here is from genome assembly GCA_023101885.1 of Typhlomys cinereus. Classification (NCBI taxonomy): domain Eukaryota; kingdom Metazoa; phylum Chordata; class Mammalia; order Rodentia; family Platacanthomyidae; genus Typhlomys; species Typhlomys cinereus. The sequence continues at coordinate 2,317,211 of JALPQD010000247.1, forward strand.
TTTGCATCACTTTCCTTATCTCAATTTCAGATAAAACCTATTTGGTTATAGCAAATGATCTTTTTGATATGTTTTTGAATCCAATTTGCTGAGATGTGTTTGCAAACCTTTGCATCTGCGTTCACCAAAGAGGTTAGCCTATAGCTTTTATTTTTTAAGTGTTTCCAGTTTAAACTTTCCTTGAGATTGTTTTAACTGCTATATGCCTATTTTTATTTCTCCCCTGATTTTGCTAATTTCCTGTCTTCTACTGCTTTGGGGATTGGATTGCTCTTGCATCTCTAAAGCTTTAAACTGCATTGTTAAGTTATTTACTTGTAATGTTTTCATTTTTTGATATAGGTATTAAGTGCTATACACCTGCCTCTTAAGACAGCTTTCATTGTTTCCCACAGATTTTGATATGTTGTATTTTCATTATCATTTGCTTCTAGGAATTCTTGAATTTCCTTTTTGATTTCTTTCTGAACCCATTTCTCATTCAGATCATAGTGTTAAGTTTCCAAGAGTTAGTGTATTTTTTGCTATTTGTTGTGTTGTGGATGTCAAGCTTTAGACCATGGTGGTCTGATAGGGTACAGGTTATAATATCAACTTTCCTGTATATGTGGAGATTCATTTTGGAGCTCAATATGTGGTCTATTTTGGAGAAAGTTCTGTGGGATGCTGAGAAGAATGTGTATTCCTTGGTGCTTGGATGGAAGGTTTGATAAATATCTGTTAGGTCCATTTCAGTAAGGGTTTGATTTAGTTCCAATATGTCTCTGTTGAGTTTTTGGCCTGTTGATCTGTCCCATGTTGAGAGGGCAGTATTGAAATCCCCAATTATTATTATTTTGGGATTGATTTTTTATTTTAGACATTGTAGTGTTTGCTTAATAAATGTGGAGGAGCCCATATTAGGTATGTATATTTTCAGTATTATGAAGTCTTCCTGGTGAACTGTTCCTGTGACTGAAATGTAGTATCTTTTTGTATTTCTTACGAATTTTTCTTTGGTGTGAAGTCCTCTTTGTCAGATAGCATAATTGCTATCCCTGCCTGTTTCCTGGTTCTATTAGCTTGAAGAATTTTTGAGCAGCCTTTTCCTTTTAGAATGTGCCTATCTTTTGTGGTGAGATGTTTTCTGAAGACAGCAGATGGATGGGTTGTGATTTCTAATCCATGTTTATAACCTCAATCTTTTGATTGGTGAGTTAATTCCATTGACAGTTAGTGTCATAATGGAGGAATTGCTTTTGATTCCTGGCATTTTTGTGTTTAGTGGCTTTAATAAGTGTATTATTTAGCTTGTAGGTTGTATTGGTATTAAACTTCCTTTCTGTCCTCCTGGATATGCTTGTTCTTTTCTTCAAGCTTGAGTATCTTTTCTTGCATTTTTTGAAAGCCTGGATTGATGGTCATGTAAGCCTTCAAGTTGTCTTTATAGTGGAAAAAAATTTTTTTCACCCTCAATCATGACTGATAGTTTTGCTGGGTATATCAGCCTGGGTTGACATTTTTGCTCATTCAATACTTGAAGTACATCTCTCCAAGCTCTTCTGGCTTTATTATTTCCATTGAAAAAATCATTTGTTATTTTAATAGGTTTACCTTTAAAAGTGACTTTTTTTTTCTCTTGAAGCTCTCAGCACATTCTCTTTGTGTGTGTAGTGTTTTGACTATTATTTGCAGTGGCGAGTTTCTATTTTGGTCATATCTGTTTAAAGTGTGGAATGCCTCTTGTATTTGGATAGGCCTCTCTTTCTTTAGATGTAGAAAGTTTTCTTTTATGACAATTTGAAAAATTTCCTCAGGTGTGCTATTTGAGATTCTTGTTCTGATATTCCATGAATGCTCATGTTAAGCTTCTTCAAGATGATCCATAACTCTTGAGTATTCCTCTCAAGTATCTTTTTTGCTTTAAAACATCTTTGATTGAACTGGTTAGTTTTTCCAGTTCATTTTCAAGATCTGATATTCTATTTTCTGCTTCATTAGTTCTGCTGATAAGACTCTCTGTTGAGCTCTGGGTTGAAGAAAATTTGTCTTTTAGTTCCAGTTTAAATTTTCCTTGAGATTGTTTTAACTGCTATATGCCTATTTTTATTTCTTCAACCGCTTTTCTCATCTCCTCCAAGTGCCTGTTGTGTTACTTTTCAAAGTTGTTGATGTGGTTATTTAACTCTTCCTGGATTTCCTCTTTCATTGTTTTGATCATAGTAAAGATCAGGTTTGAAAATCATTATCTTGGGTATGACTTTCTTGGCTATTTTCTATGAATTTGTTCTGATTGGATTCCATCATTAAGAAGTTAATTCTTTTTGTAGGAGATTTGTTATCTTGGTTTTTATTTCTCATGGGTTTGTGGTGTGACCTGGGCATTTTTGTTTTATCTCTTATGTTTTTCTTTTTGCTTTTGTGTGTTTTAGGCTGAACTGAATTAGAAAGTATTGCTACATTTGAGCAGTTATTGCTAGTTATTGCCTTGGAGGTAGGTATGCCTGTCTGGTGTTGATGTTATTTTCTATATGAGACTATTGGACTATTAGTATATCGATTATGATGAGTTTAGTAGACAGGGATTGAAGATTAGTATGGTAGTGCACTTTTTAGGTTTACTTCGTTGGTGACATGTGAGAGTGAATGGTATAGTCTCTGAAGTTGCATGCGGATTTGAGTGTCTGTTTGGAAATGTTAAACTACAGTGACCAATAATTGAGAGGAATAAGATGGTAAAAAGGGTTTACTCATCTTAGTGCTGGATGTGAAGATTCTCTCCAGTGGGATGGGATGATTTTTAGAGGACCTCAGATGAATGCTGTTGGTCCCCTACCCCTTTGCTTAAGTTTTCTCTGGACTCTGTTCAATTATGAAGGGCAGGGTGTCTGCCCAGGGACCAGTGCAGAAAGGCAGAGTGGCTAGTGGGGTGTGCAGATACCTGAGGTCTGGGGCATGGTCTAAGGGCCTTATCTGAGGAGCAGGGAGTACACCTTGGTCTGGGTCCAGGGCAGAAAGGTAGAATGGCTAGTGGGGCCCACAGATGACCTTGAGGCTTGGGGCGTGGTCTAGAGGCCTTACCTGAGGAGCAGGGAGTCCCCCTGGTCTGGGTGTGGGTCCAGGACAGAAAAGGGAAATTTTATTTTTAGTTGAATGGATTTGGACTCTGAATCATTATAAGCCTTTTTACTCCAAGGTAGTGGCGTGGGCCTTACACAATTCAGTAGCTTTCTTTTGATGCAACCCCTAAAGTAAATGGCCTCTTGTGAGTTTTTGTCATGAATGCTTAGGAAATAATAAAAATATACCATTATAAATTTGTGCATTTTATATTAAAAAATAAAAAAAATCATCAAAGAAGCCAAGAAAACGTATTTTGAAAGGATCATAATTTTGTCAGTCATAATTTTTCTATTTGTCCTGATATCTGTGTCTGGGATTTTTGCTTTTGTTGCTTTACATAATTTTAACTAGAGCATAAATAAAAATCTTCATCCTGGTTTTTCATTTAACATTATCTTTGAAAACATCTCTCTATGTTTTCTGCAAGGGAGTAGCAAGTTGCTAGTGAAGACCCTGTTTCCTCTCTTGCTGCCTTTCGTCGGCACTTTCAGCTAAGTGAATTGCACAGCTTACTTTCTGCCTGCACCTGCAGGATGCCAGAGGGAAAGATCAGCCACCCACTCCCTGTCCCTGACCTTCATGGAACCCCAACGGCTCGCATCCTGCTTGCCTTGGCATTTGTGCCAGATGAGGACAAGTTCAGAGTCACTGGCATCCAAGCAGAGCCAAGACAGAGTCTTCTCCCAGGACTGTTGATCCTTCCCCCTGCTCCCCTGCATTATTGCTGCTTAATGGAAGAATGAAAGGACCTGGCCTAGAAAACACCTTCTGATCATTCCTTGTCACTTTGCATTTGCCGTGACTCATTTGGCCATGTTTAGAGCTGCAGCGTGTTTCAGTATTAATTGGTGGGAGCTCGGCTCAGAAAGCCCATCATTCATCAACCCAATCACATTGCTCAGTCTAAGGAACAGGCATAAAACTTGGGGATGGGCTGTTGGCAGGGTTGTGGCTCCAGAACCAAAAGACTGGAGACAGCCGTGCTCCCAATAAATGGCTTACAGTGACAGAGACCAGAAAAATCCATGGTCTTCAAAGAAGAAATCACATCTCAGAAGGGCATAGAGCTGGGCTGAGGGCCTCCCTCTGTGTGGCATAGTCTGGAGGTTGCTGGAGTGTTTGCACTAGAGTCTAGATGGATGGAAGCACTGGCATGGGGTGTCTGCTATTGCTCCTTTCCTGGATGTTCCAAGAGCTCACAATGACCCCATTCTGCATCCATGCTCTCCACCACCAGTTTTGCTTCATGCATAGGACAATCTAATTTCCAGATGCTTACCCTGCCTTTCCTTCCTCCCTCCTGCTTTTTGCTAGTCATCCCTTTCTCCTCCCCTTTTCCTTTCCTTTCACAGTTTTTTGAATGTTAGGCAAGTGCCAGACAATTCTGGTCAAATTCAAAGCGCTCCCCAGCTAGTAGATAGATAGCCAGTCACTGGCAGTTTCCTTTCTGTTGGATGTGAGGACCTGCATGTCAAGAACAGATACTCTACAGACCAGGACATTACCATGAGATAAATTTTGACTTCTATAGAAGTATAGAAGTAGAGTTAGCAAGCACTTATAAAGGCAGTGGACTAGATCTACTATCTCCAGTGCTTGGGGATCTCGGTTCTTTAACCTCCTTGCTTCAAGCCTAGGGCTCACAATCTATTTTCCATTTGGCTAGAAAAGACACATAGCTTAAGAAATGACTTACTGCTGACAGGGTAAACAATTCTTAGAAATTTCCTTATGTAATGGAGGCACTTTGGTTTGATAGAAAAGATTTGCTTTTTTATACCTCTATAATGATAAGCTCCATCAAGAGTAAATAGAAGGAAGGCCTTGATCCAAGAGGAGAAGTGGCTTCCTAGAAAAAGGCACCTCAAAACCAAGTCATGCTTGCAATATAGATCTATGGGCTACTGCTTCATTTTCTCCATGAAATAAGCAAATTATTAAGTTGGAAAAAAGTTGAGGATGTTTAGGTTTTTTAAAAACAGTAAATAATAGGACCAGAGACTGTGATTCAAGTGGGAATCCCAGCAGCTTCTCGGAACAGATATTCTTAGAGATTGACAAGTGGCCATGTAATAAAGAAGTTAGAAGTTACAGTTCTCTGGGAAACAGTAAAAAGTTTTGAATATTATGGAGAGCGGGTTTAAATTTCAGAAGTTGAGACAGGAGTACAGGAAAGAGAGAGTTTCCTTCTTTGACCTAGTTTAAAGAGCATGTGTCTACAAAGTGGCATGTGATTGATCAGCTGAGTTAACTCTGGGACAGATTTCAAAGTTACCAAGGAAATGGCATTGTCCAGGGAGAAGTGCATTTGCAAGGCCTGTGGGTAAGGCAGCTCATGACACATGAACTGTAAGTTGCTCCATGGATAGCCTAAGGAAGGTGCATATAGCATGTCATGCTGTGACAGTAGACAAAGCAGAAGGGGGAGGGGCAGGTCCAGCGACATCTGTTCATGCCCAGTGTTTAAATTTATCCTGAGGGCAGTGAGGAAAGTACACTTAGGATTGTCTGGTGTCTGTAAGGACGGAACCCACTATTCATTGGTGGAAGGCAGTGGTACTCTAACCTAAGGACAGGCTAAGGGGAAGGAAGTAATAGAATATCTTTGAAGCAGCATCTCCCAATGCTGGACTTCAGGGGTCCCAAAGATACCCACTTATTTCCGGGCTACCTCAGGGAGTTCCTAAAGCATAGACAGAACTATTCAGTTAAGTCACCCAGCATCGGTGATTCTTGGGCGACCAGGCTGGCTTCTGTAGTGTGCCTCTGTGCCTCTGCAGGGCAGAGCTCCAGGCCCCCAGTTCAGCCTCAGAGGACACAGGCCCTGGCACTGACCAGAAGGAAATGTGTGTATCTTTGAGGAGACTCACTGAAATTTTGTGTCTCTAAATTCATTATTGATGGCAAAAAAAGGAGAGTAACACTGGTGTTTATCTTGTTATCTAAATAAAAGAGACATTAAAAACTCTAAAAACGAAGTCCTTAAAAGATATCAGGAGTTTTTCTTTCACTTAAAAACAACCACTAGCTCACAATAGCTTTAGTCCCGATTCATATGCTAAATCACACTTTACTGCTACTTATTCTCAAGGTAACACCTTACTGATCAGTAGAAAAGGAGAGATGAAGAGAGAAAAGAGAAGAGAAGACAAAAAGAAAGAAAAGAAAAGTCAAATTGGAGTTGGGGTTAGAGGTCAGAGGTCAGTGACAACATCAAATGCCTAAAATTCAGGAGGCCCAGGGTTCAATCCTCAGCACAAGGGAGAAAAAGTTTATATCTGTCATGCAGAATGAAGTAAAAATACACTGTCCCCAATATTGCCACAAAGCACAGGTGTCTGTGCTAAGAAGATGAAGCATTAGTTCTGGGTATCTCAGGAAGCTGAGGGTTCCATCCCATATCTGAAAGGAAAGGAAGTCTACTTTGGGTGAACCATTCCAGAAGCCTCTTCAAAGGGTAGTTGCAACCAGGAAGAAGCTATCTGATTTAGCCATGTTCACTTGACACCTCTGTTCTTCCTGTACCTAATTAGGAAGGCACCCAGCTGGGCACCAGGTGATAGAAGGTAGGAATGTTAAGTGTTCTGAAAAAAGAATCAGAAAATACACAGGATATAATTTGCCCATGTGGGACATTGCTATGGTGGTCCCCAGGAAACTGGGGAATCAATCAAAGCAGAGGTCATGTGAAGCAAAGATTGACAGGGAGAGCTGGGGAGGAACAACCTCACTTCTGTATCAATTGTGTCCTGAAAGCAGGCTCAGCATACTTTTCTCTGGGCTCTCTGTTGCTGAGTGTCATGTTGATTAAAACTCAAGTACCATGGACAGGGAGTGTGGTGTCTTCATCAAGACCAATAATGTTCAAAGACCAATGAGGGTGATCTTCTACCTGGGTAACATGGATTTCATTCTATATGAATCATCTTCATTTGGGTTCTGAATTAATTATTAACATAAGACATTGCCCTGATTCTTATGTTCACTTGCATGCTGTGGGCAGATCAAGGAAGTAGGATACCAGGACCTCAAGAAGTGAAGTTTATTTATCCATCTGGGATTTGGGACGACGTTTATCCAGAGGACCTGAATACTCTGCTTGGTTAAGTCTTGAGTCTTACATTCTTTAGCTACAGGGTGGTTTACAGAGAATTTTGATAGATCATAGACTTATAAAGTCTCATCATTTAAAGTGTGTTGGTTACAAACAGAGGACCAGGAAAGAAGACTGAGATGCAGCAAGTAATTACAGAAGCAGATGAATGGAGCAGGATGGAGAGTCATGATTAAGGGCTCCTCAGACTCCTTCCCAGTGCCTATAGAGCAGAATGAGAAGAGTTGGTGCTTCTTGTAACTTTTAAACAGACTTTTGAATGAAAGAGGAATTGCTTTTTGTCTTATAGAAGCTAAAAGGTTATTAAAGATCTTTGGGTTACACAACTTTGTTATAGCATTCGCTACTAAAGATGTCATATTGCTCCTGAGACACACAATCCACCTGCTCTTTGTTCTCTGGATGAACTGGGGGAAGTCATAAGGTGAATGTGAGGAAAAAGAAAGAAAGCAGAGGTTGTTGAGTGAGTTTCTTTCATTCTAAATTTAATTTTGTCCTCACTATAATTCTTGGAGGTAAGTTTACAGCTGAGGAAACTGTCATGCAGAATAAAGTCATGGAGCCTGTGAACAGTGATGTGATGTGCGGGACGGAGTCTGAGTTGAATCCCAGGATCGGTTGTCTTTCTATCCCTTCTGTGGTGTGTGGGCAGAGCCTGTGGGCAGTGTAGACTACACTCTCACAGTTAAATCATGAAACATAGCAGAAGAGTTGTTCAGATGTCATTAGAAGTACTCACCAGTTGAGTTCATTGAAAAGGACATGGTCCAGATGGAACTGACCTAGCAGATGAACCCTTCAAGTTTGCATAGACTAAGAAATCTGAAGGTGAGAGATTAGACCACTGCTGACCGTGAAATTGAGGGAAGAACAGCAGAAAGGATGCAGGTGGCCACTGGAGTTGAGAAAATTCTTAGAACAGAGCAAAACAGAGCCTCAGTCCCACAGCCACAGGGACTGCCTTCTGTCAACAATCACATTTGCTTGGAACCCAAAGCTCTGAGCAGGAAATTAGTCCAGAGGACATTTTGACTTGTGTCTTGTCAAACTGAGTAGAAAACTCAGCCCATCTGTTAAGCTCTCACCTACAGAAACTAGGAGATAATGAAATGAGTTTTATTTCAGAGTTGTTGGTTATGTAGCAATGGGAACTACATTCAGAAGGGCAGCACAGGAATGTAAAGTAGAGGCTCCTGAACCTCTAGACATGTTTTCTGGTGAGAAGCTACTTCTGCTTTCTGCCTTCAACTCCCATCTGTGACGAGAAGCGAGAAGAGTTTAGTGGACAGTGGACATATCAGTTCTACCTGTGTTTATAGAGAGCCATTCTGAGCATCAATGTGGAATAGAGAAGGGGTTTACAGGATGATTAAGATTAGGCCGCAGGGGCTGGGGAGATGGCTCAGGAGCTTTTTCCTCACAAACAAAAAGATCTGAAGTATGGATCCCCAGATGTCATGTCAAAAGCCAGGCAGATATGGTAGCAGCCTTTAACTCCAGACTTGGAAAGCCGAAAACTCAGAGCAAAGCAATAAGGAGGTAGAGCAATCCAGGATAATTCCAGATGTAATCCTTGAATCTCCATACTTGTTCCCTCTGGCATACATGAATACACACACACACACACACACACACACACACACACACACACACACACACAGACTGAACAGCAATACAGAAGGGCCCTGCAGTGTACCATGAAAGACAGATACAAAGGAGATGGTGAAAAGGTAGGAGAGTCTGTAATGTAGGCTATTTGCTCTGAGAACAAATAAGATGCAGGCTCCAAAGGAAAGAAACCGGGCTTACCCCTGAACCTGGGCAGAGTAGAGAAGCTGCAGTGGGAGTAGTGAACGTGAAATAGCACTAGAAACGGAAGGCAGAAAACACATAATGTGCTTCTTTCTAAGAAGGAACCTGTAATCTCCTGATTGCTTAGCACCCATGTAGCGGGAAGACAATGGAACTAGAAAAACAGAGTGCAGTGCATGAAAGAAACATTTCATGTCATGATGTGGAAGTTGGGTCATTTCCTCTAGGTGGCAAGAATAATGACTCTGTTCTTGCTCTTTCCACCAAAAGATTTCATCAATGTCAAAAGGCCATTTAATAGACTACATTCTAAGTTGTATCAATATGCATGAATATGCAAAACTCTAAGACCTCATGTGGCTTCTGTTCCTTCTTCAACTCATTTGATCCATGATTCATTCAACAAATCTTCATACTGCTGGACACTGCCAAAGCCAGGGAGTACTTAAATTCCCTCTTGTTAAGGGCAAAGTTGGAGGATTGCCTTGATCATGCTTAGAGTGGGGAGGGAATAGAGTAAGATTGGAAAGCTTTTTCAGAAAGGAATCTGCTCTTGGGAAGTGAGGTAGGAATAGGCCAGAGAATATCAAAGTCTTCTGTTATCTAAAGTATTGTGGAAATCCTTATGCCCAGAGGACTCCTTACATGATGAATATCTGTCATCAGACCTCAGAAAATTTTATGCAGATTACCAGAACCAGGTCCTAGCTGACCACCGTGGCTGCTAATTGGATGCTCAGAACTGATTACTCATGCATTTTGTACCTTGATAACATAATGATTTTTCTTTATTAAAATTGGCATGGTGGCATCACAAAGGACAAAGTATTGCAAGAGGCATTCTGGGAAGTGTTGTGTGTTTCCTTACAACAGATCTAAGGGTCTTTCAGTCCATTGTAAACATGAAAAGAAATGAGAGTTAATGGAATTGCTTTGTGTCTCAACTGCAGTGCTGGTTATAGTATTTGGTTGGCTGATCTGACAATTCAAAGTCCGTGTGCTGGCACTTGAACCTCTGCTCTGCTTGTATTTGGAGACAGGGTCTTCAAGAATGTTGCTAAAATTAAATGAGTCAGTAAAAATTACTGTGACAGCAGGTGAATGCAAACCTAAGTAAAAGACATTGTGGGCAAGTGGAAAGTAAAAGGTGATCGCCAAAACAAAATGCCATAGAGTGGATACCTTATACAACAGATATTTGTTTCTCACAGTTCTGAATGCTGCAAGTCCAAGACCAGAGAGTCAGTGTGGCTAGGTTCCAGAGAGGGCCCTTTTCCAGGATGCAGCTGGTGACTCTCACTGTGTCCTCACAGCTCCCTGGCTTCTCTTCTTATAAGAACGAAGCTAATCCTATCACATCAAGTTCTTGCCTTAGGGCCTTGTCAGCACACACACACACACACACACACACACACACCCTCCTCCTCCTCCTCCACCACCATCACCACCACCACCACCACTAAGCTAAGCAAAGAAACAAAAAGTCAGCTCTTACTTCAAAGAATAATAGGTTTATTCGTGAGCCAAATATGAGTGACCATGGCTCAGAAACAGATTCAAATTACCCCAAATATCATGGTCCAACGTGATAACAATTTTTTGTAGTATTTTTAGTAGTAGAACAAAGAAAATTACAGCCCCAAAGAATCTTGATGCTTTCAGTATAATCCCTGTTGAACTCTAGTTCATCTGTCCCCAAAGGACTGCTCGTCCACCCCAGTCTTGAATCACTATTCTACTAAGGACAGTCCTTCATTCTTCATTCAGAAATGGGAACCAAATTTCTTCTGTTCTCAGCACTGGACACATGGGACTGAATAATACAGTCCCTGCCCTCTAGGAAATTACCATCTAGAAGAAGCAGACAGAACTTCATTTTCTGTGAGGAGATAGATGTCACAGAGTGATGGGATTTAGGAGACGGTAATGGAGAAGACATGGCACTTCTGGGATTCTCAAAAGGGTGCTGATGAAAATTGCAAAGAGAAAGTGGCCCCTGAGCATGATAAAGAAACGAGAGCACAGGACATTCTGCAAACTACATTGCATACATCACACAAGGAAGGCAACAATACAACCTGAATACTCCCATTTAACTTATCAGAAAGTTAAGGCTCAGGCAGAGTAAAAGCTTGCTCAAGCCCCGTTGTTTCATTGCTATCAAAGCTTTCATATGCCAGGTTGCAGGTATAGCAGGAAACAAATTCAATATAGCGATAACTTCAATGCTGCAATGCCAACTTTCCAGTGTGTGTGTGTGTGTGTGTGTGTGTGTGTGTGTGTGTATGAGTGTGTGCAGGTATATGTATATGCATATTTGTGTCTGTATGTGCCCAGGTATGTGTGTGTACACAAGGTATGTATGTGCAAATCTGTGTGAGTTTGTACATATGTGCCTGAGTACAAATGTGTGTGAGAGTATGTTTGTGTATGTGTGTGTGTGTGTAAAGATGTGTGTATGTGAAGGTGCTTATGTGTGGGTATGTGTATTTGTATGTGAAAGTATGTATATGTAACTGTATATAAAGGTAGGTATGTATATGTGTCTGTGTATGCATAGCTGTGTATATGCAAAGGTGTACATGTGTAAGAGAGAGAAAGACAGAGGAGAGGGAGAGAGAGAGAGAGAGAGAGAGAGAGAGAGAGAGAGAGAGAGAGAGTGTTCATACATGTGTTCTTGTAGACCAGAAGTCAACTTCAGGAATTGTTCCTCAGGTGCTGTCCATCTCTTTGTCTGTCTGTCTGTCTGTCTGTCTGTCTGTCTGTCTGTCTGTCTGTCTCTGTCTATTTGTTTGTTTGTTTATAACAGGGTTTCTTACTGGGACTAGGCCAGAATAACCAGTACATGCTGACATTTTTGGTGCTTTTATTTACATGGGTGCTAAAGAGTAAACTTAGGTCCTCATGCTTTTATGTCAAGTACCTTCCCAAATGAGCCACTTCATGTCCCCCAGCACCTGTCACCTATTCATTTGAACATTGTTTGGTCAGACTTACTATGCAAGAGACATGTAAGTGAATGAAGGGATGACTTAAACAGTTCTGAACACTACAAAGTATAGATGCACAAAAATGAAGGGAACAATATGTAAGCAAACATTACTCTGCAGTTCTTTCAAGTTTAAAATGCTGTTTTTGGAAGATATGGCTGTTCCATTTGATGACAAAATATAAACATGACAACAAAATCAAAATCCTATTGAATTCGTAGTTTTAATTTGTATATTCTTATTAATGAAACAGCATAAGCTCTGACCCAAAGAGATCCGCTCTATTTGTTCTCAGATATAGACTCACCAGTACCACACATGAAAAAAGGTCCTTCTTGGCAGTGAAACTGCAGGTCTGCATGTAGACATCTTGTGCTGTTTTCTACACTGAGTTTCAGAATCAGCAAATGAGTATTCACACTCGATTTAATTTGTACCAGGGACTTTTCCCTATGGATGTTTGAACACCTACCTCTATCGGTTAGAGGGAAAAGCATCAACCTAATTCAGACTGATAGTGAGAGAGAGAAAAATTCCGTTAGGTAGCTTAGAATAGAAAGGCTGCTGGGAAGGTTTTCGAAGGTCTTTGAAGGTCATACCCCACTGCTGGCATTATCTTGAAGAAATACACCCTGCTAATGTGAAGGAACTAGATCACTAACTTACTGACACTCTCTGTTTAAGATAGAATATGGAGATGAGTTATTGCAAATAACCTAAGTTCCTCAAAATAAACAGCTCTCCATGAAGTTGGCCCCAATATGAACAAGCCAGTGAAATGTAAGGGAACTAATGTTCCAATCAGTTTTGTAGAAACTGGAGCTAACCTGACCCTATAAATACCCCTGACCTTGCCAGCCATCCTTGGTAATCTTGTCCCTCATGGACTCCACATCTGTGAGTTCCTTTTGGCTCTCTTGCCTTCACAGACTCCATTTCCATGAATTCTGTTCCTTCTCCCCTCTAATAAAATCTGCCTTAATCCTCCACACACGTTCTTGTCTCAATCTTCAACTCCAGAACAGAAGAACCTGGACAAAAAACAAAAAACAAAATCCTACAACAATAGGGTCATATCTTCCCCAGGATACTCAAAGGTTAAATGAAGGTAAATCATGCCAATTGACTCAAGTTAATGTGGACTGGCAGTGTGTAGGATCGATGACATCCTGGACCACAGAACCAAAACTTTAGTATCAGTTCTTTTGTACCTAAGGGAGTACGGAGAAGTCGGAATGGTTTTTCTTAAAGTTCATCTAGGTATCTAAATACACTCTACTCTCTAAGTAAAAAATAAATGAAGAAAAAATGAGACCTCTGGAATGCCCATATGGCTACCCAAGGGAAAACTTTATGACCCAAATTCCAATGCACAATTAGAGGGATTGTTATTACGATGGGATTTCTGTCCAGGTTCTTGTGTTCCAAAGCTGAAGAATGAAACTATAGCATGTGTAGAGGATTAAGGCAGAATTTATTGGGGGAGAAAAAGAAAAGAACTTGCAGGATCCAGGAGGGAAAAGCAAGCCATTTAATGGCTGGCAGTGTCAGGGGTATTTGTGAGGTTAAGTAGACCCAGGAAAAGTGGCTTTTTCTTCTGGTTAGGTTTATTTTCTTTAAACCTGATTGAGGTTTTCAGTCTCCCCTATGTCTGATTGGTCTGTTCATATTGGGGCTCAACTCTAGAACACATGCTAAGTTGTTTCTTTTGAGGAACTTAACTCATCTGTATTTGAGGAGCTCATTACCATATCCTTCATAAACAAAGAGTTGGGGAAATTTGCTACCTTATCTCTGTGGGGGAATCTGAGTTCATATACTGCAGGTGAGTTCCTTTAGGATAATCTCAGCAGTGGGGATGACCTGCCCAGTTTGGCTGCTATATTCTTAGACTGCCTAGGGAAAAACGAACAAAACCAAACAAACAAATATTATACCTAAAATTTCTATTCTATACTGCCTAATAGAAAGTATTCTGTCTCTTAGTGTCAGGCCTTTGTAGATTCCTTTTCATGGCTAATGCAACCTGTGATGTATCACTCACTTTATAGTTCTCATAAAAAATATGCAAGACAAATGTTAAAGACAAACTTTGTTGGCCTTTGACCCTAAACCTCCAAAGAATGTCACTGTGCTTGACTAGACCCCAAGCAACACTCCTTTCTCCAACATTACTTGAGCTTCCTGTCAAACTCTGGTCTGAAATAGACATCACTAATCAACTGCAAGCCTTCTGACTCTTTTTCAAAGCAAATTTCCAGAAGCCATTCATATTCGTAAGATTACTCATCACATTAAGCCTATCTACTTAATGGGGGGGCTGTTTGCTATGCACTGTCCCTTTTTGCTGCTTCCTGCTGGATTCTCCTGCTGTTCTAAGCTTGGCTACATAACCACAGATTTCAAGCTAGAAAGAAAAATGTCATGTTCTTAAATAAGGGTCACTGAAGCCATGTATTTCCTTTCCTTCTTTCCTGTTTACTTAACTCTTACCAAGCAAATGATGAGCAGGTTAATTACATTCTCTTGGCCTTGATCTACTCCCTCTCTGATTTGAGTCATGCCCTTCTACTTGGGTTATCATTTGTGGGCCTTTTCCCTGCCGGTTCACGCTCTTTAATAATCTTTTTGAAAGATTAAGCAAACTAATTGGAATTTTCTCTCATTGCTAAAAGCAGAGACTTTAAGATGTCATGTGTGCTGGTTCTCTTGCCTCTGGTGCCTCCAGATTTATAGTAGAAAACTCTCTGTCAATGTCTAAGGTTTTACTATCTCTTAATGTCCATAAGGTTCTTGTTAATGTTCCTCTCAGTGAAGTCTCAGATCTTTCCCTCTTTGGGAGAACTTTCACTCTATCTCCTCTCAGCTCCCCACATTTGGCCTAAATCTCCTTTTACTGCCCTAGGAGCAAGTCAGGAAGGTGGCAGGAAAGGGACATAGGTGACCTTAACCACTCTTCAGCTCAAAGATTTTTAGGAACTAAGAATTTCTGCTTCTTTTAGAGGAAAGAATTCAGATTAGTGGCTACCTTTAATATTGTGAAATCCATCCAGAGAGGGGTCAGTTATTGAGGATTTATTTTCTAAAGAGTGAAATGCATTCAGATCATAAAGAAGCCTAAGGGATAGGTAGACTCTCTACGATTCCATCCCTCTTGCTGTGTAAGCAATTAGCTGGCTGGGGGTCCTTGTAGGTAGGTGAGGTAGAGAGTTAAGATGCACATTTCTAGACGTCCACAGCTTCTAGGCAGCTGCGAGCAGCCACGGCAGACAGTGGGGAGCAGAGCAGGTGGCGCCTTCTAGTGATGTCTCTCATGCAGTCAAGTACTGGGTCCCTTAGCCCTACAGCTCCCTTAGCCCTAACTCGTCAGGAGTTAGAATTCCCAAATCCTGAGAGTGGCTAGTGTCACATCCAGGAGTTTAGACTGTCCTAAGGCCTGGCAGTGACCTGTAACTTTTCCAGCAGCCAAGACTTGAATTTTCTCTTCTCTGGCCATATTCAGACTCCTAACTTTTTGTGGCCTCAGTGCCCATCTACCCCTCTCTCCTCTTTATTTCCACTGTTCCTAATTGTTTTTGCCTGAATCATTTTATCTCTCCTGTGGCTATTGTTGCTAGTAGAGCTACTGCTGGGTGGTAGTTGCTGCTACTTCTCACCACAGCTGCTCTTTCTGCCACTACATTCATGTTGTAACAGTACCACCATCATCACTGTGTCTGCTGCCACTCAGGGGCCACAGTTCCTGCTCTGTTGTGGCTCCTACCTCTTCTGGATCTCCTGCCACCACTTGTTCCTGTCTCATGCTGTCAGTTCAGCCCACTCTATTAATAATAAAGATCAAAGAAGGTAACAAAAGACCACTTGCAAGAAACCTAACTCTGCAACACCAGGTGGGCAGCACAGGAGGAAAAGTCAAACCCACTCACAACGTGATCTCACTAGTCTGCTTATGTACTCAGAAAACAGGCGTTTGCACCAATCACAGTAGATCTTCATGTAGATGAAAGATCATGTTTATGCAACTATGGCATTGACCCTCTTTCACTAAGCCCATTAACAGCTCATCTGCAGAGCCACCAGAGCAAATGTCCCTGTTCTAGTTTGGACAGAAATGATTTCAGGAAACAGTTTATGAATTGTGTAAGATGGTGCTGATTGAGTGTTGTATTTTACTCCAGCTTGTTCCTCTGGGCATATCATTACCTTCCCATCTCCATCATAGTAGAATGACTCCTACATCTTGTGAATGAAATAGTACCAGTAGGGCTGGAGAGATGGCTCAAGATACTGCATTGCAAGCAAAAGGTCCTCAGCTCTGATCCCAGGTCCCACATAAAAATGCCAGGCAGAATCAGGGAAATGCAAATCAAAACCTCCCTGAAATATCATCTCACCTGCATCAGGATGGCAAAAATCCACAATACAGACAACACCAAATGCTGGAGAGGATGTGGTGAGAAGGGAACTCTGTTACATTGCTGGTGGGAATGCAGGCTTATACAACCACTTTGGTGAGCAGTCTGGAGATTTTTAAAGAAGTTAAAGATTGAAATGCCATATGACCCTGATATTCCACTTTTGGGAATAACCCCCCATACAGCAAAAATTCACCTGGATAGCACAAGCACTACCATGTTCATAGCAGCACTGTTTACAATAGCAAAGTCATGGAATCAACCCAAATGTCCAACAGTTGATGAGTGGATAAGTAAAATGTGGTACATTTATACAATGGAATACTACTCAGCCATCAAAAATGATGAATTAGTGCAATTTGCCGGGAAATGGATGGAATTAGAAAAAATTCTACTGAGTGAAGTAACTCAGACACAGAAAATTAAGCACCCTATGTACTCCCTAATAGGTGGATCCTATTACCAAACCCACTTAGTGACATACTCAAAGATAAATTTCTGTAATACCTACAGTAATTGCAAAGATTATAAATAGGTGGGAAGGGGAAAGAAGGCCCCCAGAAACAAGGAGAAAGGGGATCATGCTACAGCAGAGAAAATAGGCCACCATCAAGTACTGCAAGTAAGTAGTGAGACAGCTGGTTAAGCGCACAGACTTTCCTTCCCGATCACATGCAACTGAGGGGGTTTGATCTCACCAGTCAGGGAGGGCATAGAGTCTGGCAGGTAGATAGTAACCATCCTGCAAATGGGAGACTGATCCCCCCTCACCGTGGTCGTCTACTCTTATTCCATCTACCTTTGAATCTACTCTTATAGTAAGACTCTATTTTAACAGCCTTTTATCTCTAACTAGGAGGTGACATCCAATACCCATGAGGATAGAGCCAAGGGTGGTGCAGGAATAGTAAACCATAATTCAGAATGTCAGAAACCCTACATTAATCACGTGGAACCAGACCAGCCAAATATCTCCCCATCCTAAAGCTCAGGGATTTTTGTGGAAAAGGGGGCGGCAAGATTGTAAGAGCCTAAAGATGGGGAGGAGCAATGATATTGCAAGATACTCCACACAAGTTAGGGCCGAAGTAACCATAATAGCACTTTGCATGACCTGCGCAATGACCAACATATCACTGAAC
The DNA here is from genome assembly GCA_023101885.1 of Typhlomys cinereus. Taxonomy (NCBI): domain Eukaryota; kingdom Metazoa; phylum Chordata; class Mammalia; order Rodentia; family Platacanthomyidae; genus Typhlomys; species Typhlomys cinereus. The sequence continues at coordinate 2,334,786 of JALPQD010000247.1, forward strand.
CCCCAAAGTCTAGCATGGATCACAGACACTAGGATCCTTAGAAGCAAGGGATTAACAACCACAATAGTGTTCCTATTCTAAAGGAGAACACAAGAAAGGGCTCTAGGCAATGCTACTGAGTCTTTACACCTCATCAGAGAGGAGGACCCAGAGGGAAGTTTGACATTCACACTAAAGGATGTTCCAGGTAGAGGGTTAGGGGGTACTGGGAGAAAGGGCGGGGGGAAAGGAAGGGGAAAAAGAGGGAGGGAGCAAGGAAATGGGGGAGGGGTGGAAGGAGGGAGAGGTACCTATTAGATTTGTATAAGCGGAAAAAAAATACCAGGCAGAAGTGGAAGCAGCCTGCACTTCCAGTCCTGGCGGGCAGAGCCTAGGAAATCCCTGAGTGAAGCAAAAAGGAAATATAGGTAATCCAGGATAATTCTCGAAGTAACCCTTGGTTCTCCTCAGGGAAAAACACAGTGCCCTCACACACACACACACACACACACACACACACACACACACACACGCGCGCGCGCGCACTAAAATGTAAAAATACAGTGATGCTAGGTCTGTGATCAGGTTAATAGGACCGTCAATACTTCCTGGTAGGAAAGGAAAGGGAGAGAAAAGTCCTCAAATCTGGTAATGTCCTGTAGCTACGCACAAAAATTAGGCCATATATTAACTAGAAGCAGCTTAATGTCCAGCTTGTCTTGATTTATTAGCTTGTTTTTAATAATTCCTAAAATGTCTCTGAAAAGAAAAGTGTTTTGAGAATTAACTGGCTATTTTTGAGGACAAAAATTACATCTTGATTCCGTAAATACTTTCAGAACAATATTGCGTCACAGCCCTGCTTAGATTAAGAAGTCTCCCTGCTTAGCTGTTCTGACTGGGTTTTTCTCCAAAAGCTGTGGAAAATATCTGTTATCATTTGCTGCTATTTCCTGAACTATTCAAGAAATATAAATACATAGAAATAGTGCATCTTAACATTTGTTTGTACATGTTTAAATGTATTGTGTTTTAATTCAGTTTTAGCATGTAGCAACATGATTGTTTAAGGGTAAGCCACAACATCTAGAAATCATTCATAGAAGCAATAAAGGAGAATGATACCAATGTAGAGGAGCCAAGCTACAATTCCTGGGTTTCTTCTCCTGCAACACAATGACTGTGGTTGATGGGAGGCAGAAGCAGTGACTCTGTAACAAACTTTTCCACAGCTTACTGCTTAATTGAGTTATCAGACATCCTCTATTTAAGAAGAAGCAAACATTGAATTTCAGGGATGATCCATATCTGGATTCAAATGTAACAGCCCTGTTTGAATAATGGAAGGGACTGGGGAAGAATGATCTATCCACATCTGGCATTAGATTTACAAAGGTTTCCTAGATTGTTTGATGCTGCCCTGTTGATGCCCTTTCTTACTCTGAGTTGTTTTCTCTGTCTGATGTCTAAGCCTGTGCTTTGCCTGGGATAAGAATGATGAGGTTGTTGGTTTGGGTTGTAAGTAGAGGACTTTATGAATTGGTTAGAGATTCAGTGCTGCTGTGTCACTTCCTGAAATCAGATTGGCCATTTATCTAAGAAATAAAGAGCTGGTAGAATTGCATCCTCAGATAATTATTGATTTGTGTATGTGGAAACAGACATTCCAGTGCCACCCTAATACAATGTGCCCAATAAATTCTAGCTGCATTCCAAAGAGTGCAAGCTCCAGAAAGTGTGATGTAGACATGGCTTGGAGAATAGTTCCATTTTGAAATGGCATTTTGCATTTTAGGAGACTAAGACAGTCCTGTTTTGTCTGCATGTGTGTGACCAAGGGCGAGCCCAGAGCACTACCCCAACTCGCTAGTGTTAGCAAGTCATCCCAGGCTGTGGAGCATGTGCTGTGTCTCCTGTCAGTGCCCTGCTCTCCTGTTTACCTTTTACCTCTTCTATTTCTATGTGAACTTCCAGGTAATATCACTCGTTAAATAGTTTTTTTTAATAATTTAAAGAAAAACTATTTAAAATAAAGGACCTTTTGTTGGTTGATAGTGGTGGCTTGGTAATCCTTAAGCAACTGAAGTTGAAATTGAAGCTGTATATAAATCCTATGTGTTTGTGGATCTAGATGATACAAAGAAGAATCTCTTGGTAGAGAAGCAACATGGACAGAATTGGAGAAAAAGGTTTTGAGATTATTTTTTTTTTGTTTTATCTTTTGTTTTGTTTTTTTTCCCCCCAGTGGGTAGGGGGAGGATAAGCTGGATTTACAAGTCACAACTGGACTGGCCTTTGATCTTTCCACTGTATCATGTAAGTAGCTGCTTTCTTGCCCCGCCTATCCTTCAGACATCTCTAAAGCTCACTCAGAAGATGTTAGAAATAAACACAAAATCTTCGAGTTAGAAGTTGAACATGACACTGACATGAAGGCAAGCATTGATTTTGTATGAACATTACAGAGGTGGTCATTGGAGAAAACAGTTCCCCAGATTGTAAAAGTTCACTGAAGCTGTTGATGAGACTTAAACCAGTAAAGGAATGTGTATAATATTGCTCTTGTGTTTTACAGTAAGATTCGTTGCTCTCAAATGTGTAAAACAAAATTTATTCATATTTTCTGCATATTAAAAAATCTCATTGTACAAATTGGTAAACATTAAATGCCTATAAAACTAAGAAACAGAGGAGTCCTCAGATCTTCATCTGATATTCCATCCGTATAACTTCTGCCTCCCAGCTGCATGTGATCTTGAAAGCGCAAGACTATGTAGGAGGTAGAAGATTAACTGACGGCAGAACCCCATGATGCAGCTTCCAGGAGGTCATTTCATGTGACACAGTCGGCCTACTTGGTAGTGCAACCTTCTTTATTTTTTTGAGTCATACATGATTCTGACAAGTAATTCTTCATGCACGGTCCTGTGAGTCAGTTCAATGAATGCGTTGGCTCACCAAGATGAACTTGTTTGGAATTGCTTCTTATCTCTTACTGACATTCTCTCTGGAATGAAGAGATATCTGTTCAGTTTCCCTAAATAAAGTAATACAACATAGAACCTTCACCTTCCAGAACCAAAGATGTGGTTTAGCAGCAAAAGACTGTGATTGCTGTGTAGTTTCCTCAAAGTTCCTAAGGAGTATTGACAATGACTAGGGCTGCCAGAAGTATAATCCAGCTGACTGACTGACAGTTCTTTGTTCAAGGCAGACAACAGTCTGGGAGGGATATGACAGATGTCAACTAAGAGGGGAAATTGCCTCATTCTCCAAATCCTTGTTTATGTACAGGAAAACTAAACATTGAAAGACATATTTGCAATAAGGATTTATTAAAATGCATAGTGATCCCTAGCAGTTTTTAATAATGCTTTAACACTGTTGAATACTTCCCAAGCACGCCAAAGAAAGGTGGGTCCCCTAATTGTTCTCTGCTGATAGGTATTTTATCTAACCTTATTTGATACTTAAATGGGGAAGAAAAAAATGATGGAATTGTGTTTTTTTGTCTGAAATCACTAAACTCAATAAGTCATCTTCAGTCTTCCAGAGACAACAGGTGTCCTTACCTCTGTCTTATCAGTACTAACACAATGACTCTTCAGCTCTATTTTCCCCATTCTTCCTTTCTCCAATGCATCTTGAGCATTTGCGATTCCATGAAAGGTGAGGATGTGCATGGGGAAGAGGAAATGCATACAGAGCTCTGGGACCAGGAAACAGAGAAGTGGTTTTGCTTAGAGAAAAGTGAGCCCAGCATGTCACAATCCTGGCTTGTTAGAGAACTGAGACTCTGATAAAAAGCCATACATGTCTCAGTCTAAATGGGGCTATGAGGGTGAGCAGAAACATGAGAAGAAACTAAGAAACAAGAAAAGTAAAAGAAAAATCCAAGTTTGGCAATATATGCAAGTCTTGCAGATTACCATATTTTTCATTGACCAGGAAGGACATATGGATTTTTTGCCCCAAACTGAGAATCCTAGGTCTACTTTGGGGTAAGATCTGGGTCATGGGGCCCAGTAGGGAAGGCTGGTTCCTTCCCATCTCCAAGCACAGCCAAAGCACCGCCTGGAGGCTGCTCTGCGGCTCCTTCAGGACTCTGGGTCTGATTAGGCAGCAACTGCAGTGCACCCAGGTGGGAAGAGCCGCTGCTCATTCGCTGTTCAATTGGAAGCAGTCACCGCCAGCTGTCAGAGCCCAGGCAGAGAAGCCACAATCAGGGGGAGGCAAGGGCAGGTGTGGGTGGGAAATGGGAGCAAAAGTCGGACCTGAGAATGTCAGTGAGGCTGAGCTGGCAAGGGTGGGGGATACAGGTCTGGAGTCTGAAGCGGGGTCAGCTCTGCTGGAGACATCTGATTAAGCAGTGAGAAAACTGGGGCTGGGAGTCAGATTCAAGGGCAGACAGAGCCTGTTGGGAAGCCAGGCTAGATTTCAGGAGAGATCCTTGGCTGAGTAAGAAAAAGTCCCTTTTAGCAGATAGCAGGCCAGACTATCACTAGAGGCCATACTCATTTTCTTCTTCCACCTTCTGGAAGTTTCCATTGCTTCTAGTCTTAAGGGCCTAAACTTCAAGTGTCTACATGTGTCTAGATTCTGTGTCAAGCTACAGGTTGAGGATATGGTCTGTATTATGTAGTCAAGGAGCAAGAGATAAGTGTAGAACTCAGAAGGGCCATGGTCTCAGCAGTGGGGAAAGCCTGCATTTGCTGCCCTGTCTGCTTACTGTCCGAGGCTAGCAAGCTGGCCTCTATCATTTGTACTAGGAAAAGTCTTTTATTTACAGCACATTATAACCTTCCTGTGACAAACTTTGTAATAATCATTCATGCAGAAATATCATTAAACCCAATTTGAAAACTACAAGTGTGACCTGTGACTTTGAGGGTAGACAGGCCAAGGTCAGTTCCAGCAGCTTTCTTCTTTCCTTATGTCCTCTGGGGCACTACCTGACAGCCCTCTGTCTCAAGGTCATCTCCCTTCAGGGAACGTGCTTCTAGAATGGTTGCTCCAAACTCTAGGGCAGCCTTTTTCCAGTGTTGCAACTCTCTAAAAATTGCAGGATTGTTTGGCCTTTCATATTCCTTTTCTTCAAGAAGAAAAGCCATATAATGGGTTTTGGGGGCTTTCATACAATTCCTTAACTTTAGAATGTGAGATTCACTGGTGAAGCAGTCTAGACTACCTATCTGATATAATTTGTCCTTGCCATTTCGATGGCTTCATTCCAATGCCATTTCTGGCCTTGACTCTCAGTGGGAGGGATTTTCTCATCAGGGTTTTCATAGCCCCTGCTCAGAAATTGTCATCTAGGAAATCCAGTCTTTGGTGAGTACTTATTGAGAAATATCCCCACCTTCATTTTAGACAAGTATTTAGCCTCTCTGAAATTTCTTTTAACCTGTGTTAATTTTCACTTCCAAGAAACATCTTGAATGAAGATCCAGGTGCCACCCAGCTGTGCTTTGCTTCTGGCTGACTCGGCACAAGATGAACATCAAGGAAGCTGATGCTTTGTCAGAAAGGTGAAATGAGGATGGGAAGAATCCCTGGCAGTATAGCTTAGCTTGAAGAACTTAAGCATATGTGAGGAAAGATTTTTAAATGTACAGAATAGGACCGATGCCATGGCCAGCCTATATCTTCTGTTCTCAGCCCTCCCCAAGTGCTTCTGGGGTGCTTCATGGTGCCAGAAACAAGTGGGCAGTAATCAGCAAGAAAAAGATGTTTCAAGGAGCAGATACTCTGAGTGACTTTGGCCAGCACATTTCCCAACCCTTGGCATAGTGTGTATTGTTAGTTATTCTATGCCTCCAAGTGAGTCTTGCCTTCTTTAAGTTTTACAGCACTGTGTGTGCGTGTGTGTGTGTGTGTGTGTGTGTGTGTGTGTGTGTGTGTGTGTGTGACTGTATGTGTGTATGGAGGCCTAAGGATGACTTCAGGAGTTATCCCAGATTGCTCTACCTCCTCCTTGCTTTGCTCTGAGATTTCCCAGGCCCTGTTTTCCAGAGTTGAAAATGTAGGCCAATGCCATTTTTTGCCTGGCATTTTTATGCAAGATCTGAATTCAGATCCTTCTGTTTGTGAGACTTAACCCCTGAGCTATCGCTCTAGCCCCACATCACTGTTTTTGATATATCTTAATTACCGTGGTGTTTAGCAGAATTGTCACCCTGTTCTGTGTAATTCTGCATGCCCTTTTATTATTTAACCATGTTCTGTTAGTAAAACTAGCTTCCAGGAGGAAGTTTTCAGAACAGTACCTCGTGGCAAAAGAAATAAATGTAAGAACTCTTCTTGCATGCAAACATCTGGGTAGAACAGGAAAGAGAAAAAAAGAAAAGAAGATTCCCATCCTTTTAGAGTTGTCAAGTCAAAGTGAGCCAGAGCAAGATGAAACAGGAACCATCCAAAAGAATTCTCATGAGTAGGTCACCTGGCCATGAGTGGATTCAGGGGTACACGCCTGCAAAGATGCCAAGAAAGATACCATGATGGTTGTACCTAAAACCTCCTGCCACTCTCTGCAGGTCAGTATTGTGAGCAGCGCCAGGTGAGGGGGTGTGAGGCAAAGCAAAGGAGCCCATGGGATGTGTTTGTTACCAGGCATGACAATGAAGGCGATTTTTAACAGCAGGTAGTAATAAGCTCTTTTGGTAAATTAATTCAACTGTAGTGACAAAGCATTCTGAAATCAGGAGGCTGCTTCTGGCAGTCTTTCAGTTCTTTAGCGGCAGTGCCGAAACCCAACTTTATTTAATTAAATCAGGGGAACCTCCTTTCCAAGGGAATGAGCCAGAAAAACAAGTAAAATGAATTCTCGAAATGGATTTTCTTTTCTCAATTAGTTCAAGAAAATGCTGATCAGATGGGGAAAATAAATTGTGTTTCTAAAGTAATAATGCTGGATGTTTCATCGACACACACACACTCCCATCCGTTAATAGGAATTCCCATGTCCCCAACCAAACCCCTGTATCATAAAACCAGCATAGATACACACAACACACCACACACACACGCACACGCACACGCACGCACACACACACACACACACACAAATCTCTCTCTCTCGACTGTAAGGATAAAATTCTAGACACAAAATGAAGAAGCATCAGGTAGTTTCCAGCCTAAATTGTTTTTGCTATTTGTGACTCTCCCACCCATGTTGACGCACACAATATCCAAGTTTGTGGGTGGAGGTGTTGAGAGAATCAAGTTGCCCAGTATCCCAGCTGGGAGAACTTCACATAGTGCAGGAAAACTCAATGGATTCAGCGGGGGAAACAGGCTTCCTCCTGTGCTCCCTGTTTATTTCACTCATTTGCATTGATCTTGCCCTACCGTGTCCTAACTCTGGGGCCTTACAGCTTGGCTCTCTGCTGTAATGTCTTTTTCTTTCTCCCAAGTGTAACCGGCGAATCGCTTGTCTCTGCTTTAGGTGGGGCCCAGCGTTTCTCTGGACACCCTCGACAGCTAGTGTAACTAGTAGAGTAGTGCAGCTTTCTTCTCTTGTGCAACATGTTGCTTTACAGGGTTTGGTTTTATCTTACTTAGGCATTCATTATTGCTCCCAAACTCTATGCCTCTGTTATGGTGTGAATGTAATTTACTCTCACCCCCCCAAAAAAATGCTTCTGTGTGTGCATTCATAGCTGCTGTTACCTCTCTGGATTAATAGTCCAAATAGACCTCCCTTCCTCTTATGTTGATTATTGTCTCACAGCAATGAAGAACAGTGAATACAACAGCTCCTCAGGATCATTTTGGTATTTGATTGAGTCTCTGATGCAGAGAGTAGAGTGTCCAGAACATTCCATCTCAGCAAGAGGGAAAAGGGGAGGAATACTGATCATCCAAATGACCTCAGCGTTAAGTGCCCCCCAAAAAGGGAATTACCATCTATCCCAAGGCTTACTAAAAACTGGAATGCTTTATGGTACCTTTAATCCAAATGGGGAGATAAACAATGAATTCAAATAGACTGTCACAAGATCTGTAATGATTGCCTGATATTTCCTGATTTCTGTGTCTCCGTGGGCAGAATGAAGTGTACCTAAAGTCTTCCAGAGAAATGAAACTGTTGCTTTAAGAATAGAACAATGTGAAGTAGCTAGAAACAGTACTAACCTCAAAACAAAGCATTGTTTTATATATGTGTGTGTGACTCACCCCCACATACACCCCCACCCCATATATATTATATATATATAATATATTACAAATTGGATAAATTTATGACCTAGAATGCTTATATTATTACTGTAAAATATTATTGTGAGAATCACAGTTAGCAAAGTTCTTATTTGATGAGTATCATTTATATACAATGCCTGAATTGGACTATTATTTTTGCAAATGTACTCAGAGATGTTTCTTGGCCTTAGTTGTGGAGGTGAAGATTTTCTCCTCTCCTAGCCCCTCTAGTTAGCTGCAAGAATCTTGTCTAACATGTTCAGCTTGCCTTTCATATACTCACTAAGATTCTGAAGTTTAAAAATTGTAGGGGGACAAAACACCTAATTTTCTCATCAGGTGATGGAGGCTGAGCTTCAAGCTGCATTTGCCATTTGTCATTTTATTTCCCATGTGGAATAACAGAGTAAAAGTTGTCTCCACAAACATCAAGACAACATTGTCTGCTGGGTTTGAAACACGGATGATTGATAGGAGAAACACAGCTAGACTATGCTGGAATGCTTTTAATTTCACATAGGTTGGAACAAAAAAGGCTCCATAGTCATCAGAATCATGGGAACAAAAGAATCTCAGCACTAGTTGCCACCACACACATTGGGTGGGCAAAGAGATTAAAGACTGGTTGCTTCAGGCTGAGACACTGACTTGCATGAAAACAGCTGTGAACCAAACTTATGACTGAGGGAAATGGTTTCCCTCTTTGATGCCAAATTAGACATGGAAGGTGTGATTTTAGAGACAATCTCAGACTCTGCAGTTCTAAGCATTTTCCATGTGTTGAGTCAACAACCAGGTGCTACAAGGGTTCTCCAGAGGTTCTTAGCCATGAGCCATCTCATAGGTTGTCTTTACGAACTCTGTCTTTTCTTACAGACCTCTAACATTTCTCAGTGGCAGCAGAATGCTAATGATAGTCAAGAGTTTTATATCCGTGAAGATAAATTAAAAGAAGGAAAGAGGCTGCCTCTGCCTGAAAGAGCTGTCCAGGCAAAACAAAGCCACTCTCACCAATACGCTTTAATAACGGCAACTGTTGCCAGCAATCCTTGGGAGTATGCATCTCACACAGACAGGGCCTCTCTCCTCTAGCTACTCCAGACAGTGCCAAAGGTAGCTAAGTGGACCATGGGGCTTGGTATCAGAAGCCTCGGTTACTTGTTTTCCTGTCCTGAACACACAGCTGGATTCAGTTTTTCAGTATCTTTCTTAGGCAAGTCTGGCTTGATCACTGTATTCCTGCTTTCACAGCAGGAGTGGACAGTAACTTTTCTAGGCCTGACCCATGAAATCTGTTATCCGTTCTGTTCCTCAACCCACTCCTCTGTCCATCTTCAAGTAGAATACCAATGTCTAGAGCAGTTGTGGAACAAGCTGTACCCTGAAGAGCTCCTACAAACTGCACTGGGTGCTAAAAGGGGCATATTTGTCATAGTTACTAACTGCATATATAACTGTCTGCCCATATGCCAAAAATGACGCTCTCAGTGTTTTCATTCATGGCAGTCTTTGAGGTCTCTCCTGATAAATAAAACCTTTCATTATGGCTCTGATATCGGTTTGTGAGGTCATAAAAAATGAATGAATACTGGATTAAATCACTGGACAAATAAATAACCAGTTCTGCCAGAGGCTGGTGCCCCGAAGGGCACACAGGACAAGATGGCAAATCATCTTCTCCCCTGGGCCTCCCTATTTATGTCCAGAGTGACTTGAAGCAGCCCCTGATTTATTCATTGGGAAGTGAGACCTAAAGCATAAGGCAGAACTTGGGCTCTCTGAGGCAGTTAATGGGAAGCCCAGAGGGAGAGTGGCTGACCACAGCTACCGCCCAGTTAGGAGGTAGGGCAGTGCACATCCAGGGATAGGAAGTAAGCAAAGGTGTCCACTTCACCAGGTTCTCCACCTCCTCTCAAAGCTGGCATCCAACCGTAATTTTTAATTATTAAAAACATGAAATGCAGTATTGAATGGCTGAAAACAAAGATTTTTTTTAACTAAATAAGGAGAAGCCCAACAGGATGGTGACACTGGTTAGAGAACATTTTAAAAAAGGGAGATCATGCAAATCAGCTACAAAAGTTGTGGAAATAAAAATAAAAAATGTTTAAAAAAAAAAAAGTTACTCGGAAACAAAGTCACTGCTAGACCATCCTGCATTTTGTTTCAACCAGAGGGAAATATACAAGTTACTTATATATTACTATATCTAATGATGACAGAGCTAAACGCAAGTCCACTTTATGTGTAATTAGTCAATGTTCAACTCCCCTTTTTGGCTTTATTTCCAAATTTTAGATTTTTTTCCTAGCAATCCCCATTTTGATCATAGATAATCTCCATAGACTACTCTTGGTAGTCTCATTACATATGACAGGTCTCATTACATATGACTCTGATTATTTTCAAAAGTGAAGAAGCGAGAACAGCCATAAAATCCTCCTTTACCAGATGGCACTGAGCAACTGCTAAGCCAGGAACTTGATTTCTATGTGAAATTTCATCGAGAACTTCAGGTTGGCTTCATAAGAGACTCCATTATTTAATCTCCTTTCCCGAGGCTAGAAATCAAGTCTGGGAGTTTCTGCCAGTTGTCACATGCAGTGCCTACAGATTTTGATGAACTGCACTGTTGTAGACAATTCCCTGATTTTTCACAAGACTCTGGTTTCTGTAAACATTGACTCCACATGTAAACTATAGCTCTTTCGAGTAGAACTTCTCATAACTTTGCGGAGGCCAGGTTCTCATGACAGTCCAGATGTGGCTTTGGCTGCACAGTAGCCTTGTTAAATTAAATATATGAAATCAAGTAATAACTTGATTTGAGGACATATCTCTTGCTCCTCCTAGGTAGAAAATAAGACTGTTCTGTACATCTGGTTATCTGTTAAATGATCAAAAGATTCATCATCTCATACATAATAGTTTTCAGTGCTTTGTATGTATTTGTCCTTGATTCCCAATGGAACATATTTCCATTGTTTATTATTGAGCTCACTATATGAGTTTATTACTTAGTTTACTATATAAATAGTTTACTATAATGCCTGAACATAACCATTTATATTTATCAAAAGTTGAAAATATATAAAAGGAATGAAATTATCACTGATCCTATATAAATAATCATATTGTGAAAAGAAGAAAAGCTCAGTTAAAGCATTAGTTCCTGAATCATGACATATTGGCAAAATCAGGTACTGTTAAAATATTATATTTTAGTTTTGGAAAGTATAATACTGTTTTAATATATCTATTAGAAATAGAATATTGGAACATGATGTTATGAAATTTAACATCATGTTAAAGTCCTCCTATCAGTGAATCCTGTCCTCTATAGACAAGTTTCGTCCCTCTGTGTCTTGGTTAGCAGTTTCTTTTATGAAACTGTTTCTAAAACAATCCTGGAAATTTGGATCAGTCCCTCACGTAGTCTGGCATTATGTGAATGATGTCAGTCTTATTCTGTGAAACCTGTTGGAAGACAGATAGGAAGCTTCAGTCTTTACTGACACTCAGGTAGTCCCTTTCTGAGACTTGAAGCTACTACTCCTCGTGGATGATACCAAAGACCTATGTACCTTCATGAAAGCATCACAGGGAAGAGGAAACCATCTATAGAATTCAGTGTGTACTTTCAGTTTATTTCCTACAACAAATAATATCAAAATAGAGGAAGGTTAGGTTTATTAAGGTGACAATATTCTTAGTCTAATGTACCATCTTGAGCAAGAACATATTATGGTCGTTAAAAATATGAAAAATATCTAGGACCTCTCAACATTTTTTATAAATTTCACTCTCTCTGAAATATTAATGGACATTTCACCTACATACAATTGTTCTTTGATTAAACCAGTTTTTGCTATTTTTAACAAAAACGTTAAGTATTAAATTTTACACCTATGTCGAATCAACTAATAAATACATAAAACATCTATTTTTTTCTCTTTTTCTGTAAGAGAATAAATATGTGAATTCTTATGGGAATTTCAGACATCATAGTATTTTTAAATGTCAAATATTTTTTTTCTAAATTAGGATCTGACTTCAGGATGGCTAAAATATGAGTTATGAGAAGATATTTGGGCACTGAAGATAGTAACAAGAACTTTGTTGCCTATTGAAGTGACAATACCATATGTTTAATAAATATTGAAGAAGGAATCGCTTCATGGAAATGTGGTCCACTGGGAATCAAAAGCACGGCAAACTCAAAACACAGAAAGTTCCTGTGGTGAGAACTGGACTCCTTGCATCATCTAGCAGGTAACCAGATATTCAGAACTGTCTTTTCCTTTCCCCTGTAAGAGCAGGAGAGATGCCCATAAAGCAGGTTATTACGTGATTGAGTGACTCACCATCTTTCTCTTTAGCCCTAAGTGGCCTAGAATTCACAATATACCCCTGGCTGGCCTCAAACACATAGGGATCCCCTGTCTTGGTTTTCTTAGTGCTAGGATTACAGGTGAGAGCCACTACACCTGCTTCAATTTGTTTCTCTAACAGAGAAACCAAATGTTTTTCAATAATATTGGAGTAAGCAGCAAAGATTCTCAGGTTCTTCCTGCCTATTTGTTAAATGTAAAGTTGTTTACTATTGTGCCTTAGTCATAATCATTCATATTTCTTAAAACCTGAAGACGAATTTCATTTTAAAAGACAGAGAAGGGAAAATTGAGGACTATTTTAGAATAGCTTACTGTGCAATCAGATTTAAGCAGAACGAGCTTAGAGGATGCCCCCAACAGTCACAGTATGATTTTACACTTTCTCCAAGTGGTAAAAAAGAATGTCTCCATTGACAGGACACACAAACATGACCACAGGGAGAAAAGCACTTATATCTAGGTATTAGAATATGGTCAGCATCATGGTTTCTCTTCTGTTGCTGTCATAAATATTCTTGTCACAGGAACCTAGAGGAGAACGGCTTTATTCTGGCTTATTGTTTCAAAGGGAGAGAATCCATCACGGCAGCCAAGGGACCGCATCAGACAGAGAAGAAATTGTGTTAGGAGCATGAGGCCAGCATGTCCCATGTCATCTATCGTCAGGAAGCAGAGAATACACAGGAAGTGGGGCCAGGCTATAAAACCTCAAGACCTGCCTCCAGTGAAGCACTTCATCAGGCAAATTTCTATCTCCTAAAGGTTCCAGAATGTTCCTACCACTGCCATTTGAGGACCGAATATTCAAACACTTCAGGTATGGGGGACATTTCACATTTGAACTATCATGCCTTATGATCATTTCATAATGCAAACCATACTCAGTGCATTTCCAAAAGCTGCCCTCATCTTTACTGGTTCTAACAGTGCTTAGAAGTTCAAAAGCCCAAAGTCTTTTCTGAGCACACATAACATGGGCAATATATTCACTCTAAAATTTTATAAAATCAAAAGAGAAATTATATTTTCAACATATAATAATTCAGAGTAATAGAATACTCTGCTCTATTCAAAATAGAAAAAGCAGGATAAAAATGATGAAATCCAAAACTAAAATCCTGTAAGACAGACACCAAATCCTACAATTCGGTGTCCTTTATCTTTGGCGAAAAATGAACTAAGTGGAATCTAAAAGGTAACCCCACCCTTCCAATTCTGCTGCAATTAGCACACATATAATTTGATTTTTTCAATCGGCAACAATCCTTGCTTACGACTCTCCTTAGACCAGTATACTGGAGTTTGCACTACACTTTAACCTTCACAGATTTGCACAATGGCCTCTCAGACTCTAAGTCTCCCAACACAATGTCTGGCCTTACTTGGTCTCCATGGCCTTCTCAATTTCATATCTTTGTCTTCACAACCAATGCCACCTTGAAAATGTTGCTAAGTTCTTCTGCAAACTCTAGATGGAGCCCAGCATTCCCTATCCTCATTGGGCTACAGTCGCATCAGCTTCTGTGTGCTTACCCAGGGGAAAGAATTTTGATGCAATCACTTCCAAGGAGCACAGAATCCCTTCAGTTTAGACCTTCTTCTTTTAAATGAGTTTGGATTGTCACAAAATGCAGCCGCCAAAGGCATCTTTCCTGTTTCATTAGAAGAGATCTCTCTTCTGTGGTGCTGATCTCTTCAATATTGAAGCCACTTAGTCAACATATCACACAAATAGCCCCTACCCTATCTCCTGGTGAAGACCTTGTTCTCCCCTGAAACTTCTTGAGCCAAGCTTTCACTGACTTTGTTTCTATAAAAGTTGTGTCTTCCCTACTCCCAACAGAATGAACTATTAAGTTCTGTTTATAATACTCAAAGAATTTTTCTAACCAAAAGTTCTAAAATCTTTCCTATCCTTTCCCATAAATAAGTTCCAAAGACCTAAGAACCATGTGGTCACCCCTCTTCATAGTATCAATTTCTGACTTGGCTTCTTGTCTGTTTCTATGATTAAATACTTTGATGAAGCAGCTTTTGCTTTGGAAGGGAGGAAGGGTTTGCTGTGGCTTTCAGTTACAGAGAGCTAGAGTTCATGATGGCAGAGAAGACACGGCAACAGCAGTGTGAAGTATTTCATCCACAGCCAGAAAGCAGAAAGAGGGAATTAAAGGTGAGGTAGACGATGAAACCTCAATATAAGAACCTGAAGGCTGAGAGGGGCATGGCCAGCTGGTATCTTCTGGGCATGACAAGGTCTTTGTAGCCATGAACTCATTGTAGCTGAGTCTACTTCCACAAGATCCACGAGGCTTAAGGCTGGATGGGAGAGAAGGGAAGCAACTCTCCCAATGGTGCGCCTGCTGGTATATTCTCCTTGCTCTAGCAAATGCTCAGATGCCATTAATACCAACCCAGATGGGATTTTGCAAGCCCATATACAGAAGGACATGAGAGTAGGAGGGAGACTAGTATGGAAGAAAATTTGTAGTGGGGAAAAGGGGAAATTTGGATAATGAGAGAAAATGACACAAACAGTGCCAAACATCATTCAGAAGGCTCTACCTTACAATGGTTCTCCAACCTTCCAAGTAGCACCACTGGCTGGGACCAAGTATTCAAACACGCGAGTCTCCAGGGGACATTTTATATTCAAACCCCAATAGTCAGCAGCCAAGAAGTCTGTATTCTATCTTACTTAGAATTTTTCCAGGTAGTCAAAGATTATCTATGAATTAATTTAATTTTACATTGCTATATTATTTTAAAGTTAACTGCAGATATTCAAAATTATATTCAAACAGACATACTACAAATGTAATTGCTGCTTATATAAAATGTTTGTCTGAATTATTCAATTCTGTTTTCTTCAGTTCAATTCAGTTCACTTCAGTTTAGAATAATCCAATTTAATTGAAAATTTTACATTTTTCTCAATCCTAAATATTATGTAAGAACAATATTAGCTTGTCTGGGAAGTAAATTAGCATTTAAAACCTCACATTAACTTGTCTCTTCAGGAAGCCATATCAAATTTTACTTTTTAAGATTGCATTATATCCTTTTATTGGTAAAACCACCGAAAATTATATGTAGCTATTGTTAAGTCAAAACTATTAAATCAGTCTGATTTGGTTCACTTTGATTACATGGATTTCAATTCTTTCAAAAGGCCAGATTTTCTAAAGCCAACTCATTCAACATAATAAAGTTTAGCTTTTTCAAATTAAGGGGAACTCTGGGATATTAGATTAATATAATTGCTTAGCATTTCTATAAACCAATTAATCAAGACACATTATAATCTAATTTATTAATATCTTTCAGGAGAAAGAAAACATTTCATTGCAATAAGAAACAAGCCTTGTCTCATCCACATGTACTCGGGCCCACCAAGATCTGTTTCTCTTCTACAAAGTTAGTCACAGATATAACAGTTCACAATCTCACTGCTTCACAGTTCAGAGGGCTCCTCTCTGTGCACAACAGTATAAAGCATTTCCTTAGTTATGTGAGATCATATTTGGCTACACAGAGGAGCTGGGACAATGAGTTAACTGGGCTTTTGATCATTTTTGCCCAAGAGCAGAGAACTCCCCACCTTTAGAGATCATCTCATGATCAGATCATGAGACCAGATTCCTGTGACATATAACTTACTGATCAGTCATAGATCAGAACCAGAATTAAAGTTGATCAAGGACCAAAAAAAAAAAATAAATAAAATAGAGGTGGGAGTAAATGGGAGATATCAGGGTAGATAAAGAGAGTGTCATAGTTAGGCACACGTGTCAACTTGACTGTTGAGGGTTTGAGTCCTGGGCACATTTGTGGAGAATTAGTAATTGAGTTAAACCCAGAGCAAACCTGAAGGAGATTGTCCGGTTGATGGGGCAGATCCAGTCTGTGGTAGGAGGAACTAGGCACTGGAATAAATCACAGAGAGCTGGTTGGGAAAGTCAGCATCCTTCTGTACACTTGGCCAGACATGCTGGTTTGGTGCATAAGGATTGTCCGTCTCTCAGCCATTATGTGGTGATGGTGTGGCCAGTTCCCTCGGCCTGGTGTTGGTACACGCTCTCCCGTCAAGCTGGACTATGAACTGTAACCAGTAATTGTTTCCGTAAGCCCTTTGATAGTCATTTATCAGCAACCAGCAGGCTGACTGTGACAGAGAGAAAGACAAGAGTCTGGAAAGAACTCCACTTGGGATCCATCCTAGGAGCTAAAGTAGCTGCTGGGCTGTAGTAGCCACGAGACATGCTTCATCTGCACACAGCATTGGCATAGACAGGTCTCACTGAAGCTTCCAAGCTGACAACTATAGTACTTCAACCCTCAGAATGTTAAGAACATACAGATACAGAGTACATATGTATCGAAGATTAACTGACTCACCAATAAAGATGGAACACTAGTTAAAGAAATATATTTTTAATATATACAACATGACATTGAAAGAGCATGCTGCTCGCCTCTTTACCTGCCTTCCCATTTCATTCTTTCCCTAACAGGTGAGATCTTATAGACTATAAGATTCTTGAGAGCATGTGTTGTACTTATATCAAGTCATGTACTCTAGCAGTTTAATATAATGCCTGAAATATTGTAGGTGCTGAATATGTGTTTGTTCAATGGGTGAATGACTCCCTGAAATCTTCTCTCTGAATATTTCCAGCTGTGAAATCTATGATTCGACCATGATGGACTTCTTCCATTTCTCCAGTATAAACTGGCTTAACTCTCTCACACAGTGAGACTTCCATGTTTTCTTTTGCTTGTGACTATAACCACGACCCCATATAACCAGGCAAACAAATGGACACATTAGGTCTTAGCTCTAACATCTGTTTGCTCTCATCCTTCCACAAATATTCTCCAAATATTCATGCTTCCACAGCATTGAAACCTGATCCTTCATTTGCCTTTCCTGCACCCTCCCCATTGATCTACTACAATGATTTAAGCATCACACAGTCAGATTACCTGACTCAGCAATTGACCCGCTCTATTATTTTAAGTAAGTCTACTAATCTCTGTCTTTGTTTTGCTCATCTGTGAAACAGAAGTAGCTTTGAAATGTCTACTGCTTAGGAGTGCTGAGGATTAAATTTCGAGGGCTTTGGAAGAGTCTGGTGTGTAGCTGACACAGGGAAGCTTTTTCTCTGCTGTGGGATCCATGATGTTCACCTCTGTTCTTAGCATCTGGCATGGGATAATTTACAGTATTCAGTACGCTCAATGTCACTTGGTGACTTGAACAGAGACCTAAGCTGAAATCTAAGAAAGACTATCCTATGGGCAGAATTGGACAGAGCTTTAGACAAAATAGCAATATCTTTCTATTAAGATAAGCTACACCAAAGGACTCAACTCAAAACCAGGAGAAGCTTCCAACTTCCTACAAATGCCCGGAAGTCAAAGAACTGGCTTGGGTACAACACACACACACACACACACACACACACACACACACACACACACACACACACACATCCATGCACACACCGGCACATTTCCTTCCTCAACGCAACAACCAAACTTCCTAGATTATGAAATTCTCTAACACTTTCGAAATCCATTACAATAATAATCCTGGGAACAGTCTTTGTATTTTCTAGGAGTCCACTTAACCTGGGAGTAGCTCTTAAAGCAGCTAAAAGTGCCTGCACTGATTGGGGAAACACAAATATAATGTCCTGTCTCTTTGGCCGTTGAGTTTCTAGCTGAGCCACCACACCCTTTACATGTGCAGGCTGAATACTGCCTTCCCTCAGTCTTTCTGCCTGGTGAGTACCGCCAGAACCACCAGCACTGACAGGAGCCCATGGTGGCCTAATCAAACTCATGCCCCCTCAGACATCTGCTTGAAGTCCCCATGGAGTAAAGAGGGGATATAAATTATGAGAAAGTACTTTGCAGAAATTACTGTGAGTCGGTGTGGAATTTGTACATGCACAGAAGTAATGAACTTTCGTATAAATTTTTAAAGGCCAGATCTTATTACTACTGTGGGCGGTATCCAGAACTTGGGGGAAATCTCATTGATGGCCACCTTAGCCTTCCTAGTTGTCATCTGTTATTGAATAAGTTTTATACTCATTACTTCCATGATTCATATCTAGACATTTTTATTTCCCCATCCTTCAGAATTTGAAATGCTACATAAACATAAATCCAGCTGACATCTCTGGATGATAACTTTGCCTCTGAGCAAGGTTGCACTGTAGGTCAAAGGTTGCATATACAATAGGACCTGATCTGAGCTGCAGATTCTAGGCCTGTCACATCATCTAATCTGCACAGCACTCTGCCAATCACAACGATCAGGTTTACCACGTCCTAAAGACAAGAAGGCACTGCTTGCATGGCGTAAGACTAGATTCTGAGGGCACTGAAAAACACAGTTCCAAATTTACATACAGAAGTGACAAAGAAATATGAACAGACTTATGGGTACTGCCATGCTTAGCAGGATTGGGGGAGTCTCAGAGCCATGCCCAGGCTAATTTTCTTCTCCTCCTCATCTTTCCAGAATGATATTGAAAGGCTTCTGTCTCAGAAAATAGCTTGTTTGGCCCCAGGACACTGCTTGAAATGACACACAGCACTTCCCTCTTGGCACTAGACACCTCCTGGCTTCAATGGAAAAATAAACAGCACCTAGTGACACTACTTTGCAATTTCAAAGAACAACTTTGCACAGTGCTTTTGAGACTTCCTGCCTCAGGTCCAACTCGGGGGGGGGGGGGGGGGGAATTAGGAGGTCTCTAGCATTTCCCTCCTCTGCATCTCACCCAGGTGGCTGGGTGGGAGGGAGAAAGAGGCTGAGAACAAGAAAAATAGAATTGCTTCCCCTCTTGTCTCCTCTCACTACAGCTTCTTCTTTCTTCCCCAGCGCGCCTGGCGGAACAGTTTCCTGTCTGTCAGACCTTTGCCCTCCTCCCACTTCTCTGCCTCCTTCTCAGCCTTCGCTCCTGAGACACCTGCCCAGCTTCTGTTCCCACAACATCCTGCGGCAGCCTGGGAGCTGCCTCCTGTATAATTGTCAGTGGCTAAAACTATTCCACAGGTTGTCCCATTGGGCACTGTATTCCAATACTTCGAGACAGCTTACCCTGAAAATGACACAATAACTGCAGGGGGATTCTGGGGCTCGGCAATGATCCCCACATAGACAACTGCCAACAATAATCTTCTCTGGCAATTGTTAAATTGCTATTCTTCCCCATGATGGAGAGGTCTCTGGTTTCTTTAATGTCAGTGCAGTAGCAATCTTAGTTCTTGTGTCCCCCAAAAGAATAATTTATGTGGGTCACAGTAATAGTTTAGGTAATAAAGCACTTAATTAAAGCCGCAAGGAAGCAAGAATACACTCCGTAGAAAGGTGTGGCTATGCCTAGAAGCCTGGCAGGTGTGAGGTTTACATTTATCTTCTCCCTGTCATCTCCTCCTTTGTGCTGCTACAGGGTGGGCATTTCTAGGAGAGGGAGATGCTTTCCTTTCAAACACATTTTACCCCAAATTGAGTCTGTTTAAGCACAGGAATAAAATGCAAGAACAAACATGGGGATTGAAGCACCTTTGACATTGTAAAGTTTGCTAGAGGAAAAAGGAATATAGTACACTGGGCCTGCTCGCTCTGAGGCAACATCTTGAAGTCCCTTTCCTTAGACTTGGCTAGAATGGTTCACCGGTGCATTGTCCCTTACTTCTGTTTGAGGTCTGGAGCTGGCCCACCTGAGGTCGGCCATGATTATCTTATATCTTGACCACCAATCAACCACCATCATTATCTTTACCCTGTTCCATGCCCTTGGGTTGACACGTCCATTGTTCCTTATGTCCTGTCTTTAGGAATCTGCCCTTTTGGAGCTAGCCTCCTGTGGAACACCCCCACTCTGGGCTTGTGGCAAGGCTGAGCATCAAGACAAAGAAGGATAAAACTGCTCCCCTCATGGCGTCCAGGGATGGAGAGAGAGGAAGGAACTAGGGCCCCGATGTCCTCTGTAAGGCTGTATGGTCAGTGACCTCACTGTCTTCTATCATGTCCCGATTTTTAAAGGTTCCACCACGGCCTAATAGCACCACAGGCTATCAAGCAAACTTTTAGCATGAAACTTTAGATCCAAACCATACTTAAGACCCAAACCCTAACAGTATTTCAAAGCCTGGCACACCACCAGGTTTCCAGGGAACCTCTTTGCTTTGCTCCACTGTGCAGCTCGCTACCTCAGAGCATCACTGGCAGGGTCGGCCAAGCAGATCCACAGCCACTCCTGGTCTTGACTGCAGGGGAAGAGGGGATGGAAGAGTTAAGATCCTCAGAACTCTGGAGAATAAACAAGAGTAAAACCCTGACCATGAGCTCTCTAGACCTTGACAGTAAAGACAGAACCCAGCAGCTGCATGGCATGTGAAGAAACTAAGAGCTTCGTGTACAGATGGAGTAGACGACATGGATAGTGCGCTCCACAGTGGCCTTCTTGGAAAACCTGATACTTGTTCTAAATGTGCTTCATGGTTTCATGAGCTTGAGCAGCTGTGGTTTCAGTATGAAGCCCAAGGATTACAACAGTCACATTCATTTGATATTTCCTTATGGTGTCAAATGGACTTAAATGTTGGAAAACCATCCTGAGGTCATTAAAAGCTGAACCTGATGAGGAATATCTTGAATTAGATCGTCTTTCACTGTCCCTATGCCCTTACACTGTGATTGTGGGTAATGTCAAATTTCTTGTGTAGCTGTGAAATGACCCTGAGGACTATCTTAAGAGAGGAGTAAAAGACTTACAGAAAGATGTGCCAAGAACAGCCAAAGCAACCCTGGAATAAGTCCACAGCTTGTGTCATACTCACTTGGGTAATAAGGTATGGACAAGATTCTTTGAAAATATATAATATTTTTCTATCAGAGAAACTAAGCCATATTTTGCATGGATACCACTTATGAAAACTTGGAAAGGAAATAAGTTCATCAAAATCCAGAACTTTTTAGAAACTCTCATTCTTTACCCCTTACCACACACATGGGAAACAGCAAGCAAATTAGCAGAGAATATGAGATTGTATCACATAGAGAAGAGAAACATAAAAGATTTAAAAATTTTTTTTATTATTTATTCAATTGTGTGTGTATGCGTGTATGCACGTGTGTGTATGTGTGCGTGTAGAACCACAGACGAATTCAGAAACCACCATGGACCGCCTCCACCTCCTCTTTGTTTACTCTGCCCCAGGATTCACAGGCTCCGCCCTACCAGGACTAGAAACACAGCCCCCCCCCCCCGCTTCCGCTGGCGTCTATACATGGGGTCTAGGATCCAAACTCAGGACCTTCTGCCTACAAGGCAGAGGCTTAACCCCTGAGCCACCTCTCCAGCCCCGAGAAACATAAAAGATTTTGTTGGAGATGTATGAAGATTGCTTTTCCTTTCTAGCCAGAACCATTTTACATTGAGTAATTCACCAAGAAGAGCCTGGGAATTAGGCCACTTGCCTCCAAACTCTTTTGACCGAAATGTAAACCCCAGAAATGGGGTCATTTGAATCAGGCATTACTATAAATAAAAAAATCATAAAACACACAGATATATCAGAAAAGTCTTTAGAAAAAAATGTATGCATAGGATTTTAGAAATCCACATTAGTGATTTAGAGCTGAATGTGAAAGAATAAAGATGTTGACCACTACAACACTCTACCTAATTGATAATTTATTTGTAGATCTATTGGGTTCTATTTCGCAAACAAGCATATAACCAGGCCTGGGCACTCTCCCTCACCGGGAAAGTGCCTTCTGTGTCTGAAAGGCCCACGTACTTTGTCGACATTTGGTGTAATTAGGAACCTCTGCTTCACAAGGAGTTAGATGGCTCAGTGGGTAAGGGCCTGCTCACAAACCTACAAGCCTGAGTTGGATCCCTACAAGTCCTCACAGTGGAAAGGTAAGGAGAGAACTGATCTTTCTCTCCATCTCTCTCATAAGCCCAAGGGTGACATTGGAATCATCTTGGATGGTTCTACCTTGTTATTGCTTTGCTCTGGGATTTCCCAGGCTCTTCCTTCCAGCTACTATATCTACTCAGAATTTTTACATGGAATCTGGGGGGTCAGAACTCAGGCTCTTTTGCTTAAAAGGCAAAGGCTTTAAATGCTGAGCCCAACCCCCAGCCACAGAGAAGTAATTTTTGGCAGTTGACCTATACCCTGTACACCATGACATGCATACAAGTACCTTCTCTCTCTCCCTCCCTCTCTCTCTCTTTCTCTCTCTCTCATAAATAAGTAAGCAAATACAAGTAAGAAAACAAACAAAAAAATTTTTTTAAAGAAACACTTTCCGAGTGACAGTCTTAATTCACCACCTTGCAGCAGAGGGAGGCAGAAATATTTTTGCATACTCTTCAGAGGATGAAGAGATATGGCATGAGTGGAATCTCAAAGCACGGGCTCCCTGTTAGTGTCTCCTCATATGACTGCCTGTAGTGTCTCCCATTCACCATGAGGACAGCCGGAGGCTTTAGGGAGAAACTAGTAAGTGGGCAGATATCCAGTGCCCTCAGCAAAGTGTGCTACCCAGAGTTTTCACGGATGCTTTCAGACCCCTCTATGAAATAAAAAGTTGATAGCAAAACTGGGTTGCTTTTTCACTTCTTTCAAGTCTGCTAAATACTGGGTTCTGCCTTAGCTCCACTTTCTGTTACTAAACAAAATACATGAATTAGGCTATTCATTAATTTAGGAAGAAGAGGCATTTGTTTTCTCACTTTTGGAGGCTGGGAGGTAAAGGGTTGGGGGCATCAGATTGGGTTTGCCTGGTGAGGGTTTCTTTCTGCTTCTAAGATGATGCTCTAATTCTGCAACTCCTGGGGGGGGGTCAGTCACTATGATTGGGAAGGAAGATACAAGAGTCAACATTAACTAGGAGAAGAAGCCCCGAGAATCATGATCTAGGCCCTCCCCCACTCCTCCCACCCATGCCCAGATCCCCAAGAAGGTCTTGTGGACTTTCAGAGTTTTCCTTCTCTCTCTAGGATTTTTTTTCTCCTGGCTTTTCTGACTTCTGGGGGAACCAAGAACTGTGAGCACAGATGGGGCAGGATGCTATTAACAGTGCAGCAAAGACAGGAGCGTTGCGCTCTGGAAGTGATGGCGGGGATGACTGTCTAGAGACAAGTATCAAGTGCTAGCCACTTTACAGACGTCAATCAGCATGTTGACATCTCAAGAAACTTCACAGAGAGGCAACAAGAAAACACCGCCTTGGATTACAGGAGGCAGCTGACGCAAGTCTTCGTCTCTCCTTGCTGCCCTTCGTTCAGGATGGGGCGCAGATAACATTTTCCTCTGGGAAATCTTTCCTGCCCCCACCACTCACAGACTGAATGCCTCTTCTGTGTTCTCACAGCTCCCCAGGAGTCTACGTCTGTTAGAAAATGTGGCAGTCTGCTGGGATTGTCAGTTAGCTGTCTATCATCATTGCAAGAGACAGGCTTTGCCTCTGAAAACCCAACCCAGTACCAAGGACAGAGCACAGACTTGATTGTCAGCAGGAGGTGACGGTAGGGATGTAGAAGCTATGCTGCAGTCAGGCCTGGATTCAGCAGATATCGAATGCCTCCTGCATCCCAGACCCTGTACTAGCCATTAAGAGCTCAAAATTGACTATGCAGATGTGGTTCCTGCTTTTAAGGGGTTTCCAGTCTGGTTTATTACTTGATGTGTCTCAATTCCCTTCCTTCTCTTTGCCTGATGGAGCTGCCTTGATGGTCTCTTCCTCAGTGTGTCAGATACAACTGGCTTCCAACGCACAATGCACAGCAGAAGTCTCTTCATGCTGCCAGCACTAGCTGCACAAGAGCTAGGAAAGTGCAAAGGGTGGTGGTGGAGGGCTAAGGTCGGATGTGGCTGGCTGATAAAGGAAGCTCACACGGGGAATGATTTAAGAGATGTCAGTCCTCTTAAAATGGGGCCCCTGCAGCCACAGGGACTATGGTGTATGAGATGAGAGAGCACCAGGATAGGGAGATAACTGAAAGTAGGAGAGGCTATGAGAGAGAACGGCTAAGAATTGTAGCTTGACATGGGGAAAGGGGGTGTCTGACTTTTGTAGGTTTTCCAAAAGTGTGGTGGGAAGTGTCACATCCCGTGACATAGCTGGCATATGTGCCAGGAGAAAGGGACTCACTTGGGTAGCAAGGGAGAGGCTGGCAGTGGGCAGGGCCTGAGTTCCAAGAGAGGCAGCTAAAGGGTCTGTGATCTAAGGGAGAGAACTTCGACCCTCTGTCATTTGGGTCCCCTTTCGGGGGTTCCTCATAGCCCCCTTGAAGTCTCTAGTTGCTCTCCATTTCGGGTAAGCTGCCTGAATAACAACCCCAACCATGGTTCAGTGCAGAAGATGCTCGTACTTTATCACTGCATGAGAATCACATAGAAGTAGGTGAAGCAGGCACTAGAACTGAGCACTTTCCACAAGTGGCCCAGGCTTCCTGTAGCGGTGGCTGGGCAGGTTAGATCACAGAAGAGAAAACAGGGTAAGAAAACATTTTACATGAACATCACCATTTCACAGGGCAGGATGTCAAAGGCCTGGCAGCCTGGCATGGGAAGCACGATGAAGTATCACTTCTACCAGGTTAGGTCAGATGGGAAGAGCTGCAGCCAGTCGTGGAGGGGCTGAGTTCTGGAGGATATTGCTGGAGTTACTAGGATCAAAGCCTGAGCTCTGGCAGCCCAAACAGGCATGAACAGCTTAAAGCCAGGGAGCCATGGGATTTCTGGGGGTGCAAGTGTGCAAGGGGAGAAGACTAAGAAAGGTTCAGAAGGAGGAAGAGACAGTGCAAAGGTCCTGAGACAGAAATATACTTACCATGGCTGCGTGGAGCAAACCGAGGAAGGGTGAGGCTCAAATACACAAGACCCCTGTGAACCACAGCATGAGCAGCCCAGTGCTGTGGTCTGACGTGCTTTCCCAGTGAGCAGGGCAGTGCAGAGGTCACTCTGGGATAGTTCCTCAGACAACAGTTAGGGCGGAAAAGAGAAGCTTTATTCACTGGAGGCCTAGAGCCAAGACTACTCTCCAAAGACTCTACTGTGGAGTCGAGTTTGTGTTTTCATTTTATATTGAAGGAGGGTAAAGGTGGAACAAGCAAGGCAGTATTTTCCAGAAGCAAAGGTTACTAAGTGTCCACAGGGTCGGGTGACTGTAGAGGGTTCACAATCTTGGCATTACCAGCACCAGGTTATAGGCCGTGGGGTTAGGGTGATGTCTCTAAAATGTCCTTACTTGACTGCCTTGGGGACTTGAGTAGCTTTTCAACTCATGCTTCGCAGTAATGCCATTTTTATACCTCAGTCAGATAGGGTTGGCTATGGTGGCTGCTCTAGAGGTAGGAGCAGTGGTCAGAGTCGGGTGGACTTGCTAAAGTGACTGTAAGGTATCAGAGAAGGTCAGGAGTAACTGCAGGGCTGGGCCCTGAGCAGGGAAAGAATGGAATCCCCTCTTAGATATGTGATGGTTCATCTCAGATGTCAACCTGACATGGAGGAGGTGGGCTTCCGGGTTCACTTGTGAACAAAGAGAAGGCTGTGACAGGAAAGGCAACCTGACAGGGAAGGGACAACGTGATTATCAGTATCCAAGTGGCACATGTGACTCCCAGAATGTAGAGGAGGCAAACGCATAAAGGCAAAATCGTTCTTTATGAAAGCCTTGGTGCTTCCTGCTTCTGCTAAAGACACCTGCAGCATACCTGTGGGGAGTCCTCTAGTTAAGATGGACCTCTGATCACACCTGTAAGAGCTTGTCTTGGCTGCTTAGTGAAGACACAATGCAGAACAGACCATTTGCTGTCCAGGCAGACAAAGATGGAGAGAACCAGTTCTGCCCTGACAGACAGGTGAGCAAGTGTGTGGCATGGGGGGGTCTGTGCCTTCGGCTCTTGCTGTGGCTCTAATCCGACTAGTTCTCTGGGCCCCGATGCTGGCCTGACTCTACTGCCATGATAAATGCAACCTGAAGCAAAATCCTTTCTCCCTCAACTTGTCAGATAGGGTTGGCTATGGTGGCTGCTCTAGAGGTAGGAGCCTCTGAGGGGCGGCAGGGCCTTTGGATGCAGCCCAGATATGTAAGCTCAACATTTTATCTCCTATCACACTCATACTATTTATCCATGAGTTTCTAGAAAAAACATGAATTTATTTTGGGTCAAGATCTCTGTACTTCATCCCCCACCTCCTATTCAGGATAGGATGCAGCCAGAAGAGAGACAGACAAGGCTCTGATTACCAGCCCTCCCCCTTCACAGGTCTCAATATAACAGTTTCTCTCTGCACGTGTGTTGAAAATAGATTCAAATCACAGAACTTGCTTATTTGTTTTTGCAGTATCTGTCACCACACACAAATTGTCTGCTGGATTGTCAAGTCATGAAAGTAGGGATCCTGTTTCTTCTTCTGCCTGTACCTTGCTGAGAGCCTGACGTGTGCTGGATACTCAGTAAATGCTCAATATAGTCAATCGGCAAAGAATAGAATCATGGTCCTGTGTCTCGTGGCTCCCAGCCAAGGGAAGATGTCACAGGTGAGAAAGAAACACGGACATGAGACCCAGGGGGCTTCTAGTGGCTGTGAGGAGGCAGAGACAGCATGGCAGGGGACGGTCTCACCAGGACTTCTCGGTAGAACTGGGTAAGAAAAACAGCTGGGCTTAGCAAGAGTGGGAGGGACCAAGAGCAGGCCTAGAGGGATGAGCACGGCAGAAGGGCTGGGGCAGGCACAGGGAGGAGCTCCTTCCTAACAGGGCCAGCAGAGGGAGGCTGAGGATCTCCCCAGGAGTGGAGTACCAAGAAGGAAAACACAGCAGCTTCTGCCCCGTTCTAGCAGCCCCTCCTCAGGGGAGAAGGAAGATGCCATTTACAGCCTCCACTCTGTAAAACCTCCACCTCCACTGGGGTGGTCATTTTGTAAAACACACCCCCAGTCCTCACTGCCCTTCTTTCCTAGTAATTTCTAGGCAACTCCTTAGTAATACCCGAAGCTCTAAAAGCCTGTGATCCCACTCAGGTCTCTCTCTTCTCTCCTTCTCTCAGGTCTTTCTTCCTGCTTCTTTTCACCCTTCCTCATCTCTCATGCTGCCGTGGCAGCTCTCTCCCTGTTCTCCCTGACCTTATGCTATCTCTTTGGTTCTATTGTTCTCCACCTTAGGGCTAAACTATGGATGGCTCTCTTGACTCTAATAAACTCCTATTTCCTGTCTGCCCCTCATGTAAATTTCTCCACCTGGCTTCTACACATGGTCAGAGTCAGTTTCTATCCCTTCTTCCACCCCAAACCACCAACTTAACCGTGGGCACTGAGGTCCTATAGCAGAATTCTCTGCAGTCATCAGACATAGTACTCACCCGACATGTTCTCCCAGACTCCAGAGAGAAAATACACCCCTGGGTTAGCCAGCAGGACTCAGGTCCGGTGCTCTGCCACCATGCAGACCCCGCCTGAGCTCTGGGTTGAAGCCTCTCTAGGACGCTGACGGATCAGGTTGCCTTGAGTACAATGGGAAGGTGAGTCCGCCTCCTTCTGTAATCCAGAAGGTCTCAGGAACTAAGACAACTGGAAAATATAAAAAAGCTCCCCATACATTAACCTCGGTCAGCACTGGACTACTCCCTGCCTGAATCTGGGAATGTCTCTGTGACTGGTAATAAAGATGGAAACTTGAAGAATGACATTCCCCTATGTTGTCTGGCTTTTCATGTGGAGAAGTGAACAAACCCAGGAAAGGGTGCTGATGAGAGACCAGGGGAACAACGGCACCCAAGCCTGGACTGGAGAACTGGCAATATATTGGGATTACTTGTCACCAGCACACTGACCTGAGAATGACTGTGACTTAGAAGACTGTATCATTGCAGCCCACCCACGCAACCTGCAGGTGGCGCCACTGAAGAGTCTCTGCTCCCACGTTGCTTGGAAGACCTTAGGCTCCGAAAGGTAGGTAAGTCCTTTAACTTCCTTAGCATCTCGAAAACAACCACATAGCAGACAGTTTGTGACAGTTTAGGGCCAGGGTAGACAGCAATGGGACAGGGGAGCTAGGCTGGGGACCCCACTCAGCTCACAGTCCATCTGTCAGGCTTCCTCTGAGCTGCTGGAGAAACCTGGGCTTTGTTCAGCGGCAGCTAGGAGAGCAAAGCTTAATTGGACCCGTGAATTTCCCGGCTCTGCAGTACTTTGTTTGAATTTCTGAGGTCTTAAAAAATTGTAGTGTTCCTTTCGCCTGATTCTAGCTGGGTTTGAGCCAGAGTTAAACTGGCTGTCAGAGGAACTTTCTTCTCTGCCTGCCTTCCGTGTGCTTGGAAAAATACCAGCTCAGAATACTCGGGGCCCCCAGAAACAGCCCCAGGCACCGCTGAGGTGATTGGAGGAACACCCACAAGTCAGAAGAGTTTGTAGGGGGCTGATTCTATGGCGTTTTCGTTTCCTGCCTTTTCAGTTTTCCAAGCCTCCTTGGAGAATTTGTCCCCGACTGTCCTAGCCTTGTCCTGAAGCCCAGCCAACTACAGTGTGGTCCTTTATCGCCTCCAAGTGGTAGTTTGAGCTCATTACCAGAACAATTAGCCGCTTCCTCTTTTTTTCTCACACATTGCTTTCTACCATAACCGAGTACTGTCCTTGGGGGTCCCGCCGCACAATGGCACCCTAAGGAGAGTGTGGAATAGGCCCACCTTATCCACACATGATACATCTCCAGCCAGTGATGAGGAAATTTTTTTAGTACTAAAGCCTTACACTATCCTTTTCTTTATATGTACAAAATGACTGTAACACAGTTTAATTCATGCTTTAGACATAATAAGAAATTAAGAGCACTAATTTATGCTAAAATGAGACAATTATTGCAATTTCCCGAACGTATGACTATATCTGACAACCAAGACAGTGTAAAGTGAGTAACAGGTGAGTTGCGCCTACAGCTTGGATGGACACCGACACAGGGACAAGCCCCGTCTCAGATGCGATGGAGTTGTTCAGCATCGGAGTTCACCATGATGCTCAGAATGTCACTTAACACAAAACATAGATTGTTAATTTCTGGAGTCTTTATTTACTATTTTTTTGGCTGTAATAACCGCATATAACTGGAACCACAGAAAGCAATGCCAGTAGTAAGGGAAGACTGCTCCCCTCAGCTTCCAGGGGGAGAAGTCTTATTCTCAGGGGAACGATGAAAGCACATGGGGTATTTCTGGAGAAAAACGGGGTCAACACAGAGATGGAAGGAAAAGGCTCAAACAAGGAGGGGAGACCACAACATGCTTGAAACATGGGCTGCATCATGGATTTGGGGATAGAAGGGTGAATGACCCCTAGAGGGAGGTCCTTTATAGGCAAGGACTGGGTGCAGAATCACCATTGTGCACACATATGTTGTGCATCTTTTCCGGGGGCCATGCGAACAAACCCAGAAAACATGCTGAAGACAGACTAAAGGAATAACTCAAGTTTAGGAGGAGACAGGCTGGAATCTAAGAAAGGAGTAGCCCATCTTCTAAGGGAGGTGGTAAGACCACATCCAGAGTTCCCTAACTCATGGGGCACCTTGCGGGATTCTCCTCTCTTCACAGCTCAGTGGGGTTACCTCAGGTGAGCTTATCATCTTCATGGTACTTTCATGCATCATACTTAGTTTGATGCTCATGTTATTCTCAGGTAGACTCAAGAATAGGCCACTAAGTTGCAAAAGGTGAATACAGTGCATCTGCTACACAGAACCATTTGGCTACACTGTGATGATTTTCTCAGGCGACTTTATTTGCCATTTACTTGCATAATGCTCTTTGTCAGGTTATACCTGGCCAAGGCAGAATTGTGGTTTGTGGCTAGATATTTAAATACACAGTAAAAGAATAGTTTTTTGTCTTCCTGTGTGGCTACCTCTGAGTTCATGTTGCCAACAGACAGCACAAACACATGAATGTGGTACAAACAGAGCTTTCCAGCCAGCAAACGTGCTTCTGAATGTGCTGCTTTGAGTTTTCATTGATGGAGCAGTGCCAAGTCAAGGAGGCAAGTGATATAAAGGAGCTCTGTGTGAAAGCCTTCATTAGAAATTCATTGCTTGTAGCAGTCACATATTGTAGACCTGGAGCTGAATGCATTTAGGATGAGTGTCAAATATAAACACAGCAGTTGAAAGCCTTTGGAGGGTCACAGGACAATATCTGAAAGGAAAATATAAATGGCTTAAAGTGTTTGAATTTACAACATAAGAAAGCAGTTACACAGGGAAGGGACAGCCCAGTTCCATTAGTTTCATGCTGGTGTGAGCCAACATGCTTTTTAAAGAAAATAAGTTTGAAACAGTAAGATAAAACAAACATAGATGAAAAGAAAGGGAAAGAAGAAAAGCTATGTGTATTTGCAGTTGATACTCAATGTCCATGATGCTTGGTGCTGGCGCACTTGGGCATGGTGCCCGGGAAAGAGAGCACTTGTAGAATGACTTGAGGAAGACCCAGAGAAAGTAATATTCCACATTTCTTGGGCTTGCAAGAGACTGCAAGGGAAAGAGCTGCTGCTAACTTGCCACCTTGCCCAGTGTTTTAGGCCTGTGGCTCCTTCATCATGGCCAAAACTCAGAATTAGCTGGGGAGAAAGGAAGCATTCTCATCTGAAGCTGTGGTGCCTCGGGACAGTCACTTAAGAGTTGATGAGAACCAGGCATCCCCTGATCACCAAAGCCCATGGAGTCATCGTTAGTGGTCAAGACTGAGAGACATGGCTCTAGAACACTCACGCCGTCTCTTTGTGCCCATCCCACATGTGATTACCTAAGTCTCAAGTGTCTCCCCACTGCCTATCTCCAATATTTGCTATTCTGACTGAATTGCACTGATTTTCTCAAAATTGGATGAACTGGAACCAACAATTGATTTCTATAATTTAAATTATAAAGTACTTCTTAGTTCTACAATCATAAGACCCTATCCAATTTATTTCAAAAAATAATCATAATGTACTTTCCAATTCCGTGAGCATTATGTTCTAAGCAAGTAATAAAATCCTATCTGATTTCTTTTCTTAAATTAATTAGTTTATTTTATACATACATGCATGTGTATGGGTGTGCTCTTCACAGTGCACACATGAAAGACAGAAGACAATTTTTAGTAACAGATCTCTTCTTTTGTCATATGGGCCCTAGGGATCAAACTCAGGTCATCAGGCTTGCACTAAGCCCTTTGACTACTAGGTCACCTTTCTGGCCAGTCTTATCCACAGTCCTATCCATAGTCCTGTCCAATTTCCTTAGCACAGACCCCTTTGTAGAATTAATTTCTTTTCTGAAATTCATCATCAAAGCATAGTTTTCTTCTCACATTTTCAATCACTTTCTTGGTTTCATCTCTCGTCTTTTAAAAACCCTTTTCAAAAGATCTGCCATCCACTCCTTCAAAAAACTTTTAATATTTTAGTGCATGTGATAATGTGATAATTCTGATTTCTTTCCTAAGAAGAAAATTATACCAGGAGAAAGACTCAGAGAATTTTCCCCACTGTATCATCATGTTCTTGTCCTAATTTTTAAAGGGTTCTTTCATTTATTCCAAGATCTATAAATAGCTGAGATTCTTTAGGATTCTTCTAGAACATTGTATTCTGAATTTCTGCAGGGCTGATTTTCCTCTTAGTTTCCTTATTTCTGCATGGCCTGGAAAAATATCCCATAGTGGATAAAGCTATGAAAAATATACCAGCACAAAAGGTACTTTGTCAAATGACAGAAGGTGAGAATTATGTAATGATACATGGGTGGGAAAATAACAAAATGTCTTCGAGTTCAGGTACAGACTTTAGCA
This sequence comes from Typhlomys cinereus, assembly GCA_023101885.1. Lineage (NCBI taxonomy): Eukaryota > Metazoa > Chordata > Mammalia > Rodentia > Platacanthomyidae > Typhlomys > Typhlomys cinereus. The sequence continues at coordinate 2,367,220 of JALPQD010000247.1, forward strand.
TTATTAGCAACACATTCCTAGGTATACATGTCATGGTTAAATGAACACTGAAGAGGACTGGGGAGATGACTCAAAGCTTGAAGTCTTTACCTCCTAAGCAAAAGAACTTGAGTTTGGATTCCCAGATCCCATGTAAAATGTCAGACAGATATGGCACTGGTCTGTAATTTCAGCCCTGGAGACAGAGTCTGGGAAACTCCAGAACAAAGCAATAAGTTAGAATAGAAAGTAAGAATGATTCTTGATGTCACCATTGGACCTCCACAGGCAAACTCACTGAAGAGTCCTCTGGCATACAGACACAGACATAGACACAGACACAGACACACACACACACACACACACACACACACACCAAAAATAATAAAACACTGACAAAGACTTATACCACAGCTGAGGAAACAGGCCAGTAAGTAGAATGTCTAGTTTCTACTGTTCCTTTTTGCTCCATCTCTAACGCACTGTGAGGAAAACCTGTGCATTGACACTTGAGATAGTCAGATTATTTTTCATACCCTCTTGATGCTTTTGCTTGGAACCTATATTCTGAAGCGCACACATTTCATTATGTAAAACTGGTTGAAAATGGAAGAATGAACTCTTGGTTATGAGAAGTAAAGTTTATTGTGCACATTTTATAAACCTTCAACATACTAAACTTTATGAGTAGGTAATGTGATTAAACAGTTTGTGTGATTGCATTCAAGATGCTAATGAAAATGAAATAGATAAAAGACATTGCACCTTGGTGGACCAGGCTTCATGATCCACTGCATTGTAAGTCTAAGTTTTGTGATCTCACAGGAGGAACTGTAGATTCTTGGAAAGACTTGAATTTATGTCTACACTTTGCTCTCTCAGTAGGTATATTGCTCATTTACAGAGCAGTGAAGGAGGCTTGTTTTGAAACATGCTCTGGTCTTTGGATAGGAGGGTGGATTGGTGATACATTTATGGTCACTATGTGCCTGTCTCAGTTTCCCTGAAGTGATGACTCATCCTAGGGAGATAAGTCAATTTAGAACAAATACAGATAAAAACAGTTGCAAGTTTCCTCCATGTAAACAACTATGTATCTAACTAGTACACGAAGTGTCCATAGTGATCATCTGTGAATAACTCTGTGTTTCTGTGCTAGGTTTCAGTCTGGTATTTCTTGGGAAATTTGCAGTTTCCAGAACACAGGGCCTGGGACACACAACAACATAGCATTAACAGCAAGGGAATCTGATTGTCTGATTTCCACATATTAGAAAAATCAATCAAGAAATCAGTGAATATGGGAACCATGTATTGTAAGTCTCTTTAGGGAGAAAAAAGCTTAACAAATAATATTGAAACATTTCAGGTTCACAGGAATCCACCAATTTCAAGTTGTCAGTAGAAGAAGTAAAGTTCAAGATGGCATTTCAGAGACTCAGACACCAGTCTGAAGACACCTGGAGTCTCATCCAGGTTCCCTTGTATCTAATGTTATGTTTGTCTGCATCCGGGTCCCTCCATGCTGCTGATGGGGAGTTGCTGTTGAAAACAAAATGAGTATCAGTGGGTTTACACATTTAACACCCTCCCTACAAGGCCCATAGTGGTGGTCCAAGAAGAGTTTTTGCGTATGAAACTGGCTACTTTGACCATTGTACAAAATGCATGCATATCATAATGTATAATAAGTATGTATTGTACATATTTATTATTCTAATAAAAATTTTCAGCTTATCCTTAATAGTTATTTGGAATATAAAGAATGCTAAAAGTGGGGCTGGAGAGGTGGCTCAGGGGTTAAGCCTCTGCCTTGCAGACGGAAGATCCTGAGTTCGGATCCTAGATCCCACGTATAGACGCTGGGCGGAAGTGGGGGCGGCGTGTGTTTCTGGTCCTGGTAGGGCGGAGCCTGTGAATCCCGGGGCAGAGTAAACAAGGAGGAGGTGGAGGCGGTCCATGGTGGTTCCGGTATTCGCCCGTGGTTCTACACACACACACACACATACACACACATACATACATACACATGCACACACGCACAATTGAATATATAAATTAAAAAAAGAATGCTAGAAGTATTTTGAGAAAAAAAGAGTTTAAAAAATTTTTTTAAATTTCCAGGAATTCCAATTTCTTTTTCTAGTTTTGAACATCTTTAGGGATTTGGAAGGATTGCTTTTTATCTTCTAAGTTTCTCCTAGTTTAGTGCCTTTATCTCTTTCTCTCTGCTGCTGTCCTCTTTAGATACAACTCCTTATCATCTGTCCAGTGGCTTCTCCTTCTTCTATTTTCCTGCCACAGAGGGTTGCCACATACCCAGATCTGGTCATTTTCTCCTCCTTTTAAGACAGTTTAATGACTATCTGCAGTGAATGGCAACTTGACTAGCTCTCTGGAAAATAAAAATTAAAGCTGTAAGATCCATCGCACAATTGTTGTTTCAAGGAAGATCAAGTTATATCTCCATAAGGACGGAGGTAGTTTCATTGACCATTTCAGTTGTAAGTTTAGTGCCAGACCAAAAATGATAGAGATACTCTAGATCCCTGTGAAAGTGTGGTTTTACTGTTTCTATGGATAAATCAATGAGAATCACAATACTTCATGGTATTGCGCACAATGTCACAAAAACATTTATGGAAGAGTCTTTTGAAGCCTCCCCTTAGCATTGCCCAATGTGGCTATTCTTCTCCAAATTTGACTTCTTCAATTTTAACATGGGATGGTGGTGGTGGGGGAAACATGCATTGGACATTGTATTTTGTATCCCCTTTCTTCTGGAAAAGTATGAAACTTTATCATGTTATATGAATATTCATTGAAACATAGTGTAACATTATCAGCACTATTTCTACCTATTTTGTTGGGTAACTGTGGACAAACAAATAAGATAATGTGCATAAATTGCCCTGCAGAGTACCAAGTGTCACAAGCACACAAACATTACAACCTACAATATTAAATCCATTTCCTCTATTTCACAGACACAATACTCAGCACCTGAATTTATATCATCATTTATATCAGCCCTAGTCAACCTAAAAATCACTTCTCTGTCTCTTTCTGCTGCTTTGAGTGCCTGTAATGTAACACTAACACTACCATAAGTTGTTCATTCTGTATTTGAAAACAGAACATCAGAAATAATTAGTTTTAGATTTTGGTTTGCAGTTTAAAATGTCTTTCTCAGTTTCTCATTTCTGAGTCTGTATTTTTTTGCATGTTTATAATTGAGATGCAGATGCATAATAAGGATATGTTTGAGAACTGACTGAAACTTTATGTCCAAAGTGACTTGCTCACTATTAAATTTACAATGAATGTAAGGTATTTATTACATCCTTAGCCTTTCCCTCATTGGAGTCAATTAGTTGAGAAACTCACATTCACTAACAGGATGAACCCAAACAGAATTCTCATGGGTAAAGTAAAAGTTTGTAAATGTTACTCTGGTTAAGATAGGAATTAGCAGTAAGAGATGTAGTTACAAAGAAGTCTGATAGTCTCTTTCCAATGAAACAAGAAAATAAATGTTTTACTGGAAACAAAAACCTTTGTTTGGTGGTGTGATTATTTCTACTCTCAGAACCATGTCTGTCCTGAACTGAGACTGTCTTGGGTTGGAGTGGACTGCTTAAGTTATACATTGCAGGAGCAATGCCAACAAAGATCTAGAAACAACTCTGTTCTAAAATCACTCGCTCTGTAAATCTGAAGGGTCAGTCTAAGGAACTCTCACCTTAGACCAAGGCTCACAGTAGGGGAAGCGGCGACATGAGTTTTCGCAAGGCCAGCCTTCCTTAAGGACTTTATCTGCCTGAGTATCCATTGAGTCTTGTTGGATGCTAAGGATCCTGTCAATGAGTAGTACAAGCTTCTATTCATGTCAGTTCATACCTTAGGATCTTGAAGTTAAATCATCATTATTCCTATGTGTGAAGTCTATTTTGCATTTTCCATTTTCTACTGTTCCAAGCTTCCAGAAACTTCTTTCTTCTGGTTACACTGAGATCTCTAATCTCACCCCGCAGTCACCAGGATGATAGATGTCAGTACATGCACGTAAGACCATGTCTGCATCAGCAAAGAATGATTTGCTTTGTTTTATTATATGCCTTCTCCTCATCTCTGCAACATAAACAAATACCTGGTATACAACATGAAGGTTTGCTTATTTCCTCTCTGAATAGGTTCATGAATTGAATCAGAAGCAGTTTTGATTAGACAGGCAAGATTTTGAGCTGTCACAGCCTGTCATAGTTAGGCACAGGTGTCAAATTGACTGTTGAAGGTTTGAGCTCTGAGCATATTTGTGGAGAATTAGTGGTTGGGTTAAATCCAGAGCAAACCTGAAGGAGATTGTCTAGCTGATGGGGAAGGCCCAGTCTATGGTGGGTACAATTCGGCCCTGAACAGATGAATAAAATATTGTGAGTCAGTTGAGAAAGTTGGGCATCCTTTCTCATGGCCAGACATGCTGGTCTGGCAAGTAAGGATCGTCCCTCTCTCAGCCATTATGTAGGGATGGTGTGCCCAGTTCCCTCGGCCTGGTGTTGGTACATGCTCTCCCATGAAGCTGAACTGAAAACTAACCACTAATCGTAAGAGAAAATAAATCCCTTGTTCCCTTAAGCCATTTGATGGTGATTTATCAGCAACCATGCATGCTAACTGCAACACAACCTCATGCTAAGAATTTCCTAGGGTAGTCCGATTTTAAATATTCGGTTTCCACACCATAAGTTGTAAATCTCAGCTGTGGAAACAGTCACGATGATGAGGAATAAGGGCAGGAAAGTGTTTGCAGAATTGATGGAGGTCAGGGAGGCGAGTGATGAGGTGGAGGTGTGCGCTGCAGAGCAGAACCCTGAACGACAGCAAGAGAATCAATATAACGGGAGCCTCCAGCTGTGCCGGCCCCAGTGCGATCAGGGTTTCATGCGTGTGGCTTTCCTGCCCTCTAGTGTCTCCAAGTATTAAAAACACCCTGAACATGGAAATTCCTTCTTACCATTGATTCTAGTCACAGATCACAGAAGACTAAAAAGGCCTAGTGACAACAGCAAACCCACAGAGGACCAAGACTTTGCTCTTAAGCCCTTTCTTTCCCCCCTCCAAGAAACAAAAAGACTTATCACTTGCACTCATAATTATATTCTCAGCACTTTGCAGAGTATGGTCTGTGTTTGCCATAAATCAATATCTGTTGACTAAGTCAATAGTTCCGCAGGTAAAGGTGACTGCCACACCTGCTGACACAAGTTCAATCCCCAGAACCCATGTGGTCTGAAGAGAGAAACAACTCCACAAGTTGTCTTCCAACATATGTGCGCGCGCACACACACACACACACACACACACACACACTAATAAATAAATATAAAAGAATGGAGAAAATCTAGTGAACATCATCATCTTTCAAAAGGAAGGGAAATGGAAGAAAGCGTAGAGATTGCACGGCAAGGATTCATCACCTTCTTTATTCATTTGGTGCATATGTGCACCAAATTAGTATAATATTGGATAAATGTGTTTATATGCATTGTTTCCTGCTTTAGGTTGCTTTCTTCTGAGAGTCCTTTTCCACCTGTTTAATTTTTTCACATATTGATAAAGTGAATTTATATTTTCATATCTTAATCTCCAATCCCATCCACTCTCCTCTTTGCATTAGCCTTCTCCCTGCCAAACTCCCTCCTGTCTTCCTGTTCAAGTCTGGGTTTCATCTGGTTGCCTATGATGTCATGTGTCTGAATACGGGTCTTATATATACCACTGGGGGAAGCATCTTGCTTTTCCTCTCTATCTACATTAACACTCATAAGTTTCTCATTTTCTGAGGTTCTTGAGGGAAGCATTCTCTTTCCAGGACTAGCATTGTTTCAGACTTTGCTCTTAAGCCCTTTCTTTCCCCCCCAAGAAACAAAGAGACTTATCACTTGCACTCATAATTATATTCTCAGCACTTTGCAGAGTATGGTCTGTGTTTGCCATAAATCAATATCTGTTGACTAAGTCAATAATGAATGAGTGGATAGTAATTTCTTGAATTATGTATTCAACAATCATAGTTAATCACTAATTAATTATCAGCCTGTTAATTAGACGTATCTGTTATTCCCATTGCTATGGCTTCCAGCTTGTTGAGAGAGTAGAATTCAGCAAAGCAGTTTTCAAATAGCTCTTTCAACTTCTGCCACATGAAAGCTGCTCAGTGGGCTACTTTTTTTGTGCTTCACAAGATCATAATTCAAGCTTTTATACCCCATGAAAAGGGGTATTGCCAAGCATACCAGTTACTCTTTTCTGTGCTTGAGACACTACTCAAAGTCAAGCAATTTAAGGGAGATTTATTCAGCTTACATTTCAGAGAGGAGATACAGTCCATTATGGAAGAAAAAATTTTTAATTTGAAAATGTAAATATAAATATGTACTATATGTTAAATTATGATATGCAATATGTAGTATATGCATTCAAGTAAATATGTAATACATGTATATACATGTGATATAATCTATACTATAAGACAGAACCAACTTCACAAAGATGTTCTCTGATTTCTATGCATACCCGTACACACATTATATATATTCACACACACAACAATAACAAAAATTTAAAAAGTAAAAAAAAAGCATATATTATATAATATAATAGATAGGTAACTGGTCTCTCTGTTCAAATTTGTTTAGATTATGTGTGTGTGTGTGTGTGTGTGTGTGCAGCAGAGTTGATTGTAAGAATTTGAGGAAGATGTTTAATATCTGAAAATTAATCAGTGTGATTTTACCAAAGTAATGTGTATAAAGTAGAAATGTGACTATATTTATTCAATGCCCAAAGAGGCATTTAACAAAATTCAGTGTTCATTTTCAATTAAAAAGCTTAGAATAGTGACAAAAGAAAGTTTCCTTACTCAAATAATTAAAAAAACATATAATATACTGTTAACATTGTGCACAGCATGCAGATAATATTAAACCTTATAATTTGTGGAGAAATATTGAACGTTTTCCCATGAAATCAGGAACAAATGACAATAAGGTTCATTAGTCCTTCCACTTAAAATTTACAGAGAATTCTATACTGTAAAATATAGGCAAAAGATACTAGGATATACCTCAGAAACATGTATTCCAATAAATTGGAAAATATAAAAGAAATGGATGAAACTTTAGATACATAGGATCTACCAAAGTAAAGCCAAAATAAGATGTCTGTTTAAAGTCTATAATAATCACCAATATATATTCAGTAATAAAACATCTCCCAAGTAAAAAAGTGACCAATTGGATTCTTTGCTGAGTTGTGCCAGGTCTTCAAAGAACAAACGCCAATGCTTCAAACTATTGCATAAAATAGGGAAGAAAGAACAGTATCAAACTCTTTTTCATGAAGCTTGCCTCATCTCGACACCAACACAGGATAAAGATACAACAGAAAAAAATGAAATTGTTGAGAAATCTCACTGATGAATATCAAACTTTCAGAACAAGTTCAAGAAAACATCAAAAAGATAAATTACCACAAACAAATAGGATAAAGATACAACAGAAAAAAATGAAATTGTTGAGAAATCTCACTGATGAATATCAAACTTTCAGAACAAGTTCAAGAAAACATCAAAAAGATAAATTACCACAAACAAATAGGGGTGCAGTGATGGTTCAACACACAAAAATCAATAAATATAAAACATCACATACATGAACTCATGGACAATAATGTCATGGCCACTTTGAAGGATGTAGAAAAGAGTTTGGACAATATTTGACACCTCTTCATGATCAAAGAACTGAAGGAACTTGGACTACCTAAGCATAATAAAAGCTTTATATGACAACTGTACAGTCACTGCTATATTAAATGGGGAAAAACTCAAAATATTGCTCCTAAAATAAAAAATAAGAGTATCAACATTCCCTACTCCTATTCAATACAGTGCCATAAATCTTAGCTAGAGCAGTGTCACAGTTAGATACAGGTAGCAACTGAAGACTCTGAGCTCTGAGCATAGTTGTCAGAAATTAGTAGTTGAGTTGAACCCTTAGTGGGCCTGTAGAAGATTAGGTAATTAATGGAGAAGACCCAGCCCATGGAGGGCAGAACTCGTTCCTAGCAGGTGAATAAGATGGGGGAAATTGATATCCTTCTGTGTACTTGGCCAGACATGTTGGTAGAGCAAGTGAGGATTGTCCCTTTCAGGAGTCCTTTGGATTTGGTGTAGCCAGCTTCCACGGCCTTTGGTGTTAGTATGGGCTCTCCTGCCAAGCTGGACACAGAACTATAACCAAGATCATAAACCAGAATAAAATCCCTTGTTCCCTTCAGCAATTTGGTTATGAATTTATTGGCAATAATGCAAAGTAACTGCTACAAGAAGAAAATTAAAGCAATAAATAGGAATACAAATAGGAAAGAAAAAGCTTTTGCAGATGATATGATTGCACACAGGAGAGATCCTTGAAGACTTCAGCAGAAGACTGTTAAAAACACTTTTGGAAGGTGGCAAGATATAAAATTAGTATATATAAACATGGAGACTTACTGTAACTGCCAACAAATGTGCTGAGGATGCAGTTGGAAACAATTCCATTCAAAACTGACTCAAAAAATCACCTTGGAATAAACCTCACCAAGAAAGTGAATGATTTCTATAATGAAAGCTTGAATATATTTGAGAGAGAACTTGAAGAAGAAATTAGAAAATGGAAAGAACTCCCATGCTCATAAATTGGAAGAACAAATACTGTAAAAATGTCTACAGATTCATTACCATCCCCAATAATAATACAAGTCTTCACAGACAGAAAGTAATCTCAAAGTTCATTTGGAAACAGAAATACCAAAGCAACCTAGAGTGGAAAGAATAAAGCTGGATATATCACCATACTTGATTTTAAGTTGTACTATAATATCATAGTAATAGAAACAGTATGGTACTGGCATGTAAATAGACATATACATCAATGGAGAATAAAAACTCAAGCATAAACCTACATGGCTAAGACCACTTTATTTTTGGTAGAGATACCCCACACAAATACTCATTAGAGAAAAGACAGTCTCTTTAAAAATTGGTTCTGGGAAAACTATACATACATATGTAGAAGAATGACACTAGATCCTTATCTCTCGCTTTACTCAAAAAGTAATTACAAATAAGTCAGAGACCTTAGCATAAGACCTGAAACTGAAGATGACAAAGAAAAGTAGAGAAAGCACTTCAAGGTTTAGGCATGGGCAAGGACTTTCTGAGTAAGCATCTGCTCCTTCAGGAAATAAGGTATATTATTACCAAATGTGACTTTGAAATTTATAATATTCTATACAGAAAAAGAAACTGTTAATCAAATGAAGGAGCCTTTAGAATCAGAGAAAATAATTGCCAGCTGTACATCTGATAGAAGATTAATATCTAGAATATATTGTATAAAGAATCCAAAACAGGAAACTAAACCACCTGTGATAGTTAATTTTGGTTGTCAATTTTACTACACCTGGGATTAACAAACAGATTAGCCATCAAACCAGTTGCAAAGCAAAGGCTAACCCTAAATATGGATGGAAACTCGCGGTAGTGAATCAGATAAAAGAAATCATAAGACAGAAAAGCTCCCTGAGAGCTTCTTGCCCTATGTTGGCAAAATCATCTTTCCTTTTGTTGCCATCAGAACCCAGCTGCTTTGACTTTCCATGATGACGTGACTTGAGCCACCTCTAGACTCTGTTGCCTGCCATGCCTTTCCCGTCATAATGGACTATGTCTCTTTCCCTTCTGGAACAGTAAGCCAAATAAAAGTTGTGCCTTTCTCCCTAAAAGTTGTGCTTGGGTATTGACTCACAGCAACAAAAGAAGGTTAAATGTCATACCATCCAATCAGAAAAATAGGCTGAACAAACACCTGTGCAAAGGGGAACCATACAACCTAGATTAACTATAAATACATGTTAGAAAGCCACTATCTGAACATTTGTCAATATACCCTTGGATCAGAGAAAGTACACTTCACTCAACCAAGAAGTATTCTCTTGCAGTGGAGGATGAGTAATTCTGAAAAAGCACAATAGGTCAAAGTACAAAGTAAAAACAAATGTGGATGGCTCCACCCAAATCAGGATATCTAAATCACCACTACCTCATGGCTTAGGGAGCCTTGCAGGAGAGGAGGCAGTAAGAATATAAGAACCTGAGGGTGGGGAGGGGTACTGCCAGACAATAGTTCATATCAGGGCTGCTTTACCCAAAAGCTCAGTGCATGATGTCTGTTTCTACTAGAACTCCACAATAGCTGGTCTATCAACATTTCACAGTGGAGGAGAAAGAGCAGTAGTAGTATGAGGATCTCAAGAGATAGATATCATCCTAAGACACTGCTTGGGACTAGTGCTAGACAAGAGGGGAGGCTTCCCTACTTAATGGTCTGTCCATTGGCGAGCCATTCATTCCCCAGCAGGTGCCAGGGTTCTTGCCAGTGCAGGTGTCCTGGATGAGGCCCAATGGGTCTCATTGTAGGGGTCGTGGGAGTTGGAGTGATGGAAAGGAGAATGAGTGGGGTAAGCTGTGAGGGGGTTAGAGGTAGAAAATAGAAGATGAAACCATAAATTCATTTCATTTGTATATAAAAGCTTCAAAGAAGAAAGAAAGAAAAGAAAGAAGGAAAAGGAAGGAAGGAAGGAAGGAAGGAAGGAAGAAGGAAGGAAGGAAGGAAGGAAGGAAGGAAGGAAGGAAGGAAGGAAGGAAGGAAGGAAGGAAGGAAGGAAGGAAGGAAGGAAGGAAGGAAGCAGGTTTAGGAGGAGAACAGAGAATTCTCAGAAGAGGAAATACAAATGAGTCTCAACAGAGCTGCTTCAGTCAAGAGGCCATAGAACAATGTATATCGACATTGAAAAGATGAATGCCAACCCAGACCATGAGATCCAGCAAACCTATCCTTCATAACTTTTCCCAATACACACAAGCTCAGTAGGATTTGTGACCATTAGTCCCGCACTGGAGAAGATACTAGAAGAAATCCTACACACAGAAGAGATAAATATACCCATGTGGTTATGGGAAGTAACAAACTGCACTAGAATAGTAAATAAGCAAATGGAAATAAAGTGCAAAATGAAAGGAATGAATACATATATTTTAATAATAACTCTGAATGGTAATGACCTCAGTTTTCCAATCAAAGCATGCAAACTAGCAGGCTGGACCTAATTTGGTATTGTCTATATGAAACACGACTTCAAAACAGTAAGAGTATGTTTCTTCAATATCCCACTATCATCAATGGGCAGGTCATCTAGATAACAAAAAAGCAGAAATGACAAGTTAAAATGACATTATAGATCAAATGTGCTTAACAGACATCAATAGAATATTGCTCTCAAGAACATTCTTTGCAACAGACCATGGATTTGCTCAGTAAAATACACCATATTTTAAGATACACACAAGTCCTAGCACATACAAGAAAACTGAAATAACTACTCAGATCTTATAAGATCATAATGGAATAAAACTGGAAATGAGCATGATAAAATATAAAGCATACACGAAATCACATAACTTAAGTAACATGGTTTTCAATAATGACTGGGTCATTGATGAAACCAGAGGGAAGTTTTAAAAATACTGCAATTGAATTAAAAAATAGCAGAACCTTTGAAATATAATGAAAGCTGTTTTAGGAAGGATGCTTTTAGCTATGAATATCTCCATTAAAAAATAGACATCTGAAAATAATGATACACCTCAAAGTCTTACAAAAATAAGAAAAAAAGCCATAAATCAGAAAGTGGAAAAAATAGCACAAAGATCAGCACAGAAATTAATGAAATGGAAATAAGAACACACAATTATCAGTAAAACAGCTGATTCTTAAGATAAACAATATTGACAAACTCTCAGTCAAAAGAAAAGTACCAAAATTAATAAAATTATAAATGAAAGGAACATTACAGTGGATTCCAATGAAATTTAGAGCCTCATTAGGTAATATTTGGAAAGCCTATATCTCAATAAGTTGGTCAATTTAGAAGTGTACAAATTTCTAGATGCATATGACCTGCTAAAATCAAACCAAAAGGATATGAACAAGTTAGACAGATATATAACTAGTAATGAGATTGAAGCAGTGAAAATAAATAACTGGCATTTAGATTCACTGCTGAATTCTACTAGACATGTAAAGGAAAACTAATACCAATGCTATAAGCCATTCCTTAAAATTAAAAGGAAAGGAATGCTACCAACAAGAAAAAGAGAAAGTCATAAGCTAATCTCCCTTATAAATGTGGATGCAAGAGCTCTCAGTTATATATTTTTTTCACCATGAGCAAGTGGGCTTCATTCCAGGGATGCAGAGATGCTTCCACATATGCAAATTATTAGATGGAATACATTACCATACCAGAATCATAAGGCCAACTTAATAGACACAGAAAAAAGTCTTTGACAAAATCCAACATTCCTTCATGATAGAATCCCTAAAGAAATTAGAAATAAATGGAATGAATCTCAGTACAAAAAGGCTGTAGCCAACATTGTACTAAATGCAGAAAAACTCTGAAATAGTTCTACTAAAATCAGAAACAACATATTAATATCTACTTTCTCAACTATTATTCAATAAGGTCCTTGAAGTCTTAGTTGGAGCAATAAGAGAATGAAATACAAAGGATATGAATATAAAAGCAAGAAATTAAATTATTTATATGCAACATGGTAGTGTACGTAAGACCTAAACACACCACCAGAAAACTATAAGAACTTATAAGTAGTTTCATAGCAAGATAGAAACAACATACAAAAACTAGTAGCTTTTTCATATGGTGATAATGTACTCACTAAGGACAAATTGTGAAAACAATATCTCATCTCCAATAACTACCTTGTTATAAACTTAACCCAAGAAATGCAAGATCTACAATGAAAAATTTAAAACATCTGTGAAAGAAATTGAAGATGAAGCTGGAAGATGAAAAGGCCGCCTATTCTCATGAATTGGCAGAATTAGTATAGTGAAAAATGTTTGTATTACCAAAAGTAATCTGCAAACTTAGCATAATCCTCATTCACCACAGAAATAGAAAAAATAATCCAGAAAATCATATAGAGGTTCAAAAAACTCCAGCAAGCCAATGTGCTGGAGGTAGCACATTGTCTGATTTCAAGTTATGGAGACACAGTAATTCTGCCAATGCCATGAGCAGAGATATTTCACTATGGAGACACAGTAACAAATCAACACAGTGCTTACCAAAAAGGCACATGTATCAATGGAATGGAGTTAAAGACTTGGAAGTAAACCCCCACAGTAAGGAACATCTGATTTTTGACAAAGATTCCAGAAACATATATTACAGAAAAGACAGCCTTTTCAACAACTGATGATGGGAAAAGTGGATATCCTAATGCAGAAGAATGAAACTGAATTCCCATCTCTCACACTGTGTAAAAATCCACTCAAAATAAATAAAGGACTTTATTTAATGTGAGATCTAAAACTTCTTTCACAGATGTTTTAAATTTTTCTAAAACTGTTATGGGAAAAGAAGATTCCAATACCTCAAGAAATGCCAAAAACTTACAGAGGATTTCATAAAAATTGAAAGCTTACTTTGCATAAAATTAAGCAATTGAATGAAAAGAGAGCTCACAGAATGGGAGAAAGTCTTTGCTAACTGTATATCTGGCTGAGGATTAATAGCTGTAATACACAATGAATTAAAAACATAAATATTAATAAACCCAAATTACTCAGTCAACAGATAAGCAAATGAGATGAACACATAGTTCTAAAAAGATGAAGCTACAAATGACTAATAAAAATATGAAAAATGGTCAATATTCTTAGCCAAAAGGGAAACTTGAACTAAAAACAACCCGAGATTCCATATTGTCCCAGTCAAAATAGCTATATTAAAAAGAAAACCAGTTCTGATGATAATATGGAGGAAAGGAAATGCTTATACATTACACTGTGGAGGAAATGTGGTTAGCCATGATGGAAATTAGTTAAGATATTTCTAAAAATAACTAAAATAAAACCACCATATGACCTATATAACTACATATAACTATATAAATATATATACATAAAACATCTAAGTATGTACCCAAATCATTCTACGCCAAGTACTATAGAGATAACTGCATATTCATGTTTCTTATAGCACTAGCCACAACAGTCAAGCTATGGAATTAACCTAGGAGTCCATCAATAGAAAAACAACCAAAGAAAATGTGATTATATGTGATTCATTGAACCCTAAAGAAGAAAGAAATTATGTTATTTGTTGCAAAGTGGATACAAAGGAAAGTCATCATATTCATTAAAGTTAACCAGGTTCAGACAAATGTCATGTGTTCTCTCCCTTGTGAATTCTATTGCTTTTAGATCATAGAATCATTTGCACACACACAACATGAAAACCGAAGGAAGACTTGAGGAAGGAATGAGACTAGTGGAAGACAAAGGAAAAAAGGGCGGAAAGAAGGATATGGGAGAAAATCTGGCCATAAATACATGATAGTTGAAAGAAATTGTCTCTATAAAACCTACCACTGTATGCAATGAAAATATGTTAGTAAAATGTACTTAAGAAAAATTAAATTTTGCATCAGATATGTTTAAGTATTTTTAAAAATGCAATGCAACATGCTATTTAGGGATTTAGACTCTGGAATCAAATTTCAAAGCTTAAATCTTGGCATTTGACATTTCTCTCTGTGATTTAGTATTTTTGATCTGTGAAGTGAAAGTATAATGAAATTATGCTTCACTGTGAAACTTTTGGCGAATGGTTCTACATGAAAATTACAGATTTCTCTTCATCAAAACACACCATCAATAAAATAAAATGACAAGCCAGAGTGTGAAAAGTATGTCTGCAATTTATGTAGCTATCATAGTACTTATATCCATACATAGAGACATTCATAAGAAAATGATTTGAAATGAGTAGATAAAAGGTATGAGAGGTACCTCACCAGAGTGCCTAACTCCACTATCAGGGAACTGAAAGCTTGAATCACAATGTGATTCCACACACAATTTATTAAGGGGATGGGGATGCCTACCTAGAATTATCATAAACTGAAAGTGGAGGCGTAGGTTAGGGCAGTAAACTCTTTGGCAGCATATAAAACTTTGCAGATATATATATATATAGCAAAAGATATGGAAAATGTGCATCAAAGATATACAAGTAGATTCATATAGCTGCATTATTTATGAGTCTAAAAGCATAAAAAACTGAAATGTTCACAAACAATAAAATAGATAATAAGTCTCATTATGACATTTTCACACAGTGCAGTGTAAACAACTATGGAAATGCACATCAACAATTTACATGCAATGTGTGGATGGATCTGAAAAGCAGACCACTAAGCAAAAGAAGCCAGACCAAGCATAATATTATGTGACTCTAGATGTATATGGCATAAAGCCAGGAAGTCTTATCTATGATCTTAGACATGGAGATAGTGAGTATAGTTAGAGAGAAGGAAAGGGGATTGACAGAGAGGGACGGAAGTACTTCTGAGTTGCTAATGATAAACTATCTCTGCTCTCTGTGATGGCTACACAGATGCATTCACTTTTTAACAAGTATTCATGAATTACTTTTCTTTATGTGATTTCAGCCAAGCTTTTGGTCAATGAGTGTATGGACAATTGGTCAGAAAATGATGCAGAAATCATATGCTTTGACCCAGAAATTATACTTCATAATTTATCCCAGTGAAATATTTAAAGATACATAGAAATGCAAATGATTTATGTATAAAATATTATAAAGACTAATATTTATAGTAAAGAACATAGAAAGTACCTGAGTATCAAAGATGGCTTAATTAATTATACCACTGCAAATATAAAATATAAAAATAAATGTTTCAACTTGAGAAGATACATGATAATTAGGCAAAAATATCAAATATCAAAATAACATTTCTTTCAGAATTCTAATTGTGCTAAATACTTGTCATATGTGATAAAACTCTTCAAAGTAGTAAAATCTTAAGAGAGTGAATTTTTATTATCCCAACTTTTTCTGGAGTTAGAACAAATTATGTAGGTGTATTGGTGACTCTGGTCTGAAAGTCTTCCAAGAGCAGAGTCTACATAGCTGGTCAAGATGTAAGGCCAGGGTATGGGCAATTATATTCTGTTAGTTCACATTGAAGAGTCTGGGAGACGGAGGGGTTATTTTATCCTATGTCTCTGACTATCTTAGTTCTGTAATTCTGGAGACCTCTTGCTCTGGAATACCTGACATTTGCTGGCATGTATATGATGAGAGAAGTTTTACAAAAAAAAAAAAAATCTGGAACAGATTCCCATGGAAAACTGCATGAGGTAGGTGTTCCAGTTTCCTGACACTGACCTAATTACTCTCCTATGATCATGTCAAGCTTCTGGCTGCATCATTAAATAATAAATATTTATTTGACAGAGAAAATAGAGAGAAAGAGAGAGAAAGAGAGAGAGAGGAAGAGAGAATACAAGTGCATGCCCTAGTGTATGAGTCAGTGTTCTCTAGAGTAACAGAACCCATAGAATGAAATTTATCAGATTGACTTGCAAGACAAAACCAGAGTAATCTGACAGTAGCTGCCTTTAGTTGCTCAGTTCTCAAACTGAATATTTCAGCCATCCCAGTCTGCTCTGAAGAGCAAAGGATCTCTGGAAAGTCTCGCAGTTGTCTCCTTGGTTGATGAGACTCTGAAGATCAAAAGATTCTTGAACCTCAGTCATGATAGTTGAAGTTGGCTGGGCACTGATGTCAGTGAAGGACAACACCAGTCTAGGCTCCCCCATCATCCAAGAACAGAGACAGCAGCAGCAGTAAAGAGGGAGGAGAGTGCTCGCTTCGGCAGCACATATACTAAAATTGGAAGAGATACAGAGAAGATTAGCATGGCCCCTGCGCAAGGATGACACGCAAATTCGTGAAGCATTCCATATTTTTAATGCATGATAACGAATAATAATAAGAGTTTCATCTCTAAAAAAAAAAAGAGGGAGGAGGAAGGTGGCAACAGACCAGTAGTGGATCAACATAGCAAATGGACACAGAGCAAAAAGGGGGAGGAGTCTCTCCTCTTGCACTTCCTTTTATCTGGTTTGGTCCATCACTGGAAAGCAACACCCACCAATTAAACAGTCACCTGAAGGTTTGTTCAAAGACTTTCCTTAACTTTCAGTTCTTCACAGCTGTGCCCTAAGCTCAGCCTGCAACAGTCAATTTGATACCTGAATATCATGTGTTGAGCAAGGAGGTCAGAAGACAACATTTGGAGCTTGGTGCTCTCCTTTCAGCATATGGGTTTGGAAGCTGAACCCAGATAAGCCAAGTTTGCACTCAGATACCTTTACTCACTGAGAAATCTAGCCAGCCCTGTTCCTGGCTATCTTTGATCAGAGGGATTTTTTTTTACTTGAATGTGCAGAATATGATCATTGCAATACAAGTAAAGCTTGTTATTCACGTTTTATAACTATTCCCCAAATAGAGTAGTAATTAATTAGCATTATGTTGATATGTATTTGAATTTTGGAGCATAAGACTATAACAAAGATTTAGTAGCTGGGAAAATTTATCTCACCAAAATCATGCTTATGTGCTCATGGAATAACACTCCATGCTGTGACCATCTAGCCATTAATGCACAATTTTGTATGTAGAGATTTAGACATAATGAAGTTTTTTTTTTTTTTTTAAAGGATCTCACCAACATTCTAGACTGGGCTGGTCAGTGATGTTCACAATTGCACTTCTCTCTAGCCCTGAGGTTACAGATATAAATCACTTCTTCTAGCTTTTATGTGGATTCTGGGGATCCAAACTCAGGTCCTCATGCTTACATGGTAATCACTTTATCAACTGATCCATCTCTACAGCTGATAGGTACATGAAATGTTTATTTGGATTAAACATAAAGAGAAAACAATATCTCTTACTAACCATATACCTTGATCAGGAGCTGGGATGTATTTTTCACATACTCATGAGATCAGTAGTTACTAATAGTCCCACTTATAGGGATAAAAATGATGCTAATCATTATATGACCTGCTCAGCACATGTCTAGTAACCAGATTCAGACAAGAATGGCTATTTTTCCTCCACTAGACTCATTTTCTTTTTCCATTGACCTGCATCTTCTTTCCAATAATGTTGTTAGTGTAGATTGGCCAGTCCCACTATAGAGACAGTGAGGTTTACAGGGGGTTGATGGGCTCAATAGCACAGTCACCCCTGGCCCGCGGCAACCCCTCCAGGGTTCCTTGTGCTCTGCTCCCTTCTCCCTTAGCGTCTTTGCAAACTGCCTAGCTGAGGCTTCCACATACTGTCCTTCTTTAGTGACCAAAGCCAAAAGCCTGGACAACAAACTGTGAAGCTATCAATGATCCTAATTGCCATCCACAGTATCATCCTTTTCCTGCAGAATTAACCTGCTCTTGTGGGGAAGCACACAGTTTGTTGAGCTGCCTTGCAGTGCATCCAAATTCTCTCCACTGGGGCAGTTGCTTCTTAAGATTCTCAGCGGTGACTCTCCAGTGATTTGACACTATTGTTCTCATGACAGTTTGTGGGGAGCAGGCTGAAGTCACACACAGTTATCTCTGATATCCGTGTCTTCATTTAAGTATGAAGATTGCTTCACAGTTCACCCTTTGAGGGCAGGGCAACATCAGACTAGCCTCTGGTCCCTGGTACAGCTCCCAGCTTATCACATTTCAGTATGCGGTCATCATGCCTTTGAATCCTCCGACTCCATGTCTGTCAGGTGCTTAAATTTGATGGGATTAGAATGAAAGCTGCAGGCAGTCCCCCAGTTATTGATTCCACATAGCATCTTTTAGAGAACTTTAATTTGGTTCAGAAACAATATGCATGCAGTGGAAACCATGCTTCAGTTCTGAGTTCTGAACTTTCCCAGGTCTAATGACAAGTGTGTATAGTGCTGTCCCATGATAGCGGGCAACAACAGTGAGACACAACTGCCAGTCACCCAGGAGACCACAAAGGGTGAAAGGTAGTAATTGCCATGGCAGATGGTGTTGAGCAACGATACTTAGTGAGCTAGGTATATTAAATACATTTTGACACGTGGTTATTTTCAAGTTGAGGAGTGTATTTGGAGTGATGTAAGGATGTTAGCACAATTCCGTAGATGAGGTGCCTGCAGCACTTAGATAATACATTTAAGTACAGCATAGCAACACTAGGGAGTGACACAGGTAAAGACAGAAATCACTAAATAACTTCCCATTGTGTCCTCCTACTGGCATTGGGGCCTGTTGTGTGTGATCGTTAGATTCCCGTATCCACCTGACAGCTGCAAGCCGTATGGGCCACAGCTGTAAAGAATTGATAGGGCCTTGAAGTTAGACCTTGAAAAGGTCTGCAGGTGATTGTTTAATAGGCGTGGAGGCCAGCCCACAGTGGGTAGCGTTTTTCTGTGGTTGATGGGATAAAAAGACCGGCAGGGGGGAGGGGCTTACCCTCACTTCCTCTATAGGACTTGGTGTGTTGAGTCCCCGTCTAACTTGTTAGTGCTTCTCTGTGGCCACGTGACAGCTGATTCCACTACCGCTGCTGTTTTTGACCTTATGACTGTTTATTGCCACTGTACATCGCTGCTGTTGGAGCCCAGTATCTTCAGTCTAATTGATGTTCATTGTGGAGGACTCTCCAGCCCTCCACAATGTGACTGAGGTTTGAGACTTCTGAGGATCCTTCTATCTTCTGAGACCTTCAGCTCAAGAACTGAACAGCTACGGGCAGCTACTATTGGACAACACCGATTTTATTTGTGAGTTAATTTAATAAATGTATTTATCTCTATCTATCATCTATCAGTGTCTGTCTGTCTGTCTGTCTGTCTATCCTTTGGAAGACCCTAACTAATACACGAGAAGCAAGGCATGCATGGTCTCTGGGTTCATGGAGCCTATGAGGCTACAGCTAGAGGATTGACACTGTAGGAATGAATGAAAGCATGGCTAATTGTAGATTGCCACCTAGTGGAAAGTGGCATGTAGGACACTGTGAGAAAAGGAAATCTCATTCTCAGACAAAAAAGCATATGGGCTGGGAGAACAGAATTACAGGTTCGTGGAAGATGAAAGTGTGGTACATTGGTCTGGCCCACTGGTGTCTTCAGAGCCCATTAAAAATTAAGGTCAAAGCCTGAGACCTGAGTGATGTCTGTAGGAAGTGGCGACATCTCATGTATAGACCGCATCAGTCTGGCGACACTAAACCTCAGGAATGTTGATCCTCCTGCTGTTACAGAATGGCCATCTGAGTACGCCCTCGAAAAGTAGAAGAGCTCACATTTCCTTACTTCTCCTTCTAAGGAATCTCACATCTGAATATGCAATCTGAGTCCCAGTCCTGGTTTATCATAAATAAAATCTGGCAAGACTAGACAGTGGAGTTCTCACTGTTCTCCTGCTAGGAGGACTGTGAATATTTCCCACCTGCCTGGGCCAACTTTAGTTTTATTTCTGTGCCTGTTCAATTCTTTCCTGCTTCTTATATCTCAGAACAACTTCATGGGTCACAACATCATAAACTTAGAGTTTTATAAGAGGGGGTAATAGTTTTGTGTTCTCTTTTCTTTAAAGATGTTTGTTTGTTTGTTTGTTTGTTTGCATTTGTACATGTGGGTGTGTTGAAGAGGGCACTGTGTTTGCCTGTGGAGGCCCAAGAGTGACTCTGGCAATCATCCTGTATTGCTCTACCTCCTTGTAGCTTTTCTCTGGGGTTTCTCAGGTTACACCTCTAGGGCCAGAATTGCAGGCTGCAGCCATTTCCTCCTGGTGTTTTTATGTGCAATCTGGGATCTGAACTCAGGTCCTTTTGCTTGTGAGGCAAAGGCTTAACCTTTGGGCCATCTCTCCAGCCTCTTTCGTCCTCTTTAGCTAGTAGTTATGAGTAGTTGCCAGTGGCCAGACTGCTTTCAATGACTGTCGTATAATTTGAAGATGCGCTGCTAGATGACAAAATTAGAAATTCAAGCTATATTCATGTATGATATAGCCCCTAACAGGGGAAAAGAATGCAAGTAAAACACTAAGGAAAAACTACAAAACTTGGTATACAGCAGGTGGAGTATATTCAGGGACAGGGGTTGAGTCCTGGATTTCCACCTCTGATTGTTTATGATGATGAGTTTCAGGACTGAGGTCGTATCAAGAGAATATGCATTTCATAGGACAGACCATTGTCAATTAGTAAACCTCTTTGCTTTAGCATTGGGAAAAAAAGAAGGTAGTGAAGCTTAATTACTTTCATTTGGCTTAAAACATCCTGGCAAATCAAGAACGATTTAAAAGCCTAATAAAGAGACTGAGGGGACAAGCTTGAAATATTCAAGTGGCTGATTAATTTATAATACTACTTTCTGTGGCTTGGGAAAGTGTCCATCAAAGGCCCATGTGTTAAAGCTTTAGTTTCCAGCCTATGATCATACTTTGAGTGTTAGGGCTTAGTAGAAAATAGTTCAGACATTGAGGATAGACATTGAGAAGGGCCATAATCCCTTCTCCCAATCCTTTCGATTGTTCTGTTTCCTGACCACCATGAGATGAGAAGCTTCCTCCACCAGGATATGCTATCTCACCACAGATTCTGAAACAGTGGCCTAATTGATCACGGACTAAAATTTTTAAAACAGCCAAAATAAACATTTCTTCATTTTTCAGATACTTAGATATCTATTTTGTTAGAATAATAGAGATCTAACACAACTGCTGCCCGTAATATTAATAACATTCTAACATATACGGGGCATTTTTCCATGTATCTTATTACTCAATGCAGAGTCTGTCTATTATAAAGTACAGCTTAAAGTTCCCTACTTAACAAGTGGGAATGTTTAGACCTGAACCCAGGTCCTTGGTGCACGTTTTCCAATAGATCCTATTTTCCTGACTCTTACTTGGAAAAGAACCTTCATTTTTGTTCTAACATTCATTTGGGTACATTAAAAGTAAAGTTATTTGAAGATGAGTATTGATGAAATTCAGAGTCTTCAGAAGACGATGTTTAGCTTTTAATCAGTTACAATTAAGATAGTAGGAAAGTTCTAATCAAATGCATGCGCTATCTGAGCCTATCAGATTTTCTGCTAATAAGAACTCCACACAATAAATTAGCTTTCTTAAGCTAAGGAAGAAGACAAGGTTTTATAAAATGGTATATTTCTAAATTGTTTCAACATGCAAGTGTGTGAATGTGTGAGGCTTGGACATACCTTGCAGCTGAAGTTTCTTCTAAAACCTCTAGTGCTCCAAGGAGACAAAATAGTGATATTAGTATATTTTTCTATAAAGGGGTCTCTCAAGCTTAGAACAATACTGGCCCTCCTCCTCTCTAGGATGTATCTTTCTTAAATTACAGCACAAGCAAGTAGATGAAAACAGTAGAGTCAGAATTAAAGAGTATCATGCCATAGAAGTATAAATTCTTGTGATTATTAACATCGACTGTCAACTTGACCAAGTCTAGAATCACCTAGAAGACAAGCCTGGAAAATACGTTATAGAGAACTATCCTATTCACTGGATGACATTCAAAAGCACCTCTGCACTCTAGACCATAGATGTCGGCCATATCCCTCTCCTGTTTACATAAAAAGTATGTGTCTAGATATTTCTATGCCTAGGAAGTACAGCTCTAGTACTTCTTTGGCTGAGGGATTAATTGAATCTGGTGTTATGTTTGTATTAATTACCATACAAAATACCCCAACAAAAACCATTTAATGGAGAAAAGGCTTATTTTAGCTCACATTTGAGGTTAGAGTCCATTATGGTGGACCAGTATAAGAGGGATTCTGTGTGTTGAATTTGGCCTCTGAATGTGCCTGTGAAGTATTGTGTTGATTTCATAAATGATGTGGGAAGACCCAGGCTATCATGGTTGGACCATTGCCTGGGCAGGTGGATAGCAATGGAGAGAATGAACTGAGTGCTGGCAGACAAGCGTGCATGATTGGCCCTCGCCCTCTGCGCTTGCTGTGAATGTGATGTCATCAGTTCTCTGTGTTTCTGCTGCCTGTATGACTCTCCTGCTATGATGGACTGTATGTAACCTGGAATTGTGAGCTGAACAAAATCCACTTCTCTCTAGATTTCTCTTTAGATTTTCAGATTTCATGAATCATTTGGGTCAGAGTCTTTTATCACAATAAAGGAACATGAAACTAAAACATTTAGGCACCATCGCGGTGACCATTTCTCTCATCAGTTAGATTGCCAGGGCACAATAGTGCTTTGGTTCAAGAAATCCTTATTGTGTTTACTAATGGCCCCCAAACAACAGAACAGTGATGTAAAGGAAGAGACAGGGCATGAAACATGGAAGGACAGGTAAACCCTAACACATGGGCAACTCTGCAGGAGAAGGGGGGGGAGGAGGAAAGGAAGAGGAAAAGAAAGACAGAGGAAGAGAGATAGACCCATTATGTGGATCTGTTTTAGGGCTCACTGGGGAATCTTGGAATAGATCCTCCATGGATAAGGACTACTACACAATAATCTTGCTGCCAAAGAAGGTGAGGGAATAATTTTGACATATCATAATTCAAAGTTTTTTTTAAAAAACTTTTGTGAGTTTTTTAAATTACTGACACAATTATTATAGGATCAGCAAAAAGCAGATAATTTGCTTTGATTGAACAGCTGCTGTTTATAGGAGAGTGGGTGTAAGAAAAACACAAGATAAGATGCACTCAGCTCTAGTAACAGGTGCTGTAACCACCCAGAACAGGAAGATAGAGGGGAAACCCCATATGAGCCCAAGGCAGAGACAGCTCTTTGTGAAGGACCTCCTGACAGGACGAGGGGTCCTGTGACGTCACAGGAGGGAACAGGCAAGCACCTTCTCTCTTTCCTTCTCCTACCTGAACCTATTAGTACAGCCAGAGACTGGACCTTAGGGAGAAGGCATAGAGACATGATCTTCACAACAGATAATTCAGATACCAAAAATACCATCCCTCACTACCAAGAGGCAACTGCTATTTTAAATCATACATAGATTTTTCCAGACTTTTTTAAGTAGTTCCTTGTATACAAGCTTGTTGTCTGTATGTGTTTTATAAGCAGTGTGATATACCATGTATTATTAAACAATGTGGGTTTTCACTCAGTGTTTTGTCTTGGATTTTTCCCATGTCAGCACATAAGACCCAACACAGGACATTCAGCCTTGTGTGGTGTTTCACAGTGTAGGAGAGTGTACTCCAATATGCCCCTGTCCTTCTGCTGAACACATTGGAGAAGAATAGCTTCCATGCAGATAAAAATCAATGTAACTCTGTCTCAAAACCAATATGGGTGAGTCACTTCCAGGCAGAAAATAATAAGAGAAGCTTGGCATTCTCTCTCCCCTTCCGTGCCACTGAAACCAGTAATGCCCTAGACAGCATAGTCCACTGAAGCTCTAATGGAAGACGCTATGCTGAAAGTCACATCCTAAAATACTTGGAATAGGTAAAATTAGTTTTAATAATATATTTTATTTATCAATATATCCAAACCTTATTTAAACATTGTTGCAATTACTCTCCTTTGTTGCTGTGAGACAACACTCAGATATAATTTAGAGAGAGAAAGGAGACTTATTTGGCTTAGGATTCCAGAGGGGATGTAGTCCATTATGGTGGGAATCACATGGCAGAAGGCATGATTTGGAGGCAGAAGCAGGAGGCTGGGTCAGGTTGCTGCAGCCCTCTTGGAGGCAGAACAAAAGCAAAACTGAAGAAACAGGGTGAGGTCACAGACTCTGGAGCCTGCCCCCTGTGACACACATTCCTCCATCAAGACCCCACTCCCTGAAGTGCCACAACCTTCCCCACATTAACACCAATTAAAGATGCAAACACAAGTGGCTGTGGGAGGCAACTTACATTCAAATCGTGAGGAACGTGCAGTTGATATTAAAATGAAGAGATATACATGTTTAGGCTAAATGTTTGATCTCATACTGTGCTTTAAACGGTCTGTATTAATTTGGACTAGTCACATTTTGAATACTTAATTTAAAAGAAGCTGTTATAGTTAGATACAGGTGTCAACTTGGTGGTTGAGGGTTCAAGTTCTGGACACAGTCCTAGAGAATTAGTAACTGAGTTAAGCCCAGAGTGAATCTGTAGGAGATTGTCTAGTTGATTAGGAAGGCTCAACCCATGGTGCATGGAACTAAGCCCTGGACAAGTGAATAAAATATAGACAGCTAGTTGAAGAAGTTGGCATCTTTGTGTACACTTGGCCAGACATGCTGGTCCGGCAAGTAAAGATCACCCCTCTCTTAACTGCTACGTGCATGTGGAATCGCCAGTTCTCTCTGCCCTGGTGTTGGCATGAGGCTCTCCTGCCATGTTAAATAAGGAACTGTAACCAGAAATCATAACAGAAAATAAACTCCTTGTTCCCGTAAGTTGTCTGGTGGTAATTTATAAACAACACAGGTGAACTAAAACAATATTTATGTGACACAGATATGTAGCACAGAAATGAGGTTTCTATGTGATGGTTAGTGTTGCTGTGAGAAGTCATGTTTTTTGTTGTTTTGTTTTTGCATGTGTGTGTGTATGTGTGTGTCTGTGTGTGTCTGTACAAGAAGGCATTTGAGGTTGTGTGCCTGTGGAGTCCCCAGGATGACATCAAGTATCTATCATCCTGGATTGTTCTATTTCACTATTGCTTTGTTCTAAGGTTTCCCAGACTCCTCTTAATAGAGTCAAAAGTGCAAACTGGGGTCATTTCTGCCTGCTATTTTTCCATAGTGTCATGGTTTGAAATGTGAGTTGTCTCTTATAGGTTCATATGTGACTCTTTGGTTGTTTGGGAAGGTGATGGCACCTTTAAGAGGTGGAGCCTTGCTGTTGAAAGGCAGTCACAGAAGGTGGGCCTTGGGGTTGAACAGCCCTGCACTGCTTCCTGGAGAGGTCTGCTCTTGCAGTTGGCAGTTTCGCAGCTCGCAGCTCCCTTAACAGACATGACTTAGCCCACCTCCAACTTCTGCCAGCCAACCGTGCCTTTTCCACGCTGTAGTGGAATGCATCTCCCCCTCTAGAATGGTAAGCTGAATATATCTTCCTTTCCTCCCTTCAATTGCTCGACTTTCATTGGTGTCCCATAGCAATCAGGGAAGAGTAACCTGATCACATGGTATCTGGAATTTGAATTCAGATCCATTTGTTGTGAGACAACGATATTAACTCCTGAGCCATCTCCCCACCCATGCATGTGTTCTTAAGACATCAAGATTCAGATTGGCTCTGCTCCCACAGAACCCCTTTGTCCCTACAGATGGATACAGGTATCATAATTCAGTTAATCATGACTACAGGGAAATAAGCTGCTGTTTCCAGGTTTCACTAGTCTGGAAATGTGCTAGTAAATATCCATATGCTCATTTTGGGGGGGGCTCATATCCCACTTTTTCTAGGATAATTACCTCTAAATAAAATCATATGCACTTTAATTTTTTTTTTCAGCAATTCCTTCTAAAAGGCCATGTGGAGTCAGTCATGTGACAAATGTGCAGAAGTGTATGAAGGTGTCCACTTTGCCTGTATCATCACTGGTATGGGATATTTTTTAAGTTCTTTTTTTTCTATTTTAAAGTTGTTTTTCTACTCGTTTTTAACACATCTCATGTTTTAATGTGTTAAATGTGACACATTTAGCCCTGTTGTAGTATCATACATAATTCAACCTAGTTAATATTTCATAGAAGTTTATTTTTAAATTTTATTATTTATTCAACTGTGCGCATGTGCGTGTGTATGTGCGTGCGCGCATGCGTGTATGTGCGTGCGCGCATGCGTGTATGTGTGTGTCTGTGTAGAACCATGGACGAATTCGCGAACCACCATGGACGCCTCCACCTCCTTCTGCCCTGGGATTCACAGGCTCCGCCCTACCAGGACTAGAAGCGCAGGCCGCCCCCGCTTCCGCCCGGCGTCTATACGTGGGATCTGGGATCCGAACTCAGGACCTTCCGCCTGCAAAGCGGAGGCTTAACCCCTGAGCCACCTCTCCAGCTCAGAAGTTTATTTTTAATGGTACTATAAAAACAGATAGACATAACAATTTGACCATTCTCATTTTTTTTTTGGACAGTCACACTGTATTTATTTCCACCTTCCACTGTGAGGAGTATGTTACATAAACAACTTTTTACAAATTTTAATTTTTTAAGGATAAGCTCCAAAAGTACAGTATCAACAATGTATATCTATAAGTATTATTTACAGGTTTTGATATTTGCTAGCATCTTCTCAAGTATGTCTCACACATACTTCTGCCAGAGAATTTCAGAATTCCATGTGGCACCAGCTGAACCTTGGCCACATGCAGAAGCTCCTTTACACACTGTCCATAGTCTCCCAGGGCGAGATAAGAGGAAGTGACCTGGTTGAGTCCCAGGGGAAGGGAAAGATGCCAACATCTGTGTCAGATTCAGATACTAAATTTAATTCTTTGTTTTGTTTAACACGTCACCTGTCGTCTTTATATTGCACATGCACAGTTAGCCTTCTCCTCCATCTCTGTTGTAACTATAAGTTCCCCAAATGATTTATTAGTGTCCATTTCCAAGTAAGAGAAATCTAGTATTATGAAGGCCCATTTTTTTCAGTAGGAAAAATCCCGGTACTTGAAAAAGAACATCAAGCTATGCCTTTAAAAGGCCAGCAGAGGGCAATGCAGGCCCAGAATCTACTTCAGAAATAGCGTCTACAGGGCTGGCTGCTTTGAGATGGTTTCTCTTAAGAGAAAGAGCCAAATTGCTTCCACTGAAGCAACCATTAAACTGGTGGCCTGTGTACAAAGCTCTCATTTGGTTTCTTTATTTGAGCGGGTTAGCCACAAAAATGAACCACCTTATTCCAAAATGAATGAGGAGCCACGATTAAAAAAAGAAAAATATCGAACTATTTTAGATGCCTAGTTTAGCACAGTTCTTCCCTTGAGAAATACAATACAACAGGGAAGTAGCAACAAATTCAAATTATCTTTTTTAGAGTTTAATAAAGTGTGTCACAAAGGATCATAAATCTTCCATATTTTTACATTTTGTTCCTTGGGCACTGTTGATATGTTGTCGTGTTAGCCAAAAGCAGAAAGAAGGCTTGTTTGTGGTCTCTGAAGATATCCTTCCCTGCTGAGATCTGAGCTTTTCTAGCCTGGGTCAGAAATTCAGGTCTCTCTTTAATAGTTTTCCTTCCACATCCAGCCCACCACCTGTGCTCATACCCCATCTTGAATACACTGTTTAAGAATTGGACCCCACCTTGACGCTCCTCTCAAGCATCAAGACATTTGTCCCATACCCTGCAACTACCCCCCTTTCCCGATCAATGCCAAGCCGCTCTTCCTCCACCCCTCTTACTGCTCCAGTTACCTTCAAATTCTGGCCTTCTGCTCCAGGCTGAATGCATTGTAAACTTAATCTCAGTGCGGCAATGTTATCATGTGAGTTCTAGTGGAGGCATGTAGGTCAGGAGGGACCTGCCCTTACACACACATTCATGCTGCTGTTACAGCTACTTTGCATTGTTGCTGATAAGTTCATGGACAAATGGCTTAAGGAGAAAAGGGGTTTTATTTTGGCTTTCAATTCTTGGTTGTAGTTCCTTGTCCAGGTTAGTAGAATAGCCGTGCAATACCAAGGGCTGAGGGAAATGGCCACAACTATTCCACAGGATTGCTGAGAGAGGGACAATCCTTTCTGGCCAGACCAACATGTCTGGCCAAGTGTACAGAGAAAGCCAACTTCCTCAACCAGTTTCCTCGATTTTATACAACTGCCCAAAAACTAGCCCTACCCACCATAGTCTTGGGCCTTCCCATCAATCAGACACTCTCCTGCAGGCTTCCTCTGCCTAATTCAACTACCAATTCTTTACAAATACGTCCAGAACTTCAACTCTCAAATGACAAGCTGACACCAGCATCTGACTATGACAGGTGCTAGCAAAGAGGGGTTGGATGAATGAATTCTTTCTCTCCTACTCTTCTGTGCCATAGGGCACAATATTCCTTCTCTCTAGGGTTTGCATGAAGAGATGTCACGTGGTCCCAGAGACCGATTCTGTGAATGCCATGAGTTCACACTTCGCAGTCTCCACAGCAATGAGAAGTAAATTTCTGCTCTTTATGAATGACTCGGTCTTTCACTGGCGCAGGTACAGTGGCCTGAGATGCCTCCTTGCCAGGTGTTCTTTTCTGTAACAGTTCCCAAGCTCTCGACCGGTTCTTTGTTCGGTCTGGCAGGTTCCATACCATGTTCTTCAACCTAGAAGATTGCTGCTCATTCTTTATAAACTTGACTAACAGATCAGCTCTTCCACAAGTCATCTGCAAATTTCTAATATGGCCATAGAATCTTTTAAAATTCTTCAGAGCAACAGAACCAACAGGGAACCACAGCAACCAGGAGCATGGCTGAAGCCAAGTCCAAAGGCAGTATAGGCAGTGGTTTAATTCTCAGTCAAAAACCAAATGATTGAAAATCTGGAAGAAGAGGTGAAGTCTGGAGTATCAAATCCTTAAGAACCTTGATTTCTTCTAAAGATTAATTAGTGCCTTTAATTATACCTCTTAATGGGTTTCAGTGTGATATTTCCATATATGTGTATACCATGTAGTGATCAAATTCAACCTACCCTTGTCCATCTTCCCTATCTCTACACCCTTCCCAATTTCTAGTAATGACTATTCTATGTTCCGTTGACATGTTGTTGTAACTTCCCATTGTGAGAGAGAGCAAGAACGCTTGCCTTTCTGTGCCTGACTGACTGACCTCATTGAATATAATGTGCTTCACTGCAACCATATGCTACAAAAAACAGGATTTCCTCTTTTATGACTAAATGTATGTCTCTACAGCACATTCTTTTTGCTCATCTGTTGATGGGCAGCTAGAACAATTCTACACTGTAGCCATTACAGTGTAGCAATAAACATAGAGAAGCTGATTTTATCTTCTCTAAATATTTATCTAAGAGTGGGATAGATTTACATAAAACCATGTAGTAGATCTATCATATTTTATATTTGTCTGTTTTTTAGCAATGAATCCCCACACTCATCTTAGTTATAGCCATACTAATTTGTAGCCATATTAATTTATAAGCTTGTAAGAATTCCTTTTGTTCTACATCCTTGTCAGAATTTGTTAATTTTTTTGCAATATCTATTTTCACTAGGGTGAGATGGCACATGGTTAATAATTTAATACTCAATAGTTTTTCATACATTTATTGATCATTTGTTTGGTTTTCATTTGAAAGACATCTCTTCAGATCATTTACTTGTTTTTAAGCTAGATTTGTTGTGTTTTTTTAATTGTTATTTTATTTTTCTAATGTTACAAGTATTCGAGCACTTATCCCTGCTTCTCCATTCTCCTTCCCTCCTATCCCTTCATCCATCCATCCCATTCTCACCCACCCCTTCTCACCTTCCTTCTTGTCTGCTTCTATGGTCCCCAGGGTTCCCTCTGGCTTATCTACTCTTGTGGGAGTTTAGGCCCCTTTGTGACATACCAGGTTGCCTCTTTTCGGGCCACCCCATCGAGAGGGGCATTTTTCTTCACTCATTGTAGTTAAGCTTTTTGAGTTCCTTGTTTCTGGGTTCCAACCTTCCATCAGGTGATGGGTCAGCAAATTTTGTCTCACTTTATAGGTTTCTTTGTCTCACTCTACTGATTGTTTTCTTGTAGTCCATAAACCTGTTATTTGATACAATATCATTTGTCAATTTTGGTTTTTGTTTCTTGTCCTTTTGGGGATTCTGTCTAGAAAACCACTGCGTATAACAATGCTCTGAAGTGCTTTATTTCTTTCTTTAAGTAGTTTCAGAGTTTCAGGTGTCACATTCAGGATTTTGATCCAGTTTGAGCTGATGTTTGTGTAGAGTAACAAGATTGGAGTTAAGTTTCAGTTCAGTTCATGTTCAGCATATTCTTTCTCCAGTGTTTGTTTTCAGTATCTGTTGAGAGCCAGTTGACTGCAGTTGCATGTGTTTCTGTGGTCTCTTCTGTTCCACTGGTCTTTGCTTCTGTTTTTATGTCAACACCCTTCTGTTCAGAGTCGGTTAGGCATAATACCTCCTGCTTTTGTTCTTTTTTTTTTTTCAGAATTGTTTTGGTTATTCAAAGTTTCTATGATTTTATATAAATTTTAGGGGTTTTATATTTAGTTCTGTGGAAAATGTCATGGTATTTTGAGGAAGTTTTATAGAACATTGCTATCTGAGCAAACATGCTGGCTATGGTCAGCTGTAACTTCTTGTAAGAGATCATGAGGTTCAGACTTCACATTTTTCTTTCTTCAGAGACAGAGGGCATGGGAAGAGTCATTAAACCCTCACCTGAGATTGAGGCTGTTTCCTGCAATTCTGACCTAACTATGTGGCCTGGAAGTCTGGTGAGGGACTAGGAATATACAGGCTGAGAATGCTAAACTGACAGGAGCACCCTATCTATGCAGCTTTGGGGAAGCTGTCATCCATATTGGAGATGCGACTTTCCAGTGTGATTGCTTTGGGGTCACCCTTGCCCCTGTAAGCAGTTGCCTGAACTCCTTTAAGTGATCAAAAAAAAAAAAAAACCTCATAGGTTAGACAAATTAACACTGTGTTGTTACTTTGATCTGTCATTTGAACCCCTCCTGGTAGACAGACATTTGTGTAGCTTCTCTCCAGGAAGAGTTTCACACCTAGAGAATCACATTGAATCCAGGTTTTGATAAATCGATATTTTAGCAATACTAGTTATTCCAATCCATGAACATGAGAGGCCTTAAGCAGAGAATGTTTTTGCTCTTCCTCTATAGTTTTCTTCTATCCAGGGTCTCAGTGGATGGAATTATGCCATCCACATTGGATGATAATGGATATTCCTTATTCTGTTTATTGACTCAAATGCTTTTAACTAACTCTTGTGGAAATCTTTACAGAGGAATCCAAAAACAATGTCTTCCAATTGTCAGAGGCTGTCTTAATCCAGTCACTTTGATGCCTAAAGTTAGCCACCATAGTACTCCTGTGAACACACTCCCAGAATATGATCTTGGGTCCTCCCCGTGCTGCCATTTTACCTTGTGTGTATGTAGCAGCTCTGCTCAGGGAACTCCTACAGAAAAGGGGTCATATCTTAGTCACCACTTAACATTCAGTCTAAGCTTATGTCTGACTTGTTATCAACACTCAGTAAACTACTATCAATATTCACATAGGGATAGATATTTTCCAAGAACCTCATTTTTCTGCCATATATGCTACATACTATTATAATTTCTGGGGAGTATCTTTCCCTTCCCCTCCCCTCTCCTCTCCCCTCCCCTCCCCCTCCCCTTCCTCTCCCCCTCCCTTCTCCCCTCTCTTCCTCCCCTCCCTCCTCCTTCCCTTCCTCCCATCCCCTCCTTTTCCCCTCCCTTCCCTCCCCTCCCCTCCCCTCCCCTCTCTTCCCTTCCCTTCCTCCCAATTTCTCCCTCCCTTCTCCTTTCCTTCCTTTCTCCTTCCTCCTTTCTTTCCTCCTCCTTCCTCCTCCTCTCTCCTCCTCCCTCCCTCCTTCCCTCCCTCCCTCCCTTCCTTCCTTCCTTCCTTCCTTCTTTCTTCCTTCTTCCTTCCTTCTTCCTTCCTTCCTTCTTCCTTCCTTCCTTCCTCCTTTGTTCTTCCTTCTTTCTTCCTTTCTCTTTCTTTCTCTTTCTTTCTTTCTTTCTTTCTTCTTTCTTTCTTTCTTTCTTCTTCTTCTTCTTCTTCTTCTTCCTTCTTCTTCTTCTCTCTCTCTCTCTCTCTCTCTTTATTCTTTCTTTTGCCTGCAGAGGGTGTGTGTGTGTGTATATGTGTGTGTGTGTGTGTGTGTGTGTGTGTGTGTGTGTGTGTGTGTTACAAGAGTGTACTTGACTGTGGGTGCCTATGGAGCTCAATAAAGAAAATTATCCTGGATTACTCTACCTCCTTATTACATTGCTCTTTAGATTTTCTCAGGTTCTATCTTCCAGGGTCAGAATTACAGGCTACCAACTTTTACATGGGATCTGGGGATCCAAACTGAGAAACTTTTCCAAGTCATTCCAAGTCATTTTTCCAGCCCCTTTGGGAGTTTCTTAGATAACATTGTTCATAATTTATTATTTATTCTTAAAATGTTGTTTGACCTTGTATTTCTTTCTTCTCTTGAGTGATTAAGATTGGACAGAAAGGAAGAGATTACATAATGCTTTAATTTGAGCCAGTAAAGTTTTCTCAAAAGAGATAGAATTGAAGTGTGTGGGAGGGTCCCCAGTGGAGAAGAGGAGGATCTACTCCTAGAATTTAATAAAAGAAAGCCAAGATTAAAGTGGAGAGGAAAACAAGGATCATAGAGAGTAGTTTTGTCAGGTTGTAGAGAAGGCAGATGGAAAAAGAATAGCAAGTTTGAGCACTTATCCCTTCGCCTACAACTTCCATTTCTTCCTATAATTACCCAAATTAACCTCAATGAAAGACAATTTCCCAGTTTCTAGAAACTTTTGGTATTCTTTTAGATAATGATGAATTCTGAAGGATGGATCATTCTACTATGAATAGAAAGTCACTAAAAGAAGCATTGCTCACAGGATGATCTATGGAGTTTGTCAGTTCTCAATGTGCATTATTTTTCTTCAGTTTTAGACCCCTTTACACTGGTCCCATATTCACAGAAATAATCATGACCATGAGTCCCCCTGAACATATGGTGGTCTACTCATACACACGTGCGGTATGGGATACTGCAACTCCACATGGGGCCTCATTCCATTTTCCTATGATGGGTGGAATGCTTGTGCTTGGGTTATGATGAGCCATTTGTCTCCCAAATGGCATTTTTAATGATTCAATCACATCTCCAATCATCACTTCCTCTAAACACATTAGTGGGAAATGATGTAAAAAATAATTAAGCATAACTATCTGCTACATTAGAAATTAATGATATTTATGTTTTATACATTAGAGATATGTTGAAGAAAATTATTATTTTCACAACTAATTGCCATAGAAAGTTCTCTGTAATGTGGAAACAGAATTCCTCCTAGTAAGAGAAATGTTTGTTAAATCAATGAGTAAAAGGTCAAGGAGGTCTAGAGTGATGGCTTAGTAGCTTAAACATTTGCCACACAACCAAAAGGACTGGGAGTTCAAGATCCCTAGCTACTATATAAAATGCCAGGTGACTAAGCCCACCTGTAATCTATTCCCAGAAGGCAGGGCCTAGGAATCTTTATAACAAGATGGTTAGCTAGACTAGTACTACTGTCATGCTCTGGATTTGATTAGAGATCCGGGTTTAATTAAAACAATAAAGTGGAAAAGTGGTCGAGGATGATTCCTGCTGTCACCTTTGGGATTTCACATGTACATTTACCCATGTATTAATTTACCTTCACACACACACAAATACACATGCCCATCTATGTGCAAAAATAATGTGCATGCACATATACACAGATCCATCTACCTCCATGCACAAAAAGATTAAAAGGCAGAGGAAGGGCTGGAGAGGTGGCTTAGGGGTTAAGCCTCTGCCTTGCACGCAGAAGGTCCTGAGTTCGGATCCCAGATCCCACATATAGATGCCAGGCAGAAGCGGGGTCGGCCTGCGTTTCTGGTCCTGGTAGGGCGGAGCCTGTGAATCCTGGGGCAGAGTAAACCAGGAGGAGGTGGAGGCGGTCCATGGTGGTTCCCGAATTTGCCCGTGGTTCTACACACACACACACACACACACACACACACACACGCACGCACGCACGCACGCACACACACATATATACACATACACACACACACGCACAATTGAATAAATAAAAAAAGGCAGAGGAAGACTTTAAATTGAAAAGTGGGGTACTTAGAAAAATAGAGAAGGCAGAGTTAGAGGGTCAATGCATGTAGCATCACTTGGCTTTGGATGAAGTTCACTTGCACACAAGATATAAATTATAAAGAATATTCTATAAGGTTGGTGAAAATAGACAATATTTTGTAGGTTTAGTGAACCAACAACCCTTTAAAAATAACTAACTACAGAAAAAGATTTAGTAAATTACTTGATATTTAATAGAATGTCAGGAAATACAACTTTGGGGTACACTAAAATGCGAAGACAATAGGGCAGTGGGGAATATTGGTAAGTATAGATTTCCTTTGAAATAAATATACATCATTAGGTCTGTGTTGGAGTTGTTACAGTTTAAAAATGGTAGAAGATTCAATTTTGTGCTATAAAGAATAAATTTTAAATATATAAGAATTAGAGAAATAGAACACATATTTAAAATTGAAGTTATAAATAGAGAGAAAACAGAAAGAAAATAATCCATTTAATGATTGTATGATTTTCTGAGGAAAACCAGAAGTCAAGAATGTAATAGAAGAAAGATCTTCAGAAAGTGATTTTTCATTAGGTGAGATTTTAATAGCAAGACATAGGAACAGGAATCTTCTTACATTCTCAGAATCAATACACATGACTGATACTTAGATTTAAAATTGGAATAAAATATTTTAATTATAAATAAAAAATATCTACAATATTCTTTTATTTGATTCACAGAAAATCCACAAAGAAAAAAGTGTCTGATTAACACTTTAGTTTTTCCTTTGTGATACTGAATTAGAATAGAAGAGCAATAGTTTTATGAAAGAAACAATGAGACATCCTAGCTCATGTGCAAAATAAGAAAATACTTTAAAATGCATGTTTTTAAATAAATATGACAATTTTATTTTTATATTGAAAGAGAGTCACAGAAAGTTTCAATTGGTGAAAAGTCCCATAAGTCAATAATTGAGATGACATGTAAAAAAGCATACAGATTTCTTCTGTCATTCAAAATCTATCCTGGAGGGATAATTTTTTATGTTGTGATTTATTGTACTAATATATTGCAACACTGATGTTTTTAGACAAATGTTGTAAACAAATTAAAAGCCTGACATCTCAGAAATTACCAAATGTCAGACTATCCTTCATTCATTATGTTAATACATAGGAAGAGTTTCAAAGAATTGAGAAAAGAGTTATAATTCAACATTAAGTGAGAAAACATAGTAATAGTTTGTATTGAATGACATTTATTATGTAAAACACATAGGAAAATAGTTTGGAAGGTAAGCTAAAGTTAAATGTGGGCTCCTTTTTCATGGGGAATTAGCACTGAAAAATTTTCTAGACAAATCTTTGAAGGTAAGGATGGAGAAGACAGAAAAATCAGTGTTTTATAACTTAAAGACCTTAGAAATTTGCCTATACTATGACTTACAATCATGAGGCTATTTCTAGAACTCCTCAAATAATATTTGATGCTTTAAATAATAGCTACTGAGTGCCACTCGCAATGGTCTTAATGTATATAGCAAAGACCCTAGAAACTGTATGTCAGGTCCTCTGAGAACTGGTGTAATAGCTTTTATAATCACCTAAATTTGCCTTTTTATAAGAGGGTTACTCAATAAACCTGGGTTTTGCTGGAATAAACAATATTCTGTCCCCTAAACGAGAATACGCAAACATTTTTTTTTCAGAAGAACTTCAATGCAAACAAAGTACTGTGAGGCTGATGGGCTCAGTTATTATACATGATTTCAAAACCTAAAGACTGGATGTTTTCAGGCAAGTCAATTAACCTTGTTGAAAAATCCCTATTGTCATAAAAGTGTTCTAAGAATTCAATGACAAGATACATAGAGAGTGTCTGGCACATTGCCTGGAGCATAGAGCCAATTAAAATTATTGATTATCTTGTCCCCTCACAGTTTTCAATACCTGAATACCTGAGTTGATGATCCTTCCAAACACTCTGACCCTGATCTTGTAACCTGAAATGAGGACTTCTCTGTGCTTCATTTCCAGACACAATGGGACCACTTTCATTTGCCCTGGAGCTTGTTCCAAGTGTTCTGTGATTACACGTTCATTTTTATTAAGAATTTTTCTTTTATATGAACAAAGTGTGTTATTTTCCACTCCACCCTCCCCTGTCTTCACCAATCCATCCCTCTCCTTTCCACCCTCATGCCTGTTTGCTTATGTGGGCGCAGGGCTCTTTTTGGGTGGTCTAGTCTGTAGTGGGGGATCAGGTCTCTGTTGCAGTATAAGAGGACCTTCAATGAGTAAATGCACAGGTAGAGAATCTCCCCTACATCTGTCTAGTACTTACCCCTATGATTTCCACTGCATGTAGTTGTTTCTCCTGAGATCCTCACTGGTCCATAGTAGAATACAACCTTATGATTCTCTGAATTTCTTCGGTGTTAGTTATGAGAGCTCCATTTTCATCTCTAATTTTGTTAATTTAGGTTTTCTTTTGGTTTTGGTTAATTTGGTTAAGGGTTTATGTATCCTATTTATTTCCTTAAAGAATCAGCTCTTTGATTGATTCTTTGTGTTGTTTTCCGTTGTCTCAATCCCTACCCATCTACTGCTTTTGGAACTCATTTGTTATTATTTCTCTAATGCTTTATCTGCATTGTTATTTATGTGTGATGTTTTCATAGTTTTGATGTAGGCATTGAGTGCTATAAACTTTCCTCTTAGGACCACTTCATTGTATCACCAAGATTTTGATATGTTCATTATCATTAAGTTCTAGGAATTTGTGGATTTCTGTTTTGACTTCTGTCTGGACCCAGTCTCATTCAGTAGCATGTTATTTAATTTTCAAGAATTTGTGTACTTTCTGTTGTTTGCCTTCTTATGGATGTCTGGCTTTATTCCATGGTGATCAGATAAAGTACAGGATGTAATTTCAATTTTCCTGTGTATATGTCAGCTTACTTTGTGGCTTTGTATGTATACAGAAGAATGCCAACTTTCTCAAATAGTTCCCTGCATTTTATTCGCCTTCCCAGGAACTAGTCACAGCCATCATGGACTGTGTTTTCCCCATCAAGCAGACAATCTCTTGCTGGTTCATGCTGAGATTAATTCAACTACTAATTCTCTGTAAATGTGCCCAGAGCATGAACCTTCAACCATCAAGCTGACACCAGCATGTATGACACTGTACCCCTTGTTAACTTCACACAAAAACTTACCACTTTTAAACTGTAATCTTTGATCCTTGTTCCCACAGGTGCTAAATTTCCTTATAAATAAATGTATTTAATTGTATTAATTCTAAAAGTCCAAAATCAAGTTTTTATAATCCAATTTTTTAAATTTATCTTATAAACACAATTAGTTTTATGAATTCTAAAAGTATGAAATCAAAAGTTTTTATAATCCAATTATAATTTCATTATTTCACTAAAATTTCAGTCATTTAAATGTTGGAACTGAAAGTCTCTTTTAAAAAACATTCAAAATCTCTTAACCATGCAATCCTGTCAAATCAAATCAACTTAAATACTTGCACATAGAATAAATAGTAAAATGGAAGCATTGGATCAGAACAAGAAGACATCAAATTAAGACTGAAGTCCAGCAAGTCAGGTACCACATCCTGTAGTTCAATGTCCATCTTTTGTTGCTCATTGTCTAGTCACAATGGCCCAAATATTCTGAGCAATCCCAGTCCCTTTTCACAGCTCAAAGTTGCACAAGCAGTGTTTCTCTGAACCAGGTTCAATCTCTACTTACAGGCAACCTCAGCATACATCCTGTGGTCCTGGCATCTCCAACAACACTCTTCTAAAGCTATTAATTCTCTTCTGAAGCTATTAATTTCACCTTCCATTGCAGTTACTCCAAATATGCTACTTGGGGACAAGTGTCAGCTCTCCTCCATGAACC
This sequence comes from Typhlomys cinereus, assembly GCA_023101885.1. Taxonomy (NCBI): domain Eukaryota; kingdom Metazoa; phylum Chordata; class Mammalia; order Rodentia; family Platacanthomyidae; genus Typhlomys; species Typhlomys cinereus. The sequence continues at coordinate 2,405,989 of JALPQD010000247.1, forward strand.
CCTCAATCTTGAATCAAAACCAGTACCATCTAGTTAATGGTGACAAAGTATACATTGAGGTTAAAACACAGATTGGTCCATTTGAACCCCGGCTATACCAATTTTTGCTTAATGATCCTGGAAAAGCCCTTTCTAGGCAGTCGAAATGTTTGAAGGGCAAGAGATAGCTTCAAAATAGGTTTTTGGTCTTTGAAGCAATCTAGGTTTTCAAACCACAGAATCTCTATAAGATGTATTCATTTCTTCCATTGTTTCAGTAAAAATCACTAGGTTTTTCTTCACTGATGTTAATTTCTTCAGCAGCAGGAGCAGTTCTTTGCTCTTTCCTTATCAAAGCTTCAAGGCTGTCAACACGGGTCTCCTCTACCAAATAGACCAGTCATTGACTTTAACTTCATCTTCACCAAAGTTTTTGTTTCCTTCATCACAAACTGTGACCTAACAACTCTCTCACTACCTCTATTTTTATTTTTTTATCTGCATGCATTTGTGTGTGTGTGTGTGTGTGTGCGCGCGCGCGCGTATGTGTGTGTGTGTGTGTGTGTGTGTGTGTGTGTGTGTGATCATGTGTGTTAGAAGGCAGTTATGTATCCCTGTGGAGGACCAACAGTGACTTAAAAAATCATTCTAGATTGCTTCTACCTCCTTTTTACTTTGCTCTGGGATCTTCCAGACTATGCCTACAAGAATCAGAAGTGCAAGTTACCATCATTTCTGCCTGAAATTTTTACGTGAGACCTGAGTTCTGAACTCAGGTCTTTTTGCTTGTAGACAGAGTCTTAACTCCTGAGCCATCTCTCTAGCCCTCTCAGCCCCTCTCTTCTTCAAATGGGCCACTAAACTCTGCATAACAGTAGTTGTAATCCTAAATCCCCAAATCTTCAAATACCTCAAAGTTTCTTCAACAAAACTGTCCAAAATCCATAAGAGTCATAAAACCAGATTTATCAACAACACCCCACTTCTCAGGTACCACTGGCAGTTTGCCTCCATTTTTGCTGATAAAATCATGACAAACAGTTTAAGGGATCAAGCAGTTTATTCTTGTCTTATGGTAGTCTAGTTAAAGTTCTTGTCCCACACCAACACCAAGGGTCCAGGAAACTGGTTATACCATACATTCCTCACTTGCCAGATCAGTCTGACCAAGTATACAGAAGAATATCAACTTTCTCAAACAATTCCCTCCATGTTATTCACCTTTCCAAGGACTAAACCCACCCACCATGCACTGTGTCTTCCCCATCAAGCAATCTCTTGTAGATTCACTCTTGGTTTAAATCAACTACTAATTCTCTACAAATGTGTCTAGAACTTGAATACTCAATTGTCAAGTTGACACCCATATCTAACCGTGTATGACACAGGTGTATTTTTTTTTTGCGGAAGACATGTTTTCTGATTTTTGTTGTATTTGTTTTATGATGTGACTTGGGCATCTTGTATTGTCTTTGGTTTTATTTTGGTTTGTGTTTCTGACTCTTTTGAGTTACATAGAGTTGTCAGACTCAGAAAGTTGTTGCAACAGCTTCCCTGAATGTGGATAGGATGGTATTTAAGGATCAGTTCAGGGTTGCTTGAATATGATTGTTGTAGTGCCCTAGGAGCATAAAAGCCCAGTTGTAATTTGGGGTTAAAGAGTTTATGGTCTATTTTTAGCTGAAGGATTTAAGATTTGGTGTAAGTTTTGGTAGATCAGATTTAGCTTAAATACAAGAACAGCTTTAAGAGGAGAGAATAGGGTGGGTATAATAAATACAATAGAGTGGTGAAAATTGAGTGGGAGATTGCAGCTTTTAGGAATTATTAGGGTCTTATAATGTTTAGAATTCTTAGGCGGGAGAGACTGTCATGGTTTGAAGTGCGAGTTGTCCCCCTCAAGTGCATGTCTATGAATCTTTAGTTTTTTGGAACAGTCATGTCACTTTTAAGAGATGGAGCCTTCATACAGCCACTCTGGTGAGCCGTCTGGAGATTCTTAAAGAAATTAAAGATTGAAATGCCATATGACCCTGCGATTCCACTTTTGGGAATAACCCCCCAAACAGCAAAAATTCACCATGATAGCACAAGCATGACCATGTTCATAGCAGCACTGTTTACAATAGCAAGTCATGAAATCAACCTAAATGTCCAACAGTTGATGAGTGGATAAGGAAAAGGTGGTATATCTATACAATGGAGTACTACTCAGCCATCAAAAATTATGAATTAATGGAATTTGCCCAGAAGTGGATGAAATTAGAAACAATTTTACTGAGTGAAGTATCCCAGACACAGAAAATTAAGCACGTATGTACTCCCTAATAGGAGGCTCCTAGTACCAAACCCACTTAGAGACACTCAAAGATAAATCTCGGTAATAACTACAGTAATTGCTAAGATTATGAACAGGAGGGATGGGGAAGGAGGGACACACCAGTTACAAGGAGAGAGGGGACCATGTTACAGCAGAAAAAATAGGCTACCATCAAGAACTGCAAGTAAGTAATGAGACATCTGGTTAAGTTCACAGACTTTCCTTCCTAATCATTTACAACTGATGGGGTATGATCTTACCAGCAGATAGAAAGTAACCATTTTGCAGATGGGTGATTGACCTCTCTCTCACTGCGGTTTCCTACTTTTATTACATCTACCTTTGAATATACTCTTATAACAAGATTCAAATTTAATAGGTTTTTATCTCTAGCCAGGGGGTGATATCTAATACCTATCAGGATGGAGTGAAGGGCATTGCAGGAGTAGCAAAACCGAAAAAAAATAAATCAACAAACCATAATCCAGAACATCAGAGACTCTATATCAACCACCTGGAACTAGGCCAGCCTAATCTCTCCCCATCCTGAAGCTCAGGGAAATTTGCGGAAGAGGGGGCGGTAAGAGTGTAAGAGCAAAAGGATGGGAGGAGTAATGATGCAAGATACTCCACACAAGTTAGGGCCGAAGCAATCACATTTGGACTTTGCATGCCCTGCACAATATCCAACATACTATTGACCCCACAAAGTCTAGTGTTTGCTCAAGGCACTAGGATCCTTGGAGGCAAGGGATTGACAGCCACAGTAGTGTTCCCATGCTTAAAGGGAACACAGGAAACGGTTCTGGGAAATGCCACAGGGTCCTTGCACCTCATCGGAGAGGAGGACTCAGAGGAGAGTTTGGCATGCTCATTAAAAGATGCTCCGGGGATGGGAGGGGGAAGCACTGGGGGATGGGGAGGAAAGGGGAGGGGAGGGAGGTACAGGGGGTTGGGGGGTGGAGGGAGGGAAGGGACTGGTGTACCTGTTAAGTTTGTATGAGTGGAAATAAAAAGAAATAAAAAAAATAAATAAAAGATGCTCAGGGGATGGGAGGAGGAGGCACTGGGGGATGGGGAGAGAAGGGGGAGGGGAGGGGGGCACAGGGGGATATGGGGTTGCAGGGAGGGGAGACCAGTGTACCTGTTAAGTTTGTATGAGTGGAAATAAAAAACAGAAAAAAAGAAAAAAAATCATATAAAAAATAAATAAATAAAATAAAAATAAAAAAATAAAAATAAAAATAATTTAAAAAAAAGAGATGGAGCCTTGCTGGAGAAAAGTAGTCACAGGGGTGGGCCTTGAGGCTGATTAGCTCCACCCTACTTCTGGAAGAGGGGTCTGCTCTTGTAGCTGCAAGTTTTGCAGCTCACAGTCTCCTTGATGGATGTTACATAGGTCATCTCAAGCTTGTGCTAACCAACCATGCTTTTCTCACCATAATGGACTATATCTCCTCTCTGGAACCATAAGCTGAATAAATCTCTCCTTTCTCCCTTAAGTTGTTTGAGCCTCGGTGGTGTTTCACAAAAGTGCAAAGAATAACTAATATAGTGACTTTCACTTGAGAATAAGTGAAAAAAATCAAATGAGTTCTTCATCTTTTGGTTGGGTGATAGAGCTGTCCTGTGTTGAATGGTGAAAAGCTCATCAGGGTCCTCAGTTGTATAAGGCTAGTCCAAAGTCTTTAGATTCTGTGACTTCTAGTTGATTCATGGATTTATTGTGAAAATTGGGGTGGTAGGAGAGGTGGTAGTGCTGGAGGTAGTGGTGGTGTGGGAAAAAGCTACTAAGTCGTGGGTGGAGCACGGGGGTCTTGCTTGGTGTGCACAACCACAAGGCTAGTTACTGCCAGGCTGGGCAGGGCACAGAGGAACTGCATATTCTAATAGAACAGTGTCCTGTCCATCCTCTTGGTAGTAATTCTCAGGGTTTCCTGCCTACTTGCAGATCTGTTTCTGCTTTCCTTTTTTTCTTCGCAATGACACTACTCACAGTGATGCTGGAAGCTACTGTGGAGACTCCAGCAAGGATGGCTCAAGCAAAAGGCAGACAATGGATACTTGACAGAGAAATGGAAGTAACTCTGGTGCCAGCCTGACTTGTAGGCATTCTTTCCATACTCCCTTGCATTAAGTCATGCAGGTTCTACACTTGCTATGAAGAATATGTGCACACTAACAATTTTCAGCTTCATGGATAAACCTCAGGGGAAGGCAAGAAATAAGGATGGAACAGAGTCATATTTGGCTTTGAACTATTCCTCTACTGAACTTCTTCCTCATTTTCTTACTGCCGCACACAGAACATTATGAATACGACAAGCTTCTGCCATTATGGCCTCTTTTTTAGAGCCAGTAACTCATATTTTCACTGCCCAGTCTGCTCCATTCCCTGCCTCCCTTTAATAACTAGTTAGCTAGATTACCTTCTCACTCAATTATGTTTGCAAATGAAGATTAGAGTCAGAGGCAAGAAAGAACTTAATCTTGGCTCTTCTGCTCATTAATTGTATCATCTTAAGGAGTTGACTCTTTTCTAAATAAATTTTTTGTTTCAAAGATAGGTATATTAGTAATGTTATTTCAGAAGTTCTATAAAGATTAAATAAACTAATCCATTAAGAGGATAGAAAAGTTCTTGTCATGTAATCAAATCCTTAATGAGCATGTTTCAATTTAACTTAATATTTTCCCTTTGGGATTCTGTAGGCCAAGACTGACCATCTATTTATCTAATTGAAAATCCAATACTTGAAAAGCAGAGATAAATCTAGACTTTGTCTTCAGGCACTTAACATACCTACCAGGGAAACAGAAATACAAGGAAGTTTGTCATGATGTGATACATGGAAAGGTTTTAAGGACTGCTACCATGCAACCTATTGGCTATCCCCAGGGATGTGGCAACTAAGAAAGAGCATGCACATTTGGTTTAAGTGTGATTCTTCTTTATTGATCTCAGCTGCTCAGTGAAGCCTTTGGTCTCTGAGAAGAAGTTGGAAACTATGGCTCTACAACTGTTACAGAGGTCTTGGGGGACTTGAGTAGTGTCCTAACTTCAGTGACACAGCAACCCTCTCTTTGTGCCATATGGAAAATGGAACCGCTTTTTTGCACAGCCTGGTGAAGCTCCTACAGAATGTGCCAATAGTTTAGCTGATCCAAATTAATTACTCTGAGATGATGGTCATTTCGAACTCTGGATGTAATCCTAGAGTCACATGGCCAAAATTGCAGGTTTGTTGGTGTCCTGCCAATTCTGTTCACTCTGCAGATTGACCTACATCAGTCCAAGCTTTCCTTATGTGATAGGTCATTGGAAGATAATAAGAGAAGTCAGTTCCACAGATGTCCTGTTCAATATGAGACTAGTCATAATATCTCTGAATCATGATACAGATCTCTGGGAGCACACAAATATAGCAATAATGTTCCATTAGCTAAGGGATCACAACCGCATGTGAGCACAGTCTTAGTCAGGGTTGTGATTCCATGGAAGCCAGCTGGCCTTTCTCTGATGCCAGCAGGCCTAATGCTGACAGGACAGCATATGGTCTTCAGGGACAAGGGGAAAGTATGAGTTCCTCTTCACAGTCTCCATGTTCCAAACTCAAAGGCCACTTGCCATATAATATGCACTTACTTATGTGTATCGTGTTCATGCCAATTGACACCCATTGCCCTACCTGACCATTCCCAATTATTGTTCCAAGTCATTGCCTATGTGTCTTTAGTGATAGTTCCCCTCCTATATAACTAGTCAGTGATACGTCAAGGAGTCCTGTTCAATAGACATATGTTATCTTTCTGCTTCATTGCATGTGTATCACTGAGTTTCATTGCTTATGTGTGTTTCTGAACTCTCAGTCAAACTTCTGTTGCTCAAGGGGCAGGGAAGCATCTGCTCTAAAACTCAACAGAATTGGTGTTAGCTGAATAGTTGGAACTAGATGACTAATGCTACAATTTCAAAGGTAGAATCCTCATGGAAAAGGCATAAACTTTCAAGTGGAAAGATTTCAGAGAAATGTAACAGTCTGATAGACTCCTAGATGAGGATGAAATGGATTGCTTTTGAGCTGGAACAAGAGATACCAACTCAGGCCATTATAGATTACTTCTACCCAATCCTGCTTCCATATCTGACTCACAATCATAAAGTTAAAAAAATAGATTAAAACATTGTACATTGAAGGAATGCATGTAATTTAGTTTTAATGTAGCTGTGATTTTAAACACAAGCAGCTCAGTTAATTCCTAATAGCATGGCAATGAGTTCTTGTGAGTTGGTGTTAGTTAGATCTAGGCCACCGCCATCTAGCAGGATGAGTAGTTTAGATCATTGCTCTGGACCATCTTTCCTGTACTCTGCACCGCAATTATGCATTTCACAGGAGAATCCACATCTTTAAAGACTTGAGCTTCAAACTGAATGAAGATCAAGGAAATCTTGGCACTTTACCCAGAAGAGATACTAGAGACTTCCCTGAGGATACAAAGCAGAACTGGCCTTTCATCATTTGCTGTGAGGCAGGTTCTATGCATTTATTGGTGACTACTATTGGGAACATTTGTGAGCCAGATATGGAATCAGGATTGGGTAGAAGAAACTAAACTGGGATGTAGCTACAGTGAAGTTGAGAAGATCCTTTGGAGTCATGCTGCACCAATGTAACTGCTTAGGCTTTTGTATACCCACATCTCTGGCTACCATGTAGGCCATCTCTGACAACAAGATTTTGGCCATGGACAGGGCAGTGTCTCAGGAGGGACTTAGCTGTGAACTACTGAGTCAGTAGTGCCGATGCCTTCTGGGAGATACAATTGGTCAAAACCTCATGCAATCACTTTCACCAGAGTGGTCCTGAGTCAGGATCAACTAGAGACTTGTTGGAGATAATTCTTTTGTGTGGGGATGTGTGTGTATAAGAGAGTGTATGTGTTGTCCTGGAGGCCCAAGGGTGGCATTATCATATATTGCATTTTCACTTTATTGTTTTTCTCTGGAGTTTTCTAGGCTCTATCTTCTAAGGAAAAAATTACAGGTTGTTGGCCTCTCTGCAGTGGGATATTGGGAATGGAACTTAGGTCCCCCTGTTGTTTTGTTTTGTTTTGTTTTGTATTGTTTTGTTTTGTCTGTGAGGCAAAGACTTTGAAAAAAAATGATTGAAATATGATTGAACCATCTTCGCAGTGCCAGAGATAAATAAAACATTTTAGCCTCAACCACAATGCTACTAAATCAGGACCTCTGGAGGTGGGGCCCAACATTTTATGTGACCAAGCACTTCTAGTGCTCCCAATCATGGTAGGACTGGAGATAACCACCTCCCACACCCACCCTTGAGCTCTGGTATCAGGACAATTTTCCCTCTTAAAACTTATGTCAGGTCTTCAAGAGTTTTGGTTTATAGTGGCAATGATCACATGCATTGACCATGGTATAAATGAAGAGATTTTAGAAATATAAAATTTAGCCAATTTAAAAGCTTATTTAAAATAATTAATTTACCAGCTGATGAATATATTTTCCAAATTAGAGAAAAAAATGATAAGATGGTGTAACAGTTAGTCTTATCTGTTATGAGAGAACACCTAAAGTTAAACAATTCAGGGAGATTTATTCAGCTTATGGTTGCAGAAGGGAGAAACAGCCTTTCATGAAGAGATGACATGGCTGGAGACAGCCTAAGTCACTGCAAACATCTCTGGAGAATCTCTCTTCTTCTAAGTCTGCTGTTCTATGGTTCCTTTTATTAGGTCTGCTATTGGGGATTCCAATCAGATATAGGCAGATTACAATAAGATCTAGGGCTCATCTTGGTATTATAAATGTAGTGTTCTGGATAATCTCTTCAGGTAGTCTGACAGTTGATCTTAATTAATGCCAGGTGTGCTCAAGTTGATACCCAAGATTAACTATCACAAGTCCATCTCTTGTCAACTTGACACTAGATCACATTTCCTTAGGCCATTCTTATCTCCACATAAAACAGTAAGATTCATAATTCCATTAAACATAATATAGCTATCCACATACAACTGCAAATGCATTATTTTTTTCCCAAGGTAAGTGACAAAGTCCCTTGAGAAATGCTTAGTCTTTGTGTCCCATAACAGAATATCATAATGTAGATTACAACATTTTATCACTTACCTACAGATTAATATTACATTATATAACATAAATACATTCTTAGTGCAAACCATACTCAGTCCAACTGTATAAGTCTCAGTACAGACTATATCAGTAGTCCCCAAACAGTCCAAAAGTCTAAAGCCTCCTATAAAGTAAAAAAGACAAATTACATACCTCCAACATACAATGACACACAATAAATATTCCCATTCCAAAAGGAAGGAATGGAGACATATCCAGGAAAGATCAGCCCATAACAAGACCAAAAAACCATCAGAGCAAATTCCAAATCCTGTACCTCTAACTCCAACAGGTAAGCCTCTCACTGAAATCATCTCAGTTCCAAAGGGCTTCAGTTCAACCCCTCAAAAGCAGCATCTTTTAGAACACATCACTTTCTTGGGCTAGCTCCTTCGAGGGTATACATTCTTGGCAGATGTCCATATTGTCAATGGTATCCCTAACATTTTTGTTTCTCAGTGAAAATCAGGCTTTAACTCCACAGCACAAACTGCTTTTATTGGGCCTCTAAACTGTGATCTTTCTGCTACATGCTGCATGGATTCCATCATTCTCTAAAACTTTAGAGGAGGAGTCCACAACCTCCTCCCTTTTGCATCTTTGATGCCTCCAAAATCAATACCACCTGGACCTAAACGACACTGCCAAGTTCTGCTGTTGCCTTGGGTTAGAGATTGGCCCCTTTGAATCATAGTTTATTCAGTTTCTCTGTGCTGACTGTGAGAAAAACCTTTCTTCTGGGCAGTTGCTTTAGGGGAGAAACAGAACCTTGCTTTGGAACTCCACCCTTTACCTCATTCCTTCCAAAAATATTTGCATTCTTATGAGTGGGAGCCTTCTTGGAGAATCTTGCCTTCAAGGTAGGGCCTTTTCTATTACACAAATTGAAATCAGGCTTTGATTTACCTATGGAGCAGATATTTTGTTTTGTGCTTCTTCCTGGTTCAAGTCTTTAAGTTTGCTATTTTTCATAATAGCAAAATGCTATTGCATTTTTCATAATCAGATCTTTCATAATCAGATCTTTTTCATAACTCTAAGGACAACTAAAAAGTAGCTGTATCATATTGTCAGGGNNCTGCATTGCTTTGAAATTTCCTCTGCCAAGCACTCCAGTTTAACTTCAGGCAAGTTTTCAGGATAAGGGCAAAATTTCATTAAACTCTCCACCAACACATGGTTCCATTTGTCACTCATGGTTCCATTTGTCACTCATCCAGTTCCAGACATAGTCTTTGTACTCCTGTGGACCTTCACAAGCTAGACTTCCACTGCCTGTGTCTCTCCAGATAATCTTTTCAGGTGGTCTCAGCTGATCTTAGTTAATGCCAGGTGTGTCAAGTTGACACCCAGGATTAACTATCACAAATATCTCTTCAGATAGTCTGACAGCTGATCTTGGTTAATGCCAGGTGTGGTCAAGTTGACACCCAATATTAACTATCATAGATGGCATTATTTTACATTTTTCTAATGGCCTTCAATGACTAACTTAATGAAAATAAGTAGGAGTCAATTTTTATGTGCATTCTATTTTTATCTGACTTGTCACAGGGTTTCTAGAAAACTTCACTTTTTAAATTTTTATTTAGTTTGGTGTGTGTGTGTATGTGTGTGTGTGTGTGTGTGTGTGTGTGTGTGTATGCATCAGGGGGTACCATGTGTACCTGTGGATGATCAAGGGTGACTTTGGGGATCATCCTGGATTGTTTCTATTTTTTTTTTTTTTTTTTTTGCTTCACTCGGGATTTCCCAGATTTCCCAGGTGTTACCACTTAGAGCTAAAAGTATAAGCCACTACCATTTCTGCCTATTTTTTTTTTTTTCATGTGGAACCTGGAATCTGAAATCACGTCCTTCTGCTTGGTAGGAAGAATCTTAACCTCTGAGTCCTCTCTCCAGCCCCACTGTACACCTTTAAGAGAACAAAAATGAAAACTGGAAGTTACACATTAATATTACTGTACAAATAGTGTAACTTCATGTATTTTGAAAAGATTCAGGAATTCCACTTTGAGAATCATAATCCTCATCAACACTTATGAAGCAATTGTCTCTGGTCTTCACACCAGATATTACTCACATATAGCAATTTCAGATTTTTTGGATCTTGTCAATATTACACTGGAGACACTCGGTTATGTTATGCCTACAACAATACTTTCCTGTCTTCTTAGAAAAACATGCAGCCAGTCAGTGTGAAACTGTAATTTCTTCCTCTTGGGTTGTAGCTCAAAGCTCTTAGTCATTTCTGGCAGTGCATTTTTTCTGAGATATCCTATCCGTAGACTTGGTCAGAATTTATTCATAGCAATCAACGATTCTCCTCTAGTTTTCTCCTTTGGGGGATTCCTTATCTCTTTTCAGAAGGTGTAGTTTCCTCAAAGTCAGTCCTCTAGATTTTGAGTTGCTGCTGAACTAAAAAGTGCAAATTTCCGTCTCCTTGGGCCAAATAACAACCTTTGGTGTGTGTGTGTGTGTGTGTGTGTGTGTGTGAGAGAGAGAGAGAGAGAGAGAGAGAGAGAGAGAGAGAGAGATGTATGAACACATGCTGGTATGAATGCAGGCATGCATGTGCCATGGCATATGTGTGGAAGGAGAGGATGGTTTGGCCCTGTTCCCCACATTTCCACCACGTCTTTTGAGACCAGGACTCTTCACTAGTGCTGCATAATAATCCAGACTGACAGTCATGCAAGTTTCTGGAGAATCTCAGGTCACCACTTCCCATTTCACCTTGGCACTCAGGGACTGCAGATGCGTAGACCTTTATATCTGTCATCTATGGGGAATTTGAAGACCCAAACTCCATCCTCACACTTGCCCCATGAAAATACTTTGCTGATTGAGCCATCTCTCCATTGCCTTTGTTTTGAGTGTCATATCCCTGTCCAGTCTCTGATGTCTTTGAATAAGTGTGTGTGTGTGTGTGTGTGTGTGTTTTCTCCAGTCTAGTTGCCATCTGCAGGTAGGTTGGGTGATTAGAAGAGACTCTGACACAGGTAGAAGGCAGAGCACAGGCCTTTGGGAGTAGATATTCTCTTCTCTCCTGCTTACTCCCTCTGGGATCTTGCCAAGAAGGAAGACCATCTACCTCCATGAGTTAAACAGTGCAATTCATTTCACTTCCTTCTTCCCTTTCATCGGCAGAGATGGAAGAACATGCAGGTAAGTTTCCTCAAGGCAACTTGGACGACATGCTTCTTATCAGATGCCTCTCCTTCTCTCCTTGTAGAACTGGTTCAACATACATCCCTCCGTCCAGCAGCAAGGTAGCTCTGAGATGATAGTAGATCAAACTACTGGTATCAAGGTTTGAATGTGAGTTGGCCCCCACAGGCTCATGTGTTTGAATTTGTAGCTGATGTTAGTGTTTGGGAAGCTTGGGGCAACGTTAAGAGTTGAAGCCTTGATAGAGGAAGGCACGTCACAGAAGTCTTTCCTTCTGCCAGTAGTCTGCTCTGTTAGTTTACCTCTTGCTCTCTCTGACTCTGCGATGATGGACACGACCTGATCCTCCTTCAGCTGCAGCCGTCTACCATGCCCTTTCTGCCGCAATAGACCATATCTCTCCTCTGTATATATAGTCTTGTAGCAGGACAAAGAAAAGCAACCATGACACCTGTACAAAGGGAAATTAATGGAGAAAAGGTTATTTTTGGCTCACAATTCAAAAGGTACATGGGGAGTTAAGGTAGCAGGGCCTTGAAGCAGCTAGACATACCACATTCAGAGCAAGAGCAGAGAGCAGTGAATCTTCCATGAATTTGTCTGCTTCAGGCTCTTACTACTGTGACTCTTTTGCAATGATGGATTTTTAACCTTGAATTTGAGAGCTGGAATAAACTCTTTTTTCCTTAAGTTCCTTTTTGTCCAGGTATTTTATCACAGTAACTGACAGGACATTAAAACACTATCTTACTAGATTTTTTTTGCTTTGGGGTTTGGGAAAAAAAAAAAAAAAAGAAATGAAAACAAACAAAACAGCTATTAATACACTATTATATTTGGTTTAAGTTATTTTTTACAAAGCTGTTCCCATATTTCTTTCTTCATCTGAGATCTCTGATGGAAGAAACTTGATAGGCATGACAAAATTAAAGTGTTCTCTGGTTCTTAGCAAGAAGACGGCAACGCGAACACACCATCAGTGCTAACAGGAGGCAGTATCGGAACTCGGCAAGCATGTGACTTTTCTCAAGCCAGACACCAAGACTTCACGATCGAGGCAGAAACCATTTTCGTTAGGCCACCCAGCAAGATCTGGGCAACGGAAAGGAAGCACCAGGAGCAAGACCAAGAGATCTATTTTACCCACACCTCCCCGCCCCATAATCTCAACCAAGCAGCAGCTTTAGTCCTGTTGTGATGTCTGTTGTGTTGTGCTGTAGATAGTTGCCTTTATATCTGCCCTCTTGCTTGCTGAGAACTCCCACATAGGAGCGCTCCTTCTTCTCTTTGACTCTGAAGAGGTTTCTAGCACTTCTTGTTCTATTTCTTTTCTCCACATCAACATGTAAGATACCATGGTTCATAGTATTGCAAATGGTTGACCAAAGGGGCACTACCAATCAGATGCCCCCATTCAACTCTAAGTGACTTCACCTGCCTCCATTATCATGATACCACAATTCTAACCCTTGTCTACCTTTTGGATACTCCACTACTCCACCTTCTTTCTCTCTCAACAGGAAAATCCAAGGCCTGCTTTCCTGATGCCTTTCTTCTTTTCTGTTCTAATGTGGTCATGTTCTCTGAATCAGAGTCCATCAGAAAGAATTAGAACACAGAATCGAAGGTTGATTTCATAAAGAGAATTTGTGTGTGTGTGTGTGTGTGTGTGTGTGTGTGTGTGTGTATAAAAGGACACTAGAACGTATGTGCCTGTTGAGATAGACAGGAATCACTTTGTATTGCTCTCCTTCCTTATTGCTTTGATCTGAGGTTTCTCAGGTTCTGCCTTCCAGCACTGAAAGTATAGACCATTGTTTACATCTTGCATTTTTCTGTGGGATTTGGGGATCTGAACTTAGGTCCTTTTTGCTTGTGAGGAAAAGACTTTAATCCTAGATCCATCTCCCCAGCCCCTGAAAAAGGAAATTTTTTAACTCAAAGGTGTGGCCAAGGCAGTTATCCAGATGGGAGTAGAAGTGGTACTGCTGGAACTGGGCTGAGAGCTCAGTGGAAAAGCTCTCTGATGGAAACTGTAGTCTGCATTTGGGGAATACTACCAATCATGACAACTCAGCAGAGAGGGGTAAGTCTTCATAAGTTACCTGTTCCACAGTGGAACTCTGCTGACTATACTCAACTAAGATCAGTACACAAAGGATGTGCAACAAAGTGATACCCAGAACTCTAACTCCATAGGACACCACAGGGTCAAAGGGCAGCTGGAGATGGAGCTCAAACAGCAAAGGACAGGTAACTTAGGCCATGCTCTATTAAGCCCTGTTTCTATTGTTACAGACTCAGAGAAATCAAGAGAGCAATTATTTCATTCTAAGAAAAGTTACCTAACAAAATGGACAGGGATTTCTGCTTTAATCTTGCTGAAACTTCCACATGATCTCAAGGAAACCATTCAATCTATATGCATCTCAGTTTCTGCCTCTCCAGAATGGTGATAATAACATAAATTGCACAGGATTTCATGAGCCTTATGACAGAGATAAAATCCACAGCACGTGGCCTGACACACAAGAGGCCTCCGTAAATGGCAAATATCCTTGCCAGACCCATCTTTCCTCCTGTGTCCTTAATCACATCAGATTTCTCTTTTGCTTGTGCTTTTCCTTCCCTTGAAGGATTCCTTTTCTTTTCTCAGCAAACATGTCTGGATATCTCTTTTCTTGACTCAACTTTGATTTAGTTCATAAAAATAAATGTGGCTATTAGCATGTTGACAGCACTGCTTGCTACTCCCAGAGGACCAGACCCTGGTATAGATGCAGCCTTGGACCAGAAGCTAGCCTGTCAATTGCAGAATGCAACCAGTGGGTTTCTTTGCTTCTATGCTTGGATCATGCTGCCCCAGCCAGAAGTTGATGTGATGGTGTAGCAGCAAAGAGAGCAGCTACTCGGGCTGGGCTCTGAAGAAAGGGGCAGCCAGACTAGCGAGGGTCTGAAGAGGGGGTTAGTCACTTTAGCAGGGCTCTGAAAAGAGCCGTCACTTTAGTTGGGCTCTGCAGAGGGTGGCAGTCACTCTAGCAGGACTCTGGTTATATTAAATCTTTTTTTCTTAATTTTTTTTATTATTATTATTTATTCAACTTTGCGCGTGTGTGTATGCATATGCGCGCATGTGTGTATGTGTGTGTGTAGAACCACGGACGAATTCGCGAACCACCATGGACGCCTCCACTTCCTTCTGCCCCGGGATTCACAGGCTCCGCCCTACTAGGACCAGAAGCGCAGGCCGCCCCCCCCCTTCCTCCTGGCGTCTATACTTGGGATCTGGGATCTGAACACCGGACCTTCCGCCTGCAAGGCGGAAGCTTAACCCCTGAGCCACCTCTCCAGCCCCTAAATCTTTTTTTTTAAGTGTTTTTTTTTAAATTCAATTGTGCATGTGTGCGTGTGTGTGTGTGTGTGTGTGTGTGTATGTATCTGTGTTTAGAACCACCGACGAATTCGGGAACCATCATGGACACCTCCACCTCCTCCTTGTTTACTCAGCCCAGGGATTCACAGGCTCCGCCCTACCAGAACCTGAAACGCAGGCCGCCCCGCTTCCATCGGGCCTATACATGGGGTCTAGGATCCGAACTCAGGACCTTCTGCCTGCAAGGCAGAGGCTTAACCCCTGAGCCACCTCTCCAGCCCCCGTATATTAAATCTTTTGTCAGCCAGGGGCAGAGAAGTGTCTGGAAAACACTTCCTGACTTTGGGAGTGATTAGCTACGTATGCAGCAAGCTGGCTTCTGGTCCACTGGCCTTTTCCCCTGGTGTCCTGAGTGAACCATCCCTGAGCCATGGCAACTGGCCGAGGTGCTTGACTGATGATACGATCTGAAGGTCACAGCCCCTAGGTAGCTGTCACACTCCCGTCAAGATCAGTAGCAGGTGTAAAAACAAGCTCCACGGGCTAAATGCTCTACAGCTGTGTAACTCAAAACCCAAAGTCAAGGCATAGGCAGAAGTGGTTCTCTCTGCATGCTTATGAATTAATTATGGGACATGTCTCTCCTTGTCTGCATAAGCCTCTTTGGTTTTACCCAGATTTCCCTTCTTTGAGATCCTCTACAGACTCTTACGTTGCCTCTAACAAAGTCTTTTTTTTTATTTTTTTTTATTATTTATCACGTGTGTATGTTCTCGATGTGTCTTGTGTGTATGTGTGGTCTGGTTGTGTAACCACGCAATCGCGATGCGCCTCCCCTCTATCTGCCCGGGATTCACATCCTACAACAGCGCACGTTCCTGCGTCTATCTGGGATTGGGATCGAACTCGGACTTCCGCTCAGGCTGCTAAAATACTTGACCAGGCTATTCAAATCTCTTGCCATCCTAAGACTCGGGGAACTTTGTAGCAGAGGGAATGTTGAGATTTTAAGAACATAAAAGGAGAGAGGGAAATATAGTTCTGCCTAGGTAATGCCAGTCACAGCAGGGCTGCTGCATCCAGACACGCTCACTGCAATGAGCTCTAACCCTGCCAGATCTACACAATGGCCGACCAAGCAATGTTCCCCCATGGACCAGCAAGGATCTCAGGAACTACATGCAGTGGGAATCCTAAGGGCAATACTAGACAGGTGAAGAGAAGCATCCCCACCTGTGGGATTTCCCAAGGAAGGGCCACTTGCTTATATCGCCACAGAGGTCTTGTTCCTTACTAGTATAGATGAATCGAAGAGAGTTGTTAGGGCAGGAGGGACAGGGATGGATTAGTGAAGAGCAGGGAGGGGGGAGGGAGAGAAGGGGCAAAAAACTCATTTTGTTTGTATAAAAGATCTCAATGAAAAACAAATTGGTTGCCTCTGTGAAGCTCCTATAAATGCCCTAATAAGGTCACTTTCTCAGGTACTAGGTATCTAGTCTTATTTGGGGAAGACTCCATAAAGCTCCAAATTCCATCAAATGACTATCAAGTCAGTAGCTGTTTATTAAAAAATAAATCTAGGAGATTGTTAAATTGATGCACACAATAATGAATTTTCTAGCCTAACAGTCTTGGAAAAGGAAAGCTTTTTTCTCATCCTCTCTTGTAATACTTTTTTTTAAGAATTCACATACAGTGCAGGGTTGTTGACCACAGTGGCCTGTTCCCTTATCACAGAGAACACCCCTGGATAGCTCTGAATGAACCAACTGGCAGAGAGCAGCACAGAGTTTCAGACTGAGCCTGTCCGATTACCTGCATCTGTCTCTGTCACATCCTTGCCGGAGACTGTCTGAGAGCCATTATTTGTCTTGTCAGCACAGACCAGGAAGAGAACATTAAAGTTGAGCTCTACCAAACCTGTCTCTTCTTCATCTTGTGCTATACCTTGTGTCTAGAATCCCAGGGCATGTCTGCCACCTACCCTCAAGGAAACATAAACAAGACTTTTCTCTCCAGGACTCAAATGTTCAGATTAGCTCCAGGCTTCTGAATATTAGATGCTTTGCTGCCAAGAACTAACATTTCTCCAGGGCTTAGTGGTAAGCCTAAGTGAGAGGCAGGCAGAGTGCAGACCACAGGCATGCCACTTTCCATAGCAACCTCTGTGGAAAACAGTGATGTGTGCTGGGCTGCCTCAGGAGAGATGGGGGGTTGGCTCACACAGCTCTGTTCTCAAAGCATTGACAGATACTATGAGAGATTTACTATAGACTGTGAAGGATGGAGAATGGAGGATGCAGGAAGTCTGGATAGGACCTAACCTAGACTCACATGGCCCAGCCTGAACTGGACTTAGTGTCCCATCTGAAGGACAGACACTGATGGCTCAGCACAATTTTCCGTTGAGGCCTGCAAGATCAGACTTGGAAGGAAAATACATTGCCATCCTCCTGGGCAATAAGAGGGCTCTAAATGGGGGTAAGACAACTGTTTCCTTCTTTCCCAGGGTACATCTGATTCCACTAAACCACACAATGAAGGGATTCCAATTAAAAGATGGGTGAGGAGACTCATGCCACAGGAAGAGGACTCATTTATTTGTAATAGAGAGAATGAGAATACTCAAGGATTGGAATGACCTGCCTGCAGCTGATGTTGTTCCTCTTACTGGGCTTCTTTCTCACTACTGTTGAAACTCTGGTAAAATTTGAGAAGTACAGCTTGGTCCAGGCCCTAGTAACCGGAGGCAATGAAGCAAGGATACAAACACAATGGAATTGGATGGGCTGAGACGAAGGCATCTGGTTGAGGAACCAGATGGAGTTGGCTTATGGCTGTTGATACCAGCTTCCTAGCTGTGACTATAGGTAGGTAAGTTTTGCTTAAGCTTTAATTTCCTCATCTTGTGTATGGAAATAAGAATAGTCATTGTAAGAGTTTTGTAGGGTTCAGTAAAATGACACAGGAAAAGTACGTAGCCTCATCCATTCATCCATCCAAAATTCAGAAGTATGGCTTGATTACTTACTATGTGCCTGATCCTATACTAAACTCTGATACATCAGTAAAATAAAATTAAAATATAATCCACCTCCCACCCCACAGTCTATTCTACTGCTACCAACAAGGTCATGTCCACATGTAATTAGTGTGAGTCCTTTAAAAATTTACCTAGTCTTAATATACCTGAAATAGCATTCGAGAAAGATATAAAAGGGTAAGCCAAGAAAATAGAAAGCAGAAAATAGTTGAGAGAAACGCGTCAGCAACATAGCTACCAAAATAAGCAAGTAAAGGGGACAGAAGAGGGGCCTAAGGCAGGCTCTCTTCATCTCACTATGACTGGGCATCAGGTAGGAGAACCATTGGCCAACTTTAGAGCTTGGAAGTTTGCTGTTTAAGGCCAGTGAGTACTGTCATGGATTTGAATGCACTTTGAGGGCACTCTGGAAACCACTAGCTGAAGTGGAGATATATAGCTGAGGGATGCTACTATATCTTTCTAGTTCTTGCAGTCCAATAGTAACCTCCCAATTATTCTACTGGATTGAAATGTTAGAGCAATTAGAGGCTGAAGAAGCCATGGGGGATTGAGAGAGCAATTTGCATTGACCTTGCTTTGGAAAATGCAAGGGCTATGGATACCCTTGCCAAAGCAGTCAGTCTGAGAAGATCCTTGCAACCTTGTAATAAACCATTTCCTACTTCGACGGAATTAAAGGCTCCCACTGTCTCAGAAAAGTGTGCAGCATTCTTCCCCCCTCATTCCAGGGCCTCCTGCCATGCTGAGCCCTCCTGTGTGAGTGGACATGTGCTGGGCTCATCCTAGGACAGCCTCCATTGGCTTCTGGTCTAATCAGTTCTCCAGTGTCCTAAAACAATCACCATCTCATGGCCTGTACATGGGTTATTTGCAGGATTTACTGCCCAGGAATACTTAACGAGATTCTAATGCCTGCTGGATCATAATGAAACCCTTAGGGAGTAACAAGCACTAGCAAGCTAATAATGGCACCATTGCATTCTGGGAGCCAGCTATCAGTACTGCTTTTGGTGGAACAAGATGCACAGGACAGGTCTGGTAACTCATTCAGAAGTGATAGTTATGGAAGAAAACTTACTGACATCAATTATAGATTAATAATTACTAATGTACGTTCTTGATATGAATAAAGCATAAGCATTCTACTTGTGCAGTTTGGTATGTTGCTTAAACGCCACAAGACCTCTGCGAGACAGGTGGGAGCTTGTATGAAATGTTTTAGGAAATTAGCACATTATATAGGCTCTGTTACAGCAGTTAGTTGATGTGCACAAATAATGTAATATATCACAAAGTTAAATTGTATTATAAGAGCTCCAGAAAGTAGAATGGTAGAAGAAATCAGCTAAGCTTCTAAAAGAATTAGAAAATTTTGATTCTGAAGAGAAGAGGCAAGCTTCTACAAATGCTAACACACTTTTCCTCTAGCATAAATATATCCAAAGGCACTCACCCTAGAGTAAGTTACCAAATGGGGAAGACAGCGTTTGAGTCTTCCTATGAATCAAGTGCAGCATCAATAGGACAGCATTGTTTTCATTGGACCTCGAAACTGCAGAGGTCCTCACAAGATATGGGGTGTGGAGAGATAAACTGCCATGTCTCCAGCAGCTTTTGATGCCCCATATCAGGCTGGGCCAAGTCTTTCAGGTCTCTACCTCTACTTGAAGTGATGGTTCTATCAAGCTGTAAGGTATTTTCCATTCCTCCAGTGCAAAGTATAGAAAACTACTGAGACTCGGGCATAATCTGAGTACAACCCTAGCACATTCCCTTCAGAGAGCCAGAGACAAGTAGACCTCAAGGGCAAAATACCAGCCATTAGATGAAGGTCTCTGGGTAGAAGGAACTTGCTTCACTGAGACATCAATAGTCTCCAACTACATCTAAAAGTCCCAATAAAATCCAAATTCAGTCAGATATCTTATGGAGCCTGTCAAGTTGATTAAAAAGTTCATAAGGCAGAGAAATTTTTTAAAAAGAAGAAAAAGAGAGCAGCAAGGCATGTATCTAACCTGTCAAATTACAGAATAAAGGTGGAATAGGTCAAATTGTGGAATTGCTGGAGAAGTTAAAATGTAGGTTTTTAGAATATGGCTCTGTTTCTACACAAAAATTGATCTTATGGGAAAGATGGATTTCACATGGGTAGGAAAAAAATAGACTACTTTATACTCAGCAGGAGAGATTGTTTTCTCAATATCATTGATATAAGAAAATTAGACATGTGCCAACTCTCTGACCTAGCACCAAAATACAAAGGAGATGGACTAAAGAATCAAGTTTTAAGAGTGATAACACTGGATAAAAAATGAACAATAACATTTTGATGACTTTGAAATAAAGTAAGTGTTCAGGTGGGAAGAATGCAAAATGTCAGAAGTTAAAACAAAAGTTCATGGATATGTAAGTTAAATTTTGATCATATATAAAAGTTATTATAAAGAAAACTAAGAAAAGCAATCAACATTCTTTCAAATTGCTGAATGTCTGAGATTTCTCATAATAAATTTCTGAGAAAAATAAGTCTATGAAAAATGTTTATGACACAAATTATAGGCAAGATTAATATTCGAAATACATAAAAAGCTCCTATAAATTCCTAAACAATGAAAAATTGGGAAGGAATACAGATTAGCAATTAGCATAAAAACAAATGCCAACAGACTATAAACATATACAAAGTTGTTCAGTTTGACTAGTAATCGGGGAAATGAAAATTAAATCAACAATTAGCTTACGTTTCTTTTCCACTGCTTAGGAAGTAATTAAACATACTGATCATATTCAGTGTTGTTACAGAGACAGACAGTCTCATATATTGTTGTTTGGGGTGTTCATCATAAAGTCTTTGGGAAGCCAACATGGAATTATTATCAGTATTTTAAATGCTTACAGCCCTGAATCCAATAATTCTATGTCTCAGAATTTATTCCAAAGAAAGACTCATTTTTTTCAAGATTACCATAATAGTATTGGAAAAATGTCTCAAACTAGAATAGTTAAATAGACTGTCTATTTATTAGAATAGTTAAATAGACTGTTGATATATTCAACCTATGGTCATTGCCAAGAATCTGGTGTGTGTGTATATATGTATTGATACAAAACCTTTTCCAAAGACATTTTTCTTTGCCATTGAAAAGAGTCAAGGAGAAATTATTTTACAGAAAGTGACTTTTATTATAAAGAAAAATTTCTTCTGCAATCCAGTTCTTACCTGAAGACTATACTTCTGATTCTTCATGGGTGCCTTTTTATCCACAAAGTATCAAGCTGCGCTTGAATATGATTATCTACCTGTCTGTTCCCCTTCTCAGCAACAGAGGTCTTGTTGCTCTTCCACACAGTGTGTATCTTAACAAGACCAGCGCCCTGTCCAGGTTCTGGAGTTAGTCATAGCTGATTTAAGTAATTGAGTACATTCTACCATTTTGTGATCATCACCTTGGTAACAGTTGGTTTGAGATACACAAGTTAGCTCAGCAAACTTCAAGCCAATAAACTTCAATTCTAGGGCAATGGGTTATAATGTGGGTGAAACAATGCCTAGGAATAAAAAGAAAAACCTGCTATCTTGAGAGATGCTGGAGAGTGTAACTTGTTTATGAAAACGTCGGCAGAGAAAGGAATCAGTGTCCAGGAAGCTAAGTCTGAAAAAGGAGGGAATCCAGCTTGAAGGAGTCCTCTGGAATGGGTCGAAAGGTGCTCCTGGAGGTTTTGGCTATAGTGCACAAACTTTCTGCTTATTGCAAAAGCATCACCACCCTCATGCCAGGTGTAAGTCCCTCTGTCCCGCCTTTTCCAAATGTTGTCTGTGCCCTTCAAGATGTACACTCCATATGGACAAGTTTGTGCCTGTGTTTATTACTGTAATTAATTTGTAATTCAGGTTTTGGGGTAATAAATGAAGGATGCCATATGGAATTTTTCATGTTTTCTTTTGTACATTTATGCATCACTTGACTCTTTCACATATAGGATATTTATTTTTATAACGTTTACTAAAATGTATGAGTTTCTTTTAAAGTTTGCAAAAATCACCTCTGACATTAAATTTATGGTTAAATTTTTCCTTTTCCATATTTTTTGTGAATTTACCAACATTTCTACCATGAACATACATTGCTTTATAGCTACAAGAACAAATGTCATAGTAGTTTTTAAAGTAATCCTTTGGGGGGGAAAAAAACTCTTTTGAACTCTATATCAAGGGATCTAAAGTAGTGTATTTCCCATCCAAAGTTGACAGAGAACAATGATGGAGAAAAATCCAGCACTTTGAGAATGCATTCTTGAATGCTTGGATTAAAGCTATCATCCTTGGTAGGGAGGAATACAATATATATTAAAAATATGAATAAAGACTCTATATGGCCAGTTGGATCTGGCTCTATTCAGTGAGCATTCTCTGAAGTTTCCAGTAGGGAATGTGGCAGAGTGTTGCTTTTTTCCAGCCCTCATCTTCCATTTCTTCCATGTGGTCAGATCACCAAATTTTAATTGTACATGTGGCCTTTATCAGGAAAAAGACTATAAGCCTTCCACCTTCCTTTTCTGGTTCTGTGGCCATATCACCAATTTTAATCAATGGGATAAGAGCAGAGAGTAAAGTATGAGTTTCTTTAAAGGATGGGACATGGTGTTCTCTTTGTCTTCTTCCATCCTGCTGCCTGGCATGTGCTCAGGATGGCTGGATCAAAAGCATTTTGGCCTGTGAACAATTGCCCATTTGCTAAGAGGCATCACAAGACAGAAATGAAGAGAACTTGATTCTTAGTACGATGAAGTACTATGCTGTCTTTGGATTGCAAGCCTTTAATGAGATGCCAACATTTTTTTTCATTTTTTTAACATAATGAATTCAACTTATATCTAATTGAACCATAGACTATGATTATTTTCAGTTTGAGGGGATGTAATCTATCATGGTATTAGGTACATGAGATGGATTGTCACATTACATTTGTGGTCAGGAAGTAAAGAGTAGACAGGAAGTGGAGCCAGACTATAAAATCTCAGGTCTCTATCCCTGTGACCATTTGTTCCACCTCCTTGAGGCTCCACAATCTTCAAATATAACACCAGATGGGGACCAAGTATTCAGCACTTTGTTGACAGGGGACATTTCCCATTCAAAACAAAACATCAGTAAATTCTTATTCTCAGTCAATCTTAAATTAATCTAAGTTAATGAAGCCTCCTGATCATTGAGGATACTTGGGTAGTTGGAGTGAGTAAATACATTCTCACAAGAACTTGATAAAATTCCCTGTGTCTAAAGACCAAGGAAGCTTTCTTTTTATCATCTCTCCCTGATCTTTTCACACACACACACACACACACACACACACACACACACACACACCATACAGTGTTTACAGAAAAGGTTCACATCATGCTATAGACTTCTTTCTCTTCCATGTGAACTCATCCACCTTATAATTCCACTCACATTTTTATTGTAATTTTTCATTCAGACTCTCTGACCTTCGAGGGGAGGGACTATGTGTTAATTACTGTAATATATGTGCATGGCTGCTTGTTTGGTAAACAATAGGCAGGTAACAAATATTTATTGAAAGAATAAGTCCTTTTTTAAAAAAGAGTAAGTTGTTAATTAGCTAAATTTCGTCATTCTATAATGAATACATATTTCAAAAAATGATAAAATCAACATTATTTGTTAAACTAAAAACACTACATTGACAGAAGTTAATAATTGTCAGCTAATTGATAAATTTAGCAATAAATTCTCCACTTCAACTTGGAAAGTGCTTGAAAGTGAGAAGTTCATATGTAAGGAAATGTAGGGCTCTTTGCTGAACATGACCCCTCTAGAGCTGTTACAGGCATCATTTCATTTCTTTTGTAGCGAGATGAGACCAGACGCTTGTCATTATTTTTACTGGACATGTGACAGGCTGTACCAGCCATCCTTTCTGTAACACTAATATGGTACAACAACAGAGAAAGGACAGGGAAGGGAGTGTGAAATAGTTTATCAAGGTAAATACTGCACCCAATGTTTATTTAAAAAGAAACAAAATCCTAAACTTGGAAAGATAATGCAGAGTTTGGGTTGCACTGAAAAGATAAACAATACACAAAATGTGGTTCTCCTGTAAATACAGATAATGTAAAGGCACACAATATCCCAAGGGTGAAATGATGGGAGAGGTTATCTATTCTGTGAAATTATTTTTGCTGCATCATATAAATCTGCATTAGATACATTATCACTGTGCATTTTCAAAGAGAGAGAATGTGTGTGGTGTGTTGAATACCAGGTAGCATGGAAAGGTGGAACTTCTGGGGGGTCCTTTGAGGTTTTTGCTGATCATCTGAAATGTATGTCAAGCAGGCCTCTAGAGACAGTGGACTATGGAAGATATCTGTGGTAGAAGCATGGTGAAATTGCCTTGTATAGTGTCACAATCACTGCTTAGATTGGGTTGGTATTCCTGGTGCACATGTCCCATGGAGCCATAGGCAATTGTTACTTACCTTCTTACTCACTGGTGCTAGCAACTGCAGGGATGTTGTATGCCACCCACAAAAGGTTAAGCAATTGGTCTTTTCCAATGTATCTTTTCTTCATGTGGAAATAAGATATTCATCCTTTATTTGGAAATGATAAGTAGAGAGATAAAAAGACAGTTTGAATGTCTTTATTTTTGATTTGTATCTTTAAATTTGACACGTGAATTTTCCTATGAGATTGCAAGTGTATGTGTGTTGCCCTAATTTGATAAGTGAGACTGGAAATCTAGGGATTCCATGGGAAGAAAGTTATAAGTTTATTATGCTTCTATTCTTAGAAGATTGTTATTCTAACTAATGGTTTTCTCTCTGTTTCTTTTCAGAGGGGCTGGGGAAGCCAGTAGGTAAATACTGCAGTTTGCTTGCATATTGCAAATAAATTCACAAGCAAAGACCTTAGGGGTGAAAAGAGGGTTTTATTTTGGCTTATGATTATCCAGTTATAGTCTTAGTCCAATTTGGCAGGAAAACTCATGCCAACACCAAGGGCAGAAGGAACTTGCCACATCATGTACAACAGGACTTTTGAGAGATGGGCAAATCTTTTTTGCCAGAACACATGTTTGTCCAAATATACCAAATAATGCCAACTCCCTGAATGAGATCCCTCCATCCTATCTACCTGTCCACAGAAGAGTTCCACCCATGGTCTGTGTTTTTCCTTATCAATTAGACAATCTCCTGCATGCTTGATCAAAGGCTTGTCTTAACTACTAACTTTTCACAAATGTGTCCATGCCTCAGTCTTGGTTGTCAAGTTGACACTTGTATCTAACCATCACTGTAGTCAATCAAAAAGTAACCCCAGGCCTTTCTATTGTGTGTCTCTGTAGCTTTGTATTTTTCTCACTGAACTTTCTTGAGTTGTGTGGTGAATACTGTTAAGTCCTCCCTCTGAAACCCTCCTCTAACTATGCACAGTGTGTTGAATGGCTGCAGCTAGGCAGTGACAGCACATGCCACAATGTAATTAATCACTACAACATGAGCGAATCACTCTCTTCCTGAGAATTTCAGCTCCAACCAAAGTCAAAGCAGTCATTTAGGGCTGTGTTATCAGAAGACCATGAAGTCGGGAGTGACTAGTGCCAGGAAAACCGAAACCACATACAAGTTGAAATCAGAGGACACTGAGTGAGTTACTCCGCCAGCTGCTGGGGTGTGTGGGGCTCATGTTAGAGAGGAACTGAGTGAGAGTCCACAACAGGAACAAACACAATTGTCCAGTTGATAAGGAAAAGCCTAGAACCAGAGACATGTAATGTATGGCATTTTTATTCTGGGCAGTCATCTTAGACTTTGCTAAGGAGGATGCTGAAGATCCCATCCAGTCTGGGGGAGACTTTCTGGTGATGCAGCTGACTGAATTGGTTGACTTGTCAAATTGGACCTTGGCGTAATTGTTTCTTGGTTGGTCATCAAACTCCTGTTTGGGGTGAATAGATGATTTTGTAGCATCTCGCAGGAAGAATTTTCACACAACAGCATTGTCTCTACAACCCCATGCAGGAAGGCACTGCCAGTGGGTGATCATGAGAGTGTCTCTGTTGTAGTTACTCTTCTCTGCTACTGTGAGACAATATTCATACAACCAGCTTAAGAGAGAAATGGAGGTTTATTTGGCTTCTTGATACCAAAGTGAGAAGAACTCTTCATCCCTCTCATGTTAGCATCTCTAATGCTTCTAAAATGAGTATCATGTGGACAACATTGCCAAGTTTGCCTGTAGCCTCCAGGATGAGAGGCTCTTTGGATAACAGCTGGTTCATCTTCTTTGTTCTCATACTGAGGAAATTCTCCCTTGGGCTGTTGCTTTAGAGGAAGGGTGGGGAACATTCTTTTGGTGAGCTGACCCTTGGCTCTTTGCTTCTAAAAGAATTATGGGTGGGAGCCTTTCTTGAGGGTCTTGCCCTCAGGGTATAGCCTTTTCTGTTCTCCAAATGAAGAGTAGATTTAGGTTCACTTATGAAGCTAGTCTCAAATAATAACTGCCATTTTGCTGTCTGTATTCTCCTAACCTAACAGTTTAACTTCATATTTTTCATTATCAAACTTTACAGGTTTATTTCTTCCTACCTGATTCCTTGCTCTTTTCCATAATAAATCTGAATAAGAGCACTAAAAAGTATCTACTGTTTCAAGGGTATGTTGTCTTGGAATTTCTCTACCAAACAATTTAATTCAACTTCAGGCAAGCTTTTAGTATTGAGGGCGAATTGAGGCCAATTTCTCTGCCAAAACAATATAAATTGCGCCTAGTCCAGTTCCCAGAACAGCCTCTGGAGCATTATGAGTGGGGTCTGCACCATCTGCATCTTTCTCAGTGCTGCTTTTATTACAGCTCTCACGACCAAGGCTCTTTAAATTCTCTCTAAGATGCAAGGCTTTCCCAGCTCAAGGTTCCAAAATTCTCCCCATCTCCCTCCCAAAGCAGTTCCAAAGGCACACTAGCCACATTGTAGCAATGACCACACTTCTTGATATCAAATTCTCTCAGCTTCATAGCAACACTTCACTTTTTGGCACTAGATTCTGTTAGTCTCTGTCATGATTTGAAATGTGTCCCCCATAGTCTCATGTATTTAGCAAGGTCATGGCACCTTGAGAGGTGGAGCCTTGCTGGAGGAAGGCAGTCACAAGGGGTGGGCCTTGAGGTGGATTAGTCCCACCCTACCTGCAGGAGAAGTCTGCCTTTGCTGCAAGCAGTCCGCAGCTCTTGGCTTCCAAGATGTGGCTTCTGCGGTGACTTAGCCTCCTCCAGCTTTGGCCAGCCAGCCATGCCACCTCTGCTTTGAGAGACTGTACCTTCCCTCTGGAACTGTAAGCTGCATAAACCTCCCTTTCTCCCTTAAGTTGCTTGACTTTGGGTGCTCTCTCACAGCAATAGTAAAAAGTAACTGTTACAGTCTCACAGCAACACTCCACTTCCCAGTACCAGTTTCTGTTGCAGTCATTCTTCTTGCTACAATGAGATAACACTCAGACTCAAGCAACTTAAGGGGAGAAAGGGAGATTTATTTGGCTTACAGTTCTGCAGGGGAGACATAATTCATTATGGCAGAAAGAACATGGCAGGTGGCAGAAGCTGGAGGAAGCTCAGGTCACAGCTGTCATCACTGAAGCAGAAGGAACCAGCAGCAAACTGAAAGAGCAGGCTGCTAATGAAGGCAGGGTGGGGCTGGTCAAACTCCTCCACCTGCTAAAGATAACAGGACTTCCCAAACATTAACATCAACTGAGGATTTAAACAATGAGCCTGTGGTGGATAATTCACATACAAACCATGACAACAGTCTCCTGACAATGAATATCCTCATGTGGGTGCTATGGTGGGTGACACCTTTTCCTTGTTGTTATTAGCCTCTGACTAAGTGATAGGTAAATACAATTGAAGGCAATCCATTTTTCTATTAATGCTTATTTGTGTAAGTGAACAAACACACTTGTGCACATATTGTCCCTAAGCAATTATCTACCAGTCTATTCTGGCTTCTGTGTGTTCTACATCAAAACCTACTCATGCCCAGTGCCAGATTCCTCTATTTCAATAACACTTTTAATGTAATATAACTGACATCTAATATAATTTATCAATATGCCAACTTTTAGGAATGTCGTATCTAAACAAGGTCACTCTAAACCTAGAGACCTTTACCATCTAAGGATTGTCATCTCCATCATTGTGGCTTGTAGCATTTTTTTCTGAAAACCACCTGATACTTAGACTATAAGGTACAGTCCTCTCTATTACAGATGAGGAAACTGAGGCCCAAGAAGTACCTAGGCCTCAACATGTCCTGGGATAGATTTACATGGGAATCCAGTTGCTCTCAACACTAATCCCCATCAACTCCCCTTTCCAGACTCTCTCTCTGTATCTTGTCCAAGAGGCTGGATTTATCTCCTGGCTAATAACACCTTCCTCCTTT
This sequence comes from Typhlomys cinereus, assembly GCA_023101885.1. Classification (NCBI taxonomy): domain Eukaryota; kingdom Metazoa; phylum Chordata; class Mammalia; order Rodentia; family Platacanthomyidae; genus Typhlomys; species Typhlomys cinereus. The sequence continues at coordinate 2,434,513 of JALPQD010000247.1, forward strand.
TGGCAGTATGAATCTAAACTTAGAGATCATTTGTTCCATTTCCAGTAAAGCTTCTCCATACAGTTCCTCTATAATTGGCCTTGGGCTGGGGCAGAAAATGTATTCTCAGTGTCAGAGGGTAAGCCCTCCACACATTCCAGAGTCAGCTTCTCCCTACTACATCTTTGAGTTGCAGAGCTGAGTAAATCTAGGACAAATGCTCTCCCAAATAACTGATAGAGGCTGCCGAGAAGGATCTTTTCCTGTCCTCTGAGGCCTGGCTTAAGAAATGCAAGTAGTTTTCGAAAAAGAGAAAAGCTACCAGTTTTCAAAACAATGCTTTGTCTACCCTCTAGTCTCTGACGAGCGGGCACAATATTAGCTCAAACAAACAATCCACTCTGTTTCACCTGGCTTGTCACCTCAAATCCCACGTTGTGAGGCTTTGTATTTGAGAAACAGGGCTGCTAAGGAGGTTCAAGGCAAGAGTAGGAAAAACTCTCATCAGACACAAAGGAGCCGATAACAAACGGGGAGAGAAACTACAGAGTCAGGGGCATGGAGATGCAGGGCCAGAAGTTCGAGAGTGTCTGGAAATGTGACTTTCCAGCCATGCTTCTGCTCCGGTAAGGTGGGCCCTGCCAGGCATTCCTCAGCTCCGATGCATGGGGATCAGAAGACCAAAGGAAGGAACAGACAGCCCAGAGTGACACCTGTAAATGCTTGGGGTAGCAGAGGCCAGGCTTCAGGAAAGGAAGGCAGCCATGCAGGCAGCAGTGTCCAAGCATAAGCCTTGGGTCTGCGCTGCAACCCCAAGGGAAGCTGACACAGCTGCAGAGACCACACAAATCCCCTCGGGCTCTCGGGCTCTGGGCACATGGCTTCCTACAAACAGGAAAACCCCACCAGGACTTGTGTTTACCCTTCTGTCCGGCTGGGTCCTCCTTGCATACATTCTCATTTGTTCCATCTTCCCTAATGTCCATTAGGTAGCTTTTTATCATCTGCACTTTCCGAATGAAGAAACAGAACTGTGCAAAAAAAAAAAAAAAAAAATGTAAAGCCTAGTTTTAAACCATCGTTTCTCTGATCCTAAAACCCAATTACCTCTTGCAGCGTGTCTGCTCTGTAGGACATCGCCAGTCTTAGTTACCATGTGGAGAGGCTGCCAAAGCAATTCACAGGCTCTGGCCCTTTTCTCTCTCTTCATTTTCTCAAATCCTCTTTTCAGGTCTCCCTTTTTTATGTTCTTCTTTTCACTTTTGTTCCTCCCTTCTGTACCTTTTGAGAAGCTCTCCTTTACCTCCAAAGCTATAACTGAAGCCAGTATTTAATTTTTCTTCACTGTGTCAAAACACATCCTATTTGGTGGTGAAGGCCATACCCCTCTGGTCCTACACTAATTTCCACCTCTTTTCTCATCAAAATTTCCTTTCTAAGACTTACAGAAAAGTATAAATGGTTGGTAAGACTTGTAATAAAAGTGACAAGTGTAGTCACTAAAGAAACATCACCCAGGGGTCAGGGACTAAGGGAGTCAGAACACAACGGGGATTAAGTCACTTAAGAAAGGAATCAGTCACCAAGCAGAACTGGGCAGCCTCCAGTCCAAGAAAGCAGTGTTTCTATGGCAAGAGCAATGAGGGAGAAGAGGCGTGATGATGGTCACCATAGTCACTTTCTTGACATTCAGCCTGCCAGGAAGGCTCTTGTCCCAGTGCTGCCTTACTAGTTCAGCCTGAAGTCACCTTGTGCCTTTTCTTGCCTACTGATACAAGCCTTCATACTGACCCAGGTTCCCCTGAAGGCAACCCAGCTTCACTTGACCCCGAGAATGACTTATCTCTAGGTCCTGCAGATCCTGGAGTCTTTTGGATACCCCGCCCCACATACTTGCTTTGTTGTCACTAGAAAATGAAGAAAACACTCCCAGAGAATCTCAGAATCTGCAGCTTCTCACTGGGAGTCAACAGGAGAGCTAAGGTGACTTCTGTCCCATACCATGGAATGAAAAACACAGAAGGCATCATGAGGACCATTTCCCATCAATCCAGTGCTTGATTAGTTAGCTCTAGCTAACTTAACTAGAATAGGCAGGTGTTTATTAAAATATTACCCTGCAGTGCTGGGAAAATGGTTCAGTGGTTAAAAACCTTTGCCTCACAAGCAAAGAATCTGAATTCAAATCCCCAGATCCCATGTAAAAATAACAGGTAGATATGGGAGTGATCTGTACTTCTGGCTCAGAAAGGAAGACCCTGGGGAATCTCAGGACAAAGCAATAAGGAGGCAGAGCAATCTATAATGATTCCTGATATCACCCTTGGACCTCCACAAGCACATACATTAAAAAAGTGTCATCTTGTATGCACACACCCCTACCCACATGCAAAACGCTACACACACACACACACACACACACACACACACACCACCACCACCACCACCACCACCACCACCCTGGATGAGATGTCTTGGTTATAAGCACTTGGGACACAGCATTGCTCCAAACTTGTGTCAGCACTTTGCCAAGTCAACACACTTCCTACTAGTGGGGTTTGCATTCCAGGGGGGGTTACGTTTGGCTGAAAAAACCAATCCAGAAAGGATAAAAACTTCATGTCAAATTAACACAATCTGAAGCAGCCCTGTTCTCTGAATATTTGACTTTTTAAAACAATGCATTTTTTAAATTAAATCTGCCTACCACTTCTCTGATAGTGTATCCAATCTTCCATTCACATTGACTTCCAGTCTATTTTAAAGAGTTAAACTTCAAGTGAACTTTGAAGTCAGCCAGAATCACCTTTCCTGTAGCGATCATCAATTGGGAAACAATCATCAATGGGAAGTATCACTTCCCAAAATCACACTTGATCCTCCACAGGGACACACAGTGCCCTCTGATACACACACACACACACACACACACACACACACACACACAATAACCAAAATATTATAAATGAAGTTAAGTAAAAGACAAGTAACACTGTACTCACATGAAAATGGGAAAATAGAGGGATTAGTTAATTGTTCTATAACAGGCTGAAATTCTGGTTTAGACAAAGAAACTGAGTTTCAGGGAGGATACGTAACTTTGATGCTTCCTCAATTGGGAAACAATCATCAATGGGAAGTATCACTAAGGTGAAAGATCTCTAGAGATAGGAGTCTTAGAGCAGTGTAGAGAACATATCCTTAAGTTACCTCTCAGATCTCAACTCAGTTATGCCATCGGGTTGAATGAAGTGTCATCTTGTACCCCAAAGTTTCATATCTACTGAACTCAAAATGAGAGAATAGTCAGCAATGGGTTTCTGACAAATGAATTAAGTTAAATTAAAACAAGTTCTTATTGATGAGAGTGTGTCTTCCACTAACAGGTATCCTATGAAAGTTTTACTGAGACATATGGGGAAAGAGACAGGTGGAGACGAAGGTGAGGACTAGAAGAGTCATAGGGCAGTACCAAGGATTACTGAGAGCTTCCCGAAGTTAGGGGCCAAGGAAGGATTCTTCCCCAGAGCCTTCAGAGTAACCATATCCCTATTGAACCTTTTTTGGTGACTTTTACACCACAGACCTAAGAAAGGATCAGTTCCTATTGTTTAAAGTATCCAGATTTCAGTCAGTTTGTCAGAGAAGCCAGAATCATTAACACACAGAGGAAGCATCAAAGTTACGTATCCTCCCTGAAACTCAGTTTCTTTGTCTAAACCAGAATTTCAGCCTGTTACAGAACAATTAACTAATCCCTCTATTTTCCCATTTTCATGTAAGTACAGTGTTACTTGTCTTTTACTTAACTTCATTTATAATATTTTGGTTATTGTGTGTGTGTGTGTGTGTGTGTGTGTGTGTATCAGAGGGCACTGTGTGTCCCTGTGGAGGATCAAGTGTGATTTTGGGAATCATCCTGGATTACTTCTATCTCCTCCTTGCTTCTCTATGAGATTTCCAAGCTCTCCAGGGCTAGAAATGTGGGCCACCTCCATTTGCCCTCATTTCTGCCTGGACATTTTACATGGGATCTAGGATCCCAACTCAGGACCTTCTGCTTGTGAAACGGTCTAACCCATGAGCCTGTCTCTCCAGCCCTTTGATTCTAAAACAATGATTTGTATGAGCTGAAATAATAATAAAAAATGTATTAACAATAATAAAATAAATAAACAAATAAATAATAATAAAACAATGGGAGTGATCAGGATGAGCTCCTAGCAAATCAGAGGCTTCTCAGAAAATATTTGTTATGTATTTCTGCACCTTTCTGCACCCTGCCTAGGTCTGAATAGAGGTCGAGATGGCTTTATGAAGTATTACCAGCAAGCACGATAACTTTGGACAGAAATTGATGTTAAGCTTTCCAACATTTGAAACAAAAAAGAAAAGAAAAGAAAAGAAAACCTGGCATTTTCCTTGGCTTTTATAACCACAAGATAAATCATCACTATTTTGTTAATCTTGAAGAAGTAGTAGTCCTGACAATCCTCTCTTCGAAGTGAAAACTTTCCCTATTTTTGTTTTCAGATTTGATTTAGTTCTGCTGTGTCCCAGGTTTACAAAAGTAGAGATCAGGCAAGTCTTTGTGTCCAGCAGAGTTTCTAGGAGGGCCATGGAGAGATATCATGGAGGCATGTCCACCTAGCCCAACCTCATTTTGTTTCCTCTCCCATCCAGAGAAGTTTGGAGAACAAGGGTTTTTCTTTTTCTTGAAAATCTTTCTATGAGGTCTGTAATTGCAGGGGAAATCTAAGTTTATGATAAGAAGTAAGAAACTATCTAAGCACTGGATACATGTTTATGGATAAAAAGACTTGACCCTTGATCAGGTATAGTTTGCATTACAACCAACTGCAGAAGGGAAAAAAATCATAACTCTCACCGCAAAGGGATAAGAGTTTATTCTGGAGCTAAATATAAATGACCATTGCCAGGGAACACAATATCAGGCTGCTAGTAAACTCCATGTTCCATTGTGGTAACAAATTTTTGAGATTTTATAAATGGAAAATAAAGTAAGCCAAAAATCAATACACTTATCAAATACATTGGTGGAAATTTTAGGTAGCCAAGGTGTATTTGTCAAGGTTCTCTGTAAGAACAGAATCACTAGACTATATCTATCCATCTCTCTCTCTCTCTCTATCTCTCTCTCTATCTCTATCTCTATCTCTCTATCTCTAACTGTATCTCTATCATCTCTATCTATATCTATATATCTACATCTATATCTATATCTATATATGTGTATACATTATATATATAACTTTATTAAGGCAATTCACAATAAAAGTTCCATCCTTCAAAGTAGCTGCCCATAGCTTCTTTATTCTTGACCATAATGTCTCACTAAGCCAAAAGACACCTTCCTGAGAAGGTTTCTAATTTCTATCTTGCTGGAGGGTTGAAGATGCTGGTTCTGATGTTGGTGATGAACAGCAAACAGCGGCAAGGGCTAAGAAAGGAGGCTACAAAGGCAATGGGAACAGCGGCAGGCAGAAAGGACTGAGCTCTGAGTCATCCAAGGATGGAGGTGGTATCAGCAGCAACAACAAGGAAGGCAACAATACTCGAGAAGGCAATGCACTCAAAGAGTGGACTCGACAGCAAGTTGACCCAGGATACAGGAAGAGCATGTCCCTCTTCATTGCATTTCCTGGAATCTGGGCTACCACTTGAAAACACCACCTGCTATGAGCTAGATTTTCCACACCAATTAGGCAAGTATCTGCAGACTTGATCAGGGGGCTGCTCCAACTATTGATTCTCCACAGCTGTGCCACAAACAGCCTACAACTGTCAAGTTGACACTTGCATCTAACCATAGCAGCAGGTTACAGCAAAGCAGGGAGAAATCTTACAGACTCTAGATGCTATGTAATGACATTCTTAGTCTTTTGGTTGGTGGGGACTACTGGTCGGCTAAGTAATACATTTCCAGTTTTTACCTGATGTCACAGGATGTTAGGACAGACAGAGAAGAACAAAAGGGATGACTGTCAAGAGAGTGTAATGATCATCCAAGATAAAGTATAATTACGCTCTGAACTTGCAGCATTCTGTACCTCTCTACAACTGATACTCTAGCCAGTCTGGTTCAACCCAGTCTGTCAGTGCAGCTTCTTTTCTGCAACTTACTTTCACACCACTTTAAGTAAGAAGCAAATATTATTACCAATTCTTCCATAAGACTAGAAATAAAGATGGATGTTCTACCCAGGGAGATTTCCTGTGGACATGATGTATAGCTGAGATAGAGAGAAGACAATAATCCAAAGAACGACGGTGAAAAGCACATTCTAGACAGGACAAATGCTAGGTGCAAGTGTCCTGACATGAGCAGAGATCTCACAAAGAACCTCATTGTTTTGGGAAGAGCAAACAGAAGGAAGATAAGGCTACTTATGGCAGTCAGACCACCCAGAACCTTGTGAGCTATGGTGTTTTGCTGTTATCTCAAGAGAAATTTGAAGCCCTTTGTGAACTTTAATTTTTTCTTTATAGTAGGGGCCTGATCTACAACAAGGGCATCCCTAGGAAACTAAAAGTTGGCCTCCCAGATCCAAGTCCACACATGCAGAAAGAGAGTCTGTTCCCCAGGTCATTCTTAAGAATTCTAAAGTTTGAAAAGCGCTGACTTAGAATATTCTCAGGCAGCCAGTACAATGGATGGCCAGATGTGGAATTATCAACTTAAAACATGGTGCGTGTCCATGTGTATGCATTAAGGAGAGACCATACAAATCCAGCACAGAATTGCAGTGAATGGCACCATGGGTCAGAATGTTCCACAAACACTTCTTGCAACACTTTATTTTTGCAATAGTAATGCACTTCCAAGCATGTCAAAACCCTTCCATGCGTGGGAAATAATGAAGAATGTCTTAAGTATGCTATACAAGTCTTATGTGCACCCAACACATCTTCACTGTGGTGACAAATCTGAAGTGCTCAAACTCAGTGCCTCAGTGGGACCCTTTCCTACTTCTCAACAGACATTGATAATGAAGCAGGCTCCTTTCTAAATTAAACTCCAGAGCTGAGGCAATGGTTTGAAGCTCTCATCACACAGCTCTCCAATACCAACTTATCTGAATAGATTCACAAGATTTAATCAATTGACCATCCCTCACTGTTCTGAGCAAGGACTGGAAGCAAATCTACACAGCAATCCAAATTCCTGAACTTTTAGATATGTTCATTCAGTAGTCCTCTGGCTGGGAGACTGATTTCTGGGAATACTTTTTTTTTTCATGAGGAAAAGAGAATCATATCACTTAGAGCCAACTACATAGTGAAAGCCACACAGCAGGCTCCCCAGCCAGAAGGGACAGATAAAGCTCTCAAAGCAGCTTCTTCCAGAGTCACAGGGGGCTTCAAATGTAACAGCAATGTCTTTTTTGGGTCATGCGATGATACTGCAGCATGGTAAAGATACTTGGCTCTGGGCAAAGTATACAGAAGTGCTGTAGTGGGCTGAAAAATGTAGCGACTGCTCCAGATTAGTGCCTCATCCCAGGAGAAGGTTTATTTGTTCTTTCTAAGCCACAGAGCTGCTTCTAGGTCTGCAAAGAAGGATGACTGGAAGCTGTTCAGAATGATGACTGAGCCTTGCTCCCACTGGAACCTTCAGCTTCCCACAAGCTTACACAGAGATGGATAAGCCGTCAAACACCACAGAATTAATTCTAAAGCTCTGAACCAAGCCTGATTCCCAGAGGCGGGAAAAACCAACTTCACTTTGTCCTCAAACTGCTTACAAAAGGACAGACACATCTTCCTTTCCCCAAACCATGTGCAGAAGCACATGATAAATTGGATTTGCTAAATAGAGCATTTGGTCAATTTCTTTCAAGTGCTATTATTTTCCAGGATGCTCAGCTACATGACTGGAATCAAATGAAATTGACTATGATTGCTGAATGAATCAATTTCATCAGGGGCGTGAATTTGACCTATATCACCTTTTAGGTTGTATCCTTTTTTCTGATTGAAAAGCAGAACACCCCACTCTAAGTGTTTTCTGAGTTCCAGTGGTAAGAGGAACAAGAAAGAAATGCAGAATACACCCACAACTTTAAAATCCTTGCCACATAGTTAACTGGCATTTCATTGATCATAATGGTATCAGCAGAAGCAAACTTATGATAGACCCTTAAAAATACGAATTGGTGAATACTAAACACACCAATTTCTGAAATTGAGGAAGAACTATAGTATCAATTGCAGGCTCAGAGAAAGAAGGTAAACATGGGATGAGTGTTGAGCATTGAAAATGAAAGGGAAAAAATCAAACTGTTGACCAAGACATTGTGTATGAGTCATGTGCGTGTGTGTGTGTGCATGTGCACATACACTAGTGATATTCATTGGGAAGCCTTGGCTGGTGTGACCCTTTCCTCTAGAATGCTCTTTCCATGAGGAGAAGCAAAGCCTGCTTGACTGAAAAATCCTGAAAAAAGGATCATCCAACAGGTGGAATAATCTCCATCCTAAACATCAGGAGCCCACAGATATTTTTCTGCAATGTTCAGAAGCATTTACCCTAGGATGCAAAAAAAGGTAGCCACTAATTCTAGCTTTCCAGTCTGAGAGCTATCATTTCTATATTCCCCTGGGAGTTATTCCACCTCAGTTTTTATTTTATTGCTATGCTGGTTTTATGCTCAGCACAAAAATTTAAGATTTTGTGCCATCAAATTCCATAGTGTTGATTCTATGCTTCTTATGCTTCTGCTAACCCCTCTGGGAAAAGAACTATTGAGATATATTCCTGTTAGAAGGAGCTATGATTTTGCTAATTTATACAAAGCCCACTGGCAGACCAAAAAAAAACACATATCTTGAGTCTGTTTATTATGCGTCCTTGGTATAGCACTAAGGCTCAAAATACAAAGAAAGTGTTAGTGAATTTAGAAAGTCCATCAAAGCAGTTGTTCATTTTAAATGGTGAGGACATTTGGATAAAGCATGGAATATAAATGAGTTGTATGATATTTCATCAATGAGATGAGTTTAATGAGTGGGATGATACATAAGCAAGTTGGAATTGCATTTAACTTAGTTCTTGAAATAGATATGTACAACAACAACAACATCATCTATAATTTAAACAAGACACAAAAGCACAAACAATCCAAATTCTTCTCAGGTCTTATGAAAACACAATAGAAAAAAAACATGTTTAGATTGAGGTTTCTCATTTTTTTCTGTCTTTGACTGTTTTCATAGATAACTAAAATGAATTTAAGACATTTTAACCCCATATCATCTGATCCAATCCCAACCATTTTCCCTCTTATGTTCAAGTCATGTGTGTGCATGTATGTGTGTGTGTGCACATGTACATGTGCGTGTGTGTGTGTGTGTCTGTGTCTCCCAGCACGTTTCATCAGGATTGCCTTCACTAGCATGGGCCTGAACATTTGCTGGAACATGGAAGTTGCTCTACTTCCAACAGTCAGTGTGAATCCTCAGTAGTCCCTCCGAGAGAGGCTATGCCATCATCTTCTTCCTTCCAAGAGAAATGTCGACAGGCCATATACTACACAGGTCTTGTGGAGATAAAGACAGCTACAGTGAGTTCACAGGTATCTCAATCTTGTCATGTCTAGTAAACACCATTTGGCAAAACCCTCCCCCACAAACCTCTATGGCTCTTACAGCCTTATCACCCCCTCTTCCACAATGTTCCATAAAAGCTCCTCAGGTTAAGAAACAGAAGAGGGCTGGGAGATGGCTCAGGAATTAAATCCTTTACCTCACACACAAAAGGACCTGAGCTCACATACCCAGATGCCATTTAAAAAAGCTGAAACTCTGACTCTGGAAGGAAGGCAGAGTCTGGGAAGCCCCAGAGCAAAGAAGGAAACAGGTAGAAAAATCAGCTTGATTCCTGCTGTCATTCTTGGCTCTCCACAGACACACACACTCAATTTCTCTCCTGTACACACACACACACACACACACACACACACACACACACACACACGTGTACAAGAAATCTAAATAATACAAGAATAAATATCTACAGGGATAAAGTATTTTAGACACTTCAACCTGTAGAAGCTTTTCTTGTAGAAAAGCTTCAGGAAAGTGTCTCTGAATGACTGAAATGAATTTGTGGTAAGAGTTTCATTTTTTGTCATGCTGGCAGTGATGATGGGACATGTGTACAGGATAAGAGGCAAGGTAGACCTGAGATATTTAGACTACCCAGTGATTGGCATCAGGTGCCAGAGAGAGACAGGATAAAATTGCAAAGAAAACCAATGGTTGACCTAAGAATGGGGAGCACGGCAAGGAGAGGTGTTACATACCTGAGCCACATCTCTGCAGTCTACATAAAACAGAGCCAGAGTCTAGCCCTTATTTTTTCAATAGATTGTAGGTTTTTAGAATAGTTACAGATACAAAAAAATAACAACAAACAAACAAAACTGGTAGGATAATACAGAGTTTCTGTATATCCCACCACACCTAGTTTCCTGCTTATTAAAAATTGACATTACTATGGGGCATTTACTATATAATTGGGGAATAACATTGACATTAAATATTAATAGAAAGTCATTCATTTATTCAGATTTCCTTAGTTTTACTTAAGACCTTTTTCTACCCAGAAGCCAATCGAGGACACCCCATGACATTAAGGCATCTCACTTCCTTGGATTCTTCTGGACTATCAATTTCATGCTTGCTTTATTTTTGATGACTTTGACAGTTTGAGGCACACATGTCAAATGCTTTGGAGGATGCCCTTCCCCCAGGATTTGTCTGGTGTTTTCCAGCATAATAGACTAGAATTGTGGGCTTCAGCAATCAAGACATGCCACTTCTATTATATATCATCAACATGGCTTTATCTCTACTGACACTGGCCTTGGTCTCCTGGCTGAGGCCACTGTGTTTGTAAGAAGCTACCCTCTTGCCATGTTGTACTCTGGGAGGATGCCATGGAGTGAAAACTCCACTTAGAGAGTGAGGAGTGAGAGTGGGGAATTGACAGGGTTCCTTGGAATTCTCTGCAAAGGAAACCTGCCTCTGCCATCCTTATTTTATCATTCATTGTTGATATCTGTATGGAGTCATGAACATTTACACCTTATTACGTATGTTTGTATTTTGCCCTTGCCTCTGGAAAACTTTTGTAGTTGGATTCTATGTCACTTTAATATAAGCTCATTCCTTATGATTATTAATTTTTAAGCACTTCCTCAGATTGTGTATTTCCTATCCTATGCTACAATCATCTATTTTCCATGGTGTCCTGGTTCTTTTCCATGAAAAATATTATCATTATAGATCTAGCCTTGGGTGCTATATTTTCTTATTGCTTTTGAGGTGTCATTTCTAGCTCTCTTCTGTATACAAAGCCATATACATACATTTATCCATAAATATTTCTATCTTGAGCCATACATGAGCCTGTGCTGATGTCTCCCAACACTGGGTCAGTGTCACAAGGGTCAGTCTAACCTCCACTTGTTCATCTGTAACTTCTCACTTGGACAGTAGTAACCCTGGCTCTCTGTCGATCATCCCTTTGCATAGTTATTCAGTTCTGGTGTATGTGTGCAGCAGAATCAGTGACTGATCAGTGTTTTGTAGAAAACATTACTGACCAGAGCACAGTGCTTATGTGCAGCTTTTACCTTTCTTAGTCTTAGTGACTGCCCTATTGGACTATGAAAGTACACAGGTTAGCGCTATCCACTCTTATTCCCGTAATAAGAATAATAAATTCCTGTAATGTTTTCATGTCTGTCAAGCAGCCTCTTGGTATAATCTACATTCTTTCCTGAACTCCCTTAATCTCCTAATTGCTTTTGGAAGTTGCTTTTAGGGCAGTGAGATTGCTCAGCAGGAAGGTTCTGACTCACAAACCTAGGAGTTCAGTTCAATATCCAGAAGTTGGTATGGTATAAGAAGAGAATGGACTTCTGAAAGTTGTCTTCTGACAGTCCACCCATGTACCCATGTGTCATGGCATACATTTTCTCTCTCTCTCTCTCTCTCTCTCTTCCCTCCCCCGCCTTTGTCTGTCTCATAAGAAAATAACATTAAAAAATAGAAATTGCCTCCATTGGGATTTCCTCTTTGTGCTATAACTTCTGTGGATTTTGGAAATCACATATGAACCATTACATAGCACCCTCACAATCATCTGTACCCTATCTGCTTAAATACCTCCCTCTCTCTCTGAAATTCAGATATGCTCATCACTACAATAGTTCTATTGCCTTCAGCATTTCATACAACCAAAATCAAGCAATATGCAGTCTTTTCAGGCTAACTTCTTACATTTAACAATGTACTTTAAAGACTCCTCCATATCTCTCTGGTGGTTTGATGTTCATTTCTTGTCATTGGTGAATAAATGTCTGCTTGAATCTCTTATCATTCTTAGCAGCTTCTAGTTCTTGTCCATGTGAAGGGAGTTCCAGTAAAGAAGTTGCACCTGCAGGGATGATTGAGTGATGACTATAACCTTATTGATTAAATAGGTTGGAATGCTCCAAGTCCAGAATTAGATTACCTTAGATATCTTTAGACCCCTAAATATCCATTTATTTATTACCTACCAAGGTATGTGACCCAGTACCTTTGTGATTAGTAGGTTGGTAAATTCTTTGGGGTGTACAAACAGAACATTAGTTCCTCCAACCGAAAGACTAAGATCTTTAGATAGTATTTGATACCTAGAAGAGGATTACCTTCTTTGCCTGTAACTGGCCTGACTACCTGATGTTTCTACCAGTGTATTTGTAGAGCACCTTACTGCAACTATTCTATGTGTTATGGATAAACTCACAACCAAAGGACTTAGGAAAGCTAGGAGCTTATTTCAACTCATGATTCTAGTTAGAGTTCATAGTTCAGTTTAGCAGGAGAGGTCACACCAACATCAGGAGTTAAGGGAATTGGCTGCACCATAGCCACAGAAATTGCCGAGAGAGAGCAAACCTCCTTACTCGTCATATTGCAAGTCTGCTAATCAGCTCCCTCTATCGTATTCTCCCACCACTGTGGGCCAGGTCTTCTCTCATTGAGTCAGACAATCTCCTGCAGGCTTGCTCAGGTCTTAAGTAACAACTCTTCACAAATGTATTTATTTATTTATTATTTTTAAATTTTATTTATTCAATTGTGCATGTGTCCACATGTGTGTATGTATGTATGTGTGTGTGTTTGTTTGTGTAAAAACCATGGGCGAATTCAGGAACCACCATGGACCGCCTCCATCTCCTCTTGTTTACTTTGCCCCTGGATTCACAGGCTCTTCCCTACCAGGACTAGAAACACAGGCTACCCCTGTTTCTGCCCGGCGTCTATATGTGGGGTCTAGGATCCGAACTCAGGACCTTCTGCCTGCAAGGTAGAAGCTTAACCCCTGAGCCACCTCTCCAGCCCCTTCACAAATGTATTTAAAAGTTCATTCCTCAATTGGAAAGTTGATACCTGTATCTAATTAGCACATACCTTGATTTATGATTTATTTTTATAACATAAACTGTCATAAAACTGTTATCTAAGCCTATGTTTCTAGGCCTTAGTCACTGTATTTGGTTCCAGAAAACCTCTCTTTTCCCTTTTGAGGTAAGTTCTATATTTTTACACCAGTAGATATCTATGAATAAGATAGACATAAATATTGACTTACTTTTCCTTTGGACAAAATTTTTCAAATAACTTAGTAAATATCTAGAAATGTGATCATTGGTAAGACTTCAGCTTTGGAAAAAAATGAACAAACTCTCTTCTAACCATGATGTTTCAAGTCACACTAGCAGTGTTAGAGACCTCTTGTGACTTTCTGCCTCACCAGCATTTGCTATTCTCACTTAAGGAAGACTTTTAGCTATTCCATTAAGTATGCTACAGTGCCCATTGTTAATTTCACTTTAATTTCCTTATGACCATGGGGGATCTGTTCATATGGTTATTTTCCTACTGAGCATCTCCTTTGATAACATGCCTATTCAGAATTTTTGCCCATTTTTAAAATTGGGTATTTGTCTTCTGACATTGAATCTTAAGGGTATTTGCATTTTAGATACAAAGTCCTTATCAGATTTGTGTTTCTGCAAATGTTTTCCTCTGGTCTGTGGATCTGTTGTCTTTTAACTCTTTGATTTGTGCTTCTCACAGAAAAGATTTTAATTTTAGCAAAGCACAATTTATCAGTCTTTTCTATCCTGGATCATGGTTTTTGTGTTGCATTTAAAAATTCATCACCAAGCCAAAATCACTAGATTTTCTCTTCTGCTTTCTTCTATGAGCTGTATAATTTTACCTCTTCAATTCAGGCTGATAATTCATTTGACTGATTTTTTTTGAGTGACATAGGTCATATTTATATGCTTTGGCATTTGTTTTAGCTTTTGATATATAAGTGTTCCAGCTTCATTTGTTGATAATGTTATATTTTCTCTATTGAATCGTCATTTAAGCTATTTGTCAAAGATCAGTTGACTCTGGGCATATGGGTCCGTTTCTGGGCTTTCTATTCCAGCCTACTGATTTATGCATCTTTTCTTCACCAATACCATGTTTTTGATTACTGCAGGTGAGTTGTAAATTTTGAAGTCCTTTAAGGTGGTCCTCAGAATTTATTATTTTGTAGTGCCTATACCATTGGGTCTCTAGGGTCTTTTGCATTTCCATACAAACCTTAGAATCAGTCTGTTGATATTTACAAAATAGCCTGCTGGGATTTTGATTGATTTTACATTGAAATTTTAGAACAAGTTGGAGTGAATTGACATCCACCAAATATTGATCTTTTTGTTCATGAGCACAGAATAGCTCCAATTATTCTGACCTTTTGTTTTTCTTATGAAAGTTCTATAGTTTTCTGCCTATAGACTGAAAGCCAGGCAATCATGAATGAGATTGAATTAAAATCAAAGGCAGGTTTCTCCTGGTGCAGAATAAATTTGCCAGTGGGGAAATACAGATTCAGTGAGACTGAAGAAAAGCTCCACAGAAGGAGGGTCGACTGGGACTTTTATGGCCAAAGTGAATGTGTGCAGCTTAGCATTCTTTGCAGGAGATACCCAGAATCCAGTTGGTGGGTAAGTTGATGGCAGTCAGGATGAGAAGCAAGCAGCTCACTCAGCTTCTCTCAAACCTTGCATAGTATTGTTGGGTTCCAGAAAGCTATTCCCTCTGGCAGGTTCAGCTTCCAGAACAATATCTGTGTGCCAACTTCAAACCTGTCAACAAATCTCTGAGGCTCAGAAGGATTTTTGCTTTCTTCACGAGCAGTCCATAGTCATTGGTTTTTTTTTTATGCTCCCAGGCTGTTTGGTACATATCTTGTTAGAAATACATCTACCCATAACATTTTGGTGTTGCTTTAACTGTATTTTATTCTCAATTTAGAAATCTGTTATGAATGCTTCTTCTTTTCTCAGCCCTTACACAAGACAGAAAGGCTATAGACTCTGAAGTGGATTACTTGCGCTTGTCCCTTGGGATAGCCAAATTGGGGGCTCTGACAGCTATGGCGATGGCTCCAGATGTATTCCAAAATGGGCTCATCTTTTCCTGATAGGACTCAAAGGTCATATTCGTGAAATTCACTCTGACTTTCTCATAAGCTCTAAAAGTTAGAATCCACAATAGTATACCTCATCTAGCCCCCAGAAGTTTCTCAGCTTCAAGTACATCACAGTCAGCCTCCATCAGAACTTCCAAATTAGCATGTCCATGTTCCTCCTAAGTTATACCATCCGGGCTTTGGTTCTGGTCACTTATCCTGGATGCACTTTCTACATCCACCTCTGTCTCCATATTTCAAGGTGGTGATTTGTCCTGCAACATTAATTTTTCGGTGGGTCAAAGGAAAGTTACTGTTTTTCAGCTTGTTCAGATTGTTTTGTTGAGTGGTAAGGATGGTAGGGATGACTTTAAAACGCCTCAAAGGTCAGAGCTAAAAACTAGAGGATTTGGGGTGAATGAATCCAGGGAATGAATCACCAATGAGATGTAGGTTTGGATTTGTTATGAGTCTCACAAAAGGTTTTCAGCAGTGCCCTACTTCTCATTACATGAGGGAGTCTGTAGGTACATTGTGTAAGATGCTCAGCCATGGAGGTGGTTAGATATTAAGTAACGGAGTAGAGAAAGTAATTTTTCTTGGCCTTCCTCAGATTCCATCCAAAACAAGAGAAGGTTTCCAAACAACAGCCAAAGTTGGACAATCTCATCTGACTCAGAAAAGTCAAAAACAACTATGAAAGAAAGCAGTCACACAATTTAAAAAAAAAAAAAAGATGCTCAAGTCACATCAAAAAACCAAGAATGAATGGCCAAAAAATGGAAGCATATCTTTTCCTATCACCAAAACTTTTCTTCTTTTTAAAGGCAATTTTTCTTACTCATTGATCTTTTTAACTTTGAAATTTCAGGTCCTTTATTTTATCTCACTAAGAAAGCACTGCCTTAAATATGACCTTATAATTCTCTGAATTTCATGAGTATCAGTTGTGATAATTCCATTTTCCTTTCTATTTGGCTTTTCTTTCTCTTGATTTTGGTTAATTTAGCTAGGGTTGTATCAATCTTACTGATTTTTTCAAAGAACCAGCTTTTTGACTGGTCAACTCTTTGTATCATTTTCCTTATCTCAGTTTTGGATATTTCTTTCCTGATTTTGCTGATGTCCTCTCTTCTACTGCTTTTGGAATTGGATTACTTTTGTTGTCTAAAGCTTAAACTGCATTAAGTTATTTATTTGTGATGTTTCTACTTTTTTTAATATAGGCATTAAGAGCTATAAACTTACCTCTTAGGATGGCTTTCATTGTGTCCTAGAGATTTTGATATGTTGTATTTTCATTATCCTTCATTTCTGGAAATCTTGAATTTCCTTTATGATTTCTTCCTGAACCCAATTCTCATACATCATCATAGTGTTTAGTTTCTAAGAGTTAGTGTATTTTCTGCTGCTTGTTGTGTTGCAGATGTCAAGCTTTAGACTATGGTGGTCTGATAGGATACAAGCTAAAATTTCATCTTTCCTATATATGTGGCGATTTGTTCTGTGGTCCAGTATGTGGTCTATTTTGGAGAAAGTTCTGTGGGTGTGTGGATGGAAAGGTAGATAGAGATCTGTAAGGTCCATTTCAGTAAGGTTTGATTAAGTTCTAATGTGTCTCTGTTAAGTTTTTGGCCTGTTGATCTATCCCACATTTATAGTCCATGAAATTTGATAACACAAAAGAAATGGATGAATTCCTAAGTAAGCACAACTTACCTAAATTGAATCAGGAAGTTGTGAATTATTTAAATAGTCCTATAACATATGAGGAAATTGAGGAAGTAACCTCAAATCTTCCCACCAAAAAATGTCCTGGACCAGATGGATTAAGCGCAGAGTTCTACCAGACATTTTAGGAGCTAATAACACCAATACTCTTTAAACTGTTCCATCAAATAGCAAAGGAAGGAACACTACCAAATTCTTTCTATGAAGCTAATATAGTCTTAATCTCAAAATCTAATAAAGATACACTTAAAAAAGAAAACTATAGGTCAATCTCTCTGATGAACACAGATGCAAAGATTCTCAACAAAGTTTTAGCAAATCGGATTCAAAAATATATCAAAAAGATCATTCATGGGGATCAAGTAGGCTTTATCCCAGGCACACAAGGTTGGTTCAACATATGCAAATCAATTAATGTAATTCACCATATAACCCAGTCCAAAGTCCATGATACTTTCGATAGATACAGAAAAAGCTTTTGACAAGATCTAACATCCTTTTATGATCAAAATCCTGGAGACATTGGAATGGAAGGAACCTTTATCAACATAATAAAAGCTGTATACAACAAGCCAACAGCAAGGATTATACTCAATAGGGAAAAACTTGAAGCATTCCCACTTCAATCAGAAACTAGACAAGGCTGTCTACTCTCATCACTTCTATTCAATATTGAAAAGTCTTAGCTGGAGCCATAAGACAAGAGAAGAAGATAAAAGGGATTCAAATCAGCAAGGAAGAAGTCAAGATATCTCTATTTGCAGATGATATGATTGTATATCTGAGTGATCCTAAAAACTCCACTAGGAAACTCCTGGAACTAATACAGAAGTTCAGCAGGGTGATAGATTACAAAATGAACTTGCAAAAATCAATGGCCTTCCTATACACTAAGGATAAAATAAGTGAAAAAGCCCTAAGCCCCTATAGCCTCTAAAAAATGAAATACCTTGATATAAACCTAACCAAGGAAGAAAGAGACCTTTACAATGAAAACTTTAAAACCTTAAAGAAAGAAATTACAGAAGACAACAGAAGGTATCTTGAATAGGCAGAATCAATATCATAAAATGACCATCCTACCAAAAGCAATATACAGATTCAATGCTATACCAATCAAAATCTCCAAGCAATTCTTAAATAAATTGACCAAACAATGTCAAAATTCATATGGACACACAAAAGACCCAGGATAGCAAAAACAATCCTGAGTAACAAAAACAGTGCTGATGGTATCACCATACCAAATCTTAATCTATACTACAAATCTATAGTAATAAAAACAGCCTGGTACTGGCTCCAAAATACACATGTAGATCAATGGATAAGGTTTGAAGACCGAAATATAAGCCATTTGATCTTTGACAAAGGGACCAAAAAATTCAATGGAAAAACAACAGCATCTTCAATAAATGGTGCTGCCAAAACTGGATGTCCACATGCAGAAGATTAAAATTGGACCTATATTTGTCACCATGTATAAAAATTGATTCCAAATGGATCAAGGACCTCAATATTAGGCCAGAGACTATAAAAGACGTAGTTGAAAGTATAGAGAACTCCCTCAAGCTGATTGGGTCTAGACCAACATCTAGGTCTAGGCCTAAATAGATATCCAAAAGCACAGTCACTAGAACCAACACTCAACAAATGGGATCTTATGAAATTAAAGAGCTTCTGTTCAGATAAAGACATTGTAAACAAGCAAAAAAGCAACCCACAGAATGGGAGAACATCTTCACTAATCATATATCTGATAGAGCTCTATTATCCAGACTGCACAAAGAACTTAGAAAACTAAACGCCAAGGAAATAAGTGGCCCAATTAAAAAATAGGCCTGGGAACTCAAAAGAAGCTTTACCAGGGACAAAATCAGGGAAGTATGGGAACCGGCAGACAGATGGTAACCATCCTGCAAATGGGACACTGCAGTGTCCTATTCCTATTCCCTCTACCTTTGAATCTCCTCTTATAATAAGATCTTCATTTAAACAGATTTTTATTTTTGCTTAGGAGGTGACCTTTAATATCAATCAGGATGCAGCCAAGGGGGTTGCAGGAACAACAAAACTGAAAACAACAACAAACCATAATTCAGAACACCAGAGACCCTACATTAATCATCTGGAACTAGACCAGCCAAATGTCTTCCCATCCGAAAGCTCAAGGAATCTTGTGGAAGAGGGGGTGGCAAGATCATAAGAGCCTAAAGATGGGAAAGACCAACGATATGCAAGATACTCCACACAAGTTAGGGCTGCAGTAGCTATAATTGGACTTTGCAATGACCTGCATGGTGACTGACATGTCGACGACCCCCAGGGTCTAGCAAGGATCACAGGCAGTGGGGTCCCTAGAAGCAAGGGATTAACAGTCATGGTGGTGTTCCCATGCTGGCAGGGAACCCAGGAAAGGGCTCTGGGTTATGCCACTGAGTTCTTATCTCTCATTAGGATGGAGGTTCCAGGAGGTGGAGGGGGGAGGCACTGGGAGAGGGGAAGGGAAAAGGTAGGGGAAGGAGAAGGAGGGAGAGTGCAGGGTGGGTGGGAAGAGGGGGTGGAGGGAGGGAGGGAGTGAGAGCTTATATGATTGGGGAAAACATCTTGGATTTTGTTCTGAAATGGAAGAAAAACGGAAAGAAAGCATTGCCTGAATCAATGGGTTTAAAATATTTCACATATTTAATAGCCATCTTAGACTTTATAAAGCACACTTATTTTTCATTCATCCTTTGTGTTCTTTGGAATGAAAAAAATGCTATTTTTATAATCACAAAATGGTGGACATTGTTTTAAATGTGGGTTGTCTTTATCTTAATTTCCTTGTAATCTAAGGATCAGTGAACAGAATTTAAAGATTTTTAAATTTTTTTTCTACTTTTGCAAGCATATTGAACATTCATCCCTGCCTCCCTGCATCCCCCCGAACATTCCTCACTTCCCCCATCAACCCCCCCACCCTTCCTACCCTCCCACCTGCATGTATGCTTCTGTGGACCCCAGGACTCACCCCACACATCTACTTTTGTGGGGATTCAGGCCTCTGTGGTATATCAAGTTACCTCTCTTCAGGCCACCCCACTGATCCACTCATTCAGCTTTAGACCCAAAAGTTTCCACTGCATGCTCTTATCTTTCTTGATTACCTAGATGGTCCATGGGGGCATGTTGGCACATCAGTCATTATGCAGGTCTGCGGAGGACAAGTCTCACTGCAGTGAGCTCCCAGATGCAGCAGTCCTGCCCTGAGTGGAATGTCTTGTCTAATGGTGAACTTTCCCACCTTTAGGTTCTTATAATCTCACCGCCCCCTCCTCTACAAGGTTCCCAAAGCCTTAGAATGGGAAGAGATTAGATTGGCCTGATTCTGGATGAGCCTTGCTGAGTCACTGATACTCTGAACTATTATTAATTGATCTTTAATGTTTTTAGCATTTGCTTTATCTCTCTTTGTTATAGTGATAGAAATGCTTTTTTTTTCCTGGATTTTTGAGGGTTTACTGAAGATATTTAAATTCTTCTGTATATTTCTTCAAAGAAGTCTTTCTCTTCTCTTTCAGTACTATAACTATTATCTTCAGAAAACTTAACAGACACAGAATAATTATCTAATACCCATTGCAATTCAAATTTACCCAATGTACTTTCCAAAAAGTAATTTAGCATTTTGATCCATTATTCAGCCATAGATCATGACTTGCATTTAAATGGCTAATGTCTCCAATTTTCCTTAATCTAGAGTAGTTGTCCAGTTTGTGTCTGTGGAGTGACTTTATGATGTGGGCTTCTTCAATCCTCTAGATCATAATCTTTTCAGTGTTCTAAGTTTGGCATGCTTGGTGATATTCTAATCACTGCAGATTTGGCATTTCAGGATGAAATTCTGCTGTAAGAAAAATGAAATTTGGGCTGGCTCAGGGGTAGAGCCTTCGCTTCAGAAAACAGAAGGACCTGAGTTTATATCTCCAGATCTCATGTAAAAATGCCTGGCAGAAGTGACTGGGGCCTGTAGTTCTAATCCTAGAAGGTGGAACCTGTGAAACCCCAGAGGAAGCCATAAAGAAATCCACGGGGATTCCTGATGTCACCCTCAGGCCTTCACAGGTGCACAGAGTCAAGCGCCCTCTTGTACACACACATGCATACAATATATTGTCAAAAAGAAGAAATGTTCAGATAAATGGATGCAGACAAAACATTTCATACCAGGTAAGTGCCTGAAGCCTAGAAAGACAAACACTGCATGTTTTTCTTCATATATGTATCCTAGCTTCAAACCTTTATATTTGTATGTTTAACTTACAGTTGAATAGAATCCCATAGCGTTCACCACATTTTCAGTATCCATCCATCCATTAATTTCCTTTCCTAGCTGTTATAAATAGAGCAGCAATGAATATGGCTGAGCAGGTATCTCTGTATAGGGTTTACAGTCCTTTAGGTATATGTTAAGCAGTACACAGTTGGGTCATATTGTTCTCTTTTTAGCTTTTTGAGGAACCTCTACACTGATTTCCACAGTGGCTAAAACAGCTACACTCCTGTCAGCAGTGAATGAGGCTCCTCTTTCCCTACATCTTCTCCAGCTTTTGTTGTCATTTGATTTCTTGGAGATAGTTACTCTGATTGGAGTGAGATGGAATCTCAAAATCTCCACTTCCTTGATGTTTAATGATGTTGACCATGTTTTTTACATAGAACATTTTTGAAATGTTCATTAGTTCTTCTCTGAGAACTATTCTTTCTTTATTTGCTATTTGCTTTCTAATTTTTAGTTTTTGGGTTTGTTTGTTCTAGACATTAAACCTCCATCATGGAGTAGCTGGAAAAGATTTTGTCCTTTTCTGTGAGCTGCCTCTTCATTCAGTTGATGGTTTTCTTTGCTGTAAAGTATCTTTTTAAGGGCATGAGCTCCCATTTATTCATTGCTGTTGGTGCTAAAATTCTCGATCCATTCGAAGTTCAGTTTTGTGCAGATAAAGATCCAGCTTCATTTTTCTACATGTAAATATCCAAATTTCTTGCACTATTTGTTGAAGATCCTATCTCTTCATCAGTGTGTATTTTTGTCATTCTTGTCAAAATCAGGTAGCTATAGTTGTATGGATTTCTATCATGGTCATCTGTTCTATCCATTTATCTGCTTTTGTGCCACTGCCAGGCTGTTTTTATTACTGTAGCCTTATAGTATAAATTGAAAGTAGGTGAGGTTGTGCCTCCTCAGTATTCCTCTTGTTCAGGATTGCTTTAGTCGTCCTGGGCCCTTTGTGCTTCCATGTGACTTTTAAGATTTTTTTTCCTATTTATATGAAGAAAGGCCTTGGAATTTTGTTCGAGATTGAATTAAATCTGCAACTGTTTTTGGTAGAATGACCATTTTCACAACACTAATTCTTCCATGATCATGGGAGGCCTTTTCATCTTCTGTTGCATTCCTCAGTTTCTTTCTACAGTATCTCAAGGTTTTCACTATAGAGGTATTTTATTTATTACTTACTTATTTCTTATTTTTAACAAAAATAAAATGTATACATGCTTTCTTATTCTCTGCTTGGGTGTTTTTTTTTTGTTTGTTTTAGGTGTTTGTTTTTATAGAACAGTTTTAGGTTCAGAGAAAACTTGAGAAGAAACTACAGCAATTTCCCACACAGCTCTGGTTTTGCATAAATATAACTCCCCTTATGGTTAATCTTTTCCCAGAGGGGTTCATTTGTTAAATTCGATGAACCTGTCTTGGCATATCATTATTGCTCTAAGTCTACAGTTGATAAGGATTTAATTCGGTGTTTTACACTCTCCAGATCTAAGCAAATATATAATAATACATGTCTGTCATTATAGTATCATATACAGTATCTTTGATATCCTAAAAATTCACTGTGTTCTGCTCATCCTCTCTATCTCCAATTCTTGACAATTACTGGTCTTTTTATTATCTACATAATTTTGACTTTTTTCCAGGATATCATATAGTTTAAATGATAAAAGAATGATCTCACCAGAAGGGGAGGGCATATAGTCTGGCAGATAAAAAGTAATCATTTTGCAAATGGGTGATTGACCCCTCCCTCACTGAGGTTTCCTACTTTCATTACATCTACCCTTGAATGTGCTATCATAACAAGACTCCAGTTTAACAGCTTTTTGTCTCTGACCAGGGGGTGATATACAGTGCCCATCAGGATGGAGTGAAGGGCATTGCAGGAGCAGCAAAACTGCAAAAGAAAATCAACAAACCACAATCCAGAACTTCAGAGACTCTATATCAACCACATAGAACTAGGCCAGCCTAATCTCTCCCCATCCTGAAGCTCAGGGACATTTGCGGAAGAGGGGGCAGTAAGATTGTAAGAGCAAAAGGATGGGAGGAGCAATGATTTGCAAGATTCTCCACACTAATTAGGGCAGAAGCAATCATAATAGGACTTTGCATGCCCTGCGCAATGTCCAACACACTATTGACCTCACAAAGTCTAGCATCTGCTAAAGGCACCAAGATCCTTGGAGGCAAGGGATTGACAGCCACAGTAGTGTTCCTATGCTTAAGGGGAACACAGGAAAGGGTTCAGGGAAATGCCACTGGGTCCTTGCACTTCATCGGAGAGGAGGACCCAGAGGAGAGTCAGGCATACACACTAAAGGACTCTCTGGGAATTGGGGGGGGAGGCACTGGGGGATGGGGAGGGAGGAGAGGGGGACGGGGGTTCGGAGGGAGGAGGAGGGAGGGAACTGGTCTACCTATTAAGTTTGTATGAGCGGAAATAATAATAAAAAATGTATAAAAAATAAAAAAATTTAAAAAATCTCCTAAAAATGATAAAAGAATGACCTCTGTAGATTGACTTCCTTTTCATAATTTATAGGGTTTTTTGGAAACAATTGAGATTATATGTTACAGAAAATATGCTTATCTGGGCTTATGGTTCTGGATGTGCTAGCACATGTTTGGCTTACAGTGAGGACCTTGGGCTGCATAAACTGATGTTATAAAAGTAGAAGTGAGGGGTGAGTTTTGGGGAGATGGTTCAGAGGTTAAAGCCTTTGTCTCTCAAATAAGGACCTGAGTTTAGATCTCTAGATCACAAGTAAAAAAATTCCTAGTGTATGTGGCAGTGGCCCTCAGTTCCAGCCCTGGCAGGTTGAGCTTGGGAAACCCCACAACAAAGCAATAAGGAAGTTGAGCAATCCAGGACGATTCCTGCTGTCAACCTTTGAACCTCTAAAGACATAAACACTCAAGTGTTTTCTTAAACATACCCAGGAACACACACGTATACTTACCTACATACAGCCATATGCGAACACACATATATACATATATACATACACACATGAAAATAAAGAAAAGAAAGAAAAAAAAAGTAGAATGGCAAATGGTGGTTGCAAAGAGATAGCATGGAGAGAGAGTCAAGAGCAGAAGAATAGCATCCACAGGCAAACCGCCTGTCTATGAGACAGGTCAGGCATGCTAGAAACGCGTGCAGCTGGACTTTCTGTGTGACATCCCACTCCCATAAAACTAGCTCCCTTTCTATCTTAATTTCTTTCTAAGGCTATGTCCCAAGCCCCTCTTAAATGGCCTGTATATTCCTGACACAGTCATACTGAAGAATTCATCCTTGACATGAGTTTCACTGGAGAAAAGATGTATTCTGCTGCTTCTGATAGTAATATTCATTTCATTTCCTGTCATAACTTTTCACTTCTTGACAGTTCATTTCTTTTTCATATTAAATTATATCCTATCATCTGGATGCCCCACATTTTGTTTACCTAATCACCTACATACATTTGGATGGTCCATGTTTATTTATACATTCACCATATCTTGGTTGTTTCCAAAGTTTAAGTAGTTATAAATTAAGCTTCCATGAGCTTCAGGGTTTTCTGTGGATATAAACTTTTAACTATTTTAGGTAGATATAAAATTATTTTGCTTTTTATATAAAAGTAGAGCAGTGTATGCAACTTTCTTCACTTTGTTTCTTTCATTTTAAGGCCTGGAGTGATATGAAAATCACTTCAGACAGGTTTTTAAAAATCCTCCTTGATTTCTAAGGGCATGTATTGCTTCACCATATTTTGTAATACTTTTAGGGGAGACTTAGCCCATTCCTAAAGTTTTGCTCTGGCAAGTGATCTCTCAGGAAATACATTGCTCATATTGGGAGACCATTTCTCTAGCTTGGTATTTTTAAGAATGTGTGGGTCAACCTTTAGGGTAAGGCTCAGGAAATGTGATTATTAAATTAAAGGCTTTTCCAGCTTTTTTTCACTCTGTGTGAATGTTTTCTCTTTATTTTTCAGGCAAAAGATTGTTTGGTTATTTAATTTGCTTATTTGTTTTGCTTCTGTTTACATTGGAGGGAGAAGAGAATACAAGACTATTTGTAAACTTGTCAAGATAAAGACAATGGGAGGCCAGGCATAAGTGAAATAAACCAGAGGTTTAACACAATCTAAGCAGTTGACATTTATCTGACATTCTCTATGTACAAGATTCAGAGAAAGTACTGAGCGGACACTTGCTGTAGTCATAGCTATTCTAGTCACCACCACAAGTAGAGTTCATTTCCTAAGTGAGGTGACAGTAACATCCCCACTATAATTATAGGGAAACCAAAATTTGGGGTGTTTAATGATAAGTCTATGCCCAAAGTGCCATTCAGCTGCATTCCAGCTGAGCAGAACTATTACGTGTGCCAGGGACTTAGTCTCCATGTCTGTGGCAAGGGTGGTACTTACAACACTGGAGCAGAGTCTAGGAGCATCTCACACAGGCATCATCAGCTCAAGCAGGATATTTTTTAACTTTAATTTGTTTATGGTTTTTATTTTTAGTTTATTAATTTTGGGTGTGCATACACGCATAGTCCATGGATTGACATTTGGTGTCTTTCTTGATTGCTCTCCACTTTATTTTTTGAGACAGAAACCCCCCCCCTTTGAAGCTAAAGTTCATCAGCTTCGATACAGTGGCTACCAACCAGCTTCAAGGCTCTTTGCCGTGCCAGCACTAGGATACAGGTGTGCACCTCCCGCCTTACATTTTACACAGGCATTGGAGATACAAACTCTGGTAACTGTTTACTAGGCAGGCACCTTGCCATTGGAGCCGTCTCCCAGCACAGGGACCTTTGTAGAAACACAGCATCTCAGGCTCATCTTCACACTCAGAGCTTGTCAAGAAAAGGTGGGTCGTTAGGACCCAGCAGCCCTCTGGTTGACTCAAGTCATGCTAGTCAGAGTAATGGCTCAGAGCATGTCTGCTTCCCAGGATTGGCTGCTGGTGCTGCAGATAACCATGCCATTTAATTTTTACTTATGTACTCTATCTGAATTCCTGTTCACTTATCTATGAATATTTGTGCTTGGGACTAGCGAGATGGTTCAGATGTTAAGCAACAAAAGACCTGAGTTGAGATCCCAGATTTCATGTAAAAGTGTCAGGCAGAAGTGGTAGTTACCAGAACTTCCGGCCCTAGAAGAGAGATCCTGGAAAAGCCCCAGAGCAAAGCAATAAGAAGGTAACGCAATCCAGGATGATTTCTGATATCATCCTGGGCTTACACAGGTACACACAATGTCCTCTTCTACACACACACACACCTTATACCCCACACCCACACACAATGTACACATCCACGCATGCCTACACACACACACACACACACACACACACACACACACACACAGAAGTGTGCCTGCTTCTTTGACATTGCCTCGAAGGCTAAGTTTTATGAGTGTGTGCAGAGCACACACACCAAAGTCTGGCACATACTGAGCCCTGTGGTGAGTACTTCACAACTATTTGTTAAACAGAATTAAGTTGTTGGGGGAGTTTAGGTAATGTATGTAAATCATGCTTGGCTTCACAATAACTGCTCAGCAAATATTCACAATTATTGTCATTAGTGGCAGCAATGTGCTAATAACTTGCTTTTCAGTTCCAGAGCCCAGCAGGCCTGGACGAGCCAGGCCTCCACCCCATGGAATTAGTCTGCTGTCCACGGGAGACACAGATGAAAAGGCCACACTGAGCAAGTGGGTGTCACACAGAGAAAAACCCAGGAGCCCTGGGCACTTAGTTGCAAGGAGCCCAGGTTGAACCCAAAGGGAGGCTGTCAGGATGAGAGAGTTAGCCAGGAAGGAGGCTGATGGCCTGCCGGGTCACAATTGGAAGGGGTACACCATTTCAGCTGGAAACACTCAAAACATCATTATTTTGAAATTGCCAAGCAAATTCAATGGCTGACGTTGCTGTGCTAATGTGTTAGTAATAATTCCACAGTTAGAGACAAGCCTGGGATGTTAGCATTGAGGCCACTTAAATTTTAAAGAGTCATTTTGTGGAAAGTTTTAATTAGCTCTGGATGGTAACTAACATTCTCTTTAAAAACTATGGTGGGTGCCTGATTAGATTGGGTTTCAGAGATGGAATGAAGCTGGGTTTTATTCACTACTCTGCTGTTGGGTTCAAACTGTTCATCTTTTCTGGGTGGGCCTGTACATGAACTCAATCTAGCAGACACTCTGGAAAATAGAGAATCCATGCTTGGTTTTCTCTAGTCCTCTATGTAAGGAGAAGGGGAGGCAGACATTAATAGAAGGAAGGCTCTTTGACTCCACAGTCTCTATTACCATTCAGCAGTGGCTGGTTCCCCTTCCTCCAAGAGCCCCACGGACTTGGTAGCTCTCAACAGTCAGGAAATATTCCAGATCTATGCTGCCACTTCCTGCCTTCCCTTCTAAACCCTCATCTTGATGGAGTCCAGCTGATCACCCTCTTTCTTGGAGGACTGACCTGGTTCCCTATGATCCACTGGATTAAGGTGACTTTATGCTAGAAAACTGACTTTCATTGTAAATTGTATTATGCAGGATTATTAATCTCCCAGACTCAGTTTGTCATCTATAGAAGGTAAAGAAGGTAATCATCTAACATTGTTACCATGTGAGCATAAAATAATCCATTGTCTTGAAGATAATAAGTGATCAGACAGTACTCATCAGTCTATCACTCCTAGTCACTCTGACATTTAATTCTGTTCTGCCTGGGTTCTCCCTGTTTATTTTATAGACCCTCTCTTCAGCCCCTGGAGTCAAAGATTTGACTGACTTCTTTGAAATCTTGGACCTAGTGCTCTAGTGTGACAATCAGAAGTTCTCGTTGAGCAGCAGACCTGCATCCATCTCCCTACACAGCACCTCTGTCACATTGTTAAAGGTTGAACTTAGATACTACTGGTCCACGAGGCTTGGGCTCACAATGGAGCAGCGTGAAATGCCTCTGCTGCTATAGCACTTAGAAAGACAAACAATCAGCCAAAATTGAGAGGTTGGTCTTCCTTCCATGAGGGCACAAAGGGGCATGGTTTATCTGTATCCTGATGATGACTGCTGCACAAGGATCAAGATGCTGCAGACAGACAGGGATTAAATGAGTATAATGGATCTCACTTACTCCTGTGAGTAGCCATGAGGGAGCCCATGGACATCAGACCACAGGCAGCATGGTTGCTCCAGGCAGCCACTATGAAGGGACCACTAGACTTTGGCTGGCAAGGTAGTAAAAAGGGTAAATCACAATGGGGCTGGAGACAGATATACAGCATCAAAGCTCCATTCTGGTTAGTATCTTTGAAAGGGCTAGCTGATCTGTACTGTAGAAGAAGTATCCTTGTCTTTTCTCCCCATGGGGAGTTATCTCACTCTTCATGACTATAATAAATGTTGTCTTTTTCATATTGAGCTGATAAATCCTTAGCTGAATCTAAAGCTCTTTTTTAAAGAATTTGAATTCTGGGCCCCTGCTTTGTGCCAAGGATATAGTGGGTAAATTACAATGAAATATATAAAAGAAAGCCTTCTGGTCTGGGCAGATAGCTCAGGGCTTAAAGTCTTCGTCTTGCAAGAAAAAGGATGTGAGTTCTCATTCCCGGATCCTATATAAAAATGCCTAAAAATGCCAGATAGAAATGGTGGTGGTCTTCAATTCTGGCCCTGGAAGGTAGAGCCTGAGAAACTCCAGAAGAAAGCAATAAGGAGATAGAGCAATCTAGAAAGCTTCTCAGTGTCACCCTTTGGTCTTCACAGGCACATACACTCAAGTGCCTTCTGGTATAAACACACACACACACACACACACACACACACACACACACACATACACACACACACGAAAATTTTTTAAATTATCAAAGCCAAGATTTGAGTTTCAAGCTTTAAGATCTGCTAGTCTATTTATATTGAACAAGTCACTTCTTTGCCTAGGCATGGCTCCTTATCTGTGCAATGAGCATAGTAAGACTTGTTTTCCAGCTTTGGGGCTTCTATATGTGTATAGAGGAAGTTTCTTTCTCCTGAACAGTAGATATTGTTCACATTGGTGACTCTCACAAAGACTTTGTTGAAAAGATCCAGTAAGTTGCTTAAGGAATGACAAACAAAATCTAAATGACTAAAACTCTATATTTCCCAGCTAATTTAGCCCTGCCATCTTTAGCTAATTTAATCAGTCCTCATTCACCAATGGATAAATTGTCTTCATCATAGACTTAACCATGCAGCTAATATGGTTTTGAGATAGATTGATTAACCAAGCCCTAATTGAAGCTAAATAAATGAGATGATTTCTAGAAGTTAAGAAGTCCAGCCAGTAGTTCAGGAATGGTAAAATTACCTAGCATATTTAATAGTATTTCAACAAATGCTGTGTGTGTGTGCATGCATGCATGCGTGCGTGCGTGCGTGCGTGTGTGTGTGTGTGTGTGTGTGTGTGTGTGTGAGTGTGTGTGTATACCAAGGTTAGGACTATAGCTTTTGCTGAAGTTGGATATTAAGCAAATACCAACTCAGCTGCAATCATCTAAGGCAAAAGTTATTAAAATTGATTACAGTGAGGCTTAAACTGAGCAGGGAGTTTAAGATAAGACAGGGACCAGAAGCCAAAGTGAAGGATCCCCAGGGAGTCCACAAGATCTCAAACCAAGAGAATTAAACATTTTTACCCAGTAACAAAGGTGGACAATGAGCAGGAGGGAAAAGACTCAAACCAGGTGCAGTCAGGCATATGTGTGACAGGTTAAGGATCTGTCTGGATAAGTACCAAAGAGAGAAGACCTGTCTGTAGGTTTCCTTTACATCCTATTTATGGAAAGACACAGTCATGCTTGTATAGATGAAATAACAGTATTTTTAGTGATCAATCAGGCCACAGATTTGCTGAAATCAACATGAAAGCTACATTGTCCACTTAAGTGTGAAGCAGTGAGTCTCTTTGTCCTCTGTGATAAAAATATGCAATTGCACAGATAAACAAATATGTATTTTTTTCTTGATTTTAATTGTATCTCAGCACTTGTGCCTGTTGCCTAATTTTACCACATGACATATTCTGCCTAGAAGTATCTCATTCATGTGCTCAGCTTCTGAAGCAGGATTTCCTGATAGTGACCATGTCTTCAAATTCTCAGGGTTGCTATGTTCAGGCTAGCTGAGGGCTTATGTCCACTTATTGTCCAATTGTAGTCAGAGTTTTTACTCTTTTCTTAGTAAAATTATTCATCAATGTTCTCCTAGATCGTGATTTCCTTGTAAACTCTGGAAAGTATGACTGGAACAATTGAAGCATGTGATGACATTTTTGTATCAGTGTCACATAAATGAATAAGTGAAGGAGGGGCTGTCCAGATAGCTGAAAAAATTCTTTTTGTTATACCTTTCAGAATAGATTAGTATTTGAATTAATGGGCTGAGTAAAGGTGGCTCTTGTAATGTAGGTGGGCATCACCCAATCTATGAGTATCCAAGTAGAACAGGAAGGGGAAAGGCAAATTTACTCTCTGACTTTGGGCTGGGCTTTTCACCTTTTGGTGCCCATGGATATTAAATCTCCTGGTTCTTGAACCTTCAGACTTCAAACATGTTGTATAACAATGGCTCCCCTGGTTTTCAGTTTTTGGGGGAACGGTGCTCTTAATTTTCTTGGGTTTCTAGCAGACAGACAGCAGCAGCAGATGATCTTTTTCCACATGTTTACATGACTTGTACTTATTCTATTTTCTGAAGCTAGATGTAGGTATCAATTTGGCAACTGAAGGCTGAGCTTTGGGCATATCTGTGAAGAACTGATGGCTCTTGCAACTCCCAAGCAAGTCTTCTAGATGATTGATGTGGGAAGGCCCAGGCCATAGCAGGTGGGACCACAGCCTGAGCGGGTGGATAAGATGAAGGGAGCTGGTTCAGTAGTTTGGCATACTTCGTCATATTTTTTCAGACTTGCAGTCTGGCAAGTGAGATTAGCTGCATTTCAGCAATTCTGTGGACATGTGTGTCCAATTCCCTCAGCTACTGGTGTTAATAAGAACTCTCCTGTCAGGCTGGACTATGAACTGCAATGGAGAATCATACGCAAAAATATAACCCCCTTGTTCCACTAAGCTGTTTAACTGTGAATTTATTGGCAACATGCAGGCAAACCACAACACTTTACTAACACAGGAAAGGGCACTTTGTGTTTCCACTGACTGGTTTTAAATCTGCACTGATCAACTTTATCCACTGTCATGAACACACAAGACCAAGAGTGTGAACAGATAGGCATTAGCTCACTTCTTTGTGAACAATTTATATATTCCAGCTTTGGTCTTTCAGTAAATTTTCTTACCACATTATTTTTTATCCTGTGATCAAATACCTGAGAGAAACAATTGAATAGGGGGACAATTTACTTTGGTAAATGCTTCTGAAGGCTTCGATCTGTCCTGCTACAGAAGTCTTGGTAGGGCAGAGCAGTTCATAAATTGTAAGAAGCAGAGAGAAAGAATGACTTCTTTGCTTTTCCCCTTTATCTCATTGATCCTCTTGACCTATGGCATTGGGCAGATACCCTTAGAGACATACTCATAGATATGCTTTATTAATGTCCTAGACATTGCTCAACCTAACCAAGTTGATAGTCAACATTAACCACCAGCTCTTGTCTACTTGACACTCACCTCTCCTTAAACCATAATACCACATTAGCTAACAAAGCCTATGCTCTCTTTCTCTCTCTGCAATGTATACATGTACATGCATCTGTATGCACACTTTGCAGACACGTACATGTCATGGTATGCACATGAAGGTCAGAGGACTACATCAGGTGTCTCCTGTTGCTTGCTGCTGCATATGCCAAGCTAGCTGATGCTTTAGTTTCTAGATATTTTCCTATTTCTACTTCCTGTCTCCATATAGGAGTGTGGAATCATAGATTCTCTTACTGCAATTCAATTTTTACATGAGTTCTGGGGAGAATGACTCCAGTCTTCACAGTTGCACTTTTACCTCTGAGTCTTCTCCCCAGGTCCCCATACAGTATTTCTGTACCTCATGTTTTCAGTTCCTGCTATTTAAAGGAAGCAGTGGTCTGTGGGATGTCAAGTTGCCCCATCTTCAGTTCTAGAAATCAAGGCTCTACAAAGCTTTGAGTTTAGGAAAATCCCACTGAAAGTACTGTGAAGAAATTGGAAATGTTATCCAGCAGTGTTTCAGAACCTAGTTAGTTTTTGGACACATCTTTAATGCTCTTAGTGTTTGATCTGTTATGGTTCATTGGGAATGCTGGTGATCACAAACTAAATCCTGGATCCCAGTGCTGAGTACACTTGGAGAACTGGGGGACCTTTAGGAAAAGGTGAGAGAGGACCTTAAGCACTGTTGTCTTATGTGAAAGAGATAATTTTACTTCTTGAGTCTCACTTTAAAAATGTCATCATCATGTCCACATGGTCATCATTAAAAATGTAGATCATTTGCTTGACTAAGCATGCTTACTCCTGGATTAGAGTGACAGAGTAGATCATAACTGTGCTCCTGACCTATGTCACCTCTGAAAGTCACTGAGGGAAATGTTTGTGTTCTCACTGAGGCAGGATGAAGCAGAAGGTAAAGAAGTCCTCGGTTTGGAATCTTACTGAGAGTCAGAAACAGGACAAGTGAGAAAATGTCATTGGCCTTCAGCGCCCAGGCAGGGTGGTTCACTCTCATAGTTGTAGCGCTTGGGAAGTAGAGGCAGAGGATCAGAAGCTCAAGGTCATCCTTGACTATATAATGAACTTGGCTCCACGAAACTGTCTTAAGAAGAAAAAAGGAAATGCCTACAGAGATAGTGTTTGTTTTCCTAAAAATGTCTCAAAAAAGGATGCTAAAAACAACTGCTTGCTCAGAACCACAGTGTTGGTGATTTCGAGTTTCACTTGTCTGTCTCGTCCCTAAATCCGAACAATGCACCTTGTTCTATTTGAACACCTGGTTCCAATTAGTCGAGCTGTTTGGGAAGGTTATGGAGCCTTCCTGGAGGAAGTGGGCCACTGGGGACAGGCCTTAGCCCCTACCTCCTTTTCAGTCTCTGCTTCCTGACTGCCCAGGTGACCAGCTAGCCTCCAGTCCATGTGGTCATGTCTTCCCTGGCCGTGGTGAGCTGTATCCCCCAATAATTCTAAGCCCAAATAAGTCTTTCCTTCTTAAAGTTGCTTTGGTCAGCTCTTTTGTCACAACATCAAGGAAAATCCTGGATACACACCTCAGAAACCCATGTATAAGATTAAAAAAAAGTGAACCGCTTACATATTCTTAATTTTTAATCTTTTATTAAATTTTAAGCTTTGTTTAATTTTAAAGCTTGTTAGAAATTATACTCTTGGAGCAATGTAACTTAGAAAGACACAAATAATATATATATATGTGTGTTTATTATATATAGTATAGATAATAATATGTATAATATATTATTATTAACATTATTGATAGATAATAATATATAATATATAATATACATGTGTCCATTGTAACAATACTTAAATGGGAATTTTTCAAGAAGCCCAAGTTCCTTTCTTCTCTGAACCCAGACCCAGACCTGGACCAAGGCTGACTCTCTTTGATATCAATCAGGATTCAGCCAAGGGCAGTGCGAAAAAGTAAAACTGAAAACAACAAACCATAATTCACAATACCAAAAACCCTACATTATTCACCTAGAAACAGACAGCCAAATGTCGCCCCATTCTAAAGCTCAGGGAACCTTGCAGAAGAGCCTAAAGATGGGGAGGACCAATGATATGCAAGATACTCCACACAAGTTAGGGCTGCAGTAGCCAGAATTGGATTTTACCTGACCTGTACAATGACCAACATATCATTGACCCCCCAAAGTCTAGCATGGATCATGGGGAGAAGGCTCCAGGCAGTAGGATCCTTAGAGGCAAGGGATTATACAGTCATAATAGAGCTCCTATACTAAAGGGGAGCCCAAGAAGGGGCTCCTACCTATGCCACTGAGTCCTGAACTAGGGTGGAGGACTCAGAGGGAGGTTTGGGATTCATATAAAAGGATGCTCCAGGGGATGGGAAGAAGGAAGGGGGAAGCACTGAGAGAAGAGGGAAGGAGGGGGTGAAAGGAAGGGGGAAAGGAGGAAGAGTGCAAGGGGGGATGACTGGGGAGGGGAGGAGGAAGGGAGATGATGGAGGAACCTATTGAGCTTTTTTGCTTAGGAAAAAAATAAATAAAATGTGGGAGAAAAAAAAAAGAAACCCAAGTTCATGCTGTAAGTGCTGTAATACTTGTCTTATATGTCTTTTGATCTAAATATTATTATTTATTAGCTTTGCTTCAGTCTAGCATGTACTAAAAATATTTTCTATGAGCTTTACCTAAGTAGAGGTTTCTAAGGAGGAAGAAAACTCCTTAGGCTTCTGGTGTCACTGCTGGACTGAATTTCTCAGCATTGCAGACCTTAGACACTGGTCACAGAACTATTAATGATATCTATTAATAATATGAAATGGGAATGAACTTGGGTCTTTTAAGGTACCTATCACACATGGGAATTTAAAGAATAGAAAAGTCTGCAGCACAATATGTACTTGAAGGTTATACTCTGTGGCCAGCCATTTTGAATCTTCTTATACACCTCGACTCTTACATGTGGTAGTAAAAGTAGTTACACACACAAGACTTGTCCCCTTTTTTTGCTTATTATTTAAGTTGATTTGTGATGGTTGCCTCACAACTGTTGAAAACCACACAATAATTCAGATTCTCAGCTTGTCTACTTTTAATCTAAAGTCTTACAATACATTTTTAGAACAAGTATGCTTAGAAGTAAGTTTTTGACATTTTCAAATATTAGGATATGAAACATTTTTGTTTTTTATCAAATGCACAATGGCAGAATTTACCCTTAATTTCAAGAAGACTCATTAAAAAATTTTCTTCTGGAAACATCATTATTAAGAGTCAAAGTGGTCATGATTAGTCAAGCCTCACAATTAAAATCTCGTTTGATGAACTTTTGAAATAAAATGTCATTATTGTCTATAAACCTCCATCTGATATGATAATGAAGCTCTCAATTCCTTTGTTCTTCACACAAAAGATTAATAATCCTAGTTCATGTTTTTTTAAGTATAAACATCTGCAAGGGGCATATTATATAAGCCATATATAACTCAACTTTTCTAACAAGATAGAGCAAGAAACAGATTTAGACATATGTTTTATGGCTAGTTATCATTT
Organism: Typhlomys cinereus; assembly: GCA_023101885.1. Classification (NCBI taxonomy): domain Eukaryota; kingdom Metazoa; phylum Chordata; class Mammalia; order Rodentia; family Platacanthomyidae; genus Typhlomys; species Typhlomys cinereus. The sequence continues at coordinate 2,470,332 of JALPQD010000247.1, forward strand.
TCCTTACAATAATAGTTCATGCTGATTATCTTTCTTGAATTGATTACATTTGCAATAAATTATTATCTTTATTATTATTGCTAGTTCCAGGCAAATGTTCATAAAATAAATGCTGGCTAGTCTAAATGACCTTGCACAGAATTAGTCTTTTGGATATAAGCCACATTGAGGACATAATTGTTGTGATCAGATGCTTTCCTTTTAATAAGTGCTGCTTCTTCCAGCTGCTGATTTAGATATTTGGAATATTGGCATTAAGACTATATTGGAACCTGTTGCATAAATGCTCAGGTTTTTGTAGACCATTGTACATAGTTGTCATGCCTTTGACTTGGGAGACTTTGACTTGTTTCAAGATGGTGAACTATCATGGAAGCTGTTGTGGTTTGAAAAGTCTCCTGTACTTGTATAACTCTTAGGAGGTGGAGGTTGATGAAAGGAACATATCACTGGGGGTCTTGAGGTTCTTTAGCACGGTCCATATCCTGTTACTTTCTCTCCCTTCCTCTCCTTCTTGAGTTTGGCTGCCTTCTCCTTTTCCCACCATGCCTTCTCTATCACTATGGAGTCTATCCCCCTGGAACTGGAAGTAAAAATTAAATATTTTCTCCCTTAAGTTTTTTTTTTGTCAGATTAGTTCTTATTTTATCTCAGTAACAGAAAAGAGCTAAAGCAGAAGCTCAGGATTTGTTGATACTTCTTTTGCTTACAAAGACACATATCTAAAAAGTAGTGGTAGACTGAGGCAATACTTGGTCATTTCTTTATATAAATTCTCATGAAAGTCATGATATTTATGATGAAGTAGGTTTTCTTATAATTTTAATTTAAATTTACTTATTATGATGTCTAATGTCACATTTGCATGACCACCTGAGAACTAAGATCAGCCGAACTCACTTATTTGATCATCACCACTGAGAGAGCGTTTATGAAGATCCCCAGAGCTAATAGTATAGGTGAATATTTACTGCAGACACATCCTTGCAGGCAGTTTCTGGAGAAGCCACTTAGCTTCCTTTTAAATTGTGGTTGGAGAAGCACCTAAAAATAATAAAGCAATCAAGTTCAAGAAGGATATGCATTACATGTCTGGAGCTACTCTCAGCAAAAAGAGTTTCAGATTCTAATATTGATTAGGTCTTACCTTTTACCCCTAAAATGCCTACACCAGCACAGCATTCAACAAGATAGGAAGCATTCATAATATGCCAGACTCTGCAGGATAGTTGTGAATAAAACATCGACTGCTCCTGAACAGCCTGGGGAGAGACAGTAAAAAGGTAATGACAACACACGGTTATCATATGGTTATGGGGGGATGGAAACATTTGATTGCAGAGAAGCATACCTAGACCTGAAGGAAGTTATGGAAGCATGCCTACAAAAAGTGACATCCAGGTGGAGTCCTGAACACTATGTAAGAGTTAAGGGCTGGGGAGACATATAGAGAGATTGCATCCAGGTGTACAGTTAATGTCCGAGGCAAAAAGGTCGTCAGCACACTTACACAGCTGCTGAGCATGTGGAGGTAAAAGTTTGCATTCTCTGAAAAAGTAAAGAAGTCCCTGCAGGGTATTAGAAGGGCAATAATGTCACCAGATATGTGTTTTAGAAAACATACCTTTGTAACAATGTGGCAAATGGATTGAAGGAGATCAAGGAGACCCATTAATATGCTGAAAATGTAATTGAGGACTAGGGATAAGGCCCAATCACTTCTGCTTTTGCACATTTCTTGCCAGGGAAAAACCACTTTGGGAGCCAAGTTAACACTTCAAGAGAATTTTCAGTTATTCTGAGCAAAAACATAATCTACTTGAGATGAGAAAAATGCTGTTTGCCGTAGTTAAAAAGTGCTCAATTGCTAGTTCTCTGGGAGAAACTACTCAGTTTGCTAAAATTTAAATATCCACAGAGTAAAAACAAAGACAGCTAATAAGAAATGTGTCACTGAAATTGAACAGAAACGAGAAAGGACCCATTTCTTGTTCTTTTTATCTTTTCAAAAGCATGGCTCCCTAGCAATTTAACAGTAATATCATTCATCCTTTGTATCATTAGCATTTGGGAAAAAGCCCAAAACTGTCACTATGAGACAAGCAACATGTAAAAACTAGATATGCAGTTTGGGGAAATTAGAAAATAAAACTCTTAAAGAGGAGGATTGAATGTTCCATTAAACATAAAGATGAGGCTAAAAACATCGTCTCTGGCTTCAAGCATTGTAGAATACCCAAATGCTATCATAAATTAAGTTTTTCTTTTTGCATGTTCTGTGGTGCAAAAACTAATTACCCTGACAGCCTTGTGCTTATAACACTGAGACCATTGATGTGGGCAGACAGAGCAAGAGATAATTTTGATACAAACACATATTAAATCAGGTATCAGTTTTTAAATGAAAGATGATAATAATCATTTGTTCATTTGCTTTGAGTACACATTCAGTGATACAAGTATAAAGCATGCAAGGAAATGGGTCAGATGTAGACATCAGGTCAACCTGATGTGGTTCAGGTTCACAGCAAGGTTGAATGTAGTCTAAATTCTAAAATGGGAATTTCTTGCCATGGACTTAAATGGGAAAACCAAAATGTACAGTAGGAAGTACTTGGGTTGGGGCTGTAGCTCAGTTGATTGAGTGATTGCTTATCATGCATGAAATCTTGAATTTAATCCCTAGCACCACAAAAGCGAATATATTACTAGGCTATGTGACAGTGTTGTCAATCTGACGCCTTGGAAACTGTTTTGATTGCTTTGGTGGAGGTAGGAAGATCAACCTACTGTGGACAGTCCTATTCCCTGTATTTAAAGTAAACTGGGTACTGACAAGCAAACAAGGGTGAATGCTCAGCTCTCACTGTGAGCAAGAGGTGACCAATTCCTTCACTCCCAATGCCGTGACTCTCCTGCGTGAGGGACTGGGATCCAGAGTCACGAGCTGAATAAAATCGCCTCTTCCTTAAGTCGTTAGGGTCAGATGTTAGGGTTAAAGTAATGAGTTATAACTAAAGCAGACACTGCTTCAGTGAATATGGGTGAGAGGAACAGAAAGGAGGAAGAGGAGGAAGAAAATGGTATCAACTACCATTCTTTTTTTTAATACATTTTTTATTATTTCAGCTCATACAAACTTAATAGGTACACCAGTTCCCTCCCTCCCTCCTCCTCCCCCCTGAACCCCCTGCTCCCCCTCCCCTCACCCCTCCCTTCCCATCCCCCCGTGCCTCCCGCCCCAATTCCCAGAGTCCTTTCTTGTGCATGCCTGACTCTCCTCTGGGCCCTCCTCTCCCGATGACGTACAAAGACCCAGTGGCATTTCCCTGAACCCTTTCCCGTGTTCCCCTTAAGCATAGGAACACTACTGTGGCTGTCAATCCCTTGCCTCCAAGGATCTTGGTGCCTTTAGCAGATGCTAGACTTTGTGAGGTCAATAGTGTGTTGGACATTGCGCCGGGCATGCAATGTCCAATTATGATTGCTTCGGCCCTAACTTGTGTGGAGTATCTTGCAAATCATTGCTCCTCCCATCCTTTTGCTCTTACACTCTTACCGCCCCCTCTTCTGCAAACGTCCCTGAGCTTCAGAATGGGGAGAGATTAGTCTGGCCTAGTTCTAGGTGTCAACTACCATTCTTGTAGAGTAGACATTGTGCCAGAGTCTATATACCTTAACTTAATGATAGATTTCATGTGGTAGGAAATATCGTATCAACTAAGGAAACTAAGACCTAAGAAAGGATCAATGATCGACTGTTCCCTTGACCACACTGATCACACTTGTACCTGATGAACTTCACAGCACACTTCATAGTTCCTTCTAGTTTACTATGTATTGAGGTTACAAGGGAAGGAGAGATAGGAGTTTTGCTCTTGACACTGAAGATTTCTTCAAGTCAGGGAACAAAACTATATGTACTTTGAATTCTGAGACCCTCCAGTGTATTCTTCAATCAGAAAGACAGAGGACAAGAAGCCCGAGGAGGCACAGACACTCCCCTGATGCTGTTACAGGATGAACGATTTACATAATAAGGGTTCCAGTGTTTCGGAACTGAGCTACCAATAGGCAGAGGATGGTTTCCTGGAAAAGGTAGGCATGTGCTGGGACACTGGACATAAGTTAAAAGAAAATCTTGAAAGAAACCATAGGATGGTCAAAGGACTGGTGAGGAAACAAAATCTGGAAAGCTGTTCTTGATTCCAGTGAAGGTAAGTGAGCTATAACCTGTTATACCTGATTTGGACCCAAGGTACAGAAACAAAGAACACGCTAAAGTTTTCTTCTAGAGATCATCTGTGCTGTAATAGACAAGCAAGGGCTGAATTCCCCTAGTCTCCATCCTTGGATAGGCACTGTCATAATTAGACACAGGTGTCAACTTGACGGTTGAAGGTTTGAGCTCTGGGGACATTTGGGGAGAATTAGTGGTTGAGTGGGGCCCAGAGCAAACCTGCAGGAGATTGTCTAGCTGATGGGGAAGGCCCAGTCTATGGTGGGTGGGACTAGGCCTGAACAGGTGAATAAAATACTGAGAGCTGGTTGAGGAAGGCAGCATCCTTCTGTGCACTTGGCCAGACATGCTGGTCTGGCAAGTAAGGATTGTCCATCTCTCAGCCATTATGTGGTGATGGTGTGGCCAGTTCCCTTGGCCCTGGTGTTGGTGCGTGCTTTCCCACCAAGCTAGACTGAGAACTGTAATCAGACTGTCAATAAGGAAATAAACCCTTGTTTCCTTAAGCTGTTTGATAGTCATTTATCAGCAACCATTCAGGTGAACTGCAACAGGCACAAAAGATATTCTCTTAATTTAGACAAATGTGATTTTAAATCTCCATCTGGCCCCACCTCAACTTCCAGCTTGAATGGATAGCTAAGGTATCTATTACTCTTTGAATATGAAACATCACCATAGGTTTATGCATGTACTGTTTGCTCTCCAGTTGTTGGTAGTATTTTTGAAGTTTCTAGAAATTTTAGAAGATGAGGCCTAGCTAGAACTAAGTCACTGCAGGGCAAGTTCTTGGGGGTATCTTATTCTCTCTGATTAGAATGATTGGCTCTACTCAGTGGGCTTGTCTCTCTATAGTGTTTTGCTCACAGCAAAGTCTGAAACATGGCTGAAGTCAGTCAGAAACCATGAACCAAAATAAGTATTTCTTTCTTGGGATCATTTTTGTAGGCCTTTGTAGACATCAGGTCAAAGATGAGCAGTAACTAGCACACTTTCTTTGAGTGTCCATTTTAAGGAAGAGTAAGTTTAAAGGAAGGAGTGGAAACTAGAATGTATTATCTATTTGGTGGTCATCATTATCTCCTCCCCATTTGAGATTACAGCCTTCCTTCCATTATTTGTTGAATACGTCAACATATAATCAATATCAGAAAGCCTTAGTTGTCTACACATGGCACACTGAAGGCACACTGAGGGCATGCTGAGGAAAGTTAGATAAAACAACGGGTAGATTGTGCAGCTATTGTTTCTGCTGTTGTGAGACAACACTCATTCATAAGCAACTTAAGAGAGAAAATGGAAGATGATTATACTTACGGTTCCAGAGGAGAGAGATAATCCATTCTGGTAGGAATCATATAACAGAAGGCATGGCTGAAGCTAGGTCTCCAAATCTCAAAGCCTACCCCTTGTGACATCCCTTCCTCCAGCAAAGTTCTACCTCCTAAAGTCACAAAAAAACTTAGCATCAGCATCAACTAAGAACATGATCACATGAGCCTGTGGGGGGCAATTCATATTCAAGCCATGACAGCGAGCTAATTGTCAAAGGTGAGATACAGGATTTAGAGACCATTGCTGTATTCTGGACATTGGATTTGATTACAGATGAGACGCAGGAACAAATTTGTTTTTAGAAAGGAAAGGAATAGCAAGGAATTCATGTGTTTTACCTTCTTTAATAAGTAAATGCATTGAGGGCAAGGTTGTGGGGGTGGCCTATAAAAATCAGAGCTATGTGACTGGAAGGAAAGTTACAACAGAATACCTAGGAGTAGATGACACTGTGCTGTACTCTATGTGGTGCTGTTTTCTTGCTCGGACAACTCATGGGAGAAAGTAGAAGAGCAAGCAGAGTCACATAGAAGAAAGAGGACATAATTGCTTCATGAGACTCTTATTTTCCAGTAATTTGCACAATCCTGAGTAATAATTCAAAGAAAAAGATATTAATCAATTCCTTAAGCTCCATTCCCACAATACAGGCATGTCCTTCCAAACTCTCCAAACACTGCTGCTACATTGAGCACTAAGCCTACACATGTGTTTTAATAGGGACAAATTTCATCAAGGAAAAATAGCTCTCTACATCTAAACTGGGTATTCTCAAGAACTCAGCTCTATCAGTAATAGTGGTGACCCCGTTGAAATAGGCCCCGGATTCCCAGATGAACTAAACTATTATGATTAAAAGATCACTGACACATATAACTTAGAGAAACAAAATTCATTCACCAAGTGCATCATCACAGCTTTGGAAATACTCTTCAGAAGACCTTGAGGAAACATAAAATTCCTTCCACCCTTTGCTCATTTCTGGGATGTGCAAACACTAGTCTGACTTCAGTGGGTTCTTATAAAGAAGGAGAAACCCTTCTTTGGCCATCTGAGAGAACTTAGCTGTTTACTGTCATCCCATAAAGCTTTGTTATAGTTTCACCATTATGTAGTCTGCTATTACCAGTGTTATATCTCCTAAAAAAAGAATAGTATGACTTCATTTGTGACAGAGCTAGGTATTATTTCAGTTGATGTAATGTCTTGTGCATAACTGGTATATAAAATTCTGGTCAAAATGAACAGAACTGGTAACAGCCAATAAAGATAAAAAAGGAAGAATAAACATTTCTCATCTACTTGCATGGGTTCATGCCTTCCTTCCTCTAATAATGAAATATTTGCCTATAGTTAAGACACTATGAAAAAGAAGTCAGTGGTATGAATCAGCTCAATAAATCATCTATACAAGTATTTTAGTTGCACTGCTGTTGTTCCTTTTCTTGATACTGAAATCAACAGAGGTTTAAGCACAACTAGAAATATAAAGATGATTACAAGAGTGAAGGAAATAGAAGCACCTGTGAAGGCCAATGGGAATCGGCAACTAGAGAGTGAAGATTAATTAATGTTTTCCTGTTAAACGTAATTATATTTTCTGCCACCATGAACTTTGAAGTCAAAATGTGAGTGGATAAAATAAAATAAAATCCTGGGGAATGGGGGGGCACTGGGGGATGGGAAGGGAGTGGTGAGAGGAGGAGGAGCAGGGGGGTGGGGGAGGAGGAGGGAGGGAGGGAACCAGGGTACCTATTAAGTTTGTATGAGCGGAAATAATAATAAAAAATGTTAAAAAAATAAAATAAAATAAAATAAATTTCTTTGAAATGTATTTTAATCAGTATTAGTACAAATTCTTGAATCAGTTGTTCATTGAAAAAGATCTACATATCTAATAATTATTTTGGTACAATTATTAATGCTAATTCTCTACTGAACACTGCACATCAAGTAATTTCCAGATGAGTAAAAGTTTATACATAAATGTTTACAGTGCAGAGGTACTTAAGGGAAGCTTAACCAATATGAATTCCCACAAAGCTGATCTTCACAAGTTTGACTTTGAAGGATGAACACACCAAAAAGATGTGAGGGAAAAGGTAGAATCAATCATATAAAATTACTTGTGCAGGCTCTCCCTACAAAAGACGTTAGGAGTAAATCTAATTGGGAAATAGAGAGACTTGGTTTACAACATATGGCGATGAACAAATTTAAGGGAGACTAACTTAAGGTAGGTATTCCAATAGTTCATAAGTGTGTAGAACATTCCACTTCCTGACCACACTAAAGTTGCAGCAAAATGGCAAACACCTATAAACATTTGCCAAGGAAGCTAGGTTATTACAGTCCCTGCTGCAGAAAAACAGCTTTTCTGGATAATGTTTGACTTTTTCAAGTTTGGTACATTATTAGACCTAGAAATTCCAAACTTAGGACTCTATCCTGTGAAATGGAAATTTCCCCAAGAACCACAGACAAAGGCCTACAGTGCATATTTACTGTTTGTGTGAGTCTGTGCCCAGTAAGTTCCTTTATTTTATCTAATGCCTAGCCATCTTTTGAAACAGAGACTGTTCTGCTCTACATTTTTGCTTGTTTGAAGGGAAAAGAGCCACCTAACTTTTGCAGAAAGATAAAAAAGGAAATATTTGCTGTTTAGGGATTGTTTTAATTGTGAAAAAGCACTAAAACAAGTTAAAGATCCAAGACAGGAATTTCTTAAGTCATGTCAAAATTGTGCAGTGGAATCCAGTCATCTTGAAAATAGAAAATGTGGAATATTCTAACACACAAAGTTGTCTGTGATCTGTTAAATGTGAGAAGATAGGTAGTAAGAGAATATATAATATCATCTAATTTTAAAATATGATCTGTATATTTACATGTACATACTACTATAAATTTCAAAGCATATACATCGAAATATTAATAGAATTTCTACTTGGGGGAGGAGGGTTGGATATGCCATTTGTCTCCCTCTTTTAGACATTTCTCTGAAGGAAGGAGGTCTGAGGAACAGTCCTTTGCACCTGTATTTTGTCTCTGGCTCTTTCCTTTTCTCTACATCCTTCATGTCATATGGTGTCATTTGCTGACACATCCCCATGCCATATTGTTTTTACCATAGGTCCAGAAACACACAAATTTACCGTGAAACAAAACCTCTGACACAGTGAGAAAATAAGTCTGCTCTCTTTGTAAGTTGTTCTGTCACAGCGACCAGATGAATTACTAGCAAAATAAACAGATCAAGAGAAACAGATTTCAGTGATAACAAGAAACAGATCTCTCTCTTTCTTTCTCTCTCTCTCTCTTTCTATAAGTGTGTTTGTATATGGTTGGTGTACATGAGTGTTATGGGTGTATGTAGAAGAGGACATGAGTAAGTATACCTGTGGATGCCCAAGGGTGACATCAGGAATCATCCAGGTTTGCTCTTCTGCCTTATTGCTTTGTTCTGGGGTTTCCCACGCTCCACCTTCCTGGGAATTACAGGCTGACACCACATTAGTCCTATTGCTTATGAAACAAAGGCTTTAACACTAAGACATCTCCTTAGTCCATTCAATGGTAGTTCTAAATGTTTTCTAAGTGTGCTAAATGTGACTAAGGAATGAAATACAGAGAGTCAACTTGTCAGGTCTGTGTGCTTCATGAGTGAACCACAAATACAAGGCTTTCTATTTGCTCATTAATTTCCTCCTGTACCTCTCTGTGGAACAAGGGATTCTAAACCTGAGTGTATCAGGCTTTACTTATATACATAAGTATTAGTAATACCCGTGACCTTGTCACTCATAAAAGTCCATGTATTTCTACATTGTGTTTATATTATGACTCTGGAGTTATAGCTGCTAGTTATGCTCTTTGATATTTTTATTTAATGCAGTTTTCAAGTATATATAAATCAATTGCATAACTTTAATTTGTTTATTTTTGTGTTTGTTTATTTTGAAATCGAGTCTTACTCAGGCTGATCTGGAGCAAACTATGAATTCTAAGCTGGCCTCCTGCACTAATTTCCCGAGTTTTGGGATTATAGGCATGCAACATTAAGCCCAGGATATCACATCTCAGAAAAATTTACTAGAAATTTCTCGATAACATTGTTATGCTTAATCCTATGTATCTAATTTTGTGTGGCTACAAATATGATTTTAAGAAAAAGTCCATAGAAGTCAACAGATTCTAAAAAGTTCTGTAGGGCAGGACAGCCTCAGGAGTCAGTCAGGTGTGGGGGTATGCACCTGTAATCTCAGCATCGATGAGTATAAGGAAGGCAGATTGAAAGTTCAAGACAAAGAAAGAAAGAAAGAGAGAGGAGAGAGAAAGAAAGAAAGAGAGAAAGAAAGAAAGAAAGAAAGAAAGAAAGAAAGAAAGAAAGAAAGAAAGAAAGAAAGGAGGAAGAGAGAAAGAGAGAAAGAGAGAAAGAGAGAAGAGGAAAGAAAGAGAGAAAGAGAGAGAAAGAGAGATAGAAAGAGAAAGAGAGAGAGAAGAAAGAGAGAAAAGAGAGAAGACGAGAAAGAAAGAGATAAGAAAAGGAAAGCAAAGAGAGAGAAAGAAAGAGAGAAAGAGAGAGAAAGAAAGAGAAGAAAGAAAGAGAGAAAGAAAGAGAGAAAGACACAGTAGTGTTCCTATGCTTAAGGGGAACACGGGAAAGGGTTCAGGGGAATGCCACTGGGTCCTTGTATGTCATCGTCATCGGAAAGGAGGGCCCAGAGGAGAGTCAGGGATGCATATTAAAGGACTCTCTGGGAATTGGGGCAGGAGGCACTGGGGGAATGGGGAGAAGGGGTAAGGGAGGGGAGCAGGGGGTTTGGGGGGAGGAGGAGGGAGGGAGGGAACCAGTGTACCTATTAAGTTTGTATGAGCAAATAATAATAAAAAATGTTAAAAAAAGAAAGAGAGAAAGAAAGAAAGAAAAGAAAGAAGAGAAGAGAGAAAGAAAAGAGAGAAAGGAAAGAAAAAAAGAAAAGAAGAGAGAAAGAGAGAGAAGGAAAGAAGAAAGAAAAGAAAGAAAGAAAGGAAAGAAAGAAAAAAGAAAAGAAACGAGAAAGAAAGAAAGAAGAAGAAAGAAAGGAAAGACCGACAGCAATGATGAAATGGCCCAGAAGGAAGAAAGAAAGGAAATGGAAGGAAGGCAGAAGAAAAGAAAAAAGAAAGAAAAAGAAAGAAAAGTAGTATTTATGAATTGGTCAATTCTGGAAGGGCCAGGATGAGTCTGACAAATAGCCACAGGGCTATTAATAAGGCTGTGGCACTTTAATGTATTTCTATTTTCTTCTCTCTTTCCGTGTCTACTTCCTGAGTGGCCAATTGTTATTCTGTCTTAGAAGTCAGTTAAAAAATATTAAGTTGAACATTTTTTAAGTGGCCATCTGTTTAACTGTGTTCAACGGGGGCTCTTTTCCTACTGATCTTTATGTAAATGAATTCTCCATTTGAACATCTGTTGAGTTTGCAACAGATACAAGGGCCATGGGATGGTCTTGGGGGACACAGTTAGCCCCTTGCACTTACGGAAAGCGCCATCTAACTTAAGAGAAAAGGGGTACATGGGGTGCAGAACTTTTTAGTTTCAAGAAGGAGTGCTCTCACACACTTCTGGAATAATGGGATTTCTGCGTTCTTTCTTTGTAGAAGTGTGTCTTATGTTTGCAGTGTTCTTAAGGAAACAACTTCAACACAAACATTCCAGCCACTCTTATCTACCTCACATATGAGTTTATTTTTTCCCTTTCAGTAGTACATACTCATATTTTCTACTGGCAGGTAGTGTGTACTTGCTTTAGTTTCATTACATGTTTCTGCAACAAAATGCCTGGCCAAAGCAAGTTAGTGGAGAAAGGGCTAAAGCGGTACCCAGTTCAGGTTATAGTCCCTCATCGGACAGGAGTCCCAGCAACAGGAATGTGAAGTAGCTGGTACGTTGCATCCACAGCAAGAGCAGAGTCCAATGAATCTGTGCATGTGTGCTTACTCATTCTCTCATCTTACTTCAGTCACAGTCCATCTGCCTAGGGAATGGTCCTACCCGCTAGCTGGGCCTTCCCATGTCAATAAATTTTATTGAGAGGCCAATTTTTTTAAGACTTAAGAAGCCAGTCTTAATCTGCAGAAAACACTTAGGTGTTTGCTTGGAAACTGTCTCATGGGTATCAAGCTGTGAACATCTCACAATATTCAATTATTATTAGCTAATAGATGAAGGAGTGGTGCATTCTAGTCTATAAAAGAGCTTCATACCTACTGATGACTGATAACTTGGGTTCTCAAAGTGAAGCACAAGTAACAGATTGCTACAAACAAGTTCCTAGGACTGATCCCTGGCTACAGAGTTAGCATCTCAGAGACAACCTTCAGTTTTGCACAAGTTGTTTATCTTCTTGTTTGGATGCACTTCATAAGTGATGTTATACACCTGAAAATGTTAGAATTCTAGTCTAGGCCTCTGGTGAAAGTCATAAATTAAGCACCAAGTATCAGTCTATTCTAGAGACTAAGAAAATGAACTTAGCTTATCATGTCAGCTGATGAGAATTATCAGAAAGGAGCTAGAGGGAGCCATAGGAAAGAACCTCCTGTGGGTCAGAATGTATGAATTCAGATACAAAGAATGGAGGATTATGTGGGGGCCTAAGGGCCTGAGTTGTAGCAGGAAGGTAGTAGAAGGGAGTTGTCACAGAAAATTGAGGCAAAGAGTCACAGCAGGGTGATGTGATCATACATGGTCAGGGGGTCAACAGTATAGATTCTCAATATTCACACATATTTACCAATTTGCCTCTTGGCTAAAATGTATTTTTAATCCCCAAGTCAATACTCAGATTGATTTCATTGACACTCATGGACACACACACGGTATGGAAGCTTCATCATTTCGTTTCCTGCTGAGTTGGAGTGAGGTAACAGACTGCTATCAGCCTCATTCAAGCTCTCATACTTGGCAAGTATTCTCAGCATTGTATTCAACAGTGCCACCATTTTCATTTCTATGCGTTTTGCTAAAAATGGTTCCCAAGAATAATGCTGAAGTTCTATCTAGTTTCTGTATTTAAGGTTAGCATGTGCCTTACAGGGAAAACATGTGTTTCAGGTAAATTTCATTCAAGCACAAGTTACAACATTGTTACAATCTGTCCAATATCAATGAATCAATCAAGTTACTAAATATTGATGTTTCTTTAAGCAGCAACACATAAGGTTACATATTGATTAATAGTTGGCTCATAGGAACTTAACCCTATATTTTCCTGGGAGCAGTAGCTCAATATTTACTAATTCAGCATCTGTGACAACTTTGTAGAATAACATTGCGCAAACCATGAGAATCAATTCCAAGGGTCATTTCTGCATTGTTCCCTCTGAGCTTCTCTGGTCTATAGAACAAGGATTGGGAAACAACTTCAGAATTGCCGAGTTGATCCTAGGTCATTCCTGGAAGAAATGCACATTTCCAAGTGCATTTCTTCAGGCTTATATAATTGCTTTGATGGGGTTGGACAAGAAAGACAGACAGCATTAAAAATAATCCTAAAATGTCAAGGTCCTTGAGCAAGAAGGTGGTTCAGCAACTATGAGGAAAAGTATGCACTTGCTATTAGGTGAGATGAATTGGAATTTAAGTAGAAAGACAAAACTTGACTCTAACTTTAGCTTTGGAGGTCATTGACCAAGGAAAGGATGAGACACAATTCCCTTCCACCAGCATCAGGAAGCAAACTTCCTCCATCTAGACCCTGCCTCCTAAGATGCCATTCAACTCCCAGAATAACCCCTTAACTGAATTATTGCTCTTATGATCTAGTCAACTCTCAAAAGTGTTACCAGCTGGGAACTTGACTTCAATACATGAGTCTTTTGGAAGGACACTTTATGCCCCAACCATATCAGGAAGTAAGGAAAGAGAAGAGAACAAGAAAGAAAAGAAAACCTACAACTAGAAGTGTGTGTGTGGTGGGGGGAGGAGCTAGGACTATGGGATAATGGAAATGAAAGTGGATTTTTCCCCAAAGGTGAGAAGGAGATGGCCCATTGACATGTGAGACACCCAAAAAGGTCAGGCAGGATAAGACTGAGAAAAGGTCACTGTGTTTGTTGTAAGAATGTCACCAATGCCCTTTGGGATAGGAGTTTCTGTTGTCAGTGGGGACTGAGGAAAGAGTGAAGTCATAGGCTAAGAAGGCTGCAGATTCCACTGTCCTTCTTCCATCTACAGATTCCACAGACCCTGGATAGGATGTCGACCTTCCTTAGCAGGCAATGGACACAAAGTGGAAAGGCAAAGGCTTGTGGCTCAGTACAGAAGGGACTGAAAGGTGAAGCGCATGCAGATGTGACCCTTGGACAGATGAGCTGCTGCTTGTTTCTGAGCGAACTTTTGCTAGTGTGTGGAGACACAGAGAATAGGAAGTTCTCAAGCTAAGACTTAAGCCAGTGAACATGGCACCCAAGAGGACAAAATGAATAAACTGTAAGAAAGACCAGCATGCCTACTTCATGTGTGATTGGCAAATGTCCTGTCATTTATGGAAATGCTATTATTGAACAAATAGTATATTACCTCAAAGCAATTGTAACTATTTGGTGATTTCTAAAATGTTATGACTGAGCAGTGTTATGGAATCTGCATTTGCCACTAATAATAACTTTGTAGGAAATAACCATTTCAGGGAGACATAGGCTTAGGGTCTATACAAACAGATGCTTAAATATCTCAAGGAGGTTAAGCTGCTCATCCATACTTGTCTATTTACCTTATTAATCAAAAAACCTGGCAAGCCTTTTATCTACAGATGTTGCTGAAGCAAATTTTCAGCCAGGTTTATGCCATATTGTCACAAAATTTCAAATTAATAAGAACTGACTGCACAATGCTACACACTGACTGGCCCCAAATGCCCTTAATTGGCCTGCCTGTGGGCAAAGGAAAGTCATGTAGCTGGTGGTGATGCACTCAGATGACAAGAAGCTTCCAGACATAGGCAATTGCAAGCAGCTGATCCTAGGGAGGGCAGTGCAGAAGCTGATGGGTGATGTCAGCTCTCTCAACTGTGCCCACACAGGAGCATTATGAAAATTGAGACATTAAAGGAGTATTTGCTAGGGAAACCATTCCACTCCTGCTTTGTCTCCGCTGTTACCGTACCTTCCCTGTCACTGTGCCAAAACACTGTTCACCACCGCCCAATGCCCTCCCCTGAACAATGGCCTCCTCTTGAATTCTTGGTTTTGGCAGCCCTCTAGTTGACTCCTCCCCAAAAGACTCTAGAAGCCCACCAGACTGAGTTTCAATGCATCACTCTCCAGCAGTGGGTGTTTTCCTTTATAATTTATTTGTGTATGTGTGTGTGGTGTGGAGTATGTATATGTACTATGTATGTATGTAGTGTGTATATGTGTGTGTGCAGTATGTATGCGGTGTATGTGGTGTATATGTATGTATGAATGCAATGTGTATTAGGTATGTGTAGTTTCTGCAATGTATGTGTGCATGTAGTTTGTGTGGCGTGTATTTAGTGTGCATGGTGTGTGTGTATGCATGTGTCGTTGTTGTTTACAATCACTTTCCAAAGCAAGTCCGTGGTTTCCTCAAATACTTTCTATTTTTGTCAATATCTCTCTGTAATAATACGAAAAATATTTTTTGGAGTGCCAGTTTAGAAGACATAGCACAAATAACTTCAGTTTTTAAGAAGCCCTTGTTATCTTGGACCACTGGAGACATTTTTGGTATAATCCTAGAAATATAAATAAATATATAAAGCAGGTATACAAATGATTACTTATAAGCATAAAGAAATTTGTTTTAGAGAAAGTCATTGACATCATCATTTATTAAAGATCAAGACCTATTTCCACACTAATGACACAGATGTGCTTGTTTATTTTACACAAAGGGTTAAAGCTTGTTAACAACACTGTTAACATTGTTCAGAGATAATTGATATTTGGATTTTATGTTCATCAATGCTGAGAATGTCATTTCATATGATTCTTAGAACAAAATGGTAGAAGTATGTTTAGGGTCATTTCAGAAATTGTTAGAAATTTTGTCCTAATTCCAAGCTGAAGCTCAGTTAATGATTTTTTTTTAATGAAACACGAGTTAGCAACCCCAATGGTAATTTTTTAAAAAATCAAATACTCTTACACAATGCAATCCAAAGATAGATTTATTTGATACATGTTGAGGAGTAATGGTAGAAAAATATTAAAAGTCTGTTTTCCATAAAGGAGTCATTAAGTTTCTATAAAAGCAGGAAACTACATGTGCAGCTAAACCATTGCAATTCATCACACAGAATTGTCTTGACTTTGAGCTCAGGTTAGCAGGCACTGTTTCTTGTGTTGTGAAATATGCTAGCATGTGATATGCAAATGAAACTGCCTCCTGCCCATGGTGAGCACTGCCATACACTCCTGGGAAACATCATGCATTTGATTTCCAACCGATTTCTGGTCCTTGTGCAGTCAGAAACCTTTTTACACTTACATGTTCTTCATGACCCCTCCCTCCGTCTGGTTACATGTTTGAATGAAATTGTAGCTCAGTTTAAGAGGCTGTGTGCTACATGACTTGTTAATGTAAGTGCATGATGTAATTCCCCACAGTCAACACAGCAGCCTCCCATCGGTAGCTTCCTGCTGATGTAAAACTGTCAGTAGTAGCAGCACTATTCCATACAACTGAGGAGGATCCTGTAATTTTGCCATTTTGAAGGGAAACCAGGGGCTGGAGAGGTGGCTCAGAGGTTAAGCTTCTGCCTTGCAGGCGGAAGGTCCTGAGTTCGGATCCCAGATCCCACGTATAGACGCCAGGCGGAAGCAGGGGAGGCCTGCGCTTCTGGTCCTGGTAGGGCGGAGCCTGTGAATCCCGGGGCAGAGTAAACAAGAAGGAGGTAGAGGCGGTCCATGGTGGTTCCCGAATTCGTCCGTGGTTCTACACACACACACACACACATACACACACACACACACACACACACACACACGCATGCACGCACGCACACATATACATATGTACACACACACAATTGAATAAATAATAAAAAAATTAAAAAAAAATGAAGGGAAACCAGAATTTGCAATTAAGTTCCATGTTCTACACTTTCTTTTTCTCTTTGTCCCTCTCATTTTTTCCCTTCCCTCTTTCTTTCTCTTTCCTCCTAGTCCTGCCATATGGAAACAAGGGAGCCAAGAAGGTTTTTCTCATTCCTGCATTTTTTTCAGGCCTGGCCTTCAAGGATCTTTTTGTCATTTTCATGACATTTGTAAGTGGTCTTCACAGACTGTGTTATACCTGTTAGATAGATACACCGTCCCATCCCTGCTGAGATTGTTCTATTCCACTCATTTCTTCAGGAAATTCAGAAATATGAGCATTCCCTTAGGTGCATGGAAATTTGTGTTACAATTTCTATCAGGAGTTGAGTTTGTGGGCTCAGATGTATAAATTGTTTCCAAGGGTTTCATTTACCCCCTTCTTTCCCCAACCTCAACCCTCAACAGATTCAAAGACTAAGTTTGTTTCAAGAGTAATCTTACTGCCAGGGATGGTGACCACATATGACCAGCACTGGACATAATATGTTCAAACCACAGTCTGGGAAAATGATGAGGTAATAATACTATAGGGTCAGACACTGGCTTCCACAATAGAACAGGAAATGAATTGACACAAACAAACCCTCATGCCTTACCTTGGCAAAAAGAGAATTAAATTCCACCTACTCTTTCATAATCAGTTTAACCTATGTTTCAGTCACTTGTAGTTTAAAGCAAAACTGAAAAAAAATCAACAAACCATAATTCAGAACATCAGAGACTCTATATCAACCTCCTGGAACCAGGCCAGCCTAATCTCTCCCCATCCTAAAGCTCAGGGAAATTTGCAGAAGAGGGGGCAGTAAGATTATAAGAGTCTAAAGATGGGGAGGAGCAACGATATGCAAGATACTCCACACAAGTTGGGGTGAAGTAATCATAATAGGACTTTGCATGACCTGCACAATGACCAGCATATCATTGACCCCTTAAAGTCTAGCATGGATCACAGGCACTAGGATCCTTAGAGGCAAGAGATTAGCAGCCACAATAGTGTTCCTATATTAAAGGGGAACACAAGAAAGGGCTCTAGGCAAAGCTACAGAGTCTTTACACCTCATCAGAGAGGAGGACCCAGAAGGAAGTTTGACGTGCACACTAAAAGATGCTCCAGGAATGGGGGAGAAGGGGTATTGGGAGAAAAGGGAGGGGGGGAAAGGCAGGGGAAAAGGGCGGAGGGAGCAAGAGGGTCCAGGGAGGGGTGGAGAGAAGGAGGGGAATGGGTTACCTATCAAGTTTGTATGCGTGGAAAAAAAAAAGTCTCTCTTAAATACTGAGATTATACTTGTTGCTATTTAGGCATTATAATTCATAGCCCCCTGAACATGACCAAGTTCACACAAATACATATGTGCACCCACATGGATATACAACACACGCACACACGCGCGCACACACACACATGCACATGCACGTGCGCACGCACGCTTGGTGATTTCCAGCGGGCAAGGGCTGCTGTTCCAGTGACTCCTCTGCGGCTGATTGAAACTGAAGGGACCGGTGGGTTTATTCTTGACTTAGAATTTCTGCTACAGCCCATCAGCAGGCAGGAGCGTTCGAACCACCCCAGGAGACTAGTGAACTGTCTTTATCCCGTCCATAGGAAGAGCTGAGGGAAGGCCGTGCTTTTACTGGCCCACCTGCCAGCCTGCCGCAGTACTCAGCCAGCTCTTCCCAGCTTACACACCTGCTCAAGAACGAGTCTTATCCACCCTGAGCTAGATCTTCCCACATGAGCAGACAGTCCCCCATAAGCTTGCTCATGGGTCCCCTGAATAAACCATTCTCTATAGGTCCACCCAAAGTCTCATCTCTCCATTGTCAAGTGGGCATCCATAACTAGCTGCCACAGGTATCTACCTGTGTTTTGACTCGGGCCACCCCTCTCTGCTTCTGTTGCTCTAGGCACAGAAGTTTCTACCAGTTTTTCCTTGCCTGTGGCCTAGGCTTTCGTTTCACTGGCACCTGCCTGGCAAGCTGACCTGTGCTCATGCTGTCCTTTCACCCACTGCATGCCAGTGTGGGCCAGCGAGCTGCTCGGGGAAAGGCTGGCCAGCTGTGTCACACGCTGCCTCATGCTCTCATTGCTGGTTGACTTTCTTCTTCACCAGCTGCTGTTGGAAACACCTGTAAGACATGGATATTGGGGTTCAGTACTATCAAGCATGCCCCAGAGATCACTCAGGAAAGAAGAAACAGAGCAGAAGTTTAGTTCCTCCTCCTGTGAGCTCTTTCCTTCCTTCATTGTTCCTTCTATTCCTTCTGTCTTGGTGGCAAACACCACTAAAGCAGCAGACTTCATCTTCTACCGGAGAACTGGAGAAGCCTGGTCTTGAAATATGTTCCTTCTCCCCTGCGCAATGTCCAATACACTATTGTCCCCACAAAGTCTAGCATTTGCTAAAAGCACCAAGATCCTTGGAGGCAAGGAATTGACAGCCACAGTAGTGTTCCTATGCTTAAGGGGAACACAGGAAAGGGTTCAGGGAAATGCTGCTGGGTCCTTGTATGTCATCGGAGAGGAGGACCCAGAGGGCAGTCAGGCATGCACATTAATGCACATTAAAGGATTCTCCGGGGATTGAGGGAGGGGAGGCACTGGGGGGTGGGGAGGGAGGGGTGAGGGGAGGGCGAGCGGAGGGGTGAGGGGAGGGCGAGCAGAGGGGTGGGGGGAGGAGGAGAGAGGAAGGGAACCGGTGTACCTGTTAAGTTTGTATGAGTGGAGATAATAAAAAATGTTATATAAAAAAAAGAAAAAGAAAGAAATATGTTCCTTCTCAGTGGAGAAATGAGACTTCTCAGTCCCTCTGAGTGTCAAGCATGAGCTAGTTTTAAGTATTTGGGCATTGATAGGAGCGGGGATCAATAGACAAACAGAACAATCAGAGGAAGCATATTTTTTCCTTTTTCTTTCTTTTCCCTTTGGTGTGTGAGTGTGTGTAGAAGACAGCACTTGATTGTGTGTGCCTGTAAAAGACCAAAGGTGACATCAAAAATTATCTTGGATCACTCTACCTCCTTACTACTTTGCTCTGGAGTTTTTTAGACTCTACCTTCCTGGGCTGGAAGTGCAGGCTTCTGACATTTTCGCCCAGTGTTTGTATGTAGGACCCGGGGATCTAAACCCAGGTCTTTTTGCCTGTGAGGAAAAGGCTTTAACCCCTGAGCCATTTCCAGCCCCAGCAAATAAATCTTTCATGATACTCTACATCTCTTGGTCTCTTCAGTCTATATCTAATTTTGAATTAAGCAACCAGTTGCTGTATGCTGCAGTATGCTAGTTCATTCCCCTCCTTTGAAGGAGGCAGTATGTTTGCAGGACAGATACTGAGTTGCCCCTCACTGTTCTAGACTCAACAATTGACCGTGACCTATGGTGACAACAATGCCCATATTTTGCTGAACCAGTGAAGGAGCCATCGCACCAGTGCCCGAGATCAGAATGAAATCGCCTGCAAAGCACCCACTAGTGTGACTTGTCTCCTTCAGAACTGATGCTATAGGATGGGGAAAGTGATAATAAGGAAGTGGGGGAAAGAAAGGGAAGGATCTGATCTAAGGGTGAAAGTTCGACCTAGCACTGGAGGAGATGGAATCCCTGCAAACCGAAGTCTCCAGTCTGAGACTTGCAGGTTTTTTTTTTTTTTGTCTGAGTAATATGAGTAAGATTCTTCATCTGCCAGAGCGAGATTGCTGCCATCATCAGTGGCCATTTTCTATACCTTCACTTGGGTTGAATTCAGGAAGAAAAGGAATCTAAATCCCATCCACTTTGCTGTTTCATTTGAAAAGGCTTTGTCTGTGTGTTTGGGTACACGTGATCAAAATCCCCAAATACGGAGTGCTCTCTCCATTTTCACACTGCCTTTGTTATTCCTTTTTTTCATGTGGAAGGCAGGACGTCTTTTGAAACCCAAATTGGTCTACTTGTTAGCTGATTTATCTGCTACCAAACTAAGTCTTAGATTCCTTATCTGCAAACAAGAAGATGTGCTTATAATAAACATTTAGTAAGTCCTAGCATTCATCATGGGCAGAAAGACAACACAACTCATGCTCCTGTCCTTTGTCCCCTCTAGTTGCACTCATCTGTTTATAAACTGGTATCTTCAACAAATATTTCTTGAGCCTCTGGAATTCTCCAGATAGTGTTTTCAGGTTCAAACTCTTGCTCTGATATTTCCTAGCTACATTATATTACACAAGTTACTTAACTCTCTATTCCCTTGAACCTCTATCTGCAAAATAAATGCATAATTAGAATTTGGAATTTGGGATTATGAGCTTACCACAGGGACAAAGGTTTTGGGGTGGGCAGAGCATGATAACACTAGAAAAATCAGGGCAGGGCTGGCCCTATAGGGAGTTTGGGGGAGTGGGGAAAGGCAGGCTGAGGGTGACCAGGTTGGGGATGCAGGGTAGAGATTTCACTCATGGTCAGGGCTAACTCAGAGTTACAGAGGTGCAATATAGCAGATTTCCTCAGTGAGTTGTTCTGCATTTAAAGCTGTAAGATGAGCTGTGGAAATTCCAGCCATAAATAGCTAGCAATTCAGGCCTGTTGGCCATTGAATACAACTAAGTGGCTTTAGCACTGGAATATTGCCCTGGTCTTCAGGTAGGATAAAAGCAGTATCAGTTCCTGCTTTTACAAGCTACTGAGTAGGAGAAAGGGGTCCATCCTCAGTGACCCTTAGGACTGCTGATTCCTAACCAACAACCTGCTTCCTTAGCAGTTCTGTCTTTGCAGGTTCAAAGCAGGCACACACCTGGGAAGACTCTAGGTCGGGGCTGAGCAATTTTATCCCGAGCCATCCTCTGGGCCAGCATCTGAACCAGCCTGCCACAATTGTAGAGGAAAGTAATCTCGTTCATTTTTTTTTCTGTTCCCATCAAACCTTCCAGTGTTTAACACAATAGTACAATTGGGTCCACCCATGAATGATCAGTATTCAGCACATCATGAATACCGACATCAGTGAGAACGCGCATTTCAGAACCCAGAGTATTTTTCACCCCACCTTATAGTTTAGGCACACTGGTCAGTGGAGGAGTGAGGAGGCTTGGGGGGAACTAACTGCCCTTTGGGCACCCACTCAGAGACCCTGATCCTGTGAGTCAGTTATTTCTGCTTTAGGCAACGCCAAGCTTCCCAGAGCCAAGTTCCTGTCACTGCTTTACTTTATTTCTGTTTTGCCTTTGAGCAGCCATTTGTTCCTCCTCTTCAGCTCTTTGAAAAGCTCTGAATTCCCTGAGAAGGACCAAACTATTTGAATTACAATGTCTCGTCTGCACCCGTGAAACCTTCCTTTGATCAAACTGTTGCAGACTGTTTGGAAGGTACATGCTTCCTTCGCTATGCCTGAGGAGCGTATTTCAAGAAGGAAACGTTACATTCTCTGTGTAACAAATCATACCTGTCAGGCAGGCTGCCCGTCCTGGGGAGAATTACGCATAAGGCCAAACTCTGCAATCTTCTCTGGTCGCAGCTGCTTTCCAGAGGACTGATTAAAACAGCAAATGTGAAGTCTGTACAGACAAATATAGGTCATCTTCCCTTTCCGTGGCTGAATTGCTGTCTGCAGCCAGAGCTTTTGTGTGTCAGATCCCTAACAAGGCTTTAGTTTTACATTCCAAACACAGGTTCCATAGAGCCCTGTGCCACCCACATAGTGGGTGCACCTGCCTCTCCTCCCAAAATCCACAGCTTGAACCAAATTCAATAACCATACGATTCTATTTAGATTCCGTTTAGGGAATCTTTTGATTTTCTGGTTGAGTAATTCTAGAAAAGATCTAGGTTTAGTCCTGAGTCCAACTGGCTTATTGGATTTCTGCATTTAAAAACAGCTTTGCTTTGCTTCACAGCTCGCTTTAAAGTAATCCCAGCTCCATCTGATTCTGAAATGAGTGTCACCCATCCTGACTTCCTGTTCCTGCTCCATTCAAGGCCCGGAGACTCCATAGAAAGTTAAATGAAATTCAGTTCCCTGAATTTCCCTAAGTTTCCAGTTCGGAAAACTTAGGACCTTCAGGGTCCTTGACAGACTGTGCCAAGAGTCAAGAACTTTTGAAAAGGGCACTTTTAGACAGATTGGTCTACGACTACTCTTAATAAAACATTCATTCATTCATTCATTCATGCATGCATGCACGCACTGGTGGTGAATACAACGTCATCCTTCTCACCGGATAAGAAGCCTGGAACAGCAGCAGTTTACCCCTTCACATTAGGAAGCTGACCTAAGTTCTTCCAAGAAAGAAAGAGTTGACGTTGCTCAGCTGCAACTAATCTTAATGGCCTGCATGTTTCTGTCTGATTCCCTGGCATATCTTTGATTGGTCCCAAGTTTTCTGTGTCATGATTCCTCCCACCTACCTGTCACCACTTCCACCTCACCAATGATACAAAACCGCGACTCCTTCCTTTTCTAGGTCAACTACTGGCTATCCGTTTTATCCTCCTAACCCCTGACTCCTCCACTGCATCCAGGATTGAATGGGAGACAGACATCTAGAACATTCAATCAAGTAATCCTCATACAATCTCCCTTGAGCCTTCCTACAATCTTCAAAATGTATCTCACCAGCAAGAGGCAGTTTAGAGAGATTCATTGCCCTGTCTCCCCACATCCCCATTTTTCCTTTTTATCCATCAAGAATCTGATTTTGATAGGTTTAGAACCAGACCTCAAACCAGAAACCCTACTTGATAGATCTGAGATTGGAAGCAGAACTCTAACTGGAGACCCCACCAAGAATGTTAATAGGTTGTGACAAGGAAAACAGACAATTGGATAAACTCTTAGTCACTCTGGGACTGAACAAACCGGCAGGACCAAACCTCTTCCCCTGTACTCCAGCTCTTAAAAGCTTGCATCCTGACTCCAAAGTAGTAGCAATTTCCATCTGGAGGGGAAATTGCTGCTCCCTCGCTGGAGTTCGGAGGAGCTTCCCACCTAAACTTCAGTCTTCATGGATGAAGCTTGGGTTCATGATCTACCTCCCTTACCCACTCCTCTCTTTCTTTTTCTCTTTTCGAACACTATGTAGATGCTGAATAGGTAGGAACTGCATGGAATCCAACATTTGTCTTGTGGAAGGTAGGATTTGATAGGGCTGCTAGGAATGGAAATCTGTCAAAGGGGCCTAAACCAGCCGGAATGAAGAAGACTGGTTTCTCGTGGTACACAAGTAAGGATGAGGTGTTCCAAGGTGGGCTTTGATTCTCCCCGTGAGCTGGAGCTCAACTTTTCTCAGAAGTCTGCATTGATAGCCTTATTGTCTGTTATGGTTGAATGAGCTGTCCCCCATAGGCTCACGTGTGAGAAGCTTTAGCTGACATTAATGTTTGGGAAGGTAGTAGCACCTTTAAGAGGTGGCCTGACTGGAGGAAGGCATGTGGAAAGGTGGAGCTTGAGGTTAGGTAGCCCCTGGCCTGCTTCTGTTAACAGTCTGCTCTTGAAGTCTGCTCCTTGTCCCTTCTCCCTCCATGATGTCTGTAGTGACCTGAGCTGCTTTTAGCTTCTGCCGCTCACCATGCCCTTCCTGCCAAAATGGACTATCTCCCCTCTAGAACCATTAGCCAAATACATCTCCCCATTTCTCCCTTGACTTGCTTATGAGTGTTTTCTCACAGAAGCAGAGAAGAGTAACTATGACATCATCTTTAAAAGAAGAGGGTAGAGAGGGTATGACCCTTACTTTTCTCTTTATGAAGTGATTCATTGTGAAGTATGTCTGTCACATACATGTAAAAATAAAAAAAAATGATCACTTTAAATAAAACAAAGAGCTAACCAACATACAGATCAATAGATGGAATATTGGAGTAGCCTGGATATTTCCTTTCCAATTCCTGCCTAATTTCTCTCCTCCACAAATTTATCCCAAAGGAAATATTTATTTGTTTCTTTTCTCTAGTCTTACCAAGTAAATTTTATCCCCACACATTCCCATTTGGTTCTGACCATTATACGACTTCTATAATGGAATTAAATAGTGTGGATTGTTTCTAATTTTTTTTTTACCATTGTGCTCATATTATGATGTGTAAAAGTGGCTTTTCACTGTTGGAGTATCATCCTAGTAAATGAACAGTGGAATCTCTGTGCTTTTCATTTGCACATTCCTGATTAATATATCTATGTGCTTTTCCATATTGATTTTAGTCATTTGGATTTTAGACACTTCTTTATGCAAAGCACCTGCTGGTGCCAATCATTCTTGTTCCTAATTTACTTCAGTCAATTACTCTACTTCTGGGACTCTCAGTCTTCAGCACAGTGATACTAGCTGCCCATGACTATCGCTTGACTTTTCATGATAGCCAACACTGGAACCAGCTTAGAGACCCACCAACAAATGAATGGATAAATAGTCTTATTTATTAATAAGAACTCTTGCTATGTGCTAGAAATAATCTGTCACAGCTCAGGATTTTTCATTTTATCTGCACATTGTCTTCTGATGGTTGAACTCCTTATTTTTTCTATTTAGTTAATTTTTTTCTATTTAGTTAATTTCTATTTAGTATTTTTCTATTTAGTCAATATATTAGGTATCTGTTTAAGAATGCTTTATGTAACCTGATGTCATAAAGCAATGTTCTATTATTTTCTAGAAGACTTATTATTTTGTCTTTTGCAGGTAGATCTACCATCCTCTTGGGATTGATTTTCATGTGTGTGAAGTACGGTCTTGAATTCCTCCCTGGTGACCCAGCAGCTGCGCTTCTCTCTGCAAAGCCTTTTGCAGCTCCATTTTTCCATTAACCAAGTCTCCACACATGCATGGATGTGTTTCTGACTTTGCTAGTCTATTCCATTGATTATTTGTCAATCCTTGATTTAATACTACACTTACTCATGAAGAAATGGTGTAGCATTATAGTAGAACTTAATATCAAATATGGTCAGTCATTTCATTTTTCCTCTTCAAGGAAGATCTAATTTTTCTCCCTGAAATTAAGAAAAGAATTGATCCAAAACAATCAACAATAACAACAAAAGACAAAAAAGTCATGATTTTTCTTGGTCTCTAATATTTCATTTAAAATTGTTCTGCCAATGTTCTGTTTGGAATGTGAAATGTTCACCAAAGCTCACAGGTCAAATGATTAGTCCTTGAGGCTAGCACTACTTTGACAAGTTCTTGAACTTTAAAAAGTGGAGTTTAGCAAGAAGGAGGTGGAGGCGGTCCATGGTGGTTCCCGAATTCATCTGTGGTTCTACACACACACACACACACGCACACACATACACATGTACACACACACACACACACACACACACACACACACACACACACACAGACACACGCACATGCACAATTGAACAAAAAAAAAAAGTGAAGTTTAGGACCCTAGCAGGGTGGCTTTGAATGTGACCCCCAACCTGGTTCCTGGTACTTTCCTTGCTCTTCATTTCCCGTTTATCCCAAGTTGTTCAGCTTTCTTCATGTCAAACTCCCACTTCCATGATGTTCAGCCACACTGTCAGCCGGCAACCCACAGGTGCAACTGAAATTTTCTAACACTGGGGCCAAAATCAATCCTTCCTCCCTTTTAACTCATTCTGTCAGATATTTAGTCACAGTAATGAGAAAAATAAGTGATACATGAAGTGTGTGCACACACACACACACACACACACACACACACACACACACACATCTGATACAAATATGAAAAACGGAGAAATATGAGATAGAGAAATAAGGTGAAGCTTTATATTCTGTTGTTATATATACACAACAGTCTTTTTTTTTTTTAGATAGAGTATCACTATGTAGTCACCCAGGCTAGCCTTGAACTTGTGATTCTGCTGTGTCAGTTTCCTAAATTCTGGGATTACAGGTTGTGTGCCAACAAGAATTTTTAGATTCTCAAATACTAAATCTAATCATTTCTCTGCACATTATTTTGAGTCTTTTACATATATAATCGTATCTTGATTATAATAACACCTTTATTTCTCTATTACAAGTTCTTGTATCTGTTTATTTTTCTTTCTTTCTGTGTATCTACTAAGACATTGAAAGAGATTAGACATTTGTGATCTCTTGAAGAAATCTTTCAATATTTCACTGATAGTTAATTCTTTGCTAGTAATTATTTATAAACATTACATTTCAGATTAATAGTTATCTTTCTTGGTTAGTTAAAAATATAACAGTCATAACTGGATTTGTTTATGATCAACTATTTTCAATTTGTCTATGGAAATAATCATAGGATTGTTAGTTTTTCTTTTGTTTTGTTAATGTGGATAACTAAGATAGATGATTTTATGAAGTGAAACTACGCTTGTATTCCTGAATCAATGGAATTACTCATGAAATACCCTTTGTAGGTGTTCTTAAAATTGGATTGACATGTTTCGCTAGTAATTTTTATATCATGTTCACAAATACCATTGGCTTAGATGTCCATTCTTCTTGTGTTTTGGTTGAGAGAATTGGTTGTGGGAGAATTTGTGTAAAATCAGATATTTTCCCTTAAATATTTGGTGGAATCTTCCAAGAAGTTTCTTTATAGGAAAGTTTTATGGATTCGTGTTTAATGAAGGCAAACTGTTCAAGTTTTCCACTGCTTGTATTACTCTTGAGTTTTACTTTGTAACAAGTTGATCATTTCATCTAATTATTAGCTCCCTGACATAAAATTTTTCATTGTATCATAATACAAATCTTAATGCCTGTAGAATGTGTACCAATTAATTTTTTATTCCTACTTTTTAAATTCACTTTTTCAATTTGATCTCACTAGGAACTTGATGTTACAATTTTAATTAAGGTGCTACAATTTGACTTTGATTCTATTCTGTAAGATTTCACATTATTTTTATCTACAATTAACCTCAGACTTACACTTGCTTATCTTTTTTCCATTTCTTAAAAATTCTTTAATGTTTCAGACATGATGTTTACACACAATCCCATCCCCTGCTCCTCTTCCTACTACAACCTGTCGTCTTCCCTTCCAGACTCCAGACTTCGTATATTTTCATGCCTTTTTGCATGTGTGACCCACTGAGTTTCATATGGGCTTCCTTTAAAGGCATATACCTGAGTATTTGCTGGAGCACGAATCATGTATCAGTGGATAAATCACTGAAGAAAGCATCATCCCTCTCACCATCAATATTAATCCTCATCAATCTCTCAAGGAGGTGTGAGGTTTCTTGAGGTCTTTCACTTCAGTGGTGCAATGTTGATAGGTAATTACTGTGCAGGTCTTTTGGAAATGTGCTAGATGCGGTGAAAATTGAACATTATTTTTAAATACTTGTTTTCTTTTAAGAATCTTTTGTGTTCCAGTGTCTTGCTTTTTCTGACTTCAATGGATTTTAATATTGATTTCCCCCATCTTTTTATTTTTCTATAAATACAGAAAGCTCTAAAGTTTATGTCAAGAATGGCTTTGACAATGGTTTTTGCATGAAAAAGTTTTATAATTCTTATATTTTCTAATTTTAATTTTTAGTTTTTTTTCCTTTTCAGTGTATGAATAATTTAGATATATATGTAATTTTCAAATGATCAGAGACTTTGCCATCTTCACTTTGTTATTAGTTTCTGGATTAATGGCACTGTAGACAGACCATATGTTATTTGGAATTTATAAAGTGTTCTGTCTAGTATCTGATCAAGTTCTATGCACGTCTGTAGTGTTCTTTGCATCTCTACAGACAGTCTATCCATCAAAACATTTAGTACATATAAAATCAAGAATGTGTGAAAGTATGATGTTTCTATCTCTCCAAATCATTTCTGGTTTTTTTCCCTCAATTTTGAAACTGATAAAAAGAAGTGAAATACCTGTGATACTAGATGTATTCAGGTTTAGATATTATATTTTTTAGTGAATTGAACAATTTATTTGACACAATCTACTCCTCTATCTTTAGTAAGTCATTTTGCTTGAAGGTGTACATGCTGCTGTGTCTGTGCTGGGTTTGCAAGGCCCACCATTTCAAATCTGCTTGTTTTCAACTTTTCATGCCTTTGTCTATTATGTGGATCTTGATAAGTGCCACACAGCTGGATATCTTTTCTTAATTGAATATGATGATTATGTTTTTGTCTTTTAACTGCAGATTTAAACCCATTTGTAATTAAAGAAGTTCCTGTTATGTTTGAGTTTCAGCCTTCACTTTGATTGCAGTGAAGTTCTCATTTCCTTCTCCTCTTGTCTTCAGACTGTTTGTGTTATTCTCTTTTTCTATACTTCTAGCTTCTCAATTAAACATCCTTTGGCTACTTTGTTTAACTACTTTGTAGATGTCAGATTAGAGATGAGAGCACAAAGCCAAGTGTAACATTAATCAGATATTATAGCCTTTTCTCACATGATTTAAAGACTGTATAGAATTATGTCTTTCATCCTATATTATATATAGGTGTGTGTGTGTGTGTGTGTGTGTGTGTGTGTGTTAGATGTTAGATGTTGGGGATGTGTTTACACAAACCGACCCAACCTGCCCCCTCCCTCTGATGTACAAGCTCATACAAAGAACCTTTCACAGTTCCCAGTCTACTTAGATAAAATAGTTCCATCCTCCCAAGGACAACTACACACCTCCTACACTATCTGCAGCTTCTCTACAGTCCTCAGTCCACCTGCAACTAAGATAAACTAGCACATTCATTCAAGGACTTTCACCCACCCCAAGGTGAGTCCCCCTTCCCATCCCAGTACTTTTCCAACTAATGCCCCTGGCCTATTATCATGCTTCTGCCCCCATGGTCACTTGATCATGACTAACAAGAGACTCCAGAAACTAGATTATCTCTCTCTCTCTCTCTCTGCCTGTTTCCTTCTCTTCCTCTGCTTGTCTCACTATCTCGCTCTCTATTGTTCTCTCTCTCTCTATCTCTCTGCTTCTCTGTTTCTGAGACAGCCATGCTCTATGCTGTTTGCCTATTTTGTCCTCTGCTTGCTTGACAATAAATCTCCTTTATATATTATGTGCTAATTTTGGTGTGACTTTGTATCCCAGATCATTCCAAGGTAGGGAGCCCTCCCCAAAGCCCTCACAGTGTGTGTGCTAATTTGTGTCTGGGCTAATTTTACTGCCATTTACATTTGCCATGCTTGCATATATGTTAGCTACATTTTTGTTCTTTATTTCTGTCTGTATTTGAAAGTTAGTCCATAGATTATTTTCTCTCATTTTCTACTAAAGTCAGCACTCAATTCAATTGTTACTGTTTTGAAAGTCAACATTTTTGTTTGTCTGTTTTCAATTTCCTTTCTACTTTCATGTGTGGGTAGTATTGTTTATAAGTGTGTTAGTTTATGTGAATGCTTCTCTGTCTCTCTCTCTCTCTGTATGGAAGTCTGGGGTTGATGTCAGGAATTATTCCTAATTGCTCTTGTACTTATTCTTTTTGAGACGGGGTCTTTACTCAAACCCAAAGCTTACCAATAGGACAAGTCTGACTACCCATCTTGTTCTGGGGGGTCCTCATTTCTATATTCCAAGGCTAGGATTACAGGGAAGCCACCATACCTATCTGGCTTTGACATAGGTTCTATTACCTGAATTCCAGTCCTCTTGCTTCCTGGAGAGCAGTTTAACCACTGAACTGTCCCTCAGTCTTATCTGATTTTTGAAATAACATCTTGCTATGTAGCACAAGTTAGCCTTGAACACATAGTCTTCTTGGCTCAGCCTCTCAAGTGACAGGATTATGAGTATCACTATACCTTGCTTGAAAAGGAACTTAAAAATCCTGTCTTTAACGTTTTCCTTTTTTCTTCATTCAGATGTTTTATTGCAATTTGCATACCTATAGATTTCTATTTCTCGTACTTTGTGGTTCAAGATTCCTTTTGAATAACAGTTTCATTGTATTATTGATTTTTTAAAAATTCTGTCATTTTTCTTCACTTATTACCTCTATTTCTCTCTCCTTTCATTCAGAAACACTCAATTAAATATATGTTAGACCATTTGAGTATGCAGTTTTTGTCTCTTATCCAAATCTTTTTATCTCTCTGTATTCATTATGATAATTGTTCTATTCTAAATCTCAGCACACTGATTCTATCTTTAGCTATATCTAATTTGTTAAAAACATTCATTCAATGTGCTATTACAACAAGACTCCAGTTTAACAGCTTTTTGTCTCTGGCCAGGGGGTGACATACAGTGCCCAGCAGAATGGAGTGAAGGGAATTGCAGGAGCAGCAAAACTGCAAAAGAAAATCAACAAACTACAATCCAGAACTTCAGAGACTCTATATCAATCACATAGAACTAGGACAGCCTAATCTCTCCCCATCCTGGAGCTCAGGGACATTTGCGGAAGAGGGGGCGGTAAGATTGTAAGAGCAAAAGGATGGGAGGAGCAACGATTTGCAAGATTCTCAACAATAGTTGGGGCCAAAGCAATCATAATGGGACTTTGCATGCCCTGCGCAATGTCCAGCGCACTGTTGCCCTCATAAAGTCTAGCATCTGTTAAGGGCACCGAGACCCCTGGAGGCAAGGGATTGACAGCCATAGTAGTGATCTTATGCTTAAGGGGAACAAGAGAAAGGGCTTATGGAAATGCCACTGGGTCCTTATATGTCATCGGAGAGGAGGACCCAGTGGAGAGTTAGGCGTACACAATAAAGGACTCTCTGGGAATTGGGGGGGGAGGCACTGGGGGAAGGGGAGGGGGAGGAGGGGGGAGGGAGGGAACTGGTAAAAAATTTTTAAATGTATAATTAAATTTTTAATAAAAAAAAATTCATTCAAGTTCATAAACTTTAACTGTTTTTCGGTTTTATAACTTGATGCTTTAAAAAAATCTATTCTGATAAGCAGTAAGACCCTATTAATGAAAATGCAACACAACATAGGCACAGAACATAGGCAAATACATTAAATGGAAGTCTGAGGACTTCCTCCTTCTGGATAGCTTACATAGTACTAAGAAATACTGTAGAAGCTACGGGGGGAGAGAAATGATCACAGGCCTCATCAATTCATGAAATCTACAAATTTCAATAAAAATCACCATAGTAACAGTGATAGTGGCATGAGTTTCAAAGAGATAACCAACAGCTTTCTGATTGAACTCAATACCCATTTGTTACTGTTCAACAAGACATTCTACTCAAGACAAGGATGCTGCATTCAGGAACTCACAGCAGTGAGACTTGCCCTTACCAGACCTGCATAATGACTGAAATAGCAACAGGCCTGAAGAGAGATAAGAACATACAGTGGAAACCTTATGGACTAGAAGGGAAACACCCCTGTCAGTGAGGCATCCTGAGGAGGGTCAACTTGATATGCCACAGAGACCAGAATTCCCAAAAGAGTAGACAGTCCAGAGGGAACCCAGGCGTCCATAGAAGCGGCCAGGCAGGAGAATGGGAGGGAGTGAAATGGTTTGACAAAGAAAGGGAAGAGAATAGAAGGGAGGGGAGATGAGAGAAACAGGAATTAGTACTCCATATGCTTGTAAAACTAAAATATAAACTTAAAGAAAGAAAAACATCTATTGTTTTTTATTATTTCTGTCACATGATGTGGGGGTTGTCAGGCCCAAAGCCTGCTCTCTGGAGAATGACACATTAGCATCTGAAACGGGCTGTCTTTAGGGGCTCCTTCCCTCGGAAGTTGAGTTTTCCTCTTGTCTGCAAGACAATGGCAGGCCTAACTCCTTCCCTTGGAAGTTGAGTTTACCTCCTGTCTGTTCTTGGATGGCTTTTTTTCTCAGGAGGCTGGGCTGTTATCTTCCACAAAAATTCCTTCCTACAGATTTGAGATATGCTAATGAACAGACCAAGTTACTGTTTTGAGGCATATGTTGTCGATTCTTTCTAGCAACAAGGTGCCATGTCTGGTCCCACAACAAGTAGATGTCACTGGTGCCTTTTCTTTGTTAACTGGAATGTATATGTTTTACATAATCCTGTAAGGAATCTGGCCCTGCTCCTTGACTGTTTTCCTATAAATACTCATGTACGCTACAATAAAGTTGGCTTGGATGATGGAGGACATCCTGGGCTCCCTTTGACCTGATGCCTGATCAGTTCCTACCGCTCCCACTTCTGTTTCCTGCACATAAGTCTGGGTTTATGCTGGTTCGTGGGCCCAGACAACATGACTTCTTTTTAAATCTTTGAATAAAGCAGGCATAGTTTCTTGAAAATCTACCCCAAACAGAGATCTGTTTGCCTTCAAAGTTTTCCTTTTGGTTCTTGTTCTCTATCTTATGAGCAGTGTTGTTTTTAATAGATATCAGTTAACGAATACAGAAGCAAACATAGAGACGTGACAAATGAAGGCACGGTGTGGTGTCTTCCTTTAGGGAGAGTCTGTGTTTGCTTCTTCCAGTCCCTCAGAGACTCAGAGGATACAGGAATTCTTGTCCTAGCTTTGGTTGATTTGTAAGTCGAGTTTCAGTCCCGTGAGATCTTGCCTACTTGCCATTGCTCCCACTTTCTATTGCTCCTTATTGTTTGGATAAAGCCCTTGTGTGAGGCTTCCCTGAGCCAGAGGACTGTCAGAGAGCACACACTTCTTTAACAGATCTTGGACATAGCCGTTGTTTCCCTCTTCACATGAACTTGTCAGAAGTGCTACTCAGGCTTTCAGAAATCTCTTCTCGATTTGGAAAATTCCCTAGAGCAAAACAGTCCCAAATGATGAGCACAAATCTTAATATTTCTGTCCTGTCTTGGATCCTGGCCTAATAACCCTTTCCTTCATTCTCCGTTGTCTTCAAATACATTTTTCAGTTTTCTAGATTTTCTAGGTTTCTATAGAGGTCTCTCATTTAATTTTTATGAATAAGTATTTCACTGAAGTAGAATACACATTCAGACAAGTGTGCACATCCAAAGTGTGCAGTGCGGATAGTTTGACAGGTGACATATCAAGTCAAGATGTAGAAAACAACATCCCCCCTCTGGGTCTCATCCGCTTATTAACAGCCCAGTGAGTTGTTGGCCTTTTTGTAACATAAGTTAATTCTGGTTTGGTCCTGGCTAATTGTTCATGAAGTTTCATGATGTGACTTTATGTCCAGATTGGTTTACTTGATATTGCTATACCCACACAAGTCACAGATAAATGCCACACAATGTTGAATGACTCCATTTATTTGCCAGTAGTTGATAGCAGCCTCACACCAGAAAGAACTTTGGACCCATCAGATAGGAAAAGAAGGGGTTAATAAATTCAGAAACCACAATTATATCATAATTCAGCTGACAGATTATCAAAAAGCTCAGTTACAATAGGCTAACTTTAAAATATTGTAAGTATGATATGCTTCCTTGAATTGCAAATGGTTTGGGCAGATCATAGATGAAGTTAGCATGATGTCATGGTTTGAATGTGAGTTGTCCCCCACAGCCTCATGTGTTTGAATCCTTAGCTCTTGTTTGGGAAGGTCATGGCATCTTTAGAAGTGGAGCCTTGCTGAGAGAAGGCTTGTCACAAGAGTGGGCATTGAGATTGGTTAGGCTCACCCTATTTCGACTGGGAGTCTGTTCTTTCCATTTGCAGTTAGCTCTCTATGATGAATATGACTTGACACTTCCATTTTCTGCCAACCAGCCATGTCCTTTCCACCATAACGGACTGTATCTCCTTCTGCAACCATAAGCCACATAAGTCTTATTTTCTTCCCTTAAGTTTTTTTTTTTTTTTTTTTGAGCCTGAATTTTGTCTCACAGCAGCAGAAAGAGTAACTGGTACAGAAAATGATACAAGAAGTGAGGGTTGCTGTAAGACTAAGAGTATCTGGTGGCAGAAAATGAAGCATTATTGTGAAGCTGACACACAGAGGAAATTAAGTTTGGGAAAGGAAAGGTAGAGCACAGACTAGTTAAGACAAAGCAAAGTTACTTTCTCACTTCAGATACCACTTCATTTGTATGATTCTTGTACTTCATTCTAAATACTATATGTCATCTTATTGTATATTGTGTCATTGCATTGACTTCAGTTCAGTTTATTATTCTGTTTATGGATATTTTGATGGTTTTTTCTTGGTGTAAGGAGAGCATTGCATGGCTGTAGATTACATGCACACATTCTAGCTCATGCATTCATTTATTTTGCAAAGTGTTCATGCCAATCTACAGTCCACACCAGTGTGCTTTGCCTCCATTTATCTTTACCATCCATTGTGTCTTTATGACCCTTTCTTCTTCCTCTTTTTCTTTTATATATATAGTATTGGACTATACTTTTAATTGCATTTACCTAATACAAGACATTTGGGCAATTTTTCATTTTAATTGACCATTTGAATATGCTTTTACAGGTACTCCTTTGCCCATTTTTCTGTTTCATTTTCTGTTTTTGTTTTTCTTGTTTCATAAGATTCCCTTGTATGCTTCTGATGAAACTTTTGATAAATGTACGTCACAAATTTCTTTTAATAAATTATGAATTTCTACTCTTTTGGGGTGTTTTTAGTGAAGCTTAAATTTAAAAATAGTCCACTGTATAGTTGAATTTTGTGTTCGTATTTAAGAACTCTTGGTCTACTCCAAAGTCATAAAATAGTTCTGTTTTAGGAAATGATGCTTTTCCTAAAGCCATATTATATTGTCTTTCATGTTTAGATCTCTCTCCACCTAGAATGGATCTTCTATGTGGTCTGAGTTATGAGTCCAGATTCATTTTTTTTTCCAAGAAGAAAGTAGAGACTACCCTAAAAGTTTTTCCCAATACTTTCATTTAGTTTCTTTCCCCTGGGAAAATATCGAGTCCCGAGGCCACAACAATTAGCAAGGGAGTCTGGAAACAGTATTGTTTTGAGTTGAGAGCACACGTGGGTTAGAGAGATGAGAATAGAGGTCAAAAGAGAGTAAATACTTGACAGACCACAAAGTATCCCCACCATGGCGATGTCCATGTTGTTGCTTTAGTTGGATGGAGGTTCATTTTTAGCAGAATCTGGATAAATACTTCTTTCCTAACTTATGTCTTAGTCCCAGAGAGCATACATGCTTTCATCCATCCACTGGTCAGTTAACATTGCAAACACAAGATAGTGGCTAAGGAATCCTTTCTATCAGTAAATTCTGGTTATCTCTGTTAGATAATGAACTTTCTTTTTTGCCACAGTGCTTTGAAATGCCTGGGATTTGTCGTGAAGGGTTATAGTAACACACAATGTGGAAATGACTATCAAAAACGAAGACATTTTTATACCTGTGGTTCCCTGGAAATGTAAGACTCGCAGACTTTGCAGGGCTTTATGGGGAAAAAAAGAGAGAAACAAACTGAGTAAGAACTTTTCTTGTGGATTTCAGGGTGAGAAATCCACAGGCTAAGCCCCATTAGATTGACTAGTTGGAATAATTTTTTGAATTGTATAGTGGAGGGGCTATGCTGACTTGTTTCATGCCTGGCCCTGAGGTGCCATAGACTCGTGTGTGTGTGTGTGTGTGTGTGTGTGTGTGTGTGTGTGTGTGTGTATGTCTGTGTGTGTAATGATGACTTGGAATGAAAGAGAGTAATGAAACATGAGTTTAAATTAGCCATCATCATCACTGATCTTAACCAAGTCTAAATCACTTGCTGCTTCTACATAAAAATTTGATGTTTCTCTTTGTATTTTACATTAGGGAGGCAACTCCTTCCTTTAAACCTCAGGAAGCGCCTCTGCTAGCTTCAGACTTGCCTTTGACATTTCTCTCAGCCTTCTCTCAGGCCTTAGTTTAAGAGAATGTTGTGACTATTCCAATCTTCTATTTGCTCTGCTAAAATTCCCTTTGTATAAGCAATGAAGCTGCATTGTTTCTTTTTAAAAATTATTTCAGTGTTTTATATACGAATATAGTGAGTTTATGACATTTTCGCATCATAATCCACTATCCCATCCCTCCTCCTCTTCTTATTGCAGCTCTTCTCCTCTGACAGATTATCTCTTTCAAGATTATTATATGTGTGACCCACAGAATTTCATCTGGGTTGCTTTGATGGTATATGCTTAAGTACTTACTAGAATATTAATCATATATAAGTGGGTTATACTATTGAGGAGCCTTCTTTCATTTCCTCCCCATCAGCATTAACCCTTATTAGTCTTTCTCTCTTAAGATCTTTCCACTGTCACTGTGAAATGTTGATAGGACAATTGCATACAGGTCTTATGGAAATATGCACAATTGAAATGAAATCATAGGTGTAAGAGCCTTTCATGTCAAGAAGATAATGTCTGACTGCACCCCCGCTCCAGTTCAGGCTCTTACAATCTTGCTACTTTCCTAAGCCTTGAGAGGCTGAAGGTGGGGGTGGCTTAGATGTCGTTTTTTAGGGCCGAGCAATTTGCAATCACTTATTTTCTGTGCTGAGTTGCTTTGTTTTCTAATCATTTCTCCACCCAATGGAGTAGACTTTTCATTTCATTCATTTCCTTTGCATTCATAGCTTGACTAACAGGCACAAGATTTCACCCTATGTCAGCTTTCTAAATGTTTTAAGCCTAAACTTAATTGTTTTTGTTTTATGATTTAAAGTGAAGAGACATGTAACTCTCCATGCCCTTGAACAGGTAAAGGCCACTATACTGCTATGCACTATCCCAATTTCAATATTGTGCCTCATGCAAAAAAAAAAAAAAAAGAAGTCCAAGGAAAGGAGATAGATCAGGGTGCTGTCTACTAGTGAGCAATTAGAACACATTCATTTATCCAGTAAGTTTAATGTCTTAATATCAAAACTACTGATAATCACAAGAGATAGATAATAATAAAAATATTTAAAGTGTTACGAAAACAAAGTAAGTACATGGTGTGAGGGGGAAATGGTGTTAATAGCCTTGTTCAATGCAGGATGCCACAAACATGCTATTTGTGAATTACACACTGTCAGTAAAGGGAAATGAGATGAAACAAATAAAACGAGAGATGCATGCATGTACATTTTTGTGTATATGTGTGTATGTGTTTAATATGGAAATTGATGAATATAATTATGGAGGTCAGTAATTCTTTTTCCCTGTACCCGTCTTAGTAAACTGGGTGTTCAAATTCAGTCTAAGATTGGAGGTCTTAGAAAGATGGAATGCCTTAGTTCAAACAAAGAGAATAAAACTCTTCTCTCTTGTCTCCTCCCCATCCCTTTTCTAATTTCTGTTGGTAGTCTCAAGCATTACATGATTCCCATTCACACTAGGGCGGGTAATCTTTTTTTAATTCATTCCACTAATTAAATGTAATCTTGCCTAGAAGCGCCCTCACAAATACACTCAGAAAAAACATTTTACCAGCTATCCAGACATTCCTTAGTATAGTTAGTTGATTCATAAAATTCAGCATAACAAGTTGTTTCATAATTTTACATGAACAACATTTTAAATCCAATGTAGATTATTTTATCAACTTTTTTAAAATTTTTTGTCTTACTTAAATTATCTTTGGTTAAGTTAACATCAGAAGGATTTTTCCCCTTATTTTCCTCTAGAAAGATAATAGTTTTAGATATGTAGTAAGTCTTTGTTATTTTATAATAAGTTTTTTCATTTGTTTAAAGGTTGGGGTTTACATAACACAGACACAAACATATACATCTAGTTTATAACAACTCTTATAAACAACTTGTTATAAACTCTTTTATTAAATAAGCCTTTCATCTATTAAATTAGCCTGGCATCTTTGTCACAAATCAGTTGAGGATATAAATGCAGCTGTATTGGATACATCCTCTTCACATGGATCTGTGTTTCTATCCTCATACTAATAGTGATAAGGTTGATTGCCTGTACCTTGAAATTACATAATGCAGTTCCCACAACTATGTCCTTTCTTCATAAAATTATGTTTTCAATTCTAGATCCTTTGCTTTCCTAGAAAGAATTTAGATTCTCAATTTATTAAGAAAAATCCATCAGCATTTTTAATTGAAATCACTACAGCGAAGTACATTGAATGTATAGATCAATTTAAGTAGGTTGCTGATTTAGGGAACTCACCCCAGTCTCTGAACATGTACCTGCAGTTATTTAGGTCTCCCTTAATTTCCCTGTGTAATATTTTATAGATTTATTAAACAAGTTCATAACTTCATTGAAGCTATTTCTAGGTATTTGATGCTGTTATAATGGATTTGTTTATGCCTGGGGGAGTGGATGTGTGTGTACATATTCATGTGTATACATGTAGAGATCTAAGGTCAGTGTTAGATATGTTTCTCTATTGTTCTCCACTCTACCTTTTGAGTTAGGGTCTATTACCAAAGCTCATGAATTCAGCTAAGCTGGCTGACCAATGAGATTCATGGATCTGCCCATCTCTGCTGTTCCCACCCCAGCACAGGGGTTACAAATATGTTACTGTGTTAGTTTTTAAGTATGTGCCAAGGATCTGAATCCAGGTGTTCATGCTTGTATGACAAGCACTGTATTGACTGAGCCATTTCCTCTGCCCCAAATTTTTGTTTAAATTAAATTTCCTAATCATTTCCTCCCTAGCATATTTAAAAACAATTAACACTATATTGAGCATTTTGCATAATTTTGAATGTGCTACTGTGAAATGTACATGTTGACTCTAGTCACTGTTTTGTGTCACTTTGTTAAACCTTTCACAATGATCTCATTATCTGCAAGTGAAAAGAGTGTTGAGTGAAGCCTTTGTCTTGCAAGCAAAGGGACCTGAATATGGATCCCAGATCCCACTTAAAAGTGCCCCACAGAAATGACAGCAGGCTACACTTGTAGCCCTGGAAGATGAAGCCTGGAAAACTCCAGAGCAAAGCAATAAAGAGGTAGAACAATCCAGGATGATTTCCAAACTCACCCTTGGACCTCCACAGGTACACCCAGTATCCTCTTCTACACATACCCATACATACCAATATACACCTATACATTCACACACACCCAAACACATGAAAAAAATAGTTTGGCCTAGTTTGTGATCATAAGATGTCATGAATCCTTAAGCTGCTATTCTTACATCTTTGCACAGATGACCTTCAATCTTTAGTGGCTTTAGTAAATTTCCTTCTAATTTGTGTAAAGTTTGTGTATGTGTGTGTGTGTGTGTGTGTGTTTGTGTATGTGTGTGTGTGTGTTTTATACAAGAGGACACTTGAATGTATATCTGTGAAGGCCCAAGGGTGACTTTGTGGGAATTATCCTTTGTTTCTTTGTTCTGGGTTTTCTCAAGATCTACCATCCAGGTCAAGAATTGAAGACCACTGTCGCATGTATCCATCTGAGTTTTTTATGTAGGATTGGCAGATCTGAACTGAATTCCTTGTGTGTGAGATAAAGGCTTTAACTCTTGAACTAAGTCCTTAGCCTTTCTTTATATTTTTTAGAGACAAACATTTAGATGAATTGAATACCTTTTTATATAAAAGGCTATTGTCTTTTAATCTTGTAATATTTTCTTTAAATACTGCTTTAACTTTTGCCCCCAGATTTTCACATATTTTTATGGTCATCCAGTTTAAATTTTTGGATTTTTCTCATGATTCTTCTTTAGAAAAGATTCTTTAGGGTTATGTTGAGATTTGAAACCTAAATATTTTCTTGATCATTTTATTATTATTACCCTCATCTTGCTTCCTTCTACAGTACCCTTCATTCACTAGATAATTCACTAGCAAATTCTCTGACAGTGCTATTTTTGTCTCAGTCTCTTGCTTCTTCACCTGTGTAATTCTTCACCTGTGTTGATCAATCTTCAACTTTACTTTCTTGGCTACCTTCATTTGGCTAAATCCATTGTATGAGTGTTTCCTTAATTTTCTAAATTATATATTGTAGTTCTAGACATTCCCTTTACTTTTCATGCTTATTTTTCTGATGAAATTTCCTGTTATGGAAAGTACAGGTATGCTTTATGTATCTTCTAGCTGATGTAAAATTCAGACTTGTTCTCATTTGAATCTCTCTTTGACCCCTTGAGATCCAGGCAATCTTAGATCATATCATGAACATCGTGAATGTTAAGCTAGGAGATTTTATAATCTGGTATTTTTACTGTTTGTATGTTTGTTCAGCAAAAGCCCTTTTATTTGGCTATGCCAATTGCAGTTCTGTTTCTTATTCACCAGCTTTGATTAGAATGCAAAGCTTTGAAATGTAGCTTCCTTTTTCTAAATCTAACCATGGCCAAGTAGTTTCAGGATTATACAGAAATATAGGTATATAGAGTTTAGAGATTTCCTGACTGACTTTTGCCATTGTGGAACCCCACCTCTTTTTCTGTGCAAAGCACATCCACAGGCGTAAAACCTCGGCAAGGGAACCATATTCATATAGTTCTTGACTCTCTCTGAGCTGGCAGTTACCTGATCTTCCCAGCTATGAGCTCTCTGATGACTTGACAACCCCTACAGGCATGTGGTTTGTTACCATCAATTATTAGAGCTCTTTTGGCTCTATTTAGAGGGAAATGGTGAATAGCAGAGGGCAGGTTCCTCCCTGTTTGGAGTTCTTGACGCCAAAGATCTGGGGTCTAGACTACAAGAGTGCTATAGCTGCTAGCTCTTCAGGTGCTCTGTGACCTAAATTTCAGTGGTGGCCCTATGTTCAGTGAACAAGAATGCATGGTTTTGAGCAATGGTTACTGTAGGTAGAAACGGGAGATGGCCAGTACCATAGTTCTTAAGCCATTAGTGTGAGTTCCATGGGCCCCTAAGAGTGGCTAGTGGTACAGTTGTTGGTCTTTGGCACTTGCTGGAGCTCCTCAAGCGACGGGATCTGTCATAGTAAGATACAGGAATCAGCTTGACAGTTGAGGGTTTGAGCTCTGGCTACATTGGTAGAGAATTAATAGTTGAGTTAAACCCAGAGCAAACCTACAGGAGATTGTCTAGTTGATGGGGAAGGCCCAATCCATGGTGAACAGGGCTAGTGACTGGGCAGGTGAATAAGCTGGTTGAGAAAGTTGGCATCCTTCTATATACTTGGTCAGACATTCTGGTCTGGTAAGTAAGGACTGTCCCTCTCTCGGCTGTTATGTGGATATGGTGAGATCAGTTCCTTCAACCCCTGGTGACAATGTGGACTCTCCTGCTAAGCTGGACAAGGAACTGAACTATTGTAAGAGAGAATAAACCCCTTGTTTCCTTAAGCAGTTTTGTCATGATTTCATCAGCAACAATGCAGAGTAACTACTACAGGCTTACAGTCTCGCCTTTGACTTTTCCCAGCTTTCTACTTCCTCTTGTCTTCTTCATCTATCCTTACCACCTTAGCTGCCTCTGCTCCCTGAAGCTTTTGCCCCCAGAGGCTCTCTGCAGCTCTTTAGACCACTCCCCACTCTTGATTATGCTGTTGCTGCCACTGCTGCCTCTCAGCTACAGTGGTCACCCTCCTGCCGACATCATTGCCATCATCGTCTCTCTTCCTGATACAGATCACAAGCAGGTAGAAAGAGACCCATTGAAAGAAGTCTTTTATTTGGCCTAACACTAAAATATTAAGAGACAGTTCAGGAGCTGAACAGCCTTGTTATATAACCAGAAGAAAGAGAATGTATTAGAGGTGTGTCATATAAATGAAGGATTGTATTTGTACCAAATCCACCCATAGTCTCTGTTGTTCCACTATTGATAGGCCTTACAAGCAGCATGAATCACAGGACTCAAGCTGGATCAATCATAAGCTTTATTCTGAGGTCAAGGTGGGAGGTAATTTATCCTCCTGCATTTCTACTGCCTGTCTTGAATGAGAATAGTCACATAACTTGGCCATCTTGAATTCATGTAGGCTTTCTTTGGAATGGTAGATGATGTCTTCCAAGAAAAGAATAACTTATCTAGAGGTTCATGACAGCAAAGCCTCTCCTAGCAAGAGCTGTGATTTCAGTTGCAATGTTCATGCAGTAGAGTGTAGTGTGGTTTCTTTAAGATAGCTATGAGTGTTCAATGCACTGACAATCTGTCTGGCCACAAAAAGGGTGTGTTCAGTCAACAGCTTGTCCACAAGCAGCTGGCACAAAGGAAGTGTGTGACCACTTCCACTTAAATAGTTAACTGGTTCAACAACTTAGCTTGTTCCCAACAACTGGTCCCTGACAACTAGCTAATTTAAATGACAAGCATACCTAAAAGTGTGTTTAAAACAAAGACCTAACACTAAAATTCTTGACAGCATTTAAGAAAGCATAACTCTTAGCAAAATACACTTAAGGGGAATTGGTTTACAGTCCCAGGATTAATAGTTGTTTTCTCCAGGAGATAGGTCTTATGTTAATGCATCATACCCAGAATCTTATTGGAAAACAGCAAGAGATGACCGATGACCTTAGCTCAGAATCCCAACTGGCTATTATTCTACCTAATACAAATGCTTCATTGATAAATGGTCTTGTCTCTGATAGGAGGATTTGAACAAAAGGATCAGATTTCTCTTTCTCTCATGATAGACTTACAGGAAGGGTCTTCAAAGCAGGTCCCAGGGACAAGTACTACACTAACTGCCTTTGGAAAGGTATTAGAATTCAGTAGTATTCAATGGGGCATGGGACAAACTTGGCCATTAGAACCTCAGTTCTGTCCCACCTACACTGCTGGACTCAGGCAGGCTGCCCTGTGCAAGGTGAGCCCCACCAAGCACATGGAGTCAGGGTAGAGACTAATCATCCATCATCCCACTCTGCATTGAGTGAGAGCCACACAGAGTGACTGGAGCCAGGAAACTGTTGTGTCACAAGACCAGAAGATCCCATCCAAACCCAGAGGTGCCCTCCCAACAACAAGGCAGATAACCTCATTTGACTCAGAAAAGTCAAAAACAACTACCAAAGGAAGCAGTCAAAGACTTAACAGAATATGCCCAATCACATTATAAAACCACAAAAAAACATCAAGTATCAGGAAACATGTCTCCTACAAAAAACACCAAGCCTCATGATATAGGGTCCAACCAAAATAGCTTTATGGATACCATTCAGAAAAACAATAGAGAACAGTGTCTTTCAAAGAAATGTTATTTACTTGATCAACAAACTTCTTGAATAATTACAGGTGAGAGGAAAGATAAAAGCATGCAAAGTATTCAGAGGAAATAAGTAAGCATATGAACAGGAAAATAATAAAAAGTTATATGGAATTTAAAAAGGCAATAGAAGAAACAAGAACAAGGTTAGAGTAAGTAAAACAAAAATGCCAAACTAAAATTCAACTGGAATTCAAAGCCAAACTAACTAAAATGAAAACCCAACATAGAGTATTATAGAATAGATCAAGCAGAAGGTAGAATATCATATCTAGAAGACAAGCTGACAGAACTGGATCATTCAATGAAAGAAGGTGAAAAAAGTTAAAGGAATATTTAAGAACCATGGATACCATGAAGAAGCCACGCCTATGTTTCTGTGGAATCCCAGAACAAGAAACCCAAGGAAAAAAAAACCCAGTCCAGATCTTTCAGTCAATCATAAAACAGAACTTTCCACCCCTCAAGAAAGAATATCCCATTCAAATAC
Organism: Typhlomys cinereus; assembly: GCA_023101885.1. Lineage (NCBI taxonomy): Eukaryota > Metazoa > Chordata > Mammalia > Rodentia > Platacanthomyidae > Typhlomys > Typhlomys cinereus. The sequence continues at coordinate 2,514,431 of JALPQD010000247.1, forward strand.
AAGATGCATATCACACACCATCCAAATATGACCAAAGTAAGAACACAGCAAGACAAATAATAGTAACAACATCTCTGATACAGGACAAAGAGATAATTCTAAGAGCTGCAAAAGAGAAAAAATATGTCATGTTTAGATGCAAGTCTATTAGAATAACAGCTAACGTATCAATGGAAACAGTAAAAGCCAGAAAAACCTGGAAAAGCATTCTTCAAGTCATGAAGGATCACAAATGCCAACCCAGACTACTACATCCAGCTAAACTATCAGTCATGCTTGAAAGAGAAAAAAAATATTTCCAGACAAAAAATAAACTGAAGTCTTTCATATATACCAGACCATGCCTGCAGGAAAAAAAAGTTCTCAAGATAGACAAAATTGATCATCATCTTTAAGAGGATAAAAGGGAAAATAAGGCCAATAAAACTATCAGCAGAAAATTTCCAAAATATAGAAACCAATAAACTTAAAAAATGACAGGAATCAACAAAAACTTTTCAATTATAACTTTAAACATCAATGAGATCAGTTACCCAATTCAGAGACATAGACTCCAACATGGATTAAAAACCAACTCATCAATATGCTGCTTCCAAGAAACACACTTCACTTTGAAAGATAGGCATAATTTCAGGGTCAATTTGAAGATACTCCAAACAAATATGAATAGGAAATAAGCAGGAGTAGCCATCCTAATATGTGACAAAATAGAATTCAAACCAAAACAAATCATAAGAGATAAAGATACTTATCAAAGGAATAATACATCAAGAACTCACAATTTTAAACATATATGCACCAAACATATGTTCATTAAATAAATACTGCAACACATAAAACAACAAATCAACACAAACACAATGATAGAAGGGAATTTCAACAGCCCTCTCTCATCAATAGAGAGGTCAACAGGCCAAAAGTGGAACAGAGACACACTAGAACTAAACCAAACTATAAATCAAATAGACCTGGGAGACTAAACATTCCATTCTAACACAAAGGAATATACAATCTTTTCAGCAACCCATGGAACTTTCTCCAAAATAGATAACACACTAGGCCACAAAACTAAACTCCGTAAATATAAGAAAATCGAAATCATCATTACTTGCACTCTAATTACCAGGGAATAAAGACAAACATCCATAACAAGGCAAATAATAGAAAGTACAAAAACTCTTGGAAGCCTAGCAATATGTTACTGAGTGAGGAATTGGTCTGGACAGAAGTAAAAATGGAAGTTCAAAAATTCATAGAACTCAATGATAATGGAAATACATAAACAAAATCTCTGGGATGCAATGAAGGCAATCCTAAGAGGAAAATTCATAACGTTTAATGCCTACCAAAAAACCCACATCACTAGTAAACAACCTAACAATACAGTTTAAAGCTTTAGAGAAACAAGAATGACCCAACTCCAAAATGAGTAGAGATGCAGAGATTATCAGAATCAGAGGAGAAATAACTAAAATCAAGACAAAGAAAACAATAAAAAGAATCAATCAGACACAATGTTAGGTTCTTTGTAAAACTTAACAAGCTGACAAACCCTTAGCTAGCCAAAGTAACCAAAGCCAAAAGATAGAAAACTCAAATTAATAAAATTAGAACTTAAAATGGAGCTATCACAATAGATGTCAAGAAATTCAGAAAATCATAAGGTCATACTTTAAAAATTATATACCTTTAAGTATGATAATCACAAAGCAATGGATGAATTTCTAAACACATACAGCACAGCCATGATGATGTGAATAATTAAGTTATTCCATAAAATAGAAAAGGAAGAAACTCAGTTTCTACTCCTTCTATGAAGCCAACATATTCAAAAACATATAAAAATTATCTGCTATAACCAGGTTGATTTACTCTAGAAACACAAAGTTGGTTCAATATATATAACTCAATAAATATAATTCACCATATAAACAAATGCAATGACCAAAACCACATGATTCTCTCAACTGATGCTTCAAAAGCTTTTGACAAAATCTAATACCCATTTATGATAAAGAGTGTGGAGAAAATATGGTTGAAAGAGACATTTGGCAATATAATAAAGATTATATACAATAAGTCAATAGCATTACCAGATTGGTAACTAGACAAGGCTTACTCTTACCACTTCTTTTCAGCATTGCACTTGAAGTCTTAGGTAGAGCCATAAGATAAGAGAGGGAGATAAAAGAGATACAACTTGAAAATGAAGAAATCAAGTTATCCTTACTTACAGATGACATGATCCTATATCTCAAAGACCCAAACATTCTGTAAGGATCTCTTTGAATCAATAAATAAGTTCAGTAAAGTGGCAGGATACAAAATTAATATTCAAAAATCAGAGGTTTTTCTATATACCAAGGATAAAATGATTGTTAATAGAGCAAAAAAGCAATCTATGGACTGGGAGAATATCTTCACTAACCACACATCTGATAGAGAACTAACAAAAGAACTTTAAAAATTAAATACCAAGAGAGTAAACAATCCCATTAAAAATAAAGCTTTGGAACTGAAAAGAAACTTCTCACAAAATGAAATTCAAATGTCTAACAAACATCTTAAAAATGTTCTGCCTCCGTAGTTATAAGGGAAATGCAAATTGAAACCACCCTGAGATATTATCTCACTCCAGTCAGAATGGCTATGGTCCAAAACATAAACAGCAACAAATGCTGGTGTGGATGTGGGGACAACGGAACCCTCATACATTGCTGGTGGGATAATAAACTCATAAAACCCTTTAGAGATCAATTTGGAAGTTAACAGAAGAGTTAAAAATCAAAATTCCACATGTCCCAGCTATATCAGGAATATTCCCAAAGAACACTGCATTCTGCATTAGAGACATGTATGTGTACAACCTTGTTCACTAGCAGTCCTTTCACAATTGCAAAGAAGTCGAATCAACCTAGATGACCCACAGTTAATTAATGATTAATGAAAATGTGATACATATATAGAGTAGAATACTATTTAGCTGTCAGGAAAGATGAAGTAACGAAATTTGTCAGTAAATGGATGGAACTGGAAGAAATTGTACTAAGTAAAATATCATTGAAGCAGAAAGACAAACTCTGCATGTTCTTACTTAAGTGTAGCATTAAACCATCAGTTTGATGGAATCAAACAGAAAACCTTATGACACCCACAAATGCAAAGAATCACAAGTGGGGGTGTGGGGGAGAGGGAAGGTGCCAGAAGATCCCAAAAGAACAGAAAGAATCAAACATGGGTAAATATTTTAAAAACCCTTTTATGTAAGGTAAGTCTTAACAAGGAGGAAAAAATAGGAGTAGGGCACAGTAGAGAGTGGGGTTAGCCTCCAGGTAACCAGGATCTGTATATTAACCCCTAACACTCCTCCCCTCAAGACAGGGTACACACTCCCAGCACTATAAACCAATCTAAAGACAGGGAGAAAACTTAGAGTAGACAGGATCAGATGTCTCAATACTCACCAAAAACATCCAAGGGTAAATTTCCATAGAAATGCCCAAATAAGATACACCCTAGTACAATGGAAGAACAATGAAATAGACAACAATCATCAACCAAAATTCAGAATACTGGTGACCTTGTAATACTCACCTGAAATCAGGCAACCGAATCTTTTCCCATCCCAAGGCTTAAGGAACCTTGCAGAAAAGGAGGCAGTAAGATCGTTAAGAGTCTGAAGATGAGAAGGTCCACCGCTGGACAAGACATTCCACTCAAGGCAGGGCTGCTTTATCTAAGAACTCACTGCAATAAGACTTGTCTTTACCAGACCTGCACAATGACTGACATATCAACATACCCCCATAGACTACAAAAGACCCCAGGAGAAATAATTACATGCAGTGGGAACCTTAGCGGCTAGGTCTAGACAGGTGCAGGGGAGTGTCCCTATCAATGGGTCTACCCAAGGAAGAGCCACTTAGTTTGCCACAGAAGCGGGAGCGCCCACTAGAGCAGACAATCCAGAGGGAACCCTGGGATCCACACAAGCAAACAGACAGGAGGGTGTTAAAGAGTGGGAAAGATTGATGAAGGGAGGGAAGGGTGAGAAAGGAAAGAGAGAGGGAGGGAAGTAAAGAAGAAGGAGGGGACGCAGGGATAATTACTTGATATTCTTGCAAAACCAGGGAAAAAAAATAAAAGAACCTCAGTTCTCATGAGGAGGAACCTACCTTGACCCTGATCTCTAATGTTGGTCAGTGAAGACAGAAAACACAATTGTTGCTACAGCAATCAAACACAGGAGAAGTGATCAGTGAGGCTGGCAGCTGGTAAGAAAGAAATCATTTACCGTGACACTCGCTGTAGGGAATAAAAACTACAGGAAAGGAAGTAAGGAGGGGCTGCTCATTAGGCCCATTTGGGTATACATGCCACAGGGATGTACCAACAAGACAGCAAGAACCCACATGTTCTGCTGTTACCCCATAACCGCTCCCTTTTCACACCTGGGTATTTTTTATCTCCTACCCCAGGTTTTACAGCTGGGAATGGCAAAAATCACAACATGCACCCACAGTGGTTGCCTGGCTCAGAATGGGGTGAGTAAAGTTCAGAGAGAAAGAGCTTTGAATACTTTTTTGCATCAGAAGTTCTTAGCTTTTCCCCAGTCATAAGACCTTCATTATACACAGCAGCAAATTGGGAGACACATGGACAAGACTGATGGTACCAAAACATTCACCACAATTCTCCATTTGTTTAAGGCAAAAGAGAGGGAGGGGACTATTCACACACTTCATATCATTATTCATGACAAATTACAGGAGGCACTTTCTTCATTACTTATCCTTACCTGTAGCACTGCAAGTGCCCAAGCCTGAGGAACATCATCCTGAAGGGCGGGCCTGTGTTTTGGTGTAGGGACTGGGTAAGAAAGGAGCAGAATCTGACAGTTTTTCCTCCAGAGCTCTACAGCCTGGCTTCTCTGTCCACAGCCAACTCCTTCACTCCCCACTCTTCCTGGCTGGCAATCAATCTGACCTGTTAGAGCTATTGACTGCACTGCCTGAAAGCCATTGTCCAAATTCCATCTCCTCTCAAATCCATTTTCCCACCTCAGAGACAGACAATTGGACTTCTCAATTATCAAATTGTACAGGTGTGAGCCTGTATACTTCTAAGAGGTAATGTGCTGTACGGTTCTTTCCTGTGCAAATGTTACAGTAGTACCTGTGGGGAGTGAATGGAACATTTAAGATACTCATTCTGTCTCGGTGGCCCATTAAAAGAGATGCAAAGATGAAATGTATGGGCTTAGGCTGCTGGAAAGCCCTTCGGAGAAGCTCCCTAGCAGTTTGCCTCACTGACAAGCAGAGCTTCCCAATTTTATGCTAGCTGATTCTCCTTGATTTTTCTTACTGGCTTAAAGGTGTATATAAAGGGGCAAATGGAGTCTCTCTTTCAGCACATATCTTTGACACATATGCTAATGTTGACAATGTTTTAGCACCTTTAAGTTTAATTAAATCAGCCCATTGGGGGAAAAATTAAAGCAGAACTGAGGAGATGGCTTGGCAATTAAAACCTTTGTTCCAAAGCAAAAGGACCTGAGTTCCGATCCCCAGATTTCACGTAAAAAGTGTTGGACAAATATGGCTGCCACCTGCAATTCCAATCCTAGAAGGAGGAGCCTGGGAAACCCCAGAGCAAAGCAGTAAGGAGGTAGAATATAGGATGACTCTGATATCACCATTGGGCCACTATAGGCAAACACACTCAAGTATACTCTTGTACACACACCAATACACAAATACACATCCACCTACATGCAGAACACACACACACACACACACACACACACACACACACACATACACACACAATTACCAACAAATGATCATTGTGTTGGTTATGTATGCTGTGTCAAGCAATGTTTAAACACATTAAAATGCAGTACACTCACAAATTAACAACTTATAAAATGCAAATATTTTTATGTATATGTTTGTGGGTAGTACATTTATATTCCTTCGTATGTGCAGTGTGTGCATGTGTGTGCATGTGCATGTGAAAGCTCAAGATTGATGTAGGTTATCATCCTTTCACCTTATTGACTTTAATGACAAGGTCTCAAGTCAAACCCATAGCTTACCAGTAGGATGGCTCGTGTATCTAGTCAGTTTTCTCTGGAGATTTCCAGACTCTGTTTTCTGAGGTTAGACTGAAGATCAGACTGCCTACCACCAGCATCTTATCAGGGAACTGGGATTCTGAGCAAATCTTTTGCTAATGTGGTAAACGATTTAATTACTGAGTCTTTTCTCAGACTCCTCCCCACTCCCAGTTCAACACTTTAAATAATACTTGATCTCACTCAAGAATCTGCTATGCTATCCCAAAGCAAAAGTTCTTCAAATGTGTCCTTCTGGATTTTTCTATGTGCTTATACACTCTGGTTCTTGTAGAAGTGATATAGTGCAGTATATGGGTGGAGGGAGTAAGAGGAGGTACTTGTATGTTGGGTGCATATATTTTTTTATTATTTATTCAATTGTGCACGTATGCATGTGTGTGCGTGTGTGTATGCATGTGTGTGTATGTATGTATGTGTGTGTAGAACCACGGACAAATTCAGGAACCACCATGGACGCCTCCACCTCCTCTTTGTTTACTCTGCCCCAGGATTCACAGGCTCCGCTCTACCAGGACCGGAAACACAGGCCGCCCCCACTTCCGCCCGGCGTCTATATATGGGGTCTAGGATCCGAACTCAGGACCCTCCGCCTGCAGAGGCTTAACCCCTGAGCTACCTCTCCAGCCCCCTATTTTTTGTTTTATAAATAGAATTAGCTGTATGATTCAGGCTACAGTTTTTTTCCCCATTCAATGCCTTGAGTATTTCCTCATGCTGATAAGAGTTCTTGATCATTCTTCAAAGCTGCTATTTTGTTTTTCCAAACAGTACATTGCAAAATTTTGTTTAGTTATCCTCCCATTAAAGCACTGTTAGGTTGCTTTCTTTTTCTCTTTGCTGTTCGGTACGGGTGAGAATATCTGTCTTCCTCTCAGTAGCAAGCCTTAGCTTTCTCGCTCCGACGAGGGAATACTAAAATGCTAACATCAGCTAAGCCTAGTTACCCAGGCAAAACTTCAAAATCCCAATTATACAAATGAAATTATCTGCATAATATTAATTATGTGGTTTTGGGGGGCAGGAAGAAATGCTAAAATCACAAGTGATATCTGTGGAGAAAGCATCTCTGGAATCACTTCTATGTTTTGCAAACACTGAAAGGACAATCAACCAGTACGAAATACATGGCTGTCCTTTTCAGGGTTCTTTGTATATGGTATTAAGAAGGAGCAGAATCTCCTGTAGAGATCAGGGAAACGAACTCTTAATTAAGAAGAATGTGTTTGGCATCTGGACTGCCTTCTTTCTGGACACTCTGTGTGAATACTACCTCCTATGTCCCCCAGCACAGCAGGCATCTATGTGTAGAGTGCTGATTTTCCCTTCTTAAGCCCCCATCTTAGGAGCTGTGTTGCTGCTGGCAGGTTTCAGAGCAGGATACAAACTTTTTCACTTGTGTATGTTAATATTTGTTTAGTGGGAGATTTGCATAAACACATCCGTATGATATAATGAAGCACTGTGGAGAGGTCTAAAGAAGGAAATAACAAAACTATATCTTTTAATGTCTCTATTTCATTGGTAATTAATATGCTGGCAAAAATTTTCCAAAACTTACAGTCTTAGTGTTTCTCTATAAAGTGATTTTTTAAATGAATAGATTTGTGTGTGTTGTATACATGTATGTATATGTATGCGCACACTTGTGGGTCCACATGCATGAAGAGGCTGGTTGTCAAAGTCAGGTGTCTTCCCCTATTGTGTGTTCTTTCTCTACTGAATTCTTTGAGACAGAGTCTCTCACTTAACTTGTAACTTACCAGTGCAGCAAGATTAGCCTGCCAGTCAGCCCCAGGGAGCCTCCCTTCTTTGCCTCCTCAGCACTAAGATTACAGTCATGTGCCACCAATCCTGTGCCAAGCTCAGATTATCATGCTTATACACCAAGGACTTTACTGCCTGAGCCATCACCCCCACTTCAAATTGCTATTTTTCATTTAAGAACTATTTTTTTTAAAAAAATCACTGTATTATATATATCTTCCTAGAACAATGTTGATATATGTGACCTATCTTTGATACTGACTAAATTAGTTTTATGGTGGCATTGTACAGGTGGTCATTCATTCATTACTTTATTCATTTATTTCCCAAATCTTTATTGTATAGTCTGCTACATGACAAGCAACACACTAAGCAATAGGTATATGTAATGAGTAAGGCTAGCATAGCATGAGGTCCTAAAGACCTTTGCTGCAGTAGGTAAGTAAATTAACAATAATAATCTGTGACAAATAGGACCATCATAGTTGGAATGTGATTTGCCTCCCAACAGACTCATTTTTTAAATCCTTAGCTGGTATAAACATCTGGGAATAGTAGCACCATTAAAAGGTAAAGTCTTGCTGAAGGAAGGCATGTCACAGGGGATGGGCCTTGGGGATTGACAACATGGCTTTGCTTTCTCTCACTTTGCTCATGGTGCCCGATGACCTGAACCTATTTCTACCTCTAGCTATGCATTCTACTATGCAATTCCTGCCATGGATATACTGCATCGTCTCTGGAACCGTTAGCTAAATTAATAAATCTTTCTCCCCTATGTTGCTTGAGTTCAATTATTTTATCCTACAAAATGAAAATTAACTATAACACTGATAATACTAGTTTGAAAGATATAAATCTTTTTTCAGACTATGCTGAAAATCAGAGGAGTATGGGGGAATTTGCAAGGAAACTGAAAGGAAGGTGTTCAAGCCAGGGGCAGGATGTCTGCAAACATATGGAAATGAGGGAGTTTCTGGCCTCCTGTAGAACTGATCATATCCTTTCTAGTTAACTGGAGCACAGTTGCAGGGTGTGTGGAAAGAACAACCTGGGAATTTACTTTCTAAGCATGAATACATTTTATCCCCCCAGTCAGCCGGATTCAGAGCTAGGTATGACCCAATTAAGAAGTTTGTTTTGTTCTACTTGTTTTGACTTGCAGAAAGTGAGAAATACTTTCACCACTGAGCCAGTCCCAGGTTCACAACAATAATGCAGAAGAGTGATCTAGGATGATTCTGTTGTGACCATCACCATCATAAAAAATAGCTTGTCATGTTAAACATACAGCTCCCTCACTGTCCCCTCTTCCACTGCAGTTCTCAGAAAAACAAGGATCTCCTGAAACATTCCATGGTTATCTATGTCAGGCCAGCAAAAGTGACTACTGACCTTTAGCCTCTGTGAAACTGCTTGGTTCCTGCTCAAGGGGGTCATGCTGAATACCATCTCTCTACTTCTTAAAACAGGAAATTGTTAACTTCTTGCTAAATCTTTGCTTCTATACTTACAGATAGTACAATAGTGACATGATAAAATATGGTTTTTGTCTTTAAAAACTAAATGCACCCCTTTGTCAGTCGTTACACTAGGATTTCTTGGTTTCTCTTCCTTTGATAAGATCACTAGTGTGGGTGTGGTGAATTAGCTGAACAGTCCCAGACCCACAATAGATTCCTGATACCACCTTTGGGCCTCCACAGGCATACAATCAAGTGACTCATGTACATATACTTGCACACACACACACACACACACTCACACACACACGTGAAAGGAAAAAAAGGAAGAAATATGGCCAAGCCACACTGCTCCTTAGGATGAGCTCTGTGAGGCTCTCAGGCTCAGCTTTGTGTCCCATGTGCACCAGAAGCAAACTCGCATTCAGGACTGAGTCAGGTACATCACAGAAGATTTGTGACATTGGCACCAGCACAAAGGAGAAAAATCTTTACCAAAGAAAAGAGAACACAGTTTCACAGCAGCCGAGAGAGATGTGGGGGTGCCTTACCTCAGGAGGCTAGCAGGAAGCAAGCTCACCATGAGAAGCTGTAAAGAAAGCTTTTTTTTTTTTTTTTTTTTTTACACTCCCAAAGTAGTGGAGATGCTGGGAAAAGTCCCTGTTGCAGATACACTGCATGTTGCTGATAAATTCACAAACAAATACCTAAGGGAACAATGGTTTTAATTTGAGTTTACAGTACCTTGTCCAGCTTGGCAGGAGAGTACACACCAACACCAAAGGGTGAGGGAACTGGCCACACAAATCCACAGGACTACTGAAAGATACAGTCCTTACTTGTGAGACCAGCATGTCTGGCCATCCACTCCCTCCATCTCCTTCACCTGCCCAGGGACTCGCCCCACCCACTATGGGCTGGGCCTCCCCATCAGCTAGATAATTTTCTGCAGGTTCGCTTGGGGTTTTACATGCGTGCCCAAAGCTCAAAACCTCAACTTCAAGCTGATACCTATATCTAACTATGGCAGGCACTCACTTCTAGCCTGGATATTGGAGTCTGCTGACTGAAGACAACCTATAGCACAGGTTTGCCAGGCTAAACTCAATGATCTCTGGGCCTGGTGGTACTTTTACCACAGGTACCCGTAGAATAGAAAGCAAGAGGCTGAAGGCAAAAAAGGTACTCCCTGAGGACACTTGATCGTGACAGTAGTCCTTTAGACAAGAAAGAGCAGCTGTGCGTGAGATGCAACAGCATTGGCCTCTCTCAGGAACAGGTTTCTCCATCAAATCACCATCATAAGGGAAAGGAAGGAGAACACAGGACAGGACGGTCTTCGCACCTTCGAAACTCTTCCTGCCTAGATAAATTCCAGCGGGCTCCTAGACCCTACTGGTCAGAATGTGGAATCTTCTGACCATGGATTGTCCAGAATCTCTAGCTTTGATTGACTAAAGGAGAGCTAACAAGGTTCTGAATGCAGATATAGACTCAAAGGATCAATGTAGAACTTACAGTTTTGTCATGTAAACGTATCACTGTTTTGTTTGGAACTTTTTGAATTGACAAAATTGTTATATCCATTCCCAAAATAAACTGGCAAATGAAGTCATAGCACTGTTTTCTTTCTGACTTCCATCGTTCTTTGAATTGTTTGGTTAAAATACCCATTTTTTTCTCCCTATGGTAAACAAGTGTGCTGGACAGGACACCAAAGTAACTTGAGGCACCAAAGGAGAAAATTGCCCTGCTCATACTTGGGCCCTAATGGTCAGGGTATAAGCAGATTATTCCAAAACAGTGGAAGAAGATAGGCAAATGAATTAAATTCTTGGTGGTGATTCCATCAGTAGCTTGCACATCATAGGGGAATGTTTATACTTTTCTAAGTATATTATACTTAGAAAAGGCAAATATTTACTCATCCACAAAGAGACATCATTGAGCTACATTTAAAGTTCCAAAATACTCATTGTTTAATCTGCTAAGCAATTTCACAGCTGCTTTACATTTTATTCTTGAACAGGTGATTGTAGTAATATTTATTCTACTCTGTTCTCATTTGTTTTGGGTAATTATTTGTAGTTTTTTTTAATCTGTTGGGTGTGGTACTAACTCAGAAGAAATTTATATGTGAGGAATTATAAATCTCTTCCGATTTCCTAAACTTGAAGTTCACTATTTCTCTACCAACTGACAAAATATGAAACCTGTCATATTGAAAATTGTGAAACAAAAAAAATTATCAGATACTATTACTCTGCTTTTAAATACACGGACCTAATTTCCTGCCTTGTTAAATATACTGGCTAATAAAGCTATCACATACATAATTAGGCTAAAATATAATCAAATGTATATCATTAGATTAAGTTCAAAATTTCTTTGATGTGAAAGAGTATGTCAGGATCTTTAAATAATTGCAGAAAGTCAGCATTCACCATTTTTCACTGTGTAGAACATCCATAAAATACAACATCCTCAATAAATGGTGCCGGGGAAAGTGGGTAAATATGAAAGAAAGAGACGTGGTTCTTATCTCTCACTATGCACTAAAATCAGTTCCAAATGGATCAAGGACTTCAATGACAAACCTGAAACTTTAAAATTACAGAATAAAGAATATGGAGTACACTTAAGTGATGGGTCTAGGGAAAGACATTCTTAGCAGAATCCTATTCTTGTAAGAACACCTTTTTTGTAAGAAATAAGAACAACAATCAGCAAGCAGGACTTTATGAAATTAAAAAGCTTCTGTTCTGCAAAAGAAACAGTTAATAGAGCAAAAAGGAAGCCTATAGAATGGGAGAAAAATCTTGGTTAGGTATAAAGCCAGCAAGGGAATGATATCAGAACATAACAAAGAACTGAAAAATAAGTAATACAGAGAAAACAAAGAACCCAATTTTTAAAAATTGGGCTTTAGAACTGAACATTAACTTTTCAAAAGAAGAAATTCAGACCTTTAAGAAGTGTTCAACTTCCCTGAATATATAGGAAGTGCAAATCATAAGTACTTTAAAATTTCATCTTACCCCAATCAGAATGACTAAGTTCAAGAACACAGATAACAACAAATGCTGAAGAGAATTCAGGAAAAGAAAATTCTTATTTACTGTTGGTGAAAATGTAAACTCTAGAAATCAGTATGCTAAAAATATTGATCTATCATATAATTCAGTTATACCACTTTTGAGCACATTTCCAAAGGACTCAATGTCATACTACAGATATTTGCACACTTACATTCATTGTGGCTCAATTCACAATAGCAAAAATTTGGAATCAACTTAAATGACCATTAACTAATGAGTGGTTAATGAAAATATTATATAAATAATGAAATAATATTCAGCTCTCATGAATAACAAAAATTATTAAATTTACTGGTAAATGGATGGAACTGGAAAAGAAAATATTTAGTGAAGTATCCCAGACACAGAAGGAAAGACACTGGATGTTCTCTTTTATATACAGATGCTAGCATAGAACCTCCAAGTTTATGTGCCTAAATAGGAATACCTATAACAGCCAGTCAAAAAACATTAAGGGAACTTCTGGAGAAGAGAGGATATGGAATGATGGAGAAAAACCCTAGAGAGCAGATTGACAGACCACAGACAAGAAAATGATGAATAAGGTCATAATGGGAGAGAATACTTAAGTGGGGAAAGAAAGATGAGGGGATAGGATACAAAAAGAAGTGAGGGGAGTAACAAATAGAACTCAGGTTTTGAAATACATTCAGATAGAAATCTTTTACACAATAAGTTTATAAAATAGGAGGAAATAAAAATAAAGGAAAAAGAAAACATTTCTCTATCTCTTTTACATAATTTTATCAAAATTATGAACAAACATATCCTAATCAGGGAAACACAGAGAGATGAAAATAAGGTACAGTTTAAATTGACCTGGGATTCTACCATTGAAACCACAGACATATAAGCAAAATTCTCTAGACCAAATCTGTGATACTTCCCAAAAAGTTGTTTGTCAAAGAGATCTCAAAGGTTTTACCCCAAAAAGAATTTCATTGTTCTTGGTTTCCCCCTAGAGACTAACAGTAAGACCCTATTACTAAAATCACACACTGATTATAAGACATGGAAAAAAACAGGTGTGAACTAATCTAGAAACTTCCCCCTTGCTGGCCAACTTTCATAGTGCCAGAAAGAACTGTGCGAACTGCTGAGGGAGAAGAGCATTGGACAGCTACACCCAGCTACAATATAGCTATAGCCTTCACATGCAATCACCCTGACAAGAGGTGGTCATAATTGCAATAGTTGTATAACTCACTCTTTAACAGGAAACATATTAATGGTACTGTAAACCAGACCAAAAACTTGAATGGAGACTATAGTCCCTAGGAACAAATAATCTGCTAAAGTGTAGCTATGAGGACTAGACATTTATCTCTATTATATCTGTAGATATAATAGAAATGCCCCCAGCACTAGACCTAGAAGTTTCCTTTTGATACAGAGAATCACAATTGACTAAAGTACAGAGCATAAGTGACTGTGGACTGCTTCATCCTAAACAAGATATACAAGTTAAATACCCTTAACCAGTGCACAGGAAGAGAGATGAAGGGTGTGACCAGATAGAATTTTCTGGACATAATAGGACCTCTGCATCCACAAACCCACTATAATTGTGTCCACTTCCAGAAGATTTGCACAAGATTTGGCATATCACATTACGCCATGAAAGTGTAAGATCTCAAGAGGTACCATGCCTCCCTCAGAGTTTAAGGAAAACTAATGCTGGATGAGGGAGAAGAGGAAATACTCTCCCCAATGGTACTATGCCACACTGACATATAGTACTTGTGCCCAGACACATGTTATTAACAGTAACCCAGATGGGATTTATTAAACCATACACAGAGAAGGTTATGACACCAGAAGAAGAAAAAATTTGTGGTAGGAGAAAATAGGTGGTTGGAATTGGGTAATAAAGGGTGAAAATATTCAAAGCTTTAGAAGAATACAAATAAAAACAATATCACCCTTTCCTACTGGGACGTGCAGTCCAGGGAGGACCGACTGCTCATCAGGTAAACCCCCTAGACCATGCCCCAAGCTCCAGGTCACCGGCTGGTCCCAGCTCTTCCCACCAGCTAGCCCACCAGCCAGCCAGAGCAACAGCCAGTATGCTCTAGGCTAGGGAAGGACCCTAGGCCGTGCCCCATGTCCCAAGTGATCTGCGCAGCAACGAGACACTCAGCTCTTTTCTCTAGGGACTCAGACCAGGGAGGACCCTCTGCTCCTCAGAATTCAATAGAGTCCAAGGAAAACCCAAGCAAAGCTCTAGGGGACAAACACCATACATCTGAAGTCCTATCATGTGGGAGAGATTTTTCACATCCAGCTCAAAAATAAGTAAACCCTTTTTACCATCATGTTCCTTTCAATTATTAGTCACTGTAGTTTAACTTTTCCATATAACCACCCCAAATGTATACAACTTCAGGGACTATACCATTCAACCTCACATATCACCAAGGTACTAAATTGAAAAAGTATACTACCATACTAATCTTCACTCCCTGTCTACCAAATCTGACTTAATTGATATACTAACAGACTAATAGCCTCATCTAGGAAATTACAACAATACCAAACAAAAGTACCCAACTCCAAGGCAAACACTAATAATAACCACTCCAAACAGATATGACCAAAATAGAAACTCGCCACTGCAAATAATAGTCAAAACACTACACACACAAGACAAAGAGAATGTGCTGAGAGCTTCAAGGAAAAAAAAAGAAGTCTCTTTTAAAGGTAAACCATTAAAATAACAAATGATTTTTCAATGGAAACAGTAAAAGCAAGAAGAGCTTGGAGAGACGTACTTCAAGTATTGAATGAGCAAAAATGTCAACCCAGACTGATATACCTGGCAAAACTAAATATCACGATTGAGAGAGAAAGAAAAGTTTTCCAACACAAAGACAACTTGAAGGTTTACATGTCTACCAAACCAGGCCTTCAAAAAATGCTAGAAAAGATACTCAAGCTTGAAGAAAAGAACAAGCATATCCAGGAGGACAGAAGGGAAGTATAATACCACCAAAACCTAAAAGCCAAATAATACACTTACGAAAGCACTAAACATAAAAAGTGTCCAGAATTAAAAGTAATTTCTCCATTATAACATAAAATGTCAATGGAATGAACTCACCAATCAAGAGACACAGATTACAAACTTGAATTAAAATCACAACCCATCAATCTGCGCCCTTCAGGAAACTCATCTCATCACAGAAGACTAGCACATCCTAAAAGTAAAAGGCTGGTCCAAAATTCCTCAAGTTAATGGAACCAGGAACAGGCAGGGGTAGTCATTATGGTATCAGACAAAGTGGACTTCAAACCAAAAAAAATCATAAGAGACACAGATGGATACTCAGTTTAGTCATAGGTACAAGTCATCAGGAAGACTTCACAATACTGAACATATATGCACCTAATACGGACCCTTCCACATTCATTAAGCAAACACTACAGCTTCAATACTGCCCTCTCAACATGGGATAGATCAACAGGTCAAAAACTTAACAGAGATACATTGGAACTTAATCAAACTGTTACTGAAATGGATCTTACAGATCTCTATTGAACTCTTCATCCACACACCAAAGAATACACATTTTTCTCAGCAGCACACGGATTTCTCCAAAAGAGACCACATATTGGGCCACAAAAGAAATCTCCACAAATACAGAAAAGTTGAAATTCTAGCCTGTACCCTATCAGACCACCATAGTCTAAAGCTTGACATCCACAACACAACAGAAAATACACTAACTCCTGGAAAATAAACACTATAATGCTGAATGAAAATTGGACTCAGGAAGCAATTAAAAAGGAAATTCAAGATTTCCTGGAAGTGAACAATAATGAAAATAAAACTAATCAAAATCTTCGGGACACAGTGAAAGCTGTCCTGAGAGGTAAGTTAAGAGCTCTTAATGCCCACAGCAAAAAAATACAAACATCACAAATAAGTAACTTAACAATGCATCTTAAAGCTTTAGAGACACAAGAGCAATCCAATCCCAAAAGCAATATAAGAGAAGAGATTAGCAAAATCAGGGGAGAAATATCAGAAATTGAGATAAGGAAAACAATACAGAGAATCAACTAGTCAAAAAGCTGGTTCTTTGAAAACATCAATAAGATTGTTACACCCCTAGCTAAATTAACCAAAAACTAAAGAGGGAAAACCCAAATTAACAAAATTAGAAATGAAAATGGAGTTATCACTACTGATACCCAAGAAATTCAGAGAATTATAAGGTCATATTTCAAAAACTTATACTCTGTGAAATTTGATAACACAAAAGAAATGGATTAATTCCTAACTAAGCACAATTTATCTAAATAGAATCAGGAAGTTTTGAATTATTTAAATAGTCCTATAACATTTGAGGAAATTGATGAAGTAATCTCGAGTCTTCCTACCAAAAAATGTCCTGGACCAGATGGATTCAGCACAGAATTCTACCAGACATTTAAGGAACAAATAACACCAATACTCCTTAAACTGTTCCATCAAATAGCAAAGGAAGGAACACTACCAAATTCTTTTTATGAAGCTAATATCATCTTAATCCCAAAACCTAATAAAGATACGCTTAAAAAAGAACACTATAGGTCAATCTCTTTGATAAACACAGATGCAAAGATTCTCAACCACATCTTACAAATCAGATTCAAAAACATATCAAAAAGATCATTCACATGATCAAGTAGGCTTTGTCCTAGGCACACAAGGTCAACATATGCAAATCAATAAATGTAATTCACTATATAAACCAGTCCAAAATCCAAGACCACATGATACTCTCAATAGATGCAGAAAAAGCTTTTGACAAGATCCAACAGCCTTTTATGATTAAAACGCTAGAGGCAGTAGGAATGGAAGGAACCTTTATCAATATAATAAAAGCTGTATACGACAAGCCAACAGCAAGGATTATACTCAATGGGGAAAAACTTGAAACATTCCTGCTATATCAGAAACCAGACAAGGGTGTCCACAATCACCACTTCTATTCAATATTGTACTTGAAGTCTTAGCTGGAGCCATAACACAGGAAAGAGAGATAAAAGGGACTCAAATTGGCAAGGAAGAAGTCAAGATATCTCTATTTGCAGATGACATGATCATATACTTGAGTGATTGTAAAAACTCCACCAGGGAACTCCTGGAACTAATACAGAAGTTCAGCAGTGTGGACTTCCTATACACCAGGATTAAAAAAGTAAAAAAGACCCCAGAGAAACAATCCCATTTATTATAGCCCCTAAAAAAATGAAATGCCTTGGTATAACCCTAACCAAGGAAGTAAGAGACCTTTACAATGAAAACTTTAAAACCCTAAAGAATGAAATTACAGAAGACACCAGAAGGTGGAAAGGCCTCCCATGTTCCTGGATTGACAGAATCAATATCATAAAAATGACCATCCTACCAAAAGCAATATACAGATTCAATGCTATACCAATCAAAATCCCAAAGCAATTCTTTAAAGAAATTGACCAAACAATCTCAAAATTCATATGGAAGCACAAAAGACACAGGACAGCAAAAACAATCCTGAATATCAAAAACACTGCTGGAGGTATCACCATAATAAACCTTAATCTACACTACAAAACCATGATAATAAAAAGAGCCTGGTTCTGGCTCCAAAATGGACACATAGATCAATGGATAAGGGTTGAAGACCCAGATATAAGCCCACACAATTACAGCCATTTGATCTTTGACAAGGGGGCCAAAAAAATCCAATGGAAAAAGAACAGCATCTTCAACAAATGGTGTTGGCAAAACTGGATGTCCACATACAGAAGATTGAAACTGGACCCATACTTGTCACCATGTACAAGACTTAATTCCAAATGGATCAAGGAGCTCAATATTAGGCCAGAGACTATAAAAATCCTAGGTGATAGCAAAGGGAACTCCTTCTAGCTGATCGGGCTAGGCCAACAGTTCCTAAATAGGAATCCAGTAGTACAGTCTCTAGAACCAACGCTCAACAAATGGGATCTTATGAAATTTAAGAGCTTCTGTTCAGATAAAGAGATTATAAACTGAGCAAAAAGGCAAACCACAGAAAGGGAGAAAATCTTCATTAACCACATATCTTATAGAGCTCTATTGTCCAGAGTGCACAAAGAACTTAGAAAACTAAACACCAAGGAGATAAATGGCCCAATTAAAAAATGGGCCTCAGAATTCAAAAGAAACTTTACCAGGGACGAAATTGAAATATCTAAAAAATATCTTTAAAAATGCTCCACATCCTTAGCCATCAGGGAAATGCAAATAAAAACTTCCCTGAGATATCATCTAACCCCAAAAATCTACAATACAAACAACACCAAATGCTGGAGAGGATGTGGAGAGAAGTGAACTCTCCTACATTGCTGGTGGGAATGCAGGCTCATACAGCCACTCTGGTGAGCCGTCTGGAGATTCTTAAAGAAGTTAAAGATTGAAATGCCCTATGACCCTGCTATTCCACTTCTGGGAATAATCTCCCATAAAGCAAAAATTCACCTCAATGGCACAAGCATGACCATGTTCATAGGAGCACTGTTTACAATAACATAGTCATCGAATCACCCCAAATGCCCAACAGTTGATGAATGGATAAGGAAAATGTGGTAAATTTATACAATGGAATAATACTCAGCCATCAAAAAAGATGAATTAATGAAATTTGCCAGGAAATGGATGGAATTAGAAAAAAGTATATTGAGTGAAGTATCCCAGACACAGAAAACTAAGCATCATATGTACTCCCTAATAGGTAGATCCTAGTACCAAACCCACTTTATAAAGATAAATCTCTGCAATACCTACTGTAATTGCAAAGATTATAAACAGGAGGGAAGGGGAAGGTGGCTCCCGTCCCAGAAATAAGGAGAGAGGGGATCATCCTACAGCAGAGAAAATAGGTCACCATCAAGTACTGCAAGTAAGCAGTGAGACAGCTGGTTAAGCTCGCTCACTTTCCTTCCTGGTCACTTGCAACTGAGGGGGTTCAATCTCACCAGTCAAGAAGGCCACAGAGTCTGGCAGATAGATGGTAACCACCCTGCAAATGGGAGACTGACCTCCCCCACCATGGTCTCCTATTCTTATTCCATCTACCTTTGAATCTACTCTTATAGTAAGACTCCATTTTAATAGCCTTTTATCTCTGGCTAGGAGGTGACCTCCTAAAGCCAATCAGGATGGAGCCAAGGGCGATGCAGGAGTAGCAAAACTGAAAACAAACCATAATTTAGAACATCAGAGATCCTACATTAATCACCAGGAACCAGACCAGCCAAATCTCTCCCCATCCTAAAGCTCAGGGAAATTTGTGGAAGAGGGGACAGTAAGATTGTAAGAGCCTAAAGATGGGAAGGAGCAACGATATGCAAGATACCCCACACAAGTTTGGGCCGCAGTAACCATAATAGGACTTTGCATGACCTGTGCAATGAATGACATATCAATGTCCCCCCAAAGTCTAGCATGGATCACAGGCACTAGGATCCTTAGAGGCAAGGGATTAACAGTCACAATAGTGTTTCCATACTAAAGAGGAGCCCAAGAAAGAGCTCTAGGCAATAATACTTAGTGGAGGACGCACAGGGAAGATTACATTCACACTAAAGGATTCTCCAGGGAATGGGGAGAGGGGGAAGAGGAGGAGGGAGCAAGGGGTACCGGGGAAGGGTGGAGGGAGTTTGTATGATTGGGAAAATAAATAAATAAATAAATAAATAAATAAATAAATAAATAAATAAATAATCACATTAAGAGCCATGATTATCCAAAAGCTGAATACTATACCTTGCTGTATGTTTGATTCACTGTGCATTTTTTTAAAATTTAGTGTTCAGGAGACTAAATGGAATGAAACAGTTTATGCATATTTGATCAGCAAATACATACAAGATGGAGAGATTAGGAGTATAAAGGAGCTGGAAATGTCCATTACAAGATGTTGGGATAAGTACAGTGAGGAAGTAAAAAGGTTCTATGGAACCAAGTGTGAAAAGGAAAAGATGAAAGTTGATCAACAAAGGAGTCAAAGAGTAAAGAAAGAAGCCAGCAATGCTAGACTTTTAAGACAATAAAGGAATCTGAGTTATAGCGAACAAGGCATTGGTATGTTCCTTATTGAGGCTGTTAGCATCCAAGAGCCTCCCTACTCCCCCTGGGTTATACTGGTACTCTTCACATCTAAGAACTTTGAGTATAAGAATCAGTTGATCTTAGAATTTCCCTTTTTATTTTCACTGTTTTTAGTCTTCTTTCCTCCTTCAAAAAGTTCTAAAATTGCATGTTCATTTTCTTTTAGCTTTGTATTCTTATAGAACTTATCACCATGCCAATCATGTAATAGATACTGATTAATGAGAAGAATGAAGGAAAGTTTTACAGTCCTTATATTTTACAGTGTAAAATAAGGACCTAAGTTAGCAAACA
The DNA here is from genome assembly GCA_023101885.1 of Typhlomys cinereus. NCBI lineage: Eukaryota > Metazoa > Chordata > Mammalia > Rodentia > Platacanthomyidae > Typhlomys > Typhlomys cinereus. The sequence continues at coordinate 2,535,311 of JALPQD010000247.1, forward strand.
GTATTATTATGATTTAAACGTGATTGTCCCTCACTAACTCATGTGTTTGAATCTTTAGCTTGTGTCAGTGTTTGGGAAGTTCATGGCATCTTTAGGAAGTGGAGCCTTACTAGAGGAAGACACGGGGGGAGGCCTTGAAGTTGGTTAGCCTCACTTTGCTTCCAATATAGTCTGCTCCAGGAGTCTGCAGTTTTCTCTCTCAGCCTCCATGATGTCCACAGTGACTTGAGTTGCCTCCAGTTTGTGTTAATCAACCATGCCTTTTCCTCCATAATAAACTGTATCTCCCCACTGGAACCCCACTGGAAGCCACATAAATCTCCCTTTTCTCCCCTTTGAGTGTTGTCGCATGACAACAGAAAGGAATAACTGTGACAGATATCACAGCATATGCATGTAATCCAGTGCTAGGAAAGAAGATATAGGCAGATGCCTGGAAATCCATGGTCAGTCAGTCCAACTAATCCTCAAGTCTGGTATCAGCAAGAAACTCTCTTAACAAATGAACAGACAAAAGAACTTAAAGTAGACTGTATCTCAAAAATAATATATGAAGTTGTCTTTTGGCATACACACACACGCGCGCGCACACACATATAAGCTGAGAGGACAAGAAAAAGTAAAACCATGTCTCTGTGCAAGCAGGTCACGCGGATGAACACATTCAAATTCATACACCCTTTGTTGCAGTTCACCTGCATGGTTTCTGATATATCACCATCAAAAGGCTTAAGGAAACAAGGGGTTTATTTTCGCGTATGATTGTCTGGTTACAGTTCTTAATCCAGCTTGACAAGAGACCTCACACCAATACCACGACTGAAGGGACTGGCCAGACCATCTCTATATAGTCGCTGAGAGATGGACAATCCTTAATTGCCAGATCAGCATGTCTGGCCAAGCGTACATAAGGAAGCCAACTTCCTCAACCAGCTCTCTATATTTTATTTCATGGCTTAATCCCACCCACTATGGGCTGTGCCTTCCCCATCAGCTTGAGAATCTGCAGGTTTCCTCTCGACTTAACAATTAATTCTCTACAAATATGCCCAGAGCTCAAACCCTCAACTGTCAATTTGATACCTGTGCCTAACTGTGACACCCCTGAAAGCTTCAGTATAAATATTCTTATTGCCACCTCTTTATTATGCAAAATTATCATACTACACACTGATCTTACTGGTCTTTTATAACTTGAAATACCAAATTTGGGCCAGAGCGATGACTCAGAAAGTAAAGGGACTGCCATGCAGTCATGAAGACCTGACCTTCACACATAAAGCCAAGGCACAGTACCATTCATCTGTAATTCCAGTGCTTTTGAGGTTAAATGAGAAGGGGGATGGATCCCCAGACTTGTAGCACAAAAGATGGACGGTAAGGATCCACATGTTCACCATAACATGTGTGTCTACACGCTTACACTCATGAATGTGAATGCATGCACATGTACACACACATCATCAAACATAACAAATTTTTCATTTGATATACATATTGAAATTTGATATTGTAACTATAAAAAGCAGAAGTATTTAGTTTACAGAAGGCAAAACCAAGGCACCCAGGCACCCAGGCAAGATTAAGAACACACAGTCAGAGACAGAGATAAAAGTCAGAAATGGAGCTCACTGCGTCCACAGTCTGCACCTGGGAGCAATCCGTTTTCCATCCTGGAAGAGAGGTCCCAGCTTTCCTTCTCCAAATGTCAACAAGTTTGATATTCTAGGAAGGGACTTTTTAAACAATGTTTTATAGTGGGAAAAAAATGGGTCATGGTGACCATAACAGGGCCAAGGTCAGGGTCAAGCTCAAAACCAATAAGCAACACAGCCAATATTTTGGAACTTTGAAGGAATAAAATAGCCTAAATTAATAGGCACAATGAGAAGTTTCCTTTCCAGTCCTGTTCACCCCTGTCAGACCACTTACTATCTATACCATGGGCACAAGTCCTTCTTAATTTCTTTAGTATTCTCTACAGTGTCTTGATGGCTGTGCAAGGTAAACATGAACAAATATTCCTATATATTTTCTTTATGTTACATAATTAACAAATATTGCAAATATCGATCTGTACCTTGCTTTGTTCTTTCCCTGAATTTAAAATATGTATTGGAGAAATTGCATGTAAAAGCCAAAATAGTACCTTTAGTTAGCTACAAAGTATTCTTATACTTCACATCATAATTTACTTAAATGGCCTCTTATTGATGGGCATTTTGGTTGTGTCTAATCTTTGAATGTTAAAAAAAACCTTTAATGACTAGCATTGTATATACTATGAGGGTTCTGCATTTGTAATCTGGACATATTGCCAATTACCCTCCTAGTAGTTGTACCAATTTATATTCAAGTCCACAGTGTGAGAGTACCTGATTCTTCATAGCCTCCACATTGCAATGTTACCAGACCTCAGGGTATTAGCCAGTCTGATGGGTGGAAAATGATGTTTTAGGATACTTTAACTTGCATTTATTTTGATAATGAGGGTAAGTATCTGAAATGTGCTAGAAAATGAAATTATGAGACAAAAATAGACTATGATTTGCTTCAGTTATAGAAACGAAAAACCAGCACAGAGGTGGCTCCAAGGAAGAGATATTGGGGACCAGACCACCCCTCAATTCAAGCACTTCATATGGATTAACTCGCCATCCATGCATCTTTGAATGGCAGATGCTGCTGTCTCCATTTTACAGATGAGGAAACAAGGTGGAGAGAGCATATTCTTTGTAGTACCTGGTAAGTGACAGAGAATATAGAAACTGATCCAAGATCTAGAGGACTCAGAACTGGACCGCAGCCTGTAGCATTGTTGCAGTATTTACACATCCAGCTTGCATTGGGTCATTGCTATGCTAGTCTTCTCTCAGTGCACTTAAGCTCTTCTCTCTGGCAGAGCCATCTTCCAACTGTTAGCCTGCTTCAGAGGAACACTTTTTTCTTTAATGTAGCTGATGTTCCTTGCTTTTCCCCAGTCCATCTCTCTCTGCTATTGGTGTCTGGTTAAAAGCCACCATGTTATCTGACCAACTAATGTGTGTACATGTGTCAAGGAACCAATTGGCAGAGGAGCACTAACTGTCCGGGTCTTCAGCTCAGCTCTATCCCTTCTGCTGACAAGGCTTCCTCAAATGGCCTTTCATCTTTTTCATCAGCCTGGATCCAGTTCTGCATGTTGGATGTTCAACCTCATGACCCTAAGGCACCTCTGCATTTCCACTTGATCTGCAGTTTGGCTGTGTAGCTGCATGTTCAACAGGATTCACTGTTGCATGGTACTCCCTCCACATCTGTGTCAGTGTCTGTTTCTGCCTCCAACAAAGGCTTCTTTAAAAACTTGAACTTTGCTGAGACCTCTGTGTAATATACACACACACACACACACACACACACACACACACACACACACACACACGGAGAGAGAGACAGAGACAGAGACAGAGACAGAGAGAGAGAGAGAGAGAGAGAATTACTGTGTGATATGTGATGCACTAATATTCATAGTTAAGCTTGCAATTAAGGGCTGGGAGACAGCTCATGACCTTTGCCTTGCAAGTAAAAGGAAACGAGTTCAAATTCCTTAGATCCCACGTGAGAAATGCCAGGTTGAAATGTTTACAGACTATAGTTCTGACTCTGGAGAGTTGAGCCTGGGAATCCACAGAGCAAAGCAATAAGGAGGTAGAACAATGCTGGATGATTCCTGAAATCACCCTCAGACCTCTACAGGTACGTACCCTGAAATGCCCTCTAATATAAACACACAACTCTCACCCACATGTAAATGTGTACCCACACGTGCATACACAAAAAAGGTTGGAGACAATATTTATAGCTAAGATTATAATAAAAGAATCTTGTTTTCCAAAAGCGTTATCAAGGGAAACTGAATTGGAATTATATGGCAGATTGCAGCCAGCAAAAATGACATAATTTGTGAATTTGTTATTAGATAAATCCTGACCTCTTGAGAAGATACAAGCATATTTGTCTGTTTCTGACACAGTGTGCTTTGACAAGATGTAATGTGATTTTGATCTCTTTATTAAATAACAGCCGGACAATTATCCCCCATACACTAAAAAGAAACATTCTGTTCAAATGAATGGAGACTGTAAGAGTAAGTGCTTCGTGCACAGGGCAAATGTGTCTATAGCTCCACAGAGTAGTGCCCACTCTGTTAATATGGACTGTGAGCTTGTTCTGCAAAGTTATCATCTAGGAAGCCACGCTGGGACTGAGAAAGTCACTGTGGCACGTGTTTATGTCTTTCCACTCCAGATTGACAGGCCTGTTCAGGTTCCTTAGATCCTGTGCTTGCATCTGTGTCTTCAATTTCCCAGTAGCCGCATTCAAAGTCTTCTCTGGAAGCCCAGGATAGCACTTTGACACCCTGCTTCTGCCCTTCTGAAGCTGGCCACAGCTCCCCCAGGTGTACTTGCACCACTGCTCCCGGAAAATAGGCTCTGGGGAAGCAAGGGTCCCACGCCACGGACTCTGAACCAGCCCACCGAGAACTTTCTAGTCTTGGGCCATAGATATCCTAGGAACCATAGATCAGGTTGGGACTGTTTCTCATCAAAACCACTGAGGAATCAGATCACTGCATACAAGCTGTGGAAATATCTGGTGCCTGACATCAGTTCTATGGAGAGACAAAGAAATGTGAAGGATCTTCACCCACCTCTTCCCTCAGGACCTTCTTCAGGATGGTCGCCTCCTGTCCTGGGTAAGACGAAAGTCATCAAGGAAGGTTCATCAGGAGAGGAACCAAGACACAGACCCTCTGAGCTTTCCTCTCTCTGTAGGAACAATGAGCAACTTCTTAATTTTAAATGGTGATTCTCCTTGACTACACAATTGAATTACCTAGGGAACTGAAAAATAAAAGCCAATATTTTGGTCTCAGTGGGTTTGGATAACTTTGAGTGCAACTTAAGCAGTGAGTTGTTTACCACCACCTGTAGATGGTACAGAGAAACATTTGTAATAGGAATCCATTGATGAATAGAGAAACAGAGAGTGAGAGAAATGATGAATGGAGAAACATATGAGACAGAGATGATAGATTGATATAGAGAGAAAAAAAAACTTTCTCCTTAAAGGAAAGGAAATCGTGTACATGCCAGAACATGGAGAACCTGGGGACCTTTCATGTTTGTGTCATATGTTGAAATGCACATGACTCACAAAGACAGCTATATGATCACATGCACACTGTCTAAAGCAGTGTAATGGATTTAGGACTCCTATGATCAATGTCAATATTTTCCTCATAAGAGTCTCTAGCACTGTCCTGTGGCAACCACTGGTCCCTCTGGTATTTCTCCTAAGATTACAGAATTCAAAACTGAATAGTTAGGGTATAAGGACCTGACTTTTAACTGTCTTTTCACCCAGATCCAACATATCCTAAGGTGCTAAAATTGCTGGATGTGCCTCTGATCTCAATTGAGGTCTTGGGTCTCTGGCTCCATCCAGTCTGCCAAAAGATTACTTCCTGCTTTCCCTGAACTTCTGGATGGGACATTTCATCTCCCCCATAAGCCCCTGCACTTATCTCAAACCCTGCTTCAAGGCTCTTTTCTGCCAGAAGCACCTTGTTTGCCTGTCACAGTGCTTTTGAGCCCCAGGATCAGGCCGATTTTGATGTCTACCACTGGCTGTCTCTGTTTCCCTTCCTCTTCTTCATCTCTGTTCCCTTTCCACTACTGCTCAGAAGAAATCACTGTGCAAATTGTGGTTCTTCCCATAACCACGCCTGCATATCTCATTCCTAAAATTTTCAAAATATGGTTTCCTCCATGATACTGAAACTTTCTGGAAAGCCAAGGAATTTCCCCCTGGTTCTAGCTTGAAGCTCAGCATTGAGTAAGTGCTCAGAATTCATTACCTTAAATTGAATTTAACTTTCTAGCTCAGGCCTTCTAAGCTCTAGATAAATATATCCAGTGGTCTCTTTGATAGCTTAAGTTTTTTTTTTTAATAAAAACAAGTGGCAATGAATTCTTGATTTTCCCTGCACTTCTGTCTTTCCCATGAGATTCCCCTAGCCCAACAATGGTATCTCCGTTTACCTCTGTATTCGCCCTCATGGATGTCCAGGTCACAAAGTGAAGCATCACCTTTTATAACATGAAATTTCTCACCTGGTCTTTCATAAGCAATTCCATTTCCAAAATAAATCACAAAGATTCTTTACCTCCATCTTGAGTGTGACCACGCCAATCTTCCTTATTTCTGTCTGTCATTTGAAATGTTACCTGCTTCTATACACCCACCTTTAGTTCTTCCAGTTCTTTCTCCTTTCTGCAGGCAGACTGAAGTGTCTGACATACTTCTAGCTATGCACTGCTGTTGTTCAAAACCTTACTGATTGCCCATCGCTTTTGACCATGGCAGTCTTCATTAACACCTGGAAGGCTCTGTGAGTTTACTTTATTCACCTGTTCCCACCCTAACAACACCATGGCTACTCTTTATTTTGGCCCCAACTCTTTCCTTCCTGTGTTACTTTTCTCTCAGGCTTTCCACTAAGTACCTCTGCTGGAGGGAGACCTGTTGTCAGTCCAAACGTAGTAAATTTCATTGCTGACTCCCTCAGAAGACCCTTGATTTCCTCGCCCTAGCTTTTCTGTCAAATCAACTATTAAGATGACACATTAGAGATTATCTCCACTCTTTCCTTTTGTTTTTCTATCTGTCTTCACTGGTTTTAGTCCTAACTGTCCTGTCTTCTTGTATCACTGACAACTCAATACGTGCTACATGAATCACCTTGCTCTGCCCAGCCCTGCAGTCACCTGCATTGTCTAGACCTACTCCTTTCTGATCCCAGGTAGAAAAGAAAAGACACTAAGAATTGGTATTTGAATTTGCTTATGCTACCCAGGCAGAGACAAAATTGAAAAGGCTGGCCTAAGGAAAGTGCTATTGAAGTGCATTCCCCATTAAGCTAGAAACCCGTCTTCCAGTATAAAATGATAATTTTAATTAATATCTGCCATGACTAGTGTAGACACATGCAGAGTTTTTCTCTGGGTAAAAAAATCAGGCAGATGAAAGAAACACTGAGAGAAAAGGTAGGAAGAAGAAAAGCGGGTGTTGGGTGGTGGAAAACCAGTCCGGGTGACCAGCCTGAAATCACATAAATAACTTCTGCAAACTGTATTTATATTGGGGGATAAATTTCTCACACCAGACTATTAGTCTACTGATAAACCATACCAGGAAGAACTTGGGTATAGGACTTTTGATAGGCTAGAGGGGACAAAGAAGTGGAAGACTCTCTCAGTTTTCAGCATGTGCTCAAACACACTCTGTGGACTTTAGTAGATCAGTACATTACAGGAATTTGCATTTTCTGCCAGCGAAGGGTCTTCTCACAAGCATCTTTAATTCATGAAATTTTGTTCTCAATCTCAAACTGTTGCTCTACTACCAAAGAAGTCTCCAGGCACTGGCAGCCCCAGCCAGATGTGCTGTACTTTTGAACGTGTTTATGGAAAGAATCCCCTCAAGCAGCATTTGATGCTTCTTCAGATATAAGGTCTCATTGAGCCACACAAAATGGTGACCTGCATTGAGCCACACAAAATGGTGACCTGCACGCGATGTCCACGAGATGGCGCTCTACACCCCAACCCTCTCCATGGTTGAATCTTCAGACACAACTTGGCCCATGAGTTGGGAGAAGGGTGGGTGAGATGGGGTGGGAGAGACCCCATCTATTTCTCTGCCTCTCCAAGCCCATTGTAGTAGAGGAGCATTTTCTCAAGATGAATGTTACATTCTAAGTGAAGCTCCTTAGGCGTTTAAACAATCATATTTATTCTACATGCAACAGTAGTTTCATTATATACAGTCAAAATCCTTCTAAATGTTAATGTAACATTGACCCAAGGAACCTCGAATTGAAGTGAATAAGCCACGACGTGGCCTCACATTACTGGAAACATACTGAGCCCAGTTCTCTTGCAACTTGACTTTAGGAGGAAATAATTTTCTACACTGGTAAAGTACATAGCTTTTGAACTTGGAAAGACTGATATCTGAGACCCAGCTTAGTAACTAGATGACTTGAAGTAGACTATTTACTAATAGTAAGCCTACTCAATAGGCTCCGCCATATCCACCTTTTGGGGAAATTCTAGAATGTTCACATGAAAGAATATGTAACAATTTATTACTGTGTACACTGATTTTAGTATATTCAGGTTAGGTATTCTGTATCTGAAAATGAATGAGAAATGTTTAGGATTTCAAATTTTGGGTACTTTTTGCATGTAAGACTGAACACAAAACTCACCTGTATTTCATACATACTTTACATGCATAGACTAAAAGTAGTCTCTTGCAATGTTTTTAGTATGCATATACTTTAGCCACAACCCAATCATATAAAGGCAGGAACAAAGCTTTCTACTTGTGACATCACGTCAGCGCTCAAAAGTTTTGGAGTTTGTGACATTTCGGGTTTGGAATTTTCAGATCACAATCGTAATCAAGTAATCAAGTCAACCTTTAGTACATTTCATTATCCTTGGTATAGCTCAGTACTTTCTGCATATGTGGTGATTGCTACTGCTACAAATTCCCTATATTCTAGTTCAGTAACAGTGCTTACCTGTCTTTCAAAGTGAATCTTGTATAATAAATTCATTCAGTAAATATTTCTACAGCCCTTGCTATATGCTAGGCAAAGTGCTAGGAACTAGAAAATAGTTTGGTGAATAAAATAGACAAAATTTTGCCCTGGCAAAGTCCAGTAGGAGGCAGAAAAACAGTAATCAGACCAATTAATATTCAGTTTAAAATGTTCTCTGTGCTGTGGGAAGAAACTGTGGGAAGAGCCGTGTTAGTGAGGTAATGAGAGAAGCAGCCAATGACTAGAGTAGTTGAGTAGTGAGATTCTTAGCTTATCCGTTTCCCATACCTGCACCATGATCATCATGCACGGCTTTGTGGAATACTACTATTTACCCAGAGCGTTACTTTCAGACTTCCTGGTATTTTGCAAAGCTAGCCTGACCAGTGTTCTCATCTCACAAAAGTGAGGTCATTAAAAAAAAAACATCAGATGCAAAGCTAGCCAACAAAATCCAATAGTGCTTGGAAGAAAACAATCTGCTTCATCCAGCCGATTTATTAAGAGATTCCTGAGACTAGATCTGCTAATATAATTTATATACTCAGGACACGATGGGAGAAAGGCTGAGGGAAACCTGGTCTCCGCAAGGAGGAAAGTCTTCGCGTTTTATTGGATGCAGGATACTGCTTTTTCGTTCCACTCTGCTGTGGTGTTTTTTTTTTGTTTCCAGGTATAGAACTTTTGACTACCAAAAGTGCTATTATACAAGTGATAAAAGAAAATCTTCAGCACACAGAGGGTGGCTTGTATCCAATGTACCCAGTAAGTTTAGAGCCCATCACTATTCTCAAGGCTTCAAAGTAACATAGCACCATCCCAGCCCAGCCAGGAGCACCAGGAGCACACCCCCATGCTGTGGCCCCACGCTAGCGAGATGGCTAATGCCATCCTGTCATTGACAGACAGCCCCTGCTTCTGAAATTAATTACTTTTCCTCTAGAATTGAATGTGCTGATGATACTTCCCACAAAAATATGAGGTCTTTACATAGCAATTGCTTTAATTAAATAAAAATAAATCCCCCCCAGATTTCCAGAACTAAATGAGATACATGTATTCTGTGCATGTGGTTGAACCTTTAATAATTCCAAATGCAGCGGCTTCTTCCCTCCTGGGAGAGCAGGAAGATCGCGCTCAGGCCTGCATTTGCATCCATCTTCCTTCTAATGTTTATTTATGATGACAGCAAAGGGAGGAGAGGGAGAGACAGGCGTCATTTTGTTCTTTCCTTGCCACCCCTGCCAAGTTTCCCAGACCTCAGTTTTTCTGACTGAAAGGTGTCATTCCTGTCGAAGCTCGAGTTTCTAATGTGATTATATTTGGAGAGAAGGCTTTGAAAGTAATGAAGGTCAAATGAGCCCCTAAAGGTAGGTGGCTGATCCTCGAGACAGGTGGGCCAATAAGGACAGGGACACTTCTACGACTTCCTCTTTGCTCCTGTCTCTTCTTGTTCTCCTTTCCCCCTTTGGAGTTCAGTGAGGAGGGATCCCAGGAACATGCAACAGGAAGTCAGCCTCTGAAATTCAGAAAGAGCCCCACACCAGAATTCCAGTGCTGCATCACTGACCTCAAAATTCTAGCTTCCAAAACCCTAGGGAAATACACTTCTATTGTTGAAGCAACCTGGCCTATAGTATTTTGTTATGGCAACCATATATCTACACAGAGAGAGACAGTACCAGCTCTCCTGCCCTAGCAGTGAAACCACTTGGGCAAGCACGCTGGGTTACTATGTGCTTTAAACTGGCTTCTAGAGACTGAGGATTTCTATCATCTAACCACACAGAGCCACAGACATCAGTGTTGTCTCAGAACCACCATCTCCATCTCTTTCCCCTACCATCCTGCATGCTGCTTATGGGTGTATCACTTGCTGTACTTTTGTGTACAGTAAAGCAACCCAAGTGAGCTTTTTACCCTTGGTCCAGTTTGCAATGGTCCAGAGACACAGAATCTCAGAGTAAGCAAGGCCATAAGTTGGGGATGAAAAGGTTTTCCTTAACAAGGCATTTATTTCAGAACGCAAGAGGAGGGAACACAGGAGAGAATGATGACTGCCTAACTTTTGCCTCAGCTTCCTTTGGGCAAACATCATAACTGTGTTTGAGATGCTGTAATGGATGCAATACAATAAAGCTAGGTCCTCTGAGGGCCTATTTACTGAAGCTGGGGAGTCCGCAGAAAGACTGTTCTGAGCTCGACAAAGCAGAGCTCACTGACGACCCAAGGCATGGTGCATCAGGGAGACAGAGATAGATGGGGTCCATGGTACAGAAGAAAATTCAAGTTCTCGTGGCCAGCGTTTGTTAGATGTACTTGTGCTTTACCCAATTGGAGCTGCTAAATAGTGGAGAAACCATTCCTGAAAAAGAGGACAAGGGCGTTCTAGTGGAGGCAGCAGCAAGAGCAAACATTAGGTTCTGAGAAAGACTATGGCTTACATAAGGGAAGTGCTTCAAATGGAGCCAAAAATGCTTTGGAATTTGATGGCAAATGTAGAAGAAAAATGGAAGAGCATAAATGAATGAAGTCATCATTCATTTCCATAATTTGCATCTTGATCTCTGCTGTGGTGTTCCAACCTATCTTTTCTATGTCAAACCAGGCATGGGAGATGAATGAGATGTGGCCCAAACTTGAAGTCTATAATCCGGTAGACTGAAGAATAGATGCTGGAAACAATAAATATGTCCTTCATTCATTTCAGAGATTGGACACCCGCAGTGGATTCCAGCCTCTGTGGATAAGCCATACTATGCTGTGGCAAATAGGGAAGGAGGGGGATTAAATTCAGAGCATCATCCATGCAGCCTCCATGTGCCCCTGTCCTTTTAAAGGGCACCTAAGGAGATCTTAAAGGAAGTGCAACAATGTCATAGCCAAGACATTGGGGGCTTTAGGGTGAGCTCGCATCCCCAGCGACAGCTGCTGATGACACTCATTTGTGGCAGTGGTTCTAAATGATATGCCCCCAAAGTTGAAACAGTACCATTGGGCAGCAACTTTATAATGTTACTCATATAGAATAAATCTCCTTTTTAATAAAAATGCATCTTTAAGATATACACAACGATTACCCTAGAAATAGATTGGACTGTCTATTATATTGATATATACACAATCTCAAAAATTTGTCTCTAGAGCCTGGTTTACTGTACACCAACAGAATTTAGAGCTTCATAAAAATGCTTTATAGCATCTGGGCAGCAGTGTTCCTATTTCTTATGCGGATGCATTGGAGACATGGTTGGGGCTGTCATTCATGCCTGGCACTTAAATGTTTTTCACAAATAGCTGCTGCCTTAAGAAAGCATCGCCAAATAAAATGTTTTTATTTGCTTCTTTGCTGATATGTCAATAGGCATTAAAGTAAAAACTTCCTTGCACTTAGATACTTAGTCCCCATCAGAATGTTCTCAAGGGGATCTGTAGGATCCCTAAGGACCCATTATTGAGGGGAGGAAGCAGAGCTAGGGGATAATTACCTCTTAAAAGGATGGCTCTTTCTACTGGCCACTTCAAATTTATCAGGAAGAAGGAAATATAACAGAATTTTACCAGAAATATCCCCACATGTCCAGAGGAGGATGGTCATTCCCCACATCTTGCACATCTGCTGGCAAAGAGTCCAAACACATCCTTACCTGCTGTCAACACTAAGCAAGTGTCCCTGGCTTCGAACAAACTATGAGTGCCTGAGAAGGAAGATGTTATGTAAGCCTTAAGAAATGACTCACTTAAAATCTACTTAAATAATGAGGCTTAAAGATACTTCTGGTCTGGAGAGATACTCAGGGGCTTTGTCCCCAAAGCAAAAGGACTTGAGCAGAAATGATGGTGGCCTGTACTTCCATGCTTGAAGAATGCAGGAAGCAGCAACATTTCCACACAGACAAGAAAGAATGGACACACTGAAAACTGAAGCTTTGCCCTTAGATTTAGAGTAGAGGTCACAGAGTCAGGAACCCAAAAGCTGGTGCCAGAGACAGTGCTCATCAACCAAAGACCCGACCGCATTAGACTCTGAAGAAAGGAAAACACCCGAGGTTAGAAAACTGAGCATCTAGGGGCAAGTTGCTTTAGATAGTGAAAGAGCTCGGGGGCAGACTCAGGTGAAGACTGACAGATGGGCCTATTTGTCAAGCAAGGGAGATCTCAGGCAACCTCCTGAGTCTCAAACAGCTCCCACTCTAGCTATGCGCTGCGAAGAAACTATCCAGAAGAGGAAAGTGTCGCATGTCTGGCTTTATCAGCAGATTCAGACAGAGAGGAAAGATCAGTGTTTATTTTGATACAAGCAAATATAAGAGTCTTATGCTAGTCATGGGACAGTGGATAGCAGGTTTCATTTAAGTTTTATGGAGAAAGTGGCTCTTTGTAAAAAGACATTTCTTGGCAAGTGCATGCACACACGTGCACGCACGCACACACACACACACACACACACACACACACACACACACACACACACACACACACACACACGATATGGGAACTTTCTATTCATCACTGTCTCCTATATCCACAGAGCTTAGGTGAAGTTCAATATCGTGAAAGACAGTGTCTCTAGGAAAGCCATCAGGGCAGCAGTTTACCTGGAGCAGACCACCAGATGCCACAGAAGCCCATGAGAAGGTACATATGCAAACCTAACAGGGATCCCTGCAGGCTGGGGATGAAGATAGCAGGATTTGAGGTGGTCTGTATAAGTGTGGTTCCCCTTAGAAACTGTATTGGGTGAACTCTGTTGACACTCTCCTGACACTGTTGTGTCTTATAAAACAAAAGAATTAATCTTCAGAATAGCAGTGCCAGCTCTAGACTTAAAGGCACGTTGGAGGTGATCCTTTAAAGTGATAATGGGGAAAAAACAAGCAAGAGCTCTGTCCAAAAAAAAAAAAAAAGAGAATGTGAAGCCCAGTTCAAAGTCTGAAGGGTAAGTCAGGTCTCTGTTAGACCACATCCCTGAGGACAGGTACATGTCAAAGAATACAGCAAGATAAAATAGCATAGAGGTGGACTATAGAGACAGAAATACTGGGAAGCAAGGAAAGAAAGATTTAGTGCCAAGCACCAGAGCCAAGCAGAAGCAGACCTTGAGACAAACACTTCTGCAAGTGCATGCACACCCTGGACAAGATTCCTCTGGACACAGGCTCTTACATGGTGTTCCTCTAATCTGTAGGAGATCTTCACATTTCATCTTCTTGGCTTCTTCTCTTCTGTTCATCACATCTCAACAATTTACTTTGTTGATTTTACTTGCCTGCATTTTCAACTTTTTATACTACTCAGTTCCAGACACACCTGTTGTAAAGCCAGGTGGCAACATGCATTGGTCTTCCTTTCTGCTGGTGTTGTTTCGTAATGGCCACTGTGGCTTCTGCCAGACATGTATCCTTCGAGGAGTCCTGAAGGATCCCAAATGCCTAAAACAACTGGTTGGGAACAGTGGTCTGCTAAGCAGTTTCTTCTATGTCTTTTGTGGTGCTCTCAGTGAGATGGCAGACCCCTTTGTTTCCAAAGTATCTCAAAGTCCTAAAATACTCTGGAGGCATTCTTTATTCTTTCTCTGTATGTGTTTGACCACCAGGCTTTGCCTAATATAATACATTATGGTATTTCATAAATATATTATAGCATTTCATTAGAGTTGACATTACTTTAGGTAGAGGACTGTACTCTGAAGGAGAACATAGGTTAGTGGTAAGTATTTGTTTGAACCTGATTTTCAGAATCGAAGTATTGTCCATCAAGTGACATTAAGTCCACATTCTCAATAGCAGCCTCTAATAATCTAAGTGAGTATCAGAGGGTTTTTTTTACCTGAGACAGGGACAATCATGAACCTTCCCTCTCTTCTAGTAGAGGAAAGAGAGTTTTAGGTTTTAGGCACTGAAGTGGAGAATATTAGGTGAGAACAACAGGATCTCAGAAGATGTCATGAAGCTGGCTGAAAAGCCCTCTATGTGCACAGCCAGCAGCGGTGGGGATACTGCAGAAGGTGTCCTGAGGTCAAGTGGGGAGGCTCCTAGAATCGACTCAGCAATCCATGAAATTTGCAGGAACAACTGTGTCTTTAAGAGAAGAGACAGAAGTCTCTGCCATGCAGTCAGGAGTAAGATTATATAGGTTGATGACTCCCATGAAGTTGAGTTAGAAACTCAAGGTTTTCCAGATCACATTTTTTTTGTAGCAAGAAAATTAAGCTGCCCACGAGTCTGCAAATGGGTCTTAAACCTTATGTATGTTGAATTCTCAGCAAAGAGTATGTTTTCCTGAAGACTTATTCATAAACAGACTTTGTAATCTCAGAATATTGACACCCTTGCCTGCTATGTGAGTATGGAGATAGCCAGAAATCCTCTTAACTGTCCTTTGAGAGGTGTAGGATAATTTGAGCAGCTGTCAATCTTTCATCAGACCCTTTGTCCCTCCTTAGGTAGATTATATCCAGAATTGCTAAATTTTCTGGAAAGATAATTTATCTCTGAAAATTTTGTTTCCTCCTTTTATCAAAGCAAAGAGCAAATAAAATAAATCCACTTTATGGGCTTCCTTGTTCTATGAACAAAGGTCACGTACATACATTAGTTGAACTGAAACGCAAAGGAAATTTGGATCTTATAATTCTTCTCAAGGTCCTGTGAAAGGAAGAAATGTTCAGTAACCCCCAAGTCACAGTTGTTAAGATTGATGAAGGATAAAGGTATTGGCTGCTGGGTTAGAGGCAAACTGAAATAGACAGAACAAAGACCCACTATACCAAAATGGGACACTGTGTATGATAAGTAGTACTCAAGGATGGCATAGCAATTTTGTTGATTCCCTGTGGCCTTGAACAAATCGATGCCCTCATTCATTTGGGTTCTTCACTCTGAGGATTGGTTCATTAAAAGAGGTAAGCAGGGTCTGAGAGGATGCTGGCACTAAGGGTTTCAGTTATAGATCTTATACCTTCCTATACATTTGTTTTCAATAAATACTGGAGGCAGTTTTGTGATGGTGTTCTACGACCATGTGAGTTTTGTAGATTCTACCCCAAATACTTTGCATGTATTAGAGGAGTTCCCTAGAACCTCAAGAAATACTCCTATCTTATGTGCATTTGACAGGTAGTTCCATATGGAAAATGTACCTTTTGGCTCCATTTGCTGTGGTTGCTGGTATAACAATACAAAATGCTATTGCTCAGTCCAGAGCCTAAGGGTTAGGCTACAGGCTGGGGGGCAGAAAACTGTAGTCTGGAGATACTGTCAACTGTGTGGCTAGCTTCCTCTGAGGCAGAGACATTGTAAAACAAGGGTCAGATACAGAAGATTAGTGTTGGGAAGTAAGGACTGTCCCCTTTCATTCACCTTGAGTGTTTGGGGCTTGATAGCATCTTACCTTTTCCTTTTCATGCAATCTCCCTCACCTTGGTCCAAATCAAGGGGATTTTTGCTTCGTCTTGTTTTTCTTCTCCAACTTTATAAAATAGGATAATTTTTCCATTGTTTCCCCTGTCAATATAGCATTGGTTGGAGAGTGGACCACCTAGCTGTTTAGTCAGTAGGCTATTAGTTTCCTACAGATTGTGATTTATTTGTGCTTTGAAACCCTGTCAAAAATGGTTTCGCCTAGTGTGGTAATTTGGTAAAAGGGACTTTTTATTTCTCTTGAGTTCTACTTTTGAATTTTATCTCCAATTTCAAGTTGTTTCAGTTAGCTTTCTTTTATTGCTGTGAGATGGTACTCATAGAACTTCAGAGAGAAATGGGTATTTATTTGGCTTATAGTCCTAGAGAAGATCTAGACTATTAGGACAGGAATCATAGCTGCAGACCTCTAAATTCTGCTTACTCCCTGCAATATACTTCTCCAGCAAGGGACCATTTTTTAAAAGGTGCCACAACCTTCCCAAACACTAGCACCAGTCAAAGATTCAAGCCCATGAGTCTGTGGGGACAATTGGCACTATAAAACGAGCTTAATATGTCCACAAAGTGAGGCAAAGAGGCTACTGTTAAATCAGCCCAAACTCCACAGTGATGAATGCAGAAAATTTTCCAGTCTATATCGAAAGATCTGATGGTTTCATCTGTTGTGTGTACAGGATTAAATGACGCTTCCATTAGTTCTTGCTGGAAATGTTTTAGGTATGTATTTTTGGAGACTTTGACCTATTTAAGGGTGCATTTTGCCATTGGACTTTTTGTTGGAAAGGGACCAGAGGCACCTTCCTGATCAGTCAGGTTGCGGTCGTCCTCCAGGATTCAGCATTATAGGTTTACAGCAAGTTGCATATAAATTGGCAGAGGCCAGATAACCCTAGGTCATGTGTGTCTGGAGGAATTCTAACGTTTCATGAGTATTTATGGGTTTTGTTTTGGTTCAGGGGAATTTTTAATTAAAGCCCTTAATTAAGCCATTTCTAAGGTTCCACAGTTGCCCGCATGTGTTAATGATGGGAGCAGTGATTCATTGTAGGTACTGGCCTTGCTGGGAAATTGAATGGGTGTCTGAACAAAGGAAAAGAGGAAGGTGAACTGGTGAAGAAAACAGACAGAAAGATAAAAGAGATAGAAAAGCAACTTCAGGACAAAGACAGGAGGATTTACTAGGGTAATTAGTATGTTTCCTTAGATTTATCAAAGAGATTTTTAGCAGTATAATTTTTGACTCAGAATTTTGTTTGGAGCCTCTGAATACCACCCAAAAAGTATGGTACACGGTGCTATAGAATCATGTTCTTAATTTTGCTCAAGTCAAATGACACTTAGAGTGGCATTAAAGACTTAAATCAGTCTTGGTGTGCCATTTAGAAGAATAGGCACAAGAATTAGGATTGTCATTAGAGTTAGTACAAGAAGCAAGGAAAATTTTTTTTCAGATAAGAGGATTTTGGCTTGAATGAATTCATGGAAGCTGGTGTTGGGTGGTTGGCATGGGTATTTGTGCACTTTCTGTCTGAGGTACCTCTGAGCACAGACTGGCAGGTGGAAAACCATAAGGATGCTCTGCCCTTCAAAGCCAAGCTCTCAGGCACAGAATCAAGGTGGACAGATTCTCACCTGGTTTCATTGGTGGCTCACAACAGTGTGTGTGCAGTGATGCCATCCAGTGAAAAATGGAACCTCAATAGTTTATAAGGTTGACTCAGACCACAGGCATGCCAAACTGTATATCCTGATTCTCGTTCCTATGCCAAATCCCATTTCAAGACAGAATAACTCCAAACAGTAACATATGCATAGTAGAAGAAATTCCTCTTACCTTCTGTGACTTTAGGTTGGCATGTGGCTCTAAGTGGGCATTTAGGAAAGTCTTGGTGTTGCCCTCTAATATGTCACCCCATGATGGAGGCACAGAAGAAGAGCACAAAGCTGGGTGCTGTGAAGTAAAAGTTCATTGATTGTAGGGGTCCCTCACAAGTAGTCTTTTGTTAGGGGAAGTTTTTCAAGAAATGACCCAAGTGAAGGTTGTAATTTCAGGCTATCTGCAAGTTTATAATTAAGACCAGCCAGTACAGTACTTGAAAGACATCCTCATGATAGTAGCCTTAACTGTAGGACATAGGTTTTGACAAACTTTTGCAATAGTTCCTGTCAACAGGCAAATGTGCGTGAACCCTTCCATAATCCTTGATAGACTCTTAACTCCATTTTGTTAGGCTTTGACGCTGTTGACTCCATTTTGATTCTGGCAGTTCTCACACAGAAAAGAAAGCAACAGAGGGTATGGTGTGAATATTACATCTTCTGAGACTTTGCTAGTACGTAGAAAAACATAGTCATGCTGCCAAACCATTTCCTTTCCATGTTGTTCCCAGAACCTATCCTCTCTCTCTCATGTTATTTTCTATACAATTAACATGCTCCAATGCAGTGTGATTTTCTAATTTTGTGTATTACATATTTTTCTCATAAAACATAAAATATGGAGACAGATTTTAACCTGTTTTATTTGCTATTATACTTCTTTTTTAAAGAGAATACTTTTTACCTTATTTAATTTCTTTTATTGGTGTGTGTGGGTGGGTGTGTGGAGAGAGAGAGGCGGAGGCCGAGTTGGCGTATAGAGAGAGGAGAGAGAGAGAGAGAGAGAGAGAGAGAGAGAGAGAGAGAGAGAGAGAGAGAGAAAGAGAGAGAGAAGGCACTTGCAGTCTCTATGGAGGACCAAGGGGACTTCAGGAATCATCTGCTTTTATCTCCTTTTTGCTTAGCTCTGGGATTTCCCAGTTCCACCCACCAGGGTTGGAAGTGCAGGCTGCTGCCCTTTCTGCCTAGCATTTTTTACATGGGACCTGTGATCTGAACTCAGGTTCTGCTAGTGAGTCAAAGTCATAATCCCCAATCTATCTCTCCAGCTCTAGTATTATATTTCAAACATCCAAAACAGTGCTTTATTTATAGTAAGCATTCAGTAAATATTCGTTGAGTGAATGGATGAACCTTCATAATTCTAATAACTCACTTTACGTATTTCTGGAAACATTCTGTGTAGTTGAGGCATGAACATACTATATTTAAAATTTTTCTTGAAGTTCAAGTCTTTACTATTGTCTCTTGCTTGGGTTTCTTTCTGTTAAAGCTATTCTATATTGTGGCTGACAAATTCATGATCAAATGGCTTATAGGAGAACAAGGAGTTTTATTGTCTCTTAAGACAGCCTAGTTATACTTCTTAATGCTGCTTGGCAGATGTTCTAGTTACTCTTGTGTTGCTGTGAGACAATACCCAAAGTCAAGCAACTTAAAGGGAGAAAGGGAGATTTATTCAACTTCCGGTTCCAGAGGGGAAGTAGTCTTTCATGGTAGAAGCTGGAGTAGTCCTAGGTCACTGCAGACATCTTGGAAGCAGAGACCTTTTAGACTGCTTGCTGCAAGCGCAGACTTTTCCCAGAAGTAAGGGGACTAATCCACCTCAAGGCCCATCCCCTATGACTGTCTTCTGCTGGCAAGGCCATACTTCCTAATGGTGCCATAGCCTTCTCAAACACATGAGACTATGGGGGACACATTTCAAACCATGACAGCAGGAGAGTCTTCCCCAACACCAGAGTATGAAGGAACTGACCACACCATATCCATATATCCATAGGCTATAAGGGATAGTGATTAGCTCACCCTATCTTGGGCTGGGCATCCTCATTAATCAGACAATCTCTTGTAGGCTTATTTGGGGGCTTAACTGAACTGCCAATTCGTTGCAACTGTGCCCAGAGCTCCAAGTCTTTAACTCTCAAGTTGATGCCTGTAGCTAACTATGATACCTAATATTGGATGGCATTGTTGCTACTGGGGATAGTGTTATTCTTTCACTTGTACAGATTTAGAAGTACAGTCTTTGTTATTTCTTTCTGACATATGAGATATGTACTTTTATGAGATAAGGTTACTTTAGTTCATAAATCTTTATTCTTAGTTTGCTGGTTAAAATATTTAAAATAACTGTATAACCAGCTATTTTATATATTGTATGTGTGGTTTCTCGTTTTATAAAGTCATCTGATTTTTCCACACCAACTAATTAGCATGCCAAGATAGATAGTCTCTAATAGTAAGCCAATGTTATTCTGGGATAAATCTGATAACTCTGATTTCTTCCCCCCTTACTAGTATTTTTAAGGAACATGCCTCTGTTTATGATTATAAGCTTTTATTTCTTGCAAAATGCATTCTCAGTGTTGCAGTTACCTTTATTCTTTGCTGTGAGAGTACTTCGACAGAACTTAGGGAAAAAGGGAGACTTACTTGATTTATGGTTCCAGAGGGGAGATAGTCCTTTAAAATGGGAATGGCATAGCACAAGGCATGGCTGGAAGCAGAAGCAATGGGCTGGTTCAGGTCACCTCAGCCATCATGAAGATAGAGAGAGGACAGGACAAAGTGAGAGGAAGCACAGCTAAGCTACAAAATCTCCCCCCCCCCCTTGTAATGGCTGTCCCTTCTTCCAAGCAAGACTCTACCTTCCAAAGATGCCACAACTTTCTCAGATATTAATCCCAGCTAAGGATTCAAACACATGAGTTTGTGAGGGACAATTCCCATTCAAACCATGGCACTGGGCTTGGGATCAAGGTCATGCCAACTTCATAGAAGGATTTGCAAAACGTTCTCTCTTTTCTGTTATCTGAATATTTTAAGATTATGATCTGGTTTTTAGTGTTTTATAAAATGTCTCTGCAAATCATCTGAATCTGTGTATGCTTGAAGAGTGGTTGCTATTTATGTCTTAAATTAATTTAATCTTTGAATAGTTTTATTTTTGTCCTTTTTTATTAAACTTGTTCTTAGACAGTTTCATACATGTATCTAATACATTCCAACCATAGCCCTCCAATCTTCCTCCATCTTCCTGCCATTGCCTTCAACTCCTTTCCCATTTGTCTCTTGGCTAGATTCATGATTTTGGTTTTGCTTTGTGACCCCCTTGAATTTAACCAGGGCCCTTGTATGACTATCATTCTGGAGCTCTCCACTGTAGCCATATGGGTTTCCCAATGCAAACACAATGAAATCTGTGAATCATTATCAGAAGAATATAGTTCAATAATGAGGGTTGAGTTTCTTGAGTTCTTCTCCCATTCGTGTGTTGTAGAACATCATTTACTCTGGAAACAGCTTCCATCTTTGTGTAACCAGTTGTAATTTCTTGCAAGGATCAGAACTGTTGGTTACTGAAGTTCACCCAGAAAGGAGTGGGGAAGGTCACTGGACTCCCACTTAGGATTCTGACTACACCTCTTAGCCATTTGTATACAATTCAACCCTAACTGCATGTGGTCTTAAAGTCGCAGAAAAGCCTGAAGAAGGTTAACAGATGAGGCAACCCCATCTATGAAGCTATAGAAGCCATCAACCATGGTGAAGATAAGGCTTTCCAGTGTGACTGCTTTGGAATCTCCCATATGCCTAGAAGTAATCATGTCTATGTTCCTGTAAGTAATACGAACAAGCTCATTTGTTTGACAAATTATATTTGGTGTAACTGTGACTTTGGTTTGCTGTTAAAACTCTGCCTTGGGTAGACAGACATTTGTATAGAATCTCCCTAGGAAAAATTTCACATAACACTGTGCTCGAATGGGCATATACTAAATGAGGAAGGGAGTTGTAGCTGCTGTGAGTTTGTAGCTGAAATGGTTGCCCTACCCTGAACATGGAATTTTGCAACCCTTTTTTCTATCTTCTGACTCCTTTTCCCTGTAATAGTTGACATTCCTGAGCCTTTCTATTTCAACAGGGTTCTAAAATTAATTTGCATAAAGCTCTTAGGGTTTTCTTTTTTGCGTTTAAATCTGATCCAGCTATATGCCTGATTGTTATTTCTAATATTATATATTTGAATTTTCCTTCTTTGTTCTTGCTGAATGACCTGAAGATTTTACACATTTTATTTATTTTTAATTGTAAGAAAAAGTTTAAATCCATCCACAAAATAATGAGTTTCACTGTGGCATTTTGTGTGTGTGTGTGTGTGTGTGTGTGTGTATAAGAGGACAATTGAATGTGTGTGTTTATGGAGGCCCAAGAGTGACTTCAGGAATCACTCTGGATTTCTCTACCTCCTTATTGGTTTGCTGTAGGGTTTCCCAGGCTTTGTTCTCCAGGGTTAGGAATGTAGACCATCTCCATTTCCACTCACCATTTTTATGTGAGTTTAGGTCCTTTTGATATCGAGGCAAAGGCTTAAACTTTGAGCCAGCTCCCTCATTCCCATTGTAACATCCTTAAATATTCCATCAGTTGTTGGTTGATCCATCCGTCATACTTCTCTCCTGCAACCACTTACCTCCTCCCCTCAAAAACACATTGTACTTGTCCATCACCAGAAGTTGCTTTTCAACTTTTATATATCATGTGTTCATTACTGCCTCTCTGATTCCTCAAAGCTTTTTTTCCCTCTTCTCATGGCTCTCTTTCTAGTTCCATGACTTATACCTTCACTCATAAACATGTGTACATATTAAAAATGAGGATCTGCATCTGAAAGAGAGAACATGCACTATCTGTCTTTCTGAGTCTCATTTGTTTATCTTAACACATGATTTCCTCTTCCATCCATTTTCTTGAAAATTTCATTTTTCTTCATGGCTGAACAAAATTCTATTGTGTGTACCACATTTTCATTTTCATTTCCACTCATTTGTCCATAGGCATCTAGATTGATTCAATTTCCTTTCTATTGGGAATAGAGTTTTAATAAATATGGACAAACAAGTCATCTGTGATAGAATTTATAGTCCTTTCAATATCCTCCCAAAAGTGGGATAGTAGTTTTACTTTTAGCTTTTTGAGAATATTCCATACTGATTTCAGTAATGGGTACACCAATTTACTCACCAGCAGTGAAAAAGTGTTCTTGTTTACTCACATCCATGCCAATACTTGTTGTTATTGTTTTCTTGATACCGATATTCTGAGTAGGTAAGCTAGGTTTAATTTGCATTTTTCTAATAGTTAAAGATATTGCACTGTTTTTAAAATATTTACCAACTACCTGCATTTCTTCTTTTGAGAACTTTCTATTCTGTTCCTCAATTCATTTATTTACTGGCCAGGGTTCTTTCTGGTATTTTAGTTTTGTAGTTTATATATATTTTAGATCTAAACCCCTTCTCTTTTTTTTTTACATTTTTTATTATTATTTCCGCTCATTCAAACTTAATAGGTAGACCAGTTCCCTCCCCCCCTCCTCCCCCTGAACCCCCTACTCCCCCTTCCTCCCTCCCCATCTCCCAGTGCCTCCCCCCCAATTCCCAGAGAGTCCTTTATTGTGTATGCCTAACTCTCCTCTTGGTCCTCCTTTCCGATGACGTACAAGGACCCAGTGGCATTTCCCTGAACCCTTTCTCGTGTTCCGCTTAAGCATAGGAAGACTACTGTGGCTGTCAATCCCTTGCCTCCAAGGATCTTGGCGCCTTTAGCCGATGTTAGACTTTGTGAGGTCAATAGTGTGATGGACATGGCATAGGGCATGCAAAGTCCTATTATGATTGCTTCAGCCCTAACTAGTGTGGAGACTCTTCAGATCACTGCTCCCCCCATCCTTTTGCTCTTACAATCTTATCGCCCCCTCTTCTGCAAATGTCCCTGAGCTTCAGGATGGGGGGAGATTAGGCTGGCTTAGTTCTATGTGGATGATATAGAGTCTCTGAAGTTCTGGATTGTGGTTTGTTGATGTTCTTTTGCAGCTAAACCCGTTTTCTGAATTATGTCTGACAAAGATTTTTTCCTATTCTGTAGAGTGCTAAACTACCTTTGCTATCTTAATTTCATATAATCTTTTGATGTGGAATTTAATTCTATATTTATCTGTTAAATTCAACTATTAAATATAACCTTCAATTCTTTTATAACAATATTCTTTTACCTGTTTGATTTATCATGAAATGTATTTTAGAAATCTATTATGGTGAACTTTATCTTGTGGTTTATTCAGTTATATTTTGTTGGTTAGTGCTTAAAATAGATTACTAGGCACTCACAAGCAATTTCAATCCACTTTTTAAAAAATTTTGTTTTATTTACTGGTTTATTAATTAGCACATAGACTCTCAAAAACATTTACTGAATGAATTGAAATTTTTTTATGTGTAAAAGACCCTTTGTATATCTGCATTTTCATTTTTGTAAAGTGCAGTTTGTCTGAAAATAAAAGTTATAAAAGCATAAAAGCAATAAAAAGCCATCTTTTAGTTTATATTTGCTTAATATTATTTTTCTTTTAACTTCTTCTTGTGGTTTGGCTACCTCATACACTGAATTCTTTTATGGGAGAATTTAGTCAATGAACGTGGACTGTAATTCTTGAAATATATCCTATATGGTCTTAGTTTCCTTTGAACTTTGATTTTCTCATTTTATAGTTTTCCTATCACTACTTTGGTGTTATAAGTCTGCTTCTCTTGTTAGAGTGAACATGTGAACACAGTAGACATTTTGATCTGAATGATTTTTTTCATAAGTATAAGTTTAATAAAAAATGAATTCCTTCTCCCCATCCAACAGAAGGATCATATGAAAAACAGTCATATAATATTTTAATTCTGATCATCCCATCTTGCCCTCTGTTTTTACATACTGTTTTATATACCATTTTTATATATCCTAGACTAATTTTTAAAGCTCTACCAGTTTTTTTTATTATTTATTCAACTGTGCGCATGTGCGTGTGTATGCGCGTGCCCGCGCGTGTGTGTGTGTGTGTGTGTCTGTGTATGTGTAGAACCACGGACAAATTCGCGAACCACCATGGACGCCTCCACCTCCTTCTGCCCCGGGATTCACAGGCTCCGCCCTACCAGGACCAGAAGCGCAGGCCGCTCCCGCTTCCGCCTGGCGTCTATACGTGGGATCTGGGATCCGAACTCAGGACCTTCCGCCTGCAAGGCGGAGGCTTAACCCCTGAGCCACCTCTCCAGCCCCAAAGCTCTACCAGTTTTATAGCTTATGGTTTTGTTCAAACTCAATTTGTTTAATTTTTTTTCCATTTTAGACATTATCTTTTACCCCTTTGTTTTCTTTTCTGGTTTAGACCCTTTTTTTCCCCTGAAGATCATTCTAGAAGTTATCACAGTAGGTTTCTATTACAAACTCTTCATTTCTATCCCACAAAGCTTTATTTCTCACTTGTTCTTTAAAGTTAGCTTTAACGGGTATCTGTGCTATGCTGAACTTTTTTATTTGTAGCCATATTGATATCTCGCTATCTACTGCTGCCCTTCATGATACAGCTATCAATTGGATCAAGTATTTTTAAAGGATGTTCCTTAGACCAGCAGCATTGCTACTATTTTGTAACTTATAGTATTCTTAAATAGTTCCCTCAAAACTACCAAACTCATCTCTGCAGTTAGGACTCAGGAAGGTGTGTTAGAAAGGCATCTGGCTGCTTCTTGCCTGGTACTATTTGAAGACCAGTGATCTGATGGTTATTCCTCAGAAGGTAATCCAGAAATAAAAGGTAATTTATTTTTTTATTTCTGGCTACCTTTAAGATTATTTTTATTCTTTGTCTCTAGTGTTTGATAGAATAGGATAAGTGTAGGAATTGATTTACTTTTATTTGCTTTGATTGGAATTTTTCAGACTTTTGAATTCAGCATTTGATGATTCCCATTCATTTTGGAAAAGTGCAAACTATTATCTCTTTAAAAATTGATTTTTTCCTACTTACTATGTCCTTCTGAAATGTCATGTTGATTTATATTCGATTTCTTCATTTTACATTGAATATTTTAAAATTATTTCCTCGTATTTTCCATCCCATGCTTGCTTCACTATGCATGCAGTTCTTTGTGATGCAGAGAAAGATTTGTGTTTGCTTCCACTAGCAGCACATCAAATTAGACTTTCTTATTGGGTTTTTAGACCACAAAGGTAATGTGGATTCTGCCTTCAAACTGATATGAATTTAGATTGTATAAAAAAATCTCATGGGAATGTTTTCATTTTGTCTTTATCCTTCTCTAATAGAGTCAAGACCAGAAGCAGTGTGTCAATTCCCTAGCCTCCAGCCCATTTCCCTATTTCTGTTTTTATTTATTACAAATTCATTCACTGGGGCCATTGCATTGTGAAGATCTTGGTTTTCCTAGAGTTTTGGAGCTTACATCCATCCTGCTTAGGCCTATGCTGTCTACTCACACCTAGAGACCTAGAGCATCTCTAGCAACCATCGAAAGGTAAGCAGATCTTCTCAGCAAAAAGTTGTCCTAGTAAATCTAGCATCCTAGTAGCCTTGTAGGCGTTTGCTAGATCTTGAAAGTAAATGGTCATGAAACTATCATGAAAGTGAATTGATTTTATTCAGAATTTCTGTGAAATACTATAGAAGTCCTTGTCAACCAAATACCAAACACTTGGATCATTTGACCCCTTGTCCTGAATTTCTTAGTCCAGACACCTTGTTGGGTATCCTGCTCCTATTGATTATATTGTCCTCAGCATCCAGTAAGTATATCAAAGTAAAGCACACTGAGGGAAAGGATTCAAATGGGAAAGGTCAGGGCCAAATGGACATGGCCAGGGGTTTCTGTAGTGTTTATATGACAAATGAGGCCATGGGCTCCACCAAAGATAGTCTAGGATGTTTTCATATTGATAGAAGTAACTGAGTACTGGAGTAATCACACAGACAGGGGCAAATGATTGTGTTGGAGGTATCAAATGCCCAGAGAGCTCCCTGGGGATGAGTGGTGTTGTCTGGCATTAGCAACACTGCTGCCTGTGGCCAGCCGACATGACAGAGTGCTTGCTTATAGCCCAGTGATTCCAGAAAGTGACATCGTTTCCAGTGGCTAACTTTTGCCTGCTCCTCAGTCCTGGTTTGGTGCTCAACCAAAGGGCTAAAGTTCCTCTGCTCATGAACTATTTGTTAAAGTATAAAATGACTTGGAAATTATTCTGTACAAAAAATGTCAAGAGGCAAAATAAATAACCATTCCCCTCATTAATCCCTACGGGCAGCGTCTGTTTGAGAGCTTTGCTTTTCCATAATGAAAATATGTCAGCCCTGAATATATATTTGCACTATTGAGACTGAACGGGGAAATGGAATGAATTCTCCGCTCAACCGCAAGTGAAATATTGCGGTTTGTAGTGAGTGAGGCTCCGAGTGCTGTGAAGTTGAGACCTGGACTTGGGGAAGCCACGGGGAGGCTAAGATCAAGCAAGAAAAGGGAGGGCTGCGTGTGATTAAAAGAGAAAGCAAATCTCCGACAATATCCATCTTAATCCACTGCCATTTGTAAGAGGAGGCTATGTCACATAGCTCAGCACAGTGCCTTAGATGTATGAGGGGCTTTGTTGCCCTGGAAGCTGTGAAAATCAGGGAAGCCCAGGGGTGATATCTTGCTGAGCAGATTCTGTGTTGCATAGGAAGCAAAGACTGCAGGCTGCCAGTGAGAACAAATTGTAGGACCACAGGGTCCTGCCAGCCAGCCTATGCTTTTCACAGTGGGAACCCCAAGGTACAGAAAGCAGAGGTCTCTATTGGAGGTTCCACCAAGGACTGGGGCAGTTCTTGGCCAAGATGCCTGTGTGTGCTATACAGCCTTTCCGCAAGGTTTAAAGTTCCAGCCTTGTGACCTCTGCTCTCTCAAGCATGGAAATAAGCAAGTCCTAGAAGTCAAAGTATGATTTCCTCATTGCACAGTATTAGATAACTACTGGCTGGTAAATGTACAAATAATATTGCTAGATGTTTCCACCAATGGCCAGAGGTGTCTACTCTCATGTGTGTGGTTACCTTCTCTGTACTGTGTATTTCACTTTTTTATTATATTTATTTTTTCCCCTATCATACAAGCTTAATAGGTATCCCGTCCCCTCCCTTCCTTCACCCCTTCCCAGCCCCCTTACACCATCCCCCCTTCTCTCCCTCCCATTCCCTGGAGCATCCTTCAGTGTGAATGTCAAACTTCCCACTGCATCCTCCTCTTTGATGAGGTGTAAAGACTCTGTAGCTTTGCCTAGAGCTGTTTCTTGTGTTCCCCTTTAGTATGGGAACACTATTGTGACTGTTAATCTCTTGCCTGTAAGGATCCTAGTGCCTGTGATCCATGCTAATTTTGGGGGATCAATGATATGTCGGTTATTGCACAGGTCATGCAAAGTCTGATTATGGCTATTGTGGCCCTAACTTGTGTGGAGTATCTTGTGTATTTATTGCTCCTCCCCATCTTTAGGTTCTTACAATCTTACTGCCCCTCTTCTGCAAATTTCCCTGAGCTTTAGGATGGGGAGAGATTTGGCTGGCCTGGTTCCAGGTGATTGATGTACGGTCTCTGATGTTCTGAATTATGGTTTGTTGTTGTTTTCAGTTTTGCTGTTCCTGCACCACCCTTGGCTCCATCCTGACTGGTATTGGAGGTCACCTCCTAACCACAGCTCTATTATCCAGAGTGTACAAAGAATTTAGAAAACTAAACACCAAGGAAATTAATTGCCCAATTAAAAAAATGGGCCTAGGAACTCAAAAGAAACTTTTCCAGGGCCAAAATTGAAATGTCTAACAAATATCTTAAAAAACTCCACATCCTTAGTCATCAGGGAAATGGAAGTCAAAACTTCCCTGAGATATCATCTCACCCTGGTCAGGATGGCAAAAATCCACAATACAAACAACACCAAATGCTGGAGAGGATGTAGAGAGAAGGGAACGCTCCTTAATTGCTGGTGGGAATGCAGGCTTATACAACCACTCTGGTGATCTGTTTGGCGATTTCTAAAAAAGTTAAAGATTGAAATGTCATATGACCCTGGTATACCACTTCTGGGAATAATCCCCCATAAAGCAAAAATTCACCTCAATGGCACAAGCACAACCATGCTCATAGCAGCACTATTTACAATAGCAAAGTCATGGAATCAACCCAAATGCCCAACAGTAGATGAGTGGAGAAGAAAAATGTGGTACATTTATACAATGGAATACTACTTAGTCATCAAAAAAGATTAATTAATGAAATTTGCCAGGAAGTGACGGAACTACAAAAAAATATATGAGTGAAGTATCCCAGACACAGAAAATTAGGCACTGTATATACTCCCTAATAGGTGGATCTTAGTATCCTCTTAGTGACATATTCAAAGATAATTCTCTGTAATACCTACAGTAATTGCAAAGTTTATAAATAAGAGGGAAGGGGAAGGAGGGCTCCCAAAAAATAAGGAGAGAGGGGAACATGCTACAGTAGAGAAAACAGGTCACTATCAAGTATTGCAAGTAAGTAGTGAGACATCTGGTTAAGCTCACCCACTTTCTTTCATGGTCACTTGCGAAAAAGGGGGTTTGATCTCACCAGTCAGGGAGGGCATAGAGTCAGGCAGATAGATGGTAACCATCCTGCAAATGAGAGACTGACCACCCCTTCACTGCTGTCTGCTACTCCTATTCCATCTACCTTTGAATCTACCCTTATAGTAAGATTCCATTTAATAAGCCTTTAAATTTCACTTTTGAAGTCAAAACAGCTATCATGGTCTGCATCTGAATTTTCCCTGGCAGCCTCATGCATTTGAATCCTTAGCTGATATGAATGTCTGGCAAGGTCATGACACATTTAGGATGTGGATCCTTGCTTAAGAAAGGCATGTCACTCTTCGTGGCCTTGAGGTTAGATAGCCCCACCTTGCTTCCTGTAGAAATTGGCTCTTGCAGTTGCTGTTAGCTCTGTCTCTGCTCCATAATGAGGGTTGTGACCTGGGTCTCTTTTAGTTTTTGCTGTCTATCATGTCCTTTCCTTCAGTAATGGACTATATTCTCTCTGGAACCATAAGACAAATCTTTCTTTCTCCCTTAAGTTACTTGAGTATAAGTGTTGTCTCACAGCATCAGAGAAGAACTGCAATAGCAGCCTAGTAGTTCAGTATATGAGAACTGGAAACTAACTATGCTTTAGAGTTGAAATCTTCACTCTATAATTTACTAGCTGTGCAGCATTCAATAAGCTACATAGCTCCTTTGAATAACAAGAAGATCTGTCTCATTTACCTATGTAACCATGGTAAGCTGTTCATGAGATCTTGGGAACACATCTTGCATGCAGTCTAGACCTCTGTAGTCATTGCTAACATTATTCCCCATCCATTCCCATTTATTCACCCTCTGGTTCTCTCACAGCAGATAGTACAGGGCAAAGTTGAACTGTTTGCTTAGGATCTAGAATTCTCAAGGTGTAATTGTGTATTAACACATTGTCTCTCTTAGATGGCAAGGCGACTTCAGTGTTCTCAGTTCTGCAAGCATGTTTACCCTTCAGAAGATTGTTGTCCAAGGTCTCCTTTTGTTTTCAAAATGTATAGAGATGACCAGTAGGTGAATGTAAGGCAGCTCTCAGCCTGGATATGGAAGATACAGATACCATATCTATGTCTCTAGTTTAAGAATGGGTCAGAATTTCACAAGAACTGAGATCTGGGTTTTTAAATGGTTTCTCCCCCCCCCCCCAATGTGGTTTGGAGATATTGCAGTTACTCTTCTGTTCCTGTGAAAAAATATTCTTACCTGAGCAATTTAGGAGAGAAAAAAGTTTATTTTTTGGCTTACAGTTACAGAAGGGTACAGTCCATTATGCCAGGGAAAGTATGGTGATATGCACAGTACCTGAATTAGGAGGCCAGTTCACATTATAGCAGCCATCAGGAGAGAGAGAGAGAGAGAGAGAGAGAGAGAGAGAGAGAGAGAGACAAAGAAGCAGGGCTTGGTTACTAAATCTCAAGATCCAGCCCCAGCGATGTATGATATACTTTCTCCAGCAAGACTTCACCTCTTAATAGCTCTATAATCCTACCAAATATTCTAAAACAGAAGCATATGGGGGACAATTCACAATCAGACCATGACTGGCAATATAGCTTTTTAAAATTAAACTGAGGGCCAGCAAGATGACTTCATGTGCAAAGGTGCCTACATGCAAACCTGGACAACCTGAGTTTTGATTCCCAGGGCTTACGTGGTATAAGGAGAGAATCAACTTCTAAAAGTTGATTCTTTTTAATAAATAAATAAGAAAGAAAGAAAGAAAATACATTTTTAAATTAAACTTAGATTTCTATGGCTAAAGTTTATATTTGTGAAAAATTAACTGGGAAGCAATTATCATTATTGTTAAATCATATGTTCCCTAATTCCTTTCTAGAAGAAATAAAAAGATAAAGGAACAACAGGAAATATAGTAAAATAAAATATAGTAAAATAGCAATGTCAGGAAAAAAACTGACATGATTTTGGAGAGTGAGAATTGTTGGGTATTTAGTCTTGAACCCACACTCGAAAACCTTGTGGGTCATTATTTAGAGCCAGGTTTGTTGTGTGAATCTGCAACCTGCACTGTGAGCAGCAGGATGCATTGACATTACTGATTAATCCCCAGGGCTCAGAGTCCTTGTGCTCTGCTACTCTGGGAAGTGACGTGCTCATAGCAAGCAGATCTGTGGTAATAGAAGTTGTGGTTGCTCAGTCTCCGCACTGGGGAGGGAGAGGGCTGTAAGTTGGACTGGAATTCTTTGGGGAATAATGGAAAGGTTTGAAAAATTAGAATGTGGTGTGTTTAGAAAATGTATATTTAATAAAGTCTCACTTAAAATGGATGAATTTTATACTAAATGAGCCATTATTCAATAGACTATTTTAAAAATTTAAGTTTTATGAATTCATGAAAAGTTCAATCTGTGTGAAGATCTTGATCAAATGTCATCCTTTCTATGAGGCCGCCACAGAGGCCAACCCCAATCACCAGGTCCTCCTCCTCCTCTTCTTCCAACTCCTCCCATCTCCTCTCTCCTTAGTATCCTCCCTCCTTCTCACTCTCTTCTTTCTTTCTACACAGAACTATTTGGCTTACAGTTACAGAAGGGTACAGTCCATTATGCCAGGGAAAGTATGGTGATATGCACAGTACCTGAATTAGGAGGCCAGTTCACATTATAGCAGCCATCAGGAGAGAGAGAGAGAGAGAGAGAGAGAGAAGCAGGGCTTGGTTACTTGTACTTATTATCATTTGCCTGTTGATATTCATTTAACAATAGTTTCTCACCTGCCATGAGTTGATTAAGCACTGTGTAATGAGAAGCTATAGAATAAAAGGTGGGTTTTCTTCCTTTTCTTTCGGAAACTGGTGTATATGGAATTAACAGATATAATATACATAATAAAATTTACTCATAACAATTATCCATCCAGAACTTTGTCATCCCAACCTGAAACAGAGATTCCCCATGTCCTCTTCCTAGTAACCAGTTCATATTGTTCTGTCTCTAAACTTCATAACTCTTGGCTCTCATCTAAGAGGAATTATACAGTATGTCTCTCTGGTGATTTATTTCATTTAGCATGATGTATTCAAGATTCATCCATGTTCCAGCACATATCAAAATGCCCCTCTTTTTTTAAAGCTGAATAATATATTATGTCTGCATAAAACCATACTTTGTTTAGCCATTCCAAATAGACATTTAGGGTGCCGTCATTTCTGGTTATGTGCATAATGTTGCAATCAATAATGACATATAAGTTCAAGTTCAAGTGATATACAAGTTCAGTTCTTTTATGTAATTATTCAGGGGTAAAGTTGCTGTGTCATGTGCTGATTCTATGTGTATTTCAGTGAGGAACCCCTGTTCTGCTTGTGTGGTAAACTCGCCATTTTACATTTCCATCATTATCACCAAAGATTCTGATTTCACTTTAATGACCACATTTTAAAATTACTTACCTTTTCTGAGAAAACCATTATGAATAGCAAGTAGTGATATCTCTCTGTGGCTGGCTTTTAATTTTTCTAATCATCAGCAACGTTAAACATCTTAAATGCTTACTTTCTTGGGGCAATTGGTATGCATTTGGAAATTTTTTGGTCAACTATTTTGCTTGTTTTAGAAATTAGACTACCGTTTTGCTGTTGACTTGTGAAAATTCTTTTAAAGTCTGGGTAATGATTTTTTGCCAGATAAATTATTTTCATACATTTTCTGTTTATTTCCCTTTTCATTCTGTTAATAATGTCCTAAAGTGTACAAAAGCTTAAAAATATGTATTTTTATTTCTTCTTTGTTGCCTATGCAAGAAAAAAGATATTTTACCTAAGGAAACAAGCCCACTGCCATTACACATTTTTTCTTCAAAGAGCTTTGGCTTTTACTCTTAGATATTCAAATCATTTAATTTTTATAAATTTCATAAAGTAAAGGTTCAACAGTCTTTTGTATGCACATCACTTTTCTTAGCTAAGCTTCTTACAAAGACTATTCTTCACATATTGAATTCTGGTGTCCCCGCCTTACTGAATATCATTGGTCACCTGTGTGACAGTCTATTTGTGGGATGCTTCTATTTATCTGTGCTCCTGCATGATAGTATTACACTACTTCATTACCATAGCTTTATAGTAAGTTTTGAAGTGAAGAAGTGTTAAGTCCTCCAAATTTGCTCTGTTTCAATATATTTCTAAATACCAACGGGACTTTAGAGTCAATGTGAAATTTTGCATGGCTTTTCTACTTCTGCCAAAAATATTTTAACATTGATAGGGAATTCATTGAATCTGTAGGTTTCTTTTTAATTGGGTTAACACTGATGTTGCTGCATTGTTTTGGATTCAGGACCTTTCATGGCGCAATTCTGCATTACCCAAGGAACTATAAGTAACATTGGGTACTGAGTCATCAAAGATTGGCCTACTAAAGAGAGGAGAACTGAATTCTTTTGGGTGTCTTATACTGCAATGGCAGAAACTGGACAAAGGCTTCAGAACTCTATTATAGAGATTGGCTAATGGCTTCTTCACTATTATAGAGAAAAGTTCATAGTCTTTCTTGCTAAGTATAAGGTTAGCTATTGGTTTTTCATATATATATGGTCTTTATTATATTGAGGGTTTTTCCTCTTGTTTCTTGTTTGTTAAGAGCTTTTATCATGAAGAGGTATTGAATTTTATCAGTCTATATCAATTGAAATGATAATGCATTTTTTCATTTGTCTCTTTATTCTGGTAATGGAGCATATGCCACGTTGATTTTGTTTTTGCTGTTTGTGGAACCACCCTACATTTCAGAAATAAATCTTACCTTAGCATGTGCTAGCAATGTTTTAAGGATGAATTGAATTAGCTAATATTAAAGTTTTTGCATGATGATTTATAAGGGAATATCCTATAGTTTCTTATAAGTGTCTTTGTTTAGCTTTGGTATTAAGGAGATGGTAGTCTTGGGACTAGAGTTAGGTAGCATTACTTAGTTTTCCACATTACAGGAAGAATTTGAGAAGGATTGCATTAATTTTTTAATGTTTGATAAGATTTATCAGTAGACTAGACTCTGCTAGAAGGATTTTGATTCCTAATTCATTTGTCATCTCTGACTACAGAACAATTCACAGTCCATCTTTTCATGACTTAATCTTAGTAGGTCATGTGTTTCTAAGAATTTATTTAGTTCATGTAGGTTACCTGATTTGTTGGCAAATAGTTGCCCCCTTTCATTTTTATGTGAATGGCAATGTTATCCATTTTTACATCTTATTTTAGTGACTTGAATCTATTAATCAATCTAAGGAACTTTGTTAATGTTTTCCATCAACTTTTGTTTGGTTGATTTTATTTTTTAAATATTTTGTATTTATTTATTTACTTGTTTATTTGTGTGTGTGTGTGTGTGTGTGTGTACATGCATACACGTGCGTGCATGTGCATTGTATACCCTGGTGTAAGTGTGAGTCAGAGGGCAACTAGTAGACGTCAGATCTCTCCTTTCATCATGTGGGCTTTGGGTATGGAACTCAGATCATTCGGGCTAGGATCCAAACATCTTTACCTACAAGACATTTTAATAGCCCTTTTTTCTATTCTTTTTTTTAAATTTTTTTATTATTATTTATTCAACTGTGCGCATGTGCGTGTGTTCGCGCGCGCTCGTGTGTGTGTGTGTGTGTGTGTGTGTGTGTGTGTGTGTGTGTATGTGTGTGTGTAGAACCACGGACGAACTCGCGAACCACCATGGACGCCTCCACCTCCTTCTGTCCCGGGATTCACAGGCTCCGCCCTACCAGGACCAGAAGCGCAGGCCGCCCCCGCTTCCGCCTGGCATCTATACGTGGGATCTGGAATCCGAACTCAGGACCTTCAGCCTGCAAGGCGGAGGCTTAACTCCTGAGCCACCTCTCCAGCCCCTTTTTTCTATTCTTAATCTTTGCTTTAATCTTTATTCCTGCCTTTCTCTAACTTTGGGTATATTTTGTTATTTTCTAGCTCCTTAAGTTTTTGATGGTCTTTAGAGCTATACATTCATTCCTTAACACTGCTATCTTCTTTTGTATCTAGATACATTACCTAATTTTACTTTACTGAGTGATTTTTCATCTTCTTATACATCTTGTTAATTTCTTCATGAATTTTCCATTCAGATATTGTTTTTCAGCCTCAGAATTCATTTGCTTTCTTTTTCTAATTTCCATCTTTTTATTCACATTATTTTTGTCATGTCAATTTTCTACTTTCCTGTATTTTTGTCTGTGTTTTCTTTACTTATTTGAGCACATTAATGTCAGCTTTAAGATAGTTTCCTGTGCTTTCTTTAGAGAAAATTTCTACCATCCTATTTTCTTCCTTGGAATCAGACATTTTCCCATTGCTTTTGGATTTTTTTCTTTTTAACTTTTTTGGGGGGAGGAGTTGTTTAAAAAATACAGCCACTTTGGATTAGAGAGATGGCTCAAGAATTAAACTTCACAAGCAAATGGACCTGAATGTGAATCCCAAATCCCCGGTACAAATACCAAATAGAAATGGTGATGGTCTGCACTTCTGGCCCTGGAAGGTGGAGCTTAGAAAAACAAAGAGCAAAGCAATAAGGAGGTAGAACAATTTAGGATGACTCCCAAAGTCACTCTTGTGCTTCCACAGGCACACAAAATGCCCTCTTCTGCACTCACATGCACCTACACACATGTATACACATGTTCACACCCACTCCTACATACATGCAAAATAAACAAACAAAAAGCACATCTTTCAGTATTTTCATCCTATTAGTTCTGTGTCAGAGAGTCCTTCACAAACTGTGCTTGTGAGTCTTGAATTGACTCAGAGTAGGAATGTAAGGTTTCATCGTACATTTTCCCTTAATGGGCATCTGGCCTACGGCTCTGTCTAAGTTGGTCTTTCCAGTTCCCCTATTTGCATGGGTGTTTCTGCATATCTTGATTTCCCTGTATTAATATAGATTCTCTTTAGAGTGTATGGCCTGTTGTATATTTTCAGGAACAACTTCATCCAAGGTCTGTAGTCCTCTGTAGTTTTCCTGAGCAGTGTCTATTGTGCCTCCCTCTTGGGATTCAAGCTGAGTGACACAAACTCATTCTTCAGGGAGCCTTCAGAGCTAGAGAGGACAATTCAGATCTTTCGGTTCCTGCTGGATTGACAATGGTGCCACGATCTTCACTAGACCAAAGTTGTGCTGGGCCATGGAAGTGCTGAAGAGTATGAATTAAAGGTGATGAAATCTCTTTTCTTGACTGGGGACTCACTTTCTTTCTGCAGACTTTTAGCTATCTTATAGAGCTGCTGTGAGGTAATTTGAGCCAATTTTTGGTGGGGTGTTTTTTGTATCTCTTTGTAGTAGGGAATAAATTCAGGCTTGTATCTTTGCCTGTTTTGACGGTGCTTACATCAGACAACTGAGCACAAGCAGGGAATCAGTCTGTCACTGCAAGTACACATAGGACGCTAGAGAAGAGCAGAACTATGTCAAATTCTCCTAGAAAAATTGAGACAGGTTCTCATTGCAGAAATAGCAGAGCTGAATTCCAGGCCATGCTGTGTTAAGGAGCCACTGGGTTCACAAGAAGAGAATTTGAAAAGGGCAGATGTACTTGAAAAAGAAATTATTATAGAATTTTAGAAGTGAGGTGTGACAGCTTGTTTCAGCTGTCAACTTGACATGCCAGAGAGTAGGCCTGCAGGTGTACTATGAAGAGTTACTGAGTTAAAGCAGACCTCTGGCAAGTCTGTAGGAGATTGTCTTAATTGCATTATTGATAATGGAAACACCCAAGTCATCCTGGGTGGGATCATTTTCTGAGCAGGTGAACGAGATGGAGAGAGAACTGGTTTGTGACCCAACACACTAAAAAGCATTGGTTCTTGCCCCTCTGTTCTTGCTGTGCGTGTGATATGACCTGTGTCCTTGGCTCCCGATGCTACTGTGCCTTCTCCCTGCCTTTTACTATAACCCAAAACAGTGAATTTGCTTGTGTAAAATCTCCTTGTTCCCCTAAATTGTTTGGGTCAGGTATTATTTACAGTAATAGAATATGCAACTAAACAGGGGAAATGCCAAGAAACTAAAACTTCAAAGGAATCCTTTATGAAGAAACCTCTTCCATGCTAAGTATAGTGGCCCTTCACCTTATCTGAGATTACACTTTTAATAGTTTCTAGTACTTGTAATCAATGGTCTGAAAATATAGAATGGAAAATTCCAGAAATAAATAGCTCATAGGTTTTTGCATTCTGTGCTATTCCAAGAGCATAAAAAAATTTCACACCATTCAGAAAATGATTCATTCCTTTGCCTGCTGTACACACTAACCTGCCCAGTATTCTCTCAGTAGTCATTTCTTTTATTAGATCAATTACTGTAGTATTTCAGTGCTTTTGTTCAGACAATACCTCTTTTACTTAGTAACAGTCCATAGCACAAGAGATGTTGGAAATTCAGGTATGCCAAATGGAAGCCATAAAGCACTTCCTTTAATTGTAGTAGTGAAAGTTCTCAGGAAAGAAAGAAAAAAGTGTGAGAACATTACTAAAACTCTATAGTGAAAATAAATCTTTCATGAATGGAATTATGAAGAGACAAATTCAAGCTAGTTTTGCTACCACCTCAAATTGAAAATCTTATGGATACAGTGTGTGTTGCATGTTTCAGTAGGAGACAATAAGTTTGTGAGTGGAAGGCAGGCGGAAACATGTTCCAAATGATTCCAGCATCTTGCTTCAGGTATTGATCCTATCCAAAAAAGGCTTCCCTGAAATAGCGACACCATAGCTCTTCCTTCAAGTAAGAGGTGGTCACACTGAGTCAGAAATAGATTTGGAAAGGAAAGCTAAAAATGACAGGAAAGGCCGCATCTGCTGCTCAAGAGGAATCTGTCTCATTTCCAGCAGTGCAAAGAAGTCAGTTGGGGAGAGAGGGTGCTGTCGTTTGCCTACATGTTGCCAGTAAATTCATGACCAAATGGCTCATGCAAGAAGGCTTTATTTGGTGTATGATTGTTCAGTTATAGTTCTTTATCCAGCTTGGCAGGAGAGTCTACACCAACACCTGCCTGAGCCTGAGAAAACTGGACCCACCATAACCACAGGACTGCTGAGAAAGGGGCAAATCTCATTTTCCAGATAGCATGTCTGTCCAAATATGCCAAATTGTTCAAATTCACTGAACCAGCTAAAGTAGTACAGCAAGGGGCTCATGCTTATAGAATTAACTGGTTTTACCAACACTACTCGTCACCCCCATCTTATCAGCCTGCCTTAACTATCAATAGACAGTTATAGATGCTCCCAAAGCTCAGCCTGCAGCCGTCAAGTTGACAATTGTAAATAACTTTCACAGAAGATATTGCCCAGAGTAAATCTTCAATTGGGTTAAAATCTGGTGCCTATGAAAGTAGGCATCCAGCTGAAACTATGTCTACAAAAGTGCAAAGGAGGTACCAAGTCAGAAAACTTGAAGCACACATCAGTTCTGGTACTGCACAGCAACATGGCAGGATATAGGGAAAAGCCATTTGTAGTACATAGAGCAAAAAGCTGATGTGCTTTCAAAAATAAAAAAGTTACCTGTCTTCGTTCCTAGCATCACTCTTAGAAAGCAAGGATGTCACCATGATTCATGTGATGGTTCTACCAATATTTTACCCTAAAAATGAGATGATCTTTATAAAAGCAAAGGTTAGAATTTAAAGCCTAATTACATGCATCCCATTGCAGCCACCTGAACCTGTTCATGATGAAAAGGAAACTGTTAAAATTGTATTTATACCTCAAATACAGTGTCATTGCCTCAGCCTCCTGAGCAGGGAGTGTTTGTCTTGTTAAGAACACATGCATGGTACATAGTCACATTTGATCCACAATGAAAGCATCTGCAGTGCAATGCAGCGTCAGGAGATATTCCAGCTGATGACATAATCACATCCACTCAACTGCCGTGGTTGAATTAAACACGAAACTCTCATGCCTGTGGGGAGGACTCTGGAGTGAGTCATGAGTGATTTTAAAGTTGACCTAGGATTTAATGGAGAAGCCAGGAAAAATCATTCACATGGTGGAATGGCATGGTGGAGAATTCAAAGAAAATGTTGGAGGCTATTGAGAATTCTTAATAATGAGACTTGGAAGAACTCACGGAATCATCAACAAAGAAGATGAAGAAAGTAATGCAGGATCACCAATCTTTCCAGAGGGTTTGGACAAGATGAAGGAGTATAATTTATTTTTAATTTATGTGTGTGTGTGTGTGTGTGTCTGTGTGTGTGTCTGTGTGTGTGTGTGTGTGTGTCTGTGTGTGTGTGTATGTCTGTGTGTGTGTGTATGTATGTCTGTGTGTGTGTGTTTGTGTGTGTGTGTGTGTCAGGGAACACTATGTGTTCTTGTGGAGTTCCAAGGATTATTTTGGAAATCAATCTGGATTGCTTCTATCTCCTTTTTGCTTCACTCTAGGATTTCTCAGACTCTGCCCACCAGGGCCAGAAATGCAATTTGCTGCCATTTCTGTCTGGCATTTGTACATGTGGGACTCAGAATCCAAACTCAGGTTCTTATGCTTGTGAGACAGAGTCAACCCCTAAGCCATCTCTCCATCACACAATTCATTTTTAGATTAAACTTATCCACTGATCACCAAAGGATTACATTTGTGATAACATTTCAATGAATGAGTGCAAAACAACACCTTCCCATTCACGGTTACTCAAAAGGATTTGAGGAGAAACTAAGTTATCAGAACCTGGATCCATTGACATTGTACATTCTGGGTAACTGATCATCAGTATAGTATCATTTTTATTCATGACCAATCCAAAAAGACAATCTTCCTTCTCATGTACCTTCAGAACATCAGATACAGAATACAGCATATACCATTCACCTCAATCATCTGACTACATTATAATAACTCATATCACAGGAAGGGTGACTTCTTGGATGAGTAGAAGATACTTAGATGAGAATTTTGATCATAACACATTTATTCTGTTTTGTTACTGGAGATTACTAACCTCTTTATTTATTTGTGTGTGTGTGTGTGTGTGTGTGTGTGTGTATCAGGGGGCACTGTGTGTCCCTGTGGAGGACTAAGGATGACTCTGAGAATCATCCTGGATTGTTTCTACTTCCTTTTTGCTTTGCTCTGGGATTCCCCAGGCTCTGTCTTCCAGAATCAGGAGTGCAAACACCTGGCATTTTAACATAGGATCTGGGATCTGAACTCAGGCCTTCTGCTTTTGAGGCAGAGGCTTAACCCCTGAGCCATCTCTCTAGCACCACTGTTAACCTTTTACTGGGCTTGATGTAAACTTTATCTGTGCAAGCTTTAGACCAGTACAGCCACATTTTGAGATGTCGACTGGAGGTCTTAACGTGTGCCATCCATAAAAAGTAGAACTCCTAGAGCTTGGATTTTGTCTAAACAATAAACCTTGCAATTAAGTGACAGAAGTGACCTGATCTCATTTGCTTTTGTCTCTTAAGAATCAATTACTGTGGCAGCAGCTGCACGTAGGATAGACGGGAACTGGACAGCAGTAAAGAGGATCAGAAAGCCCCAAAGTCAGGTAGAGCTTGTATATTTCATGCTCTATATGTGCCTGAATTTTTCTAATATAGCCATTATTTTAGAAGTTTTCTAAGTCAGTACATATCAGGTTACATGATCTGTTTGAGACTGCACAATTTAGTTTCCTCCCCAAGTTTCTGTTTAGTAAACAAGTGTGCGTGTGTGTGTGTGTGTGTGTGTGTGTGTGTCTGTGTGTGTATGTATGTATGTGTGTGTGTTGCAAATGCCTTTGCATATGTCTTTGTAGATTACTGTAACCATTTCTCTCTAGGATAGTCACTGAGAAGTGGACTTTTTGGGTCCTTGGCTCACATCTTCATCTTGCTAGCAATCCCCTGACTGCCAGGACACAGGAGTTCTGAATTCTCAGTGCACAGAATTCATCTCATCCCAAACTCTCAGCAACACTGGATTAAGACTTTCTTGATTGATAACCAACATACTGTGGCTTTCATTTGCATTTGTCTGATATTAGATGCTTTCTCTGAATTTTTTTTAGTCTTTCACTTACTAGTCTATGGGACTGTATTTCTTCGTAAGATTTGTAGAAATTAAAAATATTTTACGACCTAATCCTTTATCTGTTTTATACTGCCCATATTTTCTTTAGTCTCTAGTGTATCTTTTAAATTTGTTTACGATGTGTTGTCAACTTTTATAGATTCACATTTGTCAATCTTTTCCTTCATGGATTATGTTTATTAGGAGTTGAGAAAAGCTTTACCGATTCTTATTCCCATAGGCCTAGCGACTGTGCTATTTTTAGATTTTAAGGGTTGGAATTCAATGGCAAGTTCAAGCAGAATTAGCTCAACAGCAGGCAGCTGTTTCTAAATGGGGCAGAACCTCCACTGGCGATAATAACAGGGGTTCCCCAGAGTGAAAAGTAACATCGAGGGAAGCATGCCAGGCCTAGGGAGATGGCTCAGGGATTAAAGCCTTTGCCTTGAAAGCAAGAGGACCCGAGTTCAGATCCCCAGATCCCATGTAAATATGCTAGCCAAATGTGGCAGTGGTTTGCAGTTCAGGTCCTGGAAAGTGGAGCATCAGAAATCTTAGAGCAAAGCAACAAGGTAGAGCAATCCAGGATGATTCTCAATGTCACCCTTGGACTTCCACAGGTATGCATAAGTGTCCATCTGTACACATATACACTTACATAGATACTCACATGTAAACAGACAGACAGACAGACACACACACACACACACACACACACACACACACACACACACACATGAACGGTTTTAATGGAAGCAGTTGATAGTGGGGTTAATAGCCATTAATGGTTGGAATGCCCCCTGAACAAGTCTGCAGGTTTTTGATTGATTGCTGTGGAAAACCCAGCCCGTCGTGGGTGGTACTTTCCAGTGGTGGACCAGATAATAGGAAGTGCAAGGAGGAGGGACTTCCTCTTCCCTTATCTTGTATCAAGTTGCTGTGGAGTCTGCTATGGGAGCTTCATGCACCTTTAAAGCATCGTGGCCTTCTTTGTTGCTGCTGCCGCCTCCATCCTTGGCTGACTCATAGCTTCATCTTTTCTATCACGTTGCTGCTGTTCCCACTGCCTTTGGAGCCTGGCCTCTAGGCGTTGCTGCTGTTCATTATTTTTCACCAATGTCATAACCCAGCATCTTCGACCCTCCAGAGAAATAAAGGCTTGAGACCTTCTTGGGATCTTTTGGCTTTGTGGAACATTCCAGTCAGGAATGAGGCAGCTACGGGTGGATGTTTTGAAGGCCACTATTTTTTATTGTGAGCTATTTTAATAAACTTATTTATATACCTTACATTCTATAGATTCTGTTTCTTCAGAGAACCCTGACTAATACAGTAGGAAAGAGCTAAGGAAGGCAAGCTTGATAATGCTGTAGCAGCCCCAAACTCCCAGTGATGGCACTCCTCAGTCTAACCTGCAGTGTGTTTTTCTTTGAGGAAGAGACTGACTTCATGGAGCAGGTCCAAGTCTGACTCATATTCCAGAGCCAATTCTGAAGGCTGTCTACACTAGCATCCATCCATCCCATACAGATCTCTATGCAAGTGTCAATTCTCATAGAGAGGTCAATTGGGTCAAGTGTGAAATCTCCCTCTTGCTTTGAATCGCTCCATCAAAAAGAAACCTTAGTACCAAATATTTTGCGAAAGTACCACAGCCTTTCTGCAGATGTATCAGGTTTCCTAATCTCCTTCTGTTGGTCCCGGCCACATCAAGATAAAAGCAGCAACTGTAAAGATACAACTTCAGAGGATATGTGAGACTTTGCCAAATAGACACTACGTGTCACAGGGTTTGAAAGTGTTCACACATGCCCACAACACTTCAGGTGCCTCTGATGGGTCATTGTTTCCTGGCATTAATTAGTCACTCTGTGCATTTATACAACACTTTTTGTGACATGTCAATCTGTAAGTTGTAAAATCTCATCCATGTGGGAACAGAATTATTCATAAGATAGTTTCTGAGTTTGTTCATGGTGAAATTGATCACTCAGGGTATAATTAAATCATGGTCTGAGTGTGGATAAAGGTGGGAGGTAGACAGTTGCTTGCCACTCTTATACAGGTCTTCACTGGCTTGACAAGCATCTGATATGCTAATTCATGGCAAAGAACTAGGGGTATTGTAAAAGGAAGAGAACCTACCCCCTCCCCAACTGCACAAAAAGCTTGAAAATTTTAAAATAACATTATACTAGTGATAAGGAACAAAACTGAAGAGTAGGAAACAGAATCAGCTGGAAGAGGACTCAGATAGAGTATCTCTGAGCAGGCATAGGTAGAACGCAGTTAGCTACCCCAGACTCTTGTATGCTTCTTATGGGCATGACCTGCGGAGAGTGTCTATGCTGACAAAACACAAACACTCAAGATGTTGCAGACAAAGTAAAATTTATTGAGACAGACAGAAATGCACCTACTCAGGACTACAGTTAAGCATTTGCTACTAACCAAAGAGTTGTGTTCACATTCCAGATAAGTCTACGTGGAAAAAGCATTCAGAATACTAGATTTTCTACGTCACTATTTCATCTACAATAGGGACAACAAATTGACACTCTGGCTTCAATGGGCTTTTATTACAAGGCTACACATTTAACAGGGACAAACATCAGTGACTTTGAGAAAAAAGGTATAAAAAGACCAAAACCACCCACTGTAGAAAGGGCTCTTGGATGGTACTGTACAGTGTGGTCAAGGTTAAACAAAATCAAACCCAATACCAGGGGCATCAAAGGAAGAGCTGAGGGCAGACCTGAAAGGACACATTATCATTGCTGCATGGATAAAGAAATAGTCAGAAAAGATAAACTGAGGCAAAATCTTAAACTCCATATGAAGTCATTCCCAAAGACCTGAATTGACAGTAAACTATGAATGTCAGAAGAAATTTCTAGAGTTTAAGCTGGATACTACGATAGCAGTATTAAATAACTGTTTAAAGAATAATAAAGTGGTCACTAAAGGATTTCTAAAAATGACCAGCTGAGGATTCAATTCAATACCTTTCTTAAGCGGCAATAATATTTTCTTCTAAAAAAAATCATGTGCATACCAGCTTACTATGACAAAAAGATATCTTAAAAAAAAACTAACTTAAAATCTAATCATAAGTACTTTTGGGGCGCACTAAAGACCTTTAAGAACCTAATGCTACAGTGCTACATGGAGCATGAGAAGTGGGGTTCATGTTGCTCCATGGGTGTGGGCTCTTGTCTTAGGAGGTCTTTCTAATTTAATATTTTAATGAATCAAAAATATCTTCTTGGAATCTCTTGAAAATGGC
The DNA here is from genome assembly GCA_023101885.1 of Typhlomys cinereus. Taxonomy (NCBI): domain Eukaryota; kingdom Metazoa; phylum Chordata; class Mammalia; order Rodentia; family Platacanthomyidae; genus Typhlomys; species Typhlomys cinereus. The sequence goes on from JALPQD010000247.1 coordinate 2,580,078, forward strand.
ATCTCACCGCCTTCCTGGGAATTGCCTACTGAGCACACTTCTCCATCATTACGTTAATGCTAAGGATCTTTAAGTGTCACTTAATCTGATACTTGTCATAAGATAATTAAGCAAATTAAGATCAGTGGTTCACTTGCTTCCTAGAAGTTTCTAAGGGAAATCAATTTATCCATTTTAATTTGTTCTCTTGTGCATTTTTCCAAGCTCGAAGAAATAGTAATGATGGTTTCTGTTGATGGGCTAAACTGAGATTTCTTAATATTTTCTATGTAATCTCATATAATTTACCTGTGATTAAGCACCTGTTTTCTAAATTATGATCTTGGTGTTCTGTCTGAGTGAAGGGGAAAGAAAAAGAAAGGCTATGGAAATTTGAAACTCATGGAATTGGGACCCTAATATGGAGCTCATCCATGGTGTCTGTGATGAGCAAGGTCACACAAAATTTCATTTTCCTGTCAGTGACTGCATGGGGTGGAAGGAGAGAATGCCGCCTTGCACATTGTTTCCCATCTGGGACAGACTGCAGGGCTGCTGTGACCAGGTCCGGTTTATGTGAGGACTGGAAAACTCTCATTTAGGGTGGATTGTTGCATATGAAAAACTGCCAGTTTGGAGCAGGAAGTTGGTTCTGCCACTGATCCTGGTCTGATCAAATATACTTTTTGACTGAGTTGATGGAGCTGTGTTGTGAGCTGGACAAAGAAAGCTTCCAGGTAGGGGAAGCAAGAGCAAGAGAGAAAGACAGGGTCTGGTGAGCTGTGGCTGCTTAGGTGAGACATAGGCAAGGCAGAGCTTGGAAACGGGCTCTGAGCAGGGAAGCTGTGAAACTACTCTTTGGTACCTGTGTGAGAGAAATCTGAAAGTATGTGGACACAGATGGTCCTACTGAATTTGGACTAAGATTCCAATAATGAACCCAGGGAAGAGATGAACTGGGGGTAGCCTTGCTGCAGTGGTTATTGTGATTAGGGGAGGACAGCTAGTAACCATGTGCTACATACAGTGACACTCTTTCTAGGCCTCCGTTTGGGATTTTGATTTAATATGATGAGTAAGAAAAGACTGTGGTTTTTTACCCTCATCATGATTTGTCGATAAAAAGGGTTGGTAAAAGCAATATACAAATAATCCTAAATTTTTTTCAAAAGAACACTATAGTACTGTCTTCTCAGAGAGGGGGTTGTGTGAGTGCCTTAGAAAAAGCCCTTGAGTGGGTGAGGAAGGAGACCCTGTCATAAGTGGACCGTGGCAGGCTGAAGGGGGCTGAGGGCTGAAATGAAGACATGGCTTGTGCAGCTTCCCAGCGGGAGTCATGGGTGCCATGAGGAAACTAATTTAGGCCAGGGGCTTGTACAAATCAGAGAGGCTCCCGGTAATTCAGCTATTGTGTAGACAAAGAACCTTGTCAGCCCACAGGCAACATGTGTCAACTGTTGGTGCGAAACGGGAATTTCATATTCTAGAAATTGTTTTTAGGTCTGGACAAGTGACTGACTCTTCGTACAGGTTCCACAGAGAGTTTTTCAAAGCTAAGCAGACTCTACTCTGAGAGGTGTCTGCTCGTGCAAGGCATGCACACAGGTCTCCTCTTTACACACATACCTACTTCACGCAGGTGCAGACAGAAGCATCCAGACCCTAATTTTTAATAAAGAAAACGAATTCTCCAATGGGACTCTTGACTGAATTAAGGCTGTCACTTGCAGGAAGCTGGATAGAGTGATGGGTTAAAAATTAATTTTTAATAATAAACGCCAGGGGTGGTGAGAGCAAGAGGAAAGGTACAGTGTGGCATGTTTTCCACAACATCTACAGGACACAAGAAAAGCACTTAGACACCATGAGGTTGGGAACCATGCTGTGATAGCCACTGATGTGGGCAATCAGTGAGGGCCTTCGATGCTTCAGCAGGTGGGGGCTCCCTGCACTGTTCAGTTCCACGTCAATCACATGCTAGATGGAGAAGGCTGACAGGAGAGCAGGAGGCTCTGATGAAGCCCGCCATCCCCTCATCCAATGGAAACAAAAACAGAGAAACACACACAACATCCTTTCTCCCACACAACTGTATGCAGAGTCAGAATGCTCTGGGAGCAAGCAGATGTCTTCCAAACCTTAGGCCCAGGTACAGAGAGCAGTAGTGGAAGGGGCCTTGGCGCCTTGGAGTCTTAGATACAAATGCGGGAATAGGAAGTGACTTGCAATTTTGTGCAAAACTTGGGTCCTCCTCCTGGTGGGCACTACCAGATGTACCCGACCTCGTCCTCTTTGTCGTCATCCTCGTCCTCGTCGTCCTCCGTCACCGCCCGGGTGTGCACCCTCAGCTTCCCCTCTCTGTCCTTTGGTCCCAGCTCCCGTTCATCCTCTAGGTCATCCAGCAGAACCACAGAGCCACCGCTGCCGAAATCCCCTGACGTTTCCTGCTCCTCTTCTGATAGGGAAGGAAAGATTAGTTTCAGATTAGCTTCTGCTGTACCTCAAAAATGCATGTTCCTTTTGCCTGTGATTTGATTATAGGGTAGCAGCACTCTCCCCAGCACCCTGGAATTCCCAGAAGCTCCTGCTTCTCAGGGGAGAAGGATCCTAGGTAGGGAATCAGGGCAACTCGCTGGCCGCCCTGTGACAGTTCCCTGCCTCCAATGCTTGTCATTCCCTGGAACCGGTGAGCTCAGGAGCTCCCGGGATTTCAGTATTTCCCGGTCTCTGTTGTAGACTCACTCTAGTCAGAGCTGTCTCCAGACCCCAGCAAGGACCCCAGATTAACACAGGACCACTGTCGGGCTAACACAGAAGGGCTCACTCACCACAGCTCACGGTGCCCTGTTTCCTGGAGCCAGCCAGCTCGTTGCCATATTTATCCACACACCAGCACTGCCCGGTGCTGCCGTGGCACTGCGTGGCTTTGTAATAGCCCTCCTCGTTACACCGAGGAATGAAGGCCCCTGCGGGAACAAAAAGTCTAACTTAAAGCAGAGAAGCACAGAGACTGGTCTTGGATGGGGTACAAGACAGGGAAGAAGGCTCACAAGTAAGGCTATTTGCTGTGGGGTTGGAAGGAGAGAGAGGAAATGCTTAGCTCTTACTTTGTCAAGATTATAGAGACCCTGGCAATGAGAAGGCCAAATATGCTGAACTCTGAGAAACTGGATTTTTAAACAGGTTTTGTAGTGACTAACGTTTCCTGAATACTTACTCATATTCTAGGCACTGATTAAACATGCATGTATATGCACATATGTAGGCAAGCCCACCCAATTGCTCATCTCTACCAAGCTGAGAAATTTGCCATTGCAACCTTCTAATAAATATGAAGGCCTAAATACATGAAAATTTACAACCATCTGTCCAGGTACCTATTAGTAAATGATAAGTTGGCTTCATACCATTTGGTCTGACTCCCAGACAGTGCTGCTCAGATTCGGATAACAAGGAACATGGTTTTGTTTATTCTAAACTCTGGCTTGCTAAGGACTAGAACCTGGCTCTGTCATATGCAATGAGTGTGAAATTGATATGAAAACATTCATTTCTTTTCTCTTTTTTCATATGTATGTGCGTATGAGGTGCGTACTTGTGTGTAAGCATGTTTGCATATAAGTAGACATGTATATGTGGGTGCACATATACCTGTGTATTTGTGTGTGTGTGTATGTGTGTGTGTGTGTGTGCATGTGTACGCATGCATGCACAGAGACCTGAGTGTGATATTGGGAATTATCCTCAATTGCTTTTCCATATTATTATTTTTAATGTGGTTCTCTAATCAGAGTGCTCCATTAGGGACGGTCTGGCTAGCCACCTGGCTCTGGGGATTCCCAGGCTCTGCTTCAGGTGCTGGAATTATAGGAGCGTCTTCATGCCTGACCAGCATTTTACATGGGATCTGGTAATCTAAACACCTGTCTTTTTTTCTTGTGCAGCAAGTCCTTTAACTGCTGAATCATCTCCTTAGTCGAGAAGCATCTATTTCTGTACTTATTCCGACCTGCAGCAAGCTTTCTTGTGAACTAGAAACAGCCTAAAGAATCCACGCTTCCAAATCATTTGCCGCCCTGACCTGCCCCTAACCCAGGTGATGACGACCAGAAGCTTATGGAAATAAATAGTATCAAAAATATTAGCTCTAGGGGCTGGAGAGGTGGCTCAGGGGTTACGCCTCTGCCTTGCAGGCGGAAGGTCCTGAGTTCGGATCCTAGACCCCACATATAGACGCCCGGACGGAAGCGGGGGTGGCCTGAGTTTCTGGTCCTGGTAGGGCGGAGCCTGTGAATCCCGGGGCAGAGTAAACAAGGAGGAGGTGGAAGCTTCCCGAATTCGCCTGTGGTTCTACACACACACACACACACACACACACACACACACACACACACATACATACACACGCACAATTGAATAAATTTAAAAAAGTGTTATTAAAAAAATATTAGCTCTAATACCTAATTCCTCATTTTCAGATGATAAATGTCATATACATTGTTATTATACAACTTGACTAGACAGGATTCATTCTAGTCTTTCTATTTAATGATTTTTTCCTTTAAATCACTAATGATTACTGCTATTAAAAATTACTGACTTGAACACTTAAGAAAACTAATGTTTTTTAACTTGCATTTTTTTAAACAAATGGATTTCACTTGGTATAATATTAGAAGATTCTGCTTTTTTGGAGTAAATATGACTTGGTCATCTTTCATAGCTTCAAGTGCCACTCCTTTGCTGTGCTTTTGAAAAGATGTGAGGTTTCTGATTCAAAAATTGTTTCAGATATTTTTCTTTTGCTCTACTGTAGACTTTTTGTGTAAAGCAAACACGAGATCTTCCTTAATGGATTCTCCCATAAATGTATTCTGAATCTGTTGATTACATTTTTTGAATTTCATGTTTTTGATGTCTACTGTGTTCTCAATTTGTGCTAAAATTTGGTAAGTCTGATGGTAAATCTTGATTGTTAACTTTGTTGGATTGAGATTAGTAAAACTCATCTCTGAAAGGCATATTTCCAGAGACAATTAGATCCAAAGAACTTTAAACTAATCAGTGGGTGAATGCATGGCCCTCTACTATGATAACATTATTAGAAGTGAGACAGGAAAGAGAGAAGGAGAAAATTAAAGGCCATAGGAAGGGAATGGAGCCTCTGTCCAGAGTCTGGTTGAAAACTCTTGATAGTAGGAGATCAAGAATTCTAGCACAATAAATAGCATGTTTTAAAACTTTATTTATTTATTGTGTTCATCCTGGATTGCTTCTACCTCTGTGTTGCTTCACTCTGATATTTCCAGGCTCTGCCCGCTAGAACCTAAAGCACTGCCATTTCCACTTGGTTCCTTCTGTTTGTAAGGCTGAGTCTTAACCCCTGAGCCATCTCTCCAGCCCAATAAATAGCATTTTTGTGAAGACCACCTATATGGATGATATCCCTTCTAGAATTTTCAAATAAGAATGTACAAGAGGCAACAAAACATGTTTAGAGCCTAAGTCTATGTGACTTTAAGGGCTGACTCCTTTCACAGGTATGTTTTGGGAAGTTCACCAACTTTTCTTTACAATAAAAACATCTTAACTTCTGAAATTCAACTGATCTATGATTTTACTTTCTGAACTGGAAGTTCAAATGGCTCACCTAAGGGACCACCCTGAGATTGCATATGAATTTCCTAGCAAGTCTTTGAAAATAGGACTTTGGAACCCACCCAAATCACAAACATGGCTATTGTCAAGGTGATTAAAGGCTAATCTCCTTTGAAAAGCCTGCATTTTGGGGTGCATTTATTCTTTCCCTTAGAGCTTCTCTTTATGTGAGAAGAGCAACAAATACACTTTTCATCAATTTTCTTCATTTTTTTAACTTTTTAAAGTTTATTTATTCATTCGTGTGTGTGTGTGTGTGTGTGTGTGTATGAAAGAGAGAGAGAGAGATGGCACATGTGTCCCTGTGGAAGACCAAGAATGACTTTAGGAATCATCCTGGATTGCTTCTACCTCTGGGATTGCTTCACTCTAGGATTTCCCAGGGTCTGCCCACCAGGGCCAGAAGTGTAGGCCACCACCATTTCTACCTGGCATTTTATCATAGGAACTGGGATCTGAACTCAGGACCTTCTGCTTGCAAGGCAAAGTGTTAACTCCTAAGCCATCTCTCCAGCCCAATTTTCCTCATAATTCTTATACAGCACTTTATAGCTCTGGCTGTCAAAATTGGTCCAAAGATAGCAACAGAACTTGAAATTCCCTTTAAAACGACCATGCTTTTGATCCCCCAGCAGTCCACGGTTGGACAAACTGTTCCAATTCACATTTAAGAGTCGCAAATCTAGCATGTCCTGGATCTGAGTTTACTCATCATTTCCTAATGGCTGACATCAGGACGTTCTCCACACATGATCATGCCTTCTCTGCTTCGTTAGCTCACTGAAAGAGACAATCCATTCCTAACATACTCTTTGCTGCGTCCGTTTTATTTTGTTTTCTTTGATTGTTTCATTTACCCTCATAGCCTTTTCTGAGTAGAATATCTTTTGTCCCTCATTTTCCACAAATGCACCTGATGCTGTGTTCATCTTATTGTCCCTCCCCTCAAGCTTCCGGCCACTTGCTTCCCTGGAGCTTGCAGTCTCATTGGCTTATGCATGCTCCAGATTTTACTTTGCTTTGCTTCTATAACAACCTCATTTTTTTTATTTCTCTTATTGTATCTGCACTATGGAATGAGATGCATGCTTGCGTGGAATTTACTTCTGTGTGTGGCCAGGACAGGTGTTTCCTGCTCATCTACAGGACCACACATGTCAACGTACAAGGGAGCTAACTGTGGGATTCAGTTCTCCTGTGCGCTTTCTTGTCTATCGAAATCTGCCACATGTAATTTGATTAAAATTACACGTATGATGATTGGCAGCTTATTAGGGACAAGAACGACCCCTGGGCGATGGCACTCCTTGGTTTTTAGAAGACCAGGTATTTGCTTTTGCCAGATGCCGATGTATTACAGAAAGGAGTGTTTTCAGCTTTCCATTTCCGCTTTCTGCTCAATTGGTTTAGGGAGAACTTTAAAAATGCCTGCCAATCATTGCTGTTTGGTGCTCAGTGAGTCTGACTATTTGTGCTGACAGTGATTCGATACCACTTGTATCGTTCACCATGACTTCTACTTCCTGGCTCCTGTAAAAATCACGGGTTCTTCTTTGTTTTCCTTTTCTTGGTATCTTTCTCTCCTGTTTAAAAACTGTCCTCTTTCTCATATTCTGTCTTTCACCCTTAAACTTTCCACAGAATAGCATGATTTTTCTTGGTAAGATCTAAAACTATCTGAACTTCTTTTCTCACTGAACAAGCCAGAAATTTAATACACTTTGCCACTTTTTTTATTGCCCTCTGTGGTCTAGAATCTTAATTATAGCTTGCTTTTGATGAAAATCAAAACAATTTTATAAGTCACATTTATTTAGATTTCACAGCATGTCATTTCTTTTTCACAGTTGTGGCTGATAATACTTCATGATAATCTGTCAAATATAGTGAGTACTTCAATGAGTCTGTGGCTGGCAAGACGCTCAAATGGCTGCAGAAGCTCTGGCACTTGAACAGTCAGTAGGGCAAGTTTAAAATTTTAAGTTTACAGTTATTTGTTCTTGGGAGATATTATTTTCACTTTCACCACTGGATGTCTGAGAATGATATGATTCACGTTGAATAGTAGGCAATCTTTATTCATGATTATTATCAGCTTTGTTTTTGTTACAAGGTGTTGTGTGTGTTTCATGTCTGTGAGCTCAACTTCTACAGCGGGCATCTTAATGTGAGCTGAGAAATACCATCCTCCGTATTGGCAGCATGGAAGCAGAAGCTTCTGCTTGCCCCTGGAGCTTTCTGCCCACTTTTACAGGTACTGTGCTTTTCAATGTACCTTGTATTTATTTTATGGAATCATACACACCACTCCAGAAGTATGACATTTGAGAACAAAACTTTATAGTGTTGAACAAGTAAACTTAGATGTAGATGATTTGGGGACAATTATTGAACACTGAACTTAGCAGACAACTTTAAGATAACTTTAAGATGTCCAGGTTATATAAGATAAAGAATGGGAAGGTGGTTACATGCCACAGTCATTATTTAGGAAAGACAACTATGCAGAGGCTCAGTGACTGTGACAGTTACTCTTTCTGCTGCTGGGAAACAACACTCAGACTCGACTTAAGGGGAGGAAAGGAGAGTTACGTGGTCTATGGTTCTTCAGGGGACATAACGTTCAGTATGGAGGAAAAGGAAGGACAGGCACAGAAGCTCGAGGCAGTTAAGGTAGCATCCATCATCGCGGAGGCAGAGACAGCAAGCGGCAAACTGCAAGAGGAGACCAATGGTAGAAGCAGGGTGGGGTTATCCATCCAAAAGCTCCAGCACGTGTCCACCTCCTAAAGGTGCCATGATCTTTGCAAACATGAAAAGGAAGTCTATGAATAGCTTCTCAGTCCAGGACTCCAAAGAAGAGACCAAGGAATGAGTGGTGAAAATGCCCCTCTTCCCCCTGAGCTGCAATTAAAAACAACAGCACTTAATGGACCAAAAAGTAAATTAAAACTGGGCTGAGTCTCAAGCTTGGTAAGAAGCAGGTGTTGCTCTAAATCTATAATTTAATAAGATTACTGCTTTTTCTAAGCAGGTAGTAATTATAACTGATTATAATTTGTTGTTGCTTGTTTCATTTATTTATTTATTTGGGTATGAATGTCCCTGAATACATAGTTATTATATTAGGAGAATGCTGCATGCAGAAGAGAATTTGTAAGCAAATAAATGGCATTTTTTGAGTCGGTCCAAGTAAATTTCCAGTGTGGGAGATTTGTGATGAGACAAGTTGAGATACATGGAAAAACAAAGCTAGACATTTAGATCATGTGTGGAGGATACATGGAAGGACACAGCTAGACATGTGTTCATGTGTGCAGAGTACAACATACCAGATGACACATTTCAGATGACATGTCCACACATGCTCCATTAATGAACGAAGCAATAACTAAAACCCCACGTCACACTGATTTTTAAAATTCCATTATAAAATATAGTTGTTTACGCTGCATAAAGGTCCTATATGCATCACTTAAGACTAAAACACCACCCTACATTGAGGAGTAAAAGTAGTCAGCATAGTCCTTGGATTGGAAAAGCCCATGGAGGAGGCATGCATCCACTATGCCCAGCCCAGAAGGATGTCTTCTCATCCAAAAGAACCTAGACACCAAGAGCTCAAAAAGCACAACTTTAGAGTTCTGTCAATAATCAAAAATATGAGGCAACCCATGAAAGTACTTTATTCTCAAAAGTAGATGGAAGAGGGTGGTGTGTGGTATGAGGTGACAGAAAAATTCAGCAGAGAAACTGCTAAAATAGACTGTCTGCGCAGGATAATCTGTAGGAAAACTTGCCCACTCTCTTCCTGGAAGCAGATTAACTTCTGAAACAGCAGTTTGCTGAGGGAGACACCTGCCTCTGAATGCTTAACAAGAATAATCCCGAATAACTATGCTGCAGCTGTCAGCTCTTTCTAAAAAGCAAGGAAAGCAGAGCAGACACCTTTCTCCATTAAGCGAGGTTTGCCAGTGCCTGTGTGCCTTTAGGAGATTTGTCTTGATGTGAATGCTACCATTCACACCCCCCAGTGCTAGAGCAAGAAGAGCCTACAGGTGCCCCACTCCTGCCACCTACTTGCTTCTGCCTTATCTTTGGAGGAGAAGCAGCAGCGTCTAAACAGCCTGAACACTTCCCTCCAGAGAGCCAGATCCCCTTCACCCTGCCTCATGAATTCTGGAGGGGGTTACCACTTGTCCTGCTCCTTGGTGCACAACTTGCTCTGGGGAACAGAAGAAATTCTCACGGGAGACTTTTTACTCTAGGAACTGGAAAAATACTTAAGAGCTTCAGTCAATGATTTTACATGAAAAAGAAGAACTCCAAGACATTTTTGAGGCCAGAATCAGGGAGTGTCGGCATCAGAGAAGGTTCTAGAGTCCGGGATTGGTTGAGTTACCTGCTAGCCCTGGTCTAACCTCTGGCCTCTCTTCAAGTCAGCATCTGGACAGCTGCCTGCCAGAAACAGGCACTTCTTCCACAACACACTGGCCCTAATTGAATAACTGCGGTAGTGCCACACATTACAAGTGATGTGGATGGTTTAATTAGTTGTTCAAATGAGTGGCAAGAAATTGTACTTACCCAACAGGCTTTTCCCCTTGCTCAGCTTCTGAATTCTGTTCATTTCATTCTGGCAAGGGAGACCTAAAAAATAATTTATGGAAGTCAGTTTCCAGATGGTATGGAATATAATCTCTAATGATTGACTCTGCTCTTGATGCGAAATGCAGACAATAGCACACCTGGGAGTGGAATCGCTCCATATGCTCTTACTGTGCAACAAAACAAATTCAAGCCATTAGTGTTACTAATTAAAAAAGCCTCATACTGCAAGGTTCTGAAAATAGGATGGGAAGACTCCTTACATAATACAGGGATTTTTCTTATTACCCCGAGCCACAGCAAATACCAGGTGTCTTATAGTGAATCACTAATAGACTATTTTTTTTCACTTTTATCTGAAAGGAAGTATCCAGCTAAAGCTTACTAGAGGGTAAACTCTAAATATAGAGACTGACTCATCAGAAGTGATACTTAATCTATTGCAGGTCCTTCTGTGGGGAGGGAGGTGGAGATGGGAGTATCCCACCCTCCTAAAAAAGTAAAAGAAAGACTCCTGGGACGCGTGTGAAGACGTGGGAGCCACGTGGAAAGGCAATGAGTGGGGACATCAGAGTGAGACTGGAGATGTAGGTTCTTCCCTCTGCAATATACCGGACTCCTGAAAGGTCTTTACCACATTCAACCACTGAGCCCACAGTCTTGAAATGAGTGCTGTGTGAAGCACTGTTCTACAAAGAAAAGACACCTGCGCGGGGGCTGCATGCTTATGTGGGGTGGAGGAAAGGTATGTGGTCTTGCTGAGAAGCTATTTGCAAACAGTGGCAAGTGACCTCACCAGGTAACTGAAGCATGCCCATGACTTGCCTTTGGCAGTCTTATGTTTCTGGGAGGTTCTGTGATTGGCTCGTGTCCTTGGGTATTCTAGTTTTGGACTGTCATCTTTGACTTAGACCACCTCTGTGTATAGCACATCTGTCACCTTGTGAATGCCACAATGCCATCTGCCATTGGTATCTGTTCTGTATGAGAGAAAAATGGCTGCTAAATGTAGTTTTGTTGACTTCAGGATAAAGGAGGAAAATGGAAACAAATTCTACTGTGACTATGAAAGATATATTTACTATAACTAATAGCTACGATTTATTGAAGTGTTAGAATGTGCCAAGTAATGTTCTCTATTTTATGTCTCTGTCTTCACAACCACCAAACAAGATAGATACCAACATTATTCCTATTTTGCAAATGGGAATTCTCATCTTTAGAACTATGCAGAACAATATAGACGAAACTATACATGTGTGGAAGATTGCTTCTGCAAAAAAGCGAAAATCACAATTATTCCTGAACGTGTTGTTTACAGTGAAGCAAGGTTGTCATTTGAAGAAACTTCCTTTACATTGCCCTCCAGTAGTTTTTTAAAACACCATTTTAAAGAAAGGAAAATTTAATCTACTTAAATGCAAGAAAGAAGAAGACAGAGTTCCAAATGAAAGTTCACAATTGAAAGCATTTGTGGCTGAGCAGGAGACAGCAAGCACCTCCAGAGGTTCTCTAGGAAGCCGAGAGTACTAAGAAGTAAAGCGGGAGGTCAGTGCACAGGGGAGCAGTTCAGGGACGAAGGAAGGAGTTGGACAGTTAAAGAGATGAAAGAGAGCCACAAGATATCCGTGCAGCATCTATGTTGCAGTCCTACAAGCCAGAAAACACTAAAGCTTCTGAGAGACATGTAAAAATGTTTTCTGAGGCCAGTGAGACAGCTCAGTAGGCAAAGCTAAAGTGTGATAACTTAGTAGGTAAGGTGAGACAGCTCGGTAGGTAAAGCGCCTGCTCATGAGTCTGACAATCCAACTTGAGGATCCATGAGCACATATAACAGAAAAGAAAAATTTCCAAAAAGGTGTCCTCTGATCTCCGCCTATGTCTCTCTCTCTCTCCTCCTTCCTTTTTTTCTTCCCTCATGTACCCTCCCTCTCGCAAATAAATAAAAAATATTCATTTAAAAAGAAAAATTTTCTGAAAATGAGAATATAGAAAGGCCTTCATTCTAGAGTTCGAAGGACCATAAAATATCTCAGAAGAAAGTGACATGACACCGATTGAAAAAAAAAAGTAAAATGCATTCTGGGATGTCAATGTCCTTGAAAAGCAGAGAAAGAATCCCCGTAGCTTCCAGACACAATGGCAATGTTACCCATAGCACAGGAAAAAACTATAATGGTTTTATGTTTTCAAAAAGTAGTAATATTTTCAAACATTTTAGCTAATTCAAAAGAGATATTCCCTAAGAATTCTTCTGGGAAAAAATTTATGAAAATGAAACTGCTACAAAATTGGAGAATGAAATCGAAAACAACTCAACAAATAATCTTCTAAATGTGGAAAATTCAGAGGTACTAACAGCTTTGACTGCAAAAAGAGAAATCTGCTAGTTCTTTGAAGGAGAACATGAACTTCATGCACACACTACATGCATGGAAATTCAAAGGCTTTGTTGTCTTTATGATTTCTCTTTGTGTGTGTACAAAAGGGTATGTGGGTCTATGTGCTTGTGAAAACTCAAATGACATCAAGAATCTTCTTGGATTGCTCTACCTCCTTATTGTTTGGCTCTGGGGTTTCCCAGGCTCCACCTCCCAAGGCTGGAATTATAGACTGTAACCATTTTGCCCTGGCATTTTCACATGCATCTGAACTCAGGTCCTTTTGAATGCAAGACAAAGCTTTAACCCCTGAGCCACCTCATCTTCCCAGCCACATCTATAAGGCTGTTTGCACAATAATGCAATAAATTAAATAATATATAAGGAAAATAGAAATTGTACAACTGGTTCTGAGTAAAGAAATGAGGTATTAAGACCTAACAATATCACAAAAGTAAAAACAAACAAACAAACAAATAAAAGAACCAACTTACTTATTTACCAAAGAATTATTCATATTTGTGTATACTTCTTTTATTAATTCTTTTGAACAAATCCTATGCTATGGCTTACCACCCATATATGGGAAACCTGACTTTCTCCAGCAGGTATAAAAGGGGAGCCCATCCAGACATGTCCCCTGTGGTTAGACAGTTGACTGTGTTCCTTGGTTAGGGCAATTAAGTCAGCTCAACTCAGCAGTGTACCTACAGATGAAGCCCTTATCCAGCCTCTGTACTTTATAGAATGCTGGCTAAAGTCACAGAGTTTTATATTCATTCAAATCTGAACTTATCATTAGCCTTAATGCTACAAGCCTATTTTAGACTAAAGTAATAACTGCTATTCTTTAACTTCAATTTGTAGGTTCTGGATAATATATTTAGAAAGCAGAAAGAAATGAGGTATAGAAATTGAAAAGAAAAATTGTCACTATTTGCACATGATACAATTGTGCACCTGAAAAATCCAAGAGAGCCAATAAGAACAGCTTACAAACAAAATGAAGATTTAGTAGATGGTTAGAAACAGCCACTAGCAAAGAAACATAATGGGAAAAAGATTGAATTCACAATGACATCAAGAATGAATGGATCAATGAGAACAGAACTGAAAAAGTCACCTGGCTGCTGCCACACAGCCTTGTCCTACAGTAACTGGAGTCAATGTTATAGAACGCACAGGACATTTTTACAATTGGACAGACAAATTCAGATTTAACAATGAAATAAATTTCTGAAACTCAGAAAAAGAACAAGCAAGTGAATAGACTTATAAGACACTAAGACATACTGCAGAACAAGTGTGGTTTAAACAAAATACAAATAATTTGTTCTATTTATCTACTAGACTAAGTAAGTAGGACTAAGGACTAAGTAGTCAGGAATATATATATGTGTATATATATATACACACACACATACATATACATACATACACATACATACATATATATAATAATTGTCTTTTATAGACAATATTTCAAGTGGATAGAAGAAAAAGAAGTTAGTTCATAAATGTCAGCTAGATAACCATCTGCAGGGTTGTGAAATAGGTGGTTTGGCCCATTTGATTGTATATACGCATTGTGACTGTTAGTTGCAGGTATCGACTTGACAACTGGGAACTGAGTCTTTTACTTAAGTCAAGTCCTTTGAACAAGCCTGTATATAGATCATCTAATTGATATGGGAAGACCCAGCCCACGTGGGTGGGACCATTCCTTGGTCAGGTGGATAAGATGGAGGGAGCTGGTTGTTTGTGGTAGACTGGTGAGCAAGAAGGTATGCTTTGGCCTTGTCTTTTTCTCAGCTCTTCCTGTGAATATTGTGTGGCCAGTTCTCTCCCTCTCCAACTTTGATGATCAACTGTAACCTAGAATCATGTGTTGGAATAAATCTGTTGTTCCCCTAAATTGTAGGTGTCAAGTATTCGTTACAGCAGTGCAATACGAAGTTAAGACATGCATACACAGGATGTGATGCAAGATTTAAATAACTCCAAAGGTAGTAAAGGAACATGAGAAATCCTTCACTAGATTAAAGTGAAAAATATCTTCCTAACTTTAATATAAGTTTTAAGGCTTCTTCAAGGCATATGTAACAGTTACTGTTAACTATTGCTGTGAGAGAGCACCCAAAGTCAAGAAACTTAAGGGAGAAAGGGAGATTTATTCCGCTTACGATTCCAGAGGGGAGGTACAGTCTCTTAAAGCAGAGGCAGCATGACTGGCTGGCCACAGTTGGAGGAGGCTAAGTCACCGCAGACATCTTGGAAGCTGAGAGCTACAGACTGTTTGCTACAAAGGCTGACTTCTCCTAGAGGTAGGGTGGGACTTATCCACCTCAAGGCCCACCTCTTGAGATTGCTTTCCTCCAACAAGGCTCCACCTCTCAAGGTGCCATGACCTTGCTAAACCCATGAGATCGTGAGGGACACATTTCAAACCATGACAGCATATAATAAGAAAATAAGGACTGCTAATTCTATTAAGCTTTTAAGTTTCTCCCAAGCATAAACTTCACAAAGTCAAAGTTTGAAAAATATAGTACCTATGACTAGATAAGTTTCAAATTCCTTAATACACAAAGAGCTTTGTGCTAAAAAAAAAAAAAGTGAGTCTAATGGAAAATAAAACAAAAACATACAATTTTTCTGAAGAAAAGGAACTCTAAGAATGATCCAGAGATAAGTAAAGATATTCAACCCCGTTCATAAGTGAAATCAAGTCAGATGGGAGAAAGGACTTTTTTTGCCCTACATTTGGCACTGATTACTAGTTCTGAAAATGCCACAAAGAAATTGATATGATGAAATTTTTCATCAAAAATATCTAATACAACTTTTTTAGAAGGCATATTCAGAAGTCACATGGAAATCAAATTTAAAGCTCACATATTTACTGATTCATAATTTATTTCTAGGATTAACTCTATAATCCTATCAGTATGTCTACATGAAATTACTCTTCATCAAATGTTCTTTTGTAGTCTGCACTTTTTTGGTCTGTGTATTCCAGCATGCAAGCATGAATACAGCACAATTGAAATAGTATTTTTAGCCAGACTGTTGGTTCTTTGGGAGCAGCCTTTGGAAGCAAAGTCAGCCAAGGGGCCCCACAAGTCAAAGCGTGGCCATTGCATGCCAGGGTGTTTCCCTTTCCTAATTAGCATCTGTTGCAGGCCAACTCTCCTGCCTGACGTTGGGTGACATGAGGTATCCTGGAATCTTTCGTACATCCCCAAGCTCTTTCCTTGCTGCGCATATAAACAAAAAATTATTTATTTAAAATTCTTATTTAAAATATTTATTTAAATTTAAAATTCTTATGGGTAAGTTCTTATTTACCTTGGAGATGATAAAGACAAGTGATTTTCTCTAAGAGAGATGTGGAGAATTCCCACGATGATGGGACATACAATATTCTTGCAGTTATTTAGTGTTTGCTTACTTGTGTTTTATCTTATTTTTAATTTTTATTATTTTATACTTCCATCTATATAATAAAGCTTAAATAACTTTAATACATATTGTATATATTGTAGCATATATCCTTAAAGAATGTGGTAAAGCAACATCATATAAATTAGTAAGATAGCTATATAGTACACATTGTCAAATTTTAAAAAGTTGCAAAGAATTACACTTGTAATTATACAAGAACTATATATGTAAAATATATATGTGTGTATGTATGAATAAATATAAAATTTCTTAAAAAGATATCCCAGGTAGAGTTACTCATGAGTTCCTTAGGTACTTAAAAGCCTTGGGCATTTTCACTCAATGCTTCAGGTTTTTTACTGTTTTCGTGTCTTGATTTTTGCATTGTATTTTTCACATTAAGAATCTCATCATGACGTTGGGAACTATGTACTAAAGAGTCTATGCTCATTTTATGGTTGAAAATGCTGGGGTACATATAGCATGCTTAGACTGTCCAGAGGAGGGGGTTATTCAAGAAAGAGATTGCTTCATTATGTTCTTAGCTTTTTAATGTGACATGTTAAAAACAGAAATGAGCCATCAGGCCTGCCATTACATGGAACAAGTTCTTCACTGGCCAGCTGTGCTGTCCTGGACACTAAGCACTGATGGCTTTCCTGATATGTATATATATCACATGGCCACCTCTGGCCAGCATGGGCTGTTCTGGCCTTTATACCCCACCTTACCTCCAGGCTTCTGGAAGCAATAGCACCATTCGTTGTTGGAGAGTTTGCCGTCCTTGAAGGAGTCGCAGGAGTTGAAGAGGGGCTTAATACAGGGTTCATACTTATCCAGGTAGATGGCGTTGATCTCTGAATGGTCTAGCAGGAGATCATAGTTCATGTCCAACTTGTTGAACATCCAGCCCAGGGAGTCCTTGCAGATGGGCAGGATGCTGGTATCAAATCCTGTGAAGGACAGGGACATCTCAGTCAGCCTGTCTTCACAACTGCCATGTCCCAGCTGTGTGCCCCAGAGGGTCAGGCCCATTCCACTTCCTCCTCCCTTCAGACCGTTTCCTTTACGAATGAAACTTAACAAATGTGCAAAGCCAGGAGTCAGCACGTGAGGGAAATATGTTCTAAAGAGAATGAATTTCCTGTGCTAATTTTCTATGGCATAAGTGCAGGTTTTCATTGCCTAGACCTGTTGACCAAGATATATATAAAAGGAAAAATATAAACAATATGAGAGATATAACTTATAAGACTGAAGACGGAGATTTCATTTTTATGAAAGGCAAAAAAAAAAAAAAAAAGAGAAAAGTTGAAGGTAAATATTGTAAGGAAAGATAACAGTGGCATGAAATTGTGTGGTGTAACCCAGAAGCTCCATCAGCTCCCCAGGGGACCAATGACTTCAAATGTTCTGAAGCCTAAGGGCGAGGAAGCCAGGTGCCCTCCTCCCCACCAGCCCATTTATCTCTTCTGCAATCCCAAGGAGATACATGAGATGGAATCCAAATCAGCTCACAGGATATTTTTGTTATTTCCCCTGGGAAGGGGAAGTAGTTTTCTTAAAGAATTACTGGTTTCCACAATGGAGATTGCGCATACTCAAATGCCAACACTGAGCTCCACAAGCTGGATACAGAGACTGACTGTAGACAAACTTCAGAGAAGGCATGTTCTGAACCTCAGCTCGTCCTTCTTCCAGAGGGCATAAGACCATCTTGACTTACTCTCTAGCCTAGGACTTTTTGGAAATTTATTTTTCTAAAATACTAAGGATAAAAAATTAACTGTCATGCTGTTGTACGTAAATCAACCTTTTTACATTTTTGGGTTTTTTTTTTTTTTTTTGCACACGTGCACGTACATGCATGTGTGCCTGTGTGTGTGTGTATGTGTGTGTGTGTACAAAGGGCACTTGAAAATGTGTGCCGATGAAGACTCAAGGGTGACATCAAGAATCATCCTGGATTGTTCCAACTCCTTATTGCTTTGCTTTGGGGTTTCCTCGACTACTCTTTTCAGGACTGGAATTACAGGTCACTGCCACATTTACTCCACACTGGATATGGGAACTGGAGATCCCAAACTCAGATCCTTGTATTTGTAAGGGAAAGGCTTTAATCCCTGAGTCCAACATTTCATAATTTGAGAGGAAGATGAAGAAGAAGATGAAGATTAAGAAGAAGAAGAAGAAAAGAAAGAGGAGGAGGAGGAGGAGGAGGAGGAAGAAGAAAAGAGAGAAAGAGAGAAAGAGAAAGAAAGAGAGAGAGAGAACTCGCTTATGTGCATGTAGAGGTCAGAGGAGAGCCCCAGGGATGCCGGGTTGCCAGGTTTGCGCCTTCACCTGCTACATCACCTTGTAAGCCCACATGAAGCAGCCGTCTAAGCTCTTTATACTTAATCATCTCACAGAATCTTAACAGAAACTTTTTGAAATGGTCCTCCACTACTTCT
Organism: Typhlomys cinereus; assembly: GCA_023101885.1. Lineage (NCBI taxonomy): Eukaryota > Metazoa > Chordata > Mammalia > Rodentia > Platacanthomyidae > Typhlomys > Typhlomys cinereus. The sequence goes on from JALPQD010000247.1 coordinate 2,598,601, forward strand.
ATCTTATTATAGGAAGGAAATAGCAAGGTCACACTATTGGAGAGCTAGAATGGAAACCCAGGCAAACCAGGCTTGAGTTCTTGATCTTGACATTTCCTCCACAAGGCTCCCTTTGACTTCTTTGCTATCCTTGTCCTGAGGACATTTCGCATATCTGAAATGGTGATCCAATGAAAAGGTGGGTTGTTGAACTCAGTAGTTACTGCACACAGTTGGTTTTTAAGATTCTGTGTGTCATCAGGAGCCACTGTCTAGTTAGCCAGACTAAGCATCATCTCTACAGAAAATCTGTACTGCACAGAAGCCTACAAAATGAATTCATCCATTCCCTCAGAGCTTTCAGGGAATGTTGGGTATCCCCTCACTGTGGATGCTTAGACTTTGATGATCAGACTACAGAGTCTCTGAAGGAAGAGTGTGTAATTCTCTTAACCGCAACAATAAAAATATTTGTTAGAAGTTAGCTAGCTATTTTTCAGCTTACACTTTCAAAAAATTAAACTTATTCATCTTCCTATTATAAACCCATTCAAAAACAATTTTCCATATGGGACTGTGGGATATGACATGACTCCTTTGAATGACTGTCTGGTTGTCAAAAGTTCCTATGCTGAGGATATATATTAAGACCATTGAAGGATCATTCATGGTGGCAGTACATCTCTGTACTTTCATGAAGAATATTTAATGAAATATGAACCAACAGTATATAGGATAGTGATATTTTTATATATAGAAGGAGTCAGATCACCCAAAGTGCCAGATTTGACCCTTTCTCCAAGTTTGAAAGGAATGGTTTTGTGCCTGGAATCCACAGCTGTCAGAGACAGAGGAGGGAATGAGGCTTAGGGCCGCCTCTTCAGAGCTCATGCAATGACAGAAGAGCCACTTCTTCTCTGCCCTGGTGGGCTACTAGGGCAAGGGCATCATTCCTTCCTACTTTCTATATTCAAGCAGCTTCAGAGCATCAAACCCACAGCTACTCTGAAGACTCAATTTGCTTCTGACCTCGCATCTTGTGAAGGCCTCCAGTTGGTTGTAGAAAGGGTCTCTGAGGCCTGACTATACGCTGTGAGGAACGGCCCACCTAGTCTTCTCCCATGGAGATGTTCCTTGGCAACCCCAGGGCCATGCCATTCTTAGAGAACTTGGGGTAAAACTCCTTTAACCCTCTGTGAGTTAACTGTCCACAAATACCCAAAGGACCTCTGGCAGGAATGGAAAACCAACAAATTTAAAAAATTGATACCAAAACAAGCCTATCTCACCTCAGCTTTCTACAGACAAGCTAGTCTGGCAAGTAAGGATAGTCCCTCTCAGCTGTTATGTGGTGATGGTGTGGCCAGTTCCTTCAGCCCTGGTGTTAGTGCATGCTCTCCCATCAAGCTGGACTGAGAACTGTAACCGGACTATCTTAAGGAAATAAACCCCTTGTTCCCTAAGCCATTTGATGGTCATTTATCAGCAATCATGCGGGCTGACTGCAACAGAATTTGGTACCCAAGAAGTGGGGTGTGGCTGATAAATCTGACTTGCGTGTATATCGTGGCTTTTGAACAGTTTCGCTGGACAAAGTTGAAAAGGTTGAAGATTTTTCACTTCATGGATTACAAAAAACATTCTTCAGAGTTTGGTGGGCCATTTGGAAAACAGCAATACTGAAGAGAGTAATGAATTTTTTGGGCCCAGTTTCTGAAGAGGGGAACAAGGACTTTGTTGAAGTTGAATTTGAACACAACGGACTAGTTTGCTTCATAGTGGAGAGCTATGTTGGTGGCTGTGAGGCTCTGGATATGCAAAGCAGGATATCTGCTGCTGTTGGAGAAATGAGTATCAGTGAAGGAAACCTAGTGACTTGCACTGGGACGGTGGAAGACATGAAAGCCACCATATAGTGAGTTCGTGGCTTGAAAATCCAGATTCCTTCAGGCGCCGAAAGCCCAAGGTAAAGCTGTTTATTGCCCTTCAGAAGTTTGGCTGCCTAGAAAAGAGGCTTTTCCAGAGTAAGCATGTTAAATTGTACAGCTGTAGCTCAAGTGGACCAAGCTACGTTTCAACTCGCTTCGGAATCTGGAAGCGTCCTTCAGGTGATATTGGTTTTGGTGTACTACTGAGGGGTTCATGGAGAGCAGCAAAAGCTTGGCACCAAGTGGCAGGCATAGAGTTTCTGTGAGAGAAGATGAAGCTTTTAGCTGCAGAGACGAACCCAGAGTACTGTTGGAGATGCCAGAACCATGGGATGTATAGTGAGGACAGCTTCGAGTGGAGATTCAGCCTGGTCCAGAGGAACTCTGCTTTTACAACTTCGAGCTGCAAACAGGGACTGGGAATGCCTAGAATCTTTGAGCTGCCTTGACTACATGATGAGCAATAGAAGATGGACATTGAAGTATAGGATGCGGTAATTTGCTGGACTTTGATCTTAATTTAAATGTTTTCTTATTACATCAAGATATTTCTGTTTAATGTTTTATCTGTTTTAAAGTATTTAACTATTTTTATCTAATACATTCTTAAGGTTAAGAGACTTTGAACTTTAAAAAATGTTGGAACTGAAGTTTTAATGAGAGAACATTTTAAATTTGTCCATGAAATGTATTTATATTTTTAAAATAACTTTTAACATCTGTGGGGATAAGGATTGAAGGTTACAGTTTAAAAGTGCTATGTTTTTGTGTCAAATTGAGAAGAGGTGTAGTGTCATAGTTGGGCACAGATTTCAACTTGACAGTTGAGAGGAGTTTGAGCTCTGAGGGGATTCATGGAGACAGTAGTTGAGTTGAGCCCAGAGCAAACCTGAAGGAGATTGTCTAGCTGATGGAGAAGGCCCAGCCTATGGTGGGTGGGATTAGGCCCTGGAAATAAATCATGAAGAGCTGGTTGACAAAGTTGGCATCCTTCTGTATACTTAGCCAGACATGCTGGTCTGGCAAGTAAAGATTGTCCCTCTCTTAGCTTTTATGTGGTGATGGTGTGGCCAGTTCCCTCAGCCCTGGTGTTGGTGTGTGCTCTCCCGTCAAGTTACTGAGAACTGTAACTGGACTATCGTAAGGAAATAAACCCCTTGTTCCCTAAGCCATTTGATGGTCACTTATCAGCAACCATGCAGGCGAACTTTAACAGGTGTGTACCTCCATATTGAGATGGAAAACATTTTGTTTTGTCTGGAGACAGGATGGGGGTCCAACTAGATGGAGATAGTATCTTCTCACATATGACTTCAAGTTGCATGGATAAACACTGTGCTTTAAGTAACCACAATGTACTTTGATACTTTGATCAAGTGATATCAGAATGACACAGAATACATTGTAGCAAAACTACCTGTATTTGGAGGCACATGTGGATCAGTGATCTACTTTGTGGCTGTTGACCACAGTGTGAAGAATCCTACAGCTTAAAGTTCAGAGCCTAGAGACATGCAGTACACAGGTGACCCCATTCTGAGCTTTCTTGGTGGGGGAAGGTAGAATGACTTCTCCCCATGCAGAACCTGAGGCCAATGCAGGCTCCTTCAAACCTGAGTGCTAATGGGGAGGAAGGAGGATATTTGCTCTTCCTAGAAACTCCAAGACAAATTGAAGCCTGGCTAGGGGCCACCAAGGCATATTAACAAAGATACTTGCTATTGTGTCATTTATATTACCTAATAACATTACTAATAACCTAAATGCCCCCCATTAAAGACTGGCTTAAACTTCAAACCCTTGAGTTAAGAACCTATTTTGCTACTATCAGATATTCAGAAACTGAGAAGGATGATACTTCTAAAGGTTTAAATTATTAAGTAATTGATCAGTCTATAAAACATGCAAATGGTATAATACACATAGATTTTCATATGCAGCAAGAAAAATGCCTCTATATATGTAGTTTGTGACATGTTTACAGTAGTTAAACTATTAGTGTCATATGACACTTTTCTATATACATTTTTAAAACAATCTATACCAAACATATTTCTGAAATCAGACTTTTAAAGTTAAAAGTTTTAGTGTTGGATTCCAAAGCATCATCTTTCTTTCACATTTTAATATTTTTTAAATTGGCACATCTTAAATCAGTGTATATTTTTAACCAAAACCTACTACTGCTAAATCAATACTGTCTAATAGCTGAGGCATTGTGCTCTTTATAGTGGAATGGCCAAAACAAGAGAGGTCTTACTGCCTTGAGCTGCATCAGAGCTGGTGGGCTTGATGACTCTGTTGGCATCCTCATGCAGAGCCCCAAACCAGTCCTTCAGCCGGGAAGCAAGATTCCTCAGCTCCTTGTCTGTGCAGGCTGCAGAGAAACAGAAGAGATGGTGAGACCCTGGGCCTTCTGCCATCTGTGTGCAAGATCATACATAAAGCAAACCTCCTTACTCTAAATCTCTCAAAACACATAAGGACACTGCTTCCCTAAGTCACGATGGGACCAAGAGAGACGCTAGATGTCCAGGACAAGCATAGCTGTGTTCAGACCAAAACCTTGACTGCCTCAGAATTGAATCAAGCTCCAGAGGCACCCCCAAAACCAATGAAGATCCCTTTTGCTCACTGTGTGAAACTTGCTATTTCAGTTTTTCCAGAGAATATGTTTCCCACTATATTCAGACTAAAACATTAACTCCTAAGAATACTGTATGCTTTTGGGACAATCTGCCTAGGGCATCAGCACCCTAAGAGCAGCAGACTCCCCATTTTGTATTAACTTAACATTTGGACTTATGAATGTGGCCTTATTTACGTGTTATCACTCTCCATTGTGGACAGATACCTTTGCCACAGGGCTATTTGACCTCAAGACATCTACAACTATCTGGCTATTTTTTTAAAAGAATACCTCAGGGGAAATGGTTCAATGGTTAAAGTTTTTGTCTTACAAGCAAGAGGATCTGAGTTTGAATCCCCAGATCCCACGTTAAATAATGCTGGATGGATCTTCGCAATGGCCTGTAATTCTGGCCCTGGAAGACGAGCCTGGAAAACCCCCAGAGCAAAGCAATGAGGTAAAAGCATTCCTGGATGATTCCTGCTATATCAGGAGTCTCTACAGGCATACACACTCAAGTGCCACACACACACACACACAAACACACACACCATCGCATGCCACACATTAAACCCTCATTTTATAATTCATATCTGTTCTCTAGTCAAGCCCATTTTTTTTATTCTTGGAAACTTTTATATACTTAAACAATGAATTTGTGTCTTCCTCCCCTACTCCCCATCCCACACCGCCTCCCCTCCCATCCCACAAGTTCTCCTTTCCATCCATTCTCCCTCCTGCTCCCCTATTCCCCTGCACGTCTGATCCTTGTTCCCCATCTGCGATGCCTGAATTGGCAGTGTCTGGGAACCTGCTGTCAACCAACGGTTGACAAACTATTGAGTAAAGAAGCTCTCTGAGGCTCCTGTCCTGCCCTCATCCCAAGGCCCAATGAACCCTGTTGAAGAGGGGTCAGTAAGACTGTAAGAGCCTGAGGGTAGGGACAGCTACTGCCAGACAGTGCCCTCTGCTCATGTCAGGACTGTCATGCCCAAGAGCCAACTCAGTGATACCTGCTTGTGCAGACCTGGCCTATCAGTTTTGCTTGGAGAAGGGAGGATCTCAGGAGATACTGGACCATGCTGAGGAGCCCATGTTTATTTAATTGTGGCTTCGTGAAGTACGTAAGCTTCCCAGACCTCAGGCAGTAAAGGTCTTTCCCCACCCTTAGAACTAGTGTGCAAGCACAGATCCAAGCCAGCTCTATGCTACCTGCCATGGAGCCCTGCTGTCGACATTACATCTAGGAGCTGCCTTCAGGGCACTTAGTGAGTGTGTATCTAGTGCCAACCCCCAAAGCCCTCATCATCTATAACAAGCAAAGCCTCGCTATATCTTAAGACACCAGGCAGGAAGTGACAGGAAGACATGTCTTATTAGGCAGCAACTTGTATCTCAGTGGAATCAGCCTACCTAGAGGGAATCCTCACTGGCTGGGAGACCTTAGCTTCCTCATCTGTAAACTCAGGATAACAGCATTATGAAGTTACCACATGGATAAAGCTCTTAGCAAAGTGGATGGTCTGTTATCATCACATATATGCACCAGGTGTGGCTTTGGTCAGTGTTTTATTTTGCAATTATTATTTTAAATTGAAGATTTATAGGAAACCTTAAAGCAAGCATCACGCCATTCAGAAAACCAAAAGACAAATGCTCGTAAACAAAACTGGCTTTGAATATATAGAAAACAACTGAAAGTGAATAGTGGTGCTGTCCTATTTTATATGAATTAAAAGCAGATCAATTCAGCAATGAATTCCTTAGTTGCATGTGTTCCTTCTCCATGCTTGGCAGTGACCACAAACAGGTCAGAATAGAGACAGACTCTTTTCCCCAAGGTGGTGTGCCATGGCAGCTAGGATAGGGTGAAAGTCAGTGTATGAAGATCCATCATGATAACTAGGGGCCTGAATTCTTCCTTTTTCTTCCCTTTAGCCTTTTTAGATAGGTCAAGAAGAAAAATAACAAACCCCGCTAGTTAGGACCCAGCACTATTTGCCAAACTATACTCACAGAAATAGAAAGGGAAGGAGTTGTTGCTGAAGGCAGAGATTTTTGCTATGACCCAGGTACCAAGTCTAATTGCAGGAGCAAGCTCATCATAACTTTTGGCCCCAGCTCAGGGCCTCTGGGAATCAAGCTTATACTTTTCTGACACTGCTCAGTCCCAAACAGAAGTGTTTTGTTCTGAGTGATTTTCTAAGAACAGAATGTGAACTTGATAGTGAATCTCACATTTGAAAATGGAAAATTAATAGCATCTATTTTTCTCTTCCTCTCTCTTGTGATGCACATGCCATCTATTCAAAATGTTCTCTGGGCAGAGAAAATTGCCAAGCCAACTTGCAAAGAAATCATACATTGCAAGATAAATTAGTCAGTGGTGTTTAACTAAACCCTGACAGATGTGCAGGTAATCTGTGTATTCACAGGCCACCTGGATTTCCCAGAGCACAGAGACTGTGGATGGCTAGAGGAATCAGGAACTGCAATCTTGAAAAAAGTAAATGTGTCCCTCAAGGACAAATCCATGAGCGGGGAATCAAGAGGAGGATAGAGAGATGGGAGAACAGAAATGGAGATAGGGAAGATTCAATTACTGAACCCTGTTCTCTCCGAGTGTCATCAACCGAGAAGTCCTTGTGAGGAGAAAGTCAGGCCCAATCTGTCTGGAGCGTGATCTATTCCAGAGGAAAAAATAAGCAAAGATGAATCCTGCAGAGAACAATTTCTTCTGATCGGGCACTCCAGTCCCAGCACGTGCTCACTGTGGGAGAAAAACTCTCGCCTCTTAAAGCATCCATCACTGGATGGTGCTGACTGGGATTGGGAAATGGGGACCCCAAGGATATGTCTTAGAGAAAAGTGATTTTTTTTGGAGGAGAGGAAACTTCTCTGCTATGAGGTGGACCAATCCTTGTCATTTCCACATAGGGATCCTCTGTCCCCTTTTTCATTCTGGTGGGAGAATCAGATACACAGACCACCAAAGCCCACCTTCAGAGGAAAGATAGTGCTCTGCCAGGTAGCACTGGTTAAGTCGTGATGACCAGGACCCTAGTGTGTCTTGTGACATGACCTTCCTGAGTGTGTGAGTACCCATGAGATCTCTCCTATTCAGCTCTGTTCCCTCTGAGTCCCTTCCTGGGTTTTGGCGTCCTTTCAATTGCTCTCTTCCAAGAAACCTCAATGCCTTCTACCTTAGTCCTGTTTCCCATGTGCCTTCCTGTTTCTACCAGGCACTGGATAATTCTCTCAGGTGATTCAGAAAGTGGAACCTCTAGATACCCTCCAGGCAGGCAGTAAAGTAAGGAATGGTCTGCATCTCCATCTTCCTCACCCTACTGATCAGTGGCCACCAACGTTCACTTCTCCTGATTGTTCTTATGGTCTTTATCCCAGTCTATGGCACCACCCACTGAGACAACCACTTCCTAACTGGTCTCCTGTATTGCTCATCATAATCCCTTCATCAGCCACAGTGATCTTTACAAAGCAGATCACACTGTCTTTCTTACCTGGCCTACTTCATACTGCTCCAGATTGTTCTGAAGTCTAAACTCATGATGCCGTGTAAGTATGTGCAGTCCTGAAGACCTCGAGACCTCTCCCCTACAGTGCTCCCTTTGGTCACCAAGCTGTGGTCTCCAAGCCTGCCCCTCCCATTCATCTACCTATGGACATCCCATCCATGTGTCTCCCTTATGTCTCAATTTAAGATTATTTCTTTTCCGAGCAGTTCCCATGCAATACATCTCCCTGTCAATCACAGCAGCACAAACCTGCTCTAAGTCAGCATCAGCATCAGATAACAGCTCATCCTGGCTCGCTGAACATTCTCAGTATGTACCTGTTGACTGATTCTCATAACCCTCTTGCTGCTGTCTTTTGTAAACTGCAGTTTTCCCATTTTCAAAATGGCAAAACAGTCACACGCACATGCACATCAGTTGATAAATAATAATAAAAACGAAAACAAAATTGCTTTAAATAAAATATATATATAAAAATAAATGGCAAAACAGAGTTTAACTCATAGCATCATTGCATGAAATAAGATGAGACTATATCTCACAGTTACCCTACGGTAGCAGAGATTCCGTAGATTTATTTTACCTTCCATATTCCAACTTGTCCACATGACATGTTAGGATTTGTTATGCTTTACTTTGGGGAGAATAAGTAGGTGGGTGTGTACAGGTGTGTATGGGCATGTGTAGAAGGGGGCATTGTGACTTTCTGTGGAGACCTAAGGGTAAATCAAAAATCATTTTGGATTATTCTATTTCCTTATTGCTTCGTTTTGGGGTTTCTTTGGCTCTACCTTCAAGACTGCTGCCATTTCTACCTGGTATTTTTACATTGGATCTGGGATCTGAGCTCAAGTCCTTTTGCTTTGAGGGTTTATTCTTTATTTTAAAGCCTGAGAGAAACTGGTGATACAAAGAATAACATTTCTTTGTATTTGTTTTATAGATGGATCATAGCAGAGCCAGAGATTCAGAGTGTAATTTCTGTCTGCTTTCTCCCAAGGAAATAAGCTCTGTGATGGGTCATGAGGGATGATTGATCTAACATCCCTATGCCTATATTCTTAGTATTTCCCATGTTTACATATAGTTTTTCAGAATATATTTATGGAAAGAAAGTATAATTGATTGACTCATTGGTTGGTTGATTGATTTAACACAATGGTTACTAGCTCCCCGAGTCAAATACAAGTAGGTAGTAAGGTTTGGATTTGAGGTCAACCTTGGATAGAGCAGGTTTGTGGGTAACCAGCACTCATGTATGCAATGAACATAGTCAGTCAGGCTTTCACCTGTAACAGAAGCCCTACCAGTGACATAAACAGCAGTTGGCCCAGCAATTTATGGCGGAGCCAGCTCTTGCCTTCATTAGCTTTGGTGTGAGCACAATGGTCTTTCTGGAGGACAATAGAACAGCCTGTTACATTTGTCACATGTGCAGCCAGCCACTGGGGCTTCATTAGGGATAAGTAAGTTCTATGGCACATTATGAAAAACTCAGCTCCCTGCCCTGGGAAAAGCACAGTGCACAGGCAGGGAAGGGCTCAGTTAATCTGATGCTTTTGTCTGTTTGCAGAATATAGCAAAAATGCAATGAGCAACGGTTGAAGTAAAGCATATGCAGCTCCATATAAAGTATATAGCCTGGAACCAAGTTGAGGACATCCACCTGAGAGCCTTCCTGCCCCCATCTGGGGCACAAAATCCCAAAAGACATGGAATGTTCTGTGTTTGGAGTCAGACAGCATTCAAGCCAAGTTCCACCATGGTGACCCAGTTGACAGAGGGAATAATTTGCATGTAGCAGAACTTAATGGGAGAGCAGATTTTGGTGGTCACTGCAGTATGGGGAGAATGGGAGGAATGGAGGCAGCTGATCCATCAGGATTGACTTAGGGGCAGTTCCATTGCCAGGGTAGCAGCTACTGGAGAGAGTCAGGCCTCTGTCCCTAATCAGCATCGCTAGCCTGGCTCTGCCTGTCCCTGGATTCTTATGTCAATCCTCCCTGTTTCTTCTATCCTTCCACAGACAGATTTGTGAGGAAACTTCAAAGTAGAGCATAGCTTTGAAAGACTATCGGTAACATCTACAACATTCGAGTTTGTTTCAGAAAGTGCTTCCAAAGCTTTTACCCATGACCCAAGTTGGTCTCTGTTTATCAATGAGTTTGGGTGTGAATGACAAAATTATCTCTCCAGAGGGCAAGGCATAAGAGGAAAAAAGGCTGTAGACATAGAAAATATTGAAGAAGTGATATTAAAAATGCAGGCTGGACACAAATGCAAATTCTTTATTTGAAGTGAGCGCTAACATCTGCCAGAGTGCAAGCATGACTGAGGTGTCCTTGCAGCAGCCCCTAACTAAAGCCCCTTTCGAATGAATATCCAGCCAGAGATGTCTGAAAATGGAGATTCTGATATTGCACAAACGTCTCAAGATGTCTATAAACCTCTGCCAGGGAACCAATTACTGCTCTTCTCTTGGATGTATGGAATTTTTAAGCTAAAGAGCTCAAAGAAAGAAAAACAACAACAACAAAAAACCACCCCACCTGTCACACAGTCTGGCCTCCCTCCACCCTGGCCTCACGGACGCTTAGCTCAGGGCTCTGCAGAAGCTAATATGAAAACAATCAGAATTTAATTTAAACTTTAGTGCCTTGGAAGGTAATTAAAGAGTTGGGTCAGATTCATGTTCACTCTGGGAGTGAGCTGGGAGGCCTCTTGGCAGTGGAGGCCCGGTATGCATCCCTTTGTAGTAATCTTCTCAGCCCTCCTAGGTGCTGGGATGGATAATTACTTTACCTGAGCAGCCCTGGATCCATGCACTCAGTGTTTGTAATTAGCACTTTCTATACACGAGTTAGCTGAGCCTTCTTTGGGGCAGAGGTCAGACTCTGAAACATTATTTTCTAGAGCCAGGATTTGAGCTGAAGCCAGGATAAGGTCTTGAGACTCTGTCCTAGGGTCCAGCCTCTTCCCTCTGTGATTGTGTTGTCAGTGCTGCTAGTGTTCTGAGTGATTGTAGATTCCCCCTCCTCCTCAGGGACTGGGTCCCTCCGATCCTAGAATGTCTGGCACATAGCACAATCCCAGTCATTGCTGGAACAATACTCAGGAAGACTCAGGAGGGGGTACTGCAAACCCGAGAAGTTTGAAAAAGGAAGAAAAAATGAGTTCCTTAGGAACATGTGTGCCAATAAACTGCTATGGAAGATAAGTGAGGGCCATGTTGCTTAGCACAATTTTACTGCCAACAAGCAGAGCCTTTCTGCTTTCAAAGCCCCTGGGAGGTCAGGACAGAGAAGTGGTTTGGAAGTTAGAAGAAGTAATCATGGAGTCCAGTTGAGAGCACGGACAAGAACCTTTTCGTCTTTACTCTCCTCATGGGCAGAACTACCTGGCAGGGATTAGGGAAGGATTAAAGTAGCCCTCAACAAAGGCCTGTCTCACAGTTCACACTCAGTAGCTATTCCTATTTGTGTTACAGACACAAAGTGTGACAATGATCAGCTGAATAGAAAAACAAAACAAAACAATTCAAGAGTCTCCACAATGTTCTTTCATTTGAAATCACTTCTCAAAGCTACTCAGCAAGATGATTCTCCTCTGTTTTTTCAGAGAACTTTCACAATCTGTCCCATGTCACATAGATGGCAAAAAGCGAAAATAAAATTCATAGGACTCTTAAGTACCAGTTTGTCTCCTATGTCAAGCAACTCAGGTTCCCAGTAGAGGTCATGTCGTCTCTTCCACACAACCCCTCTGGCACTTCATAGGAGTATCCTTCCCACAATCCCTGCCAGGTAGTTCTGCCCATATGGAAAGTGAAGACAAAAAGGTTCTTGTCCGTGGTCTCAACTGGACTCCATGCTTACTTCTGTCTACCTTCCAAACCACACCTCTGTTCTGCCCTCCCAGGGTCCTTTGAGAGCAGAATGGCTCTATTTATTGGTGTCAGAATCCCAAGGCTTGGGATTACACTTTTGGGCATCTGGGTCTGAGGATAAACACTCAGTGGACCAGAGTTCTCAAGCCACTTGACGTTCCTCTCTGAAGCTCATTTTCTCCTCTGCAATTAGGGATGATGATGATATAGTAGAGGCAGCAATCTCTAAGATGTAGAGAATTAAGCTCCCCAAACTAGCAGGAAGACACTGTAATATTCTGTCTTGGGGAACGTTGGGCGTTGGTAGCACTCACCCTTGAGAGACTAATACTAAAGCTTCTGGCCACATGCAATAATAATGACAGAAAACACACCAGGGTTCCAAAGAGGTGCTTTCTAAAGCATCTAAGGCAAAGCCGCCATCTAATTGGAGCCACTCAACAGAGCAGATTGTGCCTACTTAAATGAAATTGTTTGATACAATTCCAGTTTTTACTTTTCATTGCCTAAAACATCAATATATATGCAGGTTCTCTTCTCCTTAGAGAAAGTATCATTTTATGTAAAAATGGGAACAAGGAATGAATTAGGGCCCTGTTACTCCAAGCTTGCTAATAAAATCCTTCTTTAAAAAGCATTCTTTGGAAGAACCTAAAATACTGACATTAAAGTGGGGAGAAGATGAGTTAAACTAATTAACTGTACAACCTGCAAGCAAAGTCAGATGAATTTCTCCATTAAAGCCATTAAGACTATTCTTGGCAACTTGATTTGAGGAGACTTTGTGTCCTCCTTGATTCTAATAATAACCCCTCATCTGGAAAAGAAACACCTTTAGAACTTGTTCACCATTTGTAAATGTGCATTCGTAGAGTAACACTTACTTTTCCCCCTGAATATTCTAGAACAGAAAGGTTAGCCACAGGAAATAAGCTTTAAAAGCCCTTTCCACACTCTAGGGCAAAATAATTATTGAATATGCAAAATATTGGTAAGAAATGCCAAGTCTGACTTTAATTGTATTTCCTAGCCAGTGGATTGGCATTGGCCCACATTAGCAATCACTATAGAAAACACAATTATATCCAGCAGTTTTAGTGAAGAATTCCATGGTTGTCCTATTATCTTAGGCCTGTAGCTAATAAAGAATAGCTGAAGAAATGACAGGTGCTATCTCATTTAAAATAAGCAATAGCAGGTGTCCCAACACAAGGTGTGAATGGGGCTCAGCCTAGACAACTAAGCATGGTGTGTGTGTGTGTGTGTGTGTGTGTGTGTGTGTGTGTGTTGTTGGATTCATCACTCGAAACAATAAAATATGTGACCCAAACATAGAAAAGAAAGGAGTTATATGACAACTTGCATTCCACAGTTCATCAGGAGAGTCACACCAGTGGCAGCCAAAAGCACATCCACTAATGCAGCACACCTGCTTGCTTGCAACTTTCTGGTCTCCTAACCAGCTCACTATGTCTTTATCCACCTGTCCATGGAATAGCCCCACCCACCGAGGGTAGGTCCTGTTACATCAATTATGCAAGCAAGACAATCTTCTACAGGCTTGCAAGAGGCCCAGTGATTCTTAATAAGTATACTCACTGGCTCATTTTCCAAGTTGACAGCTGACACTAAGTATTTGTGGGCTCAATACCTACCTGGGTCATCATGCCACAGAAAGGTAGATCTGGTGTCTGAAACTCACTCTGGCTTTTGTTAATGTATATGTTTATGTGTCCAGTTACAGTCAGGGAAGGTTTCCATAATGTTGTAGGATTTGAGCTGAAACTCATATCAGGAAAAAGAAAGGGAGATCCCCATCTAGGCAGGTCTTAGAAAAAATAGGTCTTAGGGGCTGGAGAGGTGGCTCAGGGGTTAAGCCTCTGCCTTGCAGGCAGAAGGTCCTGAGTTCGGATCCTAGACCCCACGTATAGACACCAGGCGCGGGGGCGGTCTGCGTTTCTGGTCCTGGTAGGGCGGAGCCTGTGAATCCCGGGGCAGAGTAAACACAAACAAGGAGGAGGTGGAGGCATCCATGGTGGTTCCCGAATTCATCCGTGGTTCTACACACACATACATACATACCCACACATACATACACACACGTGCACACATGCATACATGCACAATTGAATAAATAATAAATTTAAAAAAAGAAACAATAGGTCTTAGAATGAAGTGAATATTAGACATGGTTATTCTGAACTCTTCAAAAATACGGTAACACTATTCTGATTCAATCTATCTCCACATTGTAAATGTACCTAAGACACATGACGATGGATGTTAATTTAATAGATTCTGCTATACTATACATTACATATATACATATCCATTCTAAGAGTTCATTTGCAATACAGCACTGATTGTTCTAGGATGAGGCTAGCTCTAAATTCATAATAGTGGTTTTAGTAACAGAAACTTATTTTTAAGGAACATAAAATGATTCCTCATCCTTAAGGTCTATTTCCTATCTTTTCAATGTCCAAAGCAGAAACCTCCTTGTTATTGGGATGGGGCAGAAACCTATAAGGGTATAGTGAAAGACTACCAAGGGCAAACTTGGGTCTGAGGTCTATTGAAAGCTACAGTCACTCTATTTTCGAGTGACAGAAAGACACTGGGTACTTTTATTTAAATTACTTATAATTACAACAAGACTTGCATTGTTACTCTCTCCCCCATTACTCAGCCTCTTGTCTCACTTCTCCCTGGGACACTTCTTCCCAGCCAGCTTGCCTCCCAGTGTCCCTTCTTGTTCCACTGAGCCCCAGTAGGAGATGTCAGTTCTTACATGTGCTTGGGTACCTGCTGCAGCGTAGACAATAATTTACTGGGGTGAGGGGATGCGGATACCTGAGAAACCACTTCCTCTGTCCAGCTTTGACAATCAGCCATCACTCCATGGAGAACAAGGTCACCTGAGTTCCTCCTTCATTCACTGGAATACATTGTTGGGCACAATAATTGTGCAAATAAACCATGTGCAGACAGACTTGGTTGCAGTGCATTTGCGAGTCTGTTGATGTTTCATTGGTCCTTTCCCTAATTTAGTTCTCACATTCTTTCTTCCTCCTCCTCCATGGTGAACTTTGGGCTATGGTGTGAGGGAGCTTTGGATGTCCTGTTTATGGTTGAGTACTTGCCCTTCGGGCCACACAGTCCACTTGCAATCTGTTCTCTCTCCTCCACAGTTCCACAGTGTGAATGGGGACAGTGACTTAGCATAAAAAGCAGCTGGCATTCAAGGCTCTGGGGACTGTTCTTGGACTCAGAAAGGACCTTGAAACTGACATGGGAATGACATATTATCCACCATTATTTTTATTTCTAGTAAAACTGATACATTTAACTGAAATTGCTTGTCTAGAGATCTAGTATCTAATGTGACGGTAGGACAGAGTTAGTGACTTCTGTCCTCCCCATCTGAATACAAAGATAACAAACAACGTGTGCAGGGAAAAAAAGTCATATAGTTCATTTTTATTAAAGCTAGAAGATAGAATCCCCAGGATTGAAAGGCATAGCAGAAACCAGTCAGGTGAAGGTCAAAACAAATGCTCATGTGGGACAATCAGGAAAAAAGACAGCAAATGAACGAACAGCACAAATGTCTCCCTAAAGTCATAGGCCTGATCAGCAGTAATGATGGGATTTGGAGGATAAGACAGCATATAGGTTATGCAGAAACTACAAAGGAAGAAAAGAGGGAAGTGGCCTGAGGATATGCAGAGCAGGTCTGTAAAACAGCTCTTGGTTCTCTGCAAAATAGAGCAAGAGAATCAGATACTCAGTGCTTGCAATGGTAGGGGAATCCTTCTTTGGACTGGTCTGTTTCTCAGGAAAGAGAGCAACACAGAGAAGCCATCTGTCATTAGCAAGTTACTGAAGCCAGGTATATTCCTTCGTGAAATCTACAAGCAGCCTGATTCTCCCCTTCCATCTACAACACTCCATTTTGAATATGAATATGCCAAGTGAAACCTAACTTATTCCAATAATAGTTTTACCTTTTGCTTGTAAAGGAACTGACACAGCTAATTAAAAAAAAAAAAAAACAAAATTTTGTGTAAGAAAGCAGATAAACCTACCATTGCAGGCAGAAAAGCATGAAAATATGGATCAGCTAAAACATTGCAAATTCAAATGGAACAATCACCTTCATGACCACATAGCCACTCAAAGGGCTATGTGGAGCCACCCAAAGGGAATGAGGACCATGAAGTGCTCAGCCCTAAACAGGACTCTTAGGACTCAGGGAGCATCGTGGAAGAGGTGGAAAGAATGTAAGAGCCTGAACACAGGGAAAGGGACCTAGAATCCATCTGAAACGTGCAGTCTGTGGAGTCGTAACTTTTGCAGCAGCTTCAGCTGCCTGCAGTGGCCTACCCAGAACAGGTGGTCAGCAGTCAGTCATGCATGGGTAAGGGCTCACGGGTCTCACTCCTTCCCCATGGAACCATCAGCCACTGAGGGATTCTAGGAGAGGACAGTCCCTATAGGCATATACTTACCCATAAGCCTGCTGAGTGCCAGTGGATTGTTCCAACCCATGGCAATATAGATGGCCCTGTTTAATCTCAGTGGGTCACATAACCAAACAAAAAGACAAGAATGTTTCAAAGGGACTTGTAGGGAGAAGGCAGAGTTGACAATGTTGGGAGAGAGATAAAGCGGGTGGGGTGAGAGCCATCATACTAAATATACAAGCAAGAACAAATCTAATGAGACCTTTACTTTTAAAAAAGAAAAGAAAGTAGCAGACCAGAAGGTCAGGGGAGAGATAAGAAAACAGGTGCAGAGATGAACTGGAAGGAGCACAGTAGTGAACAGACCCTGGGCAACATGGCAAGAGTCCAGACTGCTGGAAGGAAAAGAGGCAGCAGCAAGAAAAGGAAAGAAAGATAAAGTCACAGTAGCTCAGAGAGTGACTGGCAGCTCTGGAGGTGCAAAGGACACTTCACATGGATCCCTGATACCCTAAGAGACAGCTTAAAACCATGGAATAGAGCAGATCTGACATAGCATTCTTGAAACCATTCCTGTGGTATAGGAGAGTTGTGTCTCGTGTTGAATAGAAACATATAGAGCCAGAGAAATGGATTTAGAGTGATCACGCCTAGGATTCATCCTAATCAAATGATGGGGTTTTCAAAGCAAAGAAATGTCAATATCACAATGGAAGACATAGCCTAGTAACTCAAGAGAGAGAAAAAAGAAAGCTGCCTTCAAAGCCAGAAGGCAAAACAGAAATAGCTACAAGTTGTTGCAGAAAAGAAAGATTTGATACGTACCTGAGCTGTTTTTTAAGAATAAACAACCAGAAAGCCAGTTTTAAATGTACAGTAGTAACTTGAGAACTGCTGTTTCCAAGAACCCTTCAAAGGAGTTAGCAGATGACTTGCTGTCACTGTGGCCAACCGTGAAGATGAGTTGAAAAATGCAGTTCCTTGAAAAGGAACAAAGGGAAGAAAGCACGTTCCCATAGTTAAGAAGCAATGAGACCAACAACAGAAAGAGGAGAGGAAAGAGAAAAGCAGATACGACTTGTGGATAACCTGCTTGATAAAAGTTGAGGCTCAGATAAATGCATTGAAAGATGGGAAATCAAGAGAGATAAGATTGAATATGTTTTTTCCATTTTCCTGTGTATGTATAAGATAGGTATGCATGTGTATGCTTGTACATGTACACTTTAATCACCGAATCAAAGGTAAACCCTAGAAGGATAAATTATCATGTGACCAAACTAAAAGAAGACAGCCTTAACTGAGTGGTGGGAGAGAAGAGAAGAAAAACGATGCTAATTGTATCACTGTTTGAAGTGATAACATTTCTATTAGATGTGCTGACCCATCCATGCCTGTGATTCTAGCTATCAGGAGGTTGAGGCAACGGAATCACAATTTAAGGCTTATCTGGTCTGTGTAGCAAGATCAAGACCAATCTGGGAAACTGAGCAAGACGCTGTCTCAAAATGAGAGAGAGAGAGATTTATAAATATCAGAGTAACTGTATGCATACATGCCCTTCTAACACATGAAGAAGAGAACACATAATGGGAGAAATGCTTAAAGAAAACAAGCAGCAGATAACAATGGAGTTGATATGAGCAAACTTAACTCTTTATATCAATAAATTTGAGTTAAAATTCATTTTTCAAAAGAATAAGATTTATATTTTTCAGACCAGTTCACAAAGAAAAAATACTACATATTGACGACAAAAAATTTAACAGTTCCAAAGGGATTCAGAAAGGTTGCTGAATGTGTCAATTGTAGATATCCACCATGGGGCTAATAACTATAGATAGACAGACAGACACACATTTGCAGTGACATACACAAGACCCTACATTACAGTGTTGTTTAAAATTGCAAAAATCAGGAGCTCCAGTGGTACAATTGGTAAGGATATAACACATGAAGTAGCAAAAATCTGAAACAAATCCAAATAAAACAGGTTAAATAAGTTAATACACACCCGTCTAGTAGAAAACAGTATAGCTTGCTTTATAATATGCAAAAACTTTCCTGAAATATAAAGGTAAAAAAAATCAGAGCACTGGTCTAGGGAGATGGCTTAGGGATTAAGGCCTTTTGTCTTGCAAACCAAAAGACCTGCTGTGTTCAGATCCCTGGATCTCATGCAAAAAAAAGTGGAAATGGTGGAACCCTGCAATTCCTGCCCTGCAAGGCAAAGCCTGGACCCCCCCCCCCAAGCAAATGAATAAGGAATCAGAATGATTTCTGACGTCACTCTCAGGTTTCCATCAGCACACACAAGTGTCCTCTGGCGCACATGCACACACACACATAATCAGAGCACACATTGGATCATGCTGCTGTCTCTGTATAAGGTACTAAAGTGTTTAAGGGACAAGAATCTGTATTTATGGTACCTATTTATAGGTACCATAACTTATTCAAGGATGCATAAAAATTAGTAATAATTATGTTTTCTTGGGGGGGAGAGATGGGAATTGGACCACTTGAAGAATTTCTTAGCTCCTTTGAGTGATTTTTGACTGTAATATGAACACACAAATCCATGATGTCTGTTTCCTTGCCTGTCCCCCTCACTAACACACATCACACTCAGGCGGCTCTTGGACATCAAGCTGAAGATCTGAAACAATAGAAGTGGCTGACTGGGCATTGGTGAAAGACTGCGTCAATGAATAAACAGATAGAGTATGGGATTGTCATGGTTAGGCACAGGTGTCAACTTGACAGTTGAGGGTTTGAGCTCTGGGCACATTCGTAGAGAATTAGTGGTTGAGTTAGGCCCAGAATAAACCTGCAGGAGACTGTCTAATGGGGAAGGCCCAGCCCATGGTGGGTGGGATTAAGCCCTGGAATAAAATAGGGAAAGTTGGTGGAGAGGTGGGCATCCTTCTGTACGCTTGGCCAGACATGCTGGTCTAGCAAGTAAGGATCATGCCTTTCTCAGCCCTCTATATCTTATGTAGAGATGGTGTGGCCAGTTCCCTCGACCCCGGTGTTGGTGTGTTCTTCCTGTCAAGCTGGCCTAGGAACTGTAACCAGTAATCATAAGAGAAAATAAACCCCTTGTTCTCTTAAGCTATTTGATGATCATTTATCAGCAACCAAGCAGGCTGACTGCAACAGGGATGCCGGGTCAGAGGCAGGGGAAAACATGAGGGACCTGACTACAAGAGGCTTAATAGATGTAATGCAAGATTTTCCTAGGCCTATGTGCTAACATTTTTCTTTTGAACCCAGGGAGAAAAAAAGATAATCCCCAAGTGCAGGAATTTTTAACCAACACAATCTGTGTGCCCTTCTGCAATCTACCCAGGGCCGTTGGGTGTGTCTAAATTCAATTCCAGCACTCCCTGAACCAGACAATGTGGGGAATACAAGAGATGATTAAGACTCGGCCCTTGCTTGGTGCCTGGTGTTTGGTCATCCCTTTCCCAATTTGTAAAACAAGAATGCTTTTCTTGCACTGGTGGGATTTCAACAAGGGAATCAGGAGCTGTTTCCCAGAATGCTCCTCCCTAGAAAGACGGGGCTCAGTGAGTGTAAGGGTTGCTCTTAACTGTTGCTGTGAGAGAGCATTTGGAATAAGCAACTTAAGAAAGGAAGATTTACTCAGTTTATGGTTCCAGAGGAGAGAAAGTCTTTTGTGACAGAGGCAACATGACTGGTGACTGAAGCTGGAGGCAGCTAAGTCACTGCAAACATCTTCTCTTCAAAGTCTTCTGTTCTATGGTTCCCTTTATCTGGTCTGCTACTGGGAGGTTCCAATCAGATCTAGGGCTGGCCTTTGTATTGTAAATGTATTAATCTGAATCATCTCTTCAGGTGGTCTGACAGATGATCTTAGTTAATGCCAGGTGTGGTCAAGTTGACACCCAGGATTAACTATCACAGTGAGTCTGTTCTCACTGAGGAATCTCTTCTCCACATCAACCTGGGAGGATGCCTGAGTTGTCTTGATGGCCCTCCACACACAATCCCAGTGTGCTGTCCCTTCTGAACTGTAGACCAAGCCAGCAAGGATGCTGCCATTTGTCACACCTGACTTACCTGAGGTCCAGACAGACTGCCAGATCAAAGGTGGGCATCCATAGATAGGCTTGCAAAAGGCACATGTGCACTTTGGATAAAGACAAAAACATTTTTCCCGTTACCATAAAGTCACCAAGAATGCACATGGTGATCTGAACAGAGCATAAAGTGACCAGACACGCCTTCAAGAATGAAGTAGAATGCTGGGGAGATGGATCTAGAGTTAAAGCCTTTACTTTGAAGGCAAAAGGAGCTGAGTTCGAATCCCCAGACCCCATTTGAAAACGTCAGGTGGCTGTAGCAGTGGGATGTAAGTCTGTTCCTAGAAGATGAAGCCTGGGAAACTCCAGAGCAAAGCAATAAGAAAGTAGAACAATCCAGGATGAGTACAAATATCACCTTCATGCCTGCACAGGCACACATACTCAAGTGCCTCTTATATACATTTTCCCCCACACATGCAAAAGAACGAAATAGAGAGCTAAAGCCAAGGAACAGTTTTCCAGACAAACAGAGTAGGAATTTGAGGAGACAAGGAGCAGAGAGATATACATATGAAGATCTATGAAGATTAGCAATCTTTAGAATGCCCAAGAAGGGGTACTATATATTTGAGAATAGCAAAATCTAAACTTTGTCGATTGTAACCCATGCTTTGGAGCCTAGGGCCACAGGATTAGGTCTCTGCCTTTTGCTCTACTAACTCTGAACCAGGTGTGAAAAGGATTATTCTGACCACAGATACCAGCACACTCAACTTCCCCCGCTTGAGCAAAGAATTTACAAGGATGCCTGGCAATCTGCCTGAGTTCAAGGTTTCCCACTCTGAAGTAGGTCTACTGCCCTACAGAATGGTACTACTGTACCTCTAACACTTCAGCCTCAGCCCTGCCTACAATCTCATATTTCTTTGCCTCTAGTGATTGCTTGAGTCTAGAAGTGCTTCACACACCTGGCTTATTTCAGCCCTGTTTTCTCATTCCTGTCTGTAATTTAGTTTGTCTGTGTCTCCGCAAGCTTATTTGAAAACCATGGAAGGCTGCTTACAGAAAATTAAGCTTCATTTTCCTTAAGCATCCAGCCAATAGTGCAGGCAAGAGATGGTGATTTGAAGATAACTGGCTTATGCATATGTAAACACGATGCATTTAGCAAATTATGTAGACTTCACACTTCAGAGCCTTGAAGAAAACAAAGGTGGCTTCCTAGGAAACTTTAGTGCAATAGAGTCATTCTGAAAGGGATACAGAATTATTGGTTTGTAAGAAGAGTTGAGCCCAGGCATGAATGGGAAAGTAACGGCTTACAGTGAGAAGCACAGACACAAAGAAGAATGTGCGCAGCTGTAATAGTAAATAGTAGTATGGCTCCTCTAAAAACTTGTAGGAATTACAGCCTACAGTGTGTTTTGAGATGGAATTCATGCTGGGAAGAGGTTGTGCAATTCAGACTCAATTTCACTGTGACTCCACATACTTCCCACAATTTCCCAATACCTGTTTTTCTCCTTGGCCCTGGAGAGAAGATTCCAAGCCTACCCTCAACTGAAAAAGCACTGCAGTCAATAAACTGCAATTTATTATAAACCATTTCTGCTCTCCACCAGGACATGTCGTGGTGATCGCTCCTCATATCTCTCCAGCAACAACTTACACAGGAAATGCAATTAGAAGTGTCGCCCCAGGAAAGACACCTTCTACAAGCCAATATTGTAGATTTTCAAAGTCCTGGGCAGGTCAGCTTAGGGAGGGAGCTTGAGTGATTTTTCACTGTTGGGCTACAGTAACAGTGGCTCATTTGTCTGCAGCACCACACCTAAGGGGCTACCTAACGGGCAGTGCCTGAAGTGCCAGTATCTGTCAGGAAGGGTGCAGGTGGTACCAAGGCAGCTCAGCCTGTCTGTCACATTCTTAGCACCCATGCCATGATTCCCACGATCCACAATGTGCTAGTTAAATATATAGATATTAACCTGATATTGAAGACTGAGCTCTGGACACATTTGTGAAGAGTTAGTAGTAAGGCAAAGTTTTAAGCAAGCCTGCAGGAGATTGTCTGACTGATGTAAAAAAAAAAACAACAAAAAAAACCCAGCCCATAGTGGACAGGACCTGACCATTCTCTGGGCAGGTAGATAAGATGGAGGAAGCTGATTCAGTATGGCTGGCATTCATTAGCATACTATGACAAATTTGCAAGTGAGGGGTTAAGCCCTCTCTCACTAATACCTATGGATGTGATGTGGCCAATTCCCTTGATTCCCAAAATTAGTTGAGGTCTCCCGTCAAGCTAGAGTAAGATCTACAACTGAAAATTATAAGAAAGAATAAAACCCTTTTGTTCCTCTAAGCTCTTTGGCAGTGAATTTATCAGCATCATGCAGGCACACTGCGACACCCAAGAACTCCTCTGTGTGAAACACATTCTGTGACGCAAGTTCTTTGTGCTTTCTACTTAGTCCTAAGGGTAGTTCTCTGGAGCCCTTGTTATTATTCCTGCTTACAGATGCAGACATTAGGTCGAGGCAGGTTAAGTGACTTTTGTTCAGGCTGCTACAGAGTGTTTTATTATATGACAGGCACTAGACATACTAACATGACCTCATTGAATTATCACACCTGTTCTCTGTGAAGTGGTTTTATCCTTAATTAAGATTCTACTCCAGGCAGTGAACCAGAGGAACATATATAATACATCTAAGTCAAGGAGCTAGTATCATATTGGCAGAGCTGGACATCACATTCAGGACTGGCCCACAGCCACATCTGTCCTCAGCATCTAGCATTTCAACATTTGCAAAGGGGTCCCAAATGAGGCAGAAACACTTTGAGCCTGTGGAAGTTGTCATGGTCTCCGCATCCAATGCTTCCCCTTTCTTCTCCCTTTCATCCTCCCAAACATCAAAACACACAAAGCACATGAGACTTATTAATCCTCACAATAATTCATTGAAGCCAGAGATATTATCATTCCCATTTTATAGGTTTGGAGACTGATGATTGAAGATTCAGTGAAATATTAAGTATCAGGATGAGTTTTTTTTAAAAGCTTTATTTATTTATTTTATTTAGTGTGTGTGTGTGTGTGTGTGAAAGAGAGAAAGAGAGACAGACAGAGAGAGAGAGAGAGAGAGAGAGAGAGAGAGAGAGAGAGAGAGACTGTATGTCCCTGTGGAGGACCAAGGTTAACTTCAGGAATCATCCTTAAATACTTCTACCTCCTTTTTTGCTTTGCCATGGGATTTTCTAGGCTCTCCCTACCAAGACTGGAAGTGTAAGCTATTACTGTTTCCACCTGGCATTTTTTTACACAGGACCTTGGATCCGAACTCAGGACCTTAGGCTTATGAGGCAGAATCTTAACCTCTAGCCATCTTTCCAGCCCTGGGTGAGGTTTGAGCAAGGTCATCTGATGCCAGAAGACAGTCAGCAGACCATATGATAGTCAACATAAAAGACATGCAAACTCTGAAAATCATAACCCTTTAGTAGATTTCATATAAAACTTAAGTAATCAGAGATGATTTAAGTGCATTGTTAGAAACAACTACCATACTTGTCATGGGAGAAGTTCCTACCCAGAAACAAATGTCCAATATTAGAGAGTTATGATGGTTTGAAAATATATTGAACACTGAAATCACTGAAAAGTTTGACAAAGAGGCTGATGAGATAGCTCTTCAGAAGGGAACATATTCCTAGTACTTTAAACCAGGCCAAGAATTTGTAGAAAGGGAGACTCTGAAGGGAAGCAAATCTATTAGGGGTTGTTTATAAGGGCTTGATATCAAACTGTCTTCTAAACTTTTATCATGATACCCATAGGTTAGAGAAGCTTTAGCACTCAATCTAGAAGCTTCCTTTGGCAATGGAAGGTGTTCAATATAGAGACTCGGAACTGACGAAAGTACAGAGGATAAGTGACTATTGATAGTTCAGTACTAAACATGACATCCAGGTCACCCCCCCCCCAACCTAGAGCTCATCGAGTATCATGGAAGAGGGAGTAGTGAGAATGTAAAAACCTGAGGTAGTAGGGAGGGGCGCAGCCAGACTGTGTCTTCTGGACACGACAGACTGCTGCATCCGTGAACTTACTGCATCTAAGTCTACTTTCATGAGACCTATACCAGACTTGACCTCTCAACATTTAACCGTGTAAGGGAAAAAAAAAAAAAAACTCAAGAGGCACCACATCTCCCTATGAGACTAATGCAGGCTAATGCTGAATTATGGGAAAGGGGAGCTACTTTCCCCAAGGGCACACCTACTGATCTATCACCCTTACTGCATTAAAAGCCCAGACACATGCCATGAATGGAAAGCCAGATGAAGTTCAGTGGGCTACACACACAAAAGGATGTGAAAGCAACAGGGATAATGGAGGAGAAGAGAAGGCTCCGAGTGAGAAAAAGATGGAATTGGATAACAGGAGGTGAAAGTGACATAGACTCATTGCATCCATGCATAAAGCTCCAGTAGAACATGAATTTTTTTAAAAAAAAGAAGATCAGATGCTCCAGTAACAACAGCTCCAGTAACCGATGGGAATTCCTGACTACATGGCACATCCCACAGGTCCAGCCAGCAAAGCTGTTAGCAGTCACCAATTTCATCACCAGTGTGTGAAATCTTCCTTCTATGAAACCCTTGTTTCTGCTGCCTCCTCTTTTTGTCTATTTGAGCTCTGAAATAAAGAATGTATAAAAGGAAAAAAAAAGAGTATGACAAAGAAGGGAATTACAACATGGGAGGTGTTCATAGTAAGTGGAAAAAGCAAGAAGATTACAAAGGAGCCTAGGTCAGACCCTACCTTCATAACATGAAATGGATAGTGCAGATGTGCCGGGGACAGTAACAGGAACAGCGAGAAATGTTCAATGACTGACCAACATGGGCCTGTATGTGGATGAAGGACGAAACTGCCTTTTCTTACTGATGTGTCTAATTTTCAACAATCAACATAGTGGGGTTTTTTTTTGTTTTTTGACAATTTGGTATTTGTCCCCTGAATCTTGGAAGGTTAAGACAAAGTATTCTGGCAGTGCCAAACAGGATAGCTGAAGACAAGAGCAACACCTAAAACTCTGCTGTATGGATATTTCCAGAACAGTGCTGCATGTGAAATTCATGTAGCAAATTTTCTTACTCTAGTAACTTGCACAGCAAACTTTTATTAGAGACTACATTTAAATGAGCTTTTCTAATGTATATAACCACATTCTTCTGTGTAGGAGAGGATTAATACATTACAGGCTGGAGGAACATGGTTGGAGAAATGAGTTCCTAGAGAATAATATTCATCTCTACGATCCATGCATTCTCCAAATGCCAACTTTTCTACTCAGGAATTTGCTTCCTCTAAAACTTGTAATACACATGATCTTTCTTCTATACTTCTTATCTCCTTTGTAAACACTTTCAGATTTTAAGCCAGAAAGAACCGTTCTTGATCCCTTCATACACAAGACAGCTGGGTTGCACTTAAAACATTTGTGAATTAATGTCAACACTTTTTTCCCCCAGCGGGTCTGCTGTGAACATTGTGGACCTCTTATTACCCAGGGCTATACTTTTTCCTTGAGAGTTTGGTCAGTAGCAATGTCATCAAGGCTGAACGCTATTCACAAGTGACCAGCAGTTGTTGAGACAGCCCTAGCCTGCTACCTTTTTGAACAGCTCAAAACAGTGCAGTAGTAAAGGCTTCTGTATTAGTTCCTAATTGACCTTTCTTCCTTGGCCATATGGTGCCAAATAAAAGTGTAACCTAAAGACATTCAAGTTCGCAAATATATCCTTGCTAGTCCATGAATAGTGTTTTAGAATATCACAATCTGGTATGCAAACATGGCCTCAAATCTCCCTCACGAGCTGCCTAAGCCTGCTGCATCTTGGTTGTGAATGTCCAGAACAGAAGAGAAATCTTCTGATCGGCTAAGAAAGATCTAACAGCAAGAGGGACTTTCTATGTCAATATACCTGAGCTTATCACCCACAATGGAATGTGTACTTAACTAAGACTCAGTAATCCAATTTTCTATCTCAGGGGATATTAGAATCCTGACAAGCATAAACTCCTGAGAGGGTCAGAATATATCATCTTTTATTTGGTGTGTTTTGCTTTTCTAATCCTGCATAATGATGTAGAAGCCCCCAATGACTGTGACAGAGAATCATCTACTTGTCTGACAATTATTATTGTGTATATAGCAAGGGTCTTGTGAGGAAATACGGGCGTATGAACGAAGGCCACTTTCATCTGCAGGTGACTGCTCCAGGATAGACAGATTTTTCTCCTGTGGAATTAGGCTGCAGCTAATTCAAAAATCTCTTTTTGTAAGAGAGACTTCTAAAGGCCTCATTTGTCTACTTTCACCAAGAGGTGGCTTAAGTAGCTGTGGAGATGAATTTGTAGCGTGGTTATCACATTACTGCTGGGAAAGAAAAAAATGAGTCTGCAGACCTGAGACTCAGATGCTCGCTTTACTAACAGCCACATTCACATTCACACGCAGGACATATTTCCCATGTGTCTCTGTTCTCTCAGACAACACGCCAAGGAATCTGAAGACGTGCTGTGGAGCATACTCTTACCAGGTCTCAGTGAGGAAGAGAAGGGAGTCTGTTGTATCCACACACAAATGTAGTGATGGGCAGAGGGGACACTTGTCCTATTCTGCTGTATCACGTGTTCATAAGATAGCACATTCCTCAGTCACATGCGTATAATCTGCTTCCCTGGAGGCAGGGGGCAGATTTGAAGGAAAGGCCTAGAATGTTTCGTAATACCATTCAGGTCAGGATACTATCTTAAAAGACCCAGAAACTCGACAGTGACCTGACAGATGGCTTCGAAGGGAATTCAGCCAGCACCAAAAAGCAAGTCAGGGAAATAAGAGAAAATAGTCTATGTTTTGGACACTTCATTCAGAATCGTAAGAGTATTCATGTCGAAATGGCTGAAGAGAAGTAGGTCCATTTTTCTGCTGAAAAAGGCAAGACCCTCAAGCAGACAGGATTGTAGAGCCAAGATGTAATTGCTCCTCCGAATGAGGCCACATTCCTTGCAAACCCAGAATAGCAGCAGGCCCAAGGCATTTGCAATGAGACAAGCACTCGCTAGCCACTCTGCTTCCCTGCACACTCTGAAGTATGAAGCAACGTCCCCACTTCTCACACGGGTCAGTGAAAATCACACAACACCTTAAGTAAGACACAGTCAGAAATCCCTGGGATACTGTTCTCTGGCAGAGTGCTTATGACCCTTCACAAGTAAAGAGTCTCATAAACACATTTGTAAGTTAAAATTCAAACAATTCCTCCAAATAAGCATTCCAAGAAATCTGTGGAAAATAGGCTCATACAAAATTAGAAACCAGATTATAAGATCTGGAAAAATCCAAAAGGTCAGCTTAATACCAACTGATGTCCTAAAACACAAAGAAGTCCCCTATTTCTTATTTAGTTTTGGGTATAGATGCTTGATAGGTTTTTCAAAGGTTCAGAAAAGAAACTAACCCAATTACCTTAAACCTAAGGTCAAGGTCAAGGAAAGATTGTTCAGGTGCCTCAGTATAGATATGTAAGACTAAAGCCATTTGCTTTTTGCTTATTTGATTTTTATTGGGTTTTTTTGGCAAGTGCATGTGTGTGTGTATGTGTATGTGTACAAGAGGATACCTGAGTGTGTGTTTTTGTGGAGCTTCAAGGGTAACATCAGGAGTCAAGAATTTCTCTTCCTCCTTATTGCTTTGCTCTGGGGTTTCCTAGGTTTGGCTTTCTAGGACCAGAATTGCAGGTCACCATAATTATTGTCCAGCATTTTTGAACTCAGGTCCTTTGGAGTTTGAGGCAAACACCTTTAACCCCTGAGCCTTCTCTCTAATGCTGTGTACTTTATTTGAAGTGAACAGCATGCTCAGAAACACCAGCCAATGTGCTACACATTCACAATAGTTTAAAAAGTATGAGAGGGGAATGTTGTGGGTAGGAAAGACAGAGAAGCCAAAGATGATGGGGGGTTGTTTTTGGAGAGCAGGCACTGAACCACTCTGGTGTGATCAAGCACATCTGGACAGCCGGGGGCTGTAACTCTCCCTGCCACGGGCTAGTCTTTGACACCCTCATCATGCTATGCAGAGTTTTCCTCACAGATCTTGTTGTATAGCTTGGATATGAACAGTTCCCCAAGAGCTCATGTGTCGATGTCTGATGTGTTTCAATGTTTGGAGGCAAGGGAACTGGGCCAGATGACTCTGAACTCGTCAACAGATTAATCCACCGGTACACATGGTTTGCATGTGAGTTGTTCCCCACAGGTTCCTGTGTTTGCATCCTAAATTGATCCTGATGTCTGAGAAGGTTATGGCACCCTTAGGAGGTGGAGCCTTGTTAAGGAATGTACATCACAGGGGGTGGAGCCCCACCTTGCTTCCTCTAGTAATCTGCTCTAGCAGCTTACTGCTTGCTCTCTCTACCTCCTTGATGATAGGTGTAACCTAAATCACCTCCAGCTTCTGCCACCCACCATGCCTTTCCCACCATAATGGACTATATCTCTCCTTTGGCATCTTAAGCCAAATAAATCTCCCTTTCTCAACCCTGAAGTTGCTTGCACCTGAGTGGTGTGTCAGAGCAACAAGAGAGGGTAACTGCAACATGTTGATACCCTAGTGGGTTTGGGGGACAGGCCTTTGTCATAATAGCAAACTCTCTTTGTTTCCTAGATGCCATGAGGTAAACAACTTTGTTCCAATGTGAGCTCCCCACCCCACCATCCCCCTTACTACTGGCCCTGATATGTCAGAGCCAGCTGACCACAGACAGAGCCAGGAGCCAAAGGCAATCTTTCTTCCTTTAAATTGATTTTTGTCATGGAGCCTGTCACAATGATGGACAGCTGACTGCTGTGATAGTTTTTTTCTAGAAGAAAGTCCTAATCTAAGGGAAGCCTTGCAGAATGGGTGCCTAGTATGTGTGTCTGAGAGGGGGAAGCTGTGGCAGACACTCTCAGGGCTTCCTGCCACTTCTCAGAGCCCCAGTAGCCCCAAAGAAGCCTTTAGGCTTCAGAAACTAGTGCTGGCAAGAGCCGTTCTTCGCTTCATTCAGAAATGCCTCAGGGTGGCAGTTGCTCCCTGTGTACTTGCTCCTTATGACCAATGTGCTAAGAGAACAAAATGCCATTTGTCATCTCTTTTGTGAGCCAAAGCCTAGGTGAAAAGCTCAAATGACTTAAACTGCCACAAAAGAAAAGTAGCGTCATATATTTTGAGGTATGCGAGTCCCAAGATACGTGCACCCGTGTGACCAAATAATCACATTTCTTTGTTCTAATAATTTAAAAAGTCCAAGATATACTAAAAGATTCCTTAGACACAACCCTGGAAGGAAATATATAACTGTATAACTAATGACTTAATGAGTGAATTAAGGACATCAAAATGGAATTATTTACCCCACGACCCCATTACCTTTGTGATTTTCAAAGAAAAAAATTGCAAAAAGGCGGAGCATCACCCCCACAGTACACATCCGTGCAGCTCTTCCGGGGATTAAAAGCTTCGGATAAAAGTAATTAACAGCAGCGATTGTTCAAGATGAGTAAAGAGGAACTCTGTAGATGTCAAAGGACAAAGAGGTTACAAGCCAGGCGTGACGGCCGGTGCCTGCACTTCCATCAAGGAGGCTAAGACCAGAGGACTCAGGAGCCGAGGCCAGTCTGGGTCACATGGTAAATTCCAGGACAGGCTAATCTAGCTAGAGTGAAGTCTTGTCTCAAAAAAAAGGAAAGAGAGGGAGGGAGGAAGGAAGAGAGGGAAGGAGGGAGGGAGAAAGGGAGGGAGGGAGGAAGTAGAGAGAGAGGGAGGAAGAAAGGAGGAGTAATTTACTAAAAAGTTAAATATGAAAACAGAAGATCTGCATTTATAAAGGACTTGCTAGAGACCCATACATTGTGCAAGGTAAATGTGTGGCAAGCAGCCGCAATTCTATCAAAACCAATCAAGTTTAAATCTTATCCAAGCTGTAATACAATCTAAAGCTCCCCAAAGCCTGGAAGAAAACTTCCCACTTTCATTGCCCTGTGTCCACTTACAGTGAGCTTCAACTGCAGCTAAAGTTGCCCCTGAGGGGACATTTGGTAAAGCTTAGAGATGCTTTCCACTGCTAATGAAACAATACTGCTCAACTCTAGCTGGGAGAGGCCAGAGTGCTGCTACATGTACTACTGTGCACAGGAAAGCCCCACATGGTGTCAGTAATACCCGCACTGGCAAGCCCCAGCCGGAACAGAAAAGATGTCCACTTCTTGTAAGTCATGATTGAGTGATGATTTGTCAGGTGACAGACACGACAAACAGACAGGGACCAGACCTCAGAATTTCTGAGGTAGAACAGAAAAATCCTGTGTCTCCTAATGTTAGTCATGTAAATCTGTATCCTACACACATATGTGCCATGTTCTTCCTCCTTTCCTGTCTGTTTACCTTTGCCAGACGTGCCAGATCCTGAGAAATGATAATCATGACCTTAGAAACTATATAGAGATGATTGGAGGGATGACTCAGGAGCTAAAACATTTGCCTCAGAAGCAAAAGGACCAGAGTTTGGATTCCTGGACCCACATAAAAATGCCAGGTAGAAATGGCAGAAGCCTTCACTTCCAGCCCTGGAAGGTAGAGCCTGGAAAATCCTAGAGCAAAGGAATCCAGGATGATTCCTGATATCACTCTTGGACCTTCACAGGCACACTACTCAAGTTCCCTTTTGTACACGCACATGCACACACACACACACACACACACACACACACACACACACACACGCAAAAAAACTAATATCTAGAAAGATAGAGGTACAATCTGTGTACCACAAAGGAGTTACTGGCCGATGAGACTAGTCATCCCTGCCCATTGGTTAAAAAATCTAAAGGAATGGCCTGTCTCTCAGTTCATGTTCATCTGGATTTTAGATTTAGAACTATATTTCACTTACTTTTTTCTCTCTTTGATATATACTAGGATTATTTTGAATATGTTTTACCTTGATTATAATTATTTTAAAGGAAAACATTTTTAAATCTAAGTTATTATAAATGATATTAAAAGGCAAGTTGAAATGCTGTTTGAAAACATAATCAATATTCTTAATATATAAAGAGCTATTTCAAATCAATAGGAAAGCCATTAAGAATGTAATTGAAAAATCGACATTAGATAGCAGTAAACACTCTAAAGCAAGAATTATAAATGGCTGGTAAACACAGACACAGAAAGTGTTTGACCTCAACAGTAATTAGAAATGGAAGTGGACATATTATGAAATACTCTGGTACACTTATAAAATTAGAAGATAGTGAAAACTTGACTGTTATTCATAGGCTGAAAGGGTTGGATATGAGAGTAAATGGTCCAACTGTCTTGAAAAAAAAACTGGACTTTAAGTCATTCAAAAAATAAAAGCTAATTTCAAAATGTAAATATTAGGCTTGTTTGTGTGGTTTATATTTAAAAAACCAGAAATGCAAATTAAATCCATTATTATGACATCTTTGAAAGAATTTTAATTTCTTGTGGTATTTTTCCCAAACGTTTTAAAAGGCGGTCCTGTGGTAGCGTATATTATACTGCACATTCTAAGCCTTGCATTTTGCGTTAGTTTCATCTTCCAATTATGAATAAATTCAGGGCCCAAACATTTATAGGGAACAAGGGGTTTCATTCTTGGCTTACTGCTTCTGGTTATGGTTGATCACCATGGCAGGAGAGTTTATACCAACTTCACGAAACAAGGGAACTAACCGTACCACGCCCACAGGAAGAGTAGCAAGGGGCAACTTCTTAGATGGCCACTCTGCCAAATTCCAACAGAGCGCTGTCTTCTTCCCCTGCCAAGGGATGGTCAACTCATCATGGATTGATCAGCTAGATAATCTCCTTCAGGTGTGGTCAGAGGCTTGCCTTAACTTGATAATTCTCCATAGGTGTGACAAAAGGCACAATTCTCAATTGTCAAGTTGACAAGTGTATCTAACTGATCTACTCTTAACATGATATTCTTCAGGCATATTGCTGTGTCTTTGCACTGTCACTGAAAGCATGGTAGCTCATTGTTGTGCTAAACATATGGATAAATTTATATAATTACCTGTTTCCTGACCACTGAGCATCTAAGTTTCTCCTCTCATTTTGGTCTTTTGTCTATAATAAACAGTACAGCTAAGATCATCATTATGCCTCAATCTTTTCTGCAACTCCAGAGATTGTGATTTGCTTAGATTACACTCAGAATGAAAGGGAAATGAAGAAGTCATAATGGAAACAAAAACAGATCCTTTATCACCAACCGACTCTCATTACAGAATTTTCCAAAGGATATACTTCAGACAGAAAGAATATGACCCATAAACAAAAGCTGTAAAGTGTAAAAAGGGAAGGGATAAAGAAAATGACAAATGTCTGGTTAAAATAGCAACCATGATGAACAAATAAAAAGACCAAAAATATGAGCTACATGAAACAATGACATTAGTTTAGAAATCCAAAAGATGTCCCCTTAAATACAAAGTCAACACCACCATGTTTTTGAAAGAGTGCTAAGTCATGTAATGTCTAGGTAGAGTACAAACAAGACCCCTGTAGATAATGTAGCATGTCAAAGTTGCTTTAGAATATGAATAGAATAATTTCAAATGTAGGAAAGAGAAATTCAAAAATATTAAAAAAAAGAAAAAGAATAATAGGATGCAAAGCAAATTAAAGCCCAAAAATATTAAAAGAAAGCAAAGTGATAAATATCTGTTGACTGAAGTTTTAGTTAAGACAAACAGAATGAAAAAAATCTAGTTATTTGCTATTAACAGATAAACTGGCAAAAGAATAAAGAAATGTTGTTTGCACAAATGTAAAAATCAAAATATTGGGGCTGGAGAGGTGGCTCAGGGGTTAAGCCTCTGCCTTGCAGGCGGAAGGTCCTGAGTTTGGATCCTAGAACCCACGTATAGACGCCGGGTGGAAGCGAGGGCGGCCTGTGTTTCTGGTCCTGGTAGGGCGGAGCCTGTGAATCCCGGGGCAGAGTAAACAAGGAGGAGGTAGAGGCATCCATGGTGGTTCTCGAATTTGTCCGTGGTTCTACACACACACACATATACACATACACACATACACACATACACGTACACACACACATGCACAATTGAATAAATAATAATAATTAAAAAATCTTTTAAAAAAAATCAAAATACTGTGCATATACTCAGAGAGTTGTTGTGGCTCCCTGAAAAGAATATCGTACTCTCAATATCAGAATTCTTGACAGTTAAAACTTGAAACAAAATAAAGTAAAAAGAAAGGCAATAAGAGATTCTGACTGCTAAAAGGCAGTCTTCAACATAGCCCATCCAGGCACATTTGGATAATGAGGAAGTACCACAGAGCCAGTGGAAGAAACCAGAGTATATATTATATGACATGTACCTAACAAGACAAAAATCCATCCAGGAACATTGAGAAACATGTCTTAAAACCTGGTGAAAAAGATTCAGTCCAGTATATTATATGAAGGACTTGCAACTCACGAGACTGAAAAACTGGACATTGTGAAACCAGCAATTTCTGTGCATTAAAAGATAACTCAGAGTATAAAACACTGGCACATAAAGGGAACCAAGCTATGTGGAACACAGAACTGAAATAAAAATCAAGCTTCTCTGTGGAAGAACATTCTTGCAGAGAGGTAAGAAGACAGTGACTCAGTACAGGGATCTGCACAAGAACTTAAATGACTAAGAAAACCAGAAGAACAAACGAGTAGGAAAGAAAAAGTTTCTAAGGTCAAAGGGAACCAAAACGAGATACCATTTCATAACAAATATTAGGTTGGCGATAGTTTAATCAAACAAGCAAACAAGAAACCAAGTTTTAGTGAAGATGTGAAATAACACAAACTTTCCTTTATATACAAGTGGCAAATGGAAAATAAAAAACAGAGGGAAAAAGAATTTGACATTCTAACAGAGTTGTGGACAAGTATCAAGAATTTCATTCCAAGAATTGAAATAAAATGTCTGTACATGCATATTTAGAAGGTGCACAAAAATTTTAATGTAAGCACTATTGTACTTATATTACACAAAAATGGAAAAAGCAATGTCCATCAAATGTTTCATATGTTATTGTTTGTAGTGTTGACATGATTTCACAATAAACTGACTGAAATCCAACTAAATGCAGTAACACAGATGAACTAAATAAAAATATAGAATGATTCCAACTGTAAGAATGTTCTAAAACAAGTAAACCTGTATTACTAAAGGATGCAACCACGCCATAAAGAAAATTCATGTAGCAATAAATGTAGGAGTCAGGATAATGGTTACATTAAAGCAAGGAGGAAAGGGCATGGGATCAGGTAATGACACAAGGTGACTTGAAGTTAATGGTAGCATCTTTCATCCTTCTGTGTTGCCAGTGTTCTTTATAATGGTACTATTCATTCCTTATCTAAGATTAATGATTCTATATTTAATAACTCTAAAATTTAAAGATAACTAATATGCTAGTTAGAAATGTGCATTCTTTATTGTGGGTCTGGCTATAACTTGATGCACAATAGTGGTTGGGATGAGGAAACACCCATGTGAACTAGAAAAATCTCAAAGCGGAATATGACCAACTGTTGTGGTTATGGTCAACATTCTTGGAATTACTCTAAATTTGGCATTTTTTTTCTACAAAGAAGAAAAGTACTTTCTCCTGATAGATACTACTCAAGATTCATGATTGGTTCATGTTTGACACCCAGAAGTCTCAGGGAGAACAGAAATATCTGGGCAGGTGCTCTATCTTGAGAAGGAAAAAAATTCCTGGAAGAATATGATATGGCAGATTGCATTTTCCAAACATGACTCAAATACTCTTGTGTCTCTGTTTCCTACGCTTGACCTTGGATGGAGAACTTTGCTTCTTTTTCATAGCCATATTGGTTTTATCAAGTTAATCTCCACAGTAAACTGCCTGTGTCTCCCATAATAACAACTTTTTTCATGAAAAAAGAAGTTATTCTAAAGCAATACTAATCATTAGGTAGGCTGCACTGTTGTTTCCTGTTTTTAATTCCTTGGTGCTTTCACATATATATATATATATATATAATGAATTTATATATTTTCATCCTCTCCTCTGCAGCCTCACTCCTCCCATTCTACCCCCATGATATCTTTCCAGCCAGTTTCCTTCAGGCTTCCGTATTTCCCCATTGACCCCATCAGCATGTGCATTGGCACCCCCTGCTGGTATGAATAGCCCGCCAGTGGGAAAATAGGGGAGTGTAGAAAGCTTTTTGATGTTGACTTAAGGTCCTTAATGGGATCTGTCCCCTACTACTCTCCTTCCTTCTAGCACCTAGTACAGACCCTTTCTTTCTCTCTTTGGACACTTGTTCTTAGAATGCAGCTGTCTGTCAAGCTGCAAGATAACTCTAGAAAGAATATAAGTAGTATTTTAGCCAACTGCCTCAGCTGACACACTACACAATAGTCAGGATCAAGGCCAAACTCATGAATAATAGAACTCTGGCTATAAATTGATTGGGCCCCAAATCAAACCACTCAGATGATCCAAATGATCCCCGAGGCAGGAGGTAATGACAGCAAATCCTACCATGGCAGAACAGTTTGTTGCAAGCAACAGATAAATGGAACTAACTATAATTTGGAGTTCTCTCATGGCAAGTAAAGGAATGATGACATAGAGTGTCAGATTCATATTGGAAATCTAGTCTGTAAAATGAAGCCTTGTCACTAACTAGCTATACATTTTATTGAGCTCTGAATTTCTCTATGGGGCAAAAGAATTCCCTTAAGGTTAACATCACTTGGTTTTCAAAAATGAGTGATATCACCTAACCCTGTTGTGCACTGTCAACTGCACACGACATCCAGCAGCAGCTAGACGTAGCAACTCTTCATCTCAGCTAACACTGGTCAATCCGCAGACTCTTCTGCACAGCCTTCCTTTTCGCACATAGGAAGCACTGTCACCACTGGCGACAGATCAGCGGCAGCTCCAACTCTCATATAAAAGACCATCTGGGTCAACTTTTCTCTTAAGAGTTCTCTCCCTCCCCCCTCAATCTCTTAAAATTGGTCCTGTTTCACAGCAGCAAGGCCTAGCCAGGTGATACAAGGGGCTATGCTGTGCAGAATGTGGAGCCCAATAGCAAGTGTGAATCTGGACTCTGCCTCTTACCTGCTGTGGAATCTGGGTAGTTGACCATCTCGGTGCTTCAGGCCCTCCTCTTCAGACCAGACTGGAATCAGAATAGCATCTACTTCCTAGGGCTTCTCTAAGGACTAAGTTAAATGTGCTAATGTATAAGTTCTTAAAACTTGGAGTGGCATGTAAGAAGCCTTTGTAAATATCAAGGCTCTTGAGACACTGAGTCAAGGTTGCGTTTGGTGATGGAAGAAGAAGAACTCAACACAAACCTTTTCAGTTTCAGCAGTCCACCTCTGAAAGGCACAGGAGTCAATCTTGGTTCAGAGAATTGTGTGTAGTGATATTCTTCTGTAAGGGAGGTTTGGCCACCATTGCTGGACACCAGGGAAAGATTTAAAGCCAAGTGTGGCAGACTGTTGTTGTCCTTTCTTTTTTAAAAAAATATTTATTTATTTATTTATCTATTTATTTATTTATTCATTCATTCATTCAATTGTGTGTGTGTGTGTGTGTGTGTGTGTGTGTGTAGAACCACGGGCGAATTCGGGAACCACCATGGACGCCTCCACCTCCTCCTTGCTTACTCTGCCCCAGGATTCACAGGCTCCACCCCACCAGGACCAGAAATGCAGGCCGCCCCCGCTTGGCGTCTATACGTGGGGTCTAGGATCCGAACTCAGGACTTTCCGTCTGCAAGGCAGACACTTAACCCCTGAGCCACCTCTCCAGCCCCTGGTGGTGTTGTCCTTTCAGTGTTACAAAAAATAAAATATTCTCCAAAAGCATTGGTGTGAAAGTATAACTTATCCACCAGGTAGGGACTAGAAGATAGTCTAGAAAATGAGAATCCAATTGAGCTATTGATGGAGAAAGGTGCTATAAGGCAGGCATCTTTTTATCTGCAATGCAGTGCCCAGATAAGTTCAATATCCTAATTATCACACGAGAGAAAAATGTCAATGTTTATCATCCTAAGCAACGTTCCTTCCCTGTCCTTTCCACCTTCATGTTCTCATGAGACTAAAGGAGAATCACTAAGCTGAATTAGCCTTTTTCGTGACTCCCCTCCCCTGATACACTGCATCTTTAGCAAGGAATGTTTCCATGGCGAGAGGCAGGCATTGGTGGTGAAAGTCACACCAGCATCTATGCTCATGGTGAACCTACATCTGAAGAGCAAGTGTCCCATGGCACCTCTTGCTAACTTGAACTCTGGTATCCTGTGCTAGTTCAGGAAACCTACAGAAGATGCTTTTTAATCAGAAATGCAACTGAACAGCTTGTACTTCCTATTAAGTCACTTTACATTAATAAGGTAGCTTCTCCCTGAAATTAAAGTGCCAGCCACTTTCCTAAGTGACAAGGAAGAAAACTTTGGCTTTTCAAACAGCAAAATCCAGCAGTGTAGGCGCCACTTCCCTGATAAGGTTAGTGCAGAATGAGAGAGCGCGGCCGAGGGTGACAGGAATAATTAAAATTATGTTAGGCTGCTGATCTGCCAGGAGATAAATTCCATAAGCACTAAATTGCATCAGTTTACTGAAAAAAAGTTACAATTGACTGCTCGTTTCTTGTTAAATACAACATTGATTTAAAGAGATCCTGGAACTTTGCTGTGATTAATGAAATCTTCCCCCACACACACACCTTTTTTTTTAAATAAAAGGAGCATCAACATTTGACCCAATGAAATTTTGAAGCATTCACGCAGAAGATGGAGGAAAAACACCTTGCTCACTATTCCCCCCAATACTGTGGCCCAACAGTTGGAACCTTTAATTGTGAGAACTCATTTTTGGTTGAGTGGATCAATGCCTACAAAGGGAACTGAGTGAAATGTAAGAATGGGAAAGAGCTCGACAGGGTATAAAAATATTGATTCTCCACTGACTTGGTGGTATGTCACTCTTCTCTGCTGTGCAGTTGAGATAAACCCTGAGCCACTCCCACATAATTCAGCAATTTCACTTCTGCACATCCATCCTGAAAAACTGATATCAGAATCTCCAAGAGATAGCAGCATTCTCGAGATCACTGTACCACCGTTCACAATAACCAACGTGTGGAAACAACCTGAATCCCCTGCTAGATGTATGGGAAAATGGAGGTGGTGTTTCTGTAAAGCAGATTTTTATTCAGCCTTTAGCTAGAAGGGCCTTTTGCAGTGGCCAGCATGGATGAAGTCTGCAAACATGCTGTGTGAAATAAGCCAAACCCTCAAAGAGAAACCAAAATCCCCATTGATTCTACAGCTAAAAATGTTTCAAAATGTTAAAGTAATAAGGAATAGTGCTTGCCAGATGCTGGGAAAGGGAAGAAAACTAGAACATTAATTATAGCTGGGAAAGTTAAATTAGATGCAGAGAAGTGTCAGACAACATGGTAACTCTGTTATTTAAAATACTTCATGTACAGCAGCTATAGTCACTAGGTAAACATACAAATTCTTCATGGGATAGTATTCTACACACATACACACACAGATACACACACACACACACACACACAGAAATGAGACCGGAGGCATTGCAAGTGAGATTAAGATCTGCAAAAAGCCTTAACATCAAACTTCCTATCAGTGGCAAAGAAATCTATGCTTAACACACCAGCTACGTATTGCCACCTCTTCCTGTATCTCTGTTTCTAAGTTAATTCACTCAAAATTTAATCAACAGATATTTCATAATCATAGTTATATTCTAAGGGCTTTCAATTTATGAAATGGTAAACAAACCACAGATTCTGTCCTTAAGACAATGGGACAAATATGTAACGAAGAAACCCCAAAGCAGAATGTAAAGTACCACAGAGGGGACCTTGACACATTGCTTCTTCCATTTTGCTGAAGAGGAAACTGAAGTGCCAAGAGATCAGAATGGGCTGGTGATGCGACATGTGTGTGATCCACAAGGATGTGACTCCAAACCTGTGCCATTTCCATGAGAGTCCTCCTAACTGAAGGAGGTGGGGGGAACTAGGTAGGATGGCTGGGAAAGTGATCCCACACCCAGGATATCTCAAGCAAGGGCACTCAGATGAAACCAGTGAAGAAGATGTCGGTCAATGTGGCTAAAGTCATGGTATTCAGATAATTGGTCAAACACTGTTCTAAATGTCTCTGCAGAGGTGCATTTTTGTTTTTAGATGAATTAATGCTTAAACCATTATACTCAATTAAGCAGATTACTCTCTCCAATGTGGGTGTCCTTCATGCATATAGTTTTAGGTTTTCGTGGAAGCAGGGAAAGCAGAACCTTATGATGAAGGAATGTTCTAAATCATCATCAGGATCCAATACAGCAGCCACTGGCCACTGATAATACTGAATACTTTAAGTGAAATATAAATAATGTGATCAAAGGAATGAATTTTTAGTTTTATTTAATTTTAATTAACAATAATGGCCATAATATTTTCTATATCAGCAAGACTAGCAGCAGATACAGACTACCAGAAGTGGTGTGGTCCAAAGATATTTTACCAAGTGTGTTCAGACATCTGTCTGTAGTCTCTCACAACACTTTTATTTTCTGTTGCATAAGAGCAGCAGGAAGCTAATTCTGAGGAGGAAAGCTTACAACTTCTTTACATAAAAGTATACTGGGGAGGAAATAATGGGATGATGGGATGGACATGGGCGGGGCTGGGAGGCAGTGGATCTGCATGCAGTTCTGTGCTTGGAGTACACTTAGTAACCTCAAACTCTGGTCTGCAGAAATGGCTGGGAGAAAAAGGATTTTCTGCCTTGGGGTGCCTTTCTATACCACGATGATTCTGTCTGCTTTCAGAGCTTGAATCTCCTCTGGGGTCACAAACTGCTTTCTCAAGAACAGGATGAAGGGCTGAAGAAGTATCCGTGATAGTTTCAGTGCGTGGGCACATGTTCTCCAGCCATGGAGGTAGGTAGAAATCCTGCCTTGGCTAGAGTCTCATTAGACCATGTCCCAGAGGAGAGACAATTCACACCCTTGCCACTTGCTGACTTGGCAGGGGGACTGGGGCAGGGGACACGTATACATGCTACACCTGTGGTAAAGTTCATGTCCCACACCAATACTTAAAGAAGAAAGTTGGAAGATGGTGCAGAGAGATCGCATGCATGCCCTTTCAGCTGCTCACAAATGCAAATGCTCTTCAGAAATGAGACGAATCACAGAGTCCACACCAAGTGGATATGTGTGAGATCACTCCCAAAGCCTGCACTTCCACCATGAGAACAAAGCTGATTGAAAACCCCCCCAGTTTAGAGACACAAATACAACCAGGCAGGTGATGTCAACAAGAAAGGAGGCAGTCAATAAGGAGCTGAGAGGAGAATGAAAGCTAGAGGAGAATACGAGCAGTGTTCAGAGAAGCTTTTGCAGGGATGGGACATCAGCCTCTGGAGAGAACTGTAAGCAAGAACTGCACTGTAAGACGAGCAGGTCTCCAGGCTGTTATAGAGGAAGGGAGGACCACCTTTTTTTAAGACTAATTAAATCCTTTGTTATAAGTTCCTGTTCATCTAATGATCTACAAATATAATCTGGCTTTGTGAGAACCCCAACCCCTAGGAAGGAATCAAGAGATGACCTATGACGTGAGCATTGTATTCCATCATTGTCTTTTTGACAGTTGTCAGGACTTGGTATTCTACCTTGCTCTTGGTTTATAACATGGTCTCTTGAGAATGTGGATAATGTAAACTCATTCCTGAGAGACTAATTCAGTTTCAGAAAATAAAATTAAGTTTTAGATCTGTAAAATACAAACAGACGCTGGTAAATTTGCCACCACACAAACTACCTTGTATGATCTTTTGCCATCACAAACCACCTGGGATTCCTCAATATCACACCTCTATTACCTGACTACTGATGACAACAGGTGTTGGTACACATTTCCTCTATACCAGATAGTTCAATCATTCTCTTTGCTGAAATCTAAAACTGCCTTTATGAAATAAGTTATCATAGTCATTTTAAACAATGGAGAACTGAAAGTTGATAAGGTAAGTAAAGAATCCAAGTTTTTTTTTTAACTTGAAGAGCTAAGGTTAGGCTCTGAGTCTATCAGGCTTTCAGTTCCTGGCCCACTGGACTCCAGCAGGCATTTTCTTTTGTTTTCTTTCTTTCTTTCTTTTTCTTTCTTTCTTTCTTTCTTTCTTTCTTTCTTTCTTTCTTTCTTTCTTCCTTCTCTTCTTCTTCCTTCCTTCTTTTTCCTTCCTTCCTTCCTTCTTCCTTCCTTCCTTCCTTCCTTCCTTTCTAAAATTTTGACTCTTTCATAATCTTATACATATGTAAAATAAATTTAAGTGCTTTTTATAACTTCATATTACCCAATCCTATTACTTCCTAATTCTCACATTGAAAACCCCTCTTCTTCCCAATCATTCTCCCTCCTTCCTACTGCCATGTCGTTTTGCATGTTTTAGTTCATGGAGCTTCTTTAGAGTAGCTTGCATTGGCATGTGTCTGAGCACTTGCTGGAGCACAGAGGATATAGCAGTGGGCACACCACTGAAGAACATAACTCCCCTTCCCACATTCAGCAATATTTTCCAATTTAATTTCAGAAAGAAGTCAAACATCATGTTGAGAACAAAGTAGAGGCCAAGAGAAAGCAAATGTACTAGTGTCTATAGAAAACATAACTTTGCTTTCTGTAATCTGAATCAGAACTGATTAGTGCTGAAATGTGTGTCCCAAAGAGACACACAAGGAGAAGTGTACACTTTATAAACAATGCTACTAGTGCATGAAACTGCAGGGCAGTTCCCAAGTTGAAACTATACTTCGTTCAAAATGGACTTGATTTACACTCTTCATGAAGATATTCTTTTAGTAGGTTGACACACAACATTTTGAACTCCTCTCCCTTATTTATTCGTTCATTCATTTATTTATTCATGTTCTTGTGTATCCAGGCTGACCTCAAACTCGCTAGGTAATTAAGAAAGATCTTGAACTATCCTCC
This sequence comes from Typhlomys cinereus, assembly GCA_023101885.1. Classification (NCBI taxonomy): domain Eukaryota; kingdom Metazoa; phylum Chordata; class Mammalia; order Rodentia; family Platacanthomyidae; genus Typhlomys; species Typhlomys cinereus. Next base: position 2,641,261 of record JALPQD010000247.1, read on the forward strand.
TGCCTCCACGTCCCAAGGGCTGGAATTACAACCTTTTGCCCCCATGCCTAGCTTATTTGGTGTTGAGAATTGAACCTGAGGTTTGTACATGGCAGGTAGTACTCTGTGGGCTGAGCTGTGTCACACTCCCAAGAAAAGTTCCCCCTTTAGAAGGAAATTATTAAGAAGAGACATCAAAATCTAACACATAACATGGGACATTTTAAAATATACTGGGTAGAATGATGGAGAAAGCAGATGTCTTACTATGCCTGGGATAGCAGCCTTAAGCTCTTAGCCCTGCAGCACCCAGCACTCCATTATGATTGATTCATCATTTACTCAACAATTTTGGACAAATGATCATTTCAAAGATCTTACTCAAGATAACTCAATATAACTCTCAGTGACCTTACCATGACTCTTTATCCAATAATACAAACTGTGCTTCTAAATATCAAGAACGTAAACAGGAATTTATGATAACAGAACACAAAATAAATATAACTTGCCAAGTAAAAAGGAGAAAATGGTTAACCTTATTAGGGATCAAAATAATTCAAATGAAAATAGGAATCAATTTGGGGAATATCTAGCAAATGGATAGCATCATAAAAATCTGGGTCTTTTGAAAAAATAGGATTAGAAAGTGGAGCACATGACAGCAGAGGGGACTATATGTACCTGTGACATTTCTGAAAGCTAACTTGGGAGCACAGATGGATCAAAAGTGTATTTAGGCACAAAACGGTAACTACATCTCTGGCCTGTAACTTTTTTCAAACATTTGTCTTATCAAAGATGCAAATAAAAGTTACATATCAAGATATTTATGAGAGAATTATTTTCAATAGACAAAATGAAAGCATGTTAATCTTAGGAACAGGTTTCCTCTTATAATAGAATGTTCATATAGCCTCAAATTATATCATGAGAGATACCAAAAAAATGATTTAAGGAAATTATATAATTGTCTTGAAGTTTAAAAAAAGGTTACAAAGCACTTCCTATGAGGTCATTCCAATTTCACTTTAAAAAGTTGTTACATTAGAATATAATTAGAAGATTAACTGTGTGATGAAGGTCTGGGGAGAGGGGTGCAAAGGCAGTAAAGGGGCATGCAAAAGACCAGAAAGTGTTTATTTTCTCTCACATGCAGTTTCATCTATCATCTATCTATCTATAATCTATCTGTCTATCTATCATCACCTATTTATCATTTACCTATCACTTATAAACCTATTATATAAGGATCTGTTTATCTATCTGCCAATATACCTATCAATCTATCCATCCTCATCTACTCTTTATCTAATCACCTATCATCTATCTATCTATCTATATATCTATCTATCTATCTATCTAATCTAGCTATTTATCACCTATCATCTATCTTTCTGTCTGTCTGTCTGTCTATCTATCTATCTATCTATCTATCTATCTATCTATCTATCTATCCACCTACCTACTTAGCTAGCTATCAATACAAGGAGGACTATCTTTGGGTATGAGGGAGAATAAAAAGAACCAGCTGGAGAAAAGAAGAGAGATGAGAGGGCAAATATGAACAAAGTACAAATACATACATATGTATATATGCACACATATGTGCATATATATGAAAATGTTGTAATGACACCCATTACGACTAAAAAATTATTTTTAAAAAACACATAAAAAGGCCTGAGAAAGATGGTTCAGGAGTTAAGCCTCTGCCTCACAAGCAGAAGGACCTGAGTTTGGGTCTTAGATCCCACATAAAAACGCCACACAGAAGTAGAGGTAGCCTGCACATCAGGTCTTGGACAGTAGAGTCTAGGAAACCACAGAACAAAGCAAAAATGAGGCAGAGCAATCCAGGATAATTCCTGAGATTCCCTTGGGCCTTCACAGGCACATACAGCAGCCTCTGATACACAACAAAATAGAAAACTTTTTAAAATCCGTATTTTATCCAAGAATAGTGAAACACACCTGGAATTGTAGCACACATGTGGCCAAAACAGGAGGATTTTGAGTTCAAAGTTAGCCTGAGCTACACAGGCAGAACTTCCTGTCTCGAAAAAATAAATAAGTAAATAATTCATATTTTTCTCTGTGCTTAAAAAATTAGTACTTCCCAATTGTTAATTAATCAATATTTTGTAATTTTTACCTTGAAAACAGCACAAGTCTTGCAAATGAAACTGACTATAAGCTCTCACTATATGGGAAGCTGCATTATTTCAAAGTCCCTTGGGCTTCCCAGAGTGGCCTTGATTTGGAAAGAGCAGAAGCCATGCATTTGGTGTTCTTTTCTTAGTAAACATCAGGAAAATCCTCATACCTGCACCCTCATTTCAGGAGCAGAATCCTCCCCTTGATGCCTCAACTGGACATGGCCTTAGCTAGTATCAATCTCCGTAGCATTGGACAGTCTAAGAACCTCAACACTGAATTCAACAAACACAATTATGTCATTTCTCTAGATATAAACAATCCCTGATGGGAAAGTATACCAGCTACTGTTTATATTTTTAATTCCAATATCTTCCCAAGGAATACTTTTTCTAAATCATAATAAGTTAACAGTAATAGTTTTGTTTTATAAGTGTTTTCCCTGAGATTCTTGACAGTGCATTCTTCCTTGTAAATAATACATGGTGCAATTACAAGAAGAGCCAAGCTTGGCCTCCCATCTCTACATGATTCCATTTTGAAGCATTCTCCCCTCCCTGTTTTTCCCAAGCACAGCTCCCTGGCACCCCCACTGTGGAACTCTCAGGAACTGCAGACCTTGTCTATTTTTGAAGAATAATCAACACTCGGAAGGTTAATTTCAAGTTCACAAAGCCACATCCTTATTGCAGAAACTCGGTTTTCATAACTGTATGGTCATGAATGAAGAGTGTGATGAAAATACGTAGGAAGACCAACCGGCACATGTGTAGAGGGCAGGGCTGCATGTGGTGAGCCATCAGAGGGAGAGCAGAACGCAGCAGTACACATCATTAGGTCCTCCAGTGAGAAGAACATCATTTTCAGCTTTCTCTACCTCTATTCATTTCCCCACATGCACTAAAAACAATGTAATGACATGATCCGTGGTAGGAACCAACAAATGTTTACTGAGTAGCTATGACTACAGACAAGCAAATATTCCCACCAACTAAACAAGAACTCCTTTAAATCCCCATGCTCACCAGTATTTGTTACTATTTGTTTGATCATAGCCCTTCTAACCAGAGGAGAAGCAATGCCCGTATACTGTTGGTTAGTATCTCTGAGATACTAACAGTTTTAATAAACCGTTAATAAACAGTTTTTCGTGTGTGTTTTTTTTTTTGGCCATTGGTCATTCTTCTTTTTTTTATTACATTTTTTATTTTATTTCCGCTCATACAAACTTAATAGGTACACCAGTTCCCTCCCTCCCCCTACCCCCCTGCTCCCCCTCCCCTCATTCCTCCCTCCCCATCCCCCAGTGCTTCCCCCCCTTTTGAGAAGTGTCTAATCAGATCATTTGTACACTTCTAATTGGATTACTCATTTTAATGTAATTATTTTTGAGATTATTATGGGTATGGAAATCAATTGAGACATTCCTTGAAAAACTTAAAATTCTTCTCCCTAAAATAGATATAGTTGTTCTGCTTCTGGGTAGATATACAAAGGGAAGTGAAATCAGCATCCACAAGAGCTATGTGTACATCTACACTTATTGCAGTACTATTTCCAATATAAATAAATACATATTCTACCAAAATAAAGAATCTTTCCAGCATCCTATCAGCAGATAAGTGTGGTATATATAATAGACACAGTGGAGTATTATTTAGCCATAAAGATTAGAAACATGTCATTTGTAGCAAAATGGATAGACCTGGAAGACACCATGTTACATGAAATAAGCTAAATGCTCTCATATGTGGAAGCTAAAAATGGCTTGAATGCAAAGTAGTTACATAGTACTTGGTAGAGTTTGAAAAGAATGTGCGTGATGGGGTATAAATAAAAGGAGGCAGTATTTGATCAGTGCACACCATATGCACATGTGGATATAGTACACTAAATATTGACCCATCAATATCTACAATGACTACATAATAATCTCAAATAAAATAATGCTTGTAAATGATTTAAAAAGCAGATGAGCTTACTATTCTATCCCAGTGGGCAGATCTATCAGGTCAGGGTGCTTTGTGGATTGAAGAAGGGAAGGGAGCATTCCAAAGTTTGAAAGCAGTCAGTCAACCAGCACAATTACACCCAAAGAGAAGCACCCAGAGCTCCAGATGCAGCAGCCTGAAGGTCTGGGTGAAGACTGGGTGCAGGACACTACAGGAGAGAGCAGACCATGAACAGGCCGTTGTGATCCGGACTTGAGAGGCGATGCCAGCGGAACAACAGCTGAGAGATGCTTTCAGTCAGTGTTGTGGAGCAGCGCCGCATTGCAAATGACAGCACTGAAGAGAATCTCATGTAAGGGGATCAGCACAGCTGGGGGAGGACATTCAGCATCTCTACGTTCCCCCAAAACATAGAGAAAACAGCCCGAGGTGCTGGAAAGGCTCAGGGATTAAGCCTCTGCCTTACAAGTGGAAAGACTTGAGTTTGGATACCAGATTTTTACATGATGTCAGACAGAAATGACTGCAGCCTACACTTCCGGCCCTGGAAGGCAGAGCGTTTTGGAAACTCCAGAGCAAAGCGAAAGAAGGCAGAGCAATCCAGGATAATACCCGAAGTTAAACTTGGGCCTCAACAGGCACACACAGTGCCCTCTCTCTCTCTCTCTCTCTCTCTCTCTCTCTCACACACACACACGCATGCACAATTACACATGAATAAAAAAAAATGAAGCCCAAGAAAGGAGCTCAGGACTTGGCCATGTGGCTGCTGTGGTGGGAGCAAGTTGGAAGATGGATGCCATTATGAATCAGGAAAGGTAATTCTTAGGTGGTGTCCCAGATGGCTGAGGACAGAGCAAGTTAGAGAGGGTAATGGGAAAGAGTAAGGTAGAGGCTCCTGAAGGATGTGGAGGTACCTCTTTCTGTCCCTAAGAAAGAGGGATGGCAGATATCTGGGAGTTCTGCCTCACTACAGTATAGCCAGGCCAGGAGCCAGTCCACCAGCGAAAGTGATGGGGCATCTTAGAGGCAGATCTAGGCAAGCCTTGGCAGTACCACAGAGGGGTCATGATGTGAGCTAACCCGGGCACTGAAGGAGGCTAGATGTCCAAGGTGAGGCAGGAAGACAGAAATACTGCTGATGTGAAAGAGGAACTTCCAGGCCCAACATAGAATGACAGAGCCAACCAGGGACTGGAACTCCCACAGAGGACTCTGACCTACAGCAGGAGACAGACTCCATAGTGCAGTCAAGTTAGTGATCTTCTACTTCTACAGGTATCTGCACGTTCTTTCTTCACCACTCCCTGCAGGCGGAATCTGTCCTTCCCTCATTGCCTGTGTGCTACTTGAAACAGGTGTCAACTTGACAACTGAAGGTTGGGCTCTGGGCACGTCTATAAAGAACTGGTGGTTAAAGCAAGCCCTAAACAAACCTGTAGGAGATTTTCTAGTGTGGGAAGAACCCACCCATGGTGGGTGGGAGTGTTCCTCGGTTAAGATGGAAGGAGCTGGTTTGGTACTTTGGCATACTTCAGCATATTTTTTTAGACTTGAAGCCTATGAATTGAGGTTTGTCCCCTCGGCGATTCCTGTGGATATAGTGTGTCTATCCTTTGGCTCCTGATGTTCATATGAACTCCCCTTCCAAGCTGGACTAAGATTTATAACTAAGAATCATAAGCAAAAATAAAACTTCCTTGTTCTCCTAAGCTATTTGGTCATGAATTTATCAGCAGCATGTAGAGTCACTGTATCACTATGACCCTGAAAACTACTTTACTCTGTGTGTGTGTGTGTGTGTGTGTGTGTGTGTGTGTGTGTGTGTGTGTGTTTCTGTGTACCAGAGGACACTGTGTGTCTTTGTGAAGGACCAAAGGTGACTTCGGGAATATTCTGGATTGCTTCTACCTCCTTTTTGCTTCATTCTGGAATTTCCCTGGCTTGTCCCACCAGGGCTGGAAATATGGGCTGTTTTTTCTGCCTGGTGTTTTTTTTAAACATTTTTTATTATTATTTCCGCTTATACAAACTTAATAGGTACACCAGTTCCCTCCCTCTGTTCTCCTCCCTCCGACCCCCCTGCTCCCCTCCCCTCACCCTTTCCTTCCCATCCTCCAGTGGCTTCCCCCCCAAACACCGGAGAATCCTTCAATGTGCATGCCACTGTCTGGTATTTTTCCTTGGGACCTGGGATCCAAACTCAGATCCTTCTGCTTGTGAGGCAAAGTCTTAACTCCTGAGCCATCTCTCCAGTCCACTACAAACTACTTAAAACCTTTGAATGCATGAAGACTTTTCCCTGCTAAGGCCTGTCTTACCTTTCTCTCACCTTGTTAACCCCTACGACTATTTCCAACCAAAGATCAGATGTCCCTTCCCAATAGAAGCCCTCCTTCCTTAACAAAGTCAACTATTCTTCTCTCTCAGAGCACTGTCCATTTGTTCATCAGGGCTTCTCTTAATGTGCTTGTCATCTTGCTGGGTACTTTGTTTGATATTGTTCCCTGATTGTCCATGTCATTGTATTTATTCATGAAATTCTAGGAAAATAAATTTAAAAAAGAACATGGTAAGGGCAGCATGGGCAGTGCCGAGGGCAATCTCCACCACCAGTGTGATGATTGGTGAGTGCCTAGCAGGGCCAGAACAGGGGCAGTTCTCTGTGGCAGGATTGCAAATCCCCACAGAGAGCTACTGGTGGGGAGGACTGGCACCAGTTGACATCCTAGATGTAGTATTAGTTCCTGGAGTCGACTTGACAGTTGAGAATTGAATCTTAAGGCAAGTCTTTGAGTGAACCTGTAGGAAATTGTATAAGAGATGTGGGAAGACCCAGCCCATCACGAACAGGGCGATGCCCTGAGCAGGTGGATAATGGACCACGTGTGGGTGCTGGCAGGCTGGTGAGCTAGGAATATACTTCGCGCTCAGTTCTCCCTGGGGGTACGGTGTGACCAGTCTTTTTGGCTTCTGATTTGGTATCACTCTCCCGCCATGAAGATCAACTGCCTAGAATGGCAAGCATGAATAAATCCTTTCTTCCTCCTTAATTGTTTGGATTATACAATCATTGCAGCAGCAGAAAGTGAAATCAAGATATTAGGAATTAGCGTCTCTGTTGGAAATGACAGTGGAATGTAAATGTCCCACCCCAAGGGCCCTGGCTTATATCCTGCAAGAAATGTTCCCTTTCAGGTTCAGGAACTGCAATGTGCATATCGCCTGATTTGCTTCACTGATGTACACTGAAAATTTCCCTCTCCCCAGTTTTGATCCAGACTGCAAATACATTTACATATAAAAGTACGAATGGATTATATGTGTCATATAATGTGTATTCAATATGCATTCATTTTCTTTTAATACAGTCAAGTATTTCAACTCGGAGCCATACCTAGGAGATACAGTCACAGAGAAGGCCACGGCAACAGTAGGTGGTGCAGTGTGGCACATTAATTCTGCTCCAGGCTCCATGGGAACGAATATCTTGCAGTCATCTTGCTGTGGTTAAGGCACTCCTATAGACTGAAGGTTGTCATTATTTCACTGCTGAGACAACAAGGTTGGCTTAGAGAGCTAGGAAACAGCTAGAAATTAAAGTCAGGTTTCTGGAATTCTGGGATAATATTAGGCTGTGGCTAGGGAAATGGTCAATCCGCAGTGGAATCATTTGGTGAAGGCCGATCAACAGTTGAGAAAGGGCACTGCACAGCTGGCATATGGGCAGGGCTGGCGTGGGCCATGGAGGGTCCACAGCAGCTGTCCTCTGCATCTATCTGACAGACTTTTCCAGAGGAAAGTTACAGAGCACGAAAGGGCATGTGCCCATGGTTTGTAGGGCTTGGTGGAGGTCTGAGCAGCCTCGGTGGGGGTGAGAAGGACGTGACTGCCAGCAGAGCCCACTCAGAGGCTGAGATTAGCAAGTCCCCTGTAACCTATACTCTATCTCACCACCAAGGCCACGAGCAGCTTCTCTGACCTGGCATGCACAGAATTGCCACAAGCGAGCACTCCTGAATTTAAATCAGACCACTTTAGTGCTGTTTCTGCAGGTGTCACTGCAGGGACTGTTCTTCCCCTTCTGCCTAGAGGACAGACAGGAAGCAGAGCCTCGCAGTGTACCACATAGGGAACAGTGACAGCCTGCCAGCCCACTCTGTTTCCCAGCCAGGGGGGCTGTCGCTCCTCCCCAGAGAACGCTGGGAGAAGGTTCAGGATCTCCCACCTTTCAGGTAGCCATTTCTCAGCAAAGACTCTGTCCCAAGGCAGATCCTTCTCTGCAGTGGGGAAGCAGCCTTGACAGAAAGAAGGGCAAGTAGCGAGGAGGGCGCGTGCCTGGAAGAAGATGCCACCATCCCTGACCCTGGAGTGCGCTCGCCTGGAGCCCGCCACTGCTGTTTTCCGCCTGCCTCGCGAGCCCAGCACCTCCCAGAGCGAGGCCCTGATGCCCCTGCTCCTGAAGTCACCACAGACCTGTGTCCTGCCTGTCACAGGTCCTGCCTGTTACACGAATCATCTTTTTACCAAGTTTTGCTAGAACTTGGGGTGGGGCATGTGTCTGCTGGAAACGCTTCACTCTACAGTGTTCAGGGAACATCCAATTCACCTTCTCTCTCAGCAAAGTGAGGGAAGGAGAGACCAAGGCCAGGATGGGGACAAGGCTGCTTTCGCTCTGCCTGGATGCCTTCTCTGTGTCAAAGTATGCTGGGCACGAGTCTGAGGGCAGCTGCCTCCTGAGCTTTGGAGGATGGGACCGAAGAACTAGCGCTAAGGGAAGGTCTTAGGAAGCACCTAGCAGAGACGGTAGATGGATCGACTCACAGAAACCGGTGGGCCCTAGCCGAGGAACCGGTTGTGCCACATTCAACAGTGGAGGCTGAGGGCCAGAGTGCCACTTCCAATACGGGAGGCCAGCAGACATCCCCAGGGAGACTGCGCTGGCTGGCACCACCTCATGTTCCCACGGTCCCTTTCCCATCCAGTCACCCTGAGCAGGCCTTGACCACTGAATCCCGGCTCTCTTTATTTTGCCAATGCCTCGTCCGGTGCTTCCCTTATGCACTCTTTACTTCACGGGGAATTTGTGGGCAAGTAGAAGTCTAGGTCAAGAAATCTGAAGACAAGCCCTCTCTGCCTTTCCATCTGCCCCCTCTGTCCTCCTTAAACTCTCTTTGCTGCCCTCTGTGTATGGTCCAGCTCTCATGACCCATTTGCCTGTCTCCCCCAGCAAAAGGAGGATGGGCATAATCCAGCACTCACACAGGGCTCAAAAAGTACATCACAGAATAAAGGGGGAATAAAGGAGTGGATAACTGCTTTTACCCTTGTGTGCATGCCAGCTCGAAGAGCCCAAGCCTGGAGACAAGTGCTTTGGAGGACAGGAAGACACATGAGGCAGTAAGAAGCCTGTCACCAAGCAGGCATTCCTTGCTCCAGGCTTCCAGGCTGCTCCTGGGCTGAGCCCCCCCTGGGAATCCTGCTTCATAAACACTTACTTAGCAAGACATTTAAAATGCTATTGATTTCACTCCTCCAGAGGAGAGGCGAGATGCTGATAGACACGGAGAGCAGTTAGCAACAATGAGTCCTATCCACCCCCCAACCAGAAGCTATTTCCCTTTCAGATTACCAGCCCAGCGGCCCCTGGAGAGAGGCAGCTCACTAATGGAGGCAGTCACTAGAACCAGCAGGTGCTCTGGCTCTGATACTAGCAATTAGAAGCTTAAGCTCGCTTTTCTAGGAGACAATGAGAAATGAAGCTGATTTCCAAAGGTATAGTGGCCTGCGTGACACTGCTGCCGGTAGGAAGAAACGGGAGTCCAACCTCCCCCCACCCCAAGAACCAGGATCAGGAGTGACTCACTTCAGAGCACCATCCAGAAGGTTCATGCACCTTCTAGATGCTGCACGTAGGACTAGTTAACCAGGGACAGGAAGGCAAATGGAAACATGGGCCTTGTCCCCTCTGGGATTCTCTACATGAGAAGAATATATGCATAAAGCATATTCTAGACCAACAAGTACCACTGCAAGCCTTCAGCCCGACAGAAAACATCCCTCTGCATTCCCATCAGTAGGGCCCCTCAGCACTCACAACGGCTGTCTGGTATCAGGTTTCAGTAAACTTTCTTTGAATTGATTTCTGTGTTTGTTAGGACACTGGCAGCTACTTCCCAACACCTCAGTGGTTAAGCGTAAGACCGCATATAGCATCCACAAAGCCCAAGTCAATGCAAAACCAGCATCTAGGTTCAGCTGGGGCCTCATTTGGAGATATTTCAGGGTTGAGCTCTGTCCACAAGACTCATAAGAATACACAGTCTTAAGTATGCTTTCTGATACATAAGTGTGCATTTGGAATAACAGGCAGAGAAAGGAAATCTCAGAGCCGCCAGTCACCTCTACCTAATGTTGAGCATGAGGCTAATGACCAGGGAGAGAGGATCCAGGGCATTTACATCAGAGCTGCTGGTAGCTGCATTTACAAATTTTGATGAGTAGGGGTTGATGGTAGAGACCACAGCAGATTTGTCACAGAACAGAATTGTCTTTGGGAAAGTAGATATTAAGAAAGCAGACTTCTCTATCTAGCTACAAGATAAGTTGAGGTGGATGCTCTTGCCTCACATAGAGTCAACTCTCAGTGGGCCTGATATGGGGAGAAATTAGGCAGAAGTCCTCAGACTGGGACTGCAGAAGTAAATGTACATGTACCCGTTCTCTCCCATTTTGGCATGGAGAGGGCAAGGGCACTGTAAGAAATTAGTCAAGATCCAGACAGCAGGTCTTCAGACATGATGGTCCGACTGGCTGCCAAGTTCCTTTGTCTTGAGAAAATTCTTCATTGTGGACACAGGATGCTGGAAATGGACAGAGAAGTAGGTGGATGTCCTTGCCCAGAGCCAGGCCTCAGGAGAAGTGAAGGTCGCGAAATGCCTTCTGCCTGTCTCTTTCTTCTCCTTCAGAAACTGCTTGAGTTTTACCAAAGTTTTTACCGGATAAGTTTCCTGTTCACATGGAGAGAGAAGGATGGAATGGGGATGCAAGATGGAAGAAGGTAGGAAAAAGGAAAGGAAAAGGAAGTGAGGGGATGGGGAGTCTACCCCACTTGCCTGAGCGAAGGTATCATGCACAAGGAGCTCTGTCGTGACTCTGATTTGTTGCCCTGTCCGTCTCTGACTCGCCCTTACTTTTCAGCTGAATCCTATCCCTTTGGTTTCCCTCACAATCAGTAGTCACCTGCATTGCCAACTGATGGATTGTTGACATTTAATAAATGTATGGTGTGTCACTCCTCACGGTACGTGCTTCAGGAGAGTAAAACTGACGTGACCGGTTCTCCATCCTCAAACATGCTCTGCGTATGGCAGGACTTTAAGGATGTTCTGATTTTGATTTGGCAAAGTGGATGTTGGCACACAGGCCTTCCTATTACGAAGAAAAAAAAACAGCACAGAAGATGGTGTGGTGATTCCAATTTCATTTATTATGCTGTTAAACAGCACGCCCTATGCTTAGCACTTCCCTTTATTATTGTATTCATATCTCAAAACTAATTCATGAGGAGGCTCAGGTATGTACTGCTCCATTCGTTCAGATGTGAATTAAACAGATAAAAGATGTCCTAGAAATCTTTTAGCCATGTATTTCAGAACTAAACACAAATCTTCCTGACACACTGCTCTTTTTTGCCTGTTGTGCATGTTTTTCTTTCTCTTCTCTCTCACTCTCTCTCTCTCTCTCTCGCTCTCTCTCATTTGCTTTCTCTCTCTTCCAATCTGTCTTTGAAAAAGGGACATTCTGCCTACCTAGAAGCTGAGGAGATCATGAATGAAACTTAAGAATGTAAAGATAAGAAATAGTGCATCTGGATTCCTAAAGACCTCATGGCCATGTCTACACTAGCGATCCACCAACTTCTGGAACTTCAATTACTACTATTCACTTCAATTCTGCTCTGCATGGTGATTTTTTACAAAGACAAAAGTTGAGAGATGAGAATTCTGATCATAAGCACTCCTACGCCACCATTCTGACCCACCGGCATACAAAGCCATAGTATCCATGAACCAGAGCCCAAACTTCACGAACGGGTCCCATACTTCATGAACCAACAGCAGGCAAGACTTTCCAAAAAGTAATCCACAAGGAAAGATGATCCAGGTAGGAAAGAGCTAAGAATACTTCAGTCTATAAACCCTCATCACCTGGAAGTAGGAGGCTCTGCTGGAAAAGAATAAAGCAGCCCAGTCAAAGGGGACATCTAAAGCACGTATTGCAGTACACTGTCCACGGGTGTACAGGTGACAGGCACTCCACCTGGGCAAGCTTCCCCGTCATGCCAGCATTTATCTGGGTTAGGCTAGGACCAAATATCCCCACTGGCAACCCATTTGTTGTCCCCATGCCTGAAAGAGTAATAAAACCATCTGTAGGCTTAGTTGTGCCAAGATTGCCTTTCAGGGGAGCTTGTTGAAGGTTAATGTGAAGCTGCCACGCATAGTCAGATGGTCACTGGGGTTTCTGTCATTTTGCCTATGCCTGGTTCCCCACTCTGACTGTGTCCAGCAGCTGCCCAGTACCCACTGGATGGTGATGCCAAAAGAGACTGGGCTCTGAGCCTGGAGCTGCAAAGACCTTCGGCACTGATCAGCTGAAGTGGGCCCACCCAGCGATCTGCAGAGACGGCAGGACCGCTAACAGCAGGCTCACAATTCACAAGGGTTTGGACTACTGTTCTAATGCATCCTGATGAGCTCTATCTGCTGCCAGTCCACCCTGGCCATGGCTCCTGGCCCCAGCACCGTGCTGAGGTTGGAAAATGTATTATAAAACATGTACATGCCTTGCACAGAGGAAACAAATGCTGAGGAGAATCTCCAAGCACATCTGTAAGCAAGGGTAGGCTGGCAGAGAAGACATTCCACAAATATGGATCCGTGAAATACAGAGGGCTTGATTACCTCCTGAGATATTCTTCGCTTCTCAATTATCCATACTTTAGCCACACAAAAACTTGACCTGTGAATTTTTTACATGGCTGGGGACTTGATGAGACCTAGTTCACTTCTGTATGAACTAAAAAATCATTTTATCTTATTCACATTCAACCATAAGCTCTAGCTTATTGTTTCTCCTTGTTAAGATCTATCAATTTCTCAAACTTTTTGCATTGGTGTGCTTTTCCTCTTGGGAACCATAAGTTTCATTCAAAAAAGACCAGGGACCAAACATCTTTCCCTTTATATATTTATGCATATATATAATATCATATTTGGAAAGCACTATAATGCTAAAGAAAAAAAAGCAGGAAGTTATTAGCATCAGATTTTCAGGTGCAATATAATTGCCCCATTAAGGCACAGTGATAAATAAATTAATCATTGAGACAGGATAAATGACGAACACAGAGATCCACAAAAATAGTCCACTATTTTCAATAAATGGATACTGGAACAGTTAGTCACAGAAATGCAAAAGAATGAACCTTGAGAGAGCTTTACATTTTATACCAAAATTAATTCAAATTGTTTCTATCATTTCCCTCAATATAAATTGCAATATTATGACATATCTAGAAGAAAACTTAAGGAAAATCTACATCACCTCGAACTTGGTGATGAATTCTTAGAACACCATTTTAGATCTTGCACACTCCAGGAAAGAAAATATGTGATAACTTGACTTTATTGAAACTAAAACCTTTAACTCCAGAAATGATGTTATTAAAAAAGTCAAAACATAAGAAATATTGGAAAAAAGGAAAGAAAACATTTGTAAAATAGATCCTAATAACAGATTGAAATCCAAAACACAAATAATCTTAAAATTTGACAGTAGGAAAAGAAACAGCCCAATAAAACTGTGAAAAGATTAGATGGAGAAGAACCACACAAAAAATGCCATGAAGAATCAGTAGTGATGCAATAGAAATACAATAGAAAATAAGGTATTATGAAGACAGACACACACACCTAACATCCAAGGAAAAAATACTCACATTTCCATAAAACAATAAGAACTCTGTTTGTGTTAGTTGAAATGAAAAAGAAATAGTCACTCTAGTGGGTTCTTACAAAACTAAATAATTTACCATATAGTCTATGCTTAAGTATTTACCAACTAATTTCAAACTTATGGTAACACAACAAAATTGAGATCAAATGTTTACATCTGCTCTGTTCATGATGATCCAAAATAAAAATAAATTAACATGTCTTTCATTAGTTGGTGGATAAACTATGAATCATCCACATAATGGATGCTCATAAGCAATAAACAGAAATGTGCTATCAAACTGCAAAATGATATGAATCTTAAATGGATGTTGCTAAGTGAAAGAAGCCATTATAAAATGGCTATACTTGATGCATGGCTTCATTCATAAGGCGTTCTGTTGAGAATACAAGCTGACTGGTGGTTCCCAGGTTCTGTGGTGAGGTAAGGGAGATAAGGATGAAAGGCAGAACATAGAGAACTTTTTAAAGAGAGATAATTCTTTATGATGCTATAAGGATGAATATGTAATACTATGAATTTTTTAAAGCTCACAGTAGTATGGGTTGGGGAGATGGCTTGGGGATTAGAACTCTGCCTCACAAGCAGAAGGTCCTGAATTCAGATTCCAGGTCCCACCCAGGTGAAAATGGTGATGGCCTGCATTTCTGGTCCTGGTGGGTGGAGCGTGGAAAATCCCAGAGCAAAGCAAAGAGGAAGTAGAAACAATCCAGGATGATTCTTGGAATCACCCTTAGCAGTCCACAGGGACATAGGGTGCTCTCTCTCTCTTTCTCTTTCTCTCTCTCTCTCTCTCTCTGCTCTCTGTCTTACACACACACACACACACACACACACACACACACACACACAACACACACACACACACTAAATGAATAAAAAAGTTAAAAAAAATCTCACAGTATTTTATAATACAATCTATGAGCATTGATGTATCCAATTTTTTTTTTTTAAAATCATTTAGAAAGCCAAAGGATCCTAGGATAGAATGCAGAATGTGTTTAAAAAAGTCTAAATCTACTACAGAGATGCTAGCTTGAGGTGAGTTTTCTTTAGGGAAAGAATGGAGATTTTGAAACTAAAGACAGAAGGATTCTACAGAAACACAGTATGCTAGCAGACAAAGCTCTTTCCAGAGAGGTGGAAACCAACAATTTATCACACTGTATATTCATACAGAAGTCAGTAAAAGGAGAGTAGACGGTAGGAACCCAAGTTTCTCACCATTGGAGTGGATCGGCCATGTGGAAACTAGAATGACCCATGTGTGAATGGATCAGTGTTAGAAACATTGGTGTGAATTAATATTGAACTTAATATATCCATGTTAATAATAAGTGGCCCCATACTGAAGAATCTATGGCTATGTGGGATCTGTCCTTCACTTTCTGTGCACACACATACATATAGGTAAGACTGTATTGTTGCAACATCTTACAAAGCTGGAAACTTAATGCCTCAAAGCACAGCACTATTAGGATTTACCCAGGTGATTTCAAAACTTATGGGAGACTCACCAGCACACAAAGATATGTTCTGGCTTTGCAATGGCACACCAGTGGGAGTGAGCACAGCAGATGCTCAGATCTTGGGTTGGAATGCCCCCCTCCAACCGAAAGACCTAGGGTTGCCTAGCCACACTGTGGATTCGATCGCTGTGTTAGGCAACACGTTAGATGAGCCTGGGGGATCAGGTGTTTCCAGAAATTACAGGAGTGATGAAGAATATGTGAACAACGCACAAAAGATTATGTCGAAAGGACACAGAACCAAGAAGAGATCTCAGTGGCCAGAGTAGGAATAACTCAGTATTAATTAGGAAAGTCTCAGTATTGAATTGATAAAGTATAAAGTAAATATTCATGAATCAAGAATTCTTTAAAAATGCAGGATTGAAAAATGAATGAGAGAGGAAACAGAGAGAGAGAGAGAGAGAGAGAGAGATTGAGGTTCTCTACTGTGCTCTCAGTGTCCACATGAGGTAAGGAGTACCTTTGCCGTTTATACTGACGTGCCTAGTGACTGTCTTCTAAAAACTACAGGTAGGATGGAAAGTGAGAAAGATGGATCCCTTTGCAATGGAAAAATCCTGACAAACGCTAACTCCATTAGGTGACCAAGGCTCACACCAGCAGAGAGAGTCATGCAGCCCCCAGGCACTTCTGACATGTGATGGCAAGAAAGTGATGGATCCCTAAGAAAACACAGTGACCGACGTACTATGACATCCTCAGCGAGATCCTAACACAAAAAAGGGAATTTCAGAAAGAAATGTGATTGAAATCTGGACTTTAATTGACTGAAATCAATTGATATTGGTTCATTAATGGTGACAAATGTACCACACAAATGTAAGATGTTCATAGCAGGAAATTAGATGCAAAGTTACTTCTGAGAACTCTCTGCTTTACTCATGGTGAGTTTTTCTTTGGTTGTTATTTGTTTTTACAAATCTAAGGTTTTTTTTTTCAAAACTAGAAAGTTTAAGTGAAAAAATAGTGAAGAAATTACTTTGTGACACGGTCAAACTTTCTTGGGTATCAATTGTTGAAAAAAGGAAGAATGATGGTGAAAAGACCAGGAAGTGAGGAGAGGTCTCTCTACAAGTGACATGAAGAGACCACCAGGCCAGTGACAGTGGACTAGCTGGCCAGCAGCCTTCACAGTCCTGAGTCACACTGATGCTCCAGTAAAATGAAAACTCAGCATGCCATGGGTGTCTTCCCAGAGCAGGATTATCATTACTCACTCCACCTTGCAAGTCTTAAGAAAAGCCCTAATGCAAGGAAAGAAACATAATGCTCACCCATAGTTGAACAAAGCACTCACAACTTCAGACTCAGAAGTCGGAATGATCTGGGTTCAAATCTTGGCTCTGCCACTTGTTGAATGTGTGACTTAAGGTAACTTGAATTTAAAGAGTCTCTGTATTCATGCCTTTCTGATAGAGGTAACAGCACCTCTCTTGCTGAACATTCAGGATAAATGAGTTCCTGTATCAGGTCCATAGTGTATAACAATGTGATCACAAACACAGTGGAAAAGTATATTACCTGCAGATGATATAATTTCCTACAGAAAACTTCAAGTGAGAGTAAAAAAAACTATTACAATCAAGAGTTCCTATTTGAAATAATCATTTTAATCAAAATGAAAAGCAGATTTCCTTTACACAAAGCAATCACCCACATCAACTCTCTGATCACAGATGTAATAAGAATTATGGTGTCAATGTGAAAGAAAGAAAACTAGACACTTCCCCAGAAAACTCAGATAAAGGCACATGTCACACTTCCAAATGGAATGATCTAGCTAGTGTTATCAGATCTTGTCAAATGACTTTGTAAACCCAATCTAAACCTCATTTTGCAAGTTTTCACAAACAGTTTTGACTATCATTTAAGAGAATGAGTAGCTAAGAATAGCTATGAAGAATTTGAAACTTACCAGATAAGGTGAATTACTTAAAAAAGTAATAAATTTATATATGTGTATTATATACATATCTACACAGTTCTCTTACATACAAGAGTAATGTCACAATAGTAATATTTTTCAGCATTTTAAAACTTGACAATATGTATTGAGTGACTTCCCAATGAATGCATACAGTGCTGTTCTGTTTTTTCATAGTTACATGCATGTATGTATCAAGTTACATGTATGTATGTATATGTCTGTATACATGTATATGTATACATATATGTATATGTATGAATGTATATGTATATGTGTATACATATATGTATATGTGTATGATACATACATGCATGTATGTATGAAAGTTACATATATGTATGTATCAAAATTATTTAATCTACAGTGTTTTTGAGTTATATTGATGTTCCCATTATAATAAATAAACAGAAAATTAATAAAAAGTAAAAAATAAAGAAATGAAAAATATCAAATAGCCCATTTTAAAAAGTAAATATTAAGTTAAAAAACTACCTATTCAAAACCAAACAAAAATACTCTAGAGACACATTTCTCATATCATGTCCTGAAAAGTGTTAGAGTGATTAAAATATTTTTTTAGCCATAAGATTCAAGCCCTGCGTGGGTCACAAACGTGACTTCAAAACATGAAGTTTAATGGTAAGAAAAGAAAAGAACAGCTCCACAGCGCAGGGCGAGGGTCACCTGATGAAAGTCTCGGGCAGTCTTGGTTGCTTCGCTGCTGAGTGACACCTAACTAATGCATCAAACATGAAGGAAAGGAGTGAAAACAGGTGACAGTCTCATCTGGCCTCAGAGTGGAGAAAAGATGTCTCTGCATGCATTAAAGCCAGAAATGCCAAAAGAGAACTGCTAAGCCTAATGGATAAAAACCACAAAGTTTTCATCTGTCAAAAAGCCCAGCTGTGGGGGTTGCCCACCTGTAATCCCAGCACTTGGGAGGCTGAGATAGGAGGGTATATACATGGACTGTGTTTCTAAAGCAAAAGAAAATAAAGACAAACAAATAAAAGAAAAAAATGTAACTTTATTATTAGATGATGTGTATGTGCATGATGAGTGTGCATATGCATGTGTGTAAGGGGTCATGTGCGTGCCACAGCGCACAATTGGAAGTAGAATGACAACTCGGTGAACACATTCTCTCCTTCAACCACTCTGTGAGTTCTGGAGATTGAAATTGGATCAGCAGACTTGTAAAACCAGCAACTTCATCCACTGAGACATCTAGCCAGCTCCTTCCCCCCAAGAGGAAATAAACTATAAGCAAATGAAACACTGAAAAACTTTGGAATATTTCTGAAGGATTCAGATCCTTATTATGTAACATTGTTGTCTTATAAACTGTGAAATTCTAGGGGACACCATCAACTTTCAAATGGTATAGATTTGAGTCTGATATCCTGGAAGACGGAACCTGGAAAACCCCAGAGCAAAGCAATAAGGTGGAGGAGTAATCTGGAATGATTCCCAATGTCACCATTGGACCTCCACAGTTACATACACTCAACTGTCCTCTTGTACACACACACAGACACACAATTACATATGTGTACACACACACACACAATTGTTTCCAAAATGGGTAAGTATTCTCTAAAGACACACCAAGAGGAAATCCTGACATGTGGAACACAAGGCTTAGAATATATACAATATTTTACCCAGAGAGTCTCCTGCTAGGATTGAATCCCACGAAAATAATTAAAATATCTGCAAAGCTAATATATGGTGATACACATAAAAGCAATGTTTATAATAATGAAAAATTAGAAAGAAGCTAAATGTTCAATAATACAGGACTAGTTGTAAAAATTACAGTACACTTATATAACCAAATACCATGAAGACACTAAAAATAAAGTTTTAAAAGAATAATTGATGACATGGGAATGCTATCAAGTACTATAAAGATTTTAAATAGTGTGTGATTACACTCAGTTTGGGGGACTGAGTCATTTTAAAATTTTATTCTTCAGAGTTTGCAGAACTTTAAAAGGATTCCACAGCAAACACAGTTAACTGCTTTTTTTCATTCTAAAGTGTACTGTGTCTGCTATATGGTATTACATGCCATCTCTTCCAGCTGGGTAGCTCCTCCCTGCACGGGGTGAAGACAGTGTACCTGTCTGGTGTGGGTACACAGAGCACCCTCACGCTCCTCCCTGCACAGGGTAAAACCCCAATGCCAGGTTGGCGTGTGTACCATAAAGCACCTTGACACTGCTCCTTGCACAGAGTGAAGACCTGATGTGTGCATCTGTCTGGTGCGTGCACCGCAGAACACCCTTGCTGCTCCTTTGCTTCTGTAGGGATGAGAATAGCTGCTGGCCTGGCCACACCTACAGGTCAGAGGCGCCTACTCCAGGCCCTCTGAAGCCCGTTCACTCGGCACACTCAAAGTATCTCATGCTAGAGATGTCGCTTACATCATCTTAGGTGTCCTCCAGCCCTAAACCTTACAACAGTTCTGCCTGTTTCTATGTACATGGTCTGTGAAAAGAGTGTCATCCATGGTCAGTAGAACCCCTGTTTAGCTGCAAATAACAATGCTTAGCTCTCAGTAGCACAGGATTTCCTTTGTGCCATAAACTTAGTGGGGCCCATGGTACTAATTCAGCTATTCCACAGTATCACCAAGGACCCAGCTCTCTCTGAACTTCTATTCTGCCATGCTTCTTGTGTGAACTTTCATCTGGAATCTTGGCAGCTTGGTTACAAAGCAGTAGTCCACGTGCACCTCTGCAGGGAGTGGCTTGGCACTACAGCTCCTGACCAGATTGCTGGGAAAATAACAGCCTTCTCAGAAATCTCCAGAATGCTTACGTTGCGTTCCATGGGCCAACCTCGAGATTAGGAAAATAAGAAAGCACAACTGAGAATATTCTTACTCAAAGAAAACCAGATTGAAAGAGTGGCAGACAGAGAACCGACAGTGTCTGCCATTGGGTTGTTAAACTGATTTTTGGAACTCAAAGATCCTCTGGAAAGCAGTGTGCTGCCAAATTGCACAAAGAGCAAACCTGCACTCAAGGCACTCGTGTCACACATGTGTGCATACATACTAAAGATTAAAAAAAGAAAAGCCAATATTCATTAAATACATTTCAGAAACTGATACTTTCATAATTATGTCACTGAATTCATTCCATTTTTATCGTAACATCTCAAGATAGACCTGGTTTCTTTGTTCTAATGATGAAGAACTGAGACTCGGAGAAGTCATGTGACCTGTTCCGAACCACACAGCTAATACTTTACAGCTGGACTTCAGTGCCATAACAGCCTGACTCTGCAGCCCACATCGGTTTCTAACATACAACACTGCCTCTTGACAAATCCAACTGTGTGCAATGGAAGGCAAATCATGGAGTAGAAACATAAATGAGTATTCCTAAACTTTGAAGATATATAAGGACTTAAGGGGGCTGGAGAGGTGGCTCGGGGGTTAAGCCTCTGCCTTGCAGGCGGAAGGTCCTGAGTTCAGATCCTAGACCCCACGTATAGACGCGGGGTGGATGCGGGGGCGCCCTGCGTTTCTGGTCCTGGTAGGGCGGAGCCTGTGAATCCCAGGGTAGAGTAAACAAGGAAGAGGTAGAAGCTGTCCATGGTGGTTCCAGAATTCGTCCGTGGTTCTACACACACACACATACATACACACACGCACACACACGCATACACACACAATCGAATAAATAATAAATAATAAAAGAAAAGAATTTAAAAAAGTACTTAAGGAAGTCAAATAAAGAGAAACCTTCTAATCTTAGTGGAAACCAAAGCACAAAGTGTCCATTTGTGACTGTCATTGCTGAGGAAAGCCACCTGTTCATGGCAACATGAACCAATATCTTCAGAACAAACAAACTTTTTCAGAGAACAAAGTTTCTGACCATGTAGACTAGCCAATAAAAACAGACAAATAAGAAGACATATTTTGCCCCATTCACATATCCAAATATTACCCTCACTGCATGCATTCCAGATATATTACAAATTAGCATCAACTCCTGGTTGTGCCCATGTACCCAGGATGCCTATGCTATAGAAAAAAAAGTAAATTGCACTAAACCTGTTTAGGAGGCCACACTCCAGTGGTACACAAGCCAGAGAACCAAGCTTCCAATTGAAATAAGATTGCCTAAAGTTTTACAGTAGTTTCTTTGTCTCGATCACATGAAGTTAAACCAGAGAAGCTTCAATGGAAGTAGGCCAAAATTATAGCAATGTAGTGGGGAAGCAATCAAATCCCTTGGAATCAGGACTCATAAACCCAACTCCATAAAGACATGGAAGCTGTTTAGCTCCTGAAAGCTGTAATCTTGGGATGAATATGGAGCTCACTGTCATCCTCGTACACACATGTGCATGACACAGTATTGATGTGTTGACTGTAAAGAGGAATTGTGGTTCCACTGAAGCACAGGATCCGGCACAGAATGAGTACTTAATGAACACTGGATGGCTGGATGATAGATGGATATTAGGATGAAAACACATTACTCCTTGCAGCAGACACGATCACTGCCTTCAATAAAAAAAGAAAGAAATAGTGCTTGGAGTACTACCTTTAGCTTTAAATTTTAAACAAAGCTCCAAGGTCTCCAGAAGCAAGGTATATGAAGGGAGAGATCAGTATGATTTTAGTTCACTGTATTTTTCTTGAATAGGCAAGTTTCCTAGTGGGATAAGTGATAGTCAAATTTGAACCCAGTCAACTCACAGCATAGAACCACATACAATTCTTGTACATGAAGCTCTCGATTCAAATGAGAACAAACTCTTGTAATCTCTAGCTATTATCTTCTTTGCCTGGAAACATATTCTATATTCTCACAAGAGTCCAAAGGAACATTGAATAGCATGTTTGTTGCAAGGAGTGCCAACACATCTGCTGTCAAGGCACGAACATGTGCTTCTTGGAATATGCTGATTCCTCTTGTATGACATGGAGACAAGATGCACGGATAGCTCCACCCCGCCGCTGCTCCCAGTCCTCCATCCCAGGTGAGTTTGCCCAGCCCTCCAGGTGGCCCCGGGTCCCAGCAGCACCCAAGCTGCCTCCAGTCTTGCCTGGGCCACTCCCCAGGCCCCAGCCCCTTGCTTTCTCCTGCCTGCCTGTCTGCCCGACCGGACAGGACTTGCTCCTATTCCTCTATCCCTGGAGCTTGAGTGGGCCACTAAGCCAAGTCCCAGGTCCCAGGTGAAGAATTTGGGGACCCACGCATGTGGTCCACGGAAGACACACTGCTACTCAGAATTCAAAAGAGTCCAAAGGAAACTCAAGCAAAACTCTAAGGGACAAAGGCCATACATCTATAATCATTCTATCACATGGGAGAGATTCTTTACATCCAGCCCAAAGATAAGTAAACCTCCTTTTTTTCACCTTACTGTTCCTTTCTAGTATTAATCGCTGTAGATCAACTTTTCCATACAGCCACTCCAAAAACATATACAACTCCAGGGAGTATACCATTCACCTTCACATATCACCAAGATACTAAATCGTAAAAGTGCACTACCATACTAATATTCACCCCCTGACTTAACTGATGTACTAATGCCTAATAGCCTCATCTAGGAAATAACAATAACAAAAGACAAACGTACCCAATCCAAGGCAAACACTAGTAATAACTTCCCAAGTGTAATAATGCCAACTAAATCAGTTCAGTCAAAAACACACAGAAACTGAAAGGTCCTAAGAAACAAAACAACAATGTACAAGTCAAAGTGCAGATCCATGAGAAACAAAACCCAAGAAGACCATATCTCCCACCGAAAGAATTAACCCCATAATGATGGATTCCAACCAGAATAAATTCACAGAAAATAGCCAAAAAAGCCAGACCCAATATAACGATTTTCATATATGATCATTACCATGATTAATACTATGAAAGAGGAAATCCAAGAGGAGTGCATCAACCACTTTGAACAGGAATACAACAGGCACTTGGAGGAGTTGAGAAAAACAGTTCAAGAAACGAAAATAGGCATAGAGCAGTTAAAACAGTCTCAGGCAGAGTTTAAAATTGAACTAAAAGACAAGTTATCTTCAACCCAAAACTCAACAGAGAATCTTATCAGCAGAACTAATGAAGCAGAAAATAGAATTTCAGATCTTGAAGACAAAGTGGGAGAATTAACCAGCTCAATGAAGAGATTGTTAAAGCCAAAAAGATACTTGAGAGGAACATTCAAGAGATATGGGACACCCTGAAGAAGCCTAACATGCACATTCATGGAATACCAGAACAAGAATCCCAAAATACCACACCTGAGGAAATTTTTCAAATTACCATAAATGAAAATTTCCCTCAACTAAAGAATGAAAAGCCCATCCAAATACAAGAGGCATTCCACACCCCAAACAGATATGACCAAAATAGAAAATTGCCACGGCAAATAATAGTCAAAACAATCCACATTCAAGACAAAGAAAAGGTGATGAGAGCTTCAAGAGAAAAAAAGCAAGTCACTTTTAAAGGTAAACCTATTAAAATAACAAATGACTACTCAATGGAAAGAGTAAAAGCGAGAAGAGCTTGGAGAGACGTACTTCAAGTATTAAATGAGCAAAAATGCCAACCTAGACTGACATACCTGACAAAACTATCTGTCATTATCGAGGGAGAAAACACAAAGCACAAAGACAACTTGAAGGGATACATGTCTACCAAACTAGGCCTTCAAAAAATGCTAGAAATGATACTCAAACTTGAAGAAAAAAACAAGGAGGACAGAATGGAAGTATAATACCACCAAAACATAAACGTCAAACAATACGCTTACAAAATCCACTAAACATAAAAAAGTCCAGAATTAAAAATAATTTCTCCATTATAACATGAAATGTCAATGGTATTAACTCACCAATCAAGAGACACAGATTACAAACTTGGATTAAAAATCACAACCCATCAATCTGCTGCCTTCAGGAAACTCATCTCACCAAAAACGATAGGCACATCTTAAAAATGAAAGGCTGGTCCAAAATTTTGCAAGCTAATGGAACCAGGAAACAGGCAGAGGTAGCCATTATGCTTTTAGACAAAGTGGATTTCAAATTAAAAAAAAAATCATAAGAGACACAGATGGTTACTACATTTTAGTCACAGGTACAATTCACCAGAAAGATTTCACAATACTGAACATGTATGCACCCAATACGGGCCCCTCCACATTCATTAAGAAAACCCTACAGTATCTAAAGCGAGAAAACAACCCCCAAACGATAATTCTTGGGAACTTCAACACTGCCCTCTCAACATTGGATAGATCAACAGGTCAAAAGCTTAACAGAGACACTTCGGAACTTAATCAAATGAACCTTACAGATCTCTATCGAACTTTTCATCCACGCACCAAAGAATACACATTTTTATCAGCAGTATACGGAACTTTCTCCAAAATAGATCACATATTGGGCCACAAAACGAATCTACACATATACAGGAAAGTTGAAATTCTAACCTGTGCCCTATCAGACCACCACGGCCTAAAGCTGGACATCCACAACACAACAAACGACAGAAAATACACTAACTCCTGGAAACTTAACACTATGATGCTGAAGGAGAACTGGATTCAGGAAGAAATTAAAAAGGAAATTCAAGATTTCCTGAAAGTGAATGATAATGAAAATACAACTTACCAAAATCTCTGGGATACAATGAAAGCTGTCCTAAGAGGTAAGTTCATAGCTCTTAATGCCTACATCAAAAAATGAAACATCAGAAATAAAAAACTTAACAATGCAACTTAAAGCTTTAGAGAAACTAGAGCAATCTGATCCCAAAAGCAGCAGAAGAGAGGAGATTAGCAAAATAAGGGGAGAAATATCCGACATCGAGATTAGGAAAATGATACAGAAAATCAACCAGTCAAAAAGCTGGTTCTTTGAAAAAATCAATAAGATTGATACACCCCTAGCTAAATTAACCAAACACAAGAGAGAGAAAACTCAAATTAACAAAATTAGAAATGAAAAAGGAGTTATCACTACTGATACTCCAGAAATCCAGAGAAATTATAATGTCTTATTTCAAAAACTTATACTCTGTGAAATATGACAACATAAAAGTCATAGACGAATTCCTATAGTAAACACAACTTACCTAAATTGAATCAGGAAGATGTGAATTATTTAAATAGTTCTATAACATATGAGGAAATTGAGGAAGTAATCTCGAATCTTCCCACCAAAAAATGTCCTGGACCAGATGGATTCAGCACAGAGTTCTACCAGACATTTAAGGAGCTCATAATACTAATACTCCTCAAACTGTTCCATCAAATAGCAAAGGAAGGAACATTACCAAATTCCTTCTATGAAGCTAATATCATCTTAATCCCAAAACTTAATAAAGATACACTTAAAAAAGAAAACTATAGGCCAATCTCTCTGATGAACACAGATGCAAAGATTCTCAGCAAAGTCTTAGCAAATCAGATTCAAAAACATATCAAAAAGATCATCCATGGGGATCAAGTAGGCTTTATCCCCAGCACACAAGGTTGGTTCAACATACGCAAATCAGTAAATGTAATTCATCATATAAACCAGTCCTAAAGTCCAAGACCACATGATACTCTCGATAGATGCAGAAAAAGCTTTTGACAAGATCCAACAGCCTTTTATGATCAAAACTCTAGAGACAGTTGAAATGGACGGAACCTTTATCAATATAAATAAAAGCTGTATACAACAAGCCTTCAGCAAGGATTATACTCAATGGGGAAAAACTGGAAGCATTCCTGATTCGATCAGGAACTAGACAAGGCTGTCCACTCTCACCACTTCTATTCAATATTGTACTTTAAGTCTTAGCTGAAGCCATAAGACAAGAAAGGGAGATAAAAGGGATTCAAATCAGCAAGGAAGAAGTCAAGCTATCCCTATTTGCATATGACATGATCTTATACCTGAGTAATCCCAAAACTTCACTAGGAAGCTCCTGAAACTAAGACAGAAGTTCGGCAGGGTGGCAGGGTACAAAATAAATGTACAAAAATCAGAGGCCTTCCTATATGCCCAGAATGAAAGAAGTGAAAAAGCCCTGAGAGAAACAATCCCATTTACTATAGCCCCTAAAAAAATGAAATACCTTGGTATAAACCTAACCAAGGAGTAAGAGACCTTTACAATGAAAACTTTAAAAACCTAAAGAAGGAAATTGCAGAAGACACCAGAAGGTGGAAAGATCTGCCATGTTCCTGGATTGGCAGAATCAACATCATAAAAATGACCATCCTACCAAAGGCAATATACAAATTCAATGCTATACCAATTAAAATCCCAAAGCAATTCTTTAAAGAGTTGACCAAACAATCTCAAAATTCATATGGAGGCACAAAAGACCCAGGATAGCAAAGACAATCTTGAGTTACAAAAACACTGCTGGAAGTATCACCATACCAAGCCTTAGTCTATACTACAAATCCATAGTTATAAAAACAGCCTGATACTGGCTCCAAAATAGACACACAGATCAATGGATAAGGGTTGAAGACCCAGATATAAGCCCACAAAAATACAGCCATTTGGTCTTTGACAAAGGGGCCAAAAAATTCAATGGAAAAAGAACAGTATCTTCAACAAATGGTGCTGGCAAAACCGGATCTCCACATGCAGAAGACTAAAACTGGACCCATACTTGTCACCATGTACAAGAATTAATTCCAAATGGATCAAGGACCTTGAGATAAGGCCAGAGACTATAAAAACCATAGTTGAAAGGGTAGAGAACTCCCTTGAGCTGATTGGGCTAGGCCAACAGTTCATAAACGGACATCCAATAGCACAGTCACTGGAACTAACTCTCAATAGATGGGATCTTGTGAAATTCAAGAGATTCTGTTCAGATAAAGAGATTGTAACACAAGTATAAAGGTAACCCACAGAATGGGAGAAAATCTTCACTAACCACATATCTGATAGAGCTCTACTGTCCAGAGTGCACAAAGAACTTAGAAAACTAAACACCAAGGAAACAAATGGCCCAATTAAAAATGGGCCCTGGAACTTAAAAGAAACTTTACCAGGGATGAAATTAAAATGCCTAACAAATATCTTAAAAAATGCTTCACATCCTTAGCCATAAGGGAAATGCAAATCAAAACTTCCCTGAGATATCATCTCACCCCGGTCAGGATGGCAAAAATCCACAATACAAACAACAACAAATATTGGAGAGGATGTGGAGAGAGGGGAACTCTCCTACATTGCTGGTGGGAATGCAGGCTCATACAGCCACTCTGGCGAGCCATCTGGAGATTCTTAAAGAAATTAAAAATTGAAATGCCATATGACCCTGCTATTCCACTTTTGGGAATAACCCCCATACAGCAAAAACTTACCTCAATAGCACAAGCATGACCATGTTCATAGCAGCACTGTTTACAATAGCAAAGTCATGGAATCAGCCCAAATGTCCAACAGTTGACGAGTGGATAAGGAAAATGTAGTACATCTATACAATGTAGTACTACTCAGCCATCAAAAATGATGAATGAATTAATGGAATTTGCCGGGAAATGGATGTCATTAGAAACAATTATATTGAGTGAAGTATCACAGACACAGAAAATTAAGCACCGTATGTACTCCCTAACAGGTGGCTCCTAGTACCAAACCTACTTATAGACACTCAAGGATAAATCTCTGTAATATCTACAGTAATTTCAAGGATTATGAACAGGAGGGATGGGGTAGGAGGGCCCCACCAGAAAAAGGAGAGAGGGGACCATGTTACAGCAGAGAAAATAGGCCTCCATCAAGGACTGCAAGTAAGTAACGAGGCATCTGGTTAAGTTCACAGACGTTCCTTCCTGATCATTTACAACTGATGGGGTATGATCTCACCAGAAGGGGAGGGCATATAGTCTGGCAGATAAAAAGTAACCATTTTGCAAATGGGTGATTGACCCCTCCCTCACTGCGGTTTCCTACTTTTATTACATCTACCTTTGAATATACTCTTATAACAGCTTTTTGTCTCTGGCCAGGGGGTGACATCCAATACCCATCAGGATGGAGCCAAGGGCATTGCAGGAGCAGCAAAACTGAAAAAAAAAATCAACAAACCATAATCCAGAACATCAGAGACTCTATATCAACCACCTGGAACTAGGCCAGCCTAATCTCTCCCCATCCTGAAGCTCAGGGAAATTTGCAGAAGAGGGGGCATTAAGAGTGTAAGAGCACAAGAATGGGAGGAGAAATGATATGCAAGATATTCCACACAAGTTAGGGCCGAAGTAATCATAATTGGACTTTGTATGCCCTGCGCAATGTCGAACACACTATTGACCCCATAAAGTCTAGCATTTGCTAAAGGCACTAGGATCCTGGGAGGCAAGGGGTTGACAGCCACAGTAGTGTTCCTAAACTTAAGGGGAACACAGGAAAGCATTCTGGGAAAGGCCACTGGGTCCTTGTACCTCATCGGAGAGGAGGACCCAGAGGAGAGTCTGGCATGCACATTAAAGGATGCTCTGGGGATGGGAGGGGAGGCCCTGGGGGATGGGAAGGAAGAGGGAGGGGGGCACAGGGCAGTGGGTTGTTGGAGGGAGGGAGGGGACCGGTGTACCTGTTAAGTTTGTATGAGTGGAAAAAAAAGATTTAAAAAAAGATGCATGGATAGAGAGACCCTCATGAGTCTGGAACTGCCATCTGTTTCCATTCAGGGGATCCTAAAACACACATGATGGTTATGTGACAGCCCAAGGTCAAAAATCAAACGACTTACTTTGGGACAATAGAGATGGGTATATTTGGATTGAAGATGAGTCTTCAGGATCTTAACTCACCTACAAGAAGCTCAGATTGACTCAGCAAAACACTTCAGAGTAAAAGCACTTTCACATAAGCCTGATGATCTCAGTTCATTGGAACTCATAAAAACTCAGATGCAGCAGAATACATCTGCAATCCTAGGGTTTCTTCACCAACATATAAGCTAGAAACAAGAGAATCGTGCAGAAATTTGTAGGCCATCCAGCCTGGAATATACAGCATGGTAGAAACAAGAGAGACCTTGCCTCATCACAAGGTAGAAGCAGAGGACCAACTCTAGAAAAATGTCCTCTGACCTCCACACATGCACTGTGGCACACTCACACATATACATGTATGCTCACAATAGGAAGAAGATGATGTGGGGGCTGCAGAGATGAATCAGGGGTTAAAGTATTTGCCTTGCAAGCAAAAGGACCTGAGTTTGGATCCACAGATCCCACATAAAAATACCAAGTGGTAATGGCAGTGGCCTACACATCCAGCCCTGGAGGGGAATAAAGAGATAGAGCAATCCAAGATGATTTCTGATGTCACCTTTGGGCTTACACAAGCACACATAGTGCCTTCTGATACACACATCCACATACCTATGCATAACACACACAAACATACCCACAAAGACAGCTAACCACATAACCAGAGATGGAAGGTGGGGAAAGTTGGGGCTGAAATCCAAGTGGATAGGACAGCCTGACAGATGTGAATCAGAGTCTTGCAAGCAAAGGGGCTGAAACAGTTTCCCACTGGGGACCAGGAATCAAGAACCTGTGGAAGCACAGATGCCAGGTCCTGAGTTTGGGAGAAGGCAAGGCCATAAGCTAGGACCCAGATATATATAGGAGCTTGGAAAACACCTTGGCATTAAGTCTGGATTAAGACCAAGTCTTTAAATTCTGTGTGTGTGTGTGTGTGTGTGTGTGTGTGTGTGTGTGTGCGTGCATGCATGTGAAAGGGCACTTGAATGCGTCAGCCTGTGGTATCCCCAGGTTGACAGTTGACATTAGGAATCAACCTGTCCTGCTCTACCTCCTTACTACTTTGGCCTGGGTTTTCTCAGTTTCTACCTTCCATGGCTGGAATTACTGGCTGACACCGTATATGCCCAGAATTTTTACATGGGATCCTGGGATCTGAACTCAGGTCCTTTTGCTTGCAAAGTGAGAGACATCTCCCCAGCCCAAGTTTATAAATTCTATGAGCTACAGGATCATTTATCCAACCTCTTTAGCTTCAGTAATTCCTGTAGTGCTCATAGAATTAGTAACCACCACAAAAATGACTTTTTCTCTTTTTTCCAACTTAGCTTAAAGCAATTTTAAGTCATTATTATACTATTTCTTGGCCTTGTGCACTGGACATGATTAGTATTCTGATCAAGACTCCCAACAGCACAAATTTTCTGGTCTTCAACATTCAATTTTTAAATCTGATTTCACAACAGTGACTCTTTTGACATGATTTCGGGAACAGAGGCTGCATTTGCATCCCATTCCCGGCAGGTCCCAAGGGCTTAGCTGGCTGCCCCCTCACTCTGACTGCACATGTGATTTGGTGGTGATGGACATGTGGAAGACTCAATCAGACCAAGCAAGGTGCCTAGGCTGGGGTAGAGCAGAAACAGGTTTGTAACTGCCTTGCTTGGCTTCCTATGTTACTGGAGCTGAATAGCTAGCTCTTCATGAGATCTTTCACCAGTTAAATAGGAGCCAAATATGAAGAACTCCTCAGGTGATCTCACTATTAAATCACTGGGAAAACAGAACATGGGACGTGCACACCCTGCAGAGACCGGTGGTCTCCTGTCACAACACCACTATGCTTCTACCTTGCAGAAGGTACTCTGCAACCTAGTCTAAAACAATTTTTTCTTTTAGCTCACTCGAGTCTTGAAATAATGAGACCAACAAGTAGTAACCCTGCTCTGTAAATAGCGTCTTCTCTTGTAAAACCCCCTCCTTTAAGCAGGAGGGCCCTTACACACTCTCCTTGAGAACTAGAAAAAGAGTGAATCCACATTAAAGGGGACAGGGGAGAGGGAGGGAAACTGGCTGCAAGAGAGAATGGATTGGGCGGGATGGGACCAGGCAGTGGGTAAAAAAAACAAACATAATTGTTAACACACACACACACACACACACACACACACACACAGAGAGAGAGAGAGAGAGAGAGAGAGAGAGAGAGAGAGAGAGCTTAAGGTCTCTATGGTTTGGATGCATTTCTCAGAGCTTTTTTTGTTATTTCCAGACTGGAAAGCTCTGAATGGTTGTTTGGTTTTTGTTTTGGCTTCAATCCCAAGCAACTCGAATAGTATCACTGTATATTCAGCCAACTACTTGTTCTGTCTTTATCTGGTATTGTTGTACATTCCTTGAGTGAAATAATCAAAATGACATTCCCTTTATCCTTCATGTTTCATCATCAGGTTGGGTTTTGCAGCAGTGAATCATGACTGCAGTGATGGCAGTACGCAGACAAAGCACGCTGACATCACAGGGATGATAACGATGTGCAATGGTCACTGAAGGCATACTGATGTGATGACATACAAAAGATGCTGATTTCACACTAATGATGATATACAATGGTCACTGATGGTCACTGAGATCACACTGATGATGACAATGAGTAGGGACTGACCCTCCCCCCACCGCGGTCTCCTACTCTTACTCCATCTACCTTTGAATCTACTATTATAAGACGACTCTATTTTAACAGCATTTTATCTCTGGCCAGGGATTGATATCCAAAATCCATCAGGATGGAGCCAAGGGTGGTTCAGGAGCAGCAATACTGAAAAAAAATCAACAAACCATAATTCGGAAAATCAGAGACTCTACATCCACCACCTGGAACCAGGCCAGCCTAATCTCTCCCCATCCTGAAGCTCAGGGAAATTTGCGGAAGGGGGGAGGGATAACAAGACTCTAGTTTATCAGCTTTTTATCTCTGGCCAGGGGGTGACATCCAATACCCATCAGGATGGGGCCAAGGGCATTGCAGGAGCAGCAAAACTGAAAAAAAAAAAAAATCAACAAACCATAATCCAGAACATCAGAGACTCTATATCAACCACCTGGAATTAGGCCAGCCTAATCTCTCCCCATCCTGAAGCTCAGGGAAATTTGCGGAAGAGGAGGCAGTAAGATTGTAAGAGCACAAGGATGGGAGAAGCAATGATATGCAAGATACTCCACACAAGTTAGGGCCGAAGCAATCATAATTGGACATTGCATGCTCTGCGCAATGTCCCACACACTATTGACCCCATAAAGTCTAGCATCTGCTAAAGGCACCAAGATCCTTGGAGGCAAGGAATTGACAGCCATAGTAGTGCTCCTATGCTTAAGGGGAACACAGGAAAGGGTTCAGGGAAAAGCCACTGGGTCCTTGTACGTCGTCAGAGAGGAGGGCACAGAGGAGAGTCTGGCGTGCACATTAAAGGATTCTCCGGGGATTGGGGGGGGAGGCACTAGGGGATGGGGTGGGAAGGGTAAGAGGAGGGGGAGCAGGGGGGTAGGGGCGAGGAAGAGGAAGGAAGGGACCGGTGTACCTATTAAGTTTGTATGAGCGGAAATAATAATAAAAAATGTTATTATAAAAAAGATTATAAAAGCCTAAAAATGGGGAGGAGCAATGATTTGCAAGATACTCCACACAAGTTAAGGCCGAAGTAATCATAATAGGACTTTGCATGACCTGCGCAATTACCAACATATCATTGAACCCCCAAAATCTAGCATGGATCACAATCACTACGATCCTTAGAGGGAAGGGATTAATAGCCACAATAGTGTTCCTGTACTAAAGGGGAACACAAAAAAAGAGCTCTAGGCAATGCCACTGAGTCCTTACACCTCATCAGAGAGGAGGACCCAGAGGGAAGTTTGACATGCACACTAAAGGATGCTTCAGGAATTGGGGGTGGGAGTACTGGGAGAAAGGGAGGGAGGGGGGAAGGAAAGGGAAAAGGGGGAAAGGAGCAAGGGGATCCAGGGAGGGGTGGAGGGAGGGAAGAGAATGGAACCAGGCCAGCCTAATCTCTCCCCATCCTTTGTATGAGTGGAAGAAATAAATAAGGAAAAGGATGCTGACATCATATTGATAATGATGATAAGCAATGGACGTTGAAATCATGCTTCTGCTGATACACAAAGTGTGCTGATGTCACACCGATGATGACCATGATGACATGGAGAAGTCACTGAGGTCATACTGATGATGATGGAGATGATGAATAAAGGATGCTGTTCATACTGATCGTACTGATATGCAGTGGTCACTGAGTTCATCCTGATGATGATACATAAAGGACACTGACATCACTCTGCTGATAAACAGCTCTATTTTGTCTTATTTACACGTGAGATTGAGTTCATTTGACTCATGCATGTTAAGAGTGAGGCTGTGCCTTCCTTTGTTCCTCACCCTATCAAAGTCCTTGCCGGGGTTTCATTTAAGAAACCCCACCAGATTTTACCAAGCAGTACACTTACCAGGGCTTCAACATGTGCTTTCTTCTGATTGCACTTCCAGTCTCCTTCATAGCAATGCTATCTTTTTTCCCCAGCACAGATAAGTAAGCAAGGAAGAAACAGTCAACTTTCGGACAGATTACAAATGAATTTTTATCTTCAAGGCGTGAGGTTGAAAACTTGTGACTATCCAAAAAGCACAATATGGCAAGGAACAATGAGCCCATGCAGAGTTTTGATAGACTTCAGAGATCTGAGCCTACACACTGAAAGCCAGGGAAGAAAACGAGTGAGCATATTAAATCTCTCACCTTGGAAAAATCCCATCAACAAGGACCATGATATAAATTAAGATCTACAGACTCTGAGTACCAAAACACAGTCAAATGTTGTTTAAATATATAACTGTGTATGTCATTCACACATAGGGAATATGTACTTTTTTCTCTTTCCAAAGACAACCTGAATTTCAGGGAACATTTGACATAAGCTAAAATCATGGCTTCTTGTGAGAATGTTGCAGTTACTTCACATCATTGGCAATAGATTCATGATCAAATGGCTTAAAGGAACAATTTTAGCTTATGATTGTCTGGGTATAGTTTCTTGCCCAAATTGGCAGGAAAGCTCAGACCAAAACCAAGGGCTGAGGAACTTGTCACATCCAAACCACAGGAGTACTGAGAAGGACAGTCCTTACTTGTCAGACTAGCATGTCTGGCCAAGTATATAGAAGAGTGTCAACTTTTTTAAAGAGTCCCCTCCATTTTATCTATCTGGCCATAGGATGGTCTACCTACAATAGGCTGGGTCTTCCCTATCATTTAGAAAGTTTGTTTGTTTGGGGCCTAACTCAGCTATTAATTATCTCTACAAGTGTGTTCAGTTCAAACCATCAATAATCAAGTTGATACCTATATCTATGACAAATGGAAAAAGCACAAGTTCCAGAAAAGATTCAAGGGTTGGAGAGATGGCTCAGGGGTTAAGGCTCTGTCTCAAAACAGAAGGGCCTAAGTTTGGATCCCAGGTCCCATGTAAAAATGCCAGGTGGTAATAGCAGGCTTCATTTCCAGCCCTGGGTGGGCGGATCCTGGAAAATCCCATAGCAAAGCAAGAAAGAGGTAGAAGCTATCCAGAACGATTCCCAAGACATACAGTTCTCTCTCTCTCTCTCTCTCTCTCTCTCTCTCTCTCTCTCTCTCTCTCACACACACACACACACACACACACACACACACAAAATAAATAAATAAAATACTAAAAAGTAAAAGCAGAAAATACTTAAATCCCTTCTCTATTATCTACTATGTGTCCAAACCTCAAATTTTCTCACCAGCAATAGAAGTAGCTATTTTAAAGAAGTCAAACACATGCAAAGTGCACATTTAGAGTTCACATATTAAGCACTAAAAGATTTATCTTCTCTTGATAAATCCCTTATTATATTGTTTCAAACATTGGAAATAATGGCTCATATATACAGGAGACAACTTTATCACAGAAGAAGCAGATTCACAGAACATTCAATGATATTGAGACTATAGACAAAATGCCTCTCTGTAACCTCATTCAGGTTATCCAACAGAAAGGTAAGAACACTGCACTCTGAAAAAGTGATAAATGGGACAGATAAACAGTAAAGTAGGAAAGGAAGGTAGGATGAACTGGAGAAGGGTTCCCAACAAAGTGGCTTCTGTAGATTGAAAAAGAATGAATGAGCTAAATGTCCTCTGAGAAAGATGGAATTTCGGCAACAGTGGTATATATAAGTCAGGGAGGCCTGTGAGCAGCAGCCATGCAAGCAAGAGGTCAGGAGCAGAAGGGGACAGAGACTTGTCACTGGCCCAGCTCATGTAGGGCTTTGCAGGTCACCAAGAGGTCGTTATCGTTGCCATTCATTTGAATAGGAAGGGAAGTCACTGGAGTGTCTTAGACAGGGTGACATCACATGACTGACACTTTATAAAATTGTTTGGACTACTATTTTCCAAAAGGAAGATGGGGCCCAGGGGACCGATTAGAAGCTATTAAAATAGAACCCAAGGATGTCTTGAACCTCTAGAGAGATCACAGGGCAGGGGGCGGGAAGTGGACATGTTTGAAAACATATTTGGAAGTTGAGCCAGGGTGATTTGCCAATGGGTTACATGTGGAATGTGAGAGAAAGAGAGGGGATGTTGACTAGGTGGTAGAAAAGTAGGCTGTCATGAATAGAGTTGGAGACAGAAGGAACAGCACTGGGAGGAAGGCTTGGGGGTTGCTGTGTGCCAAGGATACCCGTGCAGAGCCTGAGTGACTTGCATATCTTTGTGCTTGGAGTTCAAAGCCACTGTAAAGGCAAGATGTTGGTGACTGGTAGACACATAAACACACAGAGATACACGTACATAGACACATGGAGGGATCTGTGTATGTACAAGAGAACATCTACAAGACACAAAAGTTGGGATGCAAAACATTATGCTTTAAGTCTGGATACAAAATATCCCAATTTGGAATGACCAAAGCTTAAAAGTATATCTCTATCTATCTATCTATCTATCTATCTATCTATCTATCTATCTATCTATCTATCTATCTATCTAAATATCTATCTATCTATCTATCTATCTATCTATCTATCTATCTGTCTGTCTGTCTGTCTGTCTGTCTGTCCGTCCGTCCGTCCGTCCGTCCGTCCGTCCGTCCATCCATCCATTCATCTATTGTCTATCAATGCATATATATGTATTCGTGTGTATAAATAATCAGAGGCATATGCAGAAAAAATGGTAAGAACTGAGAATAGTGAGGATTTTTTGTCATAACATTCAAAATTTATGTAAGAATGTGTATTAATTTATAATTTTTTTACAAAGGTCAGTTAAAGCAAACTACCAGAGCCCTTCGCTTCCAGCACAAGTCTCCTTCTCTCCTTTGAACTGCAGTTCAGACTCTAGCCAAGCATCAATTTACCCCTCTTCTATTTCATCTTCAGCTTTCCGAGGGTTTGCTGCCACACAGACTTCATCCTGAACAGGAGAGCTCACATTTTACTTCCCAGAATCAATTCCACGAAACAAGAAGAACCAGTGACCTAAACCAAAGTCAGTACTTACTTCAGAGTCTGCAGAGAGAATTTAAATTCTTTAGGCAGTTGCCAATTTAATTCTCAAGTTTTATTATATTTTTAGGTCATGACATTTTGAACAATAGGTCCTTTAAAATTAAACATTCCTTTGCCTGTCTAATTCCTGACCCTAATGTGGACTGAATTGCAGACTCCTGGAGCTGAAGCAGTATAGAAAAGCTATTATAAATTAACTTAAAAATCAGTTTTACAAGTGTGGTTATGCCACAGGCATTAGGAAAAAACAATCTCTTCTGGATGCAGAGGTAACTCTCCACCTTCCTGGGTGTCTTCGTAGAATTCTTTCAGGAGTTTTCCATTGAGACATTACAACTCAAAGGAACTCTATCCAATCTTTTTCATGCTGTCTCCTGTTCCCATTTAAACACATTTTCTCCAAATCACTTGTGTTAAGTAATGGAATTAAGCAACCGTCTGTCAACCCAAGTCTTTTATTTTTCTCCTAGTTTGTCCTCAGGTGGAAACACCATGTAAGCAAAGCAAATCACTGTAGACAATTTTTCTGCCGTCCCAAACAGCTGGACTGGAGGGGAGCTGTCATTTCCTCTTTAGCAGGTCCTGCCGGAGAGAGTTGCTGCTCTGCTTCCTGCCCAGCCCAGCCCACTGTGCTCCATCTCTTTCCTACCTCCACCACATGCCAGGCCAGTAGCTATCACCCTTCTAGCCTTCTGTAGCATTCCCGGGGTTACTG
Source organism: Typhlomys cinereus (assembly GCA_023101885.1). Lineage (NCBI taxonomy): Eukaryota > Metazoa > Chordata > Mammalia > Rodentia > Platacanthomyidae > Typhlomys > Typhlomys cinereus. The sequence goes on from JALPQD010000247.1 coordinate 2,678,933, forward strand.
AACCCACACCCCAAATCTAAGGTACGGCTGCAGGTAGAAGTGGCACTACTTTTAGTGATAGTCTTGATCTACTTCCTCCTCCACAAAGCACAGAGGGAGACTGAAGAATATCTGAAAGCTGTTCTAGTTGGAGGCGCATAGTGCCTCCCCCGCCCCATGGTTAAACTATAAAGGAAATGAAACCCCTACCACATACCCAAACCTAAACCTAGAATCCAGTGACCCACGGTTTGAGCTACACAAATTCTCCCTCTTTTCTCTCTCCCTCCCCCCCTTCAATCTTTCTGCCTCTGCCTCCAGGGATCTCTTCTGATGTACAGATAATACAGAACAATAACTGGAGGCTGGGGAGATGGCTTAGTTGCAAAGTACTTGCTGCACAAGCACAAGGACCTAAGTTCCAATTCTGAGCACCTATATAAAAGTCAGGTGCTGTGCAAATATCTCTAACTCCCAAGTTTGGCAAGGCAGAGGCAAGTGGATTTTGGGGTTCACTGGCCAACTAGTTTAGCTGAAGCAGTGAGTTTCAGCTTCAATGAAAGACCCCTTCACAAAAATAGGATAATGAAGAAAATGAGGGAGACAATGTTAACTTCTGCCTCCACAAGTGTGCACACATATATAGTGCACACACACACAATACACATGTCAACATGTACATCCACACACATATATACATGTACATGGATAAGATATAGGTAGTGGATATTTTCCATGAATATAATCTGTTGTGATAAAACATAAAGTACTGGTGCAGGTATAGGAGGTGGGGACTCAATTGTGGGCAGTAAGCATTTTTCTACATTTATGTCTTATTGTTTTTAACTATATCATTTATTTATATATATACATAGTGTGTGTGTAAGCACCCTCGTGTGTGTGTGTATATGTGTGTGTGTGTGTGTGTGTGTGTGTGTGTGTGTGTGTTAGAGGCTACGTGTCCCTGTAGAAGCTCAAGGATGTCTTTGGGAATCATCCTGGATTACTTCTACCTCCATTTTTCTTCACTCTTGGATTTGTCAGGCTCCATCAGGATTAGAAGTGAAGAACACCACATTTCTATCTAGCGTTTTTACAATGGGACCTGGGATCTGAACTCAGAACCTTCTTCTTTTGAGGCAGAGTCTTAAACCCTGAGCCATCTCTCCATCCCTCACATTTATGTTTTATACAAGAATATGCATCTATGTTTATTGCAGTTTAGTCACAATAGCAAGAAAATGGAATCAGTCAACATGCCCATCAACAGAGGAATGGGTAATGAAAATGTGGTACATATACACAATGCAGTACTATTCAGTCATTGGGAAGGATGAGATTAAGGAATTTACTGGTAAATTGATGGAACTAGAAATAATACTATTAAGTGAGGTATCTCAGTCATAGAAAGAAGAACACTACACCACATGTTCTTTATTAAATACAGACACTAGGATTATACTCCTGACCGAATTATTTGGCCTGGAATTTCTGCAACAATCAAAAAACTTAAAGGGACCAAAGAGCAGAAGGAAGGGGAGTGAAGGGAAGGGTAAAGACTTGGAAGGAGGAGATACAGGCAGCCAAGTGGGAGAGGGAATAGTGGAGAAAGACTACTTCAAGGAAATAAGAGGTTGGGGTGTCAGAGGGACTGAGTTAATAATAGAATGAGAATATGGAATGAAACCAGATAGGAACTTCCTATAAGATAAATAGTTAAAAAACTTAGCTTAAAAATATACAAGAATAATGGACAGTCCCTGGACAAAGGGGCATAGAGAGAGGAAGACAGAACAAAACAAATAATATCTTGGGTTGTTCCAACTAGAATCCAGAGACAATTAAGCAATACTAAGAAGTAGCAGGCATATGATACTTCCTGATATGTTGGTGGAGAGGGGAAGTCTCAAAGATCTTCATAACAATATATGCTTTTGCCATTGCTCTTAGCTACTCTCCAGAAATGGACAAGACCCTATTATTGAAGATGCACATAGAAATGGACAAAAATCATCAGCTAGAACTGATCTGGAAGCTTCCTTCTTGCTGGAGAGCTTACAAAGTACCAATGGAAGCTATGGGGGAGACAATCAATCAAAAGTCTCAACATTCTGTGAGGTCTGAAAATTATAACAACAATCACCATGGCAAGAGGTGACCATTTGTGTAATAGTGGCATGAATATGAGGCAACCAATAGCTTTCTGATCAGATTTAAGGCCCACTTGTTAGCAGTGTACATGTTCCTGTAAATTGGAATAAGAACCTATGATAGGGGAGGACATGGATTCCAAGGGAAAAGCAGGCTACAAAAGCTTGGCTGTGAAGACACCCCATCAAATTGCCTTTTAAACCCCTACTATTATACCCATAGATTGAAGAAGCATTCAGCATTCAACCTGAAGACATCATCTGCAATACAAGGTGTTTATTATAGAAAAACATAGCTGACCAAATTGTAGAAAATAAATAGCTGTAGAAAATAAACTGCTTGGCCCTAAAGGCCATCTAGGTTACATCCACCCCCACCCCAAGGCTCAGGGAACATTGTGGAAGAGGGAGCAGTAAGATTATAAGAGCTTGAAGTGGGACAATGATGGGTCAGACACTATCTCCTGTACGTGATGAGAACTGCATGGGAGCTGTCCTGTCAACAACTCACCAGGAAAAAGGAAAAACCTCAAGAAGCTCCACATCTTCCTAAGAGACTCATGAGAAGTGATAGAGAAGAAAAGGAAGGTGCTGTCCTCTCTGTGATATCCTCTGATCTATGACACTTGCTGAAGCAAGAATAATGTCAAGCATATGACATCAAAGATAAATTAGATGAAGCACAGTGGACCATACAAGTAAAAGGGCTTCAAAATATGAGGGAGTGCAACAGAAGAGATGAAGTCCTGTCAGGGGAAAAGAAGGAGAGATGGGAATGGGGACTAAGGGAAGAGAAAAAAGAAAAATAAAATTATTTTTTTCTTTTTTTAATGTTTTTATTTATTTATTTATTTCTTCTACTCATACAAAGTTGATAAGTACCCCATTCCCTTCCTTCCCTCCACTCCTCCCTGGATCCCCTTGCTCCCTTCCCCCTTTTCCCTTTCTTTCCCCCCCTCCCTCCTTTTCTACCAGTGCTCCCTCCCCCCCAATTCCTGGAGCATCTTTTAGTGTGCATGTCAAACTTCCCTGTGGGTCCTCCTTTCTGGTGAAGTGTTAGGACTCAGTGGCATTGCAGAGAAAAAAAGAGAAGAGAAGTCACAGACTGGGGCAAATGTGTGTAAGAGATGTGTCTCATACACCACCTGCTGGGAGATATTGATTATGGGAAAAGCTGTACATATGTTGAGGCATATACAAGCATATACAAGCATTATATCTTCCACTCAGTTTGGCAGTGAGCCTAAAGCTGCAACAAAAATAGCTAAAGTTTAGATAATATCAACACCCAACATTCAGTCCTCACACAGGCACTGGCCTCAGGAATGCAATCATCAGCTTCATTTGTTAAAGTTTTATTAAATATCAGACCATACTGAAAAAAGCAAACACACTTACTTGTAGTTACTTAAAATAAGGGTGTCAGCAGACCCTTATTTCAAACAGTTTAAGAAAACTACCAGAGTCCTTGATTTCCCGCACCAACCTCTGTCCTATGCTCTGAACGTCAATGAACAAAAGAGTATTCTCCATGTGGCATCATCGTGGACAAATGAGACCCCTCCTGGCCTGAAAGCCCACAGCTATGGAAAGCTATCCCTCAGCCCAGGAAGGCTTCGGATCTGCCAGGAAGAATGGGGACTGAGCAAGGCGAAAAACTCAGGCAAGAGGGAGGGTCTGGCTGTGTGGGAAAGGAAAGCGGAGACAGGCTGTGGGCACAGGATGAGAAGGGCACAAGTATGGGCTGAATGGGAATATGGCTTAGAGTCTTTCATTTCAAGAGACTCTCCAGCCTATTTCCTTGCTAAGATTTTCCATCACTATAAAGAACCTAGAACTAGCAACTCAGATCTCCCTCACAGCCTTCACACAGGACTGAAGAGAAGCAATATATTGGAGCTAGGAAGCAACGCTGATTCATATCAAATGAGACTGAGGAGATAGCTCCAGAAGAGTACACATAATTTAGTCTTTTTTTTTTTTTTTTTTATTCAATTGTGTGTATGTGCGCGCGCGTGTCTATGTGTGTGTGTATGTGTGTGTAGAACCACGGACGAATTCGCGAACCACCATGGACGCCTCCACCTCCTTCTGCCCCGGGATTCACAGGCTCCGCCCTACCAGGACCAGAAGCGCAGGCCGCCCCCGCTTCCGTCTGGCGTCTATACGTGGGATCTGGGATCCGAACTCGGGACCTTCCGCCTGCAAGGCGGAGGCTTAACCCCTGAGCCACCTCTCCAGCCCATAATTTAGTCTTAATACATAATTTCCAGCATGTCCCCTCCTCCTTTTTTTTCCTTTATGATTGGGATGAAATTCCAAGCCTTGGACATGCCAAGCAGGTGCTCCACTTCTGAACCACATGCCCACACCCTCACTTCTCTCTTTTTCATATTTTTCTTTCCTTTGCTTTGATTGTCTCATTTGGTTGGACAATTGACATTTTTGATATTGGACCAGTTTCATAAGATCAGAAAAATTACCTGCTCAAAGTTAGGAAGTAATTAAAAGTGTAATAGTAAATATTCAGAAGTATTAAAGGATGGCCTTACCCCTATCAGCTCTTTAGGGGCTGCATCACAGGAAAGATTGTAGATGAATAAAGAAGGCAAAAAAAATCAGCCCCATGATTTTGACTTGCAAAAAATGATGTTGAAACTTAAAGCAGACTTAAGATAAGATAGCTAGGACTGTCTTATCTAAGACAAAAACAAACAAATAAGCAAAAACAAAAGCCCAGAAAAGCAGAGACTACTTAGATAACAGAGAGCAAGTAATGTGTTTGCATTCATGCTTCACACATATGCCCGTGCTGATCAATGTTGTGGCTCAAAAAAAAAAAAAAAACGAGATTCTAAGAAGCAGAATAGGAAAAGGCAGTTGAATTCCCTGGAAAGATAGTGTTCACCATAGTTCTCCACATCTCTGATCCAATTCTTGTCCTGGGTTGGGGAGAGGCAATACTGAAAACCAAGATAAGGAGAGAAGTGCACAGAGATAAGGACTTTGTTTTGTTAACAAAATTTAAGCCAGTTTGAGGCAAGCTTCATGAAGATGTCCTCTGAATAGAACAAAAATGGTTGTGGGCAGGCACACACAGGGAAGACTTGAGGCTCCAACCTCACTTTGCAGATGTCAGAAAACCATAGAAGGATATCCTTACATGTTCTGTGTCCCTGAACAGGACCCCTGAACTGGAAACCCCTGAAGAATCTGATGGAGAGAGGACTCCATATGACCTTAATAAATTTGGTGCATAGGGGTCATGGTAGAATCCAAGGTAGTTCTCATTGGGTCTGGTGGGTATAGACATGGGTTAGCAATTACCTGAAGATGGAAAGAATTCCATATAGGTGATTGGCTTACTTTCTTTTCCGATCATTATGATAAAAGCAATTTAAGGAAAAAGGATTTATTCTGCTCACTGTCCCAGGTTACAATCCATAAGGACTGGAAAGTCACATCTGCAGGAGTATGAGGCAGCTGGTTATTTAGCATTCACAATTAGCAGCAGCGAGGAATGAAGGCATGCATAACTTCCTAGTGGTCAGCAGTCTTCTATTTTTATACATTTCTAGATCTCCTGTCCATGGTTTTGATGAGTCTTCCCGCATGAATTACAGTAATCAAGATAATCTCCACAGGCATGCCCCAAATATCTTAAATCCCAGGTGAACTCTAGACTGTGTCAAACTGACAACTGAAAGTAACCACCACTAACGTTCACTTCCAAAGAATAACAAGGTAAACCAGGAAATGCCTCCTATCAATATCACTGTTCACAAACCCCTACCACACACCTGATTCCTTCGGTTTAAAGACAAATCTGTATGAACAGTCACATCATGCTGTTTTGCATCATGAAATCAAGTGGAAGTACAAAAAGGAGGTAATATTGAAAAAAGTGGATAAGCAACATGAACAATATTGCCACATCATGAACACAATTCTATTTAGAGTCTATGAAATGTCATTTTTGTAGAAAAACCAGCATGGTACTAACCCAATCCAGGGCAGCAAAAATTAAAACTGTCTGTAGATGCCAAGCCCACTGCTTCTGATAGGGACCCTGACAGGTTAGCAAAGCTGCCGTCATGCTCAGTTCTTCCAAGGTGACGTCTCTGAGATAATCTCCAGATGGCTTTGGGGACTGAGTGAAGATTTCATATCCTTCCTTCACTACTTCAGTTAAGTTATCAACTTCACCTCTGAACTCTTCCTGACACCCGTCTCTTTCTTCATGCTAATTGCCACAAGCTCAGTCCAGCCCTCATCACCTGTGACAGCCATCTTGATAACCACATGGAAAGAATCATAGAATCCAAGGAAAAGGTCAGCCTTCCCTTGATCAAATTTGATCAGGTCAAACATAATTAATGCAAATGTTTCATTTCACATGATGATTCAAGAGAACTGTAAAAAGTCCACTCTGCCCATAATCTGCTACTATCCTCTAAAGAACCACTGATCAAATCCATCTTACACAGTGGCACATTATGTCTCAGTCTTCTACTAGGAGATGGCTGAACATTCTAATAAATCACACAGTTCTGTCTTGCTGTTAGCAGTTATCTTTACCTCATGCTTCCATGAAACTTATGTTATAACTCATAGCCTAGAAACGAGACTGTTAAAAAAGAAGGCCAGTTAGAATCCCATGAAATGAGCTAAGGACAGTTGAAGAGACAAGTGGGGTTTCCAAGGGGATGTCTCTAAGACAATCTCCAGATGACCTTAGCGACTGAGTGAAAATTTCCCAATTTGGGAGCATATAACCTACTAAACTGTCCACTCAAGATTCAATGGAATGCAGGAGTTTATGTGGATGTGAAAGGTAGGCTGTTTGGAAATATCACTAGTATTATTTTTAATGTTTCCTTTTTGCCTTATTATGATGATCTTTTTGCTTTTCAGCACTACACTCACCATTAACTTAGTACTCCTAAGTTTTTGCAAATGTCTTGAAATATTTTTAAATGGCAATCTTGTTCTCACTGACATTTCAGAATTCAGGAACAACACCTTTTCTGAGTTTCTTTATGTTAAATGGCAATAGACTTACTTGCATAGGTTCGACAAGAATTTTTTTTAATTTTTACCAGTGAATATACACAAATAGATAGTGTAGTCCAGGCCATACCCTGAATGTCACACCTGACAGAGGTTCATGTCACCAGGTAAGAAGACCTCTATGAAAAACAAGGCTTTTTTCATTGGAGAGCTAATTGTAGCTGTGTTACTTAACAATCTCCAGATGTTACGCCTGGTGAGGAAACCTTAGTGATCTGGAAAACTGGAGGGGAGATGCACTCATATCAGCTACGGACACTAAAGGCAAATCAGTAAAGATGATCTCTAGGTTTAATTCCCTCCCCTCCAAACAGAAAAGCAAAGAATAGCAATGAAAATATATGTACATCGAAGAAAGAGACAACCAAACCACCATACCCTGTAACAGTCTTCAGTGCAATCTCCTAACCCATAAAAGAAATGCCCTAACCTTCCCAATGTGGTGCTCACGCACAAGGCTGCCACTGCTATCCAGCATGCATCTTTGCTTCCTTATGTGCATCTACTTCTTCAATAAGCTTTTGCTAGCTGGCCTTTTGCGACCATCTTATAACTTTCTTTATTGATGAACTTGGATCAAAAAAAGTCTGACCTTCCCAGCTGACCCAATCTTTCTACAATGCTAACTTCTCATAAACTTAGATTTTCTGACTAAATTACAATATGTATAGGTTTAGTCACATGCATATGTGTGTGTGTGTGCATGCATGTGCATGTGCTTTCTTACTTCAATTATATAAATAGATTGATACCAAATCCAATGAGATCAGCTCTTTGGAAATCAGTACGTTATCTTTATTGATTACTTGTCATTCCAGTGATTCATGACTTATATTTCTCTACCACCCCCGGAACTAAACTTCCCAAGGAGAATGCAAACAATGTTTTTCAAGCAGTAATGCCCAAACTCAGACTTGAAGTCTTCATTTCTCTGTCTGGGAAAAAGGCAATGTGACTTATAAAACTAGACAATCTTTCACCCCGTTCATTTGCTCCATCATGAGTAGCTGCTGACTTTAGAAGTTGTGAATTTTACACACCAGCACACAAGCACGCATGCGTACATACGGCTTTTTCCAGGGAATATCTTATCACACAGCTAAGGAAATCCAGTACACCAGAAGGCAAATTCAAACTTCTATTTTGGATCTAAGTGAGAAATGCTCAGAAAGGGGCTGAGGCCAGTAGGCATCCTCAGATAGCACCCCGAAAACCCCCAGATTTCCTGGCTCTTTCATACCTAGAGGAGCAAGAACAGCCCCCAGGGAGGTAGTTTCTTTCATCTGTCCCTTGGCTCTGTACTATGCTCCAACCAGAATACGTTAAGGAAGAAATGCTTACAGGAGATAGCTTTTCTCTGCAGTGACTTCTCCGTGGTTTCTGGGTGGTTTATTTGGCCTTGAGAAGTTCAGAGAATTCAACAGCTTAGAGTTTGAGAAAGACTGATAGAAACTCTGGGCAGCCAGGTCTTAGATGCTGAAGACCTGCCCCTCCCAGGCCATCTATAGTCAATTTGCCTTCTAAAAGAGTCTGGTGCATACTTTGGTCTAACAGATTTATGTTCAAAGCTTCTCTGTTCTTCTTTTTCTCTTTAATGGTAGCTGAATGTGATTAGTTTGGAGCTCCACAGAAAGCTGTGGAACTTCTTTTCTGAGACAGTCCATCTCTTCTGCATGGACTGAAACAGTCTGGTTGCAGGTGAGGTTCCTAGCAGCTGAGACATGTTTGACTGTGCCAGTCTGTTCTGATCAGCTGAACTCAGATCCAAGAGTCTACTCAAATCACCACTCACCATTCTTTTCTGCCTTGGGTTTCGGTGGCTCGGGCTCCGGCAGACATGGACAGGGCCCATCACAGAGAGAGCTGAGACTTTTGCCTGTAGAACAAGCATGGAACTCCAACTTGCACTGTAAGAGAGAGGCAGGACAAGAGGTCAGAACACAGCCAGGGCAGACCTCCTGCTCAGCTTCCTGAATAGCGGCTGGTGTCCTTGCTTGGCAGGAACAAAGACAGGAAAAGAAGTCTGCTGTGGGAATACCTCAAGGGGAGATGCCACACACAGTTATTTTTCTGCCCCAGATAGGAATTCCACAGCATATTAAAGTAACAATCATGTCATGCTCTGACTTGACAAACCGACAAAATTATGGGGCTTGCTTACAGGAGTAAGGTGAGGGTTGCTTACAGGAGCAGGGGGGACCCAGCACAACTAATGGCTACCCTATGGTTATCCAGATGGAACCCTAATTACCCTTCATCAGCCTGTATATACCTTGGGGCCTTTCCTAAACCTCAAGATCCCCAGGGCATGTGAAATGAAGGCAGAATCACTTGCAGAGAGACCAAAGTCACAAGTGAAGGTTCAGTGACCCTCTCCACACCCATCTCTGAAGGAGAATCAATGGATAACAGGTACATTCTTGGCCATCTCACACAAAGATGTTGGTTGTCTGTTTGCAGGAAAGTGCCACACAACAAAATCCACCTGAGTCAGAGGTCCAGATTGAAGACCACTAACTCAGAACTGGATGCTTTTCCAAATGTGCATGATAACATCCAAAACACAGCGAATGCATTGGAAGGCTTGTTGGAAACAACAGTAGGCTCAACTGTCATTATAAGAATATTAATATGAAATTTAACACCAGTGGAGTTCCATGCGGTCCATTAAGCCCTCCCACTTCAGCTCGGAAGACTTTGTCCCAATAATTCCTCCCATCTAAAAGTTGGGCTGGGAGAACTTCTTGGTAACCTGCTCACATACTCATCATGGATAGGAAGTTTCTCACAACTGTGGCAGATGCCTGGTATCAGAAACTTAAAAGAAGGGAAGATTTATTTGATTCGGGGTCTTCAACCCATCATGGTGGGGAGGCTTGGTAGAACATCTTATATCACTGTGGACAGGAAGCAGAGGGAGAAAGAGGAGAGCCCAGGATAATATATAGCCTCTAAAGAAACTCCCCATGATTTACTCTACCTAGATCTCACCCCTTAAAGTTTCCAGAACCTCCTCCCAAAATAGAGTTGCTAGCTTCAGCCCGAGAGTTCAGCACATGACCCTGTGGAGGACTTCATATTCAAACAACGAAGAACAACAAGCTCTCCTCTGTCCTGTAGCCTTGGATAGCATGCATCTAAGGCTCAGCTTCTTCACCCTGGGAAGCAATGTGCAGTGAAAGCTTCAGTTTCCCCTGCTCAGAACCTAAGTTTACACTGGCCTTTTGCTGGCTGAAGCACCCCTGTGGCATGTCACTAGCCTGTGATCCAGTGGAAATGTCTACCTAATTCTGGGATTCGATATTAGTAGTCCATAAGCTGTAACCTCCTGTCACCTTTGATCAGCAACAATGGCAGTATTTTGGTCCCTTTCTTGTAGCTCTTTACTTGTAAGTCTCCACAGACTCAAAGCACATACAGGAGAAAAGGAAGGTGTTTACAGGTGTAATAGACCACAACAGTTACTAGCATTTTTATTATTCCTACATGATAGAAGAAGAAATTGAGACTCTGAAAGGTTAAATAACTCACAAAAGACCTTAACACTCAGTCAAATGCATGTCTTAGTGGTCCAGGGACAGTTTCTGTCCTGTAGGTGGGGTTCTAGAGTATAGATACCCTATACCATGCTGTGTGGCTAATTCTGTACCTTTGCTATTGGCTTAAGTGTAAGTTATCTGAGAGTTTCCTCCTTTTCTGCATGTTAAATTGTCAGGATCAAGGCCTGCACATAATCAGTCTTCTGCAGAGGCCCATGGCCCAGGTACCTGTTAGAAGTTCAAAGAAAAAAAGAGATAGAAGAAATTCACTGAGCACCCACTGTGCACGTAGCTCTTATCAGGTGCCATGGGGAAATCTATTAAAAGAAAGGAAAGAGGAGATATAGTCCTTGCCCTTGGAAAACATAAATGCATACTTTTGAAAAGAAGCCACCAGCATTTGCAAAGCTACACACATGAGTGCAGATGAATGCCGGCTCGCTGTAAGAGAACAAGCCATTCAGTCCCATACTGATTACAAATCCAAGAAAAGAGTGCTTTGAAGCCAATTCTAAATGTACTGCAATGGCTCTGTGTCATGCCAACTGTCACCCATTCAGGAGACAGTGACAGAGCAAGCCTGGAGAGTACTGGGCTCTCTCGGATGAAAAGTTCCCACCGTGCAGTTAGTCTGTGCCTGGTGTGGTCACAGGAGTCATGTCATGTGAAAAGAAGCCAACAACAGATTTCAAACAGCAACTGCCTTCATGAGGAACCAAATGGAATGTGAGAATGTGATCTTGTGGTGAAGCAAGTTACGTGAGTACACAAGGTTAGAGCAAGGAAAAGACCTAATGGGTATGGATGTGCTGACAGAAGTGAATCAAAGGAAAAACAAAAATTGTCAGGTGAATCGCTTGGCTAAGAAGCCTCTAATCAAATAGCATAATATGCTTCAGGGCTAGCTGTGTCCTCCTCCTCTGGGATAGCTCTAGAGTTCAGACTTGTGATTTTCAAACTAATTTTTCAAGAGAATCTCCAAAGATAATTTAGGGGAAAACATACTTTCATGTTTAAAGTCATTTCTATAAAGTTGAAGTTATTACATGTGTCACATTTTGCCTTCATGTTTCCAACTGACTCATGGCCCAATGGGCTTATCTGAGTTATGACTGTCGGATCACAGTTCTCAGTCCAGTTTGGCAGGAGAGCCCACCACACCATACCATATTCATAGTACTTCTGGGAGGGGGACAATCCTCACTTGCAAGACCAGCATGCCTGGTGAAGTCTACCAAAGCATGCCAACTTCCTCAACCAGCTCCCTCCATCTTATCCACCTGCCCGAGTACTAGTTCTACCCACCATGGACTGCCTGCCCGAGTACTAGTTCTACCCACCATGGACTGGATCCTCTCCACCAATTAGACAATCTCCTGCAGGCTCTCTCAGGGCTTAACTCAATTACTAATTCTTCAAAAATGTGCCAAGAGCTGAAGCCTTCAATTGTCAATCTGGCACCTGTATCTAACTATAAGAACATGTTATTATATTGTAATTGCTTACTTACATCTTACTTACAGAACAGAATTTTTTCTCCACCAGTCTCCATGCTTACAGAGTCATGGAGAAAGAGTCAACACTCAGATCCATGCTCACAGTTCTTTGTCCTTTTCTGCCCCCACAGTGCCGGAAGTCAGCATTAGGCATGTGGCTTGCTCTTCTTTCTGACTCCAGACTGAAGCCACTAAGAAGGCAGGTATCTGTCACAGTCAAATTCAAAATTCAAGGTACTGATCTGCCTTTGTCAGCTTCCAGAATAATAGGTTACATTGAAATGAAGTGTAAAAAACTGTACTTTCACCATTTATGTGATTTAAACAGCCTATATTTTATATGTTAAAAACTCATTAAAAGGAGGATGCAGGTAGCAAATGTCACCCAGACAGGAATCACCTCCCCAAGGGAAGCAACAGAAGAAGGCAGTTAGAGGCTCATAGAAGCTTCATCAATGATGCCTATTCAATTCAAAGCCTTTTGCTATGTACTGAACACATTATGACAAAATATGAATGAAGGGTACAGGCTTCTCTTAAGGTGGAAACCCAGACAGAAGCCAGATGACTGGAAAATGCTGCTTATGTGTGGTGATCCCTCTGGGAATGGGAGGGGAGGGTCAATCGAAGTATGAGCCCCAAGCTACAGGTTTCCCAAGGCATCTGATGGTTCTTCTCTAATTCACACCTTTATGGTGACCATCTGTGACAGATAGTCTCACATGTCCACTTGACACTAGAGAAGTGTCTGTGGGCACACCTTTAAAGAACTGATATCAAAGCAAGCCTCTGAGCAAGCTTGAAGATTATCTAATTGATGTGGGTGGAGCCATTTTTGGGCAGGTAGGTAACATAGAAAGAGATTTAGCAAGGTGGCAAGCTGGCAAAATGGAAGGGCATGCACTGGTCTCTACCCTTCTCTCCGCTCTTAACTTTGGATATGGTTTTACCATTCTTTCCCTCTCCTGCCATGAACAATTATAAATGGAAATCTTAAGTTTTCATTAAAAATGTCCTTCTTTCCCTTAATTGTTTGGATCATAGATTTATTAGAACCATGGAAATATGAAACCAAGTGTCATAGTTAGATACGGTTGTCAACTTGATAGTCTAAGGCTGGAGCTCTATGAATAATTGTAAAGAATTAGTAGTTGAGTCAGACGCACAGCAAGTCTGCAAAAGATTGTCTAGTTGATGGGGAAGATCCAACCCATGGTGCCTGGAATAATATCTGGGCAGCTGAATAAGATGGAGGGAGCTGGTTAAGGAAACTGGCATTCTTGGTATACTTGGTCAGATGTGTTGTTCTGACAAGTAAGGATTGTCCCTCTCTCAGTAGTCCTGGGGTTATATGGACATGGTATGGTCAGTGCCCTTGGCCCCTGATTTTAGTGTGGATGTTCGTGCCAAGCTAAATTAAGAACTGTAATCAGACTACCATAAGAGAAAATAAAACCCCTTGTTCCCTTAAACTTTTTTTGTCATGAATTTATCAGCAACAATGCAGAATAGCTGTGACACCAAGACATCCTCCCAGGTACTTAGTATGCACCTCCTCACCAGGTTCTTGCTGGGCAGAAGCAAGAGAAAAGTTGAAGGGTGATGGCCATGTCAGCTTTACAGAAAAGGCCTAGTGATTCTCCCAGCACAGGACTTTCTGCTAAGCAAGATCTTCACTGTGAGCGGAACCTGCTCACCTGTGTCAGACCCTCTCCTATACATCAAGTCACAGGCTCCTGGGTAGGGCTGGCTGAAGGCACAGACCTAGCCAAACAGAACAAACGCATGCCCTGCACTGGGTACAAAGGCATGAAAGGTGCCGTGTCCCTCAGCCCAGCCTTGCCTCCACAATGGGACCAAGAGGAAAGGAAGTGGCTGCAGTGCCTCCCACGGGCAGCCATCCTGTTCTCACCAGGAGCAGGCCCAAGAGATACAGAGCTTCTCCAGTCAAGCAGATACGCCTTGACTATGCATGTTCACATGTCAGCTGTCTACTCCCAATCCCACTGGAATAACAACAAATAAAGATACATGTAGTCTTCTCTGGGAAAGAGGCCGTGGGGAATGGAAAGCAAGTGAAGGATTCTATAAGGGAGATGATAACAGGGAGAGGGAGGTGAGTGTCCCAGCACCTCAGGACATCACCAGCTCCCTTCCCTACTGACTTTGAAACAAAATGACAGGGGCTCAGACTTGCTCTTCTCTGTGTGCTGAACCCAGAGTTGTAAAACACTAAAACTATAAATGATTATTTCTGAGTGGCAGGACTTGCTCAGGCAGCCTCTGTCTGTTCCCTCCACATCTGCGCTATAGGTAGGGAAGATCCAGGAATGTTGCAAGGAAACCTGGTGGTTGAAAAAATAAATTGGAAAAAAAAGGCCATCTTAGGGGCTAGTGAAGGCATAGCATACATGACTTAAAGCATCACTTTAGAACAGAACAACTAGGGGAGAAGGGAAATAGATGGGTCAGGGGTTAAAGCTTTAGCCTCACAAGCAAAAGGACCTAAGTTTGAATCCCCAGAGCCCAAGTAGAAATGTTGGGAAGGTATAGAGGTGACCTGCACTTTCCACCCTGGAGGCAGAGCCTGGGAAATCCCAGAGCAAAGCAATAAGGAGATAGAGCAATCCAGGATGACTTCCAAGGTCACCCTTAGGTCTCCCGAGACATACATACTCAAGTTCCCTTTTGCAGGAAAACATACACATGCAAAAACAACAACAACAACAACAAAATTTGGTTGAAGAAAATGAGAAAAAGCGAATGTAAGCAAATCTTTTGGACGTGGATTAGGGAGACATTGACCTACTTGAAGTCACAAACCCCAAGCTGAAAATGTGTTTGGGTGTTCGGCCCCAGAGCACCTGAAGACACTATGACAAAGGAGGGTCCCTTCCAGTGGACCTTCCTCTAGTTCGGCCCATATAACAAGTGGCTGAAATGGAGAAGACTGTTGCTCTCGCCTTCTGAAAGACGCAGCCTGACCCTTCCCTAGGCTTCACCTCTGCCCCTAATGCAAGCTCTGTCCAACTGAATCCTGGAAAGTTGGGATTGTAGAGCGGTTCTCAGCTGACAATTTTGTTCACAGTTGATGAATTCAGATTTGTTTTTATTCACTCTGGAATCATGTCACAATAGAGGGAGGGAAGTAATCCTCAGGCTTTGCTGACAGTAATAACGGCGCAAAGTGAACAACTGCATCCGCAAACGTCAGGTGGTGACTTCCGCTCCTCAGCTCCTCTTCCCCTCCCAGCTGCATGGCTGCTTCTCAAGGACAGCCCAGAACCTTCCACCCGAGGGACTTTGCACTTTCCTTGGTCTGAACCCATCCCTGCTCACTACAGTGCAACAGGGTCTTTCTAGAAATAGACAAGTAAAAATAAGTTCAAATGAATAAGTCTAAATTCAATATTAGTGGTGTCCTTAAAAGGTGGAGACATTTGGATCCAGAGACACCCAGGGAGGGAGGTGGCACCCAGAGAGATGGCCATATCTCAAGCCAAGCAAACCTTGAGGCAGCCAATCAACTCCAAGAAGGGCAGCAGTGGATGGACCTTTCCTCACCAGGCTCAGATGTGTTGTGATCTCAAACTTCAGCCTCCAGGACTGAGACAATAACTCTGTTGTGGTGTTTGAGCCACCCCGTTGTGGTTCTTTGGTGTGTCAACAGAGCTAACGAAAATTGTTTCGATCTAATATTTTAAAGAAACATAGGCTGTAAGAAATGGAAATGCTTTGGCCTTAGAAATATAAAACCAAACGACACCCCAGAGAGAGCAGCACTCTCAGGATGGAAGGTAAAAATTGAACCTAAAGAAGTGATCCATGCTGTTTTACTAGCTGCGACTCTAACCCAGAAAATAAATAAATAAAAATTCAAGCCTTGGTTCAGTGAGATACTTCAGCTAGTAAGGGACCTGCTTGCAGACCTGTGACCTGAGTTCTATTTCCTAGAAGCTTACATGGTACACATTCTCTCTCTCTCTCTCTCTGTCTCTCTCTCTTTCCCCTCACTATTTACTATAATTACAAATAAAATATGTTTTAAAAAATTTGAGTTCTTGGGGCTGGAGAAATGACTCAAGGGTTAAGCCTTTGCCTTGCATGCAAAAGGACCTGAGTTCTGATCTCAGATCCCACATAAAACTCCAGGAGGAAACCGCAGCAGCCTGCACTTCCAGCCTTGAAAGGCAGAGCCTGAGAAACCACAGAGCAAAGCAATAAGGAAGTAGAGAAATTCAAGATGACTCCAGAAGGCACCCTTGGGCTTCTCTAGGCACACACAGTCAAGTGCCTCTTGTACACACCCCACACACACCTATATATACACCTTCACACATGGGCACCAAAAAAAAAACAAAAAAAAAAGCAAGGCCTTATATGCTTCTATGATAAAGCACTAGCTCTGTAAAGAAGGTAAGTCGAGAAGCTGGGAAAGAAATTCAGTATTTTTAGGCATGTGCATCCCCATCCCCATCGCACTACACCTCTGGCCTGCTGTGACAAAAAAACTGCCTGCCTCTTCAGAGCTCAGGCAGAGAAAGGAAGCACCAGGGCCTCTGCAAATGTGCAGGGGTATTCCAAACGTTGACCTACTTAAAAATAAACGTGCTAGCAGAATTTCCAACCAATCTTGGCTTCCGTTTTGCATAACACACCAATATGTCCGAATGAGTGAATGTTTTCCTGCAAATGGCCAGTAAATCTTTCTCTTCTGTGATTTGTAAAGCAAAACTAATAACTTCTCTCTGGTTCATCGCTCACGCAGGTCTCTGCTGAGTGCATTTCTCCACCACGCCACTCGCCGCAGTGCTCGCATGCGCAGGGTATTATTTTTAACATTTTATTTAAATTGCTTTCTCCACTGTATTTCATCAACCTATCATCTATTTTTAAACCAGACTGTTGACGGTTCACAGTTGACAATTTTGTTCACAGTTGATGAATTCGGATTTGTTTTTATTCGCCCCAAAATCATGTCACAGTAGAGGGAGGGAAGCAATCCTCAGGCTTTGCCGACTGTAATAACTGGGCGTGAAGTGAGCGACTGCATCTGCAAGTGTCAGGTGGTGACTTCCGTTCCTCAACCCCTCTTCTGCTCCCAGCTGCATGGCTGCTTCTCAAGGGGAGCCGGAACCTTCCACCTGAGGGACTTTGCACGTTCCTTGGTCAGTACCATCCCTGCTCACCTTGCTCCGGTCTCTGCTTGGATGTTGGAGTACCACTTTCTAGGTCACACCACCAGCATACCAGATCCTCCCCATTATTCTCTCTCTTTCTGTTTTGTCTATGTTTTCCATGACCCCTCATTAGCACTTTTGGTTCAGGTACCCCGTATTTGTTGAAAACAAGTGGAAAATCATACCTGCATGCAGATTTATTAAAGCTTGGAATGGAGCCAAAAGCCCTCTGCCCCTTGTATCATCTTTTTTTTTTTTTTTTTTTTGCTTGTGTGTGTGTGCGCGCATATACTCGAGGGCACTTGAGTGCTTGTACCTGTGGAGGGCCGAAGGTGACATGAGGAATCATCCTGGATTGTTCTACTTTACTGTTTTGTTCTGGGGTTTCCCAGGCTCTATCTTCTAAGGCTGGAAATTCAGGCCACAGCCATATCTTTTGCTTGGGAGGCAAAGGCTTTGGCCTTTAAGTCATCTTTCTAGCCTCCTTGTAGCACTTTCTTGATGCATTCTGCGAGGGCTTCTAGCCACTTGAGTCCTGGACGGAGACAAGACCCTGGCAGTTCATTTGTCAACAAGAGACTGTCTCAGCAGAACTATGGTCTTGGTTGGCCTTGGGTGACTCAATCTTTTGTGTCTGTCCATCTGTCTCTCAGAGTTTTAAGAGTTGCAAAAGAAGATAGAGCCTTAATCTTAAAAACCAAGCTGTGAAAACTATGGATAAGGAAAGAATTCTCTTTTTTCCCCCTAAAGATTGCCTGTTAAATTTACAAGAAAGGTACAATTTGAAAATCACTATTTTTCAAAGCCCTTGTTTGCAAAATGTTTGAGAAAAATAATGAATAAGAAGAAAGATATGCATATAGTATTAAAATACCCATAGAATATTTAGTTCTAACAGAAGAAAGGGTATGTTTCCAATAAAATATGTGACAGTCATCCCTTAACAAAGAGACCAAGGGACCAAGTCAGTGGCACCACAGTACAGTCTGGTACAAACCTGCTGATGTGCTACAAAAGATAGAGAACAATGGAGTCTATACAATATCGCAACCCACATAGCTTAATCTGAATCTGTGTGTGAGGAAAAAAATAAACTCCAAATTAAGGATGTCTTACAAGATAATTGAAAAAAAGAATACTTTGGGATGGTAGGTCATTGTTCTTCATTAAAAGAAAGAGGAAACAAGCGCAATGGGTGAGCCTGAATAACAATAATTACACAAAGCTGTAAAAGACATTGGAAAGAATCATTGTGATTTTAATGTGAAATGTATTATTAAGTGACATCATGGAATTATCATTCTCCTGAGTGCAGTAATAAATCCCTACAAAGGTGGTTACACAGAAGAACGCCTGTTTGCGTCTAGCAGGGTGCAGGAATAACAATGTCTCCGTTGCTTCTGAATGGTTCAAGGGAAGCTATGCAGATGGATACAGAGAGAGCACAAACTTGACAATGCTACCTGCCAAATCTTGATGTTAAATGCATCATAAGAGTTCAGTTCATTATTCCTAAGGCTCTTCGAGCATTTAGTAAACATAAAATCAATAGCTTGGGGAGGAATCTTAACTTGCCTGGAGACTTCCCAGAAGCCTCTCCTGTCGCCCTCAGCACACTGACCACTTATAGCCACTGCCATCCCTTTTCCTTGGGCTGCTCATAATACGGGCAGATTATTTATGGACAGTGACTAAACCCTGCTTGCTTCCCTGTCCAGGATCTGGCCAATCCTTAGAAAAGAGCAGGCTTTCAATAAGGAGTTGTTAAATGGGTAAAGCATTGAGGATTTCCAGACACATAAAACCTCTTAACAGCTTTAAACAAGAAACACTCAGTAGAAGATTGCACTCATGCATGAGGATTGGCTGCACTTTACATCTTGTAGGATACCCTTTCTAGGCAATAAAGTTGGATATTGAAGACAGGCAATTAACTTGTTTGTGGTTTGCAAACCCTTTCAGTAGGAGAGGAAATCAACTTTGACCCAATTCATGCACATATGGCTTTCAGACTGAAGGCTGAATAAAGGTTCTATAAATTGTGTCCTAGAACCATCACAGAGTCTTGCACATGAAATGCCAAAGGCATTGCAAGACAATGTGAAGGGGCAGGAGGAAAAAAAATGCTGTCTGCTAGTGGTTGGAGTTCTTATGACAGGTTTGAACTCTGAGCAATGCTCAGGGGGTGCCCTCTGCATGATGGACCTGGGCGGTCAGAGCTGTTACCCCCTAAGGGGTGTGTACTCTGCCCTTCACGCTGTCTAGTCCTGCAGCTGGCCCCAGGCTTCCTTGGTTAGCCTCTGTTCTGCTCACTGCCAAGTCTTGTCTGTTATCTGTTCTGTCTAAGAAACTCTCAGGACTGTAGCTTATTCATTGTTCTAAATATACAAGGCATGTCTCCTCCATCTGTAGTTCTGGGGGACGGCACAGATGAGAAAGGTCTTCAAGTTCCCAGTTCTTCTTCCTCTCAGTACCAAAACAGCATACTACATCACAGATACATGAAAAAAAAATGTGGATTAGGGGAATGAGCCCAAGTTATAGTGTATGTTTAGAGCTGGCTGGCAGGCATGTATCTCCATGACCAGCTGCTCAGAAGCCGGCAGGTCAAGGGTTTCTTCCCAGCCCTGACAAACAAAAGCTCCAAGTGGACTGAACTGATACAGGAATCAGGAAGGATGCCATTTCAGATATATGGAGGAAGAGACCACAGTCAGGTCCTCTTCAGCTGTGCCCCGCCAGTTCCTGCCTGCCTCCGTTTCCCTCTCCTAGGTTCCTGCTCATGTGCTTAGGGCGACCTTTATATTCCTACACTGTCCTGGCACATTTGCCTCCTTGTCTGCTTCTGGAGGGAAATGTGTGTCTTTTTCTAAACTCTAGCACATAGCAAGAACTTTGTAGTAGATGCTTATTCATGGGATGCATGTCATGCAAGCCACGTGAAGCCGAGTGTCACGGTGCTCATTTCCCAGATTAAGAAACTGAGCAAGTGAAATGCCTAAATTAGGAGAGAAAAGATTTAATTTCACTCAATCCCTCAATTCTCCGCAATGCAATGCAATGCAATGCAATGCAATGCAATGCAATGCAATGCAATGCAGAGATTTCTACAATGACCAGGACTTTATCAAAGCCTTTCCTTATGTCTAGGAAGATTTGATAATCAGACAGAGGAAGGAGAAGGAAGGAAAATGAAGTGAGATCAGAGTCATGAAAGGGCATGGTGGAGCAGGTCCCTACCTGTAGCCTCCTAGACTCAGAGTTGTGAGGAGGAAACATCCACCAGTTAGCCAGTCCTCCCCATCTGCCACCATGCCACACGAAGCCCCTGCCTCCATCAGAGACGGTGACACTGAATCATGCTCATGAATGTTTGCAATTAGCAAAGGTAACCTACAGGAGGAAAGGTGAGCTGCCCACGGACCTGGACCAGATGACACAGGCACCATTCCCTCGTTTTCAGAGGCCAAGACTCAGCTTTTCCCTTAGACAGACGGGCCCGCAGCTGTTCCAGGTGCACAGATGAACTGTCAGTATTCCTATGGGAGCTCACCGAGCGGAGCATGTGCAGGAACCTGCAGTCCAGAGAAGTTCAGCCGTGGCCTCCAATAAAGTGGAGTTCATGGGATGAGGTCTCTGAACCTGACTGTGGCTGACAGCCAGCTCCCTGACAAAGCGGTACTTGCTCATAAACCCTGGTCAGTGTCATAAGTCTGACCCTTAAGAAACTGGGTGGGATGGGCTTGCTGATTGACTAATCATCTTCCCAGAGCTCTAGTGTTGGGGATTGCTGCAGTTCGCCTGCATGCTGCTGATATACTCACAACCAAGTAACTTAAGGGGAACCAGGCTTACCATTATCTAATTACAGTCTTATTCCAGCTAGGCAGGTTAGCTCATACTAACATCAGGGGCTGAGGGAACTGACCACACCATATCGGGGCAAACCTCACTTGCCAACATAATGTGTGACCGAGTATACCAAAGATGCCAACTCGCTCCTTCCATCTTATCTACTTGCGCAGAGACTAGTTGCACCCCCCACAGGCTGGGTCTTCCCTCGTCAATTAGATAATCTCCTGCAGCCTTGCTGGGGGGTTACTCAACTACTAATTCTTTACAAGTTGACTCCTGTATTTAATTATCCCAGAGACTATCACTTCCATTTCACAGATGAGAGGAAAAAGGCAAGAAAAGAAAGAACACAAATAAGGCTGAAAGGAGAGAAGAGGAACGGAAGCCGTATTGAAGACATGCCAGGAGGAGAAGAAATCCCAGGAAGAAAAGGGAGGAGACGCTTCCAGTAAGGGGTACAAAAGGCGGCATGGGAACTGGGACCTCCATCTGGCCTTTGTTCAAGAAGTTTCAGGAGAAAGAAAGAGTCTTCTGCAAACTCACACCTGCTTAAAATAAAAATAGTTCTGCTTCTATAAAGGCCCTCAAGACTCCATCTTTCTGGCTCTCCTGATTTCCTGGTGGGGTGCAGGGGGCACATAAGCCTGCTGTCCCAGTTGGCTGGGCCATCCTGGGTCAAGACGATGTCTTCTACAGTCAGAATTCTGGCGAGATAGAGGAAAAGCTGAGATGGCACCTAGTTCCTCCCCTGACCTCACCTCTCCAGCTGTGATCCCGGCAGTGGAGAGGCTCTGTCTTACAGCAAGTCTACAGGGGACTCTGACACCTCCTACTCAGCTGATTACCAGAGGTGAGAAGGGGAACAATTTGTATAATCTTTCCAAGTCCACATTTCGCTATTGCTAAGTGAAGAGGATCCTGCCTCCCCTAGTTTCCAGGAAGGCAGAGTGGACAGCTGAGGAGCTCTGTGAACTGCCCACTTTGTGAGCTTTAAAGCTCAGACAGTGAAATTTTTCCTCTTCTCCCTTCTGTTCCTTCTAAACATGCTTTTCCTGCTTACCCTCCTCTTTCCAGCTTGTATTCCTAATATGTGCTTCTCAATTTGTGTCCTCAGATTTTCCGGCATGATTGGTCCGATATTTTACATTTTAAAATAAACATTGGCTTTATACTTTCTCAATTTTTCCTGACTTAAAATTCATTATCTGGTAAGAGGGGAAAAAAAGAACTCATACCCCTTACAGGGCATCAATCCTCAGTCAAATTGCCCAAATGACATCATCTCTCACTATCCCACTCCTGACTTGGATAGACCTTGGCTCCATGCACAACATCCGGCTTAAGAATTCAGCAAATGCAAATCTTGGATGCTTCCTCCCACATCCCATCTGATACCAAGCAGATTCCACAATGTTGACATCTATCTCACAAGCCCCAAGTGAAATACAAGTCCTCCCTTGTGAGGTCAGTCACCATCCAGTAATGATTTTGCCTTTTCTAGCAGCATGGACCAGATATTTCAATGGCTGTCACCTGACCCAGATGTTTCAATGGCTGTCACTTGACCCAGGTGATATCATGTCTCATCTGATGTCATATTTCTTTATGCGAAGCCCTTCCCTGTCAAGCCCCTCTCCATCATTTCCCTCCTGCGGGTCTCCTGGGATTCAACTACATTTCCAGGCCATTTGGTTCAGATAAACAACTCCTTTGGGTTCCTCTAGTCTTCCTATTTTCTTCACAATGAGAATGTTGCTACTGCAGATCTGCATGTGGAATTCTATGTCTCTCGTAGCACGTACCCTTGTATATGTATACCATGTACAGTGCTGGTAGAAACAGAGTATAAAGAGAGCATAGTATACTTAAAGTTTAATGTAGCTAATTGTGAACTTTGCATCATGCTAAACCTTGATTTGTTTTCTCTCGTTCTAGCTTGTCCCACCAAGAGAATGTCAATCTAGTGCATAAGGAAATCAAAGTTCAGAACTGCTGCTTGCACAGTGAAAAGCAGTTCTAAGGTTTTCACTTAGAGACAGAAAGCATGACCTTTTCCTTATGTTGACAATTGGTCTACGCGCTTAAGAAGTTTAATGTGTGCTCTAGGTCAAGATGTGTAACAAGTTCAGTCATTCATCCTGACAGTCCATAGTGTGGCACAAACTACTACCTTCCGAACACGCCCACACCAGGCACTGGAGAGGCATTATCTGTGAAATGCACCAGAGCAGCATACATTAGAGTCATGTCACTTTGTATCTGGAAAGACCAAGAAAGTGCTGACCTCAGCAGGTATTTCAGAGTCCTCTGCCACTACCTCATTGTCCACCAGCTTCTCTTGGGCAGGGTTCTGTTCTTGCTCATTTAATTTCCATAAGTACCGCAAAATACCTAAAACAAAGCTCAGTTGTGGCAGGAACACTTTAATTTGTTGAATGGCAGAAAGAAAGAATGAAACAGAAAGGAAGTAAAGAGAGAAAAAAAGAGAAAGACAGAGAGAGAAAAAGAAGGAAGGAAGGAAGGAAGGAAGGAAGGAAGGAAGGAAGGAAGGAAGGAAGGAAGAAGGAAGGAAGGAAGGAAGGAAGGAAGGAAGGAAGGAAGGAAGGAAGGAAGGAAGGAAGGAAGGAAGGAAGAGATCAAGAAGTGATAGGAAAAGGAGAGACAGAAGGAAACAAATTTTCAAAGTCCTGCCAAACCTGTCACCAGAGAAACAGGGGTTATCTTGAAGAAATGATGGAAGAAGTTCAGACATCCTATGAGGGGCTCTAGCAAGGGAGGGATTTCAGGGGAGAGCCGACCATATCATTCATAAAAAGGAAGGTTAGTGTGCATAGAAGTCTGCATGAGATCTATAATTGTTACAAGGCAAATCAGCAACAGCTCTCCATGACTTCAAACTCATTTTCTCCTTGCTTTGAACTGGGGAAGGCAGGCTGCAGGCAACCTTTGTGGCTGTGAGCTCAGAAGTGGTGAGTGATGCCTACTGCATGATACTCTCAGCAGGGGGCATCGTGGGCCAGCCTGAGGCAGGGTGGTCCCAGGGATTGGGCTGCCCCCATATATTCCTCAATGCTTTTCCATCCCCGAGACTACAGAGGAACATTGCTTCTGACTATTGGTTCCTGATGCTTACCTTTTCTTAGTCTCTGCCTTAAAAACCCTCTTTCTCTTACCTACAAAGGCTTCACAGATAACAGAAATGCAGATAGAGAAAGAGTAGATTTCTGCATGATAGACACATTCTAGACACATTCCATCCAGTGCACAGTGCTCTCTGAAGAAGAAAACAGGTGTTAACTAAGCATATCCACTAACTCCCATCTCAGGCTACAGCCCCCAAGGTCAAAAAAGCCATTAAAATCTTACCTTGGGCCTATACAAGATAACCATCGCTGGGCATTCAGCCTTACTTTTCATTGGTTCTCCAGCCTAATTTCTTCCTCTCTCCCCCATTACTTTCTGTTGAAAAATATACCCCAGATGTCTTGCTGAGCCAAGCCTTTATATGTTCATCAGAGCTCACAGAAATAAAACCAGAGATAAAGGTGACCAAAAATGCCAAAGCAGACTTCTGGCCAAATGCAACAAGATTAGGTGATGTTTTAGAAATGAAAGAGTAACTTAAACTTTGAATTACTGCCTGATTTCACTGCTTAGAGATGAAAGAGCCTGCAGTGCTGAATGAAAAAAAAAAAGCATATAAACTTAAAGAGGATTTTCTTTGCTTGACTTCGCCGCTGTGAAAGAAGCATTGAAGTAATAAAATACCCTTGTAAGAGTCCATTCTCTGATGACAGAACTGGGATGTAAACTGGGCAAAGGCAAAGAGAAGCTGTCATTTCCTCCTTTCTATAGATGATGCAGCTTTCCCAATGGG
The DNA here is from genome assembly GCA_023101885.1 of Typhlomys cinereus. NCBI lineage: Eukaryota > Metazoa > Chordata > Mammalia > Rodentia > Platacanthomyidae > Typhlomys > Typhlomys cinereus. The sequence goes on from JALPQD010000247.1 coordinate 2,704,079, forward strand.
TCTGATCTCCTTGCTCCCAGAACCTGCTGAAAGATAAGCCAGCCAGACCAGGTACCCCCAGGAGGCTGACCCTGGTAACTACTCGCCCTGCGATGAAAGTGGGTTCTTATTGTACACCCCAAGGCCAGAAATGTCTAAGGCCCATCATTCATGTAGAACCCCCTCTCCCTCAATACTATCTTCTTTTTCTTGGGTGTATATGTACGTGAGGGGTACATGTGTGGAAATGGCACAGGAAGGAGGCAGCTCCTCAGCTTGGGGGAGGCCATCGGCTTTGGATTTCCCTCAAGACGTGTATATAGGAGTAGGTGTGGTTGGGTGCCTAGGGACTCAAATTTGAGGCCGGATATCTTTTTCTGTCATTTTTCCACTTTATTTACAGAGACAGGCTCTCTTGCTGCTCGAGAGCTTGCTGCTTTGACTGATGTTGCTTCCCTGGGTGATCCCTGTCTCTGCCTCCCAAGTGCTGGGCTTCCAATGGCCACAATGCCTGCCTCATTTTTACATGGACCTAAAGATTTTAATTTCGGTCCTCATACTTGTGCAGAAAACCCCCTTTCCACTGATCCATCACCTCAACCCTTGCATTTTCCTCTGAGGCCAGAACTATAGTTAGACCTAGAGATGCTCATGACTTGATTTGGGCAAACTCACAGAGGAATGTGGTTTGTAGGCATTTTAGGTGGGAACGTAAGGTTCTGGATAATTGGGTAATCTCTTGGGATACACAGAAAGAAGCAGACCTGAAACCAGCCTATTAGAGACCAAGAGAGGGGAGACTACTTATAGAAACAAAAACAAACAAACAAACAAACAAAAAACTGTCTTGAGAAGAAATGCCAAGAGTCTAAGAAGATAGTTGTGAAAGGCTTTGGATTCTCTCCATACAGTAGGGTCAGTCAGCAAATCCCACATAGGAGGGGCAGCATCAGGAACTTTATTATAGATGCTCAGGGACAAGAAGCCACTGGCAGCCTTGATACTTCAGGAAAGGCTGAGTTTAGAGAGGATACACAGCAGACACAGAGGATCTACGGAAATGGCACAGGACGGAAGTAGTTCCTGCAGTTTGTGAGGGCCAATCATTGCCTTGGATTTCCCTCCTGGCTGTGTGTCCTTGGCAGGGGGCAGTCAGGAAGGCCTCAGAGCCTGGACAGGGCCTCAGCCTACCAAAGTCTGAGTAAAGGGAGAAACTTTAAGGCCTGGGGACGCTCATTACCCATTCAGTCCACAGTTCCAAGCTCCTCTGGAGCCTTCTTCCCTTCCCCAATTTGAAAGTTCAAAATAGTGCCCCTTCTCCACCCCCCCCAATCCCTACCAAATTTCTACTCGCATGTTTTGATGTGGATCTGAAAGCTGCATTAATCAGGCTAAAATCCATTAATGAAGGCCAACTGTGATCTCTAGGAAGCTAGCTGCTCTACATCTAACACAATCTCTGCTTCATACAGATGAGTAATTCTTCAACCATTGTTAGCACCACTCTTTGGGGGAGGGGAGACTTGTGAAGAAAGGTAAGAAGCCTCTGCCTCCCCGTGCCCAAACTGCAATATGCCTGCTCCAGAAGCAGAGTGTGTGCTGCAGACGGCTGCAGCACCCCCATCATGTCATTGCCACAGATAATTAAGCTCATCAATTATCTCCTTCCCCATGCTGCCTTAGGAAGATGCCGCTGTGGATCTCATAGGGAAACGACTCGCCAGTTGCTCAAATTCCCACAAATAGTGCTTTTGACTGCTTAGAATAGGAGATGAGGTAAAATTTAAAAAAAGGAGGGGGGAGTGCTGCAACAATTTGACCTGGGTTCAAATCTTTCCTGACCTTATTAACGGTAAGACATTTAATTAGCCTTCCATAACTAAGGGAAATAAAAACAGCCCAAGTAACTTTTGGGCATCGTTTATTCAACAAACATCTCCTGAGCACCTACTATGTGCCAGGCGGTGTTCTTCTTGGGATACAGCAGGGAATTGCTACCCTTTAGGGGTACCTAGGAGAGCTATTAGAACATCAGCAGTGATGGACTGAGGAGATGGCACCATGAGTAGAAGAGCGATGTGTGAAGCAGACCTAATGGCAGCTGTTGGGAAGGATCTACACATTGCTGGAAAGAAAAAGCCAGCATTTAAATTCAGAGCTATCTCCAACCACAGTGACATTTTACCAAGCAGCCACTCATTCAGAAGGAGCCACTCCCACTTGCCATCTGCGAAAGACTTGGGGATCTGATTTTAGACGAAGGGACCAGTGTCCTGGAGTGAACACTAACAGTTTGGGGCTCCCCCATGGGTGCAAAAGAAAGAACACTTGCTTCCACAAGAGAAGGAAGGGCTACAACCGCACATCGGGGAAACATCCAGTGTATTGCTCTGGGCCACTGAGTGAACACCCAGTGGGAATGACGACAGAAGCCACGAATGATGACAAGACCATCCATTACTCACATTCCCCCCCCCCAATGTCCCGGCCAGGGAAGCAGCTCGCTCCTTAAGAGATTTGCTGACCTGAAGGTGGAGAACTATATCCTGGATGAGCCTCGGTTTACCTCTTTACTTTGTGAAGACCCTTCCTTTTCACCCTCTGTTCCTCACTCATGTCTCATGCGGCAGGGCTGGACACATGGGCTCTATAGCTGGATAGACCTCAGTTTTTTTTCCAATTCTGCCTCACATGAGTTGAGTCCACTTCTCCCTTCCATGGACTGAAAGCCACAGGACCCCAATTTAACTAATTGTTAAATGTAAGCCAAATGGAATAAAAATGCTGATAATTATTTACCACAGGGACTCCTTAGTTGGCTGTCTCCTTTTCTACCAGAATGAACCTTATGTCTTCCCATGCCATGTCCCAGGCTTCTGATACACGAGCAGGGGTCCGGAGCTCTATGAAGGAGATGTTCCTAGTGAAACTTCTGGGCTCCTTACTTGGACTCTCTCATCCTCCTGTAGCCCTTATTTTATCAAAGCACATTTCTCTGAGGGGCAAAGCAAGCCTAACAAAGGCTACACACTGTCAAGAGCTCAGTTTCTTCTGCCAATGTCCACTGCGGCGGGGCTAGGATGCTTAACAAGGACAGCAACAGTGTCCCTGCCTGGGGAGATGACACTGCTCTGAGTCACAAAAGCCTTCCAGAACTGAGCAGAGGTAGGTACAGTAAGTCCCTGTCCTCTTAAGAGGAGACCCTAAAGGAAGGATGAAAAATGAAGGCATGTGTTCATTTTTTGCTCTGGAAATGGAGAAGCTCATCTTGTAGGTACAAAGCACGGGCTATGAGAACTTCACCTGCATGCAGTCTCTCTCCTGAAGGAGCTTGTCAGGTCCTGGTATGATCATTCACAAGGTATTTCTTGCACTCTCTATGTATCTCATATGTTGAGTGCCTGGTATGTTTCTCGCATTACCAGGCCCTGGTGCTACTGCAGAGAATGGAGGCTATGGCAGACCTCACTCTAACCATTGTAATATTTCCATTTGAGTGAGCACACTTCATTGCAAGTCAACAGCAAAGGAAACACCTAATTTTCAACTAAGACTAATTCTCAGTAAAGCAGCGTTCCTTCCCCCATGCTATGGTCTGTGCAGCAAGCTTGGCAGGCACATGGGAAGACATCACCAGCGACCTTAGAAAAACCACAAAATTTCTCAAAGTTAGCAGGATGAGGCTGGACTCATTCTTTCTGAATCTTGATCATATTTTACTCTAGAGCAGGTCACCATTCCTCAGCTGCTGCAATAGAAATTTGTTGAAATCAGTGCAGAACCACCAGGAGCAGCCTCTTAAGAGGATGACAAAAGGAACAGGACACAGCTATCCTTACAGTCCCAGCTGAATCACCTTTGTTCTACCCAAAAGATGAAGGCCTCATGTTTTAGCTGCATCTCAAAGGGCAAGAGCTCTAAGTACAGGATAGGGCTGCATGATCTTGCAGACATTGCTATGAGCATCAGTGTTCTAGTCTGAATGAGAAATGGTGCTCCTAACCTCACTGGAACAGGTAGTAGGTAAGACAAGGAGGGAGAGTTCTTGGTACATTGGAGCCTCAGTAGATGGTCGCCATTTTGTCTTACAACTGTTCTTTGTGTTTTCTAGTTCACCCAATGATCTACTTCCTTAGGATGCTTCATTACCAAAATTCTGCATCTCTGGCCATATGGATGGCAGGAACGACCTGAGAGTCGCTTCTCCATGAAGTAGAGCCCACAACATCTCTTACAAGGAATGGGGTCACCTGAGTGCGAATGAAGGGGGTCAAGAGAGCATCAAGACTGTTTTGAGGGAAAAATCAGAGTCCAAAATTATCTGGGTCTTATGGGGCACACAGAGGGAATAAATATCTCAAGTCCACACCAGACAGTGATGGTACTAAGGAGGTTTAGAAAGGCAGGTGGGAAATAAACATGAAAAAACAAACAAACAAACAAAACCCTTAGGTGTTAGGACATGGTAGTTTTCAATAAGAAATGTCTGTCAAAGCTAATTAAACCATTCAGGGGTTAGAGCTCTTGCCTCCCCCCACCCCAAGCTAAGGAACTTAGTTCAGATACTCAAATTCAACATAAAATATTCAGGCAGATATGATGGCCCATCTCTAATTTCTTGCCTTGGAAGGCAGAGCCTAGGAATCCCCAAAGCAAGCTGGTCAGTCAAACTAGGTTTTAATTAGATAAAGTAATTATGCTATCTAATAAATATGATATAACTATCATAAGAGTGTGCTCCAAGCTTAATTAGATACCCAAGCTCTCAACAATAAGGTGGAAGAGTGATTGAGGGTGATTTTCAGTATCACCCTTGGGCCTCCACAGATACATACACCCAAACACAGCAGTAGTATGTATACATATACCCAGTCAGATGCACACACACAGACACACACGCATAATATTATATAGAAGCACCCAAAATTCTCCCACATAAAGTGCTTCAGTGGAAATTGAAAAACTTGGGTTTGAGTCTCTGATTAGACAACAATTCAAATTCTAGGGTCTTGACTTCCATGTCTATAAAGACTGAGGCTCAAGAGATAATGACCACAGAAAGATGGGTGAGATGGATGCTAGACATCTCTCCAACTCAAGCACACTGTGCGACCATCAACCAACAGAGAATCTTGCCTCAAAACAGACAGGTTCACTGTAGGAACACAGCTGTTATCCTGTATAACCACCCTTGCTCCTCCTTGACTTCCTGACTTCACTGTGTGACACAGTTGTGCTTTTCACTTACTCATTGATTTCTTAAAGATTTGCAAGATAAGCAGTGTCTGTCTCCTACTTGCCCTTGTTTCTACTTTGTGATACAAACCACCTTATCATCAAGCTCCCAAGCATTTGTAGAAAGAAAGATGTCTAGTGGTGTCAAATCTGTCAACCTCTAAAAGAAGTTTGCCAGTCTTCTGTTCATTTCATCTACCATCATGATCAGCCTTCTGGATATCACTCACTTTCTATGACAATCACCTTTGCTTCAGTGGAGAATGTATTTTGATAAATATGAGAAGGAACTTGCCCTCAACGATGTTTCAAGTATGTCAAGATCAAGAGGTATATCAATGGATGCATTATAGGAGAATATAGGAGAATACTATGTTTCATAGTTTGCTTTCATGTGGCTTATAAATTCATGATCAAAGTGTTTGGGGGAACATGGGATTCTATCTTGGCTTACAATTGTTACAATTCTTAATTCAGGTTGACAGAAGTGCTTATACCAATGCCAGGAATGAAAAATGGTCCTTTCTATTGCTGAGAGAGGAATAAACTTTCCTCTCCAGGCACATGTCTGTCTAAGTATGCCAAAGAATGCCAAACTACTAAACCAGCTCCCTCTATTTTATCCACCTGCCTAGGGAATATTCCCACCACAGTGGGATCTTCCCACATCAATTAGACAATGTAGTTGTCAAGTTGACGCCTATTCTAACTATCATATGGCAGGACCAGAAAGATGGGAAATCCTAGTGGGGAGAAATCTTCCAGACAGTCATGAGAATTGGAGTTAGTACAATCCTCTGTGAAACAAGAGGCAAAGCTGGGGGAAACTAAGTGCACAGGTAGAAGATAGAAACGATGTGAGGAACCAGAATTAGAGCCTGTTTTGCTTGTGAGGCTCACCCTAAGCAAGTGGAGACCTAATAGTGGTGCCTACAGAGGAGACCAAGAAAAATATTGTCAGTATAAGAAGGACTAGAGACTAGTAAACACTGAAATAGGCAGCAAGCACAGGACACAGGAGGAGTGAGGAAGACAGGGCTATCCTCCTCCGTTCCCTGTTTATTACAACTAGACTTCCACACTCTCAAATCAAGACGAAGCCAAACAAAACACAAAGCTCTGAGCAGTACTCTGCCTAGTAGCCGCTCTGACAGTCAGATGAGCCTTTGCAGAAAAGACTGCTAGAAAAACCTTTAGGGTTCTAGACTCAAAAATGGTTGGCAGAGACTGTTTCAAATGAATTGTACCAGTATGCCTAAGAGACAGGTCAATTCACAGGGAGGGTATGGCTACACTGGTCTTCCTCTCATTCTTGAAATGACGTGATGGCAGATATATACCCGTGATATGCATATGTGTAACTATGCAATTTCCCCTCTGTGGGGGCATTGCATGGAGATCCAAAGGAGATATCTGGAGTCCTCTTTTATTGCCCTCCATCATATTCATTAAGATACAGTACCTCCACAGGCACATGCTCAAGTGCCCTCTTGTACACAAGCCCACACATATATGTATACACACACACACACACACACACACACACACACACACACACACACACACGTATATACAAAATGAATGAATGAATTAAACACGTCTGGGGTAGGCATAGAATGAAACCTGAAGCACATTCCTGAGTGAGTGCTCGAGTGCTGGGCTGGACGCCTATGAAGATATCCAGGTCTATTCCCTAAAACTATTTTGCCTTCGTCCACTGGGCCTTTGGTAGCAGGTCTCTGAGATATCTTTGAGCTTGACGTCTTTCCCCCACATTTTTTGTGTATGTGTATCAGAGGGCACTGTGTGTTTGTGGAGTCTAAGGGTGACTTTGGGAATTATTCTGGGAATTATTGCTTTGCTCCAGGATTTCCAGACTCTGCCTTCCAGGCTCAGAAGTGCCATTTCTACCTGACATTTTTATGTGGGATCTAAGATCCAAACTCAGGTCCTTCTGCTTGCAAGGTAGAAACTTACACTCTAAGTCAGCTTTTCAGCCCTTTCCTATATTCTTATGCCAAACTACTGGACTTCTCTTTATCCATACTAATTTCTTGTCACATGTTTCTTCTTTCCTTTCAAGGTTAGGCTGCAATTTTCCCAAATTTTATTCCCTTCCCTTCTAACTACAAATTCTACCTTCGGGTCACATCATTGCTCCAAAATCCTACTCTAGCCTGTTAAAAGTACCCAAAGAATCCATTCTATATGTTTGTCAGAAATTTCTTCTAGAAGATACTTCACCGTATTTCAAAATTCTGGTTTTTTATAATGCCCTAGGCTTAGAGCATGTTCACATTTCATGCCAATTTTTGCAAGAGTGTAACAAAGATGACCTTTGCTCCAGTTTCCAAAAGACTCTTCTCTGCTCCCATCTGAGACCTCATTAGCATTCTGGCCACAAGTACTTATCTGATCTATACGGCATTTCAGATCATGCCTAGTTACCATCTTCAGTGAGCCCTGAGCAGAATCACCCATAATGCTCCACTTTCAGCATTTTAGGATTTTTCTAATCAGTTCCTCCAAACTCTCCTAGTCCCTGCCTTTTCCCGCGTCCAATATGGCTTCCAAATATTGGCAACATCGGCCATCATCTTACTCTATCAATAGCAATTTTCTGTTACTTAAAGAAAAATACTTTAAGCTAGGAATTCCTATAATGAAAAAAGGTTCATTTAGTTAAAATCCAAGATCGTGTAACTCCATTGACTTCTTCTCTGATGAAGCAGAAAGAGAAAAAGTCATACACCAAAAAGGTCAGGCAAATGGACAGCTTTGTTTCATAATAACTGTCTCTGGTGAAACTAGTTCACTGCATGAGATCAGTATCAATCCTTCTAATTGTTTTGCACTGGGGCTCACTTCTTAAAGCTATGAGCACCCTGAGGACCAAGCTTCCAAGACACGGGCCTTCGGAACACACTTTTGGACCATATCTAAACCATAGCATCCCCTGACCCCAACATCACATGGATGCAGCATGAGATCCTGAAACAAAAGCAATCAAACATACACTGATTTTAGTGAAATGTAAGTACAGATATTGCGAGTGGGCCTTTTGAAATTCAGGTTTCTAAACAGATTTTGTAAAGTCCTAAGATAAAAATCTTTGTGAATATAAATAACTTCATGGTTTGATCTGACATGAAGAAGAGAAGCCACCTTGTCTAATACATCCAGAAGGAGAGCCAGGAACAGGATAGGGATCACTGGCAGACTGAATATTTCTTTTCCCAAATAACCAGTATGAAGGAAGGCTCCTGGATAGAAACTGCCAAAACTGACTGACTAATCAGAATTTCAATGACTGGGCAGTTTTAGAATGTTTTAGATTCTGAGCCAAATTACTATTTGTCTTGGACCATCTTTAGTCCCATAATAGTCATTCTTTGCCCTCTTCTGTGTCGGGCCTAATATCCTGTGACTATCAGGGAAAACTTTTTTGAAATATATTAACTCAGCAGAACGTTATCTCTGCCCCCCCCACACCAACCAAAACATCAGATCATATCTGAGACCAATAGCTGAGATCTCTGTAACTTTACCTTCACCCGCCTATCTGATGTTTCCATGAGTGGATTTGAAGAATGTCCTGATTTATAATTTTTTGTGTGTAATTATATAACCTGCATGAAACTGTTTATCAAATTGGAACATAGAATTTGGGATAACCTAAATCTGTGCTCCTGGGCCATGGTTACTCATATGTGGTTCCAGAATAAACTATTTCTTATCCCTCTGAAATGAGAAGAGTGATTTTGTAACTACACCAGTTATGCTGGAAACCAGAATTCAGCACCTGGAGGCTTGGCAGCTTTGCCTTCTGACTTGGTTGTGACACCATGGAGACAAAGCACTGATTGGGAGATGGTCTATCATTGAAAACCGCAGAAATGGAAGCAACACTTTCTGTAACGAAACATGCAAATCCCACGCTCTAAGACAAGCTGCTAGTTTTAGGTTCTGCTTCAATGCAAAAGAGTAGAGCTTGCTTCACGAACAAACAAATCGCTGAAAGCAAAATAATGATTTGAAGTTCATCCTTTTGTCAACAAAATTGCTGGGCAATTTCTAAACTTCTTGCAGAGAGGCAATTAGGCAGCAGGCACAGCTCAGAGTCCCGCAGCACCTCTCTTTCCTAGATCTGTGAAAGAGAACTGCACCCCGGCTGTGCCTGGAACCCCCTCCAGGCCTTCCTCCCTCTACAGATCACATCATATCTGACATTCAAGCTACACACTGCTGAGGGACACTTGGCCTTCTGCTGCTGTGGACATCCCACCAGCATATGGAACAAGAAACTAAGACCCAAGAATCCGGGGGATAGGCACAGAATCTAGCCCTTCCTGACAGCCCCCATCAGAGCACTGCACGCACAGCCCCTGGCTGCAGTTAATGAAAGGTAGAATCCAGTCTAGTTGAGCTGGTCTAGAGGGTTTCATCTTGAGAGTATGAAACGCCTCTCCAACGTGCCGTAGTCCCCAAGCTGAGAAAGGAAAGGGCCAAGGCTCAACAAAATAGGCAGATTTTTGAAAGGAAAATCTCTTTGTTCCCCCGGGCTTTCAAGCAAGGGGCTTTGAGGAGAAACAGGTTGATTCTCCTGAGACTCTCAGGCACCTGTACTGGTGAAATGTTTTCTCTTTTTTATAACTACTGTCTGGCTTTGTTTAAGATTCCAGTCTAAGCCCTCCCTTGCCCACTTCCCTACATACTAATCCAGCCAGGAGCAAGGCAACAGCAGGAGACACACAAGGGTCACAGATCGCCTGGGTTTGAATCCTTCCACACTCAGTCACCAAGCGTCAAGGGGAGCCAAGGGATATGATTTGAAGGCATGGGGAGATGGCTGAACAGGCCATACAGATGTACGCAACATATCACTTGGTTGCAATATGAGTCTGGGGACTCAGCATTCAAATTTACCAAATTCAAGTCCTTTCTTTTATCTTCTCACAGGCTAACTGTTCTCTATCTCACCCAGTCCTTCCGCCAACATCAACTGCACACCCGTTAGCTGCTAGGTGCTAGGCATGTAAAGTAAAGGCTTTAACGAAATTGTAACAAGCTGGGAAGCACAGGAAAACCACTAATAATGCTTCTCTAGAGATGAAGGTAAAACACATATCTTCATAGCGACATCAATGCCAGACAGGTAATGAATGGCCCAGGTGGTAGGTGAAGTTCTGTGATCATTTCCTCTGAAGGGCAGGTCCTCGGAGAGCCTCACATTTAGGGTGTGGTTTCTGGGTAAGAATAAAGGCAACAATTCTCCTCATGAGCACATTTAGTTTAATTGTTCTGCTTGACTCCCAGGCTCTCTGAGCCTCCCTCTGTCTTAGCAATTAGGTTTCCTCAGGGTCAGTGTGTTGGTGGATCACAGATTGATCCTTCCCTGCAAAATGTGCCTCTAGACAGGGGCCTATGCTGCTGTTACTCAGAGCTGGCACAATATCTGTACCAAGGTACATGCACATCCAATGGAGATCTAAAGTTTTAGTAGGTGTCCTCTCTAACTCTGGAAACTCATCATATAGAAGCTCACTAGTCCTTATACATTCCCCATGATATTTGCTCCCCAAACTATTCCATCCACTAAGATAAAACAGGACCTTCAAAGTCACTGGTGGTGTCAGTTCCTGCATCAGCCTGTACTTCTCTCTGTTTCTGTCCTGTCAAGGTCTTCAGCAGACTGAAGAGAACCTCCTAACTGGACTCTCGTTCATCTCTCTAACCCCATCTGTCATCATGCCCAGACCACTGTGTATGTGTGTGTGTGTGCGCGCGCACGTGCGCACATGCACATGTGGATATCTGTGAGTATCAGCACATATGTACTTTGATATTCTTGCAACGGAGGACAAACTCAAATTTGTCAGCCATTGCCTTCAACCTTGTTTGAGGCATGGCTTCGTGATTTCCAGTGCACATGTCAGGGTAGCTGTCTGTGAGCTTCTGAGGATTCTCTAGTCCCTGCCTCCTATGTTGTCAAGGGAGTAGTGTGATTACAGATGCAATGCTAGTGTGTCCAACTTTACACGGGTTCTGCAGATCTGAACTGAGAACTCATGCTTGTATGAGAAGTACATTACTAACAGAGCCCTGTCCCCAGTCCCCAACTACCTACCTTCTAATACGTATCTTTTGAATAATTTTTATGCTAGATATTGTGCAAGAGGTGGGAGAGAATGTAGTGAGTCAAAAATCAAGGACACACCGTTCCAAGCTGTTTATAACTGACTGCGTGAGAGAATAATTAAATAATCCTACCAATACAAGATCAAGCTATGATGAACGCTGAGAAAAAGGTAAGTGATGCTATTGAGATGTGTTAACAGAGATTCTGCCCTGATGGAGACATTAGGGAGGCAGGTGTGACATAGACGGAGCTAAGATCTGAAGGAGGAGTCAGAATTGTTTCAGGTGCAAAGTGAAAGAGGGACGTGGTACCCAGGGCTTGCTTCCTGTCCATCCCCACCCCAAGCTATGCATGCTGCTCTCTTCACTAGAAGACCTTCCCTTATTGCCAAGTCCTTATCCAACCAATCTAAGGACTCAGTTTGGAAAAGATGGATTCAAAGAAACATCTTTTATTTAAGAGAAATAAGGAAAAATATGGGAATTGTCAGGCCTTGGTGTTTTTTTCCCAGCTCAGGCCTTAAGCCTGTTCCCTGGTGAAGGTCACGTAACCTCATGGGCAGGTGCTAGGAATTTCTTGGAATGTCACAATACCGCCCATGGACAGGTGCTAAGTATTCCTCAGGTAATTTAAGTTGTGTCTCTGGCAGGAGGAATTCTTCTGGAAATTAGGAGTGCCTTTTACCTCCTCTTAGATTTTTTGGAACTAGCTTCCTGCTCTCTGATCTAGAGAAGAAGCCTGCTTTTTAACTTTAAGTCAAATTCTAAATAGAGATTTCATGTCTAGTTACTTACAATAAGTAGACTTGTTAGCCAGAATGTATGCACTGATTTTAAGGAAATTAGAGAATACCTTCTAGAGTCTTAAAACATAGGTGGGTAAAATTCCCACCTATATACTAACTCAGAAATTCCAGAAGCATAAGACTATGCTAACAGTCCACTAGAACCTTAAAAGAAATTGTGATACCCTCTTACCCTGGCTGAAGGCCAAGGAAGAGACCATTATGCTAGAAAGTCTAGATGCCAAGACTGTCCCTGGAGATGGTATTTGCAATCCAAACTGGGAGAATCCATGTCAGAAGCAAAGGGGGCCATCTCTTTCCTATCCCAAACAGCACTCTTATGAGAAATCACAGAGATGGACCATTCGAGTGCACTCCCACCAATGATTGCCTCCGCCCTGAAAGAGACACCCTTGGCATATGGGGTCTGACTGGACCCCAGGTTTGGAGAATGCATGGTTCACAGATGGGTCATCTAACTGATGGCAATATATTTCTGGAATTCCTCAAAGGAAGACATAAGCAACCTTACTATTAAAGGAATAGAAGGATGCTTTTATAGGAGGAATTATTCTTTTAATAATTATATTGTTTAAGTGTTTTCTTCAGTGTATATCTCAGTAGTGCTCGATCAACAGAACCACACTCTAGGCGCTTTAATGGCCTTGAATATCCAAGCCATGGCCCCCCTAGAGACATGGTTCAACCTTGGATAGCAGAAACTGCATGAGCTGCATGCAACTTCTCAAGTTAGAACCTGCTGCCATGCCTGGTGCCCATGTCAACTTGCCTGACTGAGAGGATCAACCTGGAGAGGACAACAGCAAAAGCTCACGCTGGGTCTTATGGGGTGTTGGGGACTCCTATAGTTAATTGTAAAATATATTCCTTGCTGAAATCAAAAGGAGATCATTCCTCCTCTGTGTATTTTAAAAAAGCAGTCTCTGTTTAGATGTGTCAACTATGTAGGCTCAGCCCCATGGCTATAGGTGAAGCATTATAGATTAGATAAGAGAATGTTTCTGTTAAATGTCTTTACCCTCAAGCAATGGGTTAGGTTCTTGAAAAAATGTCCACCTTGAAGGTGATTTTTGCTGATTAGAAAATTATATGTCTACTGTAGGTGCAACATTCTTTGCCCCAAAATTTTCTGTATAAAAGCTGTCACGAAAGTTTCAATGAATGGGTTCAGAATTCACTTCTGTGCTCCATCCACCTGGTCCGGGGGAGCTCTGGTCTCAAGGCCCGACTCTGGTCTGCGGCACCTCATGAAGATTGCTATCCAAGGTTGAACCATGTCTCTAGGGGGGCCATGGCTTTCTAGAGGTCCTCCCTGATTACAAACTGTCCTACCATGTGCCCATGGGAGGAGGACAGCACAGAAAGAAGACGGAAAGGAGCTGACAGGAGTTGGATGTAGTGTGGAAGCTTAAGGAGAGTCCTTCTGAGAGGACAACCTTCCAGCTAAGACCTGGATGAGATGAGAGAGTCAGGCACAGACACTCCCAGGGAAAAGTGTCAAAAGCAGAGGGAATAGCATGTGCAAAACTTTTATGCAGAACAAGTTAGGCATGCAAGAGGCAGAAAACATGTCATGGTAGTAGGACTGAGAATGATAGAAAGGTTTAAAGCAGGGGTTAGCTTCTAGAGAACCTAGAGGGGAAAGGTGAGTACAGCATTCTGCAAATGATAGGAAATGCTGGACTGTTTCTATGAGCTTCTGTGAGGAACAGCTAACAAGCAAATATTGATGAAAGAAGGAATATCAAGAAAGCCTCACAGTGGCCTAGTCACCAGAAGTTGGTAGCTTGTACCAGTGCTTGTAAGTGGCGATGTTTAAAGCACTCCAAGATGGGCTACAGTCTATATTTAAGATAGCGAGATTTGCTAGGATTGGCTGAAAGGGACAAGAAGTCAAAGATGACTCCCAAGTACTTACTTAGTCATTGAGCAAAGCACAGCATCATTAACAAATCACAGGGAAGTGCTGGCCAGGGTTGCTGTGTGTCAGGACTTCATTCTGGCCACACTGAATGTGAGGTTCCCAGGAACATCTAGTGACTTGACTCTAACAGGCTACCAAAGCTAGCACTCCATACATGTACCAGGGAGTTCCTGCTCATTGTGAACAGACCAGGGAAGGAAGTCCTTAGACACTCCAGCCACTGTAGAAAGTCGAACTTCTTAGGTTCAGTTACGTCTGGGCCAGATTACACTCGGTTACCTATGGCTTAAGAACAACTTCCATCCCTAGCTAGGCAGCCATAACCACGCACCCTAGGGTCATTGAGAAGATGGGACTTGCTGGTCAGTGGCCCCTGGTATGGAGTGTGAGGGGACCAGGGCTAACTCCCCACAGTGCTCCCTTAAGAGACAGGCCCTGCTGAAAAGGAACCCACTTAAGTCAGCTGAGATTCTTCATTCTTACCATTAGTTATTATTACCCTTGAGTTGATGGAAACCTCATTAAAAAAACCTAAGAAATCCAAAAGCACTACAGTAATACCGTTTGGAGTGACTGAAATGGCAGGTCAGGAAAAATGACAGCTACAGGGATAAAAATGTGGATCTACAAAACATGCAATCAAGAAAACCTGTGAGCTGTGAAAACCAAGTAACCTTAGGAACCTTTATTCCCTCCCACGACTGTGCTGCTCTGTACCAGCATAACAGAAGAATTTGGGTGGGTGGTGAGAAGATAGCATCCAGGGGGGCCTCCTCTGCCAAGTGGGTGGAATTATTGAGGGAACTAGACTTCAGGTGACTGGCAGCATCAAAGCAATGTAACAGAAGTCCTGTTCATATGACATGATAATGGGGGTGGTAGACATGGAGACCTCCCAAGAGGGTTCTTGTGGTTCACTCAGCCTCAGCCCCTTCTGTGTGCAGTGATCCCTGAAATTGCTCAGTAATATTCTTTGCTCATTTTCCATGCATGGGTTCTTTTCTTTCCAGGCGGCTGCAATACAACGATGACCATTGCCCAAGACCAAAACGAAAACAAAAACAAACAGGTTTCCTTGACAACCATTTGAGTCAGGTACTTGGGAGATGGCCCCACACAGAAGCTGAGTCTGCTAGAGCAGCTACTGTCTTTAGGGACTGAGCTCTTCATTGCACCTTACTAAATTTAGATTCCCCTGCACAGGACTCTGCAGTAAGCATACTGGGTAGATTCGATCACATGTTGAGAAGTAAAGAGAGGAGGCGTTAACTGCATAACTTAAGCAGATGCCTTTACCTAATTCAGGAACACAGGCTGTGGATGACCCTAGGGAATAAATCATAGCAGTGCAGCTTAATTTAAACAACTGGTAAGCTGGCCTATATCGTTATTTGTACTCATTTTACAAAACAAAATTAACAGATCCCCAATCTCCTGCCATATTTCTTGAAAGTAAGTAGGGGTTGATAGATGATATATCAATGATAGATAATAAATAAATAAATAGGCAAATAGATAGATGATACTAGACAGAAGATAGAAGATAGATAGATGATAGATAGATAGATAGATAGATAGATAGATAGATAGATAGATAGATAGATTTCCTCAGTACATTTTTGTCATTGCTAACTTTCCTCACAGATGGTTCTGAATTGAGATTTCTCTGATTCTGGCTTTAAGGGTTAGAATGATGCTATTTTGGAGCCTGACCTCTCCATTGTGTGGCTAATGGACCACAAGAGCATTACTAAGTCTCTTCCCCCTACCTTGTCTCTCTTCCTCCCTGCAGTTTCTCCCTCTCTGTGTGCATTATCTGAAGAAGCAGTTTGATGCTAGTGTCCATCTCATTAGACCGTTGTCAGAACTGTGGGATAGTACACCTCAGCAGGTGACAGACAGGGGATACTGGGTGTGGCGTGGTTTCTGCTGTTCAGGTACCACATCTACTAGGTCAGCGGGGAGGATCTGACACAGGATGACTAGATCGAGGTGTGTGAAGTGATCCTTGGAAGGGACTGGAGTTGACACTGACCTCTGATCCTGAAAGCAGAGAGCTGCCTTTGCTTGACTTCTTAGGGGGCTTCCTCAGAGAAGGAGGCCTACATGGAGTGGTCCGCCCTACTTACACATCTGGCAGACTTGAGTAGATTGTAACACAGGACCAGCCAACCCAGTGACCAAAGCCAAGATGCTGCCTCAGAGATCCTGTCTAAAGCGCATTCTCATCCACGAGTTCTGTAAAGGCAGCCAGCTCAGCCCGCACAGCGCAGCAACCTGCGCACATGCTGAGCACATCAGAGGCACACAGCGAGCCTTGACAGCCGAGGGAACAATGATGTGGGGCTGAGGAGACATCCCAGTGAAGCAGCAGGCATCCCCACCTGCAGAACCAGGCTGGTTTTATGCGCTTCCTATCACCACCCCATACAACTAGGCAAGGTGGTGCTAAACCCTGACTTCACTGACAGGAATTTCCCTCAGCCACACCTGAACTTGCTCAGAATATGTGAGCCAAATGAATAGCAATGGAGCTGAGTCCCGCCTCACACCAATGATTTGCACATCTACCATACTAGTGGCAAGGGGTCAATAGACTGCTGCTCTCCACACCACAGGCAGTGTCTGCAGCACAGGGTGCCTGTCCTTCACAAGAATTCTCAGCTACCATTATCACCATCTCCACCTCCAGTCTTCACCTACTTTATACAACCTTGCCTACTTGGCAGCAAGGGCAGAAAAGACTTTGTAAAGAAAAAGAGTAATATAAAAGCGGAGCCACTGGACTAGAGAGAGGATTGAAACTACAGATGGCTTATCTGTGTGGTAGATAAGGTAGTATGTATTAACTAATTCAATTCTCACGATGACTCTTCATCTTCATTTTGTGGAAGAGGAAACTTTAGCTCAGAGACTATATCGTCACAGTCACATATCCAGCAAGCCAAGCTGTAACTTAAGTGTCTAACGCCCAGTTGCACTGGGCAAGTTCTCAACCCAGAAGTGCCAGGCTCCTTCTGCCTGTACATTCTTGTCTGCTGACTTACATCACAATATGTTTCCATATCTGTCTTTTTTTTTTTTTTTAGATCCAAGGAACAACCCGGAGACAGAATCGGGTTCTTTTACAAGCCCAGAACATGGTGGATATGTTTGTTACCTTGCAGGAAGAAAGGCTCAGTGGAGGCCCCAGAAAAGTCTGCGGCTTTTTCCCAGTCTGAGGATTCAAAAGTCTGAGAACAAAGTAGAGTCAGGAAATGGAGCAGGCAGCTACTATCAGGCACGGGGTTCTCAGAGTCACCCCCCTTGTTCCTCTGCCACCCCTGGATGAAGGGCTTTGTAACCTTAGCCATGCACTTAGTCAAACGAATGCTCCACATCACCTGCATCGGTTACTGACTACAGTCCCAAAGACACTTGCAGAGCTTACCACAGCACCCCCCACCCAAGCAGGCTTCCTTTGAAAGACCACGAGATCCACGGGGTCCATAGGCCACTTTAGACTCGCGCAACCTTGGTCCCTCCCTGGTTGTCTCTTGGGGCTGATGTTCAGTCCTTCAAGACCTCTTCCTTCTGAAGATGGGAAATGAGACGATCAACACATGAAAAATTGGCTCTGTGCCCAGAAAGAGATTAAAATCCAAGGCAAACCTCACAAGCGGTTTCTCAGTGAAAGGAGACTCTGGAATGATGGAGTATTCATGGAATGCCCACATCTTTTTTATCTCTTAGTGTTTCACAGGAAAAAAAGCATTTGTAAAATGTCAGACTGGAAGGAAAAACGAAGTAATCTCTTTCTAAATGATGGAGACTGCCATCAGCAAAAAACAAGGAACAATGTGGGCAACTGCAAGAAGCCTAATCCTCGGATATACTCTGCAGATTTGAGCAAAATATTTTTAGCTATGTGAACAATGTTATTGACATGTAATTGATATTCCGGATATCCAATATTGTACAGATTTTAAATATGTACTTCAAGGAGCTTTGGTAAATGTAAATACACAGGTATATACACAAAACACCCAGATAATTAGTCTACCATCTTCCTTTACAGATCTTTACAGTCCCTGGAAATCCTTCTATTGAACCTTCTCTCATTCTCTCCCCACCATTGCTGATCATTAATCTGCCTTCTGTCAGTAAAGAGTAGCTTCTTTTTTCTGAAGTTTTAGATCAATGTGATCAATGCATTCTATTTTTTAAAGATCTGGCTTTTCTCAGCATAATTATTTGAATACTCATTATATTGTTACATGAATCGATCTTTCTGCTTTTTATTTATTATTTGTTTTATTGTTATGCAGCGTCATGGTTTGAGTTTATCACTCAAAAGTCCAGCGCAATATCTCAATGTAGCAGGACTGGGAGGTGAGAGCTTATGTTAGTTTCCCATCACAGTGACAAAATATCTAAGAAAATCAGCAGAAGAAGAAAATTTTATTGGACGCATGTCTGGGTCTGGCTGGATCTGTGGCTTTAGAGCTCCAGAGAAAGAACATCACAGTGTGCAACACATCATGCAGCTCGGCTTCTTAACTCAGCATGAGCAGAAAGGCAAAAGAAAGGAAGAAGCAAGAATCCAAATAGCCCCCTTTTAGATGCATGTTGTCAGTGATCTGACTTGTCTCTACTAAATCCTATCTCCTAAAGAGACACCACCTCCCAAGGGTACTTCCAGCTGAGGAGGAGGCTTTTAACACATGAACTTTTAAGAGACATTAAGATCTACACTAGCTGAAAGTGTTTGGATTGTGGAGGATGATCCTTTATAGACTGAACAATGCCTTCAGTAAAGGAATAGGTTGGCCAGGATAGGTCTTCCACACATCTTGTCTGCTTGCCTTTCTGAATCCTGCCGTGTCATGCTGGACTGATACCTTCCAGGATTGTGAGCCAAATTTTTCCTTTATAAGTGATCCACTTATTGTATTCACTTGTTGATAGCTATACAGGCTTGTGATGTGGAACTACCACAAATAACATTGCTATGTCCACTGTGCCCAAATATTTACCTAACAAAAACTTGTATTTCTCTTAACTAAATACATAGACTTAGAATGACTGGGTTGTATGGTAGTATTTTCAAGAGATTTCTGAGTTATTTTCCAAAAATTGAACCATTTGTCTTCAATTCATAGATGGGTATTCCAGGTCCACTTCTTTCCCTAGCACTCAGTATGATCAGTCTTAATTTTATTCCCCTGTTATGGTGGTGTAACAATGTCCTTATAATTTGTATTTTCTCCATGTTATAGGATGTTGAGGATCTTTTCTTTTTTATTAGCCACATATCTTCTTTGGCAAAATGTCTCTTCAAGTCTTGTGTCAGTTTGCAGGAGGGTAGTTTATTTATAACTGAGTTTAGAGAATTATTTACACATCTGTATAAGATGTATTATCTTTCATCAAACATTGTCTCCTAGGGCATCTCTTCTTTTCTCAATCACTCAACAATACTTACCAAGAAGGAAAATGTGGTGTATGTGTGTGAAACTTGATTTTTAGTGCGGCAACTTTTTTATGAAACTTGATTTTTAGTGCAGCAACTTTTTTGCCTAAGACAAAAATATAAAGATTTTCATTTTTTTCTAAAAAACTATATTTCAGACATTATATTATGTCTGTGAGATATATACCCTGATACTTTTATGAATTTGTCACTTTTGTTTTTCTTAAAAGTACCCCACTATTACTACATAATTATATTCATCTTTCAATAATATTCATTTCATTTATTCAATGTTGTCTTATAAGATTAGTTAGCAATAGCTTCTTCCCCCAAAAACATACTTTGTTAATTTAGGAAAATCATGAGCACATGGTGAAGAAGAAAAATGACTACAGAATATTTCTTTCAGATGAAAGTCCTGTGTTCTTGGAATATATCTCTTAATATTATATATATTCTTCTCACTTACATACAATACTATCACCGCATCTAATTCTCACTAGCTTGTGATCATTGGTTCTAAATGTTTCCTAACGTGTCTTTTACTTTTTGAAAGTTTCATTTGTACTATTTTTTATTTGTTAACTTATTTATGTGTCTATGTTTCAGCACATGTGCTTGTGCTGAAGATGCACACACTTCCTCTAAACAGGAGTGATATCAGACTTGATCACTCCCTGGCTACCTAGCTCAGTGATTTTGAGCTTCATCTGCGGGTTCAGACAGCAAAAAGCACAAAGTTTATCATCAACTGAGCCCAATGGTTTCATCCATGCTATCTACTTCAGTTGAGTCTACAGAATTTGAAAACTGATGATGTTATAATACTATCAGTATTTTGTATTTCTTCACCTTTGCATTCCTATACAAAATATTCAACCAAATAGTACTTCAGAATTACCCCAAAAGAGGTTTTGTATGTGGAAAAAATGGATGCATGTCTCATTACTTTTTAAACTGCTAAATTTAGAATAAGGAGTCAGAGTCCTGTTGTGGCAGTTTAAATATATTTTCTTCACTGTGATGAATGCATAATGATTACATGTTTCAATTCTAGACATTTCAAATTAGCCTGACAGTTTTTGATAATGTTTAATTCATTGTTTAAGTCTAAATTGCCTTTTGTATTTAAACATGTGGAGCATTTGAGCTTCCTTTAGATTCTGTATCTGAATACTCCATCACTCAATTTCTGAGGGGTCTGATTCTACTTTTGACTGCTCATGTTACCTCACACTTCTGGTTGTTTACTTCCTTCTATAACTGAAGAAAACAGGAGTCACATGGCTGGATTTGGAGAGTGGCCGTGAATCTTAAGTCATGGATTCAACCCTACAGGGAGGTTTTATACTTGCATCTTCTAGGTGCCCTGGGACATTCCCACATAAGACCATTAGAAGTCAGTTCATCAGTTTCAAGCTCCCTGCACCATGCAAAGAAAAAAATATGAGCCACATAGTTAGTCTAAAATTCAGTTTATGTGCCATAAACTGAATTAAGTGTTCTGAGGAGTATGTCTCTCTGTCCTCTACTTGTCTTCAGATGTTTTCCACCACTCAGGTGGCACAAGCTGAAACTGACAAGTGGTCCTTGTCACTACCACCAGGCAGATTTAAAACAAGCAAACAAAAAAATTACAATACCGTTGAGCATGCTGAAGATGTTACATTATCTACTTGGCAGTTCTCATTTCCAGTCCTCCATCTAGGCATCAGTTCTTCATGGGGCTTATGGCATTGTCTTCAGTCTACATGCAGCTGTCAATCCAAAGTTTCTTGGTAAGATTGTGCTTTACTTCCTACACCACAGGGCAGTGGTTACCTCCTATTTGACTTTTGGCGCCCTTCTTACCTAAACCATCTCTGAGATGTTATAAGCTGAAACATTTGAGCATTATAGCTGGGAGTTTTCTATCAGAGAGTTTTCAGGGCCTCTAATCTACTATAGGATGGGATAAGTACATGCTCACAGACAGTTGCTAAGATGCAACCAGCGCTCCACAGGAAAGAAACACTATGCATTAGTTCACAAGAAATTGTCTCACCTGGCCTGGTGGGTAGAGCAGAAGTCACTGTGAAGCTGGTGCTTAGGATGAACTTCATGACTGAAAGTCCAGTGATATGGTTACTGCACTGTGATAGGGTAGATGTGGGCAAAGAAGGTTCCATCTTTTCTGTTCTATTATTGTGAATTGAGTTCTAAATAAATCAATCAGGGTTTGACTGGGAATGATGCCTAGTAGTAGTGTGTACTTAAGTATCCGTAAAACCCTGGGTTCAAATTCAATCACAAGTAAATATTTAAACAGAAGAATATCAAGATGTAATCTCTCTGAGGGAAGGACTCATGAGGCCCTATTTCTCCCTGAGGAAATATTGACAGCTAATGTTTGCTTCAGTCATGTCATCACCAATACATCATCTGTTGCTGCAAGTGCCCAAGCATGTTCCAGTGCAGGTGACCCTGGTTAGCCTCAGGGAAACACACACATGCACACAAACGCACACGTATGCACATGCACACACACAAGCACACGCACGCACACGCACACACACACGCACACACACGCACACAGGGAGGGGAAGATGGGAAAAATTGCTAGCACGATTTTCGGTGAGAAAAGGAGGGGGATAAAATAGGGTAATATGGGATGAAAATGACAAAAATTCATTGTGTACCCAAATGAAATTGTCAAATAAAAATGTTAAAAAGGATGTATCTTCTCTCTTCTGTCTTTATCTGTGCCTTGCCTGCTATCAATGAAGTTGTGAATTAGTTTCCTCTGAAGAGGGACCAAGCTTCTACCACAAAGAGTGGAAGACAACAGGAGAAACCCAGCAGATTTTGCTCAGGGCTTCCTTTGGGACACCCTTCAGTGATATGTGTCATTATCTTCCAGTCCTTCCACTGAAGAGAAAGAACAAGTAAGTCTTTCTAATGAGCTTCATTAGGGTCTCGGGATCCTACAGCACCTGCCGTCTTAGCTGGTGGTCACTGTCCGGACTGTCTTTTGTGGAGGTTTGGATTCCAAAGCTATCTTCAATGCTTCTGGAGAATAACAGGTAGGTCATTCTTTGGGCCACAGGACTTCCTTGTTCTAAGCAGCTCATTGGCGGGACCTGGCAGCTTAGGTAGGTCACGTTAGCTTAGGGGACTCATGTCTGCTTTGTACACATATTTGGCTTATCAACATATTGTCATGGCAGTGGAAGATCTCAAGAAGCTACACACCTTCCTCAGACACTATCAAAGATTAAATCCAGCCAGGAGAAAAGGAGCTACTTTCCAAAGATTCGAGGACTGGAAATGTAGCTCAGTGGTGGAGCCCTTGCATCACACACATGAGACTCCGAGTCTAGTACTCAGTACTGAGAAAAAAAGGTCTCAAAATGTTTCATTTATTTCTGAAAAGAGTAAGAAAAACTGTTTTGGTAAAAATGAGAGCATCATTGAAGTCATTAACATCCATATTCAGTGATGGCAACAATTCATGTATATTTTAACATGATTCTAATTAAAGAATAAGGATCTCTTAATTTCCTTACATGACATAATCATCCTGGGAAAGGCTTAGCTAATGAGCTGAACTCTGAACTCTCCTATATCTGGGCAGAAATGCTATCTTGGCAATTGTTTGAACAACAGGTCAACAAGGAATATTTTGCTTCTTTTAAGGAAAAAGGAAAACATGATGACAAATTGAACTGAAGTTGTTCTTACTGATTGAATGTGATTTATCACTCTGTGCATATTTATTCTGATCAGAGACCTTTTCCGTCTTTTAAAAAGTTGGTACGTAGTGATCTCACATGCTTTGCAATTTGACCTAATCCTCAATTTCATCCCCTAATGAGGGGAGGCCAGGCATCATCATGTTCCAGTAATTGTTTTATCAAATGGCCTAATTGTGCATTCAACAGACTGACACCAGGCAGTTTATTCTTCCTAATGTGTTTTTAACAAAAGCACTAACTAATTATGTGCCATTCTACTTGGGGAATTGGACAAGAAGAAATGAAAATTTATTCTTTGAATCTTGGTTTAAGCGCATGTTTGCATATAGAACATAGAAATAAGTGGTAAAATAATTAGCTGAATTGCTTCTGTCTGCTCTAACTTCGTGGCTAATCTACATGCTGAAGAAGTCTGTGCAAATCCTCTGGATTCATTTTTGCTCTGGACGGTGTTTGAACATCTGTGCTGTCTGAAAATGTCACAATAACCATTTTGCCCACAAGTTTATCCTCTGGAGCCAAAAAAAGACAGTATTATCTTGGCATGTCTACAAAGAAATAAAGGCTGAGAAGAACTGGAGATAAATGTGCCCCACATTCTGAAGAAAATTCTTAGGGATTAGGCCAAATGACTCCAAAGAATTCTGAGCTAAATGAAGACTGGATCTACTTCGTTTTAGGGGAACTTTCTCTTCAATTGGACAACATGTGTGGCAGAGAAACTTGTCTCCTTATCTCATATGGTCCTCTATGCACAGAAACACTGTGAATTTAAACATTCTTATTGGATCAGACTAATCTGTCTTAGATGGAGACTTCAGAGAGGTTAATATGTTTGATGTATCAAAAAGTGACTGTGTAGAACAATTTCAAATTTTATTCAGTCTAAAAATGTGTTTTTTCCCTCTTTCTTCTTCTGCTAAAAACTGCTGTATTTTATAGTGAAGGGAGAATTGTAAGGTCACAGCAGACCAGTCCTGGTACCTCATTAGCCTGGACCGAGTCTTCTTCCTTAGGATCCTGATAGAGACAATGAGCAATTTGCTTTCGAGTTTCTAGTTTGAAAGTAAGTGAATTGGGTGCTTTCAAAAATCCATATTCTTTGCAGAGGAAGAGAGTTTATTTGCAGAATGATGCCAGACAGAGACAGAAAGATAAAAGCCAGAAGGAAATGCAATGTCACCAAAAGCGCATAGTTCTGTCTTTCTCTGAGGACTGGCAACTGAGTGCACTTTCAAGCCTTGAATATCTGAAATTTCCTTGTTTGTGATTTCAGCTAAGTTTGGGTATGTGTTCCTGTCACTTAATGTCAGAAGCAGTCTGATGATACAACTGCAACTTTGCAGCTCTTGACATAGCTTTTCACTTGCAGAAGTCAAAGTCATGACAGTTGAGTCAGCCTGGGGTTCAAATATCTCCTCTGTGCTGCTCACCAACTGTGTCGACCTTGACAAAGTTTATAGCTTTTTCTTTTCATTTTTACTTTGGGACTAGGTACTAATGATGCTTCCCTCAAAGGTATTTTGAAAACAAGATGAACCCCCAACATCCAGAGGCTCAAGGAATTATAGTCTGGCAGAAGAGAGGGGAGAAAAAAAACGCAAGAGCCTAAGGGTTGGGAGGGATTCTGCCAAATTATGTTCTCTGGTGAAGACAGGGCTGATGTACCCAGAATCTCACGGCGATGATGTCCACTTCCACAAGACATGTACTCTAATTGGCCTATCAATGTTTCACCATGGAAGGAGAGGTTCTCAAGAGGTTCCACACCTACCTGATAGAGTCTACTGAAGGTCAATGCAGGACTGGAGAAGGGACACTCAGTAATTTAACCCCTGATACGTTGCCCAATACTTGGGCACTTTCACTACAGGCACATCAAGTGAAACCCAATGGGCCACACACACAAAAGAACATGAAAGTAGGAGGGAGAATGGCTAGAAAGGAGGAAGTATGTAGTGGGAAAAGGAGGGAATATAGGATCAGGTAGTAAGGGGTGAAAATGAAATAGCAAATTAAAAAAAAACTGGATGAACACAATGCCATACTATTTAACACACTCGATAATTAAGTACTGTTTTCAATCACTGCTATTATTAATCCTATTTAAATTATTGGCTGCTAGGTAACCCAAACAATCATTATGTTCTTCTTTAATAACTTTAGATTTTAGGTGATTGTAGAAAAACAACAACACCAAAAAAAAAAAAAAAAAAAACGAAAAACAAAACCTTACATTTCCCAACCTCCTCTGAGGAGTCAGGGACCATGATTGAATACAGGAGCTATGGCTAAGTTCTGGGGAACGGAAAGTGAACAGAGATGATCCAGAAACTTTTGAGTGGTGTGCACCTTTTCTTCTACTTCTGACTGGACTTGATGGTACAGCAGCCACCCTACGCCCACCAGCAAAGAACCACGGTTCCAATCATAGAGGATGACAGAATAGCAAGCTCAAGGATTTGGGGTCAGCAATAGTTTGCAAGCAGCCCATTAGCTCTGGGTGATTTCCACGTGGAATCTGCACATGAGACAAACAAAAATTGATCCAGGGCTGGAAAGATGACCCAGGGGTTAAGCCTCTGTCTGGAAAGCAGAAGAACCTGTGTTTGGATCCTAGATCCTACATTAACACACTTGGTGTAAATGACAGTGGCCTGCACTTCCAGCCCTGAAAGCAGAGCTTGAGAAATCTCAGAGCAAAGCGATAAGGAAGAAGAGGAACCTAGAATTATTCTCAAAGTCATCCTTGGTTCTCCACAGGCACACACAGTGCCCTCTGATACACACAGACACACACAGACACAGACACACACACACACACACACACACACACACACACACACATTGATCCATTAAGCCTTTGTTTCATTTGGATTTTTGTTACACGGTCAGAATCCATATCCTAACTAATAAATAATTAACATTCTAAATATTATTTACACTTGCCTCTTACAAAAGTCTTGTGACCGAGAAAGGAAGATGATAATAATAAAACTAGGGCAAGAACTCTAAACTAATAGCTGAGGGGTTTCCTGGTGTGGAAATGAGATCTCATTACTGAATGATACTTGGCTCCCCCCAGACTAAGGAAAGGAAGTTGTAAATGAACCAGGCCTAAGGGAGAAAGATGAACTGGGGCATCCGCCAATGGGGATTTGTCCCAAAATCTCAGGCTATTTAATTTACAGGGTGAAAGTGCTTAGAGTTGGCTAGATTCCACCAAGTATTTCTCTAGAATCACAAAACCTCCACTGTTGGCCTTTTCCAAGCAACAGAAAATCAAAATAATGAATCTTCCTGGACAATCACTGCGGAACTACTGCTGTCCACTGGGGTCTCTCTGTACTAAATCTTCCCCTACCACTGAGAGCAGATATGAAGGGAGTCAAGAACTATCACTTCCTGTCCCTATTGTGCTGTCCCCAGGGCAGCATTTGATAGCTTTTCTGACTATTTCCTTCACCATTGCTGCAATGATGAGGGCCCTGAGACACAAATGGGAAAAGACAGGCCTTCTAGATTCAGTTCCCAATCAGTTCACTTTCTTCTTAATCAATAGCACAGTCTTCCCCCAAGAGTCATCTGCAAATAAAGGCCATTCTTATCGCACAGGTCTAACTCTGTGTCTTCAAATTCTGTCAGCCTCAACTACTGAGAAGCAAAGCAGAACAAGCCACACGGGAATTTGTTGCATGGAATTTTCCCCTAAACAAATAGACGCCATCTTTGTCCGAGACAGTTGAGAGGGCACCTGTTGTCCATTGGCACTGTCTTAGAAACAGAGGAGTCGGAGAGGGCCATTGGACCGTCACCAGAATTCTGGACTAGCTTGCAGCAATTACAGCTATTAGGACATGATTCTTCCCCAATTGCACATGCCTTCAGAGTCTTGAGGTCTTGGAGGGGCACTAGGTATAGAGTCAGGGTAGGTTAATTGTGTGTGTGGGAGAGTCATTCTAGCTATACAGTCCTGTGAGAGTACTCAGCCATCCTGGGATGGGCTCTCTGGGGACATAGCTGCCTTTGAGTTGTCCCTGCTCCATAAGTAACTCTTACTCCCACTTTTGTAAATAACCGAACAAACTACGTTGGTTTGTTAAGCTGTACCTTGATGTAATCAATACTTTGGTCTGTCCTTGAACTCCTATTTGGGGTGGAAAGATGGTTGCATGGCATTTCCCTAAGACAAGGTTCACATAACAGAATTCTTCAGTGATCAAATGCTGAAAGGTCAGATGTCCTGAAAGGTGAGAAAACAGTGTATTTGAAGCCATCTGGACAAACCTCCAACATCCACACTCTCAGTGGGCTCCAAGTTTCCGAATCTTCTGTTCTTGGAAAAGATGATCCACAGAGAGCATTTGCCAAGAACTTCACGTGTGAACTGTGCTTGGCAGCAATGTTACAAACCATTAAGATGCCTCAGAAACAATAGGATTGTCTGCAGTAACGATATGCTGCTAGAAATGCCAGCGTTGAAAGAAATCTTGCACCCCTTTCACACATGCGTAATGTGGAAATGGAAGGGAAATGTTATCTTCCCCAGCAGTTCTTCATTCTCCATCTCTCTTCTGCCTCTAGACATAAATGAGCCATTTGCTAATTGTTTAATGGGCGATTAAGGAAGAAAATGTAGGGGAAGGGGGAGCCATCGCAGATGGGTATATGCCTGCCTGTTTGCCAAATATCAACAGCCAAGCTGGTGCCAGAGAACAGGGCTGATTCTCAGGAACCCAGGGCACTCCAAAAGCCCTCGTCTTAGAAGCCCAGCTCCTAGCTGGGAAATGAGCAGCAAGGCTTGGACATCAGAGCTTTAGCCAAAGAAGTACTTTGGAAGGATGTGTAGATGTGAGACTCCCTCCAGGGACAGGACCAGCGGCATCAGGGACTTCCTGTTCCATCTCTTTCTGAGCTTCCAAGATCTAAGCATCACCCCAGATCTGTCCCATTGCCTGAAAGGAATTTAGTAGCCAGCTCTTCCTACACTAATAGAACCAAAACATGGTAGCCAAGACCTAGCCACGGCCTCATCATATAAGCAGGCACAGGCTCCTGAGTGTGCATCAGACACACCTTAACACTATTGGCAGGAAGATTTGCAAGTCTGGCTAAGATAAAGATATCGAAGTCTTTCCCCAGGGCTCATGATTTTCTCTGCTTGAAATTTGATCAGCCTCTTTAGGCTGTTTTCTACTCATTTCTGAAACTACTATGACTATGATTTGCAGAGGTTGCACCTCATCAGCACCAGTAGGGCCCACAGTTACCCAGCTTTCAGGCCTCTCCCACACATTCTTATCCTACACCAGGGCAGGCAAATTCTGATGGGGTGGGAACACTTGCCTTGCAGAGCTGGTATTTCTGCAGCTTGCTAACCTGTACCCTGGAAGCCTCAAGGCACCTTGCTTTCTTTTGCTTCTCAACCCCTCCCTTCTTCTTGCTCAATGGGCTGCCTTGATCCTATTTTCTTTTTGCTTGAGTAATTCCTTTCACCCTTTCTATCTCAAGAGGGGCATTGCTCTCTCCAAGAAGACTGCTTTTCCCTCCACATTAGTGGAGGTGACTCTTTCCAGTGATTACAAGAGCATCATAAATGTCTCTTATCAAAATAACTATTGCTTTAACCCAACTGTTGCTTTGACAAAATCACTGAGGTTGGGTAATAAATAAAAAAATGTATTGAGCTCATGGGTCTTCCTTGGCTGCCACATGTAACATATACATCATGGTGATGGCTTCTTAGTGGGAACATATGTGAGATGAGCCCACATAGCAACACGGGAACACAGAGCCCAAGGAGGGGCTAGTCTGGCTTTTTCACAGCAATGCACTCTTGAGACCATAACATTAGCATCTCATCCGAACAAAGTTAGTGCTCCCAATAGCCTAGTGACCTTGCAGGAGACCCCACCTGTTAACTTCAACACAGCCACACTGAAGATGCACCATCCAGTATATATAATTCTAAGGACAAACTGCTAGTTATAATGAAAGTAGATAAAATCTTCAGAAGATCCAAAGAAAGCTGAGGTGTTGTGTATTTCAATTTTTTCCAAAATTCCTATTATTTAGCACTGTTTAGCATGAAGTAAGAAGAGTTCAATAGATATTAAATTTCTATACTCTTGTCAGTTTTCTCACTGGGTGAAAGGCAGTTAAGAAGTAACATGATGTTCACTGGCTGGAAGCCAAGCCAGGGGTCAAAGACTACTTCTCACTCTCTATGGATCTGCAGTGTTGGCCTTCAGTGGATTGATTCCCAGCAGTGCTCTTCTGTTTCTTGTCTTTTATAGCACCAGAATGAAAACTTACAGCCATGTAGCATCTTTTATCCACTTCAAGATCATGTATTCCCCTTTTGTCACAGGTCTTGGAATAGTAGAGCTGGTATTTTGGGAGGCTGGAAAAGGCCTACTACAGAATGGAATTTCTAAATGTATGTCTTCAATTGTAAAGGGCTCCAATTATCATGGGCCTTGACCCAGGAGACAGCCTATATGATGTGTCCTGAGGATAGATACTTGTGTTAAAAGCATAGGATCCATATTGAAGGGATAAAAATTCACCTGGACAACTGATTAGTCACATGGATATGGGCTTCTCTGGTGATGACAGGACTGAGCTGCATTATATTTTCAAAAATACTTCATTGGACTAGAGAAATGATTCAGAGGTTAAAGCTTTTTGCCTCATGTCACAGTTAGATACAGATGTCAGTGTGATGGTCGAGGGTTTCCCCTCTGGACACATTTGTAGATAATTAATAGTTGAGCTAAGCTTTGAATAAACCTACAAAATAAGTAAGACTAGGCCCTGGACAGGTGAATAAAATACAGAGAACTAGTTGAGAAAGTTGGCATCCTTTTGTATACTTGGTCAGATATGCTGGTCTGGCAAGTAAGGGTTGATCTTCTCCCAGCCATTACATGGATATGATATGGTCAGTTTCCTTGGCTCTTGTGTTGTGTGAACTCTTCTGCCAAGCTGGACAAAGAATTATGACCAGACTATTGTAAGAGAAAATTGAAACCCCTTATACCCTTAAACTGTTTTGTTATGATTTTATCAGCAACATGCTAACTACTATACCTCACAAGCAGAAAGATCTCAGCTTGGATCTCCAATCCCAAATAAAAGTGCTGAGCAGATAGGCAGGGACCTTCATTTCTATCCCTGGAAGAAAGAACCTTGAAAATTCCACAGCAAAGCAATAAGGAGGTAGAGTGATCCAGGGTGATTCCCAGTGTCTCTTTTAGGTATTCACAGGCACACATATTCAAATGCCTTCTTGCACACACACATACACGCACAAATAAATAAATAAATAATAAAATAATAATTAATCATTTTATTTTTTACTCATGTGACAAAAAGAAAGCATCTATGCTTTGGAGATCAACTCAAATTTCCATATTTGTATGTAGATACTTTTACCTGTTAAGCCATCTCACACGAGTGGCAGGAATAATTTTTTTTCAAAGTTTACATCTTCATGTTTTTCTTCATGATATAAATTCATCTCTGGCTATATATACACCTTGGCCACATCTGTACTGTTCCCTAATTCCAATAATTCATAAAGGCCATGATCTTGCTTTTTGCTAACAGCCCATTGGTTCTCATTACATGAGCACCTCTAGTGCTCTCCAAGTGCCTGGCCTGTGAGAATAAAACCTCCTTTGAATCTCAATAAACAAGTGTCTGTAATGGTTTGAATAAGCAGGATATGCAGTTGGACACCTGACCAGATGAAGTTCTGCCCCTGAAGGAGAACTTCGCTAAATGCCACAGGGGTTATAACTGGGCTCTACTTCAGAGGCCTTGAGCAATCTCACACAGCTTTTGACTGACTCGTATTTGATCTGTCACATTCACAGGAAACAAAAGACAGCCAAGGTCACTCGTGCCAAGGCCCAACAACAATTCCACCAACAACAGTGCTGTCCCTCCCGTCACTCTGCTTTGTTGATTTAATGCCATCGAAGTAGACAGATCACATGCATCAAAGCAGAAGGCCATGGATGCCAAAACCTGCCATAGGTTTTGTCCCTTGGAGCTTCATATGCCTCAGTCTGTAGCTTGGATATGCCTGTGTGCTGAAGGCTTGATCCCAAGTCCATGGTGCTACCTAGAAATGGGAAAACTCTCTGTCTCAGAAAAAGGAAGCCAAACTCCTGGACAATGGACACACATCCATGGAGAAGATGCTGTGGTCCTGGCCTTTCCAGTTCCTTGTTTCAAGGCCACCACCAGATGAACAGGGTTCCTCAGCCATCTGTTTTCTGCATGTTGTTCTGTGCTTCCGCTTGTCCAAAGCAATGGGCCAAATGACAATGGACTGAGGCCTCTGAAATCATGAGGTGCAAAAGTATAACTGACTCTCTCAAAAGTTGATTATATTGGCCAAGGACATGGCTCAGGTGTTAAAAACTTTGTCGTGCAAGCAAAAGGACTTGTGTTCAGATGCCCAGATTCCATGGTAGAGATGCTATGGACTATAATTCCAGTCTTAGACATCCCAGATACTCCCTGGGGCAAAGCAATAAATAGGTAGAGTAATCCAGGATGTTAATGAATGTACCCTTGGTCCTCCATAGGCATACACACTCAAGTATACTCTTATACACATACTTGCACATACATGTACATACAAATGTATGTGCACATGTGCAAATAAAAGAGTTAATTATCTTGGGTATTTTACCACAGCAATATAAATCTACCACACAACATATGAACAATGAATGAGAGATGGAACCACAATTTCTGATAAAAGTAGACTAGATATCATCTGTTGCTCCACAAAAATAGTTGAACAAGGCTGAGAAAATTACATTGAGCTAAACTTGTGCAGGAATCGTAGGGCAGTGCTTGCATGGCACGGTGGTGCTAGTTAAGACCTTTGAGCAAAGCTCAACCCTACGTAGTGACCAGCATTCTGGTGAAGAATGAGTTCAATGCAATGGCATCTTCCACATGCAAATCCTACCTCCTAAGCAAGGTATCTACCAGAATCTGAAATCAGGCACCAGTTTCATTCCCCAAAGCCTGATGGACTGGGGGGCAGGGGCTTCGATCAGTAAATACTCCAGAGACATTTCCTGGGCAATAGACAGAAGTGCAGGCAAGCACTGTGGACAGGTGATAGGCACCTCTGGGTTGCAGTTGCCCATGGACTATAGTAGCTGGCATTTGAAGTCCCATCTCTGTGTGAAACATTGAGGGAAGGTTTTGACTAGGCTTGGTAAACAACAGACCCCTGGCTGTTGTTATATATTGCTGTAATATATTGCTGATCATCACATGACTGGTTTCCAATCAGGCTTGAAGAACAGATAGTTTACTCCAGAGCTGGAAGGAATAGTTTAGATGACATGAAGTGAGAGTTTTACAAAGAGGGAAGAAGCATCACAAAGAGGTAACGATCTACCAGAACCACGGGCTTGGGTTTAGCTTAAGCAACTTGGGCCAAGATGTGTTGTAACTGATATGTAGTGACTTACAGGGATCACAAGTTCTGTCTGTCTGTTTAGTCACATCCAGGATGGGTTATGTTCATTCGACTCCCCCATTCCTCCTCAGCTAGGGTTCTCATACAGTGACACTGAACACTCACCATACACAGGCCCCGAGCCAGTGGGAATGTTAATGAACATTGTCTCTGTCTTCAAGATTTCCCATTCTTCCAGTGCCCCCTCCCCCATCTCTGAAGCATCCTTTAATATGTATGGGAGGGAGGGGGGAAAGGAAGGGGAAAAGGGGGGAGGGAGCAGGGAGGTTCAGGGAGGGATGGAGGAAGGGAGGGAACAGAGGTACCTATTATGTTTATATGAGCAGAAAAATAAATTTTAAAAAATAGATAGCTCTCTCTGAAAAAAAAAAAGATTTCATATTCTTAAGGCAATTGTAACACTTAGGATCCCACAGGTCTGGTGTTTCTCTACCATGCTTTTATCCTCCATTCAGCTAAGTGTCTCACCTGGAATTTT
The DNA here is from genome assembly GCA_023101885.1 of Typhlomys cinereus. Taxonomy (NCBI): domain Eukaryota; kingdom Metazoa; phylum Chordata; class Mammalia; order Rodentia; family Platacanthomyidae; genus Typhlomys; species Typhlomys cinereus. Next base: position 2,737,339 of record JALPQD010000247.1, read on the forward strand.
CTTAACACTGTCCTGCTCGCCATCTCATGCCTCTGTCTTAGTCTTAGAACCACATGAGCATCTAACCAGGTCAGTGGACACATCATATTACCCTGGTTCAGGTCATTCTCTCTGATACACCCCACCCATCTACTCTCAATCCTACCTCAGTGGGACTATCTGTCACCAGCCTGCACAAAGCAGGACTCTTTCTCTCTTCTTTCTTCCTCCCCTCCTTCTTCTTTTGAATCCTCTCATTTCTCCCCCTCCTCATAGCTTCCTCATATGAAATTGCTTCCTCTATCAGACTGTGACCCTCTGGCATTTTGAGCCCCGGAGTATAAATCTATAGAGCAGAGACCCCCCCCACACACACTCTCCATGAATCTAAGTCAGGAGGGGGACAGATTCTGGAGGACTCCTTTCATAACAACAGTCTTAGCTTAGTTCTAGTGGTAAAAGGAAAACTTTCCAAGCATTTAGGTTAGAGAGACACCCAAGAAAACTTTGGCTCTGCCAGTATCTCTCCTCTTGTGCTCTGTAGAAATGGATTCTAAGGTTGGAGAGAGCCGACATATGTCGGTAGAAGAGACTTTTCAAATGAAAGCCCTCTTCACTCACAACAGGCTGGTGGCACCTGGGAATCTTTAAGAGGTACAGAGCCTCAGGCCCACCCAAGACATTCTATATCTCATATGCATTTTTTTCAGAAGATCCTGGCAGTTGCCAGACACCTGGCATCTGGACCCCAGTGAGACTAAATGAGGGCACAACCTGCCTTTGGGAATGGGAGATAAAAATAATTTGCCATAGATTCTTACAAACCCACTATTCTAGGCATGCTAAGGGTGTCAGAAGCAAGTCCCATGATTGCAATCTATCTCAAATGGATTCTGTTTAAGGCCAAGGCGAAGAAGGAAAAGAGAAAGCTGGGAGGTACTGAGGTTGTGCAGGCAGAATGCATGACTATGACCTTGAATCAGATGCTCTCACTCATAGGATAGGTCTGTAGTTGGAGAGAGAATTACTGACTCTGCACATGGCAAAAGCAAACTATTTTGTTCTCTCTAAATTACATTTCCCCAACACCTAACATACTTCTTGGCCTACAGTAGGGTTCAGAGAGTACCCACAGACTGAATAAGGACCTCATCATGCCATGACTGTGCTACTGAGGTCCCCAAACTAGTGTCAGACTTTCCGGTTTCTAGTTTTTGAGATATACTCTTCTTTCTTTGTTAGGAAAAAATGTTTAAATCAGAGACTTTCACTGGAGAAAATTATCTGATCATGCCCCATGAAGTGAGTAGGAGGAAAAACAGCCTTAACTTAAAAATAACCCTAACAAGCCCACAAAAAATCACAACCCTAAAAAGCCTACAAAATCACAACCCTAAAAAGCCTGTAAAATCCCAGGCGGTGAGGGTTCTGCCTAGCTGGCGGGATCTGTGCAGCATAAGGGTCTGCATGAAGATTGCAGAACACAGAACTGTCACTGTGGCAGGGATGAAGGAGGTCAGAGGAAGGACAGAAAGGCTTTAGCGTCACGCAGCCTTCTGGTCTGAGGTGACCAGGGTGTTTCAGACAGCAACTCAGTAGCCACAGGCTCCAGCCTGCAAGTAGGGAAACTCAAGAAGCCTGAGGAAAGCGAGCTGAGGCGGGGCTTGGGTGGGTGGGTAACAGGGAGCCGTCCTGGGCACAGTCCACAAGGCAGCAACCCCTTGCAGTCCATCAGCCAACCTATGTAATTTGCATCTTCTGGACAGTATATGTCTCACTTCCCCAGAATCTTCTAGATTCACTTCAGGATCATTCGTCCAACCCCCTTTCCTCCAGAGTCAATTACACATTGACAATTACCATTGCACCTAGTTCTGCCTCCTCATCCAGGCTGTCTCTGGACCTGCTTACGTGCAGCGTCTTTCAGGTAGGACCCAGGTCCCCGTGTGAGCACAGAGACTCGACCTGCAGACCTAGATACTTTTGATGACAAGCACAGCAGTGCAGACCAACCTTGGAGGTGTAGGTGTGGCCGTCAGATCCGCACACCATGGGTGATTGCGCCACAGGGCAGGGCTTGCACTTGACCAGAGTCGAAGGTCCAGCCCAGTGTTTGTGGGCCACATTCCCCTTCTTTTGCCTAAGGATGAGAAAAAGGGAAGAAGTTAGTCTGAAAATTCTGGTCTTTGTGTCCTGTAGGTTCCCAGAATATAGTGTTAAAAACTATATATAAAAACATTCTTCAAACAGACAAGAAGGTCTGAGGCCCCCTAGTCAGCACTCCTACTTGTTCCAAATCATTGATGGGAGCTGAAAACTTTATCTCAAAAGAATATACTCCACCCAAAAACTGGACCAAGCAGAGCAGTTATTAATATACAAAACATTCCATGTTGACGCGGAAAGGCCTTCACAATATATTTCACAAGGAGAGGGCAAGGGGTGCAGCCAGAATCAATGCCCTGTGCAGTGTACGTTACAAGTACCCCAAATAGTCTCTCACAGCTTCTTTTAGGGCTAGTGCGAAGCTTCCCACAGGTCACTGTGTGAGGATTTCCCCCAGGAAGGCATCTCTGCACACAACCTAAAGGCTTTATCGCAGCTATAGAAAACCATCCCTGGGTTATATTTTAAAACAATTTTAGACCAGCTTCCAATGTGCAGCTCCACAGAGGTTCTGGGATGATGTCACTTCCAACTTTTAAAATAATCAGAATTCTCCTTCCATTCTAGGTCTATACCCACCCTTTGTCATAATGATAGGATGGCTTCTGTCCACATAAGGACATCTCCGTACCACAAACCACTGAAATAATGCTGGCATCTCCCCACCCCCTTAGTTGAAGCTGGTTTCCCAGCAAAACCCTTGCACTGACACACAAGGCCCAGGGGAAAGGACACACATCTCTGAACTGTCCATCAAGCAGACAGTTTTGGGTCTCTTGGGGGTATTTTAGTGTGGCAGTCTGTATGGTACTTTACATATGAATCCTGAAGTTAAGTTCAAATGGGGCTTTACCACTTGCTAATGATGTACTCTTGATCAGTGTCTAATCTAGCGCGTTCCAGTTTCTCATTTATAAATGGATAAATAAAAGCTAGTTCTGGCGGCCATGATGCAGATGAGAACTGGCATACAGAAAGATCCTGTTTTAGAGTTCCAATGGAAAATTCCCAATAGGCTCATCTCCTCGAGACTTATCTGCTGATGGGTTTTGGCAATGTGGCCGAATCGTGAGGGCTCAGAAATAAAATGGACTGATTCCTTGAGGGATTTATAATTTGATGGTGTTATTGGGAGACGACAATGAGCAAGAGGTGGGGTCAACATGGAAGAACTAGATCACTAGGCAGATGGTGTGTTTGAGGACTATGTGTCCTGGACGGTCCCTGTAATTGCTTCTTTAGCTTTCTGTCCATCATAAGCTGAGTACTGTTGGCCACACACTGTAGCCTGGAAGCATCACAGGCAAGAACCATGGATTGAAATCTCCGAATCCATGATCCTAAATATATATAATCCCTTCCTTAAATTTTCTCAAGTATTTTTCTAATAAATCTAACTAGTACACCCACCAAGATGAGAAGCAATAAAAATGGTAGATATTAAAATCACTTGTTCCCATAAATGGAAAGGGAATTATTATTATCATGGAAATGTGAAACATTCATAGAGCCTAGAATGTAATCTTCCCCCTCCAAAAAATCCATGAAGCCATAAGAAAAATCTGCTCTGTCAGGTAAGGAGAGAGAGTGAGGTCCCTTGGGGATTCAGTTTCTGGTCTGAGGTTGCCTGTTTTTTTTCTCCAAAGGAAAGAAAGGGACCACAAAGAGATGCCGCAGAAAGCACACATCCGGTTCTTACTCTACCGCACACCTCCATCAGCAAGTTTAGAGAGCAAGCAAGGGGAGGAATGTGCTTGGGGTGCCCACCGATGAGAGCGACATCAGAGAATCAATGACCTCACAGCTCTGCTCCTTGGGCCATCGGGAGCCAGGCAGGAGAGGAAACATTGCTCATCCTGTGCGACCAAGGAACCACAGAAGAAAGTCTTTTGAGAATCCTTGGAGATCACCCAGGATCCCACTCACTGATGGAGAAACAGGAAGCTTGAGGAGGACCAGAGTCTTTCCTGAAGCCATGGATCTCATTTGTGGCAAGGACCAGAGCCCGTGGAGAACGTCCCAGAATGAATCTCTTCCTTGGCATCCCGGTCCATTCTAGAACAGTGCTTGAAAATGCTTTGAGGGTACTATAGTCTGTGCTATTGGTGTGGGACCCTCAATGCTCCCCTGCTTCCCACTGGCCTTGCCTCTCTCTAAAATTAAAAAAAAATCCCCTATTTGAGTTTATTAATCACATGGACATGAGAGGTCTTCTATTCTCTTTTATGAGCCTGCTTTGGTCTCTGGGGGGAGGGTCTGTTTCAGCCTTCCCAGTGCAGGTATGCTGTGAGGGACTCTGAGTGGCAGAGGAGTGGGCCGTCAATAGCACAGGGTTGACCTCAGAGGACAGATTCCCTCAGCAAAACACATCACATTTATCATCATTCACATAGCAGATTGTCTGCCATCGATAATGAATCAGCAAATGCAGGAAGAGATCTGGCATTTGGCAGCCCCTCTCCTGAGTCAGTCAGTCCCCGCACAGCTAAAGTGATTCCTGGTATAAGTTCCCAGAAAGCAGCTCTAAAGGCCACAGAGTGACAGCCTTGCTGGAGGGAATAGGACCACAGGCTGTGATGCTGCAGGAAAGAAGCCCAAGGGAGTTGAGCCAAAGGCAGGGGAGGGAGAAGGGACTGTTCAAAGACAGAGCCGGTAATCGATCACCAGCTAATGACAAGTGCTCTCTGTCTCTGAACCCAACTTCACCATTAAATTAAATTCTTTAAGGATAGGGAAAGAGGTGAACAGAGCAGTGCCTACCAGAGGGTCCAATGCAACCTAGACGTTTGGGGCATCCCTATGGGGTGGTACGTATTTGGTACTTGCCATGAATTCATCACTCTGAAGTCAACCACAAAACCATAGGGCATTAGATCAGAAAGCACCTAAAAAGTAAGACGGACAAACAGCTTCACTAAATAAAGGGAAAATTGGAAACACTTTATGGGAAATTATATGTGACACAGGCACATAGCTTAGAGTCTTTCTAGGAAACCAACACAGTAACCCTACATTGTTCAAATTGCCTATGTGCAACTTTGTACTTTCATATAATTAATATTTTTGCATGAGTAGATTGTTTGTGTGTGTGTATGTGATAGAGAGAGAGAGAGAGAGAGAGAGAGAGAGAGAGAGCAGAGGGAATGTGTGTGCCTATGGAGGCCTAAGAGTGATATTAGGAATCATCCTAGATTACTCTACCTCTTTATTGCCTTGCTCTGGGGTTTCCAGGCTCCGCCTTCCAGACCCAGAGGTTCACGAGGATCAGAACACCAAACAGAAGCATAAGGTTCAGGTGGAGTCACCTTTGACCTTGCCAGATAGTCTTGGAGACTTTCAGTACAAGCTCTAAGCACTCCAACTTTTCCCCTTCTCAAGAAACTAGCACACCTGCTCAGCTGGGGCAAATCCAGGGGTCCCTTGCCTCAACTAAGTAGAACACTAGTGGAGACGAGACCCAAAGCTGCCGTCACTGTCCAGAGAACAGGAATATAAAGTTCTCTATGTCTATGTGAACCAAGGAGGCTTCCCTGGCAACCATGTATGTATTTCAATCTTCCAATCCAGTACACATCATAAAAAAAAAAATCTGACTCAGTCAAGGCAAGGGACTAAGAATTCTGACTCAAATATTTCAATTGTTGAGTCGATGAAGAGTGAATGCAATGAAGGAAGCTTGGCGGGAATGCTCTGCTCAGTGCTCAGTGCTACAGACATTCACCAACAGGGTGACATAGCAACGGGTCCGGAGCCAGGTCCTGTCAGCACTCCTTGGTTTCCAAGCTGACTCCACCCAGCCTGGATACAGCTTCTCTCCTACAGGCTGAACTGTGCTCCATAGAGAATCCCAGCCTCTGAGCCTTCCATGAGGGAGAAAACAGAGGAGCAGGACCTCGCAAGCACTTCTGATTATGCCTATTAAACTGATTTTCTTCGCTTTTTATTTTCTGATAAAATTCTTAGCATTTATGTTTTTGAAGCACACACAAAAAAAATCCTAGCTCTAGATCTGATTATGGGACTCGCATGTATTGAAGTCCCTATTTTCTTCCTTTCTCCTGGGAACACCCTCCCCAAGTTTTAGTGATAAATTACTCCATTCTATTTTCACAGACTCACTGTTCACATGATCTCATCACTAGCACACACATGTGACAGTATGAGTATTGCTGCACATGAAAATGCACACACATGGATACACTTAATTAGAGCCTCCACCAGATTTTAAGTATTTCTTATTTAAGTCTACCAACCATGCCTCTGTGTGAGGACATAACCTCTTCTTTCACCTCACATCTGCTTCCCACCCACATTTTTCTCCTTCTTCCTCTTCTATTCAAGATTAGCTCCAATTCCACCTCCCTAGAAAACCTCCTGGGACCATCTAAAAATAGTGGAACTGCACTACACATTCATTCCACTCTAGCCTCACAATCACTTCTGCCAGGACAATGTCTCTAAGTAAGCACCTTGAATACACTTGGCCAAACTTCCGAAAGACCATAGGCATACGAGACTGAAAGCCCAAGATCCTACTTCGGACATCTTCTCCCCTCACCATCTTGCCTATCATTTAGCTCCACTGGTTTTTATCTCCAGTCAGACATACTGACTACTCTCATGTCTCTTCTATATGCCATGCAGCCTCAGGTCTAAAGAACTTAGCAGCTGCTTCTTATTCTTCATAGCAAATGTCTGTCCTCTTTAAGCTTCTAATCCATCATCTCCTGTAACCCCTTTACTACCCTATGACCATAGGCCCAGGAGACTTGATCATAGCAATGTTTGTGCCAACATTATATCTTGGTTGGATCAGTGGTGACAATAGTTACAGAGTGAAGCAACTCTTTGTGTCTCCTTCCCTGCATACCCTGTATTGCTGAAGGGTAATGGCTGGATCTTTCTGTTTTCAGTTTTTCCAAAAACAGCTGTCAATCTATTTTATTCTGCTTGTTTGTGCAGAATAAGGCTAACAAGTTTTTCTGTATTTTCACCATATCTTTTACATTCTGTTAAATAAGTAAGAAATATTGAGTTTTATAAAGTAATGTGGATTGGAGTAAAAATTCAAACAGTTGTCTACATTATTGGGCAGCATCCAAACAACATAAGAATCAGATCATATAACAAGGTGACAGGGCTATACAGAATCACATGGTGATATTGTCCATGTAAACTTTATTTTTTTCAGAACACCAATCCACATCAAATATAATTTCTATAAAGTACACAATGCAGGGCTAGAGACATGGGCTCAGGGGTTAAGGCTCTGCCTCAGAAGCAGAATGTCCTGAGACTGGATCCCAAGCCCCAGGTAAAAACACCAGGCAGAAAAGGTGGTGCCCTACACTTCTGGCTCTAGTGGGCGGAACCTGGGAAATCTCAGAGGGAAGCAACAAGGGATAGAAGCAATCCAGATGATTCCTGGAGTCACCCTTGGCCTTCCACAGGGACATACAGTGCCCTATCTCACACACACACACACACACACACACACACACACACAGTAAATAAATAAAATATTTTTTAAAAATACACCATGTTTTCAAAGGGTGAAGGAGGGAATAAATGGGGAAAAATATAGTGGGGAATGAAAGAATGGGAGATAGAAGGGACATGGGAGATAGAAGGGACAAAGAGACTTAGAGAAAACTCTAAGAGTATTCTTTTGGTAACACCAAAAGAACATCCTATGCCAGAAATATGTTTTTAAAAAGTCTTTTAAAGAAAGGAAAAAGAATGGGCAGCCCCTATGCTGAGGAGCAAAAGACTTGAGCTGATCCACTTAGAACCTAGGGACAAAATTGTGCAAGAAATATCAGGAATGTGGGGCACTTTTTGATCAAATGTTGGTCAGAGAAGTTAAAAGCTGCCAAATATTATAGGCTTTTGCCATTGCTCTTGGTTGCTTTCCAAAAAGTGTCAGTAAGATCCTATTCCTGAAGATGTAACACAAAAAAAATCAAAGAACATGGGCAAAATATATCAATTGGAACTGGTCTGAGGACTTTCTCCTTGCCGGATAGCTCACACAGTACCAAGGAACACTGTAGAAACTACTGGGGGAGAGAAATAAACACAAGCCCCATCAACAGCATGAGATCTGTAATATAATATCATCACGGTAACAGGTGCCCACCAGTGTAATGGCATGAATATCAAGGAGACAAACAATAGCTTTTTGATTGGACTCAAGACCTGCTTGTCAGAATGGTACATATCCCTGTTACTGTAAACTAGAACAAAAACCTAAAAAAGGGGATAATAGATCAGTGGGCAGGACAGCCAATGAACCTATAGGTGGGAAGACTGTACATCCAATTGCTCTGTAGGTAACTATTGTTACACCCATAGAATGGAAACTCAACAATGAAAACCTTTGGGTCTAAAGCTGAATGACTGAAGGGAAATGCACGTATGAGTGGGTGGCCTAAAGAGAGGTAACTTGATATACCATGGTGGCCTGAGCCCCCAGAAGAGTAGACAAGCCAGAGTGAACCCTGGGGTCTACAAAAGCATACAGGCAGAAAGGTAGGAGAGAGTGGGTAGGAATGATGAAGAGAAAGAAAGGGATGGGATGGATGAGGGAGGGAGGGAAGCTGGGATGTTTGTAGAAGTAGAAAACATCAATGTGTTAATATTTACTAAATCTATAAGAACAATTGACTGCCAGTGGCTACAATCACAATCTCACAAGATTGGCAACAGGTATTGCTTTTCCAGGTATTGCTGTGTTGTTCGCAAGAAATGCCATCTTTAACCTTTGGGCTTTACACATCAGGGATTCTTGTTTCTTACTCAACCTTGCTGCTCCCTGCTTAGATACTACCCTGTCATAAACCCCCACTAAGGTGAAATTAAGAAAGTTTTGATGACATCAGCTCTGATTTAGCAATCCCGTTGCTGTTACAGAGTGGCCTCATGGTCAGGGCCTGTAACAAAACACTAAGCTTTCAGCAATAAATGCATCTGCAAGAAAAAATTTATCAGCATAATCTTGCCGAATGACATGTAGCAATCTGTGTCAAAATATTTTAGTGATGAGAGGGAGGGTGGAAATGGATGACTGTTAAAAATACATCTAGAATGTTGGGTTTTCATTCAATCAATAAGATTCATGTTACTCACACACTGCATTCTACTTTGTTTGCATAACTATGGATAGAACTGTTCTACTCCATATGTGAACATCTCATGATAAAGCAAACACAGATAATACATGGTAGTAGAAGCATTCCACTTGCTTTGAATAACTATCACATGCCAATCTAGAGGTCCAAATGCATCCAAATGCATCTCCCTGATTCCATGCCTATAGTAATCTGACTCTATGAGCGTAGATGCCATTATGACCCATTCATAGGCAAAACACTTGAAGATCACATGATCAGTCCCAGTCAATGAAAACTCTTTTCTGTCTTGTCTGTGTTCTCGCCTCACCTCTCTAAGACAAGCCTGTCGGCTCAGAGATATGAAAAACACATCAATGAACCATTTCTTTTCAGTAATGACAGTGTTTGTTTGTTGGCATAAAAGGATTGCATGCATTTTATTTTCATGTTAATATCAAACTGCCCATTCAAGAATAAAATTGAATTTGTTTGCAGAATCAAAACTAATTGCTTCTAAAGCAGGGCTGGAGATGTTCAAATAGTTGACATGGTGGCTATTTTGAACTAGAGACAAAATAATGAATGTTAATTGAAATGAAAAACATATTAACTATTGAAATAATCTGTCATGTAAAATGACGTTATAATTCTTTGGTTGTTAAGGTTATTTCAGTCATTATACAAAGTCATAAAATTACACAGAAAGAGCATAATGCCCGTGTCACTTACAAAAACTACTCTGATGAAAGAGATGGACTCCCAAATGACAGATTCTCCATCCTGATATGATTGGACACAAAATCCCCTCTTTTCCAAAACAAGAAGCTTCAAGACATGAGATACTGTCCATACACAGTCCAATTTTCTGAACAGAGCAGATAGTACTAGAGAAAGAAAATAATTATCTGAGCCAGAGTTATAGCTACTCAGTGTCACAGAGACACACTGTCTAGGGAAGCCTGAAATTTAAAAGGTGAAGTGTATAATCATGAGAGCAGTATCTGAACAATTTACAGAGAACTTGCTCCATGCTGCTGCTGATATGAATACGACTCCCACTACCAGTAATAACTAGCGAACGAGTGGTGAGCTTCTATGTTACTTAATTCCTATTTAGGAACTGTTCCATATATTCCTCCCAATGATTTCAAGAGGGAGAAAAATTATGGCAGAACCTTGGGACAGTACTTTGAAAAAATGAGCAGGGGAGACTGGGTAAAAAGCCCTGGGGCGATGAGACAGACCCCCACACAATGAGAAGGACTCACCACCTAGATACTGACTTAACCTGAGATGGAGAGTGCTGGAAAGCCAGAACCCTTTTCTGACCTTATCACATTTTTTTGCTGTCCTAGTTGAAGAGGGTGAAGGTCACAGTGCATCCCAGATTCAGATCAAAGCTTAGGATGACAGGAGAGACAAGTAGGGTCCAGATCTGGCAGAGCCATTAGCCCATTGCCATGCTTCTGAACCAGCCCTGAATGAAGTTTCTAAAGAAATTCTAAGCATATAGACCAAACACATATTTTAAAAATAGAATCAGGGCCACCAAAAAAAAACTAACTCTTCATTATCTATACAATTCCATGTGCAAACGATTTCATGCAGTGTACGTGTTCCAGTTACTGTTCATTTCCACTCTGAGACTCCATGCCCTTCCCTTTACCTGGGCTGCAGAATGGCCAAGGCAGCTTGGGAAACAACTCTTCTTAATACATGAGAGAAGTCAGTAAACTGAATGAAGATTTCCAAAGTCACTGGACAAGCTATGCTTGTAGAAGCAAACTGAAAACGCAGAGAAGTCACCTAGCAGACCCATAGCTCAGCCTTGGCAAGACAGAAAGCAGGACTGAGGACAGCACAAGCAGAAACTAAGTTTTATGATTCTCTCTGTTACTCTACTATTATGTTACAACCATACCCTTATTGGTTGAAGATCTAAAAGAGAATGGCTTTTTTTTCAGAATTCTAAAAGAAATGCATGCTGTTGAATTCATGCCTATTTACTAGTTGCTATTTCTCTAGAATTAATTAAAGAAGCCTGAGTTTCCAGAATAGAAGAAGAATCCCCCAGGGGCAAGAAGGTGGGCTGGAAAAAGATTCCACTGTGTAGGCATAAGGGAAGACAATAAGGTGGGACCTACCCTACTTGGTTAAATTTTTATCATAATATTTTGATATCATCTTAAAATAAGTTCTCAAACTCAAGGTATAAACATTCAAAATATAGGACTTTAGAGGTAGTCTGCCTTTTCAGTGAGCACTCAATACTATAAACTGTAAGCCAGAAATTGAGCAAGGAATTCAAAGATAATGGTAGTCCTGAAGTGTCTTTCCTGTAACATACACAAAATGTCACCATATTCTTCAGCATAGTGGAATTTAATTACTATGCATTGTTTAGTTCCTTTAGAAGGAATATCGCCCTTCTAGCTTAGTTCATGTACACATCTAAAAATACCCGAGACTCACGGGCCACTGAGTTAAAAAAATTATGCTAAGGAATTTGTTGTTAGCATAGCAGAGCTGAGTATAAGGTCAGATGCCCGAAGTTCCAGTGTTCAGGAGGCTGGGGCAGGAAGATAGTGAGAGTGAAGTCATCTTGAACTACATAGGAAGTTCTAGACTAGTCTGGACTACACTGTGAGGCACTGCCTCAAAATGGACACACGTGTTCACACGGGGACACATACACACACACACACAGTATCACAACAGGCAAGAAGCAAAGTCTTGCCAGATCTCTGTGGTTCAGATATGTTTGGATATTACTTGAATCAAGATTTTCTTAGACTTGCAAATCATTCTGAGATCCCTATCAAATAACCAGTAGCTTTAATATTCTCAATGTTTTCTGAGGGGATGATGGAGATTAACAGAATGACTGAAAATGTAAATGCCACTAGCTTTCTAATGATTCTCTGTAGTCACCTTCCATTTATGGAGTGACATGTCGCAGTCTGTAAAAAGGTCTTTGTTATTTTTATTTTTTATTAGTTGTATAATAACTTAAAGTTCCACTGGTATGGCTGCTAAGGCCTGAATGTAAACACACACACACACACACACACACACACACACACACACACACACACACATATGTGCACATACACATGCTCACACACACATACACAACAGAGGTCTCAACCAAAATTGTACTTGGTTAAGGAAAATTGTGGAGCTTGTAGAATAATAGCAACTATTAGGAGAATGTAAACAAACATTTGAGCTTCCTTAGTTCCTTAGGACAATAGTTAGTGTTCTAAAATCCATTTCTTTCTAACTGAGGACAGAAAAAAAAAGATTGCTACTTTTATCCACTGACCTTTGGCATTATCATTTGATTTCTTGTTTTGTTATTCTTCCTTCTTCTTTCATTAGCTAGCACAATAAAAAGAGGGTCATCTCTAACCTTCAGATCTTAAAGGAAATCTTTAGTAGTGGAAACATTAATTGGCAAAGAGGCAAATAATAAGCAAGCCCACGGTGGGAATTTCACAAAGGGTCCCATCCCAACGCATCCATAACCCTTTCTCTACATGGGAGGGGCAGAGCAGAGGAGTAATTGCTACCTCAGCTTCTGGCTAAGTGTTTGTAAATTCAGGTGTGTGCATAAGAATGAAAACACAAGCCGGTCCACCAAGAACTTTGCCTTTATAACCTTGGAAAACATTTGCTTGCATTTCTTAAGGACAATTAATTAGCATGTGGTGAGTGTACGCAAGAGGTAGAAAGAGAAGCACCCCTTTGTTTCCTAGTCCACAGCAGCAAAGCACTCTGTTCTGGGAGGGTAGCATGTGATCTATTCCAGGAAGGAGCAAGTCAGCCAAATGCAGAAGTGGGGTTAGAGACATGATTGTTTTTAGGGTGGTTTGAAGACAGGCTGGGTGCTGATCGCCACATGGTATTTGAGGAGGATCACCTACACAATACAGTGCCATTCACCAAAACTACAACAGGAAGGAAATGTAGCCAACCTGTCCCTTACTCTGAAATCCTTCTTCAGACTTGGTGCCGGAAGGAAGAGTTCTGTCTTATCTCTGCAGCTTTCACTAGGACGGAATTGTCTAGATGAAAATTTCTGGAACTAGCTTTTTCAATTTTATGTGCTTAACCTCCTTCAACATTTCCTGCATCTCTGGAGGACGTTCACAGAGCACTGGTCTCTGACTGTCTTAGGCTCCCCACCTTCCACCTCCAAGCATGTGGTCTTGGTATCCTGATGCCTTGTGCGCAGGCATGTGAACATGCGTGTGTGTGCATGCGTGCACACACAGCAGCCCTTCATCACTGGCTGCTTTCATCAGTCAGACACCCAACTGTCTCCTAGGGGAGACAACAATGCTCACTAATGTGTTGACGCAATTGTGCCAGCATGTCTCAATGCTATTTAGAGTGGAACCTGGACCAATCTGGCATGTCACCAAGAACAAAATCTTTTAAGCACTGTCAGAGGAAGATAGCACACTCACCACTTAATAAGAACCAGCAGAAGCAGAGGTATTATCTCAGAGGCCAACAAGAAGATAATTCTTCCATTGCCTTTTTAAATAACTTTTTAAAGATTTCTTATTTTGGGGGTGTAAGTGTGTATATATGTGGGTGCGTGGCACATTGAGTGTATGCATGCCTGTGGGGTCTCAAGGGTGACATGGGGAATCAACCTGGATTTCTGTATCTGCTTGTTGCTTTGCTCTGGGGTTTCCCAGGGCCATTTCTGCCTAGCATCTTTATGAGGGATCTGGGATGCAAACTTGGGTCCTTTTGTTTGGTATGTAAGGGATTTAAAGCATGAACCACCTCCTCAGCTTCCATTTCTTTAACAGTGGAGCAAGCCCATTGAATATTCTTATGTTCAAATCTTAACTCTATTTCTGTTTACTTCCACGAAAGGGAATTGACAAGACGGACTCACAAGGCCAAGTGAAACAAAATGTGGACCAGAAACATACCAACCTGTGCTCCAACAGCAGCATTCTAGAGTTTCTACCTCACTGCACTCTGAGAGACAATCAAAGCAAACTGTGTGGATACACCACCACAGGGCTATTGACAAATCAGTGAAGCCGTTAGCAGCAGTAAGCCCACTGCAGGTGTGAAGGTGGGAGATCCCATGCCATCTTAGCCTGTTCTTCCCAGCTTGCAGGAATATCAGGGACTCACAAAAGACGGAGAGCTGCAAGTGCAGTCCTGAGTCCTCGTGCCGAAGTGAGTAGCTAAAGTCTTTTCCAGGCTTCTCTCCAGAACAGAGAAATTGACGGGAAAAAGCTGATGCTGGCCGGTTCCCAGGCTTGCTCCTGGCTGATAGAAGCCTCAGGTAGCTCTCTCTGTTCACTTCTGTCTTAAGGGGTGGAAAGAGTGATTTCTTGGGCCAAAGGGAGAAGGGTCAGATCTTAATGAGAAGAAAGGTTGGAGCCTACAAGACCCTCTGATCTGTGCAGTGCTATGAAAGGGATAGCTATGAAAGTGCCTGAGGACTGGGGACGGGAGAGAGTCACGCGGAGTCTGGTAGAGATCCCAAGAAGAGTAGGTGCTTCGTGTGTCCATTTCCTTTCTCCCTTCCTTAGGTCATTCTGTGGATATGAGATACTTCTATGGTCAGTGGGGCAATGACATCCTATCCTACGTCCCAGAGAGAAGCTGTCTATTAAATGTGTTTAGTCATGTAGACTGGGGACAAGGAGGCCAAGAAACTGGGCCCTAGAGAAAGAGACCAGCAGGTCATGCAGGGACAAAGCCTGGCTGTCCTGCTCCTTCTCCAAAATAAGACAAGACTATGTGAACTCCCTGAAGTGCTTCATCGACATTTTTTCAGAACATACCACGCGTGCACATGAATGTGGTAGGTTTTACCCAGGGAAATGGATACACTTCCTCCTCTCATGATATCACAGTACTTAAACAGCCTCGCAGAGCATCACTTTGCAACTTCACAGATTTATGTCAGCTCTTGCTTAAGTTTATCCTGGGCCCACATGTCTGTTTTTTTTAATCAATGAAACATTTTGTAAGTACTACCCTATGCCCAAACCTGAAGTAGGCGCAAGGGACACAAAGTGAGCAGATCATGGCCCCATGGAAGATACACAGAAGGATTCAAGCTCTGCAAGTAGCAGAAGCATGCGTTCAGGCAGAAGAAAATTCACTGGGTGTAACAACTGCCACCAGCTACACTACACACGTGCACTTTCTTGGTTCATATCCTGAAAAATCTAACTCACAAAGGGGTAGTTACATTATGAGAACACACCCTCATAGGTGGGATTTGTGCCCTTGCAAAAGAGATCCTGGAGAGCTGAAAGACCCCAAACCCCTGCCACATGAGGACCGAATAAGAAGGGGCCATTCATGAAGAACAGATACCCAATATGCTGGCTCCTGGACCTTGGATTGCATAGACTTTCATGACTATGAGAAATCACTTCTTATGGTTTATAAACCACTCAGTTTACGATAGTTTTGTTATGATAGCCCAAGTGCACTAAGACAGAAAATAGGTTTGAAGAGGGGGGCGCAACTGTTACAAGTACCTAGGGCTCCTACCACTGTAGATGTGACTCTAGGGGCAATGGATAGAGTCTGCAAGAGTTCTGAAGACCTTGTAAAAGTTTACATTATCAAGCATGGGCTGTTCAAGGTGCTTTTAATAAAGTGAAGAGAAAAGAAGATGGCAGAAGAGAAAGTCTCAATCTTCTTAGAGACCATTCTGAACAAAACTTTGGTGCTGCAATAAATGATATTCTGGGCGAGGGCTTAGGTAGACACGAAGGCCTTGTTACTAGAGGAAAGGCCAAACTTCTTATAAAGTGACACAGATCTTGGCTGACTCATGTTTCTATGTGAGTGCTTTGCAGGCAATGAAAGTGGGTATTTAGCCAACTGTGGTAAGTAGTAATCTGCTTCCTCTTGATTGTCTAAAGTAGAATGCTTAAAAACTAAGCTGTCAATTCAAAAGTCAGCAAAAGTAGTACATCCTTATTGTTGAGAATGAGAAAACATGTACAGGAGGAAAAGCTAAGGGTGTGGCCAATCAGCTGATGTCTAAGGAGATCAGTATGGATTAGCTATCTTAATAAAAGCCAAACAAGGGGAGAAGGATCTCAGGGGAAGTCATCAGAGCTGCCCTCCCAGGACAGGGCCAGAGTGAAATAGCCTGGCAAGTATCTTGCAGCCACCAATGAGAGCTCAGAGGGCAGTGTCCTCCGGAGCAACTTTCACTAGCTCATATTAGCAGAGTCTCCAGTGTGCCATGGGATCTATGGGCAAAACCACTGTAAAGTACAGTGCTGGGTTCTTTGGGACCCAGTTCTTTCCCAACAAAGCTGATGGTGGGAATACCACCATTCCAGTTAATTTCAGAAGGTCACTGGGCCTGGAAGGTGGACGCTCTCCCAAAAAGGCATTAAAGGCAGAGCAGCAAATCAAGACAATGATTCTTGTACCTAAGGTTACTCTAGTTTGTCCTGGCAAGACTTATGCCTACTTGGGATATGTTATTCTTTATTTCTGATTCTTCTACTTTGGAACAGAATGCTTCTTGCTTACCCATGGTCCGTCTCTGAACTGTAGTTTAGAGATGCCTGTGTGAGCTTCAGAGGCTCACGGGTGGTGAGTGGGTGCTTGAGGATGAATTGTACCTGAATCTCACCTATATATGGTTTGCATGACATTTAGATGAGACCTTGGACTTAGACTTCCAAGTTGATTCTGGAATAATCTTAAGACTTAAGATGTTTGTATGAAATGAGTTAGTCAGGCATGAGGGAAGGCCATGATTTGTTCGGGTATGGGCAGAATGCTAAATATATACTGAATATTTCAGGTCCCTCCAAAGTTCACATATGGAAACCTAATTCCAAATGCTAAGACATTTCAGAGTGCGACCTTTTGGAAGTGATTAGGTCTGCAGGACAGGGAAGGGATTAGTGACCTTATAAAAGAGACCCTGGAGATATCTTTGTTCCCTCCAGCCATGTGAGGATCAAGCAAAAAGATGTTTTCTAGGAACCAGGGAGAAGACTGACATAAGGCACAACTGCCGGTACCTTATTCATGGATTCTCCTGCCTCCAGAAGATGTAAAATCTCTTTTAAGAGCTATTCAGCATGAAGCAAACAAAAGGGCCAAAGACCGCAATGTGGGCTCCACCTAGAATATTAAGACAGCAGGTTTTTTGCTCATACGAGCTCATACACTGTGAGCATCCTCTCTGAACACAGCACTTACTGTTGTCCATCTCACTTGAGCAATGTGAAGTGCAAGTGAAAGACTTACTGAATTCCCACTACAAGCCAGCACTGCTTATAGTGCTCACTGCTTTTGTGCTAAATTAGACATGGGTGTCAACTTGACAATGCTGAGCTCAGAGACACATATGTGAAGAATCCACAGAAGAGACAAGCCTTGAGCAAGTCTGCAGGAGGTTGATCGATGTGAAAAGACTTAGTGCAAGGGTGGGACCACTCCTTGGGCAGGGGAATTTAAGAGGGAAAAGCTGGATACATGAGCTGGGATTCTTCAGTATATCTGGGCAGATTTGCAGTCTGGTGGATATGCGATCCCTGGGGCTATGACGTGGCCAGTTCCTTCAACTTCTGGTATTGGTATGAGTTCTCCTGCCAAGCTGGACTACAAACTAAAAGCTAGAATTGCAAGGTAGAATAAAATCCCTTGCTCCCATGAGCTCTTTTGTGGTAGATTTATCAACATGCAGGCAAACTGCAACAGATGCCCTACATGGAACTTTATATTACAATTCAGGGTTTGGTCATCATTTTATGAGGCTATGAGGCGGTAGAGATTTGGGGCAGGAAAGTAACTTAAGGATGAAAGGGTTTTTCCATAGATGATGGGCTTTGGGTCAGCATTGCCCTAGTCCTCATCTGTCCATAAAACAGCTGCCAATATTAAACAAGTCACCACATATCTCAGTTGATGTCCTTACCTGCCCCTAAATGGCTGCATGATGACACATACCACTGACTAGTGATGTCCCTCCTCTACCTTTCACTTACCTTTGAATCCCAATGCAGTTGGAAAGGGTCACTTCGTTCTTAAGCTTTCTCAGCTTTGCTTTGTAGGCCTCTTCACTTTCTCAACTCTTTTACTGGGATGCAGGCTCCATCCAAAGAGCTTTGGGATTTTTGTGCCAACATAGCTAACACCTTAAACTTTTCTCTTTTAGCACAGAATTTGTCTTAAAAGCAAGAGCTCAAGAAAATTCAGACTCTCCTAAACCACAGGATTCTATCATTTCCCTCTTAAAGCCACTTAGATGGTCCATTGGAGCTTACCTGAGAACCAAGACTGAGATGTGACCTTCAAGGCCCTACAACTTCAAACACCACAATCATCTTTTCTCCCAACCCAGACCACCCTCTTCTTACTTCCTGCAGAACAGCAGAGCCTTCCCTTCTTCTTGATCTAGAAGACTTTATCACAGCAGTCCCTCTAGCAAAATACACTTATGCCTGAGGTACGGTCACTCTTCACCACCTCCCCCAAGAAGTCTCCCCCATTCAACCAACCTGGAATGCCTTGCCTGGCACCCTGTGTCTTAGGATATGTAACATTTATCAACAATGATTAGTTCTTCAATTGTCTGTCTTTTCTAATAGTCTTCAATATATACAAGTGTACACTGTATCCAGCCTTCACAGAATTCCACATACGTAGCACAGTGTCTAACAAATAGAAGGCACTCAAACCTGTTCATTGAAAAGACATTATTATAAACTCTGCTAGAGTCTGAGTTTATAACCTTGAATTCACTATCATCAGGAGATGGGAGCAATTTTCTGAGCTAGTCCTGTGAAAATCATAGTGGGAAAGGTTCAAACCTGATTTCATCCTCTTGCTCATACCCACAACTTCTCCGGTACCTTCAAGCGAAGGGATCTGATGCCAGAGGGGAGAGCAGCCCATCACCTTGCTCGTCACTTGGGGGTTTCTCATGACTATAGCACACTATGCCCAGACCTCCTCTTCATCTCACACCAGTGTCCCCCACCAAGATCAGTTCAGGGGGCAGCATAACACCCTACCGCCCCAGCTGTGGAAGCATCAGAGGCTAAGCAGGCTAGAAAAAGGATTTTTCTCACCTGGTAACAGAGTCATATGGGTTCATTGTGGGCTGTGAAAAGCTTCATTTAAGAGAGAGCACTGAAAAGGAACCAAGGTCCCCAAACTAATTAACTTCCTCTTCCCTATCCCTCTGTGCACAGAGGGTCTGCCTGTGCCTACGCTCTCCATGAAGAACATTAAAGACGGAACATTAGCTTGAGAACATTCTATTTAAAACACAAGGCCTTCTAAAGATAGACTAGAATGTCCACTTAAATAACTGCAAGCTCATTTTCTGGCCCCAGAATCTGAATGATCAGTGCCACAGATGAGCCCTACTATGTCTTTCATCATTCATTGGCTGAATTAACTTGGCATAAAATGTCTAGACTGAACACCTGCAAGGAGGGATCCAACCAGTTTTGTAATAATCAGTTCACCCTGACAATGGAAAAGGGTAGCAATTTAAGGATGTTAAAACAGATAAGTCAAATTGGAAAAATTCAATCTTGTCCTTTTGTTCAAGAAGAAGGTATGTCTTGTGAGGGGTTACCTGGGCCCTGGTCTCTCTGAATGTTAATGGATCTCTAGAACCTGTGGGAATTTCAGCCCTCATTATGGGTGATGGGCATTTTCGACAACTTTGATGAACTGCAGGGGGCAATGTGCAGGGACAGATGTGTTAGTGTGGTCCACCCGGGAGCCATCAGCAAGATGTGAATCCAGGCATAGATCGCACCCGGTGATTATTATGTATTCAAAATGGAAAGTCCCTCCATGCATTCTCTTCTCATGAACTTCAATCTGAAGCAGGAGATCTTCCAGTCTGTACTTTGCCTAATAAGTAAAAACACGCAAAACAATACCTACAGGCTCAACATCCCTGGCAGCACCGCAAGGCACTGAATGCTTTTATCAGGCAGGATATGAGACCGATGTCCTTATATAACCCCAGGCCTGTAAACAATCATTCTGGCTCCACAGTCGAATGGCTTATTAGCATTTGGGCATGTGTACACCCTAGGAATTCAACCATAAAACATTCTACATCTCCTACAGAAAGTAAATGGCTCAGAGAAGAAAGACAATGACTCAGGGCTTCGGAGTTAATGGGGAATGTAAAAATGCCCTCTTGGTAGGCAGTACAGCCTAGGAGTCTGGAAGAGGGACATGGTGCCCTTGAGGATCACCTCAGAAATTGTCTCACCACTTCATGAAACGTACCAGGTGCCTGTTCCAGGTAAGCCAACCCCACCCTCCCAGCTTCTGATGGCATTGAAATTATGATTTTTATGAAACAGGTAAACATGGAAAGACAAGATATAGATATCATGGATTTTACTGAAAGATTTGCATTTGGGGCCAAGGAGATGGCTCATCAGGTACAGGAATCTAAAACAACTGTGTGTAAACCTGAAAGGCTACATTTGATCCTTAGAGTCCAAAAATTATCCTGTCAAAGGAGTATTAGAACATGCAACTGACAGACTCTTGCAAAGAGGCAGCAAGAACCCACCAGTATGTCTTGAAGTAGCCATGTTCACCTCTTCTTCAAATTAATGCATATAAATGATATAACAAACATAAAAAACTGCATGTCTGCAAAACTCAGAAGGTCAACCATTGCATTAGCTCCATTGCATTAGCTCCAGCAATGTAAGATCCTGGTAACGGGTGTGGGCCCTGTCACAGAGTGGTAATTGGCAATGTTTTGATTGCAGGAACACCAGCCAGCCGGCCAGGTCCCCAGAAGTCACACGGATTCCGCGTGGCCACGCGCCCTCCAAGCCTCCACAACTACGTGTATGTATAATCAACCGGTTCAAAGCTCCTGTAGCAGGAGGCTGTGCTTTGTTGTAAAACAAAACTGAGATGAAATAAGCAGCGTCCTTTCAAATCTCCTCTGAGAGTTCGGTATTTGAGGCACATCCTGTGATGTACCTTCTCTCTGACCTCAAACACTTTGATTCTTTTTTTCAAGCTCACATAAAAGAGAAAGAGCTCTCCGATTGGTCTACTGTACCAAAAGCCCCAACTGCATCTGAATTCTTTCCTAGCGCAGAGAATTAGTTGTTATTCCAGATCGTGAGGAACCGGAGATGAAGGACCATTACATTAGAGAGGCCCGGCCCTCTGGGAAGTTGGACCGTCTCGCTCCTTACTTAAAAATAGATGAGTTCCCACTGCTCCCCAAGGCTTTGAAGGGTCCACTTAGATATTGTAAGCTCCATCCTGACATCCTTTTCTCCCATTCACAATACACTTGCAGGTTTGGAGAATATGACTTGTCTGGAAGGCCTGAAACAAATGCTTCAATTTTCCATTCTCCAAATGAAAATCAATGGCAACAGAGAGGTAAAATCGATGTTCCACACTCTGTAAGGAAGCCCCCGCCCCCACCTTGCTCTCCCGCCTCACAGAACAATAAATCAGAACCAGACATCCCCAGCAATAGAGAAGCTCTGAGAGCAGAGCCCTCTTCAGGCCCTGGGGAATCCTATCACCCTGTCTCCTTGACAATATTTTCCTAAAGAATATCCTACTGAATGTGTTTTTAAGCCAAGGTCAGGAATAAGCACATATTGTTACAGTACAAATCCTTCGGCTACAAACAGACATTTTCCAGTGGGAACTCATGCATCCAAAACCAGAGTTTGACTTCACTGTTGATTGACTTTATTATCAAGCCTAACAGAATACTCAGCCCTTCACCACTGCATTCATTCGTCTCTTGCCTGGCAGTTGTTGACCGACTTTCTGTCACCATGGGAGTCTGCGTCCTTTAACTCCACAGAAATGAAAGCCATACACTATGCATATTTTTGAGTCTGCATTTCTTGTTATTCAATTATTACCAGATTTATCTGTATTGTTGACTGTATTAGTAATTGTGTTGTATTTATAGTTAGGTAGCATTGGTTGTAATGGAGATGCCACAATTTATTGATCAACTCACACTAGGTTCTCAGTTTTACAATGATAAATGAAGTTGACATGCACATACATGAGCACATGTTTTCTGTATAGGTTTTATTTTTTAAATGTTTTATTTATTATTCATTTGAGGGGGGTTATCTACATACAGGCCATAGTAGAGGGTAGAAGTCAAAGGACAACTTTGAGAAGTCAGTTCTCTCCTTCTACAACATAGGATTCTCATCTGGAGTGGGTGCCTTACCTACAGAGCTATCTGACCATATCTTCACTATATATTTCAAAATCAAATCTTCTGGGATGCATGTTACAGTGTAACTTGCCATTTCTGTTTTGCAAGAGTGTCTGGAGATGACTAGAAACCGTTAGTTTTTAGAAAAATCTCAGGCTTTGCACCTATCCTTGTTTTTTGTTTTATAGTAAAGAAGTCTTTATCAAACCTCAGATTATTGCCTTTATGCTTTCTCTTAGATTTTTATAGTCATCCTTAGCATGTGCAGCTCTGGACTCAAATGAATTTTTATGCAGTATGGTAAATAATCATTAAATATTTAAACATAGTTTGCAATACCATAAAAATACTAATTCAGAAATATGAACCCAATTCGTCCGTAGTTCTACACACACAAAGACACACACACACACACACACACACACATGCATGCGCATGTGCACATACATACGCACACATGCACGATTGAATAAATAATAAAAAAAGAAATATCAACCCAAAATTTTATGTAGTCTACAAGCTTTGACAAAAACTAATCAATGAGAAAATCCTACAATTAAAGAAAGAATAGACAAAGATATATTTAAATATTTTAATTACTATTTTAAAATATTTTATTTATGTATTTAATGGGGATATGCCATAGAATACATGTGGAAGCCAGAGGGAAGCATTTAGAATTAGTTCTCCCCTTTCCACTATGTGGTTTCCAGAGATCAAACTTAGGTCACCAGAGTTTATGTATAAGAGTCATTATCTATTAAACCATCTTGCCAACTCTTAAATTACTACTTTAGATAATATAGCCATTGTCTATTTCTCATTTCTGTTTACTTCTCTAATTTTCATGTTATTTTGTAATTAGCACCAACTAAAGATAGATTCAGGGCTGGAAGATGTCTCTTTGAGTGAAAGTGCTTGCAGAGTCAGTCAGACAGGCCTGAGTTTGATTGTTGGAACTCAAAGTTAGAAGGAGAGAACCGAATAATGAAAGTCGTTCTCTGAAACACACACAGTCTTGCTCTCTCTCTCTCTCTCTCTTTCCTTTCTCTTCTCCTTCTCTCCTCTCTCACACACACATGTGCGTGCACATACACACACACATGCACACACAAATAT
Organism: Typhlomys cinereus; assembly: GCA_023101885.1. NCBI lineage: Eukaryota > Metazoa > Chordata > Mammalia > Rodentia > Platacanthomyidae > Typhlomys > Typhlomys cinereus. The sequence continues at coordinate 2,760,943 of JALPQD010000247.1, forward strand.
TTTTTAAAAAATTGTAAAACTAAATTAGATAGATTAGACTTTTTTTAAAGTTTTTTTTTATTCAATTGGGTGTGTGTGCGTGTGTGTATGTATGTGTGTGTGTATGTGTGTGTGTGTGAAGAACCACGGGCGAATTCGGGAACCACCATGGATGCCTCCACCTCCTCCTTGTTTACTCTACTCCAGGATTCACAGGCTCCGCCCTACCAGGACCAGAAATGAAGGCTGCCCCCGCTTCTACCTGGCGTCTATACATGGGGTCTAGGATCCGAACTCAGTACCTTCTGCCTGCAAGGCAGAGGCTTAACCCCTGAGCCACCTCTCCAGCCCGATAGATTAGACTTTTAAAAAGTCATTGACACTATAGGTTGTTTTCCTTTCTCCTTGGTACATAATGATCCCTGTAGTCAGTAAACAGTGAACACACTTGAACAACTTGAATCCACCTCCTTCCACACCCATCAATATTTCTTAAGAGCAGGAAGACATCAAACAAAGATTTTCTTAAAGAACTCTCCAAAAAGAAGACGAATTTAGCAGAAGTCTCTAGACAAAACCAAATGGAAACCCAAATTCAAATATTGGCATCATCCATGAGGAAGATTCCAGCAGAAAGAGGCCTGTATGCCTTCTCACTACCCCATCAAAATAGTTTGGATAACCCTGAAAAGCTGGGATCACCACAGCTTCATCATCCACTCAAACCTCCATAAGCAAGGTGAGCTAGGGGCATTCTCTGACTGACTCACTCCTTATCCTTCTGCCTGAGCTGCTTGCAAAGTCTGTGGATGTCTGGGGCCTCTGGTGGGCAAAGCTACCCAGCTGCCTCTAGGTCTGTGAGTTTTCCCCACTGTCTAGAAGCAAGATTTGCCCCTTGAGCTGTGTGGAGACCAGTTGGGCTGGCGATACCATCTATGGATATTTTGTAGAAAGCAAGATTACTCTCTTGATTGATGAATAAATAGAGTTGTCATCATGCTCTTTCTTCTCTCAGGAACCCCTGAAGTATAGTGTGGAAGGGCAAATGTTTTGTCTGGAAAAACATCCAAATCCTTCTAAAAGTTTTACAATCAGCTGATATTGAGGGTTGAGGAATCCTACTTCTCTGAGAGGGATTAGTGAAGACTAGACCCATAACCACAATGACCTCCATCTGTTGTGCCAGGCCTCTCAGTAAACCCTGTGAAGAAGTGAGCATGCTATCCCAGTCGGATGAATCCCGGCACTCTTTGTCCACTAAATGAACAGGCCCTATTATCAGAAACATGGTCATTTTCTTAGTCTTTCTTGGCTTTTATAAAGGAGAGTAGAAAAATATAATCTATGAGATATGCCTCAAAGGTTCACTCCCCAGGAACCTCAAAGTCTGCCCAACAGAATGGGGACAGAGCCCCTCAAGGGAATTGCTTCATTTTTTCTCATGAGCATCTAAGTTTGAGAATTTCTGGCTGAGATTCCAGAATGATTCAGACAATAATAAGGATAATTCTAATTGTGTTAGTAATTGTTAAGTAGAGAATTATTATCTGACATTAAACTATGTCCAATATACTATCACCTTAGTGTTAGTTTCATTATTCCATTACCATAATAAATATCCAACCCAAACCACTTAAGGGAACAGGGGATTTTTACTTATGTTTGTGATTTAAGGTAATTGCTCACAATGGCAGGTGAGTTACACTGGCATCAGAAGCTGAGAGAATTGGCCACAACCTTATGCACAGCACAAGTAGAGGGTAAGAACCAATGCATGTCAACTACTGCCAGCTTTACCAAAACTACTAGCCAGCTGATATTGAGGGTTGAGGAATCCTACTTCTCTGAGAGGGATTAGTGAAGACTAGACCCATAACCACAATGACCTCCATCTGTTGTGCCAGGCCTCTCAGTAAACCCTGTGAAGAAGTGAGCATGGTATCCCAGTCGGATGAATCCCGGCACTCTTTGAAGAAATGGTTCCACTCACTATGTCCTGGGTCTTTCCACACCAATCATGCAATGAAGACAGTCTCCTCCTGGCTTGCCCAGAGTCTTAACTAAATAATTATTTGTAAGTATGCATTTCCTTGAAGCTCTCCCATGTCAAACGGACAGTAGGAAATGTCACTAACTTTTCCACAAACATGCACAATATATACTATATAATTTATTTACATTCAATCTATTTAACAGATGAAGAAATACAAATTCAGAATCACAAAGTAATTTGTCAAGGTTATGTAGCCAAGAAGCAGCCAACACAGCCCATGTTAGTTAGTTTCATTTACAAGCCACCATAATTTTATGATCACCAAGGCATACAGGAGATATGAACTACACTTTCTACATAAACCAAAAGTGATGGTCAGAAACACGGCATGCCCAGAAAAATGCATTTACATCTTGAGCTGTCTGAATACCAATGAGGCTGTTGCCCTGGCTCAAACAGACTTGAATTTAAAGTTAAAAATTTCTTCTTCCACACTTCTACAAAGCCTGCTGCATTTTGAATTCTTGGAAGGCACATATGAAGAACTCTTCAATGTATACATAGATAGGTGCAAACAAACACACATGCATATTAATAAAAAAACTAAATGTTTAAACAGCCTTGAGCATTATCCCAAAGGATAGTAGATTATTTGCAACAAAAGAAGCCTCATTTCCCTCAATCTCAGAAGGCAAAAATCACAAGGACTGCAATAAGTTTCCCTAAAATACATGAATCTTAAAAGAACTTTAAGTAAGAATAACAAAATCATTTTTGCAAAATTATTTTTTTATCTTGCTCCCTGTTGAACTTGGCTTTTTAAAAGTGTAGTAGGAAAGGGTCTCTTGCTTCCCCTGGTAGCCTTGATGCCTAATGGACATTTAGCACATAGTAGATGTTCAATATCTGAATGGGTAGACAAGATAGGTAGAACGAAGAGGCTGACAAGTTGCAATACTTGAAAACAGCTTCCAGATTTCATTCATGTTGTCATGTAATATAAACAAGTTACTGATTCCTCTTTCCACTTCAGTTCTACTTGCAGAATAGGGACAAAACATTTACCCAACTGAAGCACACAGGAGCTGCATGCAATGCCTGGGTTCCAGGGCAAGACTATCTTTGCTTCTAGGGAGAGGCAATCGCAAAATGTCTTGGTCTTGCAGATGTGAATGTTGATTATGCCGAAAACAATACTAAAAGCAAGTCACAGCAAGATGATCCTGGAAGGGAGTGGGTCTCTGATCACAGTGCCATATTTAAGGAAGACAGACAATGGGGGTCTCTTCATGCAAGAAGCACTGTTATTCTGTCAGACTATGGCTTCAGGGGGTGGCACTGCCCCAGCATATACAGAGGAAACCATTTGGAAGGTAAGGGACAATTATAACATATCCTAAGAGGAAAAGCCAAAAGGATCAGTACTGTTAAACTTCAAGAACTCAGGAGGGGCATCACGCATTCTGCAGGGTTAAAGAAAGTCAAGCTGGAGCTAATAAAGTTAAACTCTAAGGAAGCAGATTCCAGTGCGATTCAAGTTTAGGTAGCCTGAATCACAGTGTGTTCATGGAACAGCAGAAGAGATTGCCGAATCACACACGGTGCGACTTGAGTAGGGTGCTACCCAGCTTGTCTATCCATTTACTTGTTTTCAACAATGAAGTACTGAATATCTACTGTTGTTATATTTCTCCAACTATGATGTATGTGTGTGTGTGTGTGCATGCGCGCGCACATGTGTGTACACACTTGTATACCTGTGTATCTGTTTTCATGTAAGTATTTTGTAAGAGTGAAACAGAGACAACCCAAACGCAAGGTTTCTTCCATCAAATGTAAAACCTGAACTCACTGGATGGAAAGTATTGGACTAAGAGGCAAGGGTTTCAAGGACCTTATGACATTGGGAAGACCTTTCTCTGGGCAAAAGAGGTAAAGGTGTCAAATGTTACACCCTGAGGGAAAAGCAAGTAGTATTCCAGAAGGAAATAGTAGTGTGGGTCCTGAGAAGGCAGGAAGGTGCCATACAGCGTGGGCATGGAAGAAGAGAGCCCTGGGCCCAAGGCTACAAGCTCTGGAAGGAATACCAAGTTTAGCTGTGAGGCCCAACCAAGAGATTAAAAGTCCAAACTTTGGTATTTGGCTGTAAGATTCCTTCCTTGATACTGGGGTCACTTGGAGAGCAAGAAGGGTCCCAATTTGACCAAGAAGAGATTTTCTTCTCATCTGCTCAGATGAGGGCTCAGAGCCGAAATGAAGCAAATTTCACTAAATTAGGATTGCTGCTCTATGCAACTCTGGATTGCAATCTTCGATTCACAGTCTCGTGAGTATGAGCATGGGGTCTCATTCACAGTATGACACAAGCGCTGCTCTGCCTTCTCCCAGGCTTACCCAGTCAGAGTGGATGCCTCACGCATCAGTCTAAAAGTTCTTCCTGACTTCCAGCCACCTCACTTCTTCTCTTACCTGGGCAGTAGGTGCTTGCGGCTGACACACAGAGCCGTCTGGTAGTCCTGAGTCACACATACTTTGTGAGGGCTGCACTTCACCTTCAGGCAGGGGTCCTTGGATGGGTCCAGAGCTGAAGTGAACAGAACAAGAAGAGCAGGTTATCACCTCCAGGAAAATTTAAATTTCTGTTGCTACTCAAATAAATGAGTGGCAAATAAGTCAACAGTATGTCAATGTTCTGCCTTCTCTCCCAAGAACACCAAGCCAAAGGGAGTTTCTTCTGTGTCTATCACTCACAGCTATTTGCAACATTAGGACAGTGATTCCTTTATAGACTGGGTATTTAAACATCATGATTTAGAGAGAACATACTCTAAAAATTTCTTTAGAATCTTACATGACCCAAGAGCCAACGGCTACCAAAAGAGCACCCCTCTTTAGTCATTATCTGGTGTGTGTTGTTTTTATGATTTCACCTATACTTAATTTGATTTATTTCCTTTATACAAAAAAGAATTCTTAAAGATAAGTTTTTGTTTGTTTGTTTTATTTTGTTTTGCTTCAGTTTGATTAAAAAGAAAAGTGACTTAATCACAAATCACCTGTTTTAAGCCTCTGGAGAACTTTCGTATGCTCAAGACAGTTTTGTATCACCAAACATTAAGATGTCACAGGAAGAAGAAAACACTTGTACACATAAATATTTATTGCACAAGACAGAGTTAGATAAGGACTATGATGGGCATATGAAATGATAGGAGAGCTCAAGAGAAAAATAGAGATCAATTGCTAGGGTAAGGATTAGTGAGGCATCAATGATTGAATTGGATCTTAAAGGATAGGTGGATTTTGGAGGCAGAGATGGGAACAGCAAGTCATGCAGGAAGAGAAGTATGCAGTAAGGCAAGGAGGCATGTTCTGGCAATCACTAGTAAGTCTGTCTGTCTGCTCTGGTTGGAAGCTGGGATAACGAGGGGTTGGGAGGACTTGATTAAAACAAGCAGCTTCAGAAATGGTACCCAAAAACAGAAGGTTAGACACTGTAACATTGTTCTAGAACACGCCACATGGTGGGCCTCTGTCTAATCAGCACATGGTGAGGGACACACGCTCATCACGGGCACAGAAATGGTCCCAGGGGATTCTCTGTCAAACAAAAGCAATTGTGCCACCTCCCAGATCCCAGGACGAGAGCTTACTAGGCAGTAAATCTGTCATAGCCACTCTCCTGGCCAGAGGAGGGATGCTTCCCCAGTTCACACCCACACAAACATTTGCTTAAACAAACCGACATTCTAAGCAGGAATGGCAAGACCACTGTCCATTCCACAAATAGGGCTTTAGCTATGGTTTAGAAAGCTGAATTTTCCCTCCCATTCAGGCCTCAGAAGTTATGTACCATTTTCTTTAGATTGCTACTTGGACTTTCTCGTAAGTCCTAAACCTACAACATCCAAAGACATTGTGGCTGTTTGAAAATCTCTGGTGAGTGTGGAGTGAAGGAGAGGGAGACTTTGACCTATGGCAGGAATCACAGCTGTGAACAGGCACCAACCCCTAAGGACAGCAGCCAGTCCCAGGGGAGTTCTCTGGCAGCACCTATTTTCCCAGGGGGCATCCTTAGATGCCTAGAGCGCAAAAGCCTAGGGCGCAACAGAGAGAAAGACTCCAATAAGAGAGAGAGACTGATCTGAGCCCCAGGGACAAGATCTGCTTCCAGATTTTCATCTGAGAGATGCCTGTGGGAGACAAGTAGCAGAAAGGCCCATGTCTGCCCTCTGACCCATCCAGGGATGGAACTTGGAGAAATCTGCAGACAGAGCTCCCAAGTCACATGGGGCACTCTCATTTCTGAGGGATGTTTGCCTGCCTGAGAGGCCTGGAGACCCGTGCACTCTGCTAAGTGGCTGTCTCCAGTGTGCCTTTGGGCTGCAGCCCAGCCAACTTTGACTTTCTCTTCAGTACTTTCCCAAAACAGAGGCAGCATGAAGAACTACCAGATGAGACCAAATGAGGACCAAGTCAGCCAGTCCTTTGCCCATTCTCACACTGTCACCATCCCTGTGGATCGTAGGAAACATGGGGGTACACCACTGGGAACCCTGCCACTGTGACCAGTTTCCCCCTGGTGGGGGCTAGTGCTGCCGAAACTTGGGATTTCTACTTCACTGAGTCTCCGAAGTGGAGAGCAGCTCCTGGGATAGGAGCCGAATCTGCAGAACTGTAATCTCAAGGACAGCATATAGCAGGAAAGAAGCCCCAGCAGGGCTTCTGGTTCTGAGTCCCAACTTCTCTCTGCCTCCATTTCTACATCTGTAAAGTGGGGGTATTAACTACTTTATTGCTTGTTTAGTTGCAGCAAATTATTACCCGTGAGTACTTCTGAAAGATCTAGTGCATTAAGCATTTCTTGGATTTGGCAGGTTAGTATTTAGTTCTCAGGGTGAATAACAAGGGTTCTTAGTTGTGATAACAATAGTTAGCACTCACTGAGTGCTTCTGACACAGCATGGCCAATGAACTAAGCCCTCTAATTGGATTAATTCATTTAATCCCCACAAGCATTCAAGGAGGGGCCTCAGCTAATTGCCACATTTGTTAAACACTGGTCTTAAAGACAAATTGCAGGTGAGAAGTGCATAGGGAATTTGCAAGCCTCCTTGGTGATTCCAGACTCCTCCCTATGTGCTTCAGTACAGGAATTATCCAGGAGTACCATTCATCTAGAAGAGAGAGCTCAGCTAATACCACTTTCTATGAGTAGGAACCTATGGATATTTTGATGGATAATAGCAAAGGATGAGTCAAGAGGGCCAGGGGTTATGAGTTTGCAATCCACCCTATCAGTGCACCCTGAGAACCAAGTCACCAACCCTAGGACTTCCTCAGAAGGTAAGCACCAAACTCTGAGCAGCTGCTCTGTTGTCTACCTGCTGTTGATGTAGCAACTTTCCACAGGAGTCTTCTGAAATGTGTCCAGTTAATTTTCTGTGATCTCATCATCTCCATCCTACCATTAGACTGTGATAGATGGCCTTTCCCATCCTGGAAACCAACCAGGTTTTCTAACAAACAAAAAGCAACATCTTCACCCAAAATAGTAATACTTCCAAAATATCAATGAGTAGGAATGACAAGATGGCTTAGCCAGTAAGAAATATTTGTTGTGTAGGACTGGTGACCTGAATTTGATTCTCAGAGCCTATGTGCATAAAAGGTAGAAGGAGAGAACTGACTCCACAAACATGTATATGATGCCCATGTCCATGCATCATGTTCAGGGATAAAGAATTTGCTTAGCATTCATAAGGCACTATGTTCAATCCCCAGTACCCAAAACAAATAAACAAACAAAAATGATATTACATATGACTTAATTCCATCCTGTGCTTAACAATTTGCATACAGAAATCAAATCTGATAAAAATTAATTAGGAGCATCTGAATACTTCAAACATGTATGTGAATTGTTTTCGAATCCACGAACAAGACAGTAAGCAAATGCAGCTGTCAGTATCTACTTAATCACCAGCACACATTTTGATTTGAAATACAGAATATTGGGACTGGGGGAGGATGAAGGGTGCATGGTTTCCATCTAAATTCAAACCTCTCACGGATGCTTTTCCTGCACAGGACTGTCAGGCAATGATAGATCAGTATAAAAAGTGACATTTGAGCCCTTTTGTTAGGTGGGGGACTCTGGCCAGGTAGTAAGGCAGGGAGAAAAGTCAGGTGTCAGTGATAGTCCTGAGCAAGTTTGAAGCCCTCCTGATAAAGTGCTGAGAGTTCTTGGAGACAGTGCTCTGAGTTCTAATCTCCCTCTGCACAGGCTTGGGGTCAGAAGTGCAGCTACCCTCGGGACAGCAAAGCCCAGGTGTCCCCAAACTCCACCCCAGCAGGGCTCCCAAGGATCTAAGAGGGAACCAGGATCACTCAATCTGGAGCTGGTGCCTGACGAAGCCAGTGCCATTTCTCTCACCCATCTTCCAGCAATAGTCAGTCCTGGGGCTGCTGGCACAGGACACTGAACACATTCATTTTGTAAATAATTTTTATAGAAATTTTTCTCAGATGGGCTGGAAAGATAGCTCAGGGGTTGAGACTCTGTCTTGCAAGCAGAAGGTCCTGAGTTCAGATCCCAGGATCCACATAAAAATGCCAAGTGGAAGTGGCAACAGCCTGCACTTCTGGTCCTGGTGGGCAGAGCCTGAGAAATCCAAAAGGGAAGCAAGAAGGAGGTAGAAATAATTCAGGATGATTCTCAAAGTCACCCTTGGTCCTCCACAGGGACAAGTGCCCTGTGATATACACACACACACACACACACACACACACACACACACACACACACATACACACACAAATAAATAATTTTAAAAATAAATTTTCCTTAGGAAAGAAAAAGCAAACAAGAATGAATTAAGCCAAAGAGAGATTTCTTGAGCTGTAGTGCATTGTATTCAAAAGCCAGTTAATTACTAGCTCCATGTAGGTTTTTTAAAAATTAATTTTATTTTTTAAGCTCATTGCCTGGTCTCAATTAAGGTGGTGATATTTTAATTATCTTAATTGTTTCTGAACTTGTTTTCAGTTCAATGAGTTATTTTTTAATTAGCTACATTGATTTTAAAACCCAGGCCCAAGGTTTTTTACTGTCTCTGGGCACATCCTATTGGCTAATTGGCAAAGGGTCCTGGCACATGCAGTAACAAAGCTTGTCCCTGCCTGTGAGACATGGAAAGGAAAGGAAGGTTACAGTTTGTGGCTTGACCCCAGAATTCCTCTGTCACTTGGGCAGCACTGTGTGGCTGTGTTTATTTCATCAGTGTTGCCGGAGCATTTTTCCAGGAAAGGCATCTTTTGGGAGCTCAGAGGTCAACACCTCTGGACAGGGCTAAGTGTTCTTCTTCCTGTCCAGCAGCTCACAGCTGAAGGCTCAGGGTGGGGTCTTTAGGCAGCCTTGCTGAAGGTCTGGTGGGACGTCTTGTTTGTGAGAGATTGACATGCATGAAAAAACAGGTTTAGACAGGCAATGGGAAAAGGAAGACATTCCAGGTAAAAGGAAGCTCGTTTCCAGGGATAAGAGAGGGCTGGCAGGTTTGGGAACAGGTGTTTCATCAAGCGCGGGTGTCACATGGTGAAACCGGAGACGGCGAGTGGACATGATCACTGAACATCCTGAAAATGCAGTGAGGATCACGGGTATCGGCTCGAAATCCCAAAGTGACACAAACATGGTCTATCCTCGTGACATCACTGGGCACAACTACTTATACCTAGACTTGTGTATGTGTAGAAAGTGTCATTTGTAGACTGGGGAAATGGTTCAAGTAAAAAGTCTTTGTCTCACAAGCAAAAGGACCTGAATTCAGATCCCCAGAGCCTGGGAGACCTCAGAGAAAAGCAATAAGGAGGTAGAGCCATCCAGGATGGTTCCTGATGTCACCCTTGGGTCTCCACTATTGCACATGCTGAAGTGCCCTCTTTTCCACTTGTGCACTGCACACACACACGTCTACACACACACACACACACACACACACACAAAAGAAAAAAATAAATTAAAAATGTCATTTGGAAAGGACAAGCTTTGCACAATCTCCCAAGAAGAGGTGTCTCTCAACAGACACCAAGATGGAAGGTCTTACACTCAGCTCCCAGACCCTCTCCTCCTCTTCACAGAACTTCCTTCTACCCTCAACCTCCAGGCAATTAGGCCACATGGATTCTGGGAAGCCACAAGCCTGCCCTCTGAGCCCAGCAACTTTTATCTCAAAGCTGTATGAACTGGGGCTCACTCTGCTGATTCCCAGAAGCTTCCACATGCAGAGGCCACTGAATTTGCAAAATATCTACAAAGTAATGACATCCTGTCATTTCCTCTTGTTTTTAAGATTGCCCTCTGCCTATGTTGTGCACATCCAAGTTTCGGCTGCAGAACAGACACGCCTAGCTCTGCATTCTCATGAGGCGTGGCTTCATGGATGACTGACAAAGAAATGACTCCAAACTGTGAAAACCTCATCAGGCTAGGATCCCGAACATTCATTCCAGCTTTGTCTATCCCCATGGTAACCTGAGTGTGCATCTCGTCTCCCCTTCACCAGGGGTGTTTGTTTACTAGCTGACGACGAGAGCCTCACTGAATACAAAACAGAAGAGTCCGCCCACTGGATCTTCCTGTAAGTGAAGAAGAATGGCAGCTTGGAAATCTTGACTTATCATTGCAGGGACTGAAGTCAAAGACTGGCCAAGTTCCTGATGCTGAACCAAGGAGATTACTACTGGTCAGTGGAGTGAACCTCTGTATTCCAGGACTGGGAAATGACCATGGAAGATGGCATGGGACAGATGACACAAAGACAGGGGATAAAAGATGCAGCTGACCAAAGGCATCCCTCCTTTCTTGTCCCTTACAGTGAAGGTTGGAAGATTTCCTGATTGTCAGCATCAAAGCTAAAAGCAACTTCCCAGGTATGTATGTATTAAGACCAAACCTGGTTTCATTCCTAACAAGGCAGCACTTTGCACAGCAAGATGTTCTTATTTGGTACTGTGTATTGTTGCTGGGCACTGGAACAATCACTTTTACCCCATCACGGTCTGCTTCCATTAGTGTCCTAGAGGCTCAGAGCTCTGCCCTCAAATGGCAATAACTACTTAAAAACAGCTTTTTTTTTTTTACATTGGCCTCTCAATTTTTAGTACACATAAAGAATTAGCAATAAAAATATTAATGAAGGTGAGCAGCGAGATAACTCATTGGGTAAAGCGCTTGCTAGCAAACTTGGTCACTTGAATTTGTTCCCAGAAACCCATATGGCTAGGAGGAGAGAGCTGATTTCCCAAAAGTTGTCCTCCAACCTCCATCTATAACACATGGCATACATAAGCAAAATCTATCTATCTGTCTGTCATCAATCAATCAATCAATAAGACATTTCAAAAAAGACTGCTGAAATGTTTTAATTGAAGGAAAAAAGGAACAGTCTATGATCAAGCAAGTCAATATATTAAACAAAAAATGTTCATCTCAGTTATTTATAATAAGGGAAAATTATAAACAGAATATCCACCTGTATTACCCTGCTTGGCTGCCATAACAAAATACCATAGACTTTTGATGCTGGTGATGAATTAAGTGAAAACAAAAGTCGAAAGTGAGAAAATTCATTGGAAAAAATAAAGTAATGTTTGGCACCAGAAACCCTTAAGGGAAAAGTCAGGGCTCAAAACCAGTTTTATTTCCAAACAAGACCCCTCTCCTTTCATTATTCTGCCTCCCTTAAAACTGAACCTCCTTTCCATGCCAGTCTAGCATCATCCTGACTCAGTTTCCCCTGATTGATTCCTTTATCACCCAAGAATACCCCTGCATTGCTCATGAGCAAAGTCTAATTCATGTGGACAGCAGGCCAACATGAATGGTGTCTGTCACTGCCTGCTCTAGGAACACCCCCTATTTCTGAGAGCACCTTCTCTGTAAGCAAGTAGATGCTATCTATAGGATCACAGCCAAGAGATTTTGCTATTTACCTTCAAGATGAAGGAATTAAGGAACCCTTGTGACTAGCTGGAACTAATGATATTCACCAGCAAGAAGATGGCTCCTCAGCTCATATGCAGAACAACGTATCATGAGCAACCACAGATAAGCCCCACATGGTTATCTACACAGCCTGATCATTAGAAGGAAAGCATTAAGTGGAGAGCGCCCGGGCCACCGTGGAAACTATTCCGTAAGTCATATTCCACAGGATTTCATTAGCCTGACCACCGTTCTCCTTCTCCAGAGTTCTCATTCCAGGTTTGCCCTGCTCCCACATGCTCTAGATTGATAAAGACAGCACCTTCCCCTCAGTGGGGTGGCAACTAGAAGAAGGTCAAAAGAGAACAGGCTGGAGGGAGGCTTTAAGAATAAAGGGGAAGAGATCAACACTTTATCACATATCTCAGTCAATCAGGGGAGTGATGGTGTCCATTGTGATATCTACTAAGGTATAGAATAGTTATGTATTCTAATTAGCAATGAGGAAAACAAATAAAGAAATCAATTTACTTTTTACTCACCAACTGGCAACTGATTGAGACATGGTCACATAGCCCATAAGCCTGGACTTCAGTCTTCATGTATGTCACACCAAAGCAAATGCTCTGAGCCTCTAGGACACTAATGGAAGCAGACCGTGATGGGGTAAAAGTGATTGTTCTAGTGCCCAGCAACAATACACAGTACCAAATAAGAACATCTTGCTGTGCAAATTGCTGCCTTGTTAGGAATGAAACCAGGTCTGGTCTATTTGATGCTAGGTATGAGGTGGTTCAGACCTGAAATCACAGCACACAAAGGGGTGGAGGCAGGAAGATCAGGAATTCCTTAATGGCACAGTAAGTTTTGTGCTAGGTTGGTCTGCATGAAACCTTATCTCAGAAAACAAGCAAGCCAAGTTTAGAGGGTATTTGAATAAACTTGTGTCAATGTCAATAATGAATTTTTTGCATGTACAGTGTGTGTATGTGTGTGTGTGTGTGTGTGTTTCGTGTGGGCAGCTGTATATGTGTATCCAGGCATGTATATTGAGTGTTAGTGGCTCAAAGATGACATCATGAATCATCCTGAATTATCATTTCCCAGGCATTGCCTGCTAGAATTGCAATCTGTCACCATATCTGCTTGGCATTTTTTATGTGATTCTAGAGATTCAAAGCAAAGGCTTTATAATCATTGACCCATCTCCCTAGCCTTAAAAAAAATCAGTTTCAATTCTTCACAGAACTGAGAAAAACAATCTCAAAATTCATATGGAAGGACAGAAGACCCTGATTAGCCAAAACAATATTAACAATAAAAATATTAGTGGACATATCATCATATTAGACTTCAAGCTATAGGACACAGCCATAGTAATAAAGTCAAAATTGTACTGACACAAAAGGATACCTCTATCAATGGATTATAACAGAGGACCCAGATATCAGCTCCCACATCTATACCAATTGATTTTTGACAAAGGTGCCAAACATCAATACCGGGGGAAAAACAGCCTCTTATACAAGTGGTACTGGGAAAATTGGAAGTCTCCATGTAGAACAATGAAAATGGGTTGCTACCTTTCATCTTACACAAATTACCTCCAAATGGATCAAAGACCTCAATGTTAAGCCTGCAACTCTAAAACTTTTAGAGGAAAGATAGGGTGTATACTTGAATTGATAGGCCTAGGCAAAGATTTCCGGTATAGTTTTCCAAATGCCCAGAAACTAAGACCAATAAGAAACAAGTAGGATTCATGAAATTAAGAAAAATATGTTCTGCAAAAGAAACGTTAATTGTGTAAAAAGACAACCCGCAGAATGGAAAAAAAAATGTTTGCTAGCTATGAATTGGAAAAAAGATTAATATCCAAAGTACACAAAGGATAAAAAAAAGCAAAAAAAAAAAAAAAAAAAAAAACTAAACACCAAGAAAACAAAAAACCCAATTGAAAAATGGGTTCTAGAATTCAAAACTAAAGAATCTAGAATTCTTACTAAAAGAAATTCAAATGTCAAACAGATATCTTTAAAAACGTTCAACTTCTTTTGTCATCAGGGCAATACAAATTAAAACTACCCTGTGATATTATCTTAACCTCATCAAAATAGGTAAGACCAAGAACACAAACAACAATGAATGCTGGAGAGATGTGAAGAAAAGGGAACATTTGTTTACTGTTTTTAGGAGTGTAAATGAGTACAATCACTTGGAACTCAGTATAGTGGTTCCTCAGAAAGCTGAAACTGGAACTAAAATATGACCCAGCTTTTAAGAATATTTCAAAGGACTCAACATCTTATTACAAAGACACTTGTTTATCCATGTTCATTCCAACTCTATTCACAACAGCAAGAAAATAGAATCAGTCAACATTCCCATCATCAGAGGAATGGGTAGTGAAAATGTTATACATAAACACAATGGAATACTATTCAGCATCAGGAAGGATGAGATTATGGAATTTGATGGTAAATGGATAGAAGTGGAAAATATAATATTTACCAAGATATCTCAGACACAGAAAGACAAATAGAACTCCTGACCAAAGTATTTGGCCTGGATTTCCTGTGACAATCAGAAAACTTTAAAGGGACCAAGGAGAGAGGAAAGGGAAGGTTAGAATAAAGATTTGGAAGAAGGAGATATAGGATACAATTAGTAGCCAGGTGAGGGAAGGAATACTTAGTGGGAATGAGGGTGTGGGAAGTGGGAGGGGCTGAGATACTAATAGAAAAACCCTGAGAATGTGGAATGCAACCAGATAGGAACTTCCTATAAGTAAATATGTTAAAAACATTGTCTTTGAAAATAGAACATAAAGAGACAGTCCTTACAGAAGAGCACAAAAAGAGGAAGGTAGGACAAAATAAATAATGCCCTGGACGCTCAGTTAGAACCCAGAGACAATACTAGAAGTAACAGAAATTGATTCCTGGTAAGTTGTCAGAGAGGTCCAAAGGCCCTCCAGACAGTATGGGATTTGTCACTGCTCTTGGCTGCCCTCCAGAAATGAATAGTGAGACCATATTACTGATGAAGCAACACATGTGGATCACAGGGAATGGACGAAAGCACCATATGAAACTGATTGGGAAGTCTCTTCCTTGCTGGATAGCTCACAAAGTACCAGAGACTACTGTGGATGTTATGGGGGGGGGGGGAGAAAGTAATCAAAGGTCTCATCAACCTGTGAAAACTGCAAGTTGCAATAACAATTACCGCATAATAGGTGACCATCCCTGTAACAGAGGCATGAATATCAAGAAGGCAACCAATAGCTTTCTGATCAGAGTTAAAGCCTGCTTGCCAGAAGGGAACATATTTCTGTTATGTTCCTATGAACATATGAAAGGAAAGGATATAGGTTCTAGGTGAAGAGTAGACTATGAAAGCTTAGCTATGAAGATACTACATCAAACTACCTTTTAACGCTTGTTATTTTACCCATAGATTGGAGAAACATTCAGCACTCAATCTCAAAGCCTCCTTCTGCAACAGAAGATTTTTACTGAAGGGAAACACAGCTGGTCAAATTGCAGAAAATAAGAGAGACCAGACTGCTTGACCTTAAACAGGATATCTAAGTCATATCCACCCCTACTCCAAGGCTCAGGAGACATCTTGGAAGAGGAGGAAATAATATTACAAGAGCCTGAAGTAAGATAGTGGCGGGCCAGATATTTTCTCCTGGGTCTGACAGGACTGAGGTATACATGATTTCATAGCAGATACGTATGTATACTTTCTATAATTTCACGAGAATTGCATGAGAACTGTTCTGTGAATGTCTCACCAGAAAGGGAACAAATTTCTAGAAGCTCTCTTAGAAACTTTTGAGAATTGAAACTGATAGGGAAGATAAGAAAGTTGCTATTCTCAATGGTATACCCACAGATCTATGATACTTACTGAAGCATGAATCAATTCAGGCACATGACATCAAAGACAAACTAGACGAAGCACAGCGGACCACGTAAGTGAAAAGACTTGAATATAGGAGGAGAGTAAGACAGGGAGCTGAAGTGTTATAAGGGGAAAGTAGAGGTAATGGAATACTGATTGAAGGGTGAGAAAAATGAAAAGTAAAATTAAAAAAAAAGACTAGATATGGACACATACACACACATGCGCACACACAAACACACACACAGAAACAAGGTTGACTCAGGAGTTAAACCTTTGACTCTCAAGCAAAAGAACCTGAGTTTGGATCCCAGATCTCACATGAAAATGTGGGGTGGAAGTGGCTGAGGCCTGCACTTCAGGCCTGGAAACCTCAAAGCAAAGCAAAGCAATGAAAAGTTAGAATTATTTAGGATGATTTAAATGTCACCCTTGAGCCTTAGACACACACATATTGTCTCTACTACTTACACACACACACACACACACACACACACACACACACACACACACACAAACAATGACACTCATTGTCCAGTGAATTAGCTTTCTCTGACTTCGTTAGTTTGGCCAGCCATCCTCCAAGTGAACCTTATTCCACATGTCTACTGTGGTTCCTTCTGTGATGTTTTTCAACTGATAGCACAGAGGGAGAGATGCACAAGCCTGGTGGCAAAGGGTCAAAGAGACATGAACAGCAGGACCTGAGAGAGTCTCACTCTGAGAGAGACAGGACTCTGCTTGCAAAGAAGTCACACACTTCCTGCCCTTCAAAATTGCCACCTTTCATTAAAATATCTTCATAGTACGAGTGTTAGGGTTCAATTTCATTGTAATTGATATAAATTATTCATAAGACATTCATGAACAAAAGAGAGAGGATTACTCAAAATACAAAAGAACCAATTTTTTAACTCAGAAACATAAGAAGACATAAAAAGCACAGTAAAAAATAAATATTTGCAGGAAAAAGGTAGGCTTAAAGGAGCACTGTGGCTCATAAAGTCTATCTTTTTGTATCTGTGCTTCATTTTAATGCAATTAAATGTGGAGCTTTTCCCAGAACAAAAGTATCCTCAGAACAAATTCTTCTGAGGCTGATCACCTGGCAGCCATGGCTGTTGACCACATTAGGAATTTTCCTGAGATTTTTAATGTACTAAGAAGGTAGAGCAGCAGGGCCTAAAACAGAGCACATGCATGGGACAAGAGAGGTGCAAGTGTCCCTCTGTTTTGAGTGGAGCATGTGGTCTGAATGGTTCCACAGCTCCTTAAGATACAGTTACAAAGAAGCAAGACTGCATCTCTGGAGAATGCACAAGGGATGCCTTGTACACAGCTTGGTGGCTGCCCATGCAGCATCCTCATCAGGCTGACTTACTCCTCCAAGTTTACTCTTGAAGAACACAAAAAAGAACCAAGGGCAAGGACTCTGCTATTTCAATGGACCAAGGCCCCAGAGCAATGATACTGTAGTTAAGTTTCCCAGTCTCTGCAGTGTACTCATTCATGCAGGAAAAGATACCAGAAAACTTCTTCTGATTAATCATATGTACACCCAGCTAAACCTATCCCATGCATACACAGCACATTTAACCTAAGTAGAACTGGACCCCACCTTTTCTCCTCCAAACATCCAATTTTGAGTAGTAAGACCTCACAACAAAGCCTCTTATACCTGTGCCTGTGTTTGTGTTTGAGAGAAGTTTTGTAGGCTTGGAAAAAATGTGTCTAAGAGTTGGGGGCTCAAGAGTTAAGGTATCCTCACAGCTTACAACCAGTACTACTGGTAAAGGATTGGAGGGTGGGAAGAGCCTGGGTAAGGGAAAAAAAGAATCTGAAAAACATCCTTGTTACAAACAGACAAGGATTGGACTCTGTCACTGATGGTAAATGATGCAGGTTGGAAAATACTTGGGTGGGTGGGGCTTAGCAACACAGGCTGGATGTAGAAGGTTCATATTCTCCAGTCTTGAAGCAAGACCTGTCCACAACACTAGTAAGATCAACAGGACAGGTCTGCCTCCAAATATAGACAGGGATGCTCCAAATAGCATATAGGAAACTCAAATAAGGCTGTTGTTTCCAGTGTGGCAGTCCATGGAGCGAGACTTCAGAACTCTGTTGAGGCTACATGGTGCTATCTCGCCTTCCTGACAATGCCTCAAAAGCAGCTGGAGAAAGAGAAATGCATGTTCCGTATGTTCTGTATCCAGTACAGTCTGTCTTACCCTTCCTTCTCTTATTTCTCACCATCTAACCTAAGGCTGTTTTATCAGAATGTATGGAAGGCCAAGGAGAATGAAAATCTATGATGAATCTCCCTGCATCAGGTAATTAATGATGTGTGTGAGTGTGCGCGCATGCATGTGTGCGTGTGCAAGTATGTATATGTGCTATACAAGAGGGTACTTGAATTTGTGTGCCTGTGAAAGCCAAAGGGTGACAACAAAAATCATCTTGCATTCTTTTACCTTCTTTTTTCGTTGCTCTAGGATTTCTCAGGCTCCGTCTTTAGGATCAGCATTTCTGAATGTTGCCATTTCCACCTGGATTTTTTACATTGGATCTGGGAATCTGAACTCAGGTCATTTTGCTTGTAAGGCTGAGCTTTCTCCCCAGTCTGTGCAGTGGGTAATTTAAAACTTAACTTATAGCCATCATTGGTCTTCTGTGGAATAGAATGCAGGATTCATAAAAACTGCTGGAGGGAAGATTGCATGAGTAGACATGCAGACAATGTGTTCTTTCCACTGAAGTTCAGAGTAGGTGTTTGCTCTTGCTTGCCCTTAGGAACTCTTGGAAGAAAAGTTTGAAAGGTGGTGAAAGTGTTTACCCAGTTTAAAGGATCCTAGGAAAAAGTGGAAGAACTCTCCAGGGTACTGATATCTAAGATGGAAAATCAATACCCATAAAAGCAGATACAAAGAACCTTTAGAAACAGATTGTTCATTCTGTCTGACCCAGAAAGCAACCCCCATTAAAGGTGATTATTCAAGAATGTCCCTCAAACAAACAACCAAGTCACCTTTTCCCAGACCTCCGTCCTGCAGACAAAATGTCCTAGGGATTTTCAGAGAAGACTATGCATAATTCAAAGCTTTCTTTTAAGAACATTTTTCCATGTTCCAAACATTGGGTGTGGTATATACATGAGAAACAAAGCATTTGTGGCTCCCTGGGCACCAAATTTAATATCATAATTGAAGCTGTTATTGCTTTTGTACCTCCCACTGTTAATTTTTCAGAAACTCTTGGCTGTGGGTTTATAAATGGGTAATCAGAGACTATTCATTTCCATGTTCTTTCATTCCCCAATTAGGACAGATTCATTTCTGCTTCTTTGGGACGGTTCCCAAGGTCATTAAATTTCATTCCTTAATGGCGAACGTTGAGGTAATCATGACAAAGTCACTGTTGAGTGGAGCTCGGGTTTCTCTGAGCTACGAGAAACTACCTCGAGCTGCAAGAGAAATGGTTGCCTCTCCACTGCAGGGCTTGGTAAGTGGCATATCAATTAAGCTTCACGTGCTCTTGTTGTGCCTTCAGTGTTTTTTTGTGTGTGTATGCTCCACATCATTTGGTCATTGTTAAAACGCATTATCACATGAATCCAAGTAAGCTTACAATTCACTATTCCAAAGTTGTCCACAGTTAGCTCCCTTTCCTGTCTACAGATACCACCAATGTGCTCTTCATTGCTTCCCTCACAGTAATCTACAACAAGGTCTACAGCGTTGGCATAAAACATACATCAGTTCTTGATGGCATGGAAGACAGATGGATGCAACAATACTTAGTAGGTAAATTGCCCACGGGTTGCCCAAGAAAAGCATGGACTCAACCCAAGGAGTAAAGCTTCCTTTTTTTTGTACTTAGCAAATATTATTTCCCATCACTGTGCAGAAGACAAGAGTGGAAAGGCCAAGCTGATAGGTCTGTGCCTCCCCTCAGTGAGCTCAAGCTCTAGTCCAGTACCTGGCATTCTATGAGCATAGGGAGTAAGTTTGAAAGGGGAAGAAAATGGTGAGATAATAGAGCTGTCTTTTTCCCCCAAGTACGACATCCCTCTGCAAATGTTTAGCAGACATTTTTGGCATGATCCCACTGGCTGGGACTAAACCAGCCATCAGGCCTTTTGTGATCCTGAAAAAGCTAATGAGAGTATGTGTCGCTGTGTAATCCAAACAGTATCCATTTCATGCCCAATCGTTTTTTAAATGGGCAACAAATCTCCCTGGTGTGTTCCTTTCTCTGACAAACAAAAGCTGTCCCTGGGCTCTTTGTGGGTCCTGTTCAATCAACAAGGGCAAGAGGCTCCAAGGATGCTCATTCAAAGTCCCCATCACAATAGCAGGGCCACAGGGCTCCTCAGACTCCAGACTAACACGTTTCCCTCATCGGAAGCCTTGTCCAAATTCACAATTGTGAATGCACACTGCTGAAGTACACCATTCATTTTTAATTCCTAAAGAGCAAATTGACAACTTGTCAGATCAACCTCATTAATGTTTCAGCCAGTAGTACTCTCGGAAAAAAATGGTAACACTTCATAGGATAATAGAAAAGGTAGAAACTCTTTGCACTACAAAGTAAGTTCCCAACTCCTTGGGCACTAAGGGAGCAGAAGTAGTCTGGCATGCTTGAGAACAGGTGGGGCCATGTCAGAATCCCAAAGTACTGCCTGGCAAAAATGAAGTGGTTCATTCATTGTGTGTGGTTTCTAACAGAAACTTACAAACTGTTTTTGCTAAAAAAAAAAAAAAAAAAAAAAATTGGCTCCTTATTGGGTTTAGGCATGATGAAAGTCTGGTATCTCCATCTTTATCATTTATGTCTACCTGTCTCTCTTATTGAGGTTATCTGTTTCTCCCTGTCTATAGGTATGTTAGTTAATCAAGGAGCACTATTTAGAAAATGGGAGAAAGGTAAGAGCAAGGAAGTCTTTTGTTGTCAGATTTATACTGTGTCCTATTTGAGACCATTCTGAGTGTCTAAAAGCTGTTGGCTAAAACCTGTGGCCATCTTAAATTCCAGGAATAGCAGAGCCTTCTAGGACACCCCACCTCCCCAAGATAAGGACAGTTGTCCAAGGTGGTGAGGCTGTACCCTAGAGCATGAGTAATCACCTCCTGAGAAGCACTTTGTCCCCTTAAGCTACAGAGACTTCTACCACTGTAAAGAACCAGAACTGAAACAACCTACCCACCAGACCATGCCTTGACTAGGACTTACGCACCCCTCTTGCTTCTCTGATGGAATTATTTCTCCATTTAAGCCTAAATCTCCTCTGAATGTCTTGAAGTTGATTGGACAGAGAGTCCAGGTACCTCTTTTCCTGTTTCTCTTTTTGAGGTATATTGATCACTCATCTCTTTAACTGGCATCTTGGTGGCCAAGCCAAGCATGTTGGGGCGGCCACAGCCAGAGTTTCCACCCTAAAACTCTAGTTCCAGTCAGATATGTGCAGCTGATGTTTGTCTGCTTTTGTAGACAAGAGGACCATGAATATCATCTCCACAGAACTAATTATATCCAGCTCAGCTTCCAGAAGTAAGTAGATTCAGTTAGGGACATAGTTCCCATGAAGAATACATCTGAATGTCTGCTTCTTTGCTGACATTGGTAGGAATCAGGTTTACTATAAAGTAGTGTGATGTCCACTAATTTATTGGTTGAGCACAGACTTCCCTTAACACCTACTCCATGCACTGATCATTCCAGGTGATGAGAAGCTGATTGCTATGTGTATACCACTCGCAAGTCCATGAGACTTAAGGGTACACAGCATACCTGACTGGAATTCTGACAACTGTGGAATGGGGCTTATCTCCATCCCCACATCACAGACATGAAAATGGGAAGATTCCTTTAGAGTGGGTGCAGAAATTGCTTTTACTGCTCTGAACACAAAGGGTGCGAGCAAGAATTCAATCATGAGCAGTCTCAGGAGCCACGAGGAGTAGATCCCACAAGGATGCTCTGGACAACCAACATGGTACCAAGAGAGGAACATGCACAAAGTCCTACACAAGCTTCTAGATGATTGTGACGGGGAAAGCTGGACGCCGCTGGGCTTGCCCTCTCCACAGCCGGTAGCCTCCTCCTCCATTCATTTTTCTTTTCCTTGTTTCTCCTGCCTCCCTTCTTTACTGGTATATTAATTGCCTGCCTGGCCCCAAAGGCACTAGTATGCATATATGTCTAACTGCAAAAGAACATAGTCCATGTATTCACAGAATAAACAACTGCACTGTTCAGGTTCTGTGCTGGCTGCCCCCTCAGACTTCCAGGATGGCGAGGCTAGAATGCTGCAAGAGGAATAGACTTCTATAGTTTAAAAGCAGCTCCAAGCCCTTGCTATTTCACTATTTGGCAAATAACATAACTTCTTTTTTAGCTTTAACAGGCTGTCTAATTATTCTGCCTTTGAATTTTCCTAAACTTTGAGTAATTAACTTAGCAGCCCTTCGCCCTAGAGAATTTTCTCCCTCTTAACAGGTTTTACTCTGCTATTATTTTTCTTCTTTTCTGCAGTCTTCACCATTCCACTGTAATGCTTCCGGTTGCAGACATGGCTTTATGGCGTGGGAACAACAAAGGGCTTTATATTTCTAGTCCTGCCCTCGGGCTGTGCTATCATCTTCAGATTGTCAACTAGACAGCAAAGACATCTACATTGTCCTTCTCTGTTAACTTTTTTTTTCACCTAATCACTTGGTCTCAACCCATTCTCTGAGCACTGATTAAACTCTGCCAATAGCCAAGGGTTTGTGGATAGTCTTTGGCAGGTCAGAGGTCTATATACAAAAGTGTATGGGCACATTCAAGAGACAATAAACCCAACATGCTAAAGCCTGCTGCTTCCTAACAGCACCCCACTGTCACTATGGAGAATCATGTCTCCCCTTTGTATACAGGTGAACAGAATTGTATGACTTCAAGTGTCTACTCCCGACAAAAGATGATTCTTCCTCCTTGTCCTGGTTCATTGAATCCAGTGATGTTCAGGGGGATCTGTAATATGAAGAGGTGTTCAAGAAAGAAGGGACACTGGGGCTGTGGTTCCTTCTACTCAGACCTTTGGTCTCCTTTCAGACCGTCTCCATTTCTAACCTTTAAGCTTTGGGTATCCTGACCACAGTACCTGAGCTATGGTCTTTTGCTAACATACAAGAAACTCTTCAACAGTATTAGTGCATCCTCTCAAGGGAGTATCAAGTCCATCTGTGGGTAGAAATCACAGTTTTCAGACCTGGAATATTCAGTGTCTGTTAAAACACAGCTCTGCCTCCTGGTCAATTACTATAATGAAACTTACTATCTTTAAAGGCTTTGAGTTATAGGTCAGCAGACTTTCCTCAATACTCCATTTCATAGAGTTCTGTCTTGAATTGGTGAAAAATAGTGTGCCCATCATCACCATGAGTGACGTGAGATCTACATAGAACGTATCCCCACATGTTGGTAAAGGTGAGATATGATGGAAAAGAGTCCAAGAGACATTATGATGAGACTGTGAAAAGATCCTAGTACATCTCAATCTCTTTCCAGGGTGACCCTGCGGTGACGTGGTCTTTAAGTAGAACTAAATCTCTTTAAAGATAGCCAACTATCAATTCCTCATGCAGTTCCTTTAGGTTTCCTAGGATGGAAGGAGGATGATTGCCATGGCTCCAAAATGTTAAGGATAGCCCCAGTTATGTGAAGACACTGATGTACTCTTGGTTCTATATTCAAATTCTAATGTGTACTAATTGGCATAACTGATTAGTCCAAAAGAAATCAGATCTTATTTTTATCTATCAACTATGATCTGGAGCAAGGAAGCTGCCTAAACTCAAAAGCACAGCTACCAGGGGATACTTTATATACATACATACATACATATATATATATATATATATATATATATATATATATATATATATATAACAGTATCAAAGGCAAGATAACTTACCTAACAAAGACAATAAAGTTCTGAACTAAAAGTTCTGAAAGTTCATTAATAGAGCATTCACTCTGATGAGGGTCTCATGACAAATATCAAGAGCATGTGGAAGGAAGAGTTCATATCACAAAACAGAAAGGAATAGAGACACTGAAGACCTAAGATCACTTACAAGGTCTATAGACTTCCTGCTAAGCCCCTTCATCTCTATTCTGAGAATAGGAACCAAATTTTCAGACCCATAGCATTTCTTTTTCCTTTCTTTGATGGAAGTGCAATATCCCAAAGAGGAGATAGCTTGGAGCTGGTAGAACACTTCAAACAACCTCAACTTCAGGAATAGTTGAAAAGGCAAAGAAATAAAGATCTCTCAACTTGGAAACACCTCTACTTTGATATTTTAAGCCACAGGAACAAATACCTCAGAGATAGCCATTGAATACATGTCATGTCACCAACGGCTTCCCTGTGTGAGACTAGGGGTTAAGAGGGTTCAGATAAGACACAAACTGTAACAGCCATTGTGTCATGGCAATTGGGTGGCCATGCCACTAAATGCTTGATGAAAAAACTTAGTTTCTTTTCTTTTTGCTTTTCCTTCCTCAGCCTCTCCGTCCCTCATTGGAAAGAAACTTCTGATCAATATAACTGTTTCCATTTGCTCTAGACGCCCCAGAAAAATTCCCTTCCTCTTGTAGAATAACTGAAAAAAAAAAAGGTCCAGCAAGATGTCTCAGCAGATCAAAGTATTTACCATGCAACCCTGACAAGTTAAGTTTGATCCTCGAGATCTTTGTAAATCCAGAAGGAAAATGGACTCTATAATGTTATCCTTTGACTTTTGCACATGTGCCATGGCATGCACAAGATTTTGTTTGCATGAACACACACACACACACATATACACACTCATGCACACAGACAGACAGACAGACAGACAGACACACACACACACACACACACACACACACACACTTAAAGAAAGATTATGAAGACATGATATGCTTCCATCAGCCATGCTGAGCCTTCTCTTGCTCTTCAGGTGACATTTGATAATGTTTGGAGACCTTTTTTCCTATCATAACTGCTGTATGTGAATGTGTAGGTCACTCTACCAGTATTTAATAGGTTTCAATTGGAAAGGATTTTAAAAAAATTTGGCAGTGCGCAAGATAGTGCTCCACTTCAAAGAGTTTCATACCCCAACTGTCAACACTGTCAAGTAGAGGAACATGGTCTAGATCCACTTGTACACAGCAAAGAGCTGCTGCTGGAAACCATTTGGGAACAGGAGGAAGACAAGGGATCATGCTTGGGACTAAAACATGGAAAGGAAGAGCAGGAACTGAAATGTGTCCCCCAGACAGCATCTGGATTCTATGTTGACACCGAAAGGGCCTTTACATTAACCAAATTCCACATGACACATGAAAGGCCTGAGGAATAAAAAGGGCTGTATAAGGTTCCAAATCTTGTTGGATGCACAGCTGAGCTAATACTCAAGGCCAGTGTCTACCTGCCTCTTCCATCATGCTGATTTCAGTGCAAAGATGGAAGGAATGACAGCTCCAAAATTAGGATGGGCCTTTAAAGGCCATAGCGAGACAGAAGCCAACAGAG
The DNA here is from genome assembly GCA_023101885.1 of Typhlomys cinereus. NCBI lineage: Eukaryota > Metazoa > Chordata > Mammalia > Rodentia > Platacanthomyidae > Typhlomys > Typhlomys cinereus. The sequence goes on from JALPQD010000247.1 coordinate 2,786,383, forward strand.
ACTATTCTCAGCTGAACAGGAACCAGATCTGGTTGTGACAATTGGAAGCCAATACATTTGTTCAACAGACATAGTACCTAGCATTTGCCATGTGTTGGTTTAGGCAATGGATATATAGCCATGAATGGGGAGAAAAAGTTTTTACCATCCAGTGACACATGCAAGAGTGGCTGTGAGAACATGAATAGCAGTCAAAGTTAAGGCTGTTTTCTTTGAGAGCTCTACACTACTCCTCAAAGCATTTCTGGGGTTCTTTCACAAAGAATACTTAAGGATGATGCAACAATCTGCTTTGGGCTTTATTTGCACAGGTCACTAATTGTTGTATTACCAGGCAAGACAAAAGCAGTGAAAATAGTAATACCACCGGTTGGCCTTTACAGGGTACGGATATTCAGGACACCGTGCTATGCGCCTGACATGAGCCATCTTATTATATCTTCTGAGCAATTCTGCCCTGGTGATATCCACTACAGGTGCAAAAATATGGGTTTAGTTACCTAACGTAACTAGTCCAAGATCATCTAACCAGAAGATCTTATTCCGAGGTCTGCTGCTTCAGGGTTCATGCTCTTAGCAAATCAGGTAGGATGTCATCAGGTCTCTGGGCTTTATAGGCCTGTCAGCATGGTGGCTACCCCAGATAACACGTGATCATGTATTCCCCACTCTATACCCTGTCACGGCTCAACCTATGTACCAAGTACAGCCTATGTATGACCTACCTCCTCACTGTGCCAATGCGTGACCTTTCTCATACCAGACAATGTTTATTACACTGACTTCTACTTAAGTGGCTTCTCATAAAAATTTAGGCTATTAGCAGACACATGTGTTGAACTCACACTTTGCCCTGAACTTGAGAAGACATGTGGGAGGAACACGTTATTTGAAATTCCTCACATGTTGCTAAATGCTGAAAAGCAGGGAGGTCACACGGCATTCTCTTGGTGCCTCTGAACACAATCAGGAAAAACAGATTGCTTACAGCCCCATCTATTCTCACCACTAAATTAAATTGTGTTAATGGAACCACAAACATTCAAAATAAGCCATTTTTCTATATGAATATTATATTTGATCTAAGCCATTACTTCTCTGTTAGATTATGATTTATCTTAATTTTTTGTTGTAGTTGTTCCGATCAAGTACTTCATGAAGCAGTACTCTGTCAGGTACTCATCTGCTGGGACCAGGAAACACACATGAAGGTAGGACACAGCCAGGCAGTCTGCAAGCTAGGACAGCTAACTTTGTCAACTGATCCATACTTCTCATATCGAAGCGTGCAGATCTTGTCTAACCAATACTTGGAGAGAGTTGCTATGCGTCAAGAAACACAGTTCGTTTCATGTCAACCTACTAGTAAGTCTGGGAAGTAAAGAGTCATTAATTCCCATTTCACCAGCTAAGAAAAACAGAGAGCTCAGAGAGGTTTTCTCACTGTGGTATAATGCATAGCCAAGCCAAAATTCAAATGTTCTACAGTTTTAGTTCCATATCTCATTTGCTAATCCAAATAACTTAAGGGAAGAAAACAGTTTTATTGCTGCTCGCAATTCCAGGTTCGGTCCCTCATTGCAAAAGTCATATCAGCAGGAGCTGAGGGAAATGGCCACACGGTCAAAATCAAAAATAGAGGGAAAGACAGGCGTAGATAAGCCAGAGGGAACCCTGGAGTCCATAGAAGCAGACAGCCAGGAGGGTGGGAGTGAGTGGGATAGATTGACATAGAAGAGAGAGGAATGGAAGGGAAGGAGGATGGAGGGAAGCAGGGATAAATACTCAATATGCTTGTAAAATTAGAACAAAAAAAGAGAGAAAGAACCAAGCCAGTTGGCTTAGCAGTGCAAAACTAATTTTCTTATGCAAAACTGAAAGAGGTGCCACCCACAATGGCCAGATCCTCCAACCTCAATCAAAGCAAACAAGACAATCTTCTAAAGTTTATCTGTCTTAATTAGATAATTTCCCATATAGTAGGGGCACGCATTGCCACTTTGCCTGATTCAAAGCAGTCATCAATCAATATTTGCTTCTAGAAGCCACCATATGAAATGGTGAGGCACACTCTCAATGGATGGCCGGATGAAAGGAATTCAACTGAACTGTCCTAAGCAACAGAGAACTAATTTGTTCTCAGACCAAAATACTTGTAAAAACATTACTAATGACAAAATCTCAGGCAAATGAAGGTGAGAGAAGAAAACCTCGTGCTGGCACACAGTAGGCATTCAATTACTGAATTCATCAGTTACCAACTTCATGAGAAGAGTTCACACTAGAGACTGAATGGCCTTTCATACCTGAGAGCCACAGGACTCCCACTGTACCTCTCTAATCAACATTTGTTATCCATGTGCCTCCAATTATAAAGGTGACCATAACATAGCATTCCATTAAGAGCACCAGAGCCGCTGCTTCTGCCCTGGCCATCTTACAATTGTCATGGGCAATTTGCCTCTGTGACCAGCAAGGGGTCTGACACCTGGCCTTTGACTTGCAGAGTTCCATACTTCATTTGCATAAAAGAGCTCTCTCAAGGAACTGATCCAGCGAAGCATCCGTCAGTGCTGTCCGGCCTTCAACCCCCAACTACAGCATCTCTAAATCCTCTAGACAGGATGGAAAAAAAATACTCCACCAAGTTTTCAAAACATGGTCAGAACAGCCCGTAGAAAGTGCTTGATTCGGCAAGTTGATTCAGGTGAGCTCATCAGTCTTTTACTGTGCCTTTCCACTCATTGCGATGCTTCTGTGGCAGAGGATAATAAGAATTTGGAAATCAAGAATCACTTGTGCCCATCCTCCATTAGTAGACCCTCCATGTGGTGAAGGAAAAGTAACAATATTTCTAACCCATCTCAGTTACCATGTGGAAAAACCAATTATGTGGAGGCTCTTCTCCCCTGCAGGAGGGCAAGCTCTCTGTGCATCAATATTTCATGCCCTGTCATCTGTGCATTATTTAATAAAGCAATTGAGAGGATGAGTTTATTTTATTTCTCAACCGTCCCGCCAGAGATGCCAAGCCTACTGTACACACGACGCTAGAAATCAACTTGCCATTATAGAGATGTAGCTGCTGAGCTTTTGAGGTCATAGGCCTACTCCTTGTCTTAACTATACATGTCCAGTGTCTAATACACATGTTTTACTCTGGGGACCTCCAAATGCTTTTTTTTTTTTTTTTTTTTTTTTTTTTTTTTTTTTTGCTGGAAGAGGTAAACTTACTTCAGAATCCAATAAGTGGTGATATAATTGATCACTAGACATTTACTGAGAACCATGTTTGTGTGAGATGTTGTCTATAAGCTGAGGTTCCTGCCCTGTGGAATGCAGACACAAGATAAAAATGCAAGAACAAATAAACAAAACTCACAATCATTTAAAAGACACATAGGGCTGTGCATGTAAAACACACAGTGGGTTTACTTTTTTTCAATAGACAGGGCTCGATATCTCCTGCTCAACATTTAATATCTGCTGCGTAACCATAGAAGGAATTCTGTGGCCAAAGATGCTAGTCTATTGTCGTGTATGTGAAAGGACCACACACTCCTTTTTCTAAGAAAAGTCTAGTTGAGGACACACACATGGTCCGAGCCCAACACCAGACATTTGGATCTCTACGACTTCAAAAAATGTGTCAAAGAAAATCTGGATGTAGAATGAACCACAGCCAAGGCAGCAGCACTTGGACTTGATCCAGGTCCAATACATTAACTTCTGTAGGGGCCTTGGTTTCTTGACGCCCCACTGGCAGATGTAGGAACCCTGGCGGGCATGGCAAGTCACCTGTTTCTTAAGGAAGACAGCACTGGATTCTGTTTCTTGACATAAAAACAATGACTGATCAGGAACTCAAGAAGAGCTTACTGAAAAACACCTGAAGATGTGGTCCAACCACATCTCTCTCTTCACCAAGAAGTTGAGCATATGATTTATGAACCTAAGGTATTTTCCTAAGCCTGCAATCTTTTTTTTTCTAAATTTTTATTATTTATTATTTATTCAACTGTGCGTGTATGCATGTGTGCGCATGTGTGCATGTAGTGTGTGTGTGTGTGTGTGTGTGTGTGTGTGTCTGTGTGTGTGTGTGTGTGTGTGTAGAACTACGAGCGAATTCGGGAACCACCATGGATGCCTCCACCTCCTGCTTGTTTACTCTGCCCCTGGATTCACAGGCTCCGCCCTACCAGGACCAGAAATGCAGGCCACCTCCACTTCCGCCCAGCGTCTATACGTGGGGTCTAAGACCCAAACTCAGGACTTTCGGCCTGCAAAGCAGAGGCTTAACCCCTGATCCACCTCTCCAGAGCCCTAAGCCTAAAATCTTTGAAAAATGAAACTGAACTAACTCCAAGCTGTGGACTAGAATCGAGGTAAACATCTGGCACAATACAAAAGGGTCTCTCTTGCTTGTGTTATATAGCTTAGCATTGTTTTTTTTCAGTTTGATGTGAGGTAAAAGCTCAGGGATCCTAATATTTCAGCCTGGCTTTGCTGTGTAAACAAATGAGCATTTATCAAATTTCTTTAACCACAGTACCAATGCCTTTTAGGTAAAACTGAGCAACTTGTCTTAAATCCTTACTACAATAGATCTAGCATCTTCTATGTGTTAAAAAGTTACTAAATGCCATGGATACATTTTTACATGATTTTTTTCACTTTTTATTCTTTTAGAGTTTTATACATGAATACAGTGAATTTACATTTTCACAACTTAATCCCCAAGCCCACCCACCCCTCTTTTCCCTTCCTCTTCCCTACCAGAATCTCTCATATTTTCCAGTCTTTTTGAGTTGCCTCTTCGTTCTGGCTGTGCCTAGGTTAGAGCAGAGCTTCCTGCCCCACTCTCCATGAAGTAGGAGCCTTGCACTCTGATGATTAAGACCAGACCCTTGACATTGGGAGGAGCAGAGGCCAGATGGTGAACCATGTGCTGGACCATCATGCCATCACGCATCAGCAGGTTTACTACCTGGAAACTCCTTGTCCACCCTCATCCAGCGTTGACCCTCAGCAATCGCTCAGGGAGGTTTGGAGTCTGTCGAGATTGTTCCTCTTCCACAGCGAGATGTTAACAGACCAAATTGTGTATAAGAAGTACACATACCTGCCAGGAGTTCATGGTTGCAACATCCTTGTCATGCCATGGGCACTTCTTATTCAGTCCTCATATCAATGCCATGAAATATGCAGTATGCATAATATCTGTTTTATAATATAAGAAATAGATGCTCTGCAAAAGGTAAGAATGGGTCCAGGTCTACACAGCTAACAAAAGGCAAAGCTGAGACTTGAGCTTGCCATATCTGATTCAAAGGTATCTGTGTCTCATGTAACTACAACCTCAGCTATTACATTAACTTTCAGATACATAAGCAGAGTTCTTTTATAATCAAATGACTAAGCCCTGGGGACAGAGAGAAACTTAAGACATACCTCAGAGAACTCTCTGTTTCAGACTAATTTCTTCTAGAAAGAGGGACTGCTGATGTAGTTACTCGATGCAGTCACTTTCCTGAGAGTTCATGCCAGGAGGTAGCATTTGAGTGCCTAGCTGAAACTCAATCCAAGCTATCCATATTTCCCTTCTAGAGAAAAGACAAGCTGACCTGACTTGGTGGCAAATTGCCTTTCATATATTTCAAGACAATTGTTAGACCTCTCTATAGACTTCTTTTCCAGAGGCTACAATTCTCAATTATTTTTCACACATGTGCTAATTTCCAGCTCCACAATCAGATCTGTCGTTGTCCCTTAAGCCACGGCCCAGCTGTCCTCTGCAGTCAGTGGTCCTGAGACATGGGCACTGGTGGTCGGGGCATGGTCATAGTCAGCCTTTCATGTCTGACTCAGACAGTGTTCACTATAGGGGTGGAAAATGATAAGGATTACTCTAGAACATGGAAGACAGCCTTTGAGCAAAGACTGTGTTCCAAAACTGACCCATGGAAAAATATAAGTACCCATGAGATGTACTAGTCAGTTAAGAAACATCACCATAGTTCAGTGTAGGAGAAGTGCTAGTCCTCCACTAAGCTCACTGTTCTTTAAGGGCTGACCCAAGACAGCCAGAAAAGAAGACCCTCAAACGCACTCACTGGAAGCAGTGAAAGAGACAAGCATGGTGATGCACATCTGTAATCCCAGTACTCATGAAGCCATGGCAGAAAGATTGGGAGTTCAAGGGCCGCCACAGCAAACCCTTGGTTCAAAAGAAAACAAACTTGATTGCTTTCCAGACACTGATAGTAAGACCCATCACTGAAGACACAATACCTGTTTATCACAGAACATGGATGACAAATACTGGCTGGAACTGACACTAGCTGGAAACTTTCTGCTTGCTGGACTGCTTTCATAGTACCAGTAAGTACTGTGCAAGCTCCTGGGAAGGAAAAGCAATCAAGAGTCTCATTAATCCATGAGAGCTGAAAGCTGTAATAACATTCATCCCGCAAGAGAGGTGACTCTCAGTGTAATAATGGCATGACATCAATGGGGGAGAGCAACCAACAGTTTTCTGATTAGATTTATGTTTGACTTTTCAGTATGAATCACTTTCCTGGTGTTGTAAACTGGAGCAAGAACTTATGAAAGGGGATGAAAAATGCCTAGAAGGGATTTAGCTAAAAAACACCATATCAAACTTCCTTTTTATACATTTACCATTACACCCTTAGATTGGAGGAGCACTCAGCACTTAAAAAGTTTACTTCTGCAATGGAAGATGTTTTACTAAAGAAATAATAACTGATAAAAGTGCAGAACATAAAGGACTGGAAGATGGCTCAGGCCTAAACAGGACATCCAAACCACTCAATCTCCCCAAGGTTCAAGGAACATTGTGAAAGAAAGAACACTAAGATTGTCAGAGCCTGAAGGATGGGAATGAGGCCGACATTGGACATTATCTTTTAGACATGAAAGGACTATCACATACATAAACACATACACATACACACACACTAGATAGATAGATAGATAGATAGATAGATAGATAGATAGATAGATAGATAGATTCACTAATACAGGATTCATGCTTCAGCAAGTGCTCAGGCATATGACAGCAAAGGTAATTCAAACGAAACTCAGCGGGTCACTCATGAAAAATGAAAGGATCATAGGAGGGAGACCGGCCAGGAAGGAGAAGGGTTGTAGTGGGAAGAAGTTAGCAGATGGGACAGTGGAAGGTGTGAAACTATCATAAATTCACTGCAATCATGCATGAAACAGTAAAAGAATATTTTTAAAAAAAGAATAAAAATACAAATAACAATAAAAGAAAGGAAAAGTGAAAGAAGTGAGAAGGGAATCATGCCTTTCCAGGCAACTACCATCTTCAGACACACTCGGTGTAACCAACAATCCAGATGCCCCAGCACCCACCTTTGCAAGTCTAAATCTGCCACATACCTTTGCAGAACTAATTCCTATTTTATACTCATTCTGTTTGAATCTACAATTTAGTTTCACCCTCACAAAGCTTATAAAAATTATAAGAGAAAGGTGCCAGATATCACAAGAGAAAAATGACAAATTTCTGGAGTTAATTATGAAGAAACAATTAATTCTTACACCAGACACGAGGCATTCTTAATAGGAAAAGACACTGAAAGTGGAGATACTGGAGATAGACTCCAAAAATGTGAGATGTAGAAATTATGGATGAGAAATATAAGTGAACAAAATGCCCAAAGGCCATAAGAAGAGAGCATTGGTAGAGTCACCGGCAGGGGAAAAGTAAGACTTTTGAACAAAATTGCAACATAGACAGAGCTGTGCATGATTCCAACTTTTTACAAATGAAAATGTTCCATCTCTATAATAAGCTACTTATGGACAGAGTATAAAAATGCTTTCATGTGATGAAATGCAGTGACGAAATGCCTGACAGAATAATTTAAGGAACAGAGGATTTCTGTAGGTTCGGGTACCAGAGGCTTTCCTCTAGGGTCACCTGGCTCCAGTGCTTGGGGACTGAAGCAAGTCCGATTGCGCTGGCAGTATGTGACTGTTTGACAGTCAGGGAGCAGAAAGGCTAATCAATCGAGGCCCAGGACAAGACACATGTGCCAACCACATGACCTCACTGACCTACTTCATCCAATTAGGTCCTACCTCTGAAAGTTTCCATCGCCTCTTACTTATGCCATCAAATTACAAATCCATCAATGGATTAACCCACTAAATTAATAGTCCATTTATTTCCCCAAAGCCCTACTTCTGATTACTGCTTGCCTCAGGGATCAAGCCTTCAATACAATGAGGCACTGGGGGTCACTTCATATTCAAATCACGACAGCCAGGGAATGGTGTGTCAGGAAATTAATGAGTATTTGTTACAGCTTGTCTATCTACTACTGGGAATTGTTGAACTATTCTTTTGAGTGTTAGCATTGGTACTTGTCATGGTTTGAATGCGAGTTGTCCCCTACAGGCTCCTGTGTTTGCATTCTTTTATTTAATTATTTTTTATTATTTTTTATTCAATTGTGTGTGTGTGTGTGTGTGTGTGTGTGTAGAACCACGGGAGAATTCAGGAACCACCATGGACCGCTTCTACCTCCTCCTTGTTTACTCTCCTGGGGATTCACAGGCTCCACCCTACCAGGACCAGAAATGCAGGCCGCCCCCGCTTCCCCTCCCCCCCGCATCTATACGTGGGGTCTAGGATCCGAACTCAGGACCTTCGGCCTGCAAGGCAGAGGCTTAACCCCTGAGCCACCTCTCCAGCCCCTATGTGTTTGCATTCTTAACTGATGTTAATGTTTAGGGAAGTCTGGTAATTCTAGGAGTTGGCACCTTGGTGGAGGAAGGCACAACACAGGGGGCAGACTTTGAGGTTGGTGCCCCGCCTGGCCTCCTGCTAGCATTCTGCTCTTTCACTTTGCTGCTTATTCTCACTGCTGCTATGAGGGCTACATGATGTGAGTCACCTCTAGTTTCTGACTGCCCCACCTGTGTGTGTGCCCATATGTGTTTGTCTGCACATGTGTGTGATACTCCCACGTTCACACATGCTGGCTGAGCAGCCTTCTACTAAGCTACTTTCCAGCCCTAAGTCCTGCCCCATCTATTTTCAGCTATAATTATGTTAAAGCTAATGCTGTAGAAGCTTCTGGATCCAGGTATAAAACACAAGGGGATGGAAATAGTGTTAAATTCCCCCCAAATCTTCCTAACGGCTGAATTAATCTAAGGCAGCAACCATTAATACCACTGATTCTCTTGCTTTATAAAAGCCTCCAAAATGAAGAGCCCCAGTGAATCCCACAGCAGGGCCACATTTATCTTCAGTCAGGCAGATCCGCTCTTTAATCACATGAACAGCCAACAGGAATGTCCTCGGTTCCCTCCAGCACCTGCATTCAAGGTCATCTTGGATGAGGACTGAGTCAGGTGTTCTCCTCATAGTGTCCGGAAACAACAGAAGAGAAAGGGCGCCAGCTCTCTCTTTGACAGTGAACACAGGAACGCATGAGGGTCTAGCATGAGCTACCCTATAACAGAAGATACGAGGGCCCTCAGATGCCTTGGCAGCCATGTGGATCCTGTCACAGTAAACTTGAAAGGTTCGGAATCCTAACACGCTTTCAGCAATTGTAAATCTACTCCACCACCATTGACTGTGTGCATTTGTACATGCATGCATACATGTATGCGTATACACACATACATATTTAAATAGTTATTTATCAGAAATCAATAATTAAACGATATCTGTAAGAAGCCATCATCGTTAAGTCCTGAGAAAGATGAGTTCTTCATGAGAAGAGGCAGCAACCCAACATGATACTCTTGTCAACACACATCGGCTAGCTTTGAGAGACAGGATGGAGGCAAAAGAGACAGTAAAAGGTAAATGAAGCTCATAGGCATCACATGGAGCTAACTGATAGTACAGAGCTCAGGAAACGCCACAATAATAGATGCAATTTCAAAAAAGTCCCAATAACCCTTCCTACTTATGGTATTCTTCTAAAGGACACTTGTGCTGAGCAGGATAAACAAACTGGTAGCGACTGTGTTCATTAATGTAGAAATGTACTCGCAATCCATTAATCACTTTCTCCCTCTCCCCTTCTCTTCCATTTCAGATGTCCTCTTCCTCCAGAAATTTTTCAGCAGCACCCAAAGACTGAAAAAAACCTAAAAAGTAAATTCCAGAGACTAGCAAAGGGAATTAATTAACAGAAGGAAACAGTAAGCACAGGAAACAGAAACGAATGAATGACCCGCAGAGCAGAACCTGCCCCTCTGTAATGGAAGGTTGGCATACTTTAGCACCTGCAGAAATTCCTCCCAGAGAAAATCCACCTGTGTGGAGTTAAAGACAACATTTATTTTCTTTGAAATTAGGACACCTTCAGTCAGGCAAACGAGCAGCCTGTGGTCCAGGACTGCCCAGAGCATGCCTATACCATCAAAGGCATCTTCAAAGAGGTCTGAGGTAGGAAGAAACCAGAGGCCCTTTCCCTTGGAAACAGCCCCTGGCCACAACCAAGTGAATGATTCTAAGAGTCCAATGTGGGCAGAGAGAAAACAGGGGCTAGAAAATCAGGAAGGGAGAACATACTCAGAAGGAATGAGCATCCAGGGAGGGTAAGAAGGAAGGGAGAAAACAGACAGGGAAGGAGAAGGACGCAGACTTCAGAAAAGGAGCTTTGGGAAAGGAAGAGAAAGAACCCAACATGAGCAGCTTATAAAATAACACTTTAAGACCCTTTTAACATAACACATATCACACACATAAAAAATTCCTGAATAGAAATGCATTTGGATTCAAAGCTAAGAGACAAGGAGCCCTAAGTATTCACCACGGAGAGCTTTTTGAAGAAGTGTCCTAAAGGAGGTGCAGTACGTAGGCTTATAAGCCCAGCTCCTTGGGACATTGAAGCAGAATTGCAAGTTTAAAGCCGATGTGGGCCACAGAATGGGAACTTAATGAGACCCTGTCTGAAAATAAAAAGAAGTTAAAAGGGAGCTGGAGATGTGGCCTTACATGCACAAGTATAGTCCACAGCACTACAAAATAAAAATAAAGAAAGAACTATCCGCGTGTTCTGGTAGAAAGGCCAATGGCATAGGAAACGGGGAGAGGGGAAGTCACAAAGCCTTACCAAATGGGACCAACAGGACAAAGTCAGGAATCTGTCATACCCTTCTGTCCTAAAGGGAGACAATATGTGTTTTGTTTTGTTTTGCTTTCAAAGCCATGGCTATTAGGCAAGATAAGACACGGCCACTTGCAAGGGAAATATAAGGATCTCAAAACCACAAAGAACTCCCCATGAGTTCCAGTGCAATTCAACAATCACCTATATCGCCTATAAAATCCAATATGTGAACTGAGAAGGGAAAATGCTCCCAGACCCTTTCACACCCAGCCCATATCTCTGCCCAGATCACAACGGGCCTCACCTCTCCCAGCTGTTTTACTCCGAAGCTGTCCTGAAACAAGTGTTTGATTCTTTACCATTTATTGACCATTATGACCATTATTTATGCTCAAGTTTAACATAGACCAAACAGCTACAGTCTGCTCTTGAAAAAGTTGGGACGGCTCTCACTCTCAAGATGGAAAGGAGCAGGCATATACTTAATTCAGAGACAGTGTTCCTAATCCACCTCTGGCCAGGCTATCGACCATATTTTCTTGATTTTTATCTTCTAGCCTGACCATCCAAGAGCATAGTAATCTTTTCTCTTATGTAAGCAACTGTAGATCCTGGCCATAGCATGAGTGGGAGTTCAGTATGACCTCAGCAAAGGGTCACATGTCTCTCTCTATCTCTAGGAACCTGCACTGTGTCTGATTTAGAACATGTCTTCGGAAACTAAACTGGGTTGGGGTAGTAAATGAGGACTTCTATTTCCAAACGTGTTAATAAGCAACTCGCTGGCTGTGGAACTGTCTGAAACAGTTCTGGCTATTTAAACTCTTGTATTATTTTTCCTCCTGTATTAAAAATAGATTTTATTACAAAATGGGACTATGCAAAAAGGCAGTATCTATCGCCAGACTGTTGAGAAACAGAATCATAGTGGGTTAAAAAAAAAGTAAATGGATCAGTTTCTAGCCATGCTCAGTACAAAAACAAAGTACACATCTCCTCTTTTCCATTTGATCTAAAAATAAAGGCATTGGCTCTGAATTCCTTGGAGAGCATCTGATTTAAGTTCTGATTTTGCTGCAGAAAAAGAACAGGCATTCGTTCTCCTTTTGTAAGGCTTGATGCATCAGTTAGTTAAGTTACACATCGAAGATGACTTGCAGAGTGAATTACAGGAGTGCAGGGCTGACTGACCTGCAAGGTCACTCAGTTTCCTCTTTTTGTTTTTCTTCAGAGCATCCTGGAGTCCTCGGTCTATCACCCTTTCATTTCATCTGTTTCTCTAATCACTTGGGCAAAAACTTTGCACTAAGAACAGTTTCAACCTGCCTTGCTTCATTCCCACCCATCAGAAACTGACTGAAGTTTATTCCCAAGATTCAGTAGCAGGAGATTTATGTACAAGACATATTCTAAGCATCAGGCCACTCTCTTGCCAGCTATAAGATTACCTGACTTCATCAAGATACCTGACTTCATCAAAAAGGAGGGATTACAAAGAGGGACTCTACCAACTTCACTGAGCTTTTGTGAGGATTAAATGTAGGTGAAACCACCTACTCCTTGGCCCACAGGCTCATTAGAAACAAAGCCCCACTTCCTTTCCACCCAGTCAATCACTGGCATGTCTTGTGCCCTATTTCGAGGCAACAAAATAGCACAGAACCAACTCTGTTCATCTTGACACTGATACCACAAGGCCAATTTTTTAATTGATTGTGGCTCAATTTTTTAATGAAGGAAGTGAGGCTCAAAAAGGTTCAGTCACTTGCCCAAGGTCCACTAGCCCTTGGACAGTTGAGTAGACCACTCCCCACTCCACGGGTCTCCAGAATCCTTTCTTATTCATTTCTGAACCCTCCTCTATGACATGTTGCTGAACCCACTGGAAAAATAGCACATGCTAATGCTCGCCAAGTTGAATGTAGCCTACTTTCTAGAATAAAAAGAAAGATACACGCATAAGACATCATGAATTTGTGTCACTTCTTGCAATAGTAATATTTGTAATTGTGCCTCAGTCACTTTTTAAGTAAGGGGAGATGAATAGGATTGGGAGAAAGAAGCAGGCACAATTACCCCAATTGCTCTACCTCAATGATCCTAACCTGCCTAGTAAGGCCTTAAGGGATTCCCTGGCACAGTTTTCTTTGCCATCCCAAAATGTCTTCAACTATAACCAGGATGCTCACATTCCTTTTAGTGGGGAAAAGAACCCACAGATGAATCATTAGCTCTAGAATATTCAGGTCAGTGCTAGGAAGAGTCCTCATTTCCCCTCCTTAACTCTCTTGCTTTCTACTATCTGACAAACCCAGTCTCAAAATAGAAACCTCCGGGGTTCAGGCACAGGATAACAGAAACAGAGAAAGGGCCTGGAATGAGCTGCTTGTTTCCTGATCATCACAAGGAGAAACTGAAATTACATGTGACCAACTATGTGGCCATGTAGGTTTGGCTTGGATTTGAAACTAATCTCACATGCTTACCAAAAATTGCATGTGATCTTTGACTCGGCATGGGAAGAAATGAAAGATAAGATGACAGCAAGTTCACAAGTACCAAGGCATCCCAGCTTAGCATGTGATGCCTACCTCACAAACAACCTGAAAACTCCAAGCAGAGTGGGAACCTAGCATGCCAACTGAGGGAAACACAGGGCAGAGTGGAGGGTGCTGGGACCTCAGCACTGATGATCACACAAGGGTCCCCATCAGGTGCAGTGAGGCATTCTGGGCAGAAGTGGCATTGTGCACACACAGGTACGAGAGGAAGCTGAGGCTATGGATAGAACGTTCTAGAGTGGAAGCATGTGCAAAAGTAAGGATAATCTAGTCTGGAAACAGAACATGGAGAATGACAAGCACTGTGCTTATTAATAAGTTTGAGTATCATTCCATCATCAGTGATAGTTATAGTCTCTCAGGAGAAGGGCAATGTGAAGGATATGCTTTAGGGTCCTTCTTTCTGTAGCAAGGGGACTCGGGTAGAATAGAAATCCCAGTATGCAGAGAATGATTCTTCTCACAGTTATGGTTACGATGTGAAAAGTCCCCCACGGGATGTGTGTATGAACACTTGGGTCCTCATTCTGTGTTGCTGTTTGAGAAGCTTGTAGAACCTTTAGGAAATAAAGTCCCACTGGAAGAAATAGGTCATTAAATACTGGACTTAGGAGCTGGACTTGAGGTTTTATAACTTAATCCCACTTCTTCACTGTAAAACATGAGGCCAGCCCCCTTACACTCCTGTATCACACTTTCCTCACCATGAAGGGCTGTATTCCTTCTCAGATTGTAAGCCAAGATAAATCTTTCCTTTCTTAAAATACTTTTGTCTAGCATTTTGACACAACCATCAGAAAGGTAACTAATACATAAAATGGGTATCACCACTCTGAGATTGCCATGATAAACCTGACCAAATGCTTCATAAACCCTTGGAAGAACGAGAAAGAATTTAGAGCTCCAACAGAACCTAATGGGCCATTTTTGTCAGCAAAGGGAAACTCTATTGAGAGCTCAGAAGAACTACTAAGAGAATTCCGTAGACAGAAGAGGCCTAAGTCATGCGATTTCAAGGGACCAAGGACTCTGTTCTGAAGCAGGCTAGAGGCCATTCATGTTATATTCTGGCAGAGAATCTAACTGCTTTCCGCTTATGTCCTAAGAATCTGAGTGAGGCTAAATTCTGAAGTGTTGGACTAATTGGCTTGGCAAAGGAATTTTTGGAACAGGGTAACATTCAGGTAACATTTGGAACAGGGCTGTACTTTCACTACTGCCCATTGCTCTCTCCAGGCCCAAGGCATGAAGGAACAGTCACAGTGGAGCAGAAAGACGAAAGATGTGCAGCTTAGTGAAGAAAAGAGTGTGAACAAATTAAAGTTGTAAGCAAAGAGTACAAAAGTTGCTAAAATTGTTAAGGAGATTAACACCATGAAAAAGTAAGGAATCCTCTAAAATGAGGTAATAGGAAAGATGTCCTAGGCAAGACCTCACCTATCAAAGTCTGCAGCTTGTGAAAATACAAATTCACTTGAAAGACGAAAGACTGAAATAAGAATGCCACCAAAGGAAGGGAAGACTTCTTTGTTACAAAAGAACAACTGCCTCGTGAAACCTTTCTAAGATTCAGATTCCAAGACACATAGAGGCCACTGTCACTGGGGTTCAAGGGGCAGAAAGCATTCTAAGCTGGCAGAAATGATCTAAGCTGATGCTGATTTTATAGGGATGAAATAGTCAGGAGCAAGGCAGTCGTGGAGAATTTCACCAAGGTTCCTAAAGCCACTATGACCAGGCGACATGGACAGGATTGTGTTCTCCACGTGGAGGCCCCAAGAGGCCACTGTGTGAATCTACGAAAGTAGAGTTTAAGGTGTAATGAACGCCCAAGAATGGTGGAGATCCCAGGACCAAAGAACATCACCCACCAAGAAAATGTGCAGTCATACAGTAGAGTGAGACCCAAGAGGGAGAGAGTAAGAGAGAGAGAGAGACAGAGAGGCAGAGAGACAGAGAGATATCAAGTAACATATGTAGGCAGCAGAGCTTGTGTGGGGCAGAGCTCCCCAAGGTTTTTAGAGTCCATGTGTTTCTATCAGGGACCCTAGATGATAGATATAAAGCTCTAGGGCTTGGTGTCTGCCTTATTACATTTGGTTCTTGCTTTTGTCTGGTCTTTCCTTGCTATATCTTCTCATTTCTCAGTTTCAGAATGAGAATGTTTATTTTGTGACAAGTAGGCAACTTATTATTTTTTTTTAATGTTTACTAGAAACCTCTCAACAGAGATTGCTTTTAATCTGTGGGGACCAGGGGTGGGATAGTATAATCTGAATGGCAGATGATTCCCTGGTGTTCTTTGTTTGAACACTCTGTCTCCAATTGATGTTTTAGAAGACTCTGGCATCTTTAGAGGTACAGCCTCATTGGAGGAAGTAGGGGCAGGCCCTGAGGCTTTGCAGCTTTCTCCACTTCCCTGTGCTCTGCCTCCAGACTATGAACACGGTGTGACCAGCTGCCCTATGTATTTGTGGCCATGCTTTCCCCGCAGGATGAGCTGTTTTCGCGTCTTATGCCATGAACCAACATAAACCTTTTAGGTTACTTTGTCAGGTGCTTTGTTATGGCAATGAGAAAAGTAACTGATAAATTCCTATCTTAGGAGTTTAAATTTGAGTTTAGGTTCAGGGAGTAAAAGAAAAGCAGAGTGGGGTCCTTGTGGCAAGGTCCCCATCAAAGCTTCCAGTCTCCATTAGTTTCGCACCTCCCTTTTGCTATATTTGAATAAAACATTAAGAAACATTGGAAACTTGGTCCCCATGGAGGCGGGGTGTGTGTGTGGAAACTTTGGAGCATTAGCTAACAAACAAGCTTGCTGCTGTGTAAACTCCCAGGGCAAATGCAAAGCATGAACTAATCTTGCCACCATCACAAGTTCTCTGAGCTGAGGATAATGTATGATAATCTAAATCGGGCTGGGCAGATGCCTGCCTGGGAAATCTGATTAGGATTTGCTTGATGATTCCCTTTCATCCCCCAGGAGACCTCGGGGTATGGCAGACAGGACCCGGCCATGAAGTTGACATGCCAAGGCACTCATCTGCTGAACCTCCTTTGGTGTCGAGAATCTTGCATTGGCGAGGACAATAATCTGCAAACAATTTTGCTGCAGCAGACTCAGGCAAAAGGATTCTAGCTTAGTCAATGCACAGCCAAAGAATTCTCTGTATGTGAGGAACGCATATAAAGCATAGGTTCGATAATGCCATGCCTTTGCGTAAGGCCTTTCAAAAGTCCATCGGTTCTGTAATGGTATTGAAAACACATGCTCCAGTCTTTACCATCCATGGCTTCCCATCACCTAATGTACCACAGTAATTAAGCACTAGTGCCTTCCCTCCTATACCATACACTCTTCAAACCTTAGCTCTTGCCTTTCTCTTTTCTGGCTAAATCTCACTTGCTCTTCAAAACAAAAACCAGATGTCTCCTTCCCCGGGAAGTAGTTTTCTGGGCAACAGTACAGCTATCAGTTATTCCACAAAAATAGCCGTTTCCTCTCAGTGTGTGTCAAAGGCTACTACAATCCTTACTTCAGGATAAGGGAAACCAGACAGCTCCACTTGCTGTAGACTTGCATGAATATAGCAGGATTCATCCTATGCCTCTTTCATTCAGTCAGCACTTCTGGGCCTTCTTTATGTTTTCCTCTAGAATGTGAAACCCTATGGGGCAGAGTTGATGTGACCCTTCCCTCTGACTAGAATGGGATGCTTCATTGGTGCAGGGCTTTGATCAAGAAGTCATGTGCTCTTGGTTTCCTCCTATTTAGTAAGGGTAGCTGTGGCACCCTCAGACTGAGCTGCTAAACTTAATAAATCATCCCCATTAGACCAACTTCAGCTCTGGCCAACTACCTCCCAGGCCCATGTCATTAACATCCATGGAGACTTGGTGACGGAAAGAGTTAGTGGAGAATCAACTCCATGATTTGAAGAATCTGAATTGCGTTCTCTATATAAACGGCTCTAATTCAAGAATGAGGATACCATTAAGAGTCCCTTTGTTCTCCCCAGGATAGAACAAGTAATTCTATATATAAACACATGACTCTTCAGTACTTGTATCATTTGAGACATCCATTAATCAAAAGAATCTCTGTGGTGTACTCATTAAGTGACAGAGAGTGAATAGATGATGAAAAAGGATCTGTCTTCGCTGAATGTTTGAAGAGACCGAGTGTTGTAGGCACTAAGATTTCCATGAGGCTGAGCCAGACTGAGTAAGACCCTAAGTTTTCAATTCCCAGTTGGGGTACTAGGGCTAAGTCACTCACCTCTGCTGCACCTCAACTTTCTGTATTTAAAACAAGGAGACCTGAATACTGTATACCTCGGAGCCCGCCTGGCTAACACACTTAGATGGGCATCATCGGATGCTTGTCTCCTGCTATGACAGCATCAGCCTTGCCACGGGACGGTGGCGAAGCTCAGCGAAGAGCGGCAGGAGCGCCGCCAGGATGGGAACAGACGGATGTTGCCAATTTTAAAACACAGTTTTGCTTTCCTTAATTATTACATGAAGTATGCAGTCTCCAGTGAGCCTGGGCTTTGGCTTTCTCCCAAGGGCACACAGCTGGGTTTAGGACACAAGCCAAATAAGTTTATAGAGAGCCAGGATTCTCCTAACAGAGCCAGGAGAGGACAGCTACGGAGCCCCAGCCTGCGTGGATTGTTTCAGTGGAGCTAGTAGACTGACCAACGGTCGGACCATGGAAAGACTTCTTCAGCTCCGGTTCCACGCACGTTAATCCATGTCGAGCTGGAACAATCCTTCTCCTCATCCACTGGGCATATGCTTCCCAGTGTGGTTTAGGCTTGCTGATCGGAAAGAAGGAAAAAACAAAAAGCTCCTTTCTGGTGTACTGGCCGAGCAGTGGATATTCTCACTGGACCTTGGCAGGGTTTTCAGTAAAGTAAACATATTGGTCCATGAGTGGATGATGCTTTTTAAGAAGCTCCTTGTCTTTCCAAATCCAGCACTGAGATGACGAAGGAAGCCATTCTAAGACCCAGCTCTAGGAGGGTAGGAAAGTCAAAGGACCCCCAGGCAACCAACTTAGTCACCTAAATCAAAAGACCCGTGCCTATGTGCGGCCTTCTTTAGTCTTCTCATCTCCTCCCTCAATGCCGCCTGCACTACTTGGGAGCTCCATGCTCCTGGGAGGCTTGGGATAGAGGCCACTTCTGAACTCTGCCCCAGCTGAGCTCTACCAGCTCCTTCTCATGTCCAGATATCATCTTACTCTCCTCCCTCCTTGAGTCGCCTCTCTCAATGTTATCACCTTCTTTCTTTTTTTTCAAGTATACATGTATGTGTTGTATGCACACACACATGTGTGTGTATGTGTGTGTAAGAGGGCACTTGAGTGTGTGTGCCTGTGGAGGCCCAAGAGTGACATTAGGAATCATCCTGGATTGTTCCACCTCCTTATTGCTTTGCTTTGAGGTTTCCCATTCTCTGCCTTTTAGGACTATAACTGCAGGCTACAACAATATCAACCCAGAATTTTACATGGAATCTAGATTGTTTTCCTTGTGAAGCAAAGAGTTTAACCTGTGAACCATCTTTCCAGCCCTATCATGGAAGCTGACTTACTCCCTTTTCAGAGCTGAGCCATATATGTATATATCTTCCCCCATGCATTGTTGACCCTTGTATCTCAGCATCCAACACAGCAGCTGGTACAAAGACTGGATGGAGGACAAACAGAGAAGGGATGGGAGTGAAATCTAGGCAGAAAGGGAATGCAATGGACTCATTCTGCTGGGAAAGGGAGCAAAGAGAAGGACAGAGAGGACAAAGCAAGAGAAATTTCTAGTGTGCAGTTACCAGGTGCTTCTATTTTTTGTGTTCTTTGGCTTGAAGAGCTATAAAGCAATGACTCCACCCATTTCAAACCTACCTGCTGTGAGGTTGGGGCTATCTTTTCAGAGCCCTTCCCCCAACCCCGGCCACCACCCTGCTGCTGCAACACCACTGCAGCTGCCCCCACAGCTACACTGCTGATGGGACAGGCTACAAGCTCACATTCTACAGGCTGGAATTCCTCACAGATGGCTTCAGCTCTGGCAGTGACAGAATCTCAGCAATTATTTGAATTTGTTGAGTTTCTCTTTTTAACTCAGGAAACAGAGCAGACGAATTAGCTACGGTCATATGGTTCTAGAAGAGGGCCTGGCAGCTCTGCACCAACCGCCTTTTGATCCAGAGCCCTCTGAGGCTCCTAAGTCTCAATAAAATACGGAAATAAAGAAAATCTTCCAAAGGAATGATCAGCCCACAGTGGGGATCCATGTGTGATTAGGTGATGGAATTCGATGGTGCTGGGGCAACCAAAGGAGGCAGGAAATAGATGTGCACGGAGACAGCACCAGAAGAGGCTCTTGCAGGACCACAGAGCAATACACGCAAGCTGCGTTCCTGCTAGATAAGGTCTTTCAAAGTGCATCCCAGTAATTGAAAACAAAACGAATGTGGTACTGCGACAAGCCAGGCAGTAATGAAATAAACACAGCTCCATCCAGCTAAGTCACTAGGGGCGGAGTCTTCCAAAGGGGCGTAAGTAGGGGTGACAGCATGTGGAATCTAATCCCCCATGAGCCCACAATTATCTGTACCACAGGACAGACATGATTGTGGAGGAATCGACATGCTCCTATCCTCACAGAAGCAAAGCCACCCCCAGTCTAGATCTGCACACAGGGCAGCTGACAGGGCTGAATCACCACATCTTCAGCAAGATAAGGATGTGTCTCCCCTTCCTGCCCCACTTTGTCTAGGTATCTTTCTTTCTCACTGCCAACCCTATGAAGGAACTGGTAGAGGCACAGCACTGAAGTCTGGCAAGTTATGGAATAATTTCATTGCTGTCACTTTTTCTAGGATTCTCAATGGGGCCTTTTCCAATGGCTGAACAGTGATGCCATCGACAGATGATGCCTTTCCTTGAATATTTGTTTTAAAATCCACTTGATATTACTAGCACCATCTTGGAAAGACTCAATTTTACTCCAAGAAAATATCTCTAAGGCCTCAAATGGAGCAATAAGATAATTATGTTTACATTCCTCCAGCCACACAAGACAATGTCAAAAGGACAGAGAAGTCATGAGGACAGGGAGGGTGCAACATCTGCTATGGGCTAGGCAGTTGATTATATGGGACTGTTTCTCTCACAGAGAGGATAACATTTAGTCCTGCCAGGGTAGGACTGGAAATGCACTTTCCTCATTTGCATGCAATACTGCTGCTGAAACTGTTGATAGATTTAAAAGATGATTTATCTGCCATCATGGTTATTCTGCATAGCGGTGTTTCTAACCAGGGAATGCATTTCGCCACTAGCAGTAGGCCCAAGCTCTTAAGAGCTTGACTCTGTTCCTCGATGTCCAGAAGCAGTGATGTCACAAAACCTTTGAGTACCCTTTCAAAGATGTAGTTGTAGTATCAACTACATGTCAATAATTTGCAAGACTGAGGAAATATTCTTCTCAAGGTTACTAAGGTGAAGTCCTACGTTAAGCTAAATACTGATGTATAGTGTGGTAGTTCCTCCTGCAGCCAGGACTCACAATCCAGAAATCAAGAGAAAAGCCTTTGTTTCTTGTTCCTATGACCTTAAGCTCTGCTGGCCTAGAAGTTCTAGTTGAAATTCTACCAGAAGGCACATTGATTCCACTGAATGGAAAGCTAAGATTTCCTCCTGACCAGGGAGCTCCTTGAGTTTCTGAGTCAGTGGGCATGAAGACAATTATGGTGTTGTCTAGAGTAACTGATATGTACTACCAACGGGACATTTAACTGCTATGCTACAATGAAGGGAAGGAGTTGTATGTCTGAAAGATAGATTCCCTAGGGTATCTCCTAGTTCTATCATACTTTGTGATTAGATCAGCGTGAAACTACAAGACCCAGAGCAAGAGGTATTACTAATAAGTACCTCAGACCCTTTGGAAAAGATCTGGTGGGTCTTTCTAACAGAGAAAGAAACGTGATCTACCAAGGTACTTGCTGAAGGCAAAAATAATATAGAATGAGTAGTTGAAGAAAGCCACTATAAATACCAACTATGAACATGTGACTAGCTATAGAAACAAATGCTATATAACTGTCCTGGTTTCCTATTTCATTTATATTTAGCAAATATCTATGTTTTATCTCTTCTTATTCCTTTATTGTACAACATAAGGTTATAGATTTTATATCAGCAGTAAATATCAATTTTACATTATAGTATATAAGTTAAAGGATATTGAAAAAGTAAGCACCTCTCAAAAATTTTACTTCCTGTGATCATTAGATATAGGCATCAACTTGACAACCGACTGAGCTTTGGGTACATCTGTGAAGAATTGATAGTTAAAGCAGGTCTTAAGCAACCTTCAGGAGAGTATCTAATTGATGGAAGACCCAGTCCATGGTGGGTGGGATCATTCTCTGGGTAGGGGGTAAGATGGAGGGGGCTGGTTCAGTGCGTTGGCATTCTTCAGCATACTTTAGAAAACTTGTGTTCAGAAAGTGAGTTTTGTTCTTCTCTCATTAATCCCTGTGGATATGAAGTGGCCAGTTCCTTTGACTCCTGATGTTCATAGGAGCTCTCCTGCCAAGCTAGACTAAGAACTATAAATGAGAATTGTAAGAAAGAATAAAATCCTCTTGTTACCCTAAGCTCTTTGGTCGTGTATTTATAGGTAACATGCAGGCAAACTGGAACATTTCTACTTATGAAGAGAGAATTATGTTTCACTGCATTCAGGACAGATACATTATGCCAGGTGAAATTAGGATCTTGTAATGCCTTTATTCAGAGATTAAGTATCACGTGCAGATAGTAGTAGTGAGCGCGCTGGTGTGGCAAGGGAGGATTGTTCCTCCCTCGGCCATTATGGATATGGAATGGCGGCGCCCTTGGCCCCTGTCGTTCACATGAGCTCTCCTACCAAGCTGGATGAGAAACTATAACTGGACTCCTGTAAGAGAAAATTACAAACCTTTGTTCCCTTAAGCTGCTCTGTTGTGACTTATCAGCAATCATGCAGAGTATCTGCTACTGATTTTTTTGGGGAGTTGCCTTAAGGTTGATTTAGCCGCACCCTACTTATAGGAGAGGTCTACTCTTGAAACTTGTGGTTTTGCAGCTCTCAGTTTCCATGAGGGACGTGATTTGGTCTGCCTCCAGCTTTGCCAGCCAGCCATGCCTTTTCTGCCATGAAGGGCTCTATCCCCTCTGGAACCATAAGGGGAATGAATCTCCCTTTCTCACTTAAGTTGCTTGACTATGAGTGGTGTCTCACAGCAGCACAGAGATGAGTAACTGCTACAGTACATTGACAAAGTACATTTCCAGTGTTTAATTTGGAAAGTCAATTTGACCAGGATAATTGGATGCCTAGAGAACTGGTAATAGGTCGCTTCTGGGGGTGTCAGTGAGGGTGTCTCCCAAGAAGCCTGGATTGTGTGTTGAGAACTAAGTGGGGAAAGTCGGCCCTTGGTGTCAATTGCACCATCTAAAAGACTAGACTTCTGGGTAAAGCAAGCACAGAAGGAGGGAACCCTGTCTCTGGTTTTTCCTTCCAGAGAAAAGGCGGTGCCTCAGCCACTGATCTGGGCATTGGGCTCCAGGTTCTTCAGCCTCTGGTCTACAAGGCACTGGGACTTCCAGTGTCCCTGCTTCTGAGATGTCTGGATTCTTGAACTGGAGCAAAACTGCTGACATCTCTGGCTTTTCAATTTGCACACAGCTGTCATGGAGCTGTTTGGTATATGTGACTATGTGAGCTAATCTCACACACACCCAAACATACACACACACACACACACACACACACACACACATATACACATACATACACACACACATACACACACACACATACATACATATACACACACATACACACACACACACACATATACACACACATACATACACACACACATACACACACACACACATACACACACACACACACATACACACACACAGTCACAAGGAGGCAGAGTCTTCCAAAAGTGTATCAGTGAGGGGTGACAGCCTGTGGAACCAAATCCCCTGTGAATCCAAATTTATCTGCACCACAGAACAAAGGTGATTAAGGAGAATCTGCAGGGTCTCTGTCTCCACGAGTACCAAGCCACCCTCAGTCCAGCTCTGCACACAGGGCAGCTGACAGTGCTCTATTGCCTGATTTCCAGCAAGACAACATTGGTTTCCTCTCCTACACACACACACCATTCTCTTTCTCCTGAGTACATTGACAGATACAGTCGTTATCTTTCCATGTGTTACAGAAGCTTCCAGATGCCGCTTTCCTAGGTGTAGTGTGAAAGGGAGGCATGATGATCCTTTCAGCACAGCACAGGCACAGGAAGCCCACAGGCTTCCAGGTCTTATGAGAATAAGAAAGGATGGAGCTGCTGGCCTCCCAGACACAGGCATCCATTCCGATGTTCAAGATCCTCACAATGGATCCCCATCCCACAGGGACTCAATTTGCCCCCAGCTTACTCACCCTTTGTTCCAACCACACCTGGACACCATTCTCTTTCTTTCTCTTTTCTTCTTTTCTTCTTACCCCTTTTTCTTTTGGGGAAGAGTTTAAACAACAAATTCTCTTGGAGATCCTCTTTGGTTTGTAGATTGCCTCTCTCTTGCCACACCCTTTCCTCTGGGTTGGCCTGGGTCATAATGTCCTCCTCTTACAGGACCAAAGGCCACAGAAGATTATGGCCAGGCCACACAGCTTTTAGACTGAAATAAGTAAACAAAACAATAACACAATTTTTCTTTGGACCCTGTCACAGTTTGAATGTGAGTCTCCCACCACAGGCTCATTGGCTTCTATTGCTGATGCTAATGTTTGACAAGGTTGCAGCACCTTTAAGAGATAGCACCTTGCTGGAGGAAGGCATGTCACAGGGGTTTGGCAGCACAGTCCTGCTTCTTCTCCATGTTCTTTCTCACTCTGCCTTCATCATGGCTGCAGTCACGTGAACCAGTCTGCTACTTCTGCCTGCAGAAGTATTGTGAAATTCCTGCCATAATGGACTGTATCCCCTCTGAGACCGTAAGTTAAATAAATACTCAATTTCCCCCTGAGTTGGTTGTTCATGAGTATTTTCTCACAATAAAAAGAAATGTAAATGCAACAGACCCCAAAAAATATCATGGATTTTGAAGCTGAGAAGTCAGATATACTAAGATTGTAAAGATATAAACTTTCCTTGTGAGAAGCTAATTTTTATCTGGTGGTTAAAAAATCTTTACATAAACCACAAATTTCTTCCTCAAAGACTTTAAAATGTGAATTATAATGTCACTGAGTCAATCATATCCTTCTAGTATCCACCCAGCACCAGGGAAGGGTCTGTCAGGTAGAGTCACTTGGAGACATTTCATTACAGAAAAATGGGACTTCTGTAAGTCAAACGTTTCTGACGGTTTTACTGCTTTCGGACTAGATCTCTGAGACATTGAATAGTGGAGAGAAATCTTGATATTGTGCTTATAGCTCATGAGTCTTAAAACTGAGGCTCATAGCTCCAGAGAAGTCCCAGTGTCTGCACACCATGCTGTAACAAACCCATTACCTGTCTTTATGCAAGGGATATGCAAAGGCATTACTCCTACTCCCAAGACTGCCTCCTCCTGATGCTTGTCTTTGTTGAGCTGTATATTCACCCCATAGACTAGACCAAACAAGTTAATATGGCCTCTGCCCAGGTCACTGTAACAGGGACAAAAAGAACTGATTTACACTTGGGAAAGAGAACTCACTAATCAGCATTAGAAGGATGGACAAATTAACCATGTACATAATAGGCTGCCACACGGCAGAAAAGCAAATGATTTAGCGATGCATGAAGCAGTATGATCAACCTCAAAACAGCTAGAGTTTAATACAGTAGGCGGTACTGTTTACATTACATTTAATACACACCAAACAACAGTATGCATGTTTACGTACACTTACACGCATGCATAATTAAGCCACATAGATGGGCTCAGTAAACACCAAATTCAGGACGGCAGTTATCTCAAAGAAGAAAAGAAATGAAGTAATGTGGGAAGAATGCACAGATTTTCAGTAACAAGCCTTTCAAGTAAAAGTCCTACATCTGATAGGCCTGTGTTAAAACTGGTATATTGACATCGAGACACACTGTAAAAGTTTGGTTATAAAGAACCAAGTATCACTCCAGGAGCTGAAAGCAAATAGACTAGAAGGGAAGGGAGCAAGAATGGAGACTGATGGACCAATTAGAACACAGGACATATTGGCAGCGGAGGTCATGAAAGACAGCAAATTCAGTACAGCTTTAGTAGCCCCTGATATTAGGTGCTGATGGGAGATTCAGAGCGGTTGAAAGCTGATAAGAGGGGAAGAGGCACAGTGCCGCATGGTTTTCTGGTTGCAATAACTGGGTGGTGGGGGTCCTGAAGCAGAAAGAAGGCAGTGGAGAAAAAACATCCAGCCACTGGAGGGACTGATCCAGAACCAACCACCCCAGCATCAATTTGGTAGCACATGAGGCAAAATACAAACATCTCCCCAGACCCAAAAACGGGTTGTCGCCACAGCATCCCATGAGAATTCTTTTGTGAGTCATGCCTGGTGCCCTCCTTTGATGACATAACCCGATTGTCGAAGGGAAGAAAACGCTAGAGCTGAAGTCCCAAGCAGTCCTGCAGCCCGTGCTTCAGTCCACCCTCAAACCACTGGGTACAACCAGCAGAGAGAAAAAAAAAATGCGAACACTGGATGATGCGCACGAATACTTGATGGCTCACTCTAGCTTTGGGGGTGCACAAGACTGTGAACTATGAACAGCGCCTGGCTGCCCCTGAGAAGTTGCATTAGCGGTAATGACACAGAGGGCTATGGGTGCGGGGGGAGAAGGTAATTTATTTCCCCTTTAAGGATCTGCTAGGAAAGGGAGAACTAATAGTGCGGAAATTGGAATGGTGAGACATGACATTGCAAACCGCGGATAACCTATCGGGCTCCTCCAGCCCTCAGTGGTCTGCATCTGCTCTCCTCCCTGACCTGTCCTCTTCCCTCGTAAGAAAAGTGCACAGCTCACTCTTGGGCAGAAGGAAAACTGCTTAATTGCTCTTTTATTTCACAGGCTGCTTAGGGCCCTTGGTTTTCTGTCTACCTGACAGGTCAGTGGTCCTGCTTGAGACAGAGCATGCCCAGTGGCAGGGACGACTCCTCCCTGCCTGCAGCGCTTTGCACTAACTGACAGCAGATGGGCAGCAATAGCGCTTCAGCCATCCACATTTGATAGCAAGGTATTCACCAGCTGCGCCAGGGCATCAGGTAGGCTACGTAAATGGAAGAGTGCTTCTGGAAGAGATGCCAACCTGTGCAAGGGCCAGGAGAAAGGAACACTTGGCCTGTGCTCTATAGAGTGGCAGGTGGGAAGCATGGGGTTTGCGGCTGCTGGAAAGTTGTTGGGGGTTTAAGCTGTACTGTTCTACTAGTGGTGTACAGAGGTGTGTTACAGCTCTTTCCTCTAAAAGGTGCCTGAGGTGAGCCAATTCTTCCCCATCCCTCACTCAGCACCACTTCCTAAAGAGTGAGATCCTTGGCCCCCATTCTTGGCCCAGATGACACCCCTGTAGGATGCCAGCTTTCCCCCACATCTCCTCCCTCCCTTCTATCGTCCTAGACCAAGAACAGAACAAGCACTTTGCAAAAAAAAAAAAAAATCCCACCTGATCCTTCCATAGGCAGCACCGCTTGGACCAGCAGCTCCCTCCCCTCCTGCCAGTGGTCAAAGCTTTAGGATAAAGGACGCTGCCATCCAGCCTAACATTGTAAGGAAATTCTGTCCTGTTTGATCAGGTTACAAGAGTTAAACACAATGGATGGGGTCATGGTTCAGATTCCCTAGATATATAACACATGAATGGGAAAGACAGAACAGTCCGTCACCAGTCTGTGATTGAATCTATCACAAAGCAAAGAGGTCATTCATCACTTCTATTGTTGACTTCTTGCTGCAGCCATGTAAAATGACCTTCTTAAGCCCAACTAAACAAGCAGCCTGTCCTGACGCCCCTTGGTTCAGATGCCAACCACATGAACTCTCACTGGCACAGACTTCAGAGCAATCTTCGGGTTTAACTTCACTTCTTTCAACCTTCCAGGGTCCTCTGAGCATAGAAAGGTTAGAGTTCTAGGGAAGGTTCCCATGTGGGCACAGCCCAGCCAACCTGCCTTGATACAAATATTGGAGAATGTACCAGAACCTAATGCATGGCAAAATGTTATTCTACAAAACTATGGTTTTCCCTGGCATTATTCATTTAAAGGGTATCTTGGGGCTGGAGGTTTAGCTCAGTGGTATAGCACCTGCCTGGCATTTGTGAGGTTCCAAGTCTATCCTCCATGCCAAGAAAATAGAAGAAAGATCTTAATAGAGTTCACACACAGCTACGAAATTGGCTCAGACCCAGACCTACTGTCGCTATCACTGTAGCCAGACCAAAAAAAAAAAAAAAAATTCAAGGGAGCTGGCAGTGGTAGATAAAGGCCCATGTAGGAAGATCAGTCTGTTTGGCACAGGCACAGGAAGTCAGCCTTGAGCTTTGACTGTCACTGGTAGGCATAGCTCGCCATACAGCCACACCTAATTCCAGGCTTATGAATTTGGATCAGTCACCCCACTCTTCCAGGGAAGTCAGGAACTCAGTCCTTCCAGGTTTCACTGCACATATAGCTGGAGATGGGAAGATAATTACAGGCCCAGGGTTGGTTGGCAGCACCAGGACCATCCCTGGGGATGGGAGTGGCTGACAGAGGTTCATCAAGTCAGGGATGCAGATGACAGTACTTGGAGTGGTAGAAATTCTGCAAAACTTTGTGGACTGTTGCACCCTGTAACACCCCTAATGTCTTAGAGATATAACCATAGGTAAAGTCAGTTCCCAGAGCGGTCACGATGCCTCATCCAGGGAAAGGAAAGGGACTCGATAACATTTCAGCTGTCCAAGTGTCCCTAACTCAAATATTGTATGTGTGTGTGTGTGTGTGTGTGTGTGTGTGTGTGTGTGTGTGTGTATGTGTATGTGTGTGTAGAGAGAGAGAGAGAGAAGAGAGAAGGGCACCTGAGTGTGTGTGTGTGTGGAGGCCCAAGTATTACATTGAAAATCATTCTGAATTACTGTATGTACTACCTCCTTATTGCTTTGCTCTGGGGTTTCCCAGACTCTGCCTTCCAAGGCTAGACATATAGGCTGCAGCCATTTCCAAACTAGGGATCCAAACACAGGTTCTATTCCTAGTGAGGCAAAAGCTTTAACCCTTGAGTGATGGCTTTAGTCCCTCACTCTGCCCATTCAGTGTAAGTGCTGGGGCTCCAGCGTCCTATAACAACAGAAAGAGTGGCCTGAGCAACTTTGATTTTTACATCTCTACAAAGATGTAGTTCAGAAAGTCATATCTTAGAGAGGAGAGATAGAGCATGCTGCTAGGGAGGTTACGGGCTCTGCATGAAGCACAGCTGTGAATCCCCAGTGACTGACCACAGACAAGCTGCCCTGCCACTCTGGGCCAGTTCTCCCATGCACTGAGTCAGGAAAGGAATCATAGTGTCTGTCTCCCAAGGTTGCCATGAGGATTAGGTGAGATAAACACATGCGGTCTGCTTATCTCAGAGCATATATTCAAATTCCACAAGAAGAATCCTTGCTTGTCAGGACTTCTCTACAAAAACACACCAGCTTAAAAATCAAATTTGGAAACACAAAGTATTCCTTTAAAAATCTCAAAGTTTCTTTTCCTATGATTATCACATTTTAATTGAAGTATAATGGAGAAGACAGGAGCCCATTAAGTGGATCCAAGCCAGCTTCAGGCTCTTGCTGCTCATTGACTTTGGGAAGCGTCATAGTTTGACACAGGTGTCAACCTGACAGTTGTGGATTTGTGAGGATTTGAGCTTTGGGTACATTGGTAGAGAATTAATGGTTGAGCTGTAAAAGATTGCCTAGCTGATGGAGAAGGCCCAGCCTATGGTGGGTGGGATTAGGGCCCGCACAGATGAACAAAATACTGAGGGTTGGTTGAGGAAGTTGGCATCCTTCTGTACACTTGGCCAGACACACTGGTAAGGATCGTCCCTTTCTCAGCTGTTGTATAGAGATGGTGTGGCCAGTTCCCTAGGCCCTGATGTTGGTGCACGCCCTCCCGTCAAGCTGGACTGAGACCTGTAACCAGGAATCATAAGAGAAAATAAACCCTTTGTTCCCTTAAGCAGTTTGATAGTCATTTATCAGCAACAATACAGGCGGACTGCAACAGGCAAGTTACTCAAATCCCAAAGTCAGTTTCAAGATCCACAAGATCCACAGGTGGCAGGATTTGACAGTCTCATTGGGGAATTTCAATAAGATAATCTAAATGGAGGTCTCGAATCAATGCCTGGGTGGGCGAGAGTGCCGTTAACATGATTGCAAGTATCTCCTGAAATTGTAATGAAGAGCACAAAGGCAAGAAAGGTGGATTATGAGATGACTCAGTGGCGAAGGAGCCAAGTCCACAAACTTGGCAACTTGAGTGTGATCCCTTGAGTGTGATAGAAGGAAAGAAGTGACTTCCAAAAGTTGTTCTCTGACGTACACTCATGTTTCATGATGTTCTCTCTCTCTCCATATATTTTTTAAAAAAGAAAGATAAAACATCCCATAAGTATCAGGATGTCTTTATTATATTCACACGATATTTTCCTTATTTCAAATTGGGTTCTTGAACTTGAAAGTAGTAGAGGGGAGCAGCTAGCCAATATCTTCTGGACATGACAGTACTGTTACTTACAGACTCATTGCATGTATGTATAGTCACACATGATATGTATAGGATTTGGCCTATCAACATTTCACCATGGAAGGGAAAAGATCTCAAGAGGTTCCATGCCTCCCTGAGAGGCTATTGAGGATTAATACTGAAGCTGCTTTCCTCAATGGTTTTACCCACTGGTATATGATTAATACTCCAGCAAGTGCTGAAGCACATGCCATCAGAGGCAACCCAGATGATATGTAACACAAGCAAACATCATGAAAGTAGGAGGGAGCCTGACATGAGAGAAGAAAGTTGCAATGGAATGAATAAGGGGGTGGGATTGGAAATTAAGCTATGAACATATCATAAATTCATTTTACTCATATATGAAACTCTAAAAGAAATTTAAAATTTAAAGATAGGATCTTACAACATAAACTTTGTCATATTATGGACTTCTTAATTTTTCTTACATCATAATTACTGTTTTAAAATAAAGAATGTAAAATTTTGTATAAGATTTAATTACATAGAATTACCAAAATTATATTATATAATACGTTAGATTAGTTCATGAAGCAAATTTTTATTAAATGTCTTATAGGTTATGTTAATATATATGCATACATACAAACACATATATGCACACATTTCTGTATATATCCTCATCCTAGTTTCAAGTTATTAAAATAGACTCCTATAGGATGAATTTACTTAACAGAACACATGGATTTTTGCTTTTGGAATTACTGGTATGTGGCCAGAATTTATATGTGTGCATATTGTCTAGCAGAGCTTGTCAACTCTGTAAATTGATTGACAAGTAGCTGTCAAAGGAGAAAAGACAGTAAGCACTATTTCACCAAAAATGTTGGTGAGTATTAGAAAATCTTCATCTTTTTCATTTCATTTCCTCTGAATGCCAATGAAGGCAGACCTCTCTTCATGTTAACTGTCCACATTGTTTCTATGAAATATTTGACTCGTGTCTTCAGGAAGTTCTAATGATCTACGGTATTTTCCTGCACTGTGCCTGACACCTTTTTTTATTTACTTGTGGCAATATTTCTTCTTAAACTGCTTTCTTCTTTTTCTCCTTCTTCTCCTTCTTCTGTGTGTGTGTGTGTGTGTGTGTGTGTGTGTGTGTGTACACAAGAGGACACTTGAATATGTGTCCCTGTGCAGGGCCACATTCAGCAGTCATTCTGGCTTACTCTACCTCCTTATTGCTTTGCTCTGGGGTTTCCCAGGCTCTGCTTTCCAAGGCTGAAATTACAAGTCTTGTCATTTTTACATGAAATCTGGGGATCTGAACTCAGGTCCTTTTGCTTGTGAGAGAAAGGCTATAACCCCTCACTCATCCTGCCAGACAATATTTTTGACAGATAATATTTTTATATTTGTACAAAGCGTCCAACCTTTTGGTGGAGCATTCTTTTTGGGTTACTGGAAACTCAAGTACACCTTTTAGCCATGCTGTCTCAGTTTCTACCCCCAGTGCTTTGGAACACTCAGCAAGCGGAATGCATATATCTAGGCAGTTGGCAGCGAATGACTTTGTACTTTGAAGCATTTTGCAATCTCCTCAAACTATCTGTCAAGTGATCTGAGATGCTGCCGTGTGCATCTGCCAAAGTCCTGCCCACGATTTCCCAATTTCCTTCTGACTTGGGGGTTTTTAGTTACTATTGCACTCATCATCATTCATGCTGAGCTGTTAAGAGGAAAAATACACATTTTCCTCAGCACTTCCGTAGCAGATCCTGTCAAGTGGAACTTAATACAAGCTTGCTCCCCCCAAGAACAGGAGCTCAACACTGTGCGTCTCTGATACTATCAGCGCCCCTTGGGCCATCAAGTCCTCCTTCGCTCTGGGTTTCTCTTTCTCACTGAGTTTTGTTCTTTACACATTTCCTAGGTTCAGGCTGGTCAGGAAAGAGTCTCCCAGGCTGCACGCATCACCGCTGAGCCAGTCTGCAGAGGGACTTATTCAACAAGGCTGGCTCTTAGTGTGGTGGCCATTTGCTCAGCTCTCAGTTCCATTCCACTTGTTCCGTCAGCTGCCACTAGTCTGGGTAACGTCTGTGTTCTTGTGCTGGCTTTTGCCTTCCCACGGCTGAACAACTACAGGACTCAAACAACTTAGGGGAATGAGGGGCTTTCTTCTTGCTTATGATCCCCTGTCGCAGCCATCATTATACCAATATCAGAAGCTAACTGAGCTGACCAAACCATATCCACGCAAAGAGCTGAGGAAGGGACACACCTTCTCACTTGACAGCCTGTCCACATGCCAAAGTATCGAGCTAGAACTTTCCATCATATCCATCTGCTCAGAAATTGGTCCCATCCACTATGAAGTGGGTCTTCCCATATCAATCAGAAGATCTAGCTTGGGGCCTGCCTTAAATACAAATTCTTCACAAATATGCCCAAATGCTCAATCTTCAATTATCTTCCTTGGACATTGGGTTTACTTGGCTTTTTAGACCATACACGTACTGATTTCTCTCCTCATTTCTAGTTTCCTGTCAATCTCTCCAGCTCCTGCTCATTTTTCTGACTTCCGAATGTCAGAAAACTGGAGCGCTTAGTCGTGAGCCCCTTGCTTCTCTGCCCACATTCACCCCCAAGGTGATCTCTCCAGCCTCATGCATTCAAGCAATAACTATAGGCTGATGACTCCCAAGCATTTACAACCCCACTGAATCTTTCTAGTGATCTATAGACAACACATCCAACCATTAATATCTTCTTAGACCTCTAATATCCCCTGGTCAGTCCCAAGCTTTCCCACACAGACTTCCAGGCACCATCTCAGCCAAGTCCCTCAGCAAACCCCTCAGTCATTCAGCAGCATCGTATGGCTCTTGCTACTGCCACTGTAGGTCTGTCCTCAGTGCTCCTCACCTCTGCTAGAGCAAGTCGTGATTAGTCACCACACGTCCACCCACTGCCCTCATCAGAGTCCTCCTAACGCAGGAGCACAGAAATCCCAGCATCCCCGGCATAGTAAGGAGTCATCTCTGTGTGCCACGATTCTCACGGCCTCTTTCTTTCCACTGCTGCCTCTTCACTCCCACCACTCCTCTCCCTCAGACATTCCAATATCCCTCGAGCCAGGTGTAGGATCTTGGGGACCCCTCATGTCAGGTGCCGACCTTCTTTAAGATGTGTACGCTGTTTGTTTCTCCCAGATCTTCCTGTCTGAATACTTCTTTGTGTTTGCAATTTTCGGTCCTGTCACCTTCTTCTCAGTGGGGCTTTCCTAGCCTAATCTATAAATGCCATCCTCCCCCAAATAAATACAAAATATATCCCACTTAAGCCCCCCATTTAATTTTTTTTTCTTCAGGGCACTTAACTGACACCTCTACATATATAGTT
The DNA here is from genome assembly GCA_023101885.1 of Typhlomys cinereus. Taxonomy (NCBI): domain Eukaryota; kingdom Metazoa; phylum Chordata; class Mammalia; order Rodentia; family Platacanthomyidae; genus Typhlomys; species Typhlomys cinereus. The sequence goes on from JALPQD010000247.1 coordinate 2,820,259, forward strand.
CTTTTTCTTTCTTTTTTTTTTTTAAACTCAGCTGTCAACTCCCTGTTATTACAATCTAAGCCCTAAAAAGACAGGTACCTTGTCATTTTGCTGTGTCCTGTCTCCAGACTTAGCATGATGTTTGGCATGTGCTAGGTATTTATTCTGAACTGAACATCACTAGAAAAAGCACACTGTCTTGAGGACTCTGTAGAGAAACTAAATAGACTCTCTTGACTGGAGAATTGCAAAGTTCAGATCCAGAGCCGCATTACCTTGGGCTTCTTTTAGCCTCTTAGTCGTTCATTGCCCAACCTCTCTGTCTGATTTAGCATCATTAAGAATAACAGATAGACCCATATGGAATGTATGAACTTAATGGACTTCTAACTTCAACCAATCAAAATTCAGAGCCTCAACCTCAGGCAGCATCCAAAGCTGTAGCAGAAACTTCCTCACATGGCTACAACCCACATACCTAATGATTCCACCAAAGAATTTGGTGAATGCATTGATTTATAAGTTTCTTAAATTCTATGACTAGTGAATAGCCCAAATCACCCCTCACCTCCCTCCCTACACACACACACAGTAGAACAGGGTGCAGGGCAATCCGAACCAGAGCTCCTGGGTCGGGGCTCACAGTTGACTCACCTGGAACAAACACCCTGTGTTTCACAACAATGCCGTCCACCAAGGACACGAGTGGGTGAATAGATGGATGGAACCCTCCTTTACAAACAAGGACATGGAGGCCTGGACTAGTACTAAAGCCTCTTTGAGATTTGAACACAGGACTGTTCTATACCAAGGCTCCTATTGATAACCCTATGAACTGAGACACAAGATAGTGACATCAGCATAGAAGCCAGATATTTTTAGCAAGCCCCACTTCCCTTTGCAGGGCAGAGTTGCTACTGGTATCATTAAAATTTCAGGGATGCGGGGAACAATATAACTATCAAAGCAGCTGTCCAGTTGAGTGAGTCCAGGAAGAGGAAAAGGCACGGGCAAGACAGCGGGCGCCACTGAGAGATGCACGAGTGAAGGTTCTGATGGAAGAAAGAGGAAGGAGTCAGTTTATCAGAACTGTGAGCAGAAGGGCTGGACCCCTGCAGAAGCATGACGCGTGCTTAGGGGCCCCACGGATGGAGTGGTGATTACAAAACAAAACAGTCCTAATAAGATCACAGCTGATAATGAATCTGCTACAGAACTCTGCAGTGATGTTAGGATTTTAATAAGCATTCCCCAAAGAGCACTCAGTCAATTTCACAAACGCCCATTCTCATCACTAAATAAAGGGGAAGAAGGACTCCTCTACCTAACTGTTGCTAAATTAATAATGTGTTTCATTCCTGTTATGCCTTGGAAAGGAAGCCACTGTAAAATTCCAAGATGTTTAGGGGAAATTTTTAATATTCTCTCTGCTAATATAAACAGAACCTTATTAACAATGTCCCAGGAATGACTCACTTGGGACAGAATCCAATGTTAACTTTTGAAAGCACCTCACACACTCACTTTATTTAAACATGGACGACAACCCAAACTTTCCTCTCAGAAAAATGGAAAAAGAGGGCTGGAGAGGTGGCTCAGGGGTTAAGCCTCTGCCTTGCAGGCGGAAGGTCCTGAGTTCGGATCCCAGATCCCACGTATAGACACCAGGCGGAAGCGGGGGCGGCTGGCACTTCTGGTCCTGGTAGGGCGGAGCCTGTGAATCCCGGGGCAGAAGGAGGTGGAGGCGTCCATGGTGGTTCGCGAATTCGTCCGTGGTTCTACACATACACAGACACACACACACAGAGACACACACGCGCGCGCACATACACACGCATATGCGCACAGTTGAATAAATAATAATAATAATAAAAAAATTTTAAAAAAATGGAAAAAGAAACCAAGTAATTACATGGGCCCCACTGAGAATGATGGCTTAATGGTAACTTGGATAAATTGAAGTAGACAATCCTCCTCATCCTCCTCCTCCTCATCATCATCATTATCATCATCATCATCGTCATCATAATTCTCTCAAGTTTGCTCTTTCATCACACACACACACACACACAGAGTTACTGAAAGGCAATATGTCACCAATAACATGAGTAGAACATAGGTTTTGCACCCTTTGTTGGAATCCTTTCCAAATGACATTGATTCTGATCTTACAAAGTGGCTTTTTGAAGACCTAGACCATGGGACCAAATCCTAGTGACTTCAGACTCCAATACAGGAAAAGCTAGCAGAAGAATAGCGAAATAAGATTAGCGGGATAAATAAGGAAGAGTACTCTGGTTAAAGGCATCTTTTTTTCATAATCTGGACAACGTACTTGTGTAAAGTTTAGGTAACATATTTAAAAAAAAAAAAGCTATTGCAGTGGAAATGAAAGGAACCCAGAGGGCTTCTTCATGAAACATAACAAGCCAGAGAAGCCAACCTAATTCCCAAACAAGCGGGTGTTCGACTCCATTTGATTATTTGTATCTTCATACACAGACACCGATGCATGGGACACAATGTCTTACTGTTCGAAAAATGCATGAATGTCATTGGGAAAAAAAGAAAAAAAAACTGTGTGGAATAGTGCTTAGAGGCTTCATTTGAGTTAAAAAATCACCTGCTCAGGTTGAAAGTAAGCGAGTTAGATGTTCTCAGGCTGAGGTAGCGCCTTCATTTAAAGAACTGAGATTTCAAAAGGAGTTGTAAGAGCAAAGCATTCTTTTCCTGGAATTAAAAATCAGGTCACGGTAAACTCAAAAATAACTTTGTAAAGGCTACGGATGGGAATAGATGTTACTCTATAAATAATCGGCAACATCCATATTCATTGTGAGCCTTTGAAATTCACTGGACAAGCAGCTTCAGAAAGGCTGCAGGATGTGAACATGTTACTTTAAGAATGTCATACATATTCACATTCTAATCAGCAAATCCAAGTGCTCAACTAATTAAATGTTGATTGCTTGTTGCACAAAGGTGAAAGTCAACCTTCTTAGCCAAGGTTTGAGTTATTCTAAGGAATGATGGTAGTTATACTTTTTAAAATGTTTAACGAGTGCTTTTCTTGTAATGAAACTTCATTTAGACTAATGATTACCTTGTTTTAACCAGTAATGACTAATGTTAGTCTTTCAAAGCCCAGGTATGACATCTGATGCCAAGGACATGGTAGGTCCGCTTTGATCGCTTTTCTGGGTCTGGCTCTTGGCAGACAGTCTTAGGAGGATCTACTGCTCCTGAAAAGGCTGAGTCCCCTTCTTCCTCTGAGGAAAAGTGACTTTCATTGGTGACATGCACTGTCTCTTCAGACTCACTATTCGCATTTCCTGAGTCAAGATAGCCAGGCAGGGCTGGAGAGACAGCTCAGGGGTTAAGCCTTTGCCTCACAAGCAAAAGGACCCTCATTCCATGAAAAAAAAAAACAGGCAGAAATGTTGGTGGCCTGCAAATACACAACTGACCTGGAAGGCAGAGTGTGGGAAACCCCAGAGCAAAGTTGAGGAAATAGAGCAATCTAGAATGGTTCTCCAACTCACCCCCCCACACACAAAATGCCCTCTTCTACACACACTATACATACTTAAGTGCACTCACACATGTACACACCCATCCCTACACAAAGAGAAAAACAAGTAATCAAGCAAAAATTCATAAGACTTTGTCTCTGAGAGAGAGTGACAAGGGACAGGATCCAGGCCTGAGCATTGCATGGTTAACTACCAAAGGAAGTCCTGGGAAGTTTAATTCCTCGTGTTCAATATGTGAACTTATCCTTATCATCACTGTAATTTACAAATTTTTCCCCCTGAGGATAGCATTAGCATGTTTACCTGAAGGGTAATGCACATTTTCCATAAATGAGAAGCTCATTCTCTTTCTCTCTAATGCCTCAGAACCCTGCACAAGATGCTGTGTAAATGAATTTAAAGCATTCCACAGATGCTATTTACTCTACTCACCTTACAACTTTCTGATTTATAGGGCGATTTCAATGCTGCCCATGCAAACAAGAAGCATCTCAGATCAGAGGCAGGGTCACGTTTGCAGAGCTGTCTCTCACTCATAAATGAATCAGGCTGATTGGCAGGACACGGTGGAAAAATCCTTCTTAAATAATGTGGATTAATGATGTCTTGTAAATGGAGGGGAAAAGATGAATAAGAACTCTGACTAGTGGAGAAGAAAGTAAGTTCTGAATCCTGAGAAACTAGGAATTATCTGTGTGTCTCAGACAGACTAATTGACTCAAGTCTTGTGTATGCTCCTCTATAGAAACAGAAATGACCACTCCTTTTTCTTGGATCATTGTGACATATCAATCAGGATCACACCTCCGCAGGCACACACACTCAAATATTTGTTTACACACACACACACACACACACACACACACATACACACACATACACGGGCGCACACGCTCAAAAAGAATAAATTATTCAAGTATTTTCATCAGGTTGAGATGTTTGGCCCAAATCTTGTCTTTGGACAGCACGAGGCAACAGACTGCATCTCAGAATAAGGAAGCTTATTCTCCCCGCTGCTTACCCTGGAAGTCCTGAGCTTCCCCAGGACTGTTAGCTAACACTCCACGGACAATGATTGATTGGACGCATCCTGGCAGGTGCCTTTCGCCGCTCCAGCTCTGAAAGAGGCTGTGTTGCTGGCACTGATGAATCACCCTGGATCAAGGTGGGCAGCAGCAAGAGACACTTGGAGCACAGCATTCCCCTTGCCACTGATGACTGAAAGGGTCCCGTGTCCTCACGCCCTGAAACCTGACTTTCTGTCCTTGGCTTTGTAAAGACACAAGATGAAGTCACAGCCGCTGCGGAAGGCAAAGCTTTCCACCTTGACAGAAACACAGACTGGGTCCCAGAACTAATGCTTAAACTAGCCACAAATAGTCACTGGGAAAGAAATAAATAGATGAAAGGAGAAATGAAGAGCAAGTGGGAAAGAAATAAATAGATGAAAGGAGAAATGAAGAGCAAGCTTTACCTTCTGCATAGTGCTCACAAGCGCTAGCCACAGTTCTGTAAGCATGGACTCTGCTAATCCTGTTAGATGGAATTTTCCTCCAAACAGTCTGCGATTTTATCTGAGACCATTAAGGTCACATCTGTTGACCGTTGGTGTTCTTTCAGAGTCAGAAAGGCTGGAAGCGCTAGAATGCCCCCCACCCCCCCACACACATGCATCATACATAGCTGCACCTATGAGGTCTGGGAGGAGCCCCAGGACTTATAGGCTGAGGAAGGTTAGTTTAGAGGGAATTCCATCTATGCAGCTGTGGGAAGCCATCAGTCATGATGGAGTAGGTTTTCTGGTGATGTAGGTGCCTTTGAGTCTTTCTTACTCCTGTAAGAATCTTTCCTACTCTCTTCTATTCTGTAAAATACCCCCAATAAATTCATGGGTTCATCAAGTTAGACCTTGGTATAATCCTTATTTTGGTTTGTCACTGAACTCCTGTGTGGGGTAGATAAATGGTGGAGTCTTCCCAGGAAGTTCACGCAAGTCTTCACCACAGTTCTGTGAGAAAGGTCTGACCCCTGCCCTGCTGGATGAATTGCATGTTAACATGTTGAAGGTACAGTGCTGGAGATCAAGCATCCCAGAGCTGGCAAAGGCACCAGACAGATAGATGTGAAAGGCCACAGTACTCATGCCACAAGCACAGGGGCTCAACGGCGAGACCCTGCAGGATCGACCTTCACAAATTCCCTTTAGAACCATTGGTCGTATTCAACCACTTACTTAATGTCCCTGTGAAGGCTAAACCAGGCTGGGCTGGATTTCCAAAAAACAATAATCACACTAGATAAGTAGATTAAAGAAATGGGCCCCTGGCCAATCTCTCCCATCTTACCTTTCCCAAGAGCACAAACAAAAAGCTCAGAACTTACTGGAGCTCCCTGTTTGCCGGTACCAAGCTCATCCATACCCGGTTAATCACATATACCTATAGGGGCTGAGCCACAGCTCCATACAAGACAGAAATGAGGTAAGCCTTCTTGCCATATAGAACAGTCAACTAATAGAGATGATTTCACAGAACTGTGCAGCAGCAGGACAGGATTCTGGGATGGACTACTGGGTCCTTAGCTCTGGCATTGTAATACCACTACCTGGAACACAGAAAACATGACTTCCCTTGCTGAGTCGATATATTATTACCCAAGGGCTCCTCTGGGACATTATGAGATATATGTTAACAGACATATTAGGAAAATGGTAATATAATCCTACAAATTAAAGTTACATTTAATACATTAAATAAGCATAATTAATACATACAGGAGAAACATCACCGAAATGTCATCAAAGCTGACATTTATTAAGCATTACTGACATGTCTGGCAATGTCTTATGCGATAGACTGGGCTTCCTTCCTTGACTCTTCAGTTCTCCCACAATGACAGGACAATTATAAACCCTATTTTAAAATCGAGGAAACCAAGAGCTTGAGAGATTTAAAACCTTGCCAAACGCACATGGTGACTAGTGAGAGAGTTCACAGGTGAATGCACTGAGATCACCTCACAGGCTATGTACTGAACTACAGATATCTTGACTCTGTTAGCAATAGGAGGAAGAAATGTTTGTCTGTCAATACAGACATATTTAAAAGTGCAGCCCCCATCCTTAGCAACACAAATGTACCAAAGAACACTTGACTGTATTCCTGAGTATTACTGTTACATTATTATTATCATTATTATTATTCTGTGTGTGTATGTGTTTGCGTGCACAAGAAAACAACTGACTGTGTGTACCTGTAGAGGCCCAAGATGTCACTGGGAATCATCCCGCTGTAGCTCCTTGTTGCTTTACTCTGAAGTTTCCAGGCTCAACCTTCTAGGGCCAGAATTGCAGGCTGCCACCATATCCATCAGGCATTACATGGGATTTAGGGATCTGAACTCAAGTCCTTTTGCTTGTGAGGCAAAGGCCTTAAACTCTGACTCATCTCCCCAACTTGAGTGTATTATTAACCTATTAACATAGCCTATGATCTAAACTCTACCACTGTTTGAATATACAACATAGGAATTTAGCTGGGCATGGTAAAACATACCTGCCTGGTCTACTTACAGTGTTCTTGTCTTGAAATCAATATAAATTTATAAATAAACACAAATAAATGAATGGATGGCAGAAGATACCATGCTCCTAAAAGCATTTTGAAAGGATTTAAATGAACTGCCCCCAGCAACATGGATGGAAGCTTCCCCCCCCAACACACAGTCTCTTCAGACCCACAGAAGAGGTACTTCCAAAGAAATCACTCCTCCTGAGCCAACCCAAAAGCTGGTGCTTCTTCCTAACTTTTGACTGGCTTAGCCTCTCTGCCAACCAGAGCTCCCCCCATGCCCACATTTACAAGGGAGAGGGTGAGAAAGAAATGTGACTAGAGTTCACAGGCTTTGTTTTGGGACAGCTGAGCAGGGTCTCCTCAGATACAGATGTGCCCTCCCCCCTCGTTAATAACTTTCACCCTCTGCCAGTGTGACTGATAGGAACAACCCTGTGAATCTATGCTACTATATGAGTTTCCACAGATGGGGAAATGAAGTGAGGGAGGAGGCAAGAAGGGCCACCCACCCCTTTCTGCTTCCCCCAAGATACTCTGTTACCCTCATCACTTTTTCTCTGTCTGAAGTAAAACAAAACAGAATTCAAGATTTGTGGTGGGGAGGGAGGACCTAGGAGGAAGGGGTCTACCCTACAAGCAGGACTCAAGAGGGAGGAGGGGAAAGGCATTGCCTTTACATCTCTGATCTAGCATGAACCAGTTTAAGTCCTTCCCCATGTGATCTATCAGTAAATCTCTTTTGACCTCCATTCCCTCATTTGTAAAACTAGTATACTAATGCTGGTCTTGCACTCTGAAGGAATGTTATGCTATGTTCCTCCTGTGAATTCTATTGAATGCCACATAGTAGCACTGACATCTCACCTTTTCAATATCAAATCCCATAGTGCAGTAAGAATTACTCCTAAAGTGTTTACTATTTACTATTTCCAAAATACTTTTTCCATTAGGTAATTCAAAGCCATTAAGGCTGCCAGAGAGATCTGAAACCAGGCCAGGCTACAGCTAGCATTGTCTGACCCTCACACTGGAAATGAATTGCTTCTAAGGATTAGCTGGATATGAAGGTAGTTTGATTTTGCTTCACTATGACTCAAACTGATAGAAACACTGTAAATATCCTTCCCAAAGTTGGAAGCTGTTAACATTACCTTGGCAGGGACCATGAAACCATTTTCATAATAATTTCTTGAGCCAAGCACCTGGAGAGTGACTTGCATGACAGATGAGAAGATACCAGGCTTGATTGAATCAGACTCACCACATATTGCTTGACTGCATTTTGCCTCCATTAAGGGTCCCCTGAGAATTCAGTCTTGGTGTCACTCAAATAAGAGAAAAAACAAGAACCCAACCTTGCAGCCTGGGAAAATCCAGGGAAACTGCTTATGTTAGAGGCGAAACTTTGATCCATGGCTTTAATTAGCATATGGTTACTGAAACACTTTGTATACACACACTTAAAACCACAAGAAATCCAAGAAAGACTAACTGTTAAACTCCAGAGGTAGTAAATTCATATTTATGCTGCTGGACATCAAGACTCCAGTGCTCTGAGTGATCTCAATGTTCCTCTGTAGCCTTTTATTTTATTTTATTTTATTTTATTTTCTCTGTAGCCTTTTAAATGTGTGTATTTGCCAACACAACTAGATTTGATATGGATTTTTTGTTACAAAGTCAGAAACTAAGAGATCTGGGGAGTAAAGTATGATCCAGAGCGACCATTAACATTTTTTTTGTATTTCCAATTCTATGGAATTTTAGGGTGACATTCTCACCCCAGTATATAGCTATATAGGATAATTGAACAGAGGCAAAAAGACAGCTGTGGAACCCCAGTGAAGAGTGCTTTGGTTTCCTTCCACACTCTACCAACCAGCCTCCCTTCTTTCCCAGATGTGTGTATACACATGCACATCTTCTCTTTCTGTTCCACAGGCCAAAGACACAGGCCGAGAATATTGTGAACTCATCACAAAGGAGCAGGGAGATTGGGATGAGCTAAACAAGTCAACAGGCCAGCAGAGAACTCGCTTGCCTTCTTCGTGCTTGCAATCTAGGACTAGTAAAATGTTTTTATCCCACCGACTCCTGGAACAATGTCATGTATTAGTCACTGGGGAATCAACAATGGACCGCATGCACTCGCCTCTTGTTATTGTTGTTTTTGGCTATGAGTCATTTCTTTCCATTTTTTACAGCCCCCGAGTAGTCCTTTTATTAACTCAAGAAGGTGCTGCAGAAAACTCAGAACAAAAGGCCCATTTATAACACAGTCAGATACGGAGTCTAGGAGGAGGAGTTCTCTGCATAGGTACAGGTGAGACTTTGGCAGTGAGTCACACTGTTGCTCTTCACCAGCTAGAGAGGCCTGGCAGCACACAAGGCAAGAAGAACGGCTCAGGAAGGAGGAGGCTCTCCTGCGTTCCATCTAAGAGCTTTCATCTTCTAATTTTGCCATTTGTATCCTCCAGTCCTATTTTGTGCCAGCAATGGAAGTGAGAGATATCTAGACCTAAAGCTGCCCCTAAGGTTGATCCTGCGTAATGTAACCAGAGACTGTGAGTGTAACTATACAGTTGCTCATTTCCCCAGTACTCTATCCAAAAGCCAGTTCATGGTGGTTTTCTGTAACGAGCCAAAATAACATGGAAGTATGGGTCTCCTGGTTCTCAGCAGCCAGTACATTAGCAGCTAACAGACACACGTTGACACTCAGCCCAATGTACACGTGGTACCCTCATAGAAAGAAGACAGATGAGGTTGTCTCAGGAGGGGCCTGCAAAGAGTCCACCTCAATTCTTTCACTGAGAATGAAGAGGGATGCTCAGAGAGACAAGAGAAATGCAGTTTCACACTCTAGTCCACTCCCCTGGATTCCTGTTGAAAAGGAATTTAAAGTAACAACTTCAGAGTCAAACACAAACTTGGTGCTCCGTAGCTGGGATGGCTTTGAGCCGGTCATTAAGCCACTCTGAGGTTCTGGGCCTGCACTGTAAACTCACCTTACCTTAGAAGAGGTATGGCTTAGTGTGGTATTATGACGTTTGGCTCATCCCTTGGCTTCTGAGACAATGCTCCTCACACATTCACAGAGGAACAGCTAAGACATTTTTGCTCTTTTTAACTTTTGACCAAGGATTCTAAGATCTTGGAATCTTCAAAGTGCTAAGAGAGTTTCAAGATAGGGGTTGCTCACCAGAATGACTCAGGTATAATTAGAGGGTTGGAACTGCCTGTCCCGCCTGACCAATGGTCAACGCTGCACCAAGCTGTGTCTGTGTAATGAGGCTTCTTAAAACACAAAGCCTGTCGTTCAGGGAACTTTCAGATTGCTGAACTCATGGTGGTTCCCAGAGGATGGTGTTCAGGGAGGGTGAGGGGGTTCTCTGCCCCTTTCCCCATATCTTGCCCTATGTATATCTTCTCTTTATCTGCCCATTCATATGCTTGATAATATCCACTGTAAGCAGTGGGTAAATGAGAGAGAGGTGCTTCCCAGAGTTCTGCAAACCTCTTAGAAAATCAAACAAATTTCATAAAAGGATCTCAAGAGTTCCAATTCATAACTAGTTAGGAAAAGCACAGGTCACAGTCTGAAGTGGGGATCTGAGCCATTAATCTGTGGTTTGTAATGATAAGTCTAGGTGGTTAATGCCCAAATGTAAGTTAAACTGTAGAAAACCTAGTTACTGCTTGCTGGAGTCTGAATTACTTAGTGCCAAAAAGTGAAGTACTGTGCTTTGAGTGTGTTTGTTATGAAGGTAGAGAAAAACAGCGTTCTCCAACTAAAGATCAGTAAGGATTCATAGAATGTGTTCAGCATAGTGCCTTGAACATAATATGCTCTACTTACGAAGAAGTCATTTTTGGGCATCCTTTAAAAATTAACTTTGTTCATTCAACAACCATACACTGAAAAAGAAAAACCCAAACTGAATATATACTGCATGTCTGGCACTGTGGATTCAGCGGTACTAGAAGACAATAGATATCATGAACTTACCTTGCCCAAAGTGCTAGCATGGTACCTATAAACAATATTATCTTGGTCAGGTAGGGATCTTAAGTGGTCCCCTGTTCAGCCTATAATTAACATAGAAGCACTAGGCTAAAGGCAAGGCGCCTTAGCCCTTTGTATTATATTTCCAAATTTGCTGATGTAGTGTTGATTTGCTTTTATCTGCCATTGAGCTTCCTTGCCTAGAAAGCAAACGTCATGCCTAAGATTCAAAGCACTGAGGTTTATGTCCAGAGCAATGATCTTTTAGGAAAATGAGAGCCAGTGAGTGCCATAGCTAGACAGCAAACCCAAGGCACTTGACCATGGGTCTCATTCTTGATGAGAGGAGAGTGCACAGGCAAAGCAAAGCCATCCACCTCGCCACAGTGGCAGCTGTCCCTGACCAAGCTGTGCAAGTCAGAAGGCAGGTGCTCACTACGCTGTCTTCACTTACTCATAAGGAAACTGAAACTGAAAGAAGGTCAATGAACTTTACACAAAAAGAGGCTGAACCCTTCGTCACAGTGAGGTTATTTCCATGTTGATTAACAATGCTGCCAGTGGTGCCTATGTACATACGCAAATCAGGTCATGCACAGAGGAACTATATTCTTATGTTTTACCTTTATTAAACCTCTACCAGAGAACTATAGTTACTTGATACCAGAAGAGGGAACAATGTCACTTTAATTGGATGATGAAACTGGGTTCTATTTCTAACCACCATACTCCCAAGAGCAGTAGACGAAGATTCTAGAAACCTGACTAAAGTCCTGTCTTCACTACTCACTCCATGACTCCCTGTGTGCAGGCAGCTAACCAATGGACTGTAGTCATGGCTATTACACTATTCCTCCATCTGTGGCTGATTTGTACCATTGACATAAATCTCATCCAGGCAGCACTATATTAACTAATATTAACAGTACTGAAAGAATCAGTCAGGTAAATAATAATGAAAGAGTGCTGCTCCTGGTCATGTATGTTTACAATCATTTTATCACCATGAAACTTAGACCAAGGACATTACCAAACTTTTTCAGGGCAAAATTTTTTGCATAATAATTAGACTGTTATCGATCACACAGTTAGAGCATACATCTTTCTGAATATATAGCACATGGTTAAAATTTACTACTGTGTACTAAGACAACCCATGTATGATGATATTCAGGTCTATCTCCCAAGCCTGAAAAGGGAATAATTGTCATTACTGTTTTTCAAATGAAGAAAACCAAGGTTCAAAATGATGAAAGGAGGTGACCAAAGTGACAGAACTGGGAGTGGTAAAGCCAGAACCAAAATCTAGGTTTAAATGGGTTATTTATTGATAGTTGTGTTCTACACCTGCAAACCAATTAGGATAGTAAGATCTAGGCACTAAAGGATAAACGCAAGCCATGAATAGCTTGCATACTATGTCCCAGTGAGTGGGGGTTTGAGGAGGGGTGATGGAATCTGAGATCTTCATGAAACCACACTAAAGCTGGATTCTGCACGTCGTTTCTAAGTAAGCAGAGGGAATGTGAGACAGGAGCAAAGCATAACTAACTACAGTAATTTGTTATAGAAATAATTTACTCTTATACACATGTGTGCTTTAATTAGCAATGTTGCCTCTGAGAGAGTTTAAAAGCTTTGTGAATCCATGTTAAGGGAAAAATTAATAATTATTCCTTCACTGGATAAAGACCAAAAGAACACCATGTTCTACGTATGCATTGTGAACAACACGAATGAAAGACAAAGTCTCCCCCACAGAAGGTGTTGGGCATGTGTTGGTTAGGGCAGGATGAGTGATAAGGCCTATAATTTCAATGGAAGAAGACAGTATCTTTGAACATTCAATAAGAACCTGTTCTTCAATGACATTCCCATCTGAGATGTAAAGGAAGCTCTCATTACCTGCATTTTTCAATTTAACATTAAGAATCGGTTAATCAGACATGATCAACTATGGATGCTAAGAAGTAAGTGATGTTAACCAAGGTAGAGTTAGCAGGGAGTACTGAGCTGAACCCTAAATGTCAGGAAAGTCAGATGCAGGAAAGAATGGGTAATATGTTCAGTAAGTAAAGATTGTGTTGAGCAAATATTGCTCACCGACTGACTTTCATGTACTATCCCAGAAACAGGAGGATCTTGAATCTCCAAATCCTACATCCAGATTCCAACTGACTCCCTCACTCACTACTGGACCTTGAACATTATTTATTTATCCTCTAAGAGCCAGCATTCTTAGGTTTCAATTGACGACCCTAAATGACACTACTGCACAAGGATGCCAAAATAATCAAATGTTGACAGATGGCCCAACATAGTGTGCAGCACACAGCAATCATTCAGTGAGCATGACAGCTCTCAGTCAGAGGGACATGCTGACATTAAATATTTGCTCCTGAATAAAAGATTGAAAAATACAGCATTTTCTTCCTGCAAGGATCATGCAATGTATTAGTAAGATAAGCAGACATGAAATGAAAGCAGAGAAGAGGTTAAAACTCTCCCAACTCTGCCTCTTCAAGGCAGAGGCTGGAGCCGTCTGTAAATCCACGGCTGGGAAAGGCCTCAGAGAGCAGACATCAGGCTTCCAGGATGAACAGGGGATTGCAGAGGAACGAAGGATGGAAAAGTACTCCAAGGCAGGAGGAAGGGCACGAGTCTGGAGAAGGGATGGCAGCAAACTGGGAAGAGACTCAGAGTGAAAGAGAGGTGCGTCCATGGGCAGATGCATAGTTTTAAAGGAGGCCCAGGTGGAGCTTCAAAGGCCTGAGGACAGGCAGATAAGTGTGGAGGGAGGATGGGAGCCAGATTCAGAAGTAAGAGTCCGAAGACCTGATGGAGGAGAAGAAAGTGAAGGGCTCAGGCTGGATACGAGGAACATAAAAGTTAGGGAGACTCCAGGGACGCCACAGACACTAAGATAAATCAGTGAAGAAAACAAAACTCAATAGACTGCAGCACTTTTTTCCAGTACTGGAGACTCTTCCCAAACATACTGAATAAACATACTTTCAGCGACTGCAAAGCAGAACTCAGATTCCATTGCAATGGCTCCCCAGGGCCAGCAGTTGGAGAAGCAGTTGAATGAGCAGCATCACACGAAGCCCAGTTCCTTTCCTACACTCACGGTGGGGTAAAAAATGTGCCAGAGTCTGATGACAGTTTTTTCTTTACCTCCAGTTTATCCAGATACCTTCTGCCACTAGGGCGGAGGTTTCCCACTTACAAAATATGGGGCTCTGAGTTCCCTAGTAGCCAAAATGTTCTACAATCTAAAGCTAGAGTTCATTGCCAGAGTGAGCTATAATATGTCTTTGTACTGTTCTGAGGGTGTCATTAGTATCCATAATGTCACTAAATCACAACATGGCTGGACACAAAAAATTGTGTTGCAAATTTAGTCACTCTTGCTGAAGGAAGTAGTAGCAGTATTACTTACATTAATAACAGCAGCTTAATTGCACTTTTATTGGTCATCTACTATGCAAGATACTTTAAATGCCTTCCTTCATCCTGGTTACAATCTTACAAGGTAAGGACAAAAGCATTCTCGCACTGATGACAATATGCAACCCACAGATACGCCATAATTAACCAACTCCCAATATGAATGGCTCCAAATTTGCTCCTCTCCCTTGTGCTTCCTATAGAACCTAAAAAATATCCCACTGCTTCTACGTTACTATTTAGAGCAGGAGTTAAAAAGTAGAAATAACTTTGATAACATCTGGCTCAACTATGCTACCACTCTTTAGCAAACATGGCTAATCAATCACAGAATCCTTTCCCTCTGTTACTACAGCTCCACTTCCAATGAGAGCTCAAGACGAACATTCATCTTTTGTATTCATTTTTTTTGTGGGAAGACTATCTGATCAGAAGATATGTAACTTGCTTAGAGTAACACAACTCATCAATGACAGAGTAGAAAGTTGTCCCCTTGACTTCCAGTCCCACAGGTTGATGTAATTTCTCCTTATTCAAAGAAGAGTACCTTTTCTAGCCAGCTCAGATAAAGAGTAGACGAGAGATACCAAAAGATGACCATATCAAGTGCCAAGAGGATGCTCCAAATCCAACCCTGACATATCATCAGTCAATTAATAAACCACTATAAAATTGCTTAGTCCTGAAAAAATGAATAAATGGTAAATGGTGAAGCTGAGAAATTAAACTTGCTTTATTTGTCGAGCTAACAAATATTTGAACTGAGAATCTCAGAAAACTCATGAATTAAACAAAAGAACAATACTGCCATTCATTTACTTTCTTCTGCAGGGACTAGATTTTCTTCAAGCTTTGCAGGGAAAAGTGACAAGATATATGTCTCAGCTGTGTCTGAAGGACGAGCCATCAATCTCCTTTCTGAGGAATAACAGAAGCAAGCTCCTGGAGCTGCGGACTGTAGGGGCCGTTCTTGTCCCATACTCTAAAAGCAAACGAGGTCAGACCTTCCCAGACCATCACATGGAAGGGAAGACAGGGACCTGCAAACAACACCATCAAAAAGCAAGGCATGCACACTCAGCCACAGGCACTGGAGCAGAGTTAGAGATCTTTATTACAGGTTAGATAGATTCTAGAAGGTTCACATACTAGAATCTTAGCCCCTAAATTTGCATGTGAATGGTACATGGAGATGGGACCTCTTGGAGACCCCAAATGTCTGATTAGAATTAGAGTAGATCATGTGGGTGGAATGCTAAGAACAGCACCAATGGCTTTAAAGGAAGAGAAAAAAAACCTGATTTCACACACGTGCTCTGCCTCTACTATATCTTGATGTAGCAAGATAGTTTTTCTCAGCCAGTTGTGATACTATAGGCTATAATCCCACCACTTGGAAGGCCGAGGCAAGAGAATTTCAGGTTTGCAGACAAACTAGGTTGTATGGGCAGACCCTGTCTTCAGAACAAAATAAAATCTTCTCATCCAATGACAAGGACGCTCTTTCTATGCCCAAACTACTTATAAATTATCTACTCTTCATAAATTACCAGCCTCACAAGTTTTGTTAAAGCAAAAGAAAACGAACTTAAATGACAAAAATCAGAAAAAAGGGGTGCCCAACTTGATAGTCAGAAGGTTCAGCTTCCTAGTGGCACAAACCCTGACAGCTCAAGGTTGCCCATCAGAAGGAGCCTGTCTGATGCGCAGCTCTCTACCCTGGGAGCTAACCTTGAAGCTCCCTATAGTGATGAAAATGGACAAATATATACTCAGAAAAAGTTGTCATCTCCCAAGCAACCTGCCCAGGGGCCTGTTTACATAAACACAATGAATCTTAGTGTGAACAGGAATAATGATGGTAAGAGCATAAATACCGCTCAGCTAAAGTCATTTGCAGAGTCGCAAGTAAGCAGAATCCTAGCTGTGGGGTCTCAAAGGTCCTTTTATTTCATATTAACTCTTAGTTACATGAGATGAAGCTGATTGGGGGAAGCAGCGCTGGAAAAGGCAATAGTGTCCCAGGTCTTACAGGGCCTGCCCCAGGGAAAGCCTCCTGTCTCCTTGCTAGGATAGGCCTAATGAGCCAAGAGTTGGCATTTCTGCAAACATGTTTCTTTCTAAAAGGGGAACTCATTATTCCAGGAGTCACATTTCTGAATTCATGAAGGTAAAATTACACCAATTAAGAATCATGGCTTTTCTTCTCCAGATGAATAGGAACTCAAAATACTGCCAAACAAAAAAACTCAGGTCGAATATCTTGAGGAAGGATACTTCATGGCCAGAAGAAAAAAAGTGAAAAATAATAACAGCTAACCCAGAGTCTTTACCCAGCACTCTGTAACTCACTGTGAAGGAAGTATTCATTCATTCATTCATTCATTCATTCATTCAGTGAATTTGAACCTTGCTGAGACTGCTGAGAAAGCTAGGATATGAGCCGTGGGTGAACTTGAGGCATACTTAACTGAAGATGATCTAGAGTAACTTTTTCTAGAGATGCGTGCTAAGTTTAGAAGGCCTCACATCTTTTAGAGTAACTATTTTTAGAGCTGTGTTCTAAGTTTAAAAGGCCCGATATTTCTAGAGTGACTACTGCTAGAGATGTGTGCTGTTTAGAAGGCCCCCCATGTTTCATCCGAGTTGTTTTGCCTCTCTAGAGGCAGCAGTTTGTGGAAAAGTCTCTTTGAAATGTGAACCTTCATGGGGTCACTGTGTCAAGTGTCTCTGGTCCTACCGTGTAGGTCCCAGGCAACGTGGCCAGTGTTTCATCTACTTCAGTTGCACATTCTAGACAGAGAGCTTGGAATATCTAAATACTCTGCATTCTCTCCAGTGATTTCCCCCCAACCCAATAGCTCCTGACTAGGAGCCCTATTGTGCCAAGCTTCAGATATCACAATCCCCTGTACCACTAAAGTGAGAATTGCTACAGAACAGGGTGCTTCTGAAAAAACATGAGCTAATGCTAGGGGAACAAAGGAAGGTGCAAGAGACAGAGTCGTCTAGAACAAAATCCAATTTCACAGTCATGTGTTATGTTTCATTTTCCAAGGGTATTATTTTGGCCAATTGTGGAAGGAGCCTCCCACCTTCTATCTGCTCTTGATGGATGCACTGGTCCTATCCTGCCTGGCAGTGCGCTCTGGTTGTACTCTGAGCCTGTCTGTGAGTCTGCTCATTGGACCTTCATTCCCTGAGTGGTATCACATGGAAAATATGTCACTTTGCAAGCATTTTGATGTTCAAAGGACCATGTGAGGTTGTTACAACTGAAATCCCAACTCTACCCATGAGCCAAATCACAAAGGATATTAGTCAGTGGGCCAGCGTAGCTCAGAGCCTCCTAAACGCTGAACCGCACTGATCCCTAATGTAACTGTTGGACTGAACCGTGAATACAGCAGACATTAGGATGGGGTCACATTCACCTGTCCACAGCACCCTGACAAAGGCCTGGAGCTCAGCTGATGAAACAAATGGTCCTCAGGTGTGTGAGAAGCTGCATAGGGAGGTGACTACTGCGAGTCTCCACCTGAATCCCCCACCTCCTGCTGCCTCAGACAGTTTTAGAGTAGATAAGAATAACATTAGAAAGAGGCTGGTTGCAGCCTACCTGCATGTTGCTGATAAAGTCACCACAAAGAGCTTAGGGAAAGAAAGGGGCTTTATGCTTTATAATTGTTGGTTGTAATTCTTATTCCAGCTTGGCAGGAGACCTTGTGCCAACACTGAGAACCAAGGCAACTGGCCACACCATATGTACAGGGCTGCTGAGAATACGGTAAACCTCCTTGTGACACTATTAATTCAGAAAGGCCCTAGCCCGAGCTCCTGAATCCACGAGGTCTGGCTACAGACAAGCCTGAACAAGTACGGACATGCCCCAGGCTTGTCCCAATAGAGGAACCATACAGGCAGAGGGATGAACAACCAATGGGAAGCAGCCATCTAACTTGCCTCTGCAATGGACACCTAGTAAACAGCTAAATGATTAGTGGCTGCACCTCCCCTCCCCAGCAGAGAGGTGGCAACACCTAATTGGACCCCTGACCCTATATAAGCTTAAACACTTCCTTAAATAAAAGAGTCTGTGGCAGCTCATCTCTGCTCACTTCTCACCTGACTCCTGCAGTCTGTGTGGTGATTCTGCCCCTCGCCCTGAGGCCCTGCCAATTTTTCCCCTCCTTTCCCTGGCTGGTCCCGCCTAGGATTCAGCAACACCTCCTCATTTACCCATCTGCCCAAGTATGCTAAAGAATGCCAAAGGCAGCTTCCCCCATCTTATCCACCTACCCAGGGAGTGATTCCCCCTCCAGAGGCTTGGTCTTCCCGCATCCTACAGGCTGTTTTATTAAAGTGAGTCTGGGAACCATGTAGAGGCACTTTAACTTCCCTTCCTCGTGTGATTTGCATTGGTGCTTTGCAACCGCTCTGTCCTAGAAACTTATGGATGTGGCGTAATAGAAGTCAACGGTTTCGGAAAGCGCTTAACCAGACAAGAGAGCTCAGCTGCATCTCAGTATATCTTACTGCTTCTTCACAAATGTGCTCAGAGCTCGGCCCTCAATGGTCAAGCTGACACCTGTAGACTTAATGAATGTATAATTGAAGTGGTAAAACTCCTCCACAATTTTATTGTGAAGATATTTCATTCCATGTCCATATTTTCTAAACAGGTTTGCAATTACTCTCTTAAAATGACCAACTTAACACTCCACCACAGTAAACCAACAACCACAGAAACACATCTGCCGAGACAAGTGTGCTTCCTTTGGAGAAAACTGGGAACAAAAATCTAAGTACATATGTGGAAATATAAATGGAGGAGGCATTCAATTTTTGAAAGGGGTCATCAGAAGTTTTCTCCAAATTGCCTGTTTCATTGATGATTTTCCTTTTGAATGTCTGATTACAGCATCTTCCAAAAAAAAGTCCTTTAAACTTCTGTTTGTCCTAAGGCCAATGTCAAGTTAGCTGTAGACACTAGAAAGAGTACAGGACTTCGTGTTTTAGACACTCAGGTCAGCATCAAACACTTTTAGAAGCACTAGCGTGAAACCCAAGATGTGACACACACCTCCAGCACACACACTCATGCCACTATAATAAGAATTGCTGAAAAGTTATTATGTGTTATAGTCATGTCTTGCTTCAAAGAATCTGTCCAAATGAAAATTCAGAGCCATCACCCTCCAGACAGTCAAGGTCATGGCTACAGATCCCAATTTTTAGAACTTCACTTTGCTACAGTCATAAGGGTTGAACTATCAGAACCATTCATTATAATGTTTACTTAGGCTGTGATTAAATTCATTTTTCTGGTATGAATATTCATATTTTCTTTAATTGTTCACATAAAAGTTAGTGTGAATGTCAATCCTCTTTCTCAAAGAAATTAGCATCTGAAGCATTTCTAAGGATTGTCAAGTCTTCCTAAGAACATGAATGAGGGGTGTGTCCCCTCCGAGATTGCCCACAGCCAGTCTGCCTCCCAAGTCATCTCAGGGAGACAGCACCATCTTGCTCCCAGACCACAGGCACTGAGCTAGGATGAGCTGGGAACTGGTGAGGTCCCTGGACTGAGACTCCAATCTGAGAGGTTCTCTTTGGTACCAGCAACTCTATGGACACTTACATCATATGGGACTATGCAGCTGAGCTCTCTTATCTGGTTAAGTTAAAGCGCCTCTACATGGTTCCCAGACTCACTGTAATAAAACAGCTTCTAACAGCAGTTTAGAGGAGTCCTGGTGGAAATGTCCAATCCCTTGAGAGCCACACCTACCACTCAAATCCAGAATAGATTCAACCCCCACCTATCTCTTTAGAAAGAAGATAAATTCTTCTTTTATATTTCGTTTTTCTAAAACAGGACACAGTGTAGTCACTAGAGGTTGACTTCCAAGATAAATAGACCAATTAGACACAAAAGGACTAAAAATGTCCACTTAAAGGAACTGCAACTAATGCTAATAGAAAAAGTTAGCTTTCAAGTTTGCCTAGTCTGACACTGCCCTCTTCAGCATTTCATTCCTGCCCCTTTGAGACCAAGAGTTCTAGAGTTTACTCTCTTTTTTCTTGTTCTCAATAAATCCTGCTTTAGCCTTTCCACGCATTCTGGTTTCAATCTTCAACTCTGGGACAGGAGAACCCAAGAAAGAAATCTAGTTTTGTTGCAATTTGCTTGCATTATTGATAATAAAGGCATGGCAAAATAGCTTAAGGGAAAAAGAGGTTTTATGTTATTACTACACTTCCTCGTCCTGGCCATACCATATCCATGTAAAGGCTGAGCAAAGGATGGTCCTTACTTGCCAGACCGCATGTCTGGAGAAGTACATATTCTCAACCTGCCTGGGGACTAGTCCCATCCACTAAACAATGTCTTGCAGGTTTGCTGTATGCTGAACTCAACTATTCTCTACAAAGGTGCCCAGAGCATGAGCCCTCGATCATCAAATTGACACATGTATCCAACTATGACAGGTTTCAACTTGAGAGAACAAAGGAAGAACTTTGGGTAAGGTCATCATCGGTGCTGAGCAAAATGCTATTGGAAGCTCAGTCACCAAACTCCTCGGTTTCAATGCTTCAGCCTAAGGGGGGGATAATGCCAGCTGCTCAAAAGAACATTTAGCAAATATGTGCTTGACTTTTTCTCTGTGTGTTGATCAGCATGGAAACCTGTCCCGAGGTTTAAATAAGACCCTTGCCTACAAAACGAGACACTTAAATTGGGAAGATAAATATTTAATAAGTACAAACATTTTTTAATGTGTATACCGAAAACATTCCCTGAAGATGGACATTTTAGGTAGTCAAGATCATTCAAGACAAATCTATTAAATTTTATTCATTTATTTATTTATTTATTTACTTACTTATTTATTTTGTGTGTGTGTGTGTGTGTGTGTGTGTGTGTGTGTGTGTGTGCGCGCACGTGGGTATGTGTATATCAGAGGGTACTGTGTATCTCTGTGGAAGCCCAAAAGTGACTTCAAGAATCACCCTAGATTGCTTCTACCTCCTTTTTATTTCAATCTGGGATTTCTCAGGTTCAGCCTTTCAGAGCGGGAAGTACAGGCCCACCATTTCTGCCTGGTGTTTTGATGTGGGACCTGGATCCGAACTCAGGACCTTCTGTTTGTGAGGCAAAGTCTTAACCCCTGAGCCATCTCTTCAGCCTAATACAAATCTGTTAAGCACCTACTGCACATGGGGGACTCTATTGACAAAAAGTGAGGACACAGCCTCAGAGAAACAGCTCTGTCCCTCAGGGGTACATGTGTGTACATATCTACGTCTATATCCACATCTACATATAATTATGTATATACACATATATCTGCATATATGTACAGCCTGTAAACAGATAATACATTTGTATGGAATGGGAGGCATTAGGAAGATGGACACAGGAAGAGAAAGAGGATGGATGGTTACAGGGAGGGAAGAAGGGTAGATGGCAGGTGCAGAAGGAAGGGTAACCTCAGGCACAACCGTTTTCCTTGTTTACCTTGCCATTGTTTTTTGCTAGTCTTGACATCTATGACATCAACACGGAAAAAAAGAAATTCTGGTGAAAAGTTAAAGGGTATAAAACTGTTTAAGACAAAGTTTGTCTGAGCAAAATATACTATCATGAGAGAGAGAAAGGAAAGCTAGAATGTATGACAAAGTGTGTGGTTGTGTGTATGTGAATGTGTATATGTAGTGCACATAGAGGTCAGACATCAACGTCGGGTGTCTCCCTAAAATGCTCTTCATCTTATTTTTTTGGACAGGGTGCCTCACTGAACTTGGAGTCAACTGACAAGGCCAGAATGGCTGGCCAATAAGTCTCACAAATCCCCTTGTCTTCATCTGTAACATGGGAGCCACAAGCGTGCACTGGCTTCACGTGGGCACCTGGTATAAAACTCAGACGCTCATACTTCTAGGACAGTTACTTTATCAATTGAGCCATAGCTTCTTCAGCCCCAGGTTTATAAATTTTTGCTTTTGCATGTGCATTTGTGTGTGTGTGTGCGCGCGCATTCATGCACACACGAAGGTACTTGAGTGTGTGTTCCTGCAGAAACTCAAGGGTAATACTGGGAATTACCCTGGATTGCTACCTCATTATTGCTTTGCTCTGAAGTTTCCCAGAGTCTGTCTTCCAGGATCAGAATTGCAGACCACCACCATTTCCACTTAACATTCCAGATTTATATTTTAAAGGGGTGTTTCTATTTCAAGTATTGAAAAAGAAAAACAAGTTGCTTTTATTCAACATCTTTGATGGCATGTCCTTGTCATTTTCTCTGTGCCCTTTAAGCTTCCCTTTCCTCACAACTAAATACCCAGTTAGTTGTCTGTTTAACTCTGCTATCCATCCATTTGAAACCAATGAGTTGCCATTTGGGGCATGCTTAATAATTCATGGTGTTATCTCTAGCTTTATGAGACCCAAGGTCTACCACCATTATTCTTATCTGAAAAACAAGATACAAGGAACTGCTCCAGCATGGAAGATTATATACCAGCAGTGGGGATATCTTGCCTCAAGCATGACTTCCACACAGCAGGTCAGTGCTCAGCAGGCCTGTCTGCCGGGTAACATGTGAGCAATGACATAAAACTAGCAATGGAGAGATTGGTCATGGGCATGCAAAAATTCAATGTGAAGCTTATGCAAAAGTTGAATGTGAAAAAGTTGCGACTCCCATAGGGTCTGATCCAGGGGATTATAAGAGATGCCGAAATTTGCTCCTGGGGTGGCTTTCCCCTGACTAATAATGCCACAACACTCCTAGCTCCCTGTAACACTCCAACAATTGTTCAGATGCTAAACAAAGTAATTCTCCAAGGGAGCAAGCGATGATTTGAAAGGAAGAACAGCCTAGCTCAGCACTGTGCGCAGGCTAAGTTCAGCCTCCCTGCAGCCCTGCCACATCTTCTCTATGGGGAAATTAACAAGAAAATCTCTTGGCTTAATGTATTATTGGAACTGGGCTACCAGCTAATTGGGAGAGAGAAATTCTGGGGAATGTGGTCCCCGGCTACACAGCTCCAATACAAATCTGGCAAATGGTGAGAAATGACACTGAGAGCAAAGCTTTCCATGTAGGCAGAAGGGACAGGGGACTCGCCATTCATTTGAGAAGATGCTTCTCAAAGAAAGTGACATTCTTTCAAGCTAAAGACTGCTAGTTAGGGGTCGTAAGGAAGAAGTAAGTGCGATAGAAATCCTTAAAGCATGTTAGCTGAGAAGAAAGTGGATATAAAATCAAAAGGCCAATTTATGCCAAGTCCAAAAGTACTCACCTACCTGCAGGTTTCAGAACCAATGAATTTGAAAAAACATTGCTGATTCAAGTGCATGCAAGGAGCCGAGGTTGAGAAGCTCTGCTAAGCGATGCAAAATGAGTCTCACAGACAAGGCTTCAGGAGGTCTCTCAAATCTCAGCCCCAGGTTCCCCTCACTTGAGAAATAAAATAAGATCATTGTTACTGGTGACATTTAATAGCAAGAGGAAAACCCATGGAGATGAGGTACATGGGATGCTGGTGTTTTAGCAGAGTACTGCAGAGACTTGGGGAAGCTATGCAGCTACTTTTCTTTTTCCGTAAGACAGCACTCAGACTCAAGCAACTTAGGGCAAAGTGGGGATTTATTTTGACTTATGGTTCCAAAGGGAAGATGGTGTATTAGCGTGGGAATCTCAGCAGAAGACATGGCTATAGACAGAAGCAGGAGGCTGGTTCAGGTCACTACAGCCATCTGAAGACAGAGAGAGCAAGAGAGCAAGATCAAACTGGACTGGGCTACCACACCTCAAGGTCTACCCCTATGATGCACCTTTCTCCAGCAGAGCTCCACCTCCTGAAAGTGTCACCTTCCCAAACACTAACATCAGCAAAGAATTCAAATGCATGAGCCTGTGACAGCAACTCACATTCAAACTATGACAAAGATTACGAATAAGTTTCTCCCTGTAGCTCCTTGTGTTAGGGGCCTTCATCACTGGTCGGGGGACTCAGACTTCACCCAGGGTTGTAATCAGCAGTTCGTGTGTTGTATATTTCAAGTACAAAGCAGACCGCCTCCTTGACTCACTTGGTTCTAATTTGTGCTTCTAAAATTGTTCTTGAATGGAAGATGAACTACTAACCCCAAGAACCTGAAAGTCCTGTGTTCTGAGTTGCTTTGCTGGATTACAAAACCCATCAACAAGCCAGCCCAAGCATCACACAGGAACCTAGGTGCTCCCTGGATTAGTCATGCCTGGAGGAGCTAGAACAAAAGCAGAGTGCCACGGGATTTAGCTGCACAGGCTGATGAACTGGGTATCTGCGCCTGGGTTCAGTCCTTTCCACTGAGGAAACTGGTTAACTGCCCTGAGCCTCAGTTTCAGACATCATAAAATACAGGTTATACTTCATTAACATGCTTAAAATGGAAACCTGATGAGCAGTCCAGAGTGCTTCTTAATCTTATCCTTGAACCTATTAGTCTTTGTCATCATTCTTTATCACCAGTGGTTACCAACAGGTGTTAGAGTATCTGCAAGCATCAAAGGTCCCTATCTGAGAGTTCCCCATAACTCTTTCCCTACAGGGATCATCCTCTACACATTCGTACCAACATTAACAACAAGCTTAAATCTTCCACATTCTTGCATGCTGCAGCATGGAACTCAATGTCTTACCATACATATGTAATGAACCAGTGACTTTCCATTAGAACAGGCATTAAAAGCCCAGAGAAGGCTTATGGAAACATAGATTTTGGAGCCTTGGCTTTAGATATACAGAACTGCATGCTCAATACTGCTGGTCTAGAAACTTTGTCCTTTACTATTTTTTTCCATGTGTATGTGTGTATGAAGTGCATGAATGTATGTGTTCATGCTTGTAAGTGGGTAGATACACATTAGGGGAATGGTGCATATGCACACAAGTATGTGTGTGTGTGTGTGTACCAGAGAGTGATATAATGAATCATCCTTAATCACTCTTCCACTTGATTCTTTTCAGACACAGTCTCTAAATAAATCCAAAGTGAGTCATGAGTCTGACTAGCTAGCTTGCTCTGGGGGATACCCAGTCTCCCTCTTCCAGGGCTGGAATTAGAAGTAGATCACTATGCCTGCCTGGCATTTTTCCATAGGACCTGTGGATCCCAATCTTCTTGGTTGTCTAGCAGCTCTTTAATGCTGAGCCATCTCCCCAGCCCACGGGACCACACTGGGACAATTACTGTGCTAAATGGAACAAGAAAGAGCCAAGCTGGAGTACTGAGAGCGGGATATGGGAAAACAAAAGCCCCCTTTGGGGACTCTCAGAGGTAAAGGAGGAAGTCTCGGTCTTGAGAGGGTGAGGAGGCAGCTCCCAAGTGAGCATCTAGAGTATTGAAAACAGCAAGCAGTTTACTTAAAGTCACTCTTGGTGTGCAATTGGAACTTGCACAGGAACTGACCCAAGCCATAAGCCAATAAAGGTATCCAGAGCGACACTGGAACATGCAAAGAAGTGAGGGTCGAAACAAGACTCTCAGTGTTCTGCCTCCCATTCTGTTTAGCAGTGGCCCATGAAGCCATGCTCGCAAGCTTCTGCAGAAGGGTTCTTCAGCACGAGATTGAAGGACACACTTCTTCTTCATCTTTTTTGGGGTGGGAAGCCTTTAATTTCCTCATGCTAAAAAGAAAATGATAAGTTAGGAGATGGCTCAGAAGTTAAAGTCTTTGCCTCTCAACCAAAAGACCAGAGTTTGGATCCCCCAGATGCTATGTAAAAATGCCGGGTAGATAAGGTGGCAGCCTGCAATTCCAGACCTGGAAGACAGAGCCCATAGAGTTCCACAGCAGAGCAATAAGGAGGTAAAGCAATAAGGAGGTAATGTCACTTTTGGGCCTTGCAGGCATATACACTTAAGTGCCCTCTTGTGTGCATACACACTCACACATACACACCTCACACACACACACACACACACACACACACACACACACACACACACAAGGCAAAATGAAAATGATGGCAGACATTTCCAATGGAACTACCACTATATTTGTCATATGGTTCAACAGCTGCCTGAATTAAAGTGTTGAACAAATTAATCCATTTGCTACACATTGAAGCTTGAAAGCAGAAGTGTCACGATACCCAGGCATCCATATTTATTCTCAGAATGTGATACTGGGCTATAATGTGTCACCAATAGTCTTTAATGCCTGTAGTAGCAGGGCAAAAGCCCACCTCCTGTGCTTTTGCCCTGTCCAAGGTCTTCTGCCCCCATTTTGGAGTTAAGTCCAAATTTTTCAACAAGACTTACTGTTGCTAAGGATCAGATTCATCAATTCCACAGCTTGCATTACTCCAGGCTCATCTTCTCTGCATTTCACTGCCTCAGTGCCTTTGCACAGGTGGGCCCCTCTGTCTGTCCTTCCCCTTGACACCCTCTCCCCACAGTTCTCTAGGTGTTCTCTAGAGAACTGTGTAACAACATTTGATTCTCACTACCGTGAACCCCAAACATGTTTCCACCTCTCAAAGCACGCATACCACTGGTCATCATTTGTTTCCAGACTATGAGATTCTTGAGGCCAAGACTCATGTCTAATGGAGCACTTGATAAAGCTTTGATGTGACAGGTACTCGACAAATAGTTATCACTGCATAAATGGACAGCTGACCCTGAGTGACTCCCTTCCTATTTCAAAGCTTCCTCCTGCATCTATCTGCCAAATGAGGGTCGTTGAGTGACAATCTTTAACAAGGTTGGTGACTAGGGGCCACAACAGAGAGCTCCAGGCAGCTGCAAGAGGTGAAGTTCAAGCACACAGGGAGACAGAAGACTTGACTCTAAATGATTTCCATCCCCTGGGAACTGTTTGCCCTCCATCGTGAAGTCAGCCTAGAAAGACTCAAAGCCAGCAGCCAGCAAAGCAAGATCCCAAAACCTTTGAGGTCCCAGAAACTGCCTGCATTTCTCAGTCTAGAAATTCTTCTTTAGTACATTTTAAATACTAGTTCTATGTGAGATTTTATTTGGGAGAAAAACTTGGACTTGCTAATGAAAAAGAAAAAAAACAATGAAGAAAGTTGGAAGCCAGGCTAGAAAACTGAATTCACTGAACTCAGTCAAATCATGCCACAGAGTCTTCACATCTTGATCATCTGTCTGGAATCATCACAAAAGAAACTGAGACTCTCTGGAATTTGCAATCTATAGCCCACCTTAAGAGTTGGGTCTTTTGAATGGCAAAGGGGCCTAATGGTCTTCCACTCTGGGGAAAGCAGTAAGCCACCATCCACATCTGGAGTAAGAGGAAATCCAAGCAGGAACCTGAATCCAGGGCTTGGAAGAAAGGTGAGGGCTTCCATCTGACCTGCAGGCTCTGCCTGAAGATGAGAGTGAGTGGTCACCTGACACTCCAGCAGAGAATCAACCATCCGTCAGTCACCTCTACCAACCCCTGCAGAGTGGAGGCCATCGGAGCAGAGGAAGACCACCAGCTCCTGCCCTTCAGGCCTAGCCCCCTCAGGATCTTTCTGTTTCTACTCTCTGGGGCTTGTTGTGAGATGCTCATGTCTGTAAACAGGACACACAATTCTATGACCTTGGCATGGCTCTATCTACATCCATGGAGGACAAAGCACTACCCGTATTTCCTTTCTAAGCTAAACAAATACCCAATGTTGAGCCCACCAAGCCTGTTTTCTTCTCATTCTTAATTTGTAATAACAGTTGACTTTTGCATCTCTAAATTACCCAAATGAGACCTTGGACTTGGCACGTAGATGGTACATCCTCCAAGGCAACTTTGATCAAAATCTTCATCCAAGTACTAACTAACCCTGCTTAGCTTCTGAGATCAGACGAGATTGAGTGAGATCAGGGTGGTACGGCTGTAGACCTTTGGTCAAAATCAATGACCGAGAGACTGTAGCTGAACGTACTCTGCACATACAAACACGAGGTATCAGGCAAACCTGACCATCCAAGCCAGATCTTAGACTGCAAAAACCACAGAAGCACCTATTTATATGATATGATCTCACTCAGCACAACATGGACAGACTACCCATTTTTGGAATACCATTTGATATTATTTGGGCAGAATCGTGGTACATATGTGCCACAATTTTAGAAATCACCTCTGTGAACACTCTAAATATGTTTTCAGGACGGGAAGTGAACATGTACAACTATAATATTTTCAGTGTAATTATCACATGGCAGCTCTTACCCAGATGATGGATTTATCTGGAAGCAATGTCAGAAATTAGGAACAATCTAAATCTACCTCTGCTATCGTGGATTGGTCTTGATCCATGAGCTCATTAGGACTTGGCCTAGGTGAGGACATCAATCTCTGCTGAAACAAGATGAGCTCACATGTTTCCCATACAAGCCCCTGGATCTCTGGGAGCCCTGCATCTCTTCTGATATTCATCTGATCCAGCTGGAGTGGGTCCCAGAGAAGCATCTTATCTTCACTAGACACAAAAGGACTATGCAACCATTCCTCTCTGGATTTCATGGGAACAGGGTGAAGCGAAGCACTTCTTTCAGGAGCTTTACACAGGGCAAAGAACAGAAAGCTAGGGCAGAAGCAAAGGAATGAAGACAGAGAATTTTGTACATTGCTTATGGAGAGACCATGAATCAGGGCACTTGACTGCGTGTGAACAAAACTCAACAGGAATTAGCTAAGCCAAGGAATTCATCACATGAGCTCAGAAGAACAAATGGCTAAGTGACGACTGTTACTAGGGCTGGCCCACACGAGGTCCAGGCTTGGAGGGGCACAGTCCGTGGGAAGATGCCATAATCTTTGAGTCACATGACTAAAGAGGAGGAAAACATCTCTGAAACAATGATGACGAGCTGGGTAGAGGACTCAGGGGTTAACACCTTTGCCTCAAAGACAAAAGAACCTGAGCTCAGATCCCCAGATCCCATACAAAAAAGGCACCCAGAAATGGAGGTGATCTCTGCTTCTGGCCCTGGAAAGCAGCCCTGAGAAACCCCAGTCCTAAGCAATAGGGAGGTAGAGCAATCCAGGATGATTCCCTGATGTCACCCTTGGGCCTCCATTGGCACAGATATTCAAGTGTGTATTCTCTGGCCAGAGAGAGAGATTGAGAATGAATGACTAATTATTCAGGGAAGATGAATCAAAGGAATGTCCATTAAACAAAGTTTCGAGGATGGGCTAAAAGCAACCATGAACCCCTGATCCCTACCATCCATAGTTTCTGGAGAATACTAGTCATCCTGTTAATTTCACATCTTCAGATCCCAAAAATGTTATACAAGCAGAACTCTAGCATATGCGTAACCTTTTAAAAACAGCCTATTTTACTCAGCAAAATTCCCTGGAAATTCCCTCAGGTTGTTGCACCAATCGATAGTGCTTTCTTTTTTGAGAGCTAAGTACTATTTCCAGGGTATGCACGCACCTCACTTTGTGTAACTTCTCACTCACTAAAGAACCTGTGCTCTGATTGTGTATCTTAGCTCTTACTAATAAGCCCGCAATAAATATTGATGGGCGTGGTCTTCTATGGGAGAAAGTTTTCATCCTTCTGGGATAATGTCCAAGAGTGTGATCACTGGGTTGCTGTCCCTGAGTTTCCGTACCAGCTTATGCGTCTCCAGTAATACATGGGTGATCTGGCATCACCACAACCTTGTGGACACCAGGTTCACTACAATTTGGTTCTTTTATCCATTCTAACAAGTGTGTGGTGATGTCTTTAATTGGTATCTCCTTGAATACTAATTGGTCATTATTCACCTTTCTTTGTTATCTGCAGAGCCTCTCCAGAGAAATTCTTCATGTCTTTTGATCATTTAAAACTTGTCTTATCCATGAGTGCGTTTTGGTACAAGAAATGATGATGCTTGAATTAAATCTCCTTCTCTCCTTCCCTTTTTCCCTACACTCGCTTCTTCCCTCCCTCCCTCCTTCCATTCCTGTGGCTGCTCTGCTAACCTGGCATCATGTGTTGACAAGACTGTCTTTCCTCCATTGAATCACATTTTTGCATTTTTATAAAAAATCAGTTGAACATTATGCTTTCTGGATATATTTTGAGATTTATTACTCTATTCCATTGATCAATGTATAGAATATAGTTAAATATTTGAATAATTATGTGCAACTATGTAATTATGCCTTAATAGAATGATGATGATTCCTTTTCTTTATTTCTCTAGAGATTTGTAACTGATGTAGTAGATCAATTTTGTACCATGTGACCTTAATGATCTTGATTGCTGATTCTAGGAAGACTTGCTTTTTGTTTTGTAGGTATTCGCCCTCGGAATATTCTTCATAGACAGTCCTGTCATTTGCAAAAAAGTAGTTTTGCTCCTCCCCTTTCAATGTCTTTTATTTCCTTTACTTGCTTTATTGTGGTGGCTACAACTTCCATCACCATGTTGGATATGAGTGGTTGGAACAGACATTTTGGTCTTGTCCTTCAAGGCAAAGGGTCATTTAGTGTCACTTGGTTAAGAAGGACAATTTGTGGCTCATGGGGATGATATTTGTGAGTGCTTTTTGTTGCTGGACACCCTGACAGCTCTAGGTGGGGTAGAGAAAGAGGCTTCCCTCTAGAAACCCACACAAATAACAGGTATTCTTCGTGTTCTTCAGCCACTGTGGTATATCTCAGTGGAGTGTGGGGTTCACTGGTCTAGCTATTAGCATGGCATTTCTCTCATTTGCAAGGATTAGGGGAGTACAGGTAGGTTGACCTGTGAGACCAAAGGGACTCAGAAAAACCACGAAGGGGTGAGCCTGCCCTGAACTTCTAAGTCAGGGGTCAGAGACAAAGTCTGTCCCTGTTCATCCTGGTTTTAGGGTCTCAAACTCAATTACTCTCCCTTCTCCACTTATACAGTGGTTACTCTGTAATACTTAACAGGGAGGCAAAAGAATCTCTGTCATCTTATCCATACCAATAGTCACACCAGCCACCTATATCTCTGCTTGAAACTTTAGGGTGTGGAAATTGTATCTTTCTGTAGAACTCCAACCAACCTATGTGCTAGACTCAGTATATTTCTATCCAAGAGAGGGCAGGGAAAGGGGAAAGTAATATTTTACAAAAAAAAAAAAGTCTGGAAACCCACACTTTTATCGACTGAAGAATGTCTAGAGTTCAGTTACTTAATGACACGGTACTGTCATTTTCTTGTCTTTAACAAATGCACCCACAAATACCAAGCATAATTCCAATGAAAATCTATTTTTCCAGTTAGCTTTGTAGCAGAGATAATACTGATATTAAAGAACTTTTGCCAAATGCTACAACCTGGCAATGTTCACTAAGCACAGGGTACTCCACGCCAAGCACTGCACAGACGTGGAGTGACTAAGGGAGTCAGTAACTGTGATATATCCAGGTGTGGCTGCCACTGTAGACGAATGAAAGTTCCATGTCTGTGAATATATATATGTGTGTGTGTGTGTGTGTGTGTGTGTGTATGTGTGTGTGTGTACTTATATATATATATATGCAGATCTGATACAGTCACTGGGAGCAGAGAGAGAGAGAGAATACATGAGCATGCTAGAGTGGGGTGTATATACTAGGATGGGGAGCACACAGAGTGGCTCGGTTTGTGACTATCAACAGTGTGGGGGTATCCACATGCACACAAAAGACTGTGTTCATAGCCTCTTGTTTAACTAGGACCCTGAGAAGTGAAGCCTGTCACCAGTTCAGCATTGACCTGAGACGTAGGAAGGGATGGCCTTACTCTGGCTGTCACGTCGCTGTGCCCCTCCAAATGCAGTATGACCTCTGCGAGACTTAGAAGATATCATCCACACCTCACTTCATATCTATGTAGACATGCCTTTGATTGCTGGGTCCCATCATTTCTGCCTCAATGGCCCGGAGCCAACTTCTGGGCCTTTTATCCAGGACAACCTCTCGAGGTGGTCTAAGAGACCAGTGAGGGTCTAAGTACAAAGAAAAGTCCAGGGTAACAGTTTGGCATGAAAAGAGATTATGGTCAAATCCCAGGCAACAAATCCACTTGCAGTCCATGGACACAGACCAGGCCTTTCGTAGAACAGGATGAATCTGAGTGAAAAGAAAGGGAGCTTCTCCCTACTGCCACCCCTGGTCCTTCTGAAGTTAGTTTGCTAAGAAAGGAGGAAAGGATGCATTTTAAAAGGTAGATGAGTTTGTTCAGTCATTTGGTTGTGTAAAAACAGGAAT
Source organism: Typhlomys cinereus (assembly GCA_023101885.1). Taxonomy (NCBI): domain Eukaryota; kingdom Metazoa; phylum Chordata; class Mammalia; order Rodentia; family Platacanthomyidae; genus Typhlomys; species Typhlomys cinereus. The sequence goes on from JALPQD010000247.1 coordinate 2,853,033, forward strand.
ATGAACCTATTTCTTCAGGTCTCAGACATGTTCAAGGCAGGCTGTGCACAGAACCTTATGTGCAGACTTCCCTGGGCTTCTCTGAGCTCCGAGATCCTTGTCTGCAGACCAGACACCTCCAGGCAGAGAGTAGGATGTAGGTATGGTGATAGTACCCTAATGACAGGTACCAAAGCTCACATTTGCAGACCCTGGCAATGGGCTCATTCACCATAAGAAGCCACAATGGCCACACCTATGAGCGCCTTTCCCCATCCCCACCCCCACCCCAGGGAAACCTCTACTGAGCTCAGAAACATGTTAAGCCTAAGAAATAGATGAGACACTGAGCTGATTTTAGCACAGTATATTTGTTCACTGACAAACCCACAGCAACCTCATAGCCCTGAATGGGTAACAGACAGATCTGATTTCTCTGGGTGTGCCAACCAAGGAAGGAATGAGAGGGACGCTATCTCAAACCCCTTTCGCAATGCTCGGCTCACAGCTGTGCTGCCCTCTGCAGTGACTTTATCCAATTAGTGTGAAGTAACTTGCCTTTTGTAAATCCATGAGGCCAGCTAAATGAATGCAGTACCCGGAAGAGAAGAGCAGGCACCTGGTGGTTGCACATAAATCATTAATTGGGCTGAAGTCTTTTAGGTTAAATGACTTCTCTGATTTTTTGATTGGGTGGCACGGTATAGAGATGAAGTCAAGTGGACAGTCCACCGTGATGCAAACTTCTTCCTAGTATTCATTCAATGGAGGCTAGAAGAAAGACCAGTGCCCCTCTGGGATGTAGAAGGCTGAGGGTGCTGAGTCCCAACTTTCAGGGGACTCTCACTCCCTTAGTCCTAAAGTTCTCATACTGCTTCCACACCTACAATGAAGTCTCATTAGTTTGCCTGAGACTGCTGCCCAGATTGAGGCTGTGAGTAAACCATGCTCTATTGACATTTCACAAGAGTGCTTAATTCTCGCAGGTCTCCTAGGGAGGCAGGCTCAGCAAATACTCCCTTTTGTGAACAAGCCATATGGTGTCAAACAAATGATTAGCCTGTGCTCCGGGAGAGCAAGCAGAGAAAACAAGTCATATTTTGCCCTTATTCCTGAAGTCAACAAGTTAATCACGCCTAGTGTTCAGCGTGCTGCCCTTAGATTTGGCACATGCAGGTATCGCCAGGAGGTCTCCTCAGACCACAGCCTGCCAGGTCTCCTCCCCTGGGTTTCTCTCAATAGATGTGGGCAGGGCTAAAAACAGACCCGAGCTCTCAGATGATCTGAGTGAAAGAGGCTACACTTCAAGGCCTCTTCAGTAAATCATTTTCTCACTTAATAAATACAACATGATGACTAAATGTATAAAAGTTGGAATCAAGCAAATCTAAGTTTTCAGTGTGATTCCAGTGCTTGACACTTTGTAACCATGTGTATCCTATTCATCTCAAAACCCATTTTCTCTTCTTTAACCTGAAATGATTCCTCACAAGACTGGACAGAAGATTAAAATGAGCCAACTTACTATTGTTCAATTGGTTTGTTGGCTTAACTAATAATTTGTCTTACCAGTACCAATGTTAATAAGTTATTTTCCACACTTCATCTCCCCAAGAGATAAATCCCACCTTTGTTAGTAGTTTAAGTTACACACGCATATATGAACATAGGCAGCCTATTAAACCACTGATTAAGCAAACTAAAAGAAAATACACTTTATCACCTCATTCATGGTATGAATTATTTAGAAAAGTATCCTTTATAGGAAGAGTAAATGTAAGTTGATCAAATTAAGGGCAAGCTCTCACAGCTAATACCTGCAAAAGAAATCTCAAGATGAACTAATTCAAGACTCTAATTCAAAGTCAAACAATATACTGCATAGAATAAAGGAGTGCAATAAAATGATATATCATAACCAAACAGACTTTTCACAGGTAATACAGATTTCCCTATGTTAAGTAAGTCTGTTAGGCTAGTTCACATATTTTGGCTATAAGATCATATAAGCATCCCAAAGATACTGGAGAAATAGTGAGCAAAATTCTACAGTTCTCAGTAGTAGGAACATAAATTACTCGAGCAAATAATAGTATGCATAGACATCTGTGGCATCAAATCTAGGATTAGAATTAGTGGGAAATACTGGAATCAATGCACGATAGTATACTATGATAAGAAACATGTATTTGATTCATTTCTGGAGCTAAACTTGTAAAGCCTTGGGGTTTCTTAAGTAACAGGAGAGGAGCCCCTTTAGTTTTCATAATGAGGCCCTTTCGAATATTCCTGGGTGCCTTCTAATGAGATGACTTGGGGAGGATGGAAACCGGCTGCCAGAGGTACCTACCATGTGATAAATGATTGGTTTGAAATGTTTAGCCCAGGCCCCTGGCTCTCAGGGGAGGGATGTGCTGGAGACTGGCTTAGCCATCAGGGGGCAATGATTTAGTTACCCATATCTATGTATGAAGCCTCTGCAAATCCCCAACAAGATGAGTGGAAGGAGTTTCTGGGTAGATGGAAGCATCTACATCCCAGGGAGGTGATGATCCCCAACACAGAGACAGAAGCTGCTGCACCCCAGAGCACGCCACACCTTGTCCTGTGCACCTCTTCATCTGACTGCTCGTTTCTGCCCTTAAATATCCTTTCATTAAAAAAGCTCTCATAGACTGTAAGAATCTAAAGGTAGAAGGTTCACCATTGGACAAGACATTCTACTACAGTGAGACTTGTCCTTCCCAGACCTATATAATGACTGACATATCAACATGCCCCCATAGACTACCTAGGAACTTAAGAAAGATAAGAATATACAATGTTGGGGACTAAGGTGGATGAATAAAGGGAAATGCCCTATCAGTGGGATGGCCCAAAGGGAGGTAACTTGATATGCCACAGAGGCCTTAACCCCCACAAGAGTAGATAAGCCAGAGGGAACCCTGGGGTTCATAGATGTATATAGACAGGAAGGTAGGAGGGAGTGCTATAAGATCATATAATAAGGAATTGAGGAAAGGAAGGGAGTGGGTAGGAGGAAGGAGCATGGAGAGAAACAGGAACGAATACTCAATATGCTTGTAAAATTAGAAAAATAAAAAATAGAAAAAAACACAAAAATGAAAATATTATACTATCTGTATATCCACTTAGATAAATTTGCAAGTTTTTTTCCAGTAAATGGAGTTTTCTTTATACATTTAAATCTGGACATACTATAACAGACTTGAATATGAAGTTATTTTCAGTTTTCTTATTGAAAAGTACGTAGATTTCTCTGCATACAAACAAATGAAAGATATACTCTGCCCATGAGAGTCAATTAAAGCTGAAAGCAAGATGGTAATACAAAAAAAAAAGCCCTCATAATGAGTAAAGCATTACTTTGAGTATTGTGAGCAATTTTAGCCAATTACTGAATATGAGAAGGGAGTTGTGGGACACCTCAAATGTGCATTCAGGCCATAGAAGTGCAGGTGGAACCTAGGACTTGATATTGGCATGTAATGTGGAGGCAGCCTTGCGGGATTGAGTCGATTAACTTCTGGGACCTGACATGAACTCCAGTTAACAGTGAAGAGAATTTCTTAGTGTGGAAAAGTCCAGAATTTTATATCTGAAGTGTTCTCTGTGCAGAGAAAAGGTTTTTCTCGTGGCCAACAAGAATCAGGACCAAAACAAAGGAATTCGTTATATTCATTTATGTTTCACAATATCTAGAGAAAATTAAAAAGAGTCCTTAAATGTATAAAAATTGAAAAATAACATATAAAAGTAGGAATACTGAAAAAACAAATTGATTATATACTTAAGCTCCAAAGAATAAATAAATAAAACCCAAAGACAATCCTTAGTAAACAAGCAAAATACAAATTTAATTTGCAGCTATTCATAGCTTCCTTACACAAAATCCATCAAGTATCAGTTTATACAACAAAATAATTATGTTTAACATAGTATATATAGAGAGTAAAATACCAAGGACATAACTAAGATATTTGTAAGTCTTATTAGAAGATAATTTTCAAACTTTTCTAAGGAATACAAAAAAAAAAAAAACCTAACAGTACTAATCATGGCACAGATCAAAGGACTTCAATTTCTCAGGCAAGAAGACAAACTCAAACTGATGTCACAGAGATTCCTATTCAGAGATGATCTGTTAGCTTATGCTACCCTAATGAAAACACTGTTTTTAATTTGAAGATTAAGCTTTACCTTTAAATTCCTTAGAAAAATACATATGTGAGGCTGTATAAAAAAGGAAAAATATTGAAAAAGAAAAGCAACAAGGAAGGATAGTCTTATGCAAGTATTATGCAAGTATTAAAATCATGTGGTACTGCTACTGGAATGTGGTTGTAAGACAAGTAGGTCAGAATATTAAGGAGATGCATAAATCCATATACAAATATACATATACAAATACAATAAAAGTGATAACTCAAAGCAGGAAGCAAAAATAGGCATTCCATTACTGAGAGAAGGGCAAATGAACTGTATTTCCAGAAGAAGGCTTGGTTTTGCGTTCTACAACATTTAACAGAGTAAATTCCAATTGTATTAAAGATTATGGAAGAAAACAATGCAAAGGTTCATAGCAAGCTGTAGGTGGGAGATTTTTAAAATCATGCCTAAATACTAAAAGCCATAAAGTCAACAAATATGAACACATAAAATGAAGCTTTTATCTAGCACTATACCTTGTAAAATCAAAAGACAAATGCTACCAGTGGGAATTTTCTTTGTTTGCATTACATTTAGCAGCAAAAGGCTAATTAATCTCTCGGCATATAAAGAGTTTCTAGAAACTAACAAAGAGCAAGTTTCCATTAGGAAAATGAATAAGTGGTCTGAATTGACAAATAATAAGAAAGCTGTCTTGAGACAATTTTTTCTAAAAACCAGCTTTATAAAATATAGGAATTTGGCAATAGTCATCAAAATTACCAATGCAGATGTCTTCTGACCTAGCAACTCTTCTGGAGACCTGGCATGTTGAAGAACTGGCATGTAATGTGTGACAGGACATTATTTGGTGGAGTATTGCTTGTGACATCACAGTACTGGAGACCACTGAAATGTCTATCAGTTCAAAATAGGTTGAATAAATTCAGTATATTTACACACTGAAATACCAACAGGAAAAAATAATCAATGGTAATTCCTATGAATAAAGAAATAGCTCCAAGGTATTTCCTACCGAAAAAACTAAAGTGGACAGCACAGTGAATAGCACATTATCATTTATGTCTTTAGAAAAGGAAGAGGCAGACACACATGCATTAGCAAGCATTAAATCATCCCTGGAAGGACATACGTAGGAAGCTAATAATAGTGGCTACAGAGGGAGGAAAGTGGGCCCAGGAGACTTTCTGCTGTGTTCTTTCCTATTTACTTTCATTTCTGAACTAACAATGTATTGCCTAGTTAAAAACCATACAAATAAAAAAAACCATAAAAAGTAACATGATTACTTGTGGCAGGATGACTATCTGGAAACTGTTACCCAAACATGTTCTGAGAAGCAGAAGCACCTCATCTGGGGTGCAGCCCCTTGGTTCTCTCTAGAACCCCACATTTTCTTTGTCATAACAACTAACAACTAAGGGAAAAGCACATTGGGAACTCTATTTGCCTCTTAAAGTCCATAAATACCAAAGGCGAACTAGTAGTATTTTATATTTTAAAATCAGCATCATAGAACTGGGGAGTTGGCTCAGGGTTTAAAGCATTTGTCTAGCAAGTAAGAGGACCTGAATTCAAATCCCCAGATCCCTTATAAACATGCCAGGTAAAGATTGGGGAGATGGCTCAGGGGCTCAAGCTTTCATATCGCAAGCAAAAAGACATGAGTTTGGATGCCCAGATTGCATCTAAAAAGGAGTCAGGCATGGTAGCGGCCTGTAATTCTGACCCTAGAAGGTAGAGCCTGAGAAACCCCAGAGCAAAACAATAAGGAAGTAGAACAGTCCAGGATGATTTTCAGTGCCACTCTTGGGCCTCCACAGGCACAAACACTCAAATACCCTTTCATATACATGCCTATACACACATATACAAACACACACAAACACAATTAGCACCATAGTCTTTCTATTCTGCTGTGTTTTCAGCGCATTTTCCTAAGACCAAAGATATCAGGGTGATTTCCCAAGACCCACAGAAATACAGTTAGTATCACATGTGGGCACCAACCACAGCAAGCTGGCTTGAGATTGCTGAGATAATGGAGACCTATTCAAGTAGAAAACTTCCTATCTCTGAATGTTGTCAGAGGACCCTAAACTGTCCCACATAACCTGTGATTACATTTTTATAGGAATTCCACAGGAAGAAATGCTATAATTTAATGCACTGATGGTGCTGCTGATTCAATTTTCTGCTTGCATAAATATCTGCTAAATCCCTGATTATGAGCGAGCACGGCGGCCTCAGGTAGAGACCTCCCAGCTCTCATCTCTGCAGCCACCAGAACTAATGATCCTGTAATAACTCAAAGCTGAAAGACTAGCAGGCCGGCCTCGCCTACCACAATGCTCTGTGGACTTGTGTTAACAACTCTGGCAAGGGGAGGCAGACTCTATGGGCAATGAGCAGGGATTAAAGGATTATCTAAGGAGATAAAAGCAATGAGGATGAACTATTTCTAATAAGGTGGCAATGGCTCTCTGTCCCGACAGTGGCAGCAGTCTCAGTAAATATCCCAGAGAAGGGTGTTGCGGCTTATGTTATTATTGATGAAAGATAGAACTCTAATAAAAATTCAGTGAGTACAGAAAATGTCAGAGATGGTTTCATTTCATGTGTAATAAAGTCAGGCACATAAAAATAACATGTTGTCTATAAAGAGACTATTGCGTTCAATAAAGGTACGTAAAAACACAAAACCAAGAACTCAGAGAGTCTGCTGGAGGAACAAGCATCCACAAAAACAGACTCCAGAGCTCTACGTGTACAAAATTCAGATGTGATCTGGGACTTGGAGAGGTGGCACTGGGAAACACACTGTCCTTCAGGTATTTGTGTGTCTGTCCCTTCCACTGCGTGATTTTCAAAATGAAAGATCTCAAGGAGGAAAAACAAAGGAAAGGATCTGGAAAAAAAAAAATGGAGGTAACTGACAAGATGTGCATAAATTGCAGCTGAATCCTGGATTCTGTCTGAAGGCCTAACATGGAAATGGAAATTTTTTGTTTGGTGAGACTAATAAAATGTCAGTGCGAGTAGTGTGGGGTATCTAATCAGGAAAGCACTAAGCCTTAGTAAAGGTGGGTCATGCCAGAGGACAGATTCTTAGGTGATTCCAGCTCTGAAGTTCTGCTCCACCCTTTGGGGAAGTTGTTCTCATCCTGGGAAAAGAGTCCTCTCCAGAGTTTTCGTCTGCAACTGCAACCTCTGGGCAAGGTTCAATACACCTGCTGGCTCCCGACCACCTGTGCCACAGCTGCTTCCTGACACTCAGATGTGACCTTGGCCCACTGCTGTTCAGCATGGACACCACAGATCAGCCCATCCTCCAGTCAGGAACTGAGGCTCTTTCAAACACACATCTGCATATTAACTTTGTGAACTTTTTTTAACTTTCCAATACCAAGGTACCATTTGTCTATCTATACCTACAAAAGAGAAATAGCTTATAGAAATGGATGAAAATTTAATAGTGTGACTTTTAGCTATTTCTCTACAGATTTTGATAAAAAAAGAAATCAGTTTTTCCATTCCCGTTGGCTTCAAAATTAAGGAGGCTTTAATGAACATGACCATTTGTCCTACCAGAAGCAGAAAATAAACATTGCTGGTGTTAAGCCTCCAGGTAAGAGTTAACATAATTAATAGTAAATACATCCTGTTGCATTGTTTCTCCTTGATAACAGTATTTTAAAAAAATCAATGATCTTTTCAACTTAATAGCCAGTCTGAAAAGCAATCAATTAAAAAAAAATAATTGGTTGCAGAAATGGGGGAAAATCCTCATGGATGTTAAGTGTATCTTTTTATTACTGTTTGGAGCTTCCCAGGGCCATTTCCAGAACTCAGTAAAACATTTACAAAAAAATAATTATACTTCTAATGATTATTATGCCAATTGCTTGTTCTAACCAATAGTTAAGGACACAAGAAGTAGAGGAAAACGATTAAACATTCAATATTGTTCCTAACAACTTTGAGGGAAATTGGAGGCAATACAAGCATCAAGACTCTGTGGAAATAAGAAAAGCACAAGTCCCAGATGACAGCGTCCTGGAACCCAGAGGGATTTCCACTGTGCAAGGGCACTCAGGGGGGTGTGACATCAAAACTGCAGAGATGTCAATGATCTTCAGGGTCTATGCTATGGTCAGGTGGAGGGCTGGGGTCTGAATATGGCTTGAGCCTATGAAACACATGCTACGGCCGAATCCCTGCACATGACCAGGGTGGAGGAAGGCTGGATTCCTCTTTGTGGCAGTGTTGGTGGAAGAGTTTGACAGAGGTATTTGGATCATGCAATGGTGCTCTTTTTGTGTAGATGGCTTAGCTGTCTCTTGAGTTCAGCCCCTTCTGCTCTTGCAGGTCTGTGTTTGCCTTCCTGCTTTCCATTATGCCGCAGTACAAGGCCCTTTCTGGTGGCTGAGGCTGGGACTGCCCAGCTTCTAGAATAACCAGTGGATCCTCTTTCCCTTATCAGTTGTCCAGTTATAAAGCAATAGGAAACAGACTAAAATAGGGTTTAACCATTAATTTTCTGAATTTTCTCCCAATCGCATTTGCAAGAAATGTTATCTAAGCAGCCTTATCACTGTGATATTCTCTGAGAATAGGATCTATGCTTAAATAAGTATTGGAATCACTACATATGTTACCTGTCTTTGATGAACCATCAGTACATTAGTACTTCTCTGCATTTGCCCATGTTCTACTTGAATATTTGGCTTTGGGACAACTCGACTATTCTTGAAGCAGCCCAACCCATCACTATGAAGAATTCCAATTACTAAAACAGCAAGATTGGATACACTTCAGGTCTTTAATGTGAATCTGATCAATATTTGAGTTCACACAGCCCACTTAATCACTGTGTAACCTTAGCAACCTTTTTACTTATTGCAATGGTTGGTCTCAGTTGTCAGCCTGAATGACCTATGAGCAATCCCTGTGGAGCATGATTTTGGTAGGTCAGTTGAGGTAGGAAAACATTCACAATGCAGGTGATGTCATTCCTTGGGCAGGAGATCGGGAACTGTCTAAGAAAGGGAGCTGCGTATCTAGCAAGCATGCATTATTCATCTCTGCTTCCAATAGTACTTGCAGTATGTCTGGTTGCTTCATAGTCCTGCTATGAAGGACCATAACCTGGAATCATAAGCCAAATGCACCCATTCTCCCTGTGGTTGCTTTTGTCAGAGTCTATTGCAATTATGAATGAAACTGAAATGCTTTGAATCTTAGCTGTATCAGCTACCAAGTGGCACTCACAGAACTGTTTACCGTAATGCTGTGAATTTCAGACATACGAAGTAATAAGTAAAGGACTGATATCTATTACTGCCTTCATTACTATGCAGTGCTTACCTTACATAAACTAAAGTTGATCTCTGCATAACTGAGATTAGCTCTGCTTCCTAGAAATTCCAGCTGCATCCACCATGTTGGATTTCCCCCAAATTAAACGCATGCATTCTTTCAGCTCCTTTCCAAGACTTCCAGGTCCTCTACTTCTCACTTCAACATTTCACGCTATCTCATATCTCCAACTTTGTGATCCACTATGTGTTGAACAATCCTGAGGCCTGATGGTCCCAACAAGGTCTGGGTGAGGACAGGATGTCTTAAATCTGCCATCATAGAATCTGCCATCATAATCACTACTACTCACCATTCTAGATCTTATTCTGACACACATGTTTTGACAGAAATTATTCAAGCAACCTCCCATGGCTTTTGTCTGGACATATAAAGGAGTAGAACAAGAACACTAAAAGCTAAAAGGCTCCAGCCCGTGAATCAAGTCATATTTACTGATAGAAAGTTCCTTGGATTGCCCACCCCTAGTCCTATTGAAACCAACCTTCATGAGTGGAACCTAAGATTAGCATTTTTTCCAAGCACTTTTCTTGCCTTTAGCATATTACTAAAGTTGGAAGACCATCACACTCTACTGTTTGAAGGGCATCTAAAGCTAAGTTCACTCAACAGAAGAGAAGCTGTGAAAATACCTGATGAATAAGAGGCATGGACCAGGTTAAAGAAGCAGGCAGAGGGTGGTGGTTTCCCAAGACTTGGCATGCACAAGCTCCTCAGAACTCTGAGACCTAGAGGATCCTTGAGACCTAGGGATCTGTTCAACTTGGTGGCAAATAGGAGTACAACCCTTGGTTCCAGAGCTACTATTCACGTAAAACTTTTCATAGGATGACTGTACAATTGATGCCAATTGTTTCCCTTGCAATCTTTCTTTGGTTTATTTATGCACAACCAGAGAACATGCACGTAGTCCTCTTCCGGGTGCTGATGACAGATATATCCAGCCATCATCATTGGCTGAGTTCACAAGCTATTTTAAGTAAACTATTTTACTAAACAAAAGTGCTCATCTAAATCCTCGTCCGGGTTTGTGCCTGTGATTTGGAGGTTAAAGATTTCATGTATAGTAGAGTTTAACACATTAAAAATAAAATGTACCATTTTTGTGATCTCATGACCAAGTAAGGAAAGAGTTTGTATTGCCTGATCCTTCTTTAACTTTCAGGATTTATAGCACCTTAATTCTTATTTAGCTTCAGATTGTTTTATATGTATTTGTTAAATTGATCTACTAACTCAGTTCATCAATATTTGCTAAGTGGCTCTTTGTGTAAGAGTCACAAATGTGAGTGAGTGTGTTGTCCTTGGAACTTACAGACTAGAAGACAACTTCTGCAACTGTTTGAGAAGCAGGGTAGGAGCACTTGTATCCTGCAGGTTCTTTCATAACAGTTGGCTGAGCCACATTGTGAACCAAATGACACTTGTACAATTTTGAGATGACCAGAAACAAATAGGTGGTGAGATGTTTTGTAGTCAAGAATAGGGATCTGCAGTCAGGTTTTTGTTCAGAGTCTAATTCTAACCATTTCTTTGCTTTGGGCCTGTCTGAACCTCTGTTTCCTCCATAAACACAGGGATGCATTCTGGTCTTAGATGGTCTCTTGGAAAATTCACAATAAAGAAGCTGGTACATAAAACTAAATATTAGTAAATGCCTCAGTCTTTTTAGATTTGGTACATAATCTTCAAGATTTGAGAAACAATTAAGGGGGTCAATTATAGTTTCCACAAACTCCTGCTACTTCTCCAGCGAGTCTTGATCAGGAAGCTCCAAAACATATTTTTTCTTTATGGTGTTAAGGAGAATGCTGTTCCTCTCTAAATAGATCATGATGAGATATGAAACCCCAGATCATACTGTCACCACATATTAACTCTATACAGATCCTCTTGAAGATGAAATACAACATATTTTCTCATAAAATGAGAAACAGCAGACCACTGAAAACATTACTGGGAGACAGAGATAAATCCATTTTCCCGTAGGCATGCTGAACTTTGTGGACATTCTCCATGTAGGCAGAAGCTTGCTTGACTCTTAATGTACAAGAGAAGAATATAGCAAAAATACACTTTTCTTTCAATGCAATGTTGGACTGCACTTCTAGGAGCTTAATCTCCAGACATCTGTACCAAAACATGAGAGATCTGTCCACAGCATATTTTATGATCTATTTTTAACAATAACTAAAAGCAAAATGCAACCCAAATCCAACAAGGCTACCAGAATTTAGATAAGTATCCACAGTTCAGGAGTAGATCTCAGAATGCTGAGGAGTAAAATGGTGTATGGTTGATGTGCTCACAGGGAGGGCTCTGTGAGATGTGTTCCGTGAAGAAGCAAGTGTGAGTTAAAATGAACATGAACACAGATGTTGTCATCATCAGCTACTGAAGGCCTTCTGGAACTTGTTAGCAACCACATCTATGAGCAGGATAATGGCAGGAAAAGAAATAAAAATTGAAGGACCTTACTTTTTGATTTCAGGTACTTTTTAGAGGATTTCAAGAGTTTATATCCTGTGCATGCTCCATTCATTTTTTAAAAATCTCATTTCCTAGCCATCAGTTCAAAAGTCAAAAAACATCATGCAATTATAATTAACACTGAGCCAAAGAGAAACACATTTGGGGGAAATTAAAATTAGGCTTTTCTTGAAAAACCCAACAAATGTTCCAATAAGGTAAGTATGTCCTTCAGCAGATTTTTTCTTGGAAATAACAAAATTACAATCAGCTCCCTCTCCAGTAAAGTGGAGATCAAACCTGGCTGTGGAGACACACCTGGATTTGAACCTGGACTCCAGCTCACCCTAAATCATGAAGCAACAAACTATTCCCCAGGGACAAATCAAAGGCAAATCTGACTTGTTTTATATGATTGATAAACCAAGAATTGTTTTTTTTCATCTTCAAACAGTTGAAAAACTTAAAGCTATTCCATACACTATGAATATATGATATTCAAATTTCAGAGTCCCCAGAAATGATGCCATGCTAGAACATAGTCTCTCTCACTTGTCTGCATATTGTCTAAGTCTGTGTTCACCTCACCCTCTAAGACAGAAGTCAGTTGTTGCAACACACTATATGGACCCCAAGCTGAAGCTATTTACCATTTGACCTTTCAGAGGAAAACTCTTCTTGTTCTTCCCCAATACAACTCACTTCACTGAAACTCCCTGTCTTTTCTTGCAAAAACAGATAACCCAAATCCACAGAGAAGTTTGAAAGGCAAGATATACTAATGCGTGAACTTCTCAGTCCTTATTAGATATTTTTCATATTTTACTATTTGGATTTTTTTAAATATAACCTGGCATGAGTATTTATTCCTTGAAATTTTAAAAAATATTTTAAGACATCTGTCTAACAAGGGGAAGCTAGATAAGTGATAGAAATACTAAAAGGAAGACAAGTTGCTGCCCCTATCCTACATACTGTATTTCTCTTTTGAAAGGAATCATGAAGATCTTAGTTTAAAATTGGATTTTTAAACAATTGATACAAGATCAGACTGATTTACATTTTTAGTGGTGCATAAATGAGCACTGCATATACCAGTTAGTTCCTCCTTTAGAGAAAAAAAAACACTAAGTTTGCACCATGCTGATCACTTGACACTTTGGACTATAATTATGATACTCCTTACTGTGAGAGAAAAGTCTCCATATGCTAACACCCTTGGGATTATAAGAAGGGTTTGTTGTAAGGACTGTGATCTCTTCATAGGAGCAGTCTTTCCGTGCGACTATCATTCCCAGGCACAGAAGATAGGAGAGGGGGTCCCAGTTCGTAGTCCTCAGCTCCGACTTCCCTTTGCAGCTAACACCAGCTGCTCACCTCTGGATGCAGCATGTGGGGGAGGTGATCTTTCCAAGAGTTTCTCAGGAGATCTTGAGGAATAGCAGTGACCGTCTGTAGCTGTATCATACTACAGAGGAAATAGGAGGAACTAAGCAATCTGGGAGGTGCAGGAGAGAGATTCAGCAACATCTATTTGTTCTTGAGGTCCAAAGAAATCATGCAGCTGAGGGAATACATTCCTCAACTACAGTAGCTTTCACTGATTCTCCGAAGCTCTGAAAGGTAAGGTATCGCTATCCTCATGCACCACAGTTCAAGTCCAACTAATATCATAGTACCATTTGAGAGCAGATTTCCACCTTTCCATTTTATCAGTGGTTTTCAAATTTAAGGATGCATTAGAATGACTCAGGGGACTGTCAGAATGTTGTTCCTCCTCCCTCCCCCACTAATGCATCCCTTCCCCAAGGTCTCTAATTCAATTCAGTCTGAAGTGACGTGAAGAATGCATTTCCAGCAAATTCTCAAATAATTTCTATGTTTTGGGCAGGGCAACACTCTTCAAAAAAGCAAATATACTCCTGAGGAAGTGAGAGAAGGAAAAGTCCCATTACTTGATGTCTCAATTTCTGAGCTGCAAGCTATAGTCACAGCTGAGATTCAATCACACACACACACATACACACACACTTCTTAAAGAAGAACAAATGGTAAGTAACATTGGAGAAGTGCTCAAAAACACAGGCTATTTAACCAACAATAATTGAACCCTGTATTTTTCAACTAATGGTGTAGGAGATCCCAGTAAACCATTAGTACATTGTCAGATCCGAGCCTGTTTGCAAGTAGATCTCAGTCTAAACAAGGAAAACAGTAAATGTTCTTTAAAATATTAAATAATAGATATACAATAATGGCCAAAAGGTGACCAAGTTACATATGTGCCTGACATATACTATTAGGAGAGTGGCATAATGTAGTTTAGGGTCAAAGAAAAAGGTTTCTTCTAGTGAATTGCAGGTAAACTAAGAGTTTTGAGGATGGACTGGGAAGGCCATGAGAAAGGTCCAGAAATCTACCCAGCTGAGATAAGACAGTGTGTGAATGCTGGGGGTCAGTTATGCATGAATCATGATTATATTGTAATAGGATCTTAAAGGTATAACCGAAGAGCGTAGAGATGATGGATTCATAGTTTGCTTGTTTAATTACAACTCTCCTATCTCCACCCATACTACCTGGAAAGTTACAACCCCAGGATAATTATCCATTTAGTACAAAATAGAAAAGTAGGTGATGCAGTCGTAAGCACGCAACACCCAGTGTGAAAATATCCTGCAGACAAGTTCCTGAAGAACCATTAAGGAACAGCTGACATCTTCTTTTGATGGCTCACCTGCCCTGCAATCCCAGAGACTGAGGACAGAAGCAAATCCTCCCCTTCTAGAACAGCCCAGCTCAGTGTTTGGCTAAAAAGAAGCATGAGCCATCCCTTTCCAAACAAGGCAATCCCTCTTTATCTGAGAGGTACAGGATGTTTTCTTCTCATGATACAGCAAGATGTAAATCACCTTTAATTCAACGTGCACTTCAAATTTCCCCATCCACGGGAGCACAGTCAAGTGACAAGCATTCCTGAACACCTGTGTGGGGTCGCAGCAGGTGGTCCCTGGCTCTACCCTTCACAACTGGACCTCAGCCTACAGGTGAGTCTACAACTTTCTTGAGGGCAGTGACCAGGCTAATGTGTCCCCCCAGGTCCTCAGCAGATGTTGTATTCTGCACAGATGATGGCTCTCCAGGTCCTTTTCATTCACCTCCTTATTTTAAGCATATGAATAGTAAGGCGAAAGCATTTCTGATTCAATAGAAATTGCTGCCAGTATCATCACACAGGAGAGCAAGGCACTAGGGACGTTTATTCCCTGCCATTCCTGCTAAAGTCAACAGGACCCACCTGGAAGATGCTCAGGTCAGTTCTTCATTCAAGAAACCAAATTCCAAGTGTAATCGTGCCCCATTTCCTAGAAGTCAGCCTTGCAAAGATGTAAAGAGAAAGCCTGGCAAACCGAATGTGCCTCACAGCAGCTAGGCAGGTTTCATGGGGGAAACTCTATAAGAAAACACTTCATAAAACATTTTGGGATGGGAGATAGTTTGGGGCATAAAGCCTTTGGCTTTATAAGCATAAGGATTTAAATTGACATCCCAGTCCCATATGAAGATGCTGAATGGATATGTTGACAGCCTGCTGAGATACCCCAGAGCAAAACAATAAGGGAGTAGAGCAACCCAAGATGATTCTTGATGTCACCCTTGGGCCTCCACAGGCACACACACTCAAAGCCCCTCTTGGGTACGTACATGCACATATACAATTAAAAAAAAAAAAAGAAGTTTTTTTAAAAAATCATTTTGTCACCTCTCCACAGCCTGGCTTTCAGAGAATTATGTAGAGTCAATATTAGAAGCAATGCCAGGGGTACCCCATGCTACTCCAATGTTCAGTGTCTATGCTGATAATCACAGAGCTGCTGACCCAGTCTTCCACATAGAGCCCTACCTCAGTTCTACATGGTTTGGGTGGCAAAAAATGCCAAACTTGGACCACGTCCAACTCTATCCTGTGAATCCCACAATTTGAGAACAATCCTTTGATGTGGACTTCTTGAATGAGCCTTCCTATCTGCAGAAGAGACGCCACACCGTATCATTGTGAAACTGGAGCCAGGGCTGACCCAACCTTCAATGTTTTGGCATCTTCTTCTCCTTCACACTTGAAAGCCATCTGTGGATTGAGAAATCCAGGCCCTGCCATGAAAGCAGCATGATAAGCGTTTACCCCTGAGCTGATGATATAATTTTATCATCATGAGCTTGGGACTTCTCCTCCTGCCTAATCACATGCAGAAACAAATGCAACTCGGGACTGACCTCGCTAGAAGCAAAAATCCTAATTGCTAGCCTGTGCCTGCCAACACTTACAAGCTTATATCCAAAAATTAGATTTTCCTCATGGGTACTTTTTACATAAATAATTTATCAGTACTGGATCACTAAGAAGAGGTATCCACTTAAAACTAAATATTCTGTTAGTTTGTATTGAGTTTTTTGTTATAACTACCTCAAATTGTAAAAGCATCCAGGAATCATATTTCTGTATTTAAGCATTGTTTCAACATAGACAAATTTCTTGACTTCTTCATGAACTACCTCTTTTACATCTTCATGACTGAACCTTTTCTACATCTTCCCTACACTTCATGCTAATAGTTCTGTCAATGCTGAGACTATTATTACAAGGCAAAATATGAATTTGTTGGTGTATTTAAACAAAAGGTGAGTTTTTAACCAAGATACATTACATCTGTTCAGATGCTGTTGCAGTCCGCCTGCATGGTTGCTGATAAATGACCAGAACACAGCTTAAGGGAACAAGGAGTTTACTTTCTTACGACAGTCCGGTTACAGTTCATAGTCCAGCTTGACAGGAGAGCACACACCAACACCAGGGCCGAGGGAACTGGCCACCATAACGGCTGAGAGATGGACAATCCTTACTTGCCAGACCAGCATGTCTGGCCAAGTACACAGAAGGATGCCAACTCTCTCAACCAGGTCTCTCTGATTTATCCAGGGCCTAATCCCACCCACCATGGGCTGGGTCTTCCCCAGCAGCCAGACAATCTCCTTCAGGTTTGCTCTGGCTTAACTCAACCATCAACTCTCTACACCTGTGCCCAAAGCTCAAACCCTCAAGAGTCAAGTTGACACCTGTGCTTAACTATGACAGATGCCAAATGTGTATACCTTTGAAAATGAGAGGCAAGTGTGCTTAATAATTAATTTATTTAAGTGTGTGTGTGTGTGTGTGTGTGTGTGTGTGTGTATGTGCGAAGGAAGCATTCCCATCCACATGCATCCCACACAGCACTTTGAAGCTCTGTGTGATGTGGCTGTCTGGGCTCCTAAAGTCTATACAGATCTGTGCTCAGATCTGTCATTCACCACCCTCAGCATGAAGGAAGGTGACTGTTCTCAAAGGATCAGCATTTTGGTTTGGATTCTAAAGTCTGGATGTCTCAGTAGAGGAGTCTGGCTCTGCTGCCATTTGGCTGAATACAAAAGATCCATTTGCTTCCATTAATTGGCAGCACAAATTATCCAGACTCCTTATTCCTGCCAGGAAAAGCCCAGAACTCTGTTCCCAATGCTAAACACTTACCAGAAACACTGCTGTCAGAGTCTTCCCTGAGGGAGGTGCACTGTGTACTCAGTGATATTGGATTAATTTATAGAACTGCACTTTGATGCTAAGCATTGTTGCACAATGAATGAGCTTGAAGATCTCTGTCATTGTTGGATGCAGGCATGAACTAGATTTTTTCTGATATTCCTACTTCGTTCTTTCATTTTTTTTCAAATTTACTTTGTGGGGGAGTAAGTGTGTTTGTGTGTGTGTGTGTGTGTGTGTGTGTGCGCGCACGCACTATGTGTCCCTGTGGAAGACCAAAGGTACCTTCAGAAATCATCTTGGATTGCTTCTACCTCCTTTTTGCTTCACTTTGGAGTTTCCTAGGCTCCACCACCAGAGCCAGGGGTACAGGCTGCCACCATTTCTGCCTTGTGTTTTTACATGGGATCTGGGCTTTGAACTCAGGACTTCTTACTCATGAAGCAGTCTTAACCCCTGAGCCATCTCTCCAGCATTAACGTATCTATTTCTGAGAACCCACAAGGTTTTCCTTTGTTCATCTTTGCTTTTGATATTTTCATGTGTTTATAGATTACCTTTTGGTGAAGGGGCAGAGAAAATACTTTTCCAAAAACAATGAAGACATAGCAAGCTTTCTTGCATTGGTTCCACATCTGGAATAATATTTTGGGCTGGTTTTTATAGGAAATTTCCTGAAGTAGGTACAAGAAAATGGATGGCAGGTACATTGATCACAAGTGCTAGAGTGCTAAGATTAGGGTGTGAATGGAACAAAACTTTAGGTGAAGGGCAATGAGGAACACATGTCCCAAGCAAATTTAGGGTTGGAAGAATCTTTCAGGTGAAATGGAGTCTTCTTGCCTTGCCTGATGCTTTCCATTTTCTCTAAGGAAGAAGAACAGAGAAGCACAGGGCAACCTACACAGTGCTCACCTTCTGCTAATGACTTCTTACTAGCTACACTGTCACAGTGGGTGCTGCCCAGTACCCCAAGGATCAGCCTTCCAGACAACAAGGAAGCTGAACTCTGTCAAGTGCACCAAAGCAAGGTGGCTCCATGGAGAGCTTGGGGCAGTAATGTGTTTCTAAATGAAACATGTTTTTGCATGTGCCTTAGCATGTAAGAGGGTGTGTGTGCATGGATATGCATGTACGTACACACTGCATGTGTGTGTGAGAGTATACATATGTGGGAGAGTATAAGTGTTCATTTGCACATGTATGCACTTGCATGTGTGCATGTGAGAATGTGTTGTACGTGTGTGTACATGGGTGTGGATGCAGACAAGTGTGCAAAGCTGCATGAATGCATACGTGTGTGTGCATGAATGTATATATGCATGTACTTGCATGCACATACTAGAGATTAAAACGATGCATCTCCAGGGGATACGAGAGGTCACAGGGACGTGGGGATCACTCTCACACTTATTTCAAGCTGTTTTAGGTGTCCTGAACACCGTCTAGCAAGGTGACTTCATTCAGGCAGTGCATCCCCAGCTCCGCTAGGTGCTAACTCCCCCTCCTCTCCAGGCATCTAGCTGCTCCAGGTCAGATTTGGACCATGTCTTACTTCCTCTTCCTGTTGATGCAATTATACTCTACTCAGACCATTTAGGAGAATAAAAAGTTTATTCATGCTCATGATTTTGGTTACTGTACACCATGAAGGCGGGAGGGCTTATACTAACAGCAGGAGCCTAGGGAGCTTGCCTAGGAACAGGAATAGCTGAGAGACAGGCTTCCTTTCTAATTTGTCATTCTCCCAAAGGCAACCAATTTGCTCTCCATCTTGTCCACTTATCCAGGAAATGATCCTATTCACCACGGAATAGATCTTCCCACACCATGTAAATAATGTCCTACAGGCTGGCTGGAAGTCTTGACAACTAAATAATCCTTCATAGGTGTGCCTAAAGGCCCAGCTTTCAATTGTCAAATTAATATCTGTAAGTAACTGCCAAAGGTCCCAAAGACTTATCAGTTTCCATAATGCCTCCCACCCCACACATATACACCAAGAAGACAGATCTCATCTGAGGCTGATGACTTCCATCTAGGACAGAAGTTACAAACAGCCCAAAGACATGCTGACCCTCATCTAGCACTGTTTCTATTGTTATTGTCTATTTGTTTGCTTTTAATACAGGATCTTCTACTGTAACCTAGGCTGGCCTGGAACTTGTGGCCATTCTCCTGCCTCAGCTTCCCAAGTGCCAAAAACCTGCCAAATATTTTTAAGTATCATTTATATGTGTGTGTGTCTGTGTGTATGTGAGAGAGATGAGAGAGAGAGAGAGAGAGAGAGAGAGAGAGAGAGAGAGAGAGAGAGAAGGGTGGAAAAGCTGGTCATGGTTAACTCGAAAGAGGTCCCCCCCAGAACCCGAATGTGTCACCTTGATCTCAAGTTGGTGGATTCAAAACATGAGAAATAAGCGTCTGTTGTTTCCGAGTGATGGTACATTATCAGTTTATGTCACATTTCTTCACAAATCCCTGACTAGCATAGTGTTGAACCTCACCTTGGTCACTGTGAATAATCACAGTCAGAAAAAAAAAAAACTCTTCTCATCACCATACCCCTCTTACCAATATCTGCCCGTCTTTACAAAGTCCCCAGTTGCTTGCTTTAAGGCCCTTTTCTGGATGTGATCTGGGAAGAGCTGATGAGTCCAGCCCAGGCGTCTGCTACACAAGGTTCTACTAAAACACCTCGTGGGCCTCAACCAGCTCAGCTTATTTCCTGTATTTCTATCTCAGATGCATAAACCACAATGAATACGGCACCCATGAGACTAGCAGTAAGTATTAGACTCAGTGATTGACAACCGACTAGCTCTCGGTCTGATGGAAGAACTAGAGACTTCAGAACAACACTTCAGTCACTCATCTTGTGGCAAAGCTTTTTGGCTTTAATTATGTTCTTCATAACTTAGATCAATTTTACAGACGCGTGGCATCAGTGTAATAAATGTAGACTTTCCATAGAATAAACAGGGAAAGAGCAGCTCAGAGAAGTCTTCTGAACACACAGCTATGGAAGGGGAGAGGTGGGAATGGAGCCTGTCGTGGTTTGAAATGTGTTTGGGAAGGACATGGCATCTTGACGAAGGCAGTCACAAGGGGTGGGCCTTGAGGTGAATTAGGCCCACCCCCTACTTCCAGGAGAAGTCAGCTCTTAGTTGGCAGCTAGCAGCTCTCAGCTTCCATGAAGGACACGATTTAGCCCATCTCTAGCTTCTGCCAGCCAGACATCCCTTTCTCACCATTAATGATTATATCTCTCCTCTGGAACTGTAAGCCGAATAAATCTCCATTTCTCTCCTTAAGTTGATTGGCTTCGGGTGTTCTCTTACAGCAACAAAAAGAGTAACCAGTGCAGACCCCAAGCCCTAATTCTTCCCAACATATCACATTGCCTCTTGTGAAGCATGATCATTGCTTCGACTTCATAACCACTGCTGTAAAATAAGCACCTGACGCAAGCATCTTAGGGAAATGGCTTACAATTTCAGGTTCCAGTTTGCCATAGCAGGAGAAGCCATACTGCCATCAGAAGCAGAGGGCACAGCAAGAGCCTATGCTGTATGTTTGCTCTCTAGCCTGCAAGCTTGGCAGCTGCCAGCATGTTACCCAGCGCTCTCCATCTTATCCACCTGACCATGGGCTGGCTCCTCCCACATCAATTATGCAGTCAGGATAACCTCCTACGGGCTTGCCCAGAGGCCTGCCTTAACTAGATAATCTCTCACAGGTATGCAGAAAGACTCACCTTCCAATCAAGTTGACAGCTGAGGTCAGCACACACAGTTACTATATATCACTCCAGAGCTTGGTAGCATTCCAATATACTACGATTGAGGGTTTTTAACAAAGTAACAATATAATACAATTGAGGGTTTTTAACAAAGTAACATCCTCCATGTCAGGCACATGGCAAGAGTTCTGGCATTTTCTTCAAGCAGTTATCTCCCTACTGTGCAAACAACCAAGACATAAAGCTGCTTCACACACTCCAAGAAGAAAAGTTTAAGCAATAATATTGATGGGTTTTAAAATTCAACTGACATTTTTTCCTCTACTGAGAATTTACCTAAACCAAAGCTGGTTCATCAGGACCAACAATGCAACATAATTAATTCAGGGAGTATTGTTCTGCCTAGCAGGTAAAATAACAGGGATTTTTTCCCCGTTTTATAAAACGAGCACCACATTTTATGAGTTTGGGGAATGGTAATAAACATGCCTTTAAAATGAATTTGATCGTGCTGAAAGAACCTCTTATATACCGTAACAGAACGTCATAGCATTCCCTAATTGCAAGATGAATTTTACTGCCCTAGCGAGTTTCTGGATTGTCACCCAATACAGCATAACCCCGAACAGCTTTTTCTCCTTGGTCCTAGAGACAGGGAGTCTTGGGAACTATCTGAGAGGCCAGAGGGCTCCAGGAGTGCTTGAGAAAGAGTAACCAGCAGAGAAGCACTTCATAGAGCTGGATGCCTACCGGTTCTTCAGGAAGTCTCTCACCCCATGCTCTTGGCTCCGAGAAGATCACACCCAGCTACTCGAATGCCTGCCCATACAGAACTAAACATCAGTCACACTACCGATAAGAGAGGGCTGTGCCTGTTAAGTGAAGCTGTGGGGTCATGGCAGAATCAAGATCTGCCCTGGAGCCTGTCATTCAGTCCCTGTGCTTCCATATCTCTGCAGGGTCCCATGGTATTCCAAGAAGAGAAAAAAGCCTGCAAGTCTTTTTTCATGCTTATGCTAAACATTCTTCCCCACCCCAATGGTTAAAAGGCCCATTTAATTCTGCTGGTTTTATTGAAGTTATATTCATACCTCATTGGTTAAAGTGTAACTTTAAATAAGGACATTATATTTTAAATGTTGTTTTTCCTTCCTTTAAGGAAAAAAAAATATACAGAAAAGGGATGTGTCTGAACACAGCTTATAAATTCATGAGTCCTTTAGTTTAGCAATGAGCAAACCAGAGTCAAGAAAGACCATGCGACTTGTCCCAGGTTAACCATTTTCACAGTGAGAACATGTTCTACAGGGCTTTCTTCTGGGAATGCTGCTCTCCGCAAACCCAGGGATGTGTGCTGGAAATGTTAAGGAAAAGCATTCAAACACTGAAGCAAAGCGAGGGACATGAATGACCGTGGGTGGGAGAGATAATTATAATATAAAGAATCACAGAGATGCACAATAGATAGCTGTGAGAAGTAAATAGGTTAGAGCCAGAGGCACTGATTTCCACGGCCAAACGATTTAGTGCAATATTGTGTACATGTATGGGTGACATAAGATGACATCGAAATATCAGCACTTGGATGGGAAAGCCAAATAAGGGTCTAGTCACCTTTAGAGAAATGAAAAAGAAACGGAATCAAGAGGGGCATCCATGGAATTCCACTTTCATAAAAGATGGTTTATTTCTCTAAAACAAGCAAACAGACAAAGACAGACCACAATAAAATGAAACTTTTAACTTGATCTGACATCAAACCAAGCAAGAGTTAAGGCAGAGGCATGCCGGTATTTGAACTAATAGCTTTCTGGGTTTCTTTGCTGCCAGAACTGAGTTGCAATGTTTAAAAATAAATGCTCCCCATTCATATTAGGGTTGCTATACCCAGAAGCTGAATGCAGCAATGTCTTCTTCCACTTCATCCTCCACAATAGCAAAGATACAGCACTACCCTGAGAGACGGTTCGCAGCTGGTACTTGACAAGAGAAGGGGAGTTTCTCAACTCCATGATTTGCCCACTGGAGGACTGTTTGTGCCCTAGCAGGTACCCATACACTTGCTAGTACAGGTGTTCTGAAAGGGTCCTGTCATGATTAGATACAGGTGTCAACTTAACAGTTGAAGACTTGGAGCTTTGAGCACATTTGTAAAGAATCGGTAGCTGAGTTAAACCCCAAGCAAGATTGAATTCCATGGTCTAACTGATAGGGAGACGCAGCCCATGGTGGACGGGCTGGTGAATAAGATGGAATGAACTAGGCGGGGAAGTTGGCATCTTTCTGTATACATGGCCAGACATGCTAATCTGGCAAGTGAGGACTAACCATCTCAGCAGTCCTGTGGATTTGGTGTGGTCAGTTCCCTCATTGGTGAGGGGGTGAGCTTTCCTGTCACGCTAGACAAGGAACTGTAACAATTGTAAGCCAGAATAAAACTCCTTGTTCCATTAAGCTATTTAGTTGTGAAATTTATCAGCAACAATGCAGGCTAGCTGTTACAGAGACCACTGGATCACACATACAAGGGAATGTGGAAGCCAGGAGGGAGAATGAGTGGGGTGGAATGAGAGGGGGTGGGAGTGGAAAGTAAGGGTTAGAAGCCTATAAATTCATTGTGTTTGCTTATGAAAGATTCAAAGAATAAAAATCTCTGGAGAAGGAAAAAATAATTTTCCAATTTTTAAAAGTAGCTATTTTATTGTGAGGATCCAGACACAAAAGAAATGTGGAGAAAGAGGATAATTTGGTGATTTGGCTAGAGTGGCATGTAGACATCCCAGATAGGGCATAAAGCCGGTCCCTCTGAACAAGAAGCACCAAGAGGAATTAAGATGTTTCCCACAAAGCAGGGCAGCTGCCTGGGATAATCAGCAGTTCCCAGGGTGAGAGAAGGTGAATGGATGCTAAATAAATAAATAAGTTTCAAAGCCTGATGAATGTAAATCAGAGGCTTTGGGGGGTCAGGTTAGGTTTCAAATCAAGAGCAATGCTACTAGAGCCTCAGGATTTGTATTAAACCTATCAAGTAAGATTTCAGATTCAGCTACGGGAAAATAAGTCTTCACAGCTTCAAGAAATAACCATCCTATTCCACACCCTTTTCATACTGACACCCCACAGGACTGTGAATTCCAAAACGTAGCTGCGATGCAGCTGTCCTGCACAAATCCCTCAAAGCAGATCAGGGTGTGCTGGGGATACGGGTCAGCAATTAAAGCCTTAGATCTGCAAGAAAAGAGGATGAAAGCTTGGATCCCCAGATCCACAAATGCCAGGTAGACGTAGTACCTCCCCCAGTCCCTCACAATTCCAGCCTCAGCTAACCAGATGAACCCATCAGCAAGCTCTGGGTTGGATTAGAGAGAGACCCTGTCTCAAAAAAGTAAGGTAGAAGAATAATCAAGGATGATAGCAAATTCCAACCTCAGGTCTTCTCCACATGCATAAACACACACATACACACACACACACACACACACACACACACACACACACACACACACGCACGCACACGCACAGCACACGTGTACACACACATGCACATTTGAAAACAGAAAAAAAATGAAAAAGCAGGTCACATTTTCAGTGAGGATTTAAGCTGGTCGGGATTTTGGTACATTGAAGTCAAACTGTTTTCCTCTTTCATTCCATTCAAGTGTGCAGCATGAGAGAAAGGGGCTTCTGGCTTTCTGGCTTTATTTTTATCTGGAGATTAATTTCTACAATTCTATTCTGTTCTGAAGATCACCTATATAATCTGAGGGTAAGCTGCTCCTAGGCTGCTGGGCAAACGGCAGAAGGAGCCACATCGTCCTTAAAGTCCATGGCTGGACGGGGCTCAAGTAAGCCTCATGTGAAATCTCTGAGATCATTTTTCCCAGCATGACTGGACTCAGTCAAGTGAAATTTCATTCCCAAAAATCACCAGACTCATTCTCCAGTGGACCCCAGCAATAGTGGAGAGCCTAAATTCATTTGGGTTCCATCACTTTGGGGCATCTTCAAGTAATCAGCATTACATCCTAAAATAAGGGAGGAATTACACACATACATTATCTTCCTAACTCCCAATACAGCAACAACAAAAAATTGGTTTTTCAAGCAGAAACATTTTGAAGAAACTTCGATTTTCTTATTCATAAAGAACTTCTAGGGCAGTTTCCACAGAACGTGCTAGAATTCACCTTGCAGCTTGCTCATCACCTATTAGGTGAAGCCCCAAGCAACTCCTGCCATTTTCACAGCAGCAGTGGTGGTTCCACACAAGCTAGTTTCTCCCGTGGATTCTGTGGATAATTATGTACATCATTACATCACCCTTGAGTGGAAAAGGGAGAATGGCATAGCACAGTCACTGAGCCAGAGGTGACTGACATGAATAAGGTCGTATTTGTAGTGCCAAAGGACCTGAGCCACAGCCCAAAGGCACAGAATGCACAAGGCCAAGTTGACACAAGGGATGCTACACTGCCGTGGAGTCATCTCTGCAAGCGTGCAGCAGTCTACAGGTTTCTCAATTACCTTGACACCCTCGCTCCTACCTACATCAGCATTTATACATGCTCCCAGACCCCATCAGCTATTCACATGCTCCACAGCTATGTGATGAATAGGTGTCTCAGGACTGGCAAATGGGGCATTCACAGGAAAGGTCTCCCTTCATCCTGAGTACAAATATTAAACATTTGGGAGCTGTTTACGGAATGAGTGGGTGATTGGATAGGTTAAAAATCTCATTAAGAGTCGGAACTTCTTCAGATCTACTGCAGGAGCCTGGGCATAGCCCTGCAATCACCTAGGGTGAGGAAGGCAGGTTAGTGTCCACTAATCCTCAGCTTGCACTCGCCATGACTCTGAGGGCCAGCAGAAGGAGCCAAAGGAAAGAAGCCGTGAGTGGAAAGGTAGGAAAGTCCCCAGGAAAGGCAGCTAGAGAAGAAAAGGGAAGGAGATAGGTCGATCAGTGATCAGTGATATGCTAAAACAACACTTGCACATGCTGTGCGTCACAAAACAGTCTTTCCAATGTTGTCACTGATACTGTGATTGCTGGGGCATTTCCAGGAAGGAACGCTTAGAATCAGAGAAGCTACTTGCTTAGAATCACACAGCCGGTATCTTGCAGTTCAGTTCTAAACCTAGAGAAACTAGCCCCATACTACAAAATCTTAGACTGCACTTGCCAAAGTGTATCCCAACAGAATGTGCTGGTTTCCACTGGATACCTAGGAAGTAGGCATTGAAACTATAAAAAGAAAACCAGATACTCCACAGCAAAGGTGGAAAATCTATCTATCTATCTATCTATCTATCTATCTATCTATCTATCTATCTATCTATCTGTCTGTCTATCTAGCATCTGTATATAGTATTGAGAAAACATGTCATTCCTGTTCTTCATTGTCTGTTGACAGTTTTCTTTGGGAGGCAACTGAGGAGTCAGATCCAGTGGTAGGAGAATAGGGTGGAGAGTGATGTCAAAATTATCATGTAGGCAAAACCAGTTGTAAGAGAAGAGAGCTGGTAGTTCCTTTTCACCAATGTCAACAGGTAACAGATGCAATCTGCAAACTTGAACACACACACATACACATACACACACACACACACACACACACACACACACACACACACACGCATACACACACTGGCATCATGCAAATGACCAAGACTCCGTGATTGCGAGACAAAAAGTCCCAATCCTTTGTTCTGCATTTGCCAGACTCACGACAGCTCTGACTCACCCAAGAACTACTTTCTTCCTTAGCAAGCAGTCTCTACTTCCACAATGGCTTGTTTAGAAAAACAAGAACCTAAAAATCTCAGTGGCTGCCCACTGGGCCTTATTGCCCACTGACTACAGCACTTGGAGAGGCACTAACTTCTATGCGCTTCTAGGTTAATTGTGGTGGTGGAGGGGAGCCACTGCTCACAGGGTGTTCTGTAACATTTTTTTTAAAAGAATTGAAACATTCCTTTCCAGAGGGAAGAGGAAAGCCTCTAAAACAGAAGGCTAATGAAGCTTGTGAGTTTCAAGAAACTCTAAGTTATAAAACTCAAGAAGTCCATTCCCAAGGTCATAAAAGCAGCAAACAATTGCTGTTGGAAAAAGACTCCTTGCTGCAACTGCCTGTTTGCTGTGCAGGGAGGTCCACAGATGCAGCTTGCATTAGCAGGTTTTGGGAGGTGCAGCCGCCCAAGATTCGCCCATGTTCCTGTAAGCCAGTCAACTCATTGGTCCACCAAGCTGCACTTGATTTGAGTTGCTCCTCTTGTCTGTTCTGCATGCCCTATCTGCAATGAATAGATCTTCATTTCACATGGCTCCTCCATGCCACCTGCCCAGTGCATGCCCTCTCCACAGTCTTTCCTTGGAGATTTAATAAAGGGAATCCTCTCCCCCTGAGGTAATCATTGCTCCCTTCAGTTCTGAACTCCTGTCCATTCCTCTGAGTGATGTGCCACTAGATCATTACCAGAGAAAAATATCTGCTTCTTTCTCCTAATCTCAGAAAGAATTCCTCTTGAGAACCTGAGGCTGACATCTATTATACTCCACTGAGGGAGCATTAATAACCTGCCTGAATGGAACAGGAAAAAGCACCCAAGTCTCATTTTAGGACACAGAAGTGCATCTTTCTAGCTTTCCTGTAGTCCACATGAAACTGAGCATTCGCTTCACCAAGCCCTTCCTTAAAGCTCAGTGATGTCTTGAAGAAAGGAGCAACTGCAGTTAAGTAACTTTTTCTGGAAGACCATTATTCTGAATAATAATCAGAAGCCAGAAGGAATCTCAGCAGCTGAGCCACAGAGCTGAATCTGGCTAGCTGTGGCAGCCAGAACCCAGAGTTCCAAACCAACAAATGAGGAGAAGGAAAAGGAAGAGGAGGAAAAAAGGAGAAGGAAGATGAGAAGGAGAAGGAAGAAGAGGAGGAGGAGGGATAAGAGGAAGGGTCTTCCAAGAGTCTCACAGGAGCAGCATCACTTACAAGGATATCTGAGGCTCCTGATCACCTTCCCTTAGTGTGCCGCTCTATGCCCAACCTCTCTGCTCTCCCACTTCCAGGAGCAGAGAGTACAAACCCGATAGATCAGTATGGGGTGGTTTTTAACCACTTTCTTTTTTTATTTTATTTTTTTTATTAAAAATGTAATTATACATTTTAAAATTTTTACCAGTTCCCTCCCTCCCCCCTCCTCCCCCCAAGCCCCCTCCTCCCCCTCCTCTCCCTCCCCATCCCCCAGTGCCTCCCCCCAAGTTCCCAGAGAGTCCTTTATTGTGTACGCCTGACTCTCCACTAGGTCCTCCTCTCCGATGACATATAAGGACCCAGTGGCATTTCCATAAGCCCTTTCTCTTGTTCCCCTTAAGCATAGGAGCACTACTATGGCTGTCAATCCCTTGCTTCCAGGGATCTCGGTGCCCTTAACAGATGCTAGGCTTTATGAGGGCAACAGTGCGCTGGACATTGCGCAGGGCATGCAAAGTCCCATTATGATTGCTTTGGCCCCAACTATTGTTGAGAATCTTGCAAATCGTTGTTCCTCCCATCCTTTTGCTCTTACAATCTTACCGCCCCCCTCTTCCGCAAATGTCCCTGAGCTCCAGGATGGGGAGAGATTAGGCTGGCCTAGTTCTATGTGATTGATATAGAGTCTCTGAAGTTCTGGATTGTTAACCACCTTCTTAAGTCACTTCTCTGACTACATAATGCTAGCTGCCCAAGCTTCCTTCTCCTTCTCTGGCACGTATCTCAAGGCCACTCACCACCTCCGTCTTGAAGCCCCTGCCCCACCTCCCCAGTCCATAGCTGTCACTTGAAACTCTGAACATGATTTTCAGCAAGTTCTGTTTGTACCAAGCAAAGACTTCCCCAGCAACAAAAGTACCTTCGATTCTTTCTTAGCGTAGCAAGGCAAATGACCTCCTTCTGTTTCTGGCCAACTTGCACTAGAGTTGAATAATTCCCCCACTTTCTAGAAGATGAAAAGCCCACAACCTCCATGCCTGGGCTTTCTATTTCACCGTTCAGTATCAGTGCTGATGCGGTAACGATCTTCTTTTATTGAGCAGCGCCTGGAGTGATGGATGGCGTCTGCAGAGGCTGAGATTACACATGGTGTTCTCTCCTGGCTCTGTATATAAATAGTCATGGAAGCCACAGCAGAGGTGAAGATACTCAGCTGGGACCTTCAGTTGGACACCCAGTAATCTTGACGTTTTCAGGGAGAATTCACTTCAGCCGACCTAGTTTCCAAGACTGCGGTGCTAGAAGAAGAACAGGTCAGGGCTCTCTAGTCTCCATTGCTCCTAAGAACTGCAAAACCTTTGTCTGATTTTTTTTTAATGCCAAAACAGATTTAAATGCCATGTATTTTTTTTTCTGGGATTTGGTTCCTGTGGAACCATGGAAGCTACGTAATCCTTTTTACCCTCAAACGGCAAATGACGCCCATCTTCATGCATTTCCTTCTTTGATGTACATTAACAAAGGTAAAAATGTCAGCCCTCAGGAGTATCTGTTCAGCTTACAAGTCTTGGGCAGGAGTCAATCTAACGGTTATGAAGTCCTTATGAGACAAGAACCTCTTTCTGATTTCAAGCATAAAACATCAGCTCAGAGCTCACTGGAGCTCCCATAGCAATCAAGACCCTGGTGGGATGTCTGCTGAAGGACTTGCCCCGACCACACAGGCAGGGATGTATCACTCTGCATCTGTGAATATTCATAAGCCTTCTGCTTCTCAGAACCTTTGAAATGTTTGGTCATTTTCATAGGAGAGTTTCACATCAATGAGTCATACCACATATGCAGTAATAAGAATTATTGTGATGATTTTATCATTATTGAAATTACGAAGAAACAATGTCCGTGGAAGGCTAACACACAACCCGGACAAAACTTCTAATGGAAAGCGGCTGACACACTTGGCCCCCTTCCTTTGCCCACAGGCCCGCGCATCACTCCCTGATCTAGCTCCCTGAGTTTCAATCTTAACTGACGCACACAATCCACCATTATTTCTCGTACTCAGGTCCATGCTAAGAGCAACCACTCGTGGAACCACAGAAACAGTGACCTGATTCACAGCAGGGCCTCGCTGCGTCTTAAATAACGCATGTGATGACATGGCAATGACTTACAGGATCCACGGTAAAGCAGATTCCAGGCCTGAACCAGTATGTGGAAGGAGCTTTTACAGGACAAGGCTTAAGGCCTAGTGGTCTGAAACATGCTCTTTTGTAACAACTGCAAGTAGGTACTCAGCAGATGAGCTCAGGGGACCTTGAAATCCTCCCAGCTTTCCCCAATTCTTTCTCATTGAATTGGGGAGCATCTCTAGGCAAGACATGTTCCATGAATAAAACATCTAGGTACCTCCCCACACTCCACAAGTCCATAATCATTTCACTGTGTTTTTCAACAAAACCAATCAATAGCATACTGGCCAATTCGATTTAAAAATTGTTTAAATCTTTCCTAGAAAGGACCTCAGACAAATACCCAATTTGATAAAATCATTTCTACCACCCCACTCAATTCAGCCTTTAGTCAATAAAATTAAATATCTAGCCTTGGGGAGTACAGCAACACAGCACACGAGGCCTGAAGAATCAGCGTGCATTCCCCATGGGTACAAGGCAAGAAATGCTGCATCTTTTACCTTGGTCAAAGGGCTTGTTGGGATTCCAGGTTCTGAAATAATCATCCTACAAAAGAAAAACAGAAAATGAAGGTCGGATTTCAGGAGGCTTCTAACAGAACTGTGTAAAAACTTGCCCCCTTCCCACCTTTTCCCCAAACACACTAAGAAAAACACTGACAGCTTACAAATCTTTCCCAGAGCAGGCATTAATATGCAATCAAAAATATCAATTTACTTTTCAGATTCTTGTCTTTCAAACCATATGCGCAAAACACAGGGAGTTATAAAAAACATCGCAGCCCAATAAGGAAACAACATTGCTCATCTTGGTTTGACATATAAATCCAGACACCTCCTAAGTCCAAGGTATATTTGCTATCAATTACACCACAGGTGAGGCACAACTGCTTGCACTTATGATTAAGCCTCTGTGTTTGTAACAGCTGATAATTTAACTGTCAACATTTCTTTTACATGAAGACATATATCTTGTGAGGCACAGTTCCAGTTTTCCAATGTTTATAAAACCTAAAGAACTGAGGGCCATTCTAATGCTAGAATGAACCCCGAGTGTATATTTAGCCTAATGCCATTTGTTTCCAAATAGAAGAATGAAACAGCCAAGGCTTTCCTGCTTCATTCATAACTATGTCTCTGTTGAAGACATGTGTCAATGTGAGTTCCAAGGCTCCATACTTCCTTACCTTGGAATTGCAAGAAACAGAATCATTTCAGTTCCTCATGGTTACATTAATTCTTTCCCACCACTAACACCCTTTTCATTCTGAATAATCAGTGCCTGAATCATCAATCTCTGAAGGCATACCCCACTCTGCTCCCCAGCTTACATGCTGCCAGAAAGAATAAGCCATTTTCCAGCTGAGGAGGCTACACTCCTGTCTGTTGTCCTCACACCATCTCTAGGGCAGGTATCTGTGTGTTTTTATTTATTTATTCTGCGGGTGTGGGTGTGTGCGCACAGGCACGTGCATGTGTGCATATTTGTGTTTTAGAGGGCACTGTGTGTTCCTGTGGAGGACCAAGGGGGAGTTTGGGAATCATTCTGGATTACTTCTACATCATTTTTGCTGTACTACAGCATTTTGCTATGTTCTGGATAGCATATCCAGAAGTGTAGGCCACCATTTCCCTTATGGCATTTTTTTACATAGGACCTAGGATCCAAACTCAGGACTTTGTGCTTATGAACAATCTCTCCAACCCACATCTGTGTCTTTTTAGGTGATACCTAGTGTATTTGCTCTGTAGATTTGGGCAAGCACTCCACATACATACTATGGCACCTTCAAAAAACCTACCCAAAAATCACCCTTCAATTTCTCTTCTGGAGAAGTTAATTTACATCAAAGTGTACAATTAGCTCAAATTATTGTCCATGTTGTCTCGTGCTGCAGTTTATCTCCCACACGATCTCTTGTGAACACCCCTGGCCGCCTCCTCGTTCAATTACCTGGCTTTATTAGATCCTCGTTGAGTTCACCTAAGCCCTTAAATAGATTTTAGGAAACCAGATTTAGAATAAAATCAGAACATATTGCTTCTTGGCCAGTGATTCCATTTTCCAGAACATGAATAAACATGAGCAGGTTCTCCGGGTTCTTCGAGATTCAGCACTAAGCTATTTTTAACTCCAAGGAATTGGTCCACTTTGTTCCTGCTTTAATTTTACAGCACAAGTGGCCTGCTCATGTAACTGGCTAGGGAGTCTTTAAAAGCTGTGCCACAAACCACCACTGAGAAAGCCTAGAATCATCATTCTGCAACAGCTCCCTCCATTTAATACATTAAGCACAACCCAAATTGGAGGAGCATTGTGCTGTCCAAAGCTTAGCAGTCAGTGTTAAATGATCTTAAGGTAAGAGTTAGATGTTAAAGGAGAATTCAACACCTGACTTCTCAGTCTGATGGTCAATATCCTCTTAGCATCAGACAGTCCTGGTACTAGCAGACTCTACTATTCATCAGAATAGAGACAAATGAGCATGTCAGGCTGCCCATAGTTCCAGCCTTAGAAGGCGGGCAAGGGTGGTCTCCAGAGCACAGTTAGTCAGAGACTTTGTATCAAGATAATTCAATTAAGAGACTTTGTATCAAAGTAATTAAGATGAAAGAACAATTGAGAATTCTAATATCAATCTGTGGTAAACATATATGCATGTGTACCCATACACACAATTAACATGCCTCCCTCCACATGCATACACATGAAAATTGAAAAAAGAAGAAAAAAAGAAAGAAAAGAAATAGAGAAAGAACTAGAGAAAGAAGAGAGAAAGAAAGAAAAGAAAGGAGAAAGAAAGAGAGAGAGAGAAAGAAAGAAAGAAAGAAAGAAAGAAAGAAAGAAAGAAAGAAAGAAAGAAAGAAAGAAAGAAAGAAAGGGAGGAAGGGAGGAAGAAAGGGAGGAAGGGAGGAAGGGAGGAAGGGAAGAAAGAAAGGGAGGAAGGGAAGAAAGAAAGGGAGGAAGGGAGGAAGGGAAGAAGGGAGGAAGGGAAGAAGGAAGGAAGGAAGGAAGGAAGGAAGGAAGGAAGGAAGGAAGGAAGGAAGGAAGGAAGGAAGGAAGGAAGGAAGGAAGGAGGAAGGGAGGGAGGAAGGAGAGGGAGGAAGGGAGGGAGGAAGGGAGGAAGGAAGGAAGGAAGACAAGGGCAAATGAAGAGGTAATTAATATCAATCCAACATGAATTCATTCTTGCTACCAGAGGACAAAGCTAATGTCATGGTTTGAAATGTGAACGTCCTCCACAGACTCATGTGTTTGAATGTTTATTTGTTGGGAAAGTCATGGCACCTTTAGGAGGCGGAGCCTTGCTGCAGGAAGGCATCAGAGAGGTGGGCCTTGAGGTGGGTCAGCCCCGCCCTGCTTGAGGAGCAGCTCTCAGCCTCTATGATGTCTGAAGTGACTTAGGCCTCCTCCAGCTTCTGTCAGTCACCAATGCCTTATCTTCCATAGAGAATTATATCTCCCTTCTGGAACCATAAGCTGACTAAATCTCTTCTTCCTTGAAGTCGTTTGAGCCTGAGTGATATCTCACAGCAGCAGCATAAAAAGTAATCAGTATTGCTAATAAACTCCATGTTTCCAACCAATGAATTCTCCTCATGCACAAGATGGTATCAAGTCTAAGAGTGATGTGAATGATTCTGAAATATTTTTATTTAATCATTCTGACCTAATGCATGGAAGTACTTGGAAGCTTGGGATGTGTGTCCAACAAGAAGTGCTGGCGCCAAAGACAAGTTCTTTTAACTTTAATTTGATAAGTTACATTCTCTTTGATGTCAAAGAAAAGTTGGAATAAGTCTCAAGAACAGAATATTCCCTAATGATTTTAACATACTTCAGAGTTTGGATGGAATGTGAAGCATTCTTCTGGATCTTGTCACTTTGCACGTTAACTATAATTGCCATTTTTACATATTTCTTCTAGGAGGAGAGCATAGCTTTAAATATAAAGCCTCTATAAGCAGATATCTTCATCAGAATATTTAAAACCCACTGAAAATGTAATAATACTGCGTAATTACTGTAAAATGCAAAAGTACACCTTGAATGAAAACTCATTATGCAAAACAAGTCCTTCAAACAGCCCCTTGCCCAGCAAGGCCAAGTAGGAAAGGGAAATTATTCCCTGTGCCTGATTGCTTTTGCCCTGCCCTAGAAGAGCAGAATGCCAAAACATAGACCAGGGAGCCAGGCAGTGATCAAGACTTAGTGTTATGACTTTGACGACAGATGGTGGAAAATCCCCCAGCAAAGTCCAAGATCACTGTGAAGGACTCGATGTGACAGAGCTCACTTGGGGGATGGTCAGTGGGCACCAGGAAGGGGGGCTTTCTAGCAGTCACTGCAGCTGGCATGTAAAGAGTATGAGAAGCCAGAGGAAGTATGATCATTCTTTATATGTATCAGCCTCTCAGGGAGTGCACACAGGCTCCGCCTTCCTGATGAAGTAGACTGACAATATGCAAAAGTCCAAGATGAAAGAATGCTACTTTCAGAGCTGGGGAGAAGGCTCGGGGGTTAAAGCCTTTCTTTCCTAAGCAAAAGGACCTGAGCTTAGATTTCAGCTCTTACATAAAAATGCCAGGTGTAAATGGCAGCAATCTATACTTCTGACCTTGGAAGGTGAGGCCTGGAAACCCTCAGAACAAAACAATGAGGAAGTTGAACAATCCAGGATGATTCCTAATGTCACCCTTAGGCCTCTACAGGTACACACAAGTACCCTCTTCTACATATGCCCACAAAGACACGTACACACATTCACACATACACACACACCCCAAAGGTATGCAAAAATAAAATGAAGACTGCTAATTTCAGAGTATCACCTAGGGCTTTGCTCGGCCCTGAGTCCCAAGTGCAGAACAATGGGGATTTTGGATTGACTTCAGGCCAGCCATCTACAGTCCTGAACTGTCAAAACGGGCTGCTCACTTCTCCAGGACCCAAGACCCAGGATATACCTGTTGGGCTTTTAAAAATAGATTATTCTCTCTAAATGAAAGTAGCTGTCTTGCTATAGTTTCTATTCATTCCCACTTCGAGAAACAGTGTGTGCGTGCCCAAGCCACAATAATATCCTGTCATGTGAAAGTAGGTTCCTTCTACAAGAACCTAGGTGGCCAGTCTATATGTCAGCAGAACTCTAAGAGTCCTCACCTCTGAATTTATTTCTGTCCTGAGAAAGTCCAGGCCTATTGAAGTTTAGATGGAGGATGGGATAGATAAAATTGTCAGGTAAATCTATTGGCCTCCTGACTAGTAATTTTATTGCTTTCTGCTGAGACTCTTTAAAAAGATTTCAAAGGACTCAGAAATGAGTAATTTACAAATAAAAGGAGACTATACAGGTATGCATTTAAATATAATCACTCATTCATTCAGTATCTCCTGTTAAGCACATTCTCAGGCTGAGAGATGAGGATGGCAGTTTGCTCCACATGTGTCTTTCATGGGCAACTCTGCAGATTATGATGATGTTAGGTTGCTCTGGGACAGGGCAGCAAACAGTCTGGTTCTAAATTCCAGCCAGCTTTTATGAGGAAAGGCTGGTCCTATTCACTGTGCTGTTTCATAAGTGACCACTATCTAACTTTTTCTTAGGAACCATTAGTTAAAAACTTCAAAGAGCCTGTCGATTTAGATGAAGGCTCAACATTAGTATACTGGATGATAGAAGCCATGAAGCATTCCAAGGCAGTAGTGAATGTCCCGGAAGTCAGCACAACAGTCATGTCAAGGGAGTGAACCCTTAAGTATCCAGGAAGAGAAAGAA
Source organism: Typhlomys cinereus (assembly GCA_023101885.1). Lineage (NCBI taxonomy): Eukaryota > Metazoa > Chordata > Mammalia > Rodentia > Platacanthomyidae > Typhlomys > Typhlomys cinereus. The sequence goes on from JALPQD010000247.1 coordinate 2,889,310, forward strand.
GATCATGGTTGAGGATTGTGGCAAAAGAAAAATCAGAGACTGGTAGAATCACCATTATAATGTTGTAGTTTTCCTTTATACCTGATAAGTATGGAAAAAATCATATTTTTCCATCTATCTCACTAACTAGCCCCATATACATAGCACTGGATGCTGCAAAGTTATTAACCTCCAGTAACTGGGACAAAAGGATTAATTTTGACTTTTTAACTATATTATAGATATTCTATCTTTCTTAGCATCTTTGGGATAGAAATTTGATATATAATGAATATATACTTAATAATATACTAAATACATTTATTATATATCAGATTATATAAATTTATGTATACCTTTATATGATATATTTTCATACTATATCATAAATATGTAATATATCACTAACATTTAATAACATCTATTTCATAATTTCAAATTTCATCTATCCAGTATGCCTACATATGTATATATCATAGTATGCACTATGAAGTAGATATTTGCAAATATATATAAATAGATAACTTTAGCATATATGATGGTATACAAACAGTCAGCAGTCTATATCTGTGGATACCACCTCTACAAATTTAAGGATTAAAGCCATTTGAAAAGATGGTATATATATTAAATATGTATACACTTATAATTATTATCAAAACAATGTGTTATAACAAATTATTTACATAGCATTTGTATTGTATTAGTTCTTTATGTGAAATCAAGAAGCAATTTAAAGCACATGGATGAATGTATATAGGTTATATGCAGACAATATGCCATTTCATGTAAGCATCCACGGATCCTGAGGGGTGGGGAAGTGGGAGTGTCCTGGAGGCAGCTTTCCACAAATGTTTAAAGATGACTGCACGTGCTAAGAGCATTCCACTCTGACAAGGCATCTTCCAGTGAAATCTTTAAAGATACATGTGACAATGCCACAGTATCTCTGCTATCATTTGGTGATTAAGCCCTTCACCACGGATGGATAAAACTAATGAATGGCAAAAAATCTATGGCCCTAGACCACTTTGAGTGGAAACATCTATTTGCTTCCCTGATACCATAATCCCAAAATGGCTGAAACAATTTAGTTCAAATATTCTCCAAAGATCTCCTATTCCAGAGGTCTCTGCTCCAGTTGCAACAATTATTTAGAGCTGACTCTAAGGAAGAGCTGGGGGCAGAGCCAAATGGAAGCCACGCTGGAAGCCCAAGTGTGTGGCTGCTGATATGAAGACAAGGGTGTGATTGATTATCTACTAAAGCTTCATATGCCACAGATCAAAGGTGCTGAGCTCACATGAAATGGATAATTTCTCCCTCATACATATTTTAGCTAAACTGTTTGAACCCTGAAGATCCATCTGACAATTACCTGAGATAATACAAATTACCAGTCAGGAAAATAAATGTGAGCTTCATTTGTCTTGACCAGAGGAGAGCAAGAAAGCTATGAACAGAGGAAGCAAGAGGCAGCAAGGGCATCACAGCTGCTTTGGGGTCTTCTGTGGGCCCACTGTCGTCGACATAGGAGAAGCATGTCCCATGCTGGGGAATAATGCTTTTGAGTTTGTAGAAACCAGATGGAGATCAACTCTGCCAAACTCAAAGCCCTTAAAAATATCCAGAAAGGGATATAGCCAAACTTTCCGAAGAAGATTCAACACAAACTAATTTAGGTCACTTTCATGCTCTCTAACTGGGTAGAGCAGAAAAGTTTGGTTGGTGGGTGGAAGATTTCCTTAGAATGATAATAAGAATCACTAGAAAAGTAAGATTTCCAGACCAGGTTTCATAAGCATATCTACTATATCATGTGACACGTTCCTACAATTTTAATTTCTGTGCAGTGGAAACCCCTGATAAACAAACTACTCTACCATACAATGGAGTTCATTATTGAGAAAGGGACCAGTTCCTCACATGGCAATCTCGCTCTGAGCTGTGCCCACTCATCTATCTGGACAAGCAACATTCTCTCTGACTCTTTTCTACCAAGCCCGTCCTTCCCTCTATCTAGGGAAGAGCCCCAATGAGCATCGTGAATAAAATGACCCAACCACTTGACCCAGATTGGACAGTGACTTGAGGTATCCCAGACATTGCCCATGGCACTTCTGTTTGCCAGGGACAGGAGCCCGGTATATTGGTGCTTTTCAGTTTGCCCACCTTGCCCCCATAGGCGTGCATGCTTGAGCTTCAGCTACTTCTGAGCAGGGATAGGGCTTACCTGTATGCTCCCTAAGATTCCACTTAACAGCCCTGGTAAATCGCGGCTGAGTTGCTTCAAATCTAAGCAAGCTGTTCCAATATTAGTAACATCTCTGCAGTCCCTGTGAAGCTCCCATAACTGTTACCAGTGTGCGTAAACACAGGTGGGTGTATGTTTGTACACACACACTCTAAATCACTTTCATCCTGAATAGAGCGATTCTTTGATAAATTGGCCTGACATTTGTGTAAAGTCCTGCAGGCCTTAGACAAAATGATTTAGAAAATAACAACGTCAGTTGCTCTGCTCTTTCAATAAATAACCCGCCAGTAAAATACAGACAATAACTGACAATCGTACTTGTACTATAACTAATGAGAAGAGATAAAGCGGCAAATGGACTGTTGATATACATTGATAAATTGCATCCCCCGGATATACCAGTGAAAAACAAATGTGTGTGGTTCTGGTTCACTGAACAAAAACAAACATTTATTGTGGAGATCAATGATTTCAGATACAATTTACATTTTATTTGGCAGCTATTTTGATACTATTTCTACATACATTTGAAAAGTCAAAAACCTACCTCAACTTCCTGAGTAGGAAAGCATTATGAATGGGAAAAAAAATAAAAGAATCACATCAAACACAGGAAGGAATGTACACATTTTTGATAATTGCATCAAATTGTTTACAACATTGGAGAGGTTATAACTAGAGAGCTCCTCTAAAGTCACTTACTTCCATAGTTAGATATAAGTGTCAACTTGACAATTGAGGGCTAAGCTATGGATACATCTGTGAGAATTAGTGGCTGAAGTAAGCCCTGAACATGTCTGCAGAATACTGTCTCCTGGATGGGAAAGAGCCAGTCCGTGCTGGGTGGTATGATTCCCTGAACAGGTGGATAAAGGGGAGAGAGGTGGTTAAGTAAACTGGCATTCCTTAGCATTCTTGGACAGACATGCTCTCAGTCAAATGAGGTTTGCCCCTTTTTCAGCAATGGATATGGTGTGGTCATTTTCCTTGGCCCCTGGCATTGGCACGAACTCTCCTGCCAGTGTGGATTAAGAACTGTAACAGGAAAATCAAAAGCTAGAATAAAACCTCTTGTTCCCTAACCTGTTGATTATGAGTTTATCGGCAACATGCAGGCACACCGAAACATTGACTATCGCCCCTGCACAAAAGGTCTTGTTGCTCTCAGAGCCCATAGGAAAGGACTTGTGGTGACACAGTGTAGAGGAACTGGAATGGGGGGGGGGTACGAGCATTGCTCAGTCATCTCTGCATATTGCAGCACAGCTTGCCAAACCATGCTGGTGTCCAGACACAGAGCCACGATTACCATCTATGAGAATTTCAAATGAATAATTGCCTGAGACATTGGTCCAAAGGGCAAAACTCAATAAATATCCTAAGATGAGACCAAAGACCAAAAGGAATCAACCTTCTATATTTCTGGGGAAAAAAAAATTTGCCTTGCAGCTCCAAAAGAGCCAGAGGGGACCTCAAACACAGGACAACCAAGATTCAAGATCTCAGAAAAAATGTCAACTGGATGGAACTAACATGGATCTTCCAGATGGTTACAGGATTGCAATCATAACAAATAGCTCTCCCTTCTCAGAGGCGAACTATCTGTCTCTGCCAGGCCATCCTACACTAAAGAATGTGTGCTCTTTGTTTCTCAAATATAAAAGGTGAATCTGAGGTTCCTCCCCAAACATTTGTTTTTCCATCCTTCTGGTAAGATGAATGCTTTCTGCTTCAAACTAAGACAAGGGGTGTCTCCCTAGATCGATACCATCCATTCCTTTGTCCTTGTTAGTAAAACTATCAAGTTGTCTGTGCTAACCAAGGGCAGTTTTCTCAATATTTAGAAAGGCGAGAAGTCAAAGGCAGTAGGGGTTAAGGAAGTTCGATGCAGATATGAGTTGGAATGTCTGCTCTACCACTCACCAGCTGTGCGGCCATGCACAGCACACTGGGCTCCTCTGAGTCAATTTCTTTATCCAGTCAAACCAAGTTCGGCACCTACCTTAAAGGATGTTGTCATTGTTTCATAAAAATTGATGCAAAAGTGGAGCTTATCATCTGTGACACTTGGAACTAATAAACGCAAGATGCGTATTCTCATGCCCACCCCAGAAGATCATGGCAATGAGATAACCCAGGAACACAATGGTGAACAATAGACTATGTGGAAATTATAATGAACCTAAAATTTTAACAAGTGTAGACCCGAGTGAAGGAAAACCAGTTGCAAATTGGAAAAATAATAACAAAATGTTTTCAGTGGATGCCATTTTATTAATCTCAGATATGAAGAGGACTTTCTTGAGAGTGTGCTTCAATTTAAAGACCACACCCCATACAGAACCCATGTGCTGATAAATACCAGGCAAGATGAAGGGAGTTTGAATGGTTGTGGTGGCCCATCTGTAATGCCAGCCTCAGAAGACTCTGGGGATCCCCAGAGTAAACTGGCTCTCCAGACTAAGTCTATTGGCAAGAATTTGATTAGAGATCCTGCCTCCAAAGAATAAGGTGGGAGAGTCATGAAGGATGATTCCTGTGGTCAACCTCTGACTTCTACAAACACATACACTGTGCTTACACACCTGGACATCCATGTGCCTACCTACAATCATAAGTCCATGTACCCCACACACATGTAAAAAACAAACACAACAAAAAATAGACGCTAGAAATGAACAAAATTCCCACGTGATCAGAAACTTGCACATAGACAATGAAAGGGAGCTCTGACAGATCTGTGTCCCTGATACCAAACAAGGCCCTTGTGGTTCATAAGCATATAAAGCTTTTTCCCAGACATCACAAATGATACTGGCTTGAGGCCCAGTCTTGTCCAAGCATCTAAATTTCTAATTAATTAGACCCTACTATCTTTCTAAGAAAGGCTCTCTGTTGCTGGTAAGCCTTCACAAGCATCCACATACTTCCTTTTAGAGAAGAAAACCCTAACCGGAAGTCATCCCATCACTCCCTCCTCCCCACTAGTCCTCTCTGGAGTATGCCATCTCACAGACTAAATAAAGCTATGTTGCTTGACTCATCACTGGAGGTTGCTAAGAGGTTTTTCAGTCATTGATGCCTGTGCCCACACTGGAGATGCATCCACCATGAGATTCTAATGTACAGATTTTGGTAAGCTAAAGAAAGCATATACCAGTTTAGTCCTTTTGACCGAGACAATCAAGGAAACTCCGACCACTATGGAAACCCTAAGAGGCTTAGAACACCAGAGATCCTATTTCTCCAGCTTCTTGAACCTTCTCCTAGAACTATCTCTGTCTTCACCTTCACAGTATGGCTCTTGAGTATTCTCAGTTGAGTACACAGAACCTCTAGCCACATCTACCTATGCAAGAACTTAGGCTGCAGCTGAATAAATGGTTGTACAGGGAATGTATGAGGCCCTGGGTTTGATCAAAAAATACAGAAAAAAAAATGTTTCTCTTGTTTTTCTTCCTTGCCTGAATGGCGACGACCAAGTCCTTCCGGCTTTCATGCATGGATCCCTAACATGTCTCCCCGCTTCTCTGCTTTGACACAGCCTCTCTCTCTCTGTCCAGGCTAGTGGACCACCCTGGATCATCTCCACATGCCCACCCAGCCTCCCTCCTCCCCCTCTATGAACCCCCAGATTTTTCTCCACACTGCTCCAATAATGGCCTTTCTGAAGGATGTTCTGGTCATATCTGCTTAAAAACCCAGAGTGGCTTTTGGGTCCAGGCCATGATCACTGGCCTCATTCAGACAACTCTTGAGACCAGGCCCCTGGCCAGGAGAACAGGCAGCATGACTTGGCTTCCTGAACATACCCACCCTAGGTCCAGCCTTCCTGGGCTGGTTCCCAGAACAGAACAACAGTCTCCAGGATCAGAACAGCAGCCTCAAGAGCTGGCCAGGGTAAGCTGCACAGGAATCTCTTACCCTGGTGCGCTCTGGACTGCTCACGCCCATTGGCCACTGGCCTTCGCAGGAGCCCCACTCAAAGCAGCACATCTAATGATAGCATCAAAATACCCAGTGAAGGATACGGCAGCTTTGGTGCCAGCCATCTCTCTGGAGACCTACAGCCATGGACTCTGCATGAAATTTTCATCATCCACATAGTCTGGGCTGCCACAGTTCCTCCCAGCCCTGTCGTGTGTCTTTTTGCTTCCACAGTACATCTGGAAATGGGAACAGTACTGAAAACTGTTGTAAGCCACCTGTGCAGCGATGCTGTGTCCTGAGGCCCTGGTCTTCGAACCCTGACATAGCAGATGCCTCTGAATAAAATCCTCAAGTCAGATTCCATCAAGATCCTTTGTCTACTCCAAGCTCAGTGTCACAGTCAGGACTAGAGAGTTCCCATGCAAAAGTTGTAGTCTGCGATAACATTACTCCCAATAGCTGAGGTGATCAGAGTATGCAAAGCAGCCAAGAAAAGCCTCAATTTCTGAGACATGGTTTACCTCTAGGATTTCCAATGTGCTTCCCTGAAGGAGATTGTGTAGCCCAAGAGTAAATCAGAGCTCCCCATGTGGCTAGAAGAATCCTCGGAGACCAACTAAAGACTGTCTTCAAAATGTAAACTCTTTTTTTATAGCATTTTTGGTTTTAATCAACCTTCCAAGAGATAAACCAAATTGTTGATTAGCTCAATGCACAATCTCAAGGGATGTAGTTTCCCAAATCAAGATCAGAGCTTTTCTTCTAATGTTCTGGGTTGCCAGTTTGAGACAGACTTGAATCCTGACATTCCAGAGCCGAGAAGGAAAATGCACATCTTAAAAGCTGATGAAACCTGAGTTGTGGACACCTGACCTACTCTTCCCATCAATCAACGAGAATCAGTACGTCTTGATCAGTCATGCTGCATAGTTCCTTATCCCTGGAAAAGCCAAGAAAGGTACGGATGGACTCAGGAAGCTTAGAGGGATGGCCACAAGCAGTCTGAGACAGGCTCTTCTCATCTGGCCTATTGGGCAGAAAACAGAAGTAGATCTGTGTGAACAAGACAAAGCCAGAGAACTGTCAATACGCCAAGAGCAATGAGCCTGAGTGCCTCCAAAGGACTCTAGTCCTGGGTACCAGAAGACCCATGTACCACTCTGATTCATCAACTTGTCTGTTTTCCTCCGCGTGATTTGCTATGATAAGTCATGCTTAGACGTAACCAATAGGTTTTAGGGAGCTATTTGAGGGCTGATATAGAGAAGTAACCCCATAAAGCTGAAATTGACTAAAAATACTCAGTATGTGGGATTAATTAGAGGGAACCTAACAGAAGCCAAGGGGATCAGAACAAAGTTTGATTTTATATTCACAATGATCATATTGTATGTCTACCTTAGCACTGACTCAGAAAACAGATGCAAGAAATAGTCAGGGCATAACCTTATAAAGTCCATGTTCTACCTTGAGGAGAGGAAGCCAGAAACATTAAGCAGAGGAAGCACAATATTCCCTGCTAAGTGTGGTCATTAAACATCAGCTACAGGAACTGAGAGGAGCAAGAAACTGATGATTTCAGGGAATGGGGGGAATGGGAAGGGGACTCTGCTGCCCAAGCCACACACAGCAAGTTCTAGAAGGACAAGGAGAGCTCCAGGTGCAGAGCAGGCGGAGGCAAGAGAAGTCATGGTGCCCAGGAAGGCGTCAGCCTGAGTTATGTGACAGTCCTTGCTGCAGCTGCCCTCAGCTCCCCAGACGGCCAGTGGCTCCTGACCCCAGGTCAGGAACAACAGGAGGCCACGGCCAGCTCTGGCTGGTGTCTCCTGCACCTGCAGTCTGCCCCTGCTCTGGAAGCTCTGTGGCTACTGCAGCTGATGGTTAGGCACGATACACAGGATCATTACCTGCCGCCACATCAAGAGTAAGGCAGAGCACAGACCCAGTGCCCGCAAGACCCCGATCCACTGCACGCCCACCCATTCCACCACGTTCAGCCTTTTCAGAACAACAGCAAGAGTCTTTCTGCCACCTGTTAAGAACATGTGTGAGTCATTATGAAACTGAATTGCAGCCAACTAGCTGGGCACCCGCTCCTCCTCCTCCTGAAGAGGCGCAGTGCCAGCCAGCTGTGTCTTCCTTGGGTTAAATAATAAAGCATGCTTTCCTCTGAAGGCAAGCTCCCTGAAAATAAGGGCCATGTGACCATACTGTGGATGCCAAGACTCTGGGGGTTCCCCTCCCAGCTCTGAGAAAACCATGCCCTCTCTTCTCAGAATTTGAAAGTTCTTATCCACTGTGTGTGAGGACAGGCATGAGGACAGATGAAAAACCTAGGTTCATGGAAACCCATCATTTTCCAAGTACGTGGGGGAACATGCCTATGTGTGACACACATGTGTGTGCATGCATGCGTGTGCATGTGTTTGCATGTAGGTGGGTGTACCTGTGCATGCATCTGTATGTACAAGAGTGTACTGAATGTGGGTGCCTGTGGAGGCCCAAGGGTGATACAAGAAGTCATCCTAGGTTGCTCTTCCACTTTACTGTTGTGAGCCTGAGCCTCTAATTAAGCCCAGAGCATGCCTTTAGGGTTAGTCTGCCTGCCCCCCTGGCTCTGAGGCCTCCCACACTCTGCTTTCTAGGGCTAGAATTACAGACGGCCACACCCAACATGCATTATTTGAGTAGGATCTGGGGATCCAAACTGGGTCCCTTTGTTTGGGAAACAAAGACCTTAACCACTGACCTATCTCCCCAGCCCAAAGTCCTTCTTTTAAATTCCAATTTGTGGAAGAGGGGGCCATAAGATTGTAAGAGCATAAGGATGGGAGGAGCAATGATATGCAAGATACAAGTTAGGGCCGAAGCAATCATAATTGGACTTTGCATGCCCTGCGCAATGTCCAACACACAACTGACTCCACAAAGTCTAGCATTTGCTAAAGGCACCAAGATCCTTGGAGGCAAGGGATTGACAGCCACAGTAATGTTGCTATGCTTAAGGTGAACACAGGAAAGGATTCAGGGAAGTGCAACTGGGTCCTTGTACGTAATCGGAGAGGAGGGCCCAGAGGAGAGTCCTGGCATGCACATTAAAGGATTCTCCGGGGATTGGGGGGGGAGGCACTGGGAGATGAGGAGGAAGGGGTGAGGGGAGGGGGAACAGGGGGGTCAGGGGAGGACGAGGGAGGGAGGGAACGGGTGTACCTGTAAGTTTGTATGAGCGGAAATAATAATAATAAAAATAAATAAATAAATTCTGAATCCTATAGGGTAGAATGATTAGGTAAGAGAATTTGTATGGTAACAGATACACATCAGTAAGGACATTGTTTCTTGTGGAAGAGACCTAGTCACAGAATACTTTCCAGCTTTTTTATAATCTCTCCCTTCTCCTCTCTCATTCATTATTTGGAGAACAATAATAAAATTCTTTTCTGTCCTAGTTCTAATTCCAAATATGCCAAACAACAAATCAAAAAGGCCTGAAAACTCCGCATAAATAAAATAGGAACATTTTTCCAAACTATTAAGACTAAGTCTACCAGAAGAACCCAAGGTAGACCAAAGCAATAAGCTGTTACTGCTTTGAATTTCATTTTTGCTCTTGTCTGAGATCTTTAAGTCACTTTGCTATCAAATAACATAGGAACATTAAGAAACAAAAAGCCAGTTGGTTTTCGCCCATGATGCCCAGAACTACTGAGACAAAATTTCAAGTACAAATCATTCAGTTGTGTTACCTTGTACAAGCTAAAGATGACATAGAGGAAGAAAGTGAAAAAAACAGGAAGCAAGAAAGAGGCCAAAGGATGCAATTGGACCATTTCATCTCCTCTTCAAACCCTTCCCAATGCCCACAGCCTCTTTCAGGGGCTCAGGGCCTGAAAAGGAACAGGGCAGCCGCCATGTCACCAACATGCCAAAGACTAGGCCAGCATAGCTCCCTCGGGCAGTGCCAGGCCGTGTTCACTGCAGTTTGCCTTCCTGTTTAGTCAACCAGAGGGTCACTTTTTTTTTTTTTAGAATTCTGACCGTGCTGAAGTTGTGTTCATGAATCATTGTAAAAGAAAGAGGAAAAGCAGGCAAAGAGAAGGAAGAGAAGTAGGCAAAAGAGGAGGAAGGAGAAGAGAAGGAAGAGGAAGAGGTAAAAGAAGAAGACATCAATGACATAAGAAAAGACAACAGAAAAATAAAAATGGCAAAATAATTGTCAACAACTGTGGGAATAGAGAGCATTTTCCTGTTTCTAGCTTTTAATTTTTCCATTTATTCAAAATTAAGAGATGTCTGTTCACGTGCTCATTTGAAATCCTATGGGATGGGCAAAACGAAGGCAGCATTTCCCTCTCTTACAATGAGAACTGTGCCAGTCTGCAGAGGTGAACTCATTCTCACATGAACCCACACCGCCCTAACATCTGCCCTCTACAGTCCCTGGACATCACTAGCTGGAGCTCTGAGAACCAAACAGCCGCGTCCTGCCATGGGCAGCAAGAACGTAGGTCTCCTGGTCTCAGCGTGGGGAAATTTCCAGGCAGCCCAGTGGATCCACAGATGCTCCTAATCAGCGCGTGTCCACAATGACAAATGGTGTCACTTGCTCATTTCTCCTGTTTATCCTGGCATTTCTGTTACCTCAGAAAGAAATGCAAGTTCTGAGAAAATTAGGGGTGACCCTCAGCTCCCTCATCAGCGTATGACCCACAGCCTCTCCCGGAAATATGCGGAAGAAGGTCCAGAGCTCACAGCAGAAATGACACTTGTGCCCATGACACAGTGACATCTCTGCCACAAATCCAAATTGCGGCTCGATTTAATAAGGCATTCAAGGCCAGATACCTCATCTAATTTGCCAGCAAGACACACCAATCACAGTTAGAAGTACAGACACTTTACCAACCACAGCCAGCATCACAGGCGCCTTGTGGGGCCGCCCGCCAGGACAACTTGGGAGCAACGCTGTATAGGTTATTTTCACATTGCCCAGCTCCAGATGGCCATTTCACAAAACTCAGCTCTTAGGCCAGCTTGGCGCTGAAAACAATGGTCTGTTTTGCAAATTGAAACACAAAATGCATGAACACCAATGACATTTCTTTTCTTTCTGACTTCTTTGGGCAGTTCTTTGGCCATGGTCTAAATGACTTCCAGACAAGCAGATTCATGGGTTGAAGCTCAGTTTCTTTAGCTGGGTAACAGGCTGGCACCACTGGACTATGGCAGATGCCCACAGGCAGGATGCTCTGGGATAAGGGTGGCAATGTTCTAATTGATCCCGGGTTCTCCTCTGCTCCAAAGCTGATAAGAGTTTCTAAACCATCCTGCTCGTTTCCGCTGGGTTAATACATTTTCGATGCTGCCCTCCTGATTCCAAGGAGGTTTTTCAAGAAATCAAATCTGGGTGATGGCTGCTTTGGCTGCTCAGTGAGAAAGTGTAAATAAAATGGCACGTAAGTAATCGTATTTCTCACAGCTTAACGCGTGTGATCCAGAGCAGCTCGAATACGTGGATGGGTTTCTTATTAGCTGTCAGTCACCACTGCAGTCCATCCAGCTGTCTGCAGGCATCCTGCCTGGGGGCCTCTGCATCAGCTCCTCCAGGGCCTGTGCTCCTGCTATCTATCAGTGGGAATGGTCCCGGCAGGGAGAAGGTGATGCCTTTTATAATCAGGAGCTAAAACAAACAGAAATGCTTGAGGAACAGCTGCCAGTCTGTAGGTCAACAGTAAAGGGCCCTTCTTCAGTCCTTAGGGGCTCCCAGGATATTTGGTGACAGGTGAAACCTCTAGTGCAATCCCCAGACCTCTGGCAGCAGGGCTGGGGCCTCTGCTTTGGATGCCAAGGTACTGCCTGCTTCCACTTACCAGTGTGGGCTGCTCTGCCAACCCCACAGGAAGCAGCCAACTGGTACCACAGTCATACCCAGCCCCTACCAAGGAGGGTTTCTAAACCCAGAGGCTCCATTTGACCACAGTTGCCTTGCAAGAGGCTGAGAAGAAGACTGAACCAGTCAGTTATTTGATGTTTATGCTTGGATGGGTGTGGACCTTCTAAGAAGACTATTCAGAATCTACCTATGCTCTAGATATTTTCCAGGGAAGAGCCTGGAAAACTCTAGAGAAGGACATGAGATTGGTTCTTGATGTTTAATCCAGATTCAGGGAGCTACCTGCTGCCCTTCCCCAGGCAGACTCTCTGCATCTCCTGCCCCAACTTTCTGTGGCAGGAGGGTTTTTATTCTTGGTCTTCCTCCTGCTCATCCTCACCATTCAGAGCCAGGCAAAGAAGACTGACCATTTCAAGGCCACTCCAACCCAGGCTGAGGACATGGCTCAGAAGTTAAAGTTTTCTGTCTCAAGAGCAAAGGGCCTGAGTTAAGATCCCAGGTACTACATAGAGATGTCAGATAGGAATGATAGTTTGCACTTCTAACCCTGGAAGACAGAGCCTGAGAAACCCCAAAGCAAAGTAATAGGGAAGTACAGCAACACGATTCCCGATGTCACCCTTTGGCCTCCACAAGCACAAACGCTCAAGTGCCCTCTGGTACATACATGCATGAAAGAAAAAATATACCTGCAATCCCTCTTAAGTGGCAAAAGTCTGTATACAGCGTATCTATCCCCTCAATTCATGGCATACCTGTTAGCTTAAATCCAAGAAGATGGAGGTTACAACACCCTCCTGGTGGGGAGGGGAGAGGAATGCATGCATTCTTGCAGACAGCCTTGAAGGAAGAGATGCTTATAGCACCTTCAAGGGGAGAGTATTTTGTCAGACAGATCTGAAATCAAGGCACTGGGAAGAAGGCAAGAAGCCAGGAAAGTGCTAGGGCTCTGCCATTTTCTAAGAGCAGCGGAGAAACTGGAGCCTGTGTTCCCACAGGAAGCAGATGAATGGTAACTGAACAAGTCCGCTGATCCCTGGGCTTACTGTACCTTCTGGATATGCTTCCACGTAGTCATTCACTGTGGTGGAAACTAAAGTCAAGAAAGAATATGGAACCTGTCTGGAGTCACACGGAAAGACACAAGAAAGAAAGTGACCAAATGTGGTTTTGTCCCAGAGTGAGGCTCTGGGCTCCTTCCATGTATTATGAGAGCCAGTACCCCGAAGTTTGCTGAACTCCTCCTGACAGTTCAATGGTGCTGGAGCCAAGTCTGATCTGAGAACAGGTGCTGGTACGATGGAAGCTAATCGCACTGCAAGGAAGCAGGACTCCCCTTGGCCATGAGAAGTTCTCTTCTGCTAAAGGGAAGGCCTACTCTCAATAAGACAGGGCAACACATTGAGACACTCAAAAGTAAACCTATGTAACACAGTAATTGCAAGGATTATGAACAAGAGAGATGGGTTAGGAGGGCCACACCAGAAACAAGGAGAGAGGAGACCATGTTACAGCAGAGAAAATAGGCCTCCATCAAGGTCTGCAAGTAAGTAATGAGAAACCTGGTTAAGTTCACAGACGTTCTTTCCTGATCTCACCAGAAGGGGAGGGCATATAGTCTAGCAGATAAAAAGTAATCATTATGCAAATGGGTGATGGACCCCTCCCTCAGTGAGGTTTCCTACTCTTATTACATCTACCCTTGAATGTGCTATTACAACAAGACTCCAGTTTAACAGCTTTTTGTCTCTGGCCAGGGGGTGACATACAGTGCCCAGCAGAATGGAGTGAAGGGAATTGCAGGAGCAGCAAACTGCAAAAGAAAATCAACAAACCACAATCAAGAACTTCAGAGACTCTATATCAATCACATAGAATTAGGCCAGCCTAATCTCTCCCCATCCTGGAGCTCAGGGACATTTGCGGAAGAGGGGGCGGTAAGATTGTAAGAGCAAAAGGATGGGAGGAGCAACGATTTGCAAGATTCTCAACAATAGTTGGGGCCAAAGCAATCATAATGGGACTTTGCATGCCCTGCGCAATGTCCAGCGCACTGTTGCCCTCATAAAGTCTAGCATCTGTTAAGGGCACCGAGACCCCTGGAGGCAAGGGATTGACAGCCATAGTAGTGATCTTATGCTTAAGGGGAACAAGAGAAAGGGCTTATGGAAATGCCACTGGGTCCTTATATGTCATCGGAGAGGAGGACCCAGTGGAGAGTTAGGCGTACACAATAAAGGACTCTCTGGGAATTGGGGGGGAGGCACTGACAGGGCAAGCCAGAAGGAACCCTGGAGTCCATAGAATCAGCCAGATAAGACAGTGAGAAGGAATGGAATGCATTAATGAAAGGAAGGGAGGGAATGAGAGAAAGAGGGGATAGAGAGAAGCAGGGACCAAACTAAAATAATAAAAAAATAAAGCAGAGAAGTTGGACCTTCATGGACAAAGAGCCTACAGACAACTGAAGGCCCAGGGAACCTCAGAGAAGAAAAGAAGAGAGCAGGATGCTGTGGTTGGCCCTACACTGCACCTCCTCAGGAGAAAGCCAACAAAGGGAAAGCGTCTTACAGGAAGTACCCTATAAGGGGAGAAAATATTCCAAGTCATCAATTCTGAGGCAATTTACTGAGGAACCTATGAGGTATCTGTTCTGATGTTAGAACGTTCCACTGGATTCACAAGCACCTTTAGTGGACTTGGCTTCTCCTTTGGGGAAGTTTCAAAGAGGTAGCCAGGTCTGTAGCTGGTTGGTGGGTGAGGGACCCATGTGCCAAGGGGAGAGCTGTCACGTGCCTCACCATCATACAAAGCCTCTCCAGGACCACTGGATGGAACTGGAACTAAAGGAGAGAAGGAGTGTCCCTGTGAAATGATGGACAGCAGACCGGGGAGGGCCAAAATGCAGGTGGAGGGCAACTGGTGAGCAGATGTCAGTCTGCAGTCTGTCAGAGCACCGTCTCCCCAGAAGCGTTGCCAGCACTGAGCTCATCAGCAAGTCATTGGCAACATGAACGCACACGTGCCAATAGACAGATGAATAAAATAAGCCCAGGTCACTGGGCCAAAGTCAGGTGCACATGTGAGCTCATTGTGACTTGCCTTCTCTTTGTCTTCTTTTGTTCTTATCCACCTAACAATTATTTCTGAATGGCACACTGGAGAAGATGACGTAATGACGCTCACACACTCAACCACAGACACGAGGACCTTTTATGCTTGTTAGCACCACCTTACTT
This sequence comes from Typhlomys cinereus, assembly GCA_023101885.1. Taxonomy (NCBI): domain Eukaryota; kingdom Metazoa; phylum Chordata; class Mammalia; order Rodentia; family Platacanthomyidae; genus Typhlomys; species Typhlomys cinereus. The sequence goes on from JALPQD010000247.1 coordinate 2,904,608, forward strand.
CTCTTTAGACTCTTTCTGACTAAAACCTACCTGGTAACATAAATCTTGCTTGCCATAATACGATTAGTCCCATCGCAACAACGGCAGTTCATTACTGAGCCATTTTGGGTTATAGTTCTCCAAGAAAATAAATAGCCAGTTTAAAGACCATCAGAACAACATTCTGCCAATATGCCACTTAAGCACACACGTTTATTAGGAGTATCATGAGCCATTCACGAGCCATTCACACTGTGGCAAAGGTACGATTGGTAAGCACAAGAGGTCCTTTCTGAGCTTTGTACTTAAAGATGGAAAAGCGACATAAAGCCCAGGCCGTCGATGGATTTCCATTTGAAAGCGAACTTCATGTGAGGATCCTAGGGACCGTGGTGGCTGCCCTCAGTGATGGCCAGGCAGGGAAGAGCCATGGCAACACATAGGTGAGGTGGGAGTGTCCCGGCCCCTCCTGATCTTGAGGCAGGTAGATTCAAAATGGAACTGTCAAGGTTTTTCTACAAGCATGCAGGCATTAACTATTTTTGCTTCTGAGGGTCATCTACAGATGCTATCTTAACATTCTTCCTCTTTTAACTCCCTTTATGGAAAAATATAAAAATTGTTCTGATATTCTGGTGCCAGCTAGATTTAGCTTGTAAAATAGACCTCAAAACATTCTAAATTTGGCAACTCTATTCTCAAATAAGAGCAAATATCTATTATGGTATGAAGGGATATAACAAAAACTCATGTATTTTGGCTGTCCATGTCTTGCCCTAGTCGTGGACTTTGTACATGAGAGGCCATGGGGCGTGATGTTTTCCTCTGAGCAAAACTGCCACCATCTTTGTCTGACTAGTAGTAATTACTTGCAAGAGACCATCAAGATCAGACCTGGTGAATGAAAATGCTCCCTCAGAGACAGAGATCAAGAGAGGGTCTCTGGACTCTCACCTGGGATTCTGAGTGCTCCTTAGAGCACTTCCCAGCAATTGTTTTTTAATCTGACCTAATCCGACCAAAGGGGTTTAAGGGTTTATATAGGTTGACAAAGGTAAACGAGATGGGACTCCATCTACACAGTCAAAAGAAGCTGTCATCCATACTGGCTTTTCGGTATGTCTGCTTTGGGGTCACTCACACTCCTGTAAGAAACCCCAGTCAAATCACAAGTTTGCCAGGTTAGATTTTTGTGTTAATCATTACTTCTGTTTGCAGTTAAGACCTTCTGTGGCATTTCCTCAGAAAAAAAGTTTTGCACGGCACCATCATGGATGGTTACACAGGCTGCCGGCTGCATAAGGGAGGCTGAAATGCCACCTGAACTGCACGTAATAGCCAGGCATGCACATCAGGGCCTCAGTTTGCCTAGAGCATCCCAAGGCTTCTCACTAAAGCCCTATAAGTTGCAATAACCTCTAGTGTGTCTATTAGAAAAAGAAAAAGTGGAGGTCCATGAAAATAGAAGTCTTTATTGGAACACAGAGCTGTGGGGGCCATGTTTTGGCCTAAAAGGAGAAGAGCATTCAGATAGGACTATCAGAGGCAGAGGAAAGCATCCTGGCATAGGCAGTAGGGTGACGGGGAAAAATTTCTGCAGAAAGCCCACAGAACAAAGGGATGTCTAACTGTTACAGCATTTCCACTGTGGCAAGAAATTTCTCATCATGTAACACAGATGCCTGAGGTCAGATAGATGCTGGCCTGGGCAGAAGGAAAAGGAACCTGCAAATGAGGGAAGGGATTGCCAGAAGATGCCAGAGAACAAGGCCTGGTGTCTGGGAGATGCAGCTACGGCGTTTCTTATCTAACACTTACCAGAGGGTAGAATGAGGAGGAGAAGCAGCCTCACCAGAAGCCAGAAGCTAGGGATCCCACAGTCTGGCCAAGTGGGTACAGGATTGAAAAGAGTAGAAGTTTATAAAACGATAGAGTCAGGGGTGAGATGGGAACACAGCACCATCCTGAAAGCAGTCCTCAATGGAGTTTTGCCTTAAGCTAACAGATCCCACACACACATGAACTAACAGACATCGATAATCTCCAGATGAGCAGGGTTAAAACTCAGGCATTGTAAAGGAAGTGCTACCCACATTCCACTAGCCCTTTGTGGCTATCCAGGAGGTACTGGGGAACATTCCTAATACCCTAAAGTGTTGCAGGTGCCACCTTGGAAAGAGCAAGCAGAGTCCCTGTGGGATCACATTTCAGGAGTCTCATGGGCTCCTCCAAAGCCTGAACTCTCCACTGAGACCATCACCCATCTCCCACCACCAAAACTCACAAACTTGCCAAAGCCGCCTGTCAGAATACAGTCAGAACTAGACTGTCATAGTTAGGCACAGGTGTCAACTTGACAGCTGAGGGTTTGAGCTCTGGGCACATTTGTAGAGAATTAATGGTTGAGTTAAGCCCAGTGCAAACCTGCAGGAGATTGTCCAGCTGATGGGGAAGGCCCAGTCATGTTGGGTGGGACTAGGCCTTGGAATAAAATATCAAGATCTGGTTGAGAAAGTTGGCATTCCTCTGCATACTTGGCCAGACATGCTGGTCTGGCAAGTAAGGATTGTCCCTCTCTCAGCTGCTATGTAGAGATGGTGTGGCCAGTTCCCTCAGCCTTGGTGTTGGTGTGAGCTCTCCTGTCAAGCTGAGAATTGTAAGCAGATAATCATAAGAGACAATAAACCCCTTGTTCCCTTAAGTCCTTTGATGGTCATTTATTAGCAACCATGCAGTCTGACTGCAACATGTCCCTAGACCTTTCAGGCTAAGTACATGTCCCTAGACCTTTCGGGCTAAGTACATGTCCCTAGACCTTTCGGGCTAAGTACATGTCCCTAGACCTTTCGGGCTAAGTACATGTCCCTAGACCTTTCTGGTAAACAAGTTGCAGGAAAGAAACTGAGGCAAATGCCACAGGAGCCTCACACTTGTAACACTACAAAGGAGAGGCCTTACCTTCACAGAGGGACACCTCTCTCTTTCATTCCACCTAACCAGAGAAAATCAAGTCTGTAGACGACAGCCAGGAAAGAATGGTCAGGAATTAGTTAACAAATGAAACAAGAAAACAATGACAAAAAAAAAAAAAACAAACAACAAAAAAAAAAAACACTGAATTTGCTTTCTTCTGCTCATCTCTTGCTCCAAAGAGAAGATTTTTCTCAGACACCCCTAAACGTTTCTGTGATTGTCCCCAGACAGATACGAGTGAGAAGAAAGCAAATTGTTCTCAGTAAGTGCTAAGCACTGAACTCCAAACAGCCCGTTTTTATGTTGCTGTTGTGTCTGCGACTACGGGCGACTGGTTCAGATGGGGGGGCAATCATTCCCAGAGCCCATCACAACTACGAAATGCTCACATAGCAATGTGGAAAGTTACCTAGAAGCACAGCTGTTCTTGCTGTAGGTACCTGTGTGGGATGAGGAACAAAGGGCAGGTAGAAGCCATAAACCATAAAACTGATCAAATATCCTTTTCAAGTTAAAATGCAGGGACAGTTCATTGAAAGAGATAATCAATAGTTAAAAGAAAGCACAGGAAGACAGGACGCCTTGTTTACAGAGAGAAGGAAGGCTGCCATGAGCCATGGACAAATGGCACATATTATGCTGTAGCAAGCAGGGAGCTGTAACAGCCCGAGAGAGATAAGCTTCAGCACTGCTATGGTCTGAAGTATTAATGCTTCTCACCCAGCAGAAGGGAGCCCAGCTCCGTCCCACCCCTGCCTGACTCTCTCCATGTTCACAGCTCCACAGAAACAAGCAGCTTCCCAATGAACTTTGATAGAGTGTAGGCTCATTTCACAATGTTGTGCCCATCTTGAAAGAACATGCAGCGACATACCTTCCAGCCATTTGCCAAGAAGCCAAGGAACTGGAAACCTGGGACTCTGTCCCAGGGCTCGACAAGCAACTGCTCACAACGTAGACCAACACAAAATTCCCATCCCTATGCAACGCCTCCCCAGCCACAGCCAATGCCAGTCTCTTCTCTGAGGTCTCGTGGTTGTGTGTGCATGTGCCAATGGACTAGGAAGCAAGGTTGTTCAACCAGGGAGCAGACGCAGGGCCTGCAAGCAGCAGATACTCACCACTGGCCTCTCTGAGGTTCCCAACACCTGGGAGTCATTTAGTGCCAAGCCTGGACACCAGACTGCCTTTCAAAAGGAACTGTGCATGGGAGACTCTAAACCAGCTTTCTAAGTTTGAAGTCTACCAAGCTGCACTCCAAACCTCTCCACGTGACCACCCTAGCCAAATATTATGTCACACCATCTGGAACACTAAGACACAAGACAACCTTAAACAGACCCTTAGGAGATGATTAGTGTCACCAATTTATATCTATGGTGGAGAATTAAGTGAAGTAGAAGCTCCCCAATGTCTCATGAAGCTGAATTCTTTGTAGCACAAGACTCGATGCAGTGTTTGACTAGCTAGATCTGCAATGGAAATAAAATAAATTTGCCTTCCCTAACAGAGCAAGGCTGGAGAGTTCTAAACTAGGGAGTCCATCAGAATCACATGGAAACCCTGCCTCTGACCTTTATTAACTGCTTGGCCTCACGAAGTTGCAGAATCTCACTTTCCAACCAAGCTCCCTACAGTTTACAAAGTCCAAGTGATTTGACCCATGTCAAATACTAAGCGAAATATAATGCTTGTTCATTCTATACAGCACCACTCCTGAACGGATGACTCATTTGTGTTTATTTCAACCCTCCTCCTTCTTTTTAAGGACCGCCCATCATGTTACCACTTCAGAGAAAAGGAAAAGAAGAGGAATGCTTATGAGCCAGTTATTTCTCTATAAAACATGGTATTTTTCTCTCTGTGGGGTCTAAATTATGGTCTGGGTCTGACTTAGAATCTTTTAAAAGAAAATCCTAACATAATCCAGAGGTAAAAGTAAAGTTCGGTTTTACATAACGAAGAAGCAACTTAGAGCAAAAGAGCACAAGTTTTCCTACTTAGGGAAGCCACACTCTCCTGGGTGCTTCTTTCGAATGAATGGAACAACACACATGATTTGATAAATTTCTTCACCACTTAGAAAAGGAGAAGGCAGAGCTGGAGAGGTGACTCAGGGGTTAAGCCTCCACCTTGCAGGCGAAAGGTCCTGAGTTCAGATCCCAGATCCCACGTATAGACGCCAGGCGGAAGCGGGGGCGGCCTGTGCTTCTGGTCCTGGTAGGGCGGAGCCTGTGAATCCCGGGGCAGAAGGTGGTGGAGGCGTCCATGGTGGTTCCTGAATTCGTCCGTGGTTCTACACACACACACACACACACACACACACACACACACACACACAGACACACACACACATGTGCTCACACATACATATGCACATGCGCATAGTTGAATAAATAATAATAATAATAAAATTTCTAAAAAAAAAAAGAAAAGGAGAAGGCAAGCAAATGAGGAAAATCATGGAGGCTCTCCTGCATGAGCAAGTGTTCGAGACACAACATTTGTAGCATTGAAACCAACAGAGATGGCCTGCGGCCGGAACTATGAAGAACTGACACAGATGAACAAGGTAAAGGTGGATAATCTAGTTAAAAATAGGGGCAGACAAGCACAGAACAGGTGTTTCACAAGGTATGATAAAATCTACCAAAATAGCTCAAAACTGAACTAAAACCAAAACAAGTGTAAGTAAAGCTGTCAATTAACTAGAACCCTGCTTGTCACGAGCAACTGTGACAAAGTGAAAGCATGGTCCCCAGGAACACGGCTGAAGGCCCTCACAGTGACACCCATCAGAAATAAGCACAGGAATACAAAAGGCATGCGCGAGGAGGGCGGATTGTAGGGATGCTCATGGATGCTCATGGTACCCTTGCCTGAAACAATACAGAGCAAAATGGACAGACAGCGAAGAAGGACACGAATGGCCACAGCACATTAGAAATGAGTGAGCAAAGGCCAGGCACAGAGAACAGTAGCTGTGTTATTCCATTTAAAGTTCAACAAAGGGCCAAGCTGGGGCCTTATGAAAAGTCACAGGGGCAGCAGCCTCTGAACAGAAGTCAGGAGAGGATTAAGGCAGAGCGGAAAGGAGGACTTTGGAAGAACATTTTCATAGCTGCCTCCAGGGGCTCTCACTCCGTGGAGCCCTATTCTGTTCATGGACTTGGTACCCCAATGTGCCATACTTCAATAAGAACACACAAGAGATAAGTAGAACCAGGAAGGGGCCTATTTCCTTCTATACATGTGATCTTGCTGGGCCATGACTTAGTTGAAAATTGGGGATTATTCTGGAAGTCTTCCCATGTCAAAATGGCCAGGACTTCCTGACGCCTGGCTATGCCCATAGCTATCCAGACACAGCCCTGGAAGGGTGAAGAGGCTAGAAGGGCACAAGGAAATGTAGTCGAAGCCCTGAGGAAAGGAGCCCAGCTAAGCTGTTGTCCGCACCTGCCTGTGATTCGGTTTTCTTTTCTTTCCTTTTGAATCGTCATACACAAGGGGCTGAAGATAGCTTAGGGGTTCGCCTAAAAAGCGGAAGGACCTGAGTTTGGATCCTGGATCCTATTTAAAAATGCCAGGAAAAAGCAGCAGCTGCCTGTACTTCCGGCTTTGAAAGGGGGAGCCTGGGAAATTCCAGAGCAATGCAATAAGGAGGTACAGCAACCCAGGATGATTCCCAAAGTCACCCTTGGTCCTCCAGAGGGACATACAGTGTCTTCTGACACACACAGATGCATGCTCACACACATGTGCCCACAAAAATTCATAAATTACAAAGAAACTTCGAACAAATAGAATGAACTTATGTGTCTTCATTCTTCCCCAACTCCTTGTCTTTCTTGTCTCCCACTCCTCTTCTCCTGCCCTCCCACCTATTACTATAAATACCTTATAGTAAACTACCGTCTAAATACTTCTCATTATGCACTTAGATAAGAAAAGCTCTCAGCATATAACCAAGAAGTATCCTGTTGCAATGGAAGATATGTGATGTGATGTGAAGACAAGGTCCCCAGGACCACAGCTGCAGGCCTGTGCAGCGACAACTGTCAGAAATGAGCACAGGAATGCAGAAGGCATGCGGGAGGAGGGTGAGCTGCAGGGTGCGCATGGTAACCCTCGCTTGGAACAATACAAAGTGAAGTGACCGGGCAGCAGAAGAATACACAGACGGCTGCTGTGCATCAGAAGTGAGTGAGCAAAGGCCAGGCGCGGAGAACAGGAACTATGTTACTCATATACACTGTGTTACTACAACTGACCAGACTGTAGAGCAGATGCTACTGTGGAGTACTTAACCCTAAACAGACCATCGAAATCACCCCCTATCCCAAGGCTCGGGAGTCTTGTGGAAGAGGAGGCTATAAAATCCTAGGAGCAAACCATGTCATGAAGACTCAGTCTGTGAGCAGACATTGAAGGGGAAGGAACTGTGGACGGGTGTGTGTGTGTGTGTGTGGGTGCATGTGCGTGTATGCACGTGCATTCATGTGTGTGCCCATGCAGGTGTGTGGACCAGTAGGTGGGGGCAGCTGAGTTAAGAGTCTCGACTCCTTGGACTCCATTTGCTATTCTTTTCTTTCTCCCCCACAGCTTTGGTGGTAGTGCGCATTGTATCTGCCTTTCATTTTCATTTATTTCCAAATCCTTAAAAACATTTGGCAGGGAGGGTATTTGAGGGTTGTGAGGGAAGATAGGAAAGGGTAGAGAGAGGAGAGTAATTGCAGAAGAGCAGGAAGAGGACATGGAGATGAAGAAGATTAACCTGGAATTGAAGAACAGAGGCCCGGAGGAGGTCACAGACTTAGTCCTTGATAATTGCTTGTGTGCCAATGGGAAAATTGAAGGCCTGAATGACACTTTTAAAGAACTCGAGTTTCTGAGTATGGCTAACGTGAAGTTAAGCTCATTGGCTCGGCTTCTCAGCTTAAATAAACTTCAAAAGTTGGAATTTAGCAACAATATATTTTCCCAAGCTTGCAAGTCCTGGGGGAGAAATGTCCAAATCTTACCTACCTCAATCTGAGTGGAAACAAAATTAAGGATCGCAGCATAGTAGAAGTTCTTAAAAATCTGAAAAGTCTTGACTTGTTTAACCGTGAGATCACAAACCTGGAAGATTACAGAGAAAGTTTTTTTGAACTGCTGCAGCAAACCCCAGGGAAACAAAGCGCCAGACTCAGAAGAGGAAGATAATAAGGATGGAGATGAAGGTGAGGAAGATGAAGTTGGTCCACCTGAGGGTTATGAAGAAGAAGAGGAAGATGATTATGAGGATGAAAATGAAGCTGGCTCATAAGTAGGATAGGAAGAAGAGGAGGAAGTGGGTCTCTCTTACTTATGAAGGAATAAATTCAGGAGGAAAAAGATGATGATGACTATGTTGAAAAAGGAGAGGAGGAGGAAGAAGAGGAAGAGAATAGGAAACGAGATACTGAAGGTGATGGAGAGGAAGAAGATGACTAGGTCATTCTAAGATCAGATCCTCTCATTTCTGAGTGCACAATAGAATGGTAACATCTTCTTGCTTCATGTATGATAGCTGTCCCTACAGAAAATAATGTAACTTTTTAGAGGAAAAGTGTGGTTTTACTATTTTTGCCATATCATCCAATTAAGATTTACTCATCCATTAATCATCGTAATGTATGTAGAAAAGAATTTTCATTAATTTCCTCATTATGAAATTCTCTAGAATTGTATTTAGAATCTTAATTTTTCTAATTTATGCTTACTGTATTAGACATTTCTGACTGTAATTAAGACCATTGCTTAAAAAAAAATTCTAGGAGCTGATGCATGGGTAGCAGTACTATCAGCCACTGTACTTCAGATAAGACAAAGCTACGGAAGGCAAGAGCTCACTGCAGTGAAGTCTATCTCCCCTAGACCTGTACAATAGTTGGCCTATCAACATTCCCCCCCTCCCCCGGACAAGTGAGGATCTCCAGAGATACAGCACCATCCAGAGAGAGGGGCTGGTACCAGGCAGAAGGGGAGCTTCTCCATTCAGCACACTGGTGGGCCATTTACATCATAGCAGATGCCTGAGCACTTGCCAGTAGAGATGTCCCTGATGGGGCCCAATGGGCCACAGGAATGATTTGGTTTCCTAACAGCCCTGCAATGTCATCACTATTATTATTCCTAGATCTGAGACTGGGGGGGGGTGGGAAGAGAATTTTACACACTCTGCAGGGGGCATGGGCAGGACCATAATCCAAAGCTCTTTCCTAGAAAGGGTGAATTTCTCTGGTTCCAGTGACATCTCCCAGTTCTCACAAGCCTGAATAGATCCTAACACCAAGATGCTCTTAGGGCACCTGCAGGTCACCACAGATGAGTGGGGAGGGGTGTGGAGAAGTCCCTATCTCTGTGGTAGCTTTGCATGACTTATGGACAGAAACCCAGGAAATGAGCAGAGTTCTTCCAAATAGGGAGAGGTGGACTGAGTTCTGAGGAGTGATCCAAAAGTCTAAGCTGAGGGAATGCCTAAAAGTACTGGATTAGGAGAGACCTGGCTTGGAGCTGCCAGCGAGCATCCTCCAGTCTCTGCAGGAAAGAAAAGCATGTCCCAGAATAAAATCCCAGAGTCAAAGGAACGGCAGCCAAGAGGTGAGGCAATAGTAAACATAAGTCTGGATACAGCCCGGCTTGACATCCAAAACAAAGCTTTCAAGTGATGATCTTGAGCAAAAAGTGGCGTAGGGACGTTTATCCACAGCAGGCAACTGTTGAATGGATGGGGGTCTCCATCACCTGCAGGGACAGTTTTGAGCCAAAACTATCCTAAGATGAACTTCTACCCTCTTGTTTGGCTTCTACCATAGGGAAGGAAGCAGTGTGTTTTCATAAGAAAAGCCTACACTGTTACCAACTGCAGGCGGAATAGAAAATTAAAAAGGTAGAGAGGGCAGTCCACTAGGCCGGGGCACGTCCCCTGCAGGCAGATCCGACTCTGCAAGTGGTTCCTCTTTCCCTACAGGCAGCTAGCTGTTGGAAGGAAACACTCACCATTTCCAGCAGCTGCAAAACTCACCGCAGCAACTCTTTGGTTTATGAATCTCTACCACATAATGAATTAACTCATCTTTAACAAGATTTCCCTGTGATTTTAATTCCACAGAGGATTCAGCTAGCAAGAAAGAACAAAATGGTATTTTACTACCTGTAGCTCCACACCCTAACTTTTAAATTCATATCTTTAGATAGGAAAGGAGTCGGCAATGAGAGGAAATTAAATCCATAAATCCTCTGATTTATCACTGGCCACACACACAGGCTCTGCGACAGGAAGCTATGCAGCCCACATCTTCCCAAGAGCCACTGCTGCAAACACAGCGGAAAATCCTGATTTGGAATGAGAAATAATTCCATTTTAATCTTGTTTATCTTCTTGGTCTAGTAACCCCCTGTGGCCAGAACTCATCTGGTACACTCTTTTAAGAAAACTGTAGCCACTGTTCTTTGATTCAATCAGTGGTCACTATAGGTCGGTGAGTACTGGGCTTATTTGTTTCAATAAACCTAATAAACCAAGGGTAACATTTATTTCAGAATCTTTTGCAAGCACAGGCAATGAGTCCACAGAGAGGGAATTTGCCAAGCCCAACACATTAGTTGAATCTCTAGTGGACCCCCACAAAATGATCTGATGAGCCAAAGTGATGCGGAATTCATAAGCATATTCTGCAGTTTTGTTATCTCTCATTCTCCGAACATCCCAGAAAGTGCCACACACCTTAATTAATCCCCTTTAGACCCTCAAACCTCCAAAGGTAGCCTGCATCAGAGTCTCAGGTGAAATAGTTTTAAAGAGACAGACCCTGAGATTTACCCAAGAAACTCTAAGTCAGGAAATCTGTCCCAAAGCCTGAAAGTGTACCTTGCCCATCATCTCTCTAAAGTCATGTGATATTATAGGTCCAGAGAGGATATTATGAAAGTCCACCATAAAGAAAAGTGATATCATGAGCCAGAGTTCAGAGGTCACTGGCTCTAGTGCTTCATGGCCCAAGGAAACAACTGCTTCTGGAAATGTTCTCCTGTTTTTGATGTCCAGCAGAGCAGGATAGTATGATGTTTAATCACCACTGTCAACTTGACCATAAGAAATATCTAGGGAAGGGAAAAACACACCCCTAGGGTCTTCTCCATGAGGACATTCCAGAGATAACCAGGCCCTGAGGACCCTGATATAATGATTGGATTCATCCCAAGATGGACTCATAATATGCAATGGTAATACTGAGATATATAAGTTAGATATAGGTGTCAGCTTGACAATATAGAGCTGAGCTCTGGGCATATCCATGAAGAAATTAGTAGTTATGGCAAGTCCCAAGCAAGCCTGCAAGAAAGTGTTGATGTGGAACACATAGCCCAGGATGAGTGCTGGGACCAGGGACCACTCCCTGGTCAAGTAGATAGATCGGAAGGAGCTGGTTGAGTACTTAACATTCTTTAGCATGTCTGGACAAACTTGCAGTCTGGGAAGAGAGATTTGCCTGTCTCTCGGTAGGCCCTGTGAATATGATGTGGCTAGTTGCCTGGGCTCCTCCTGGTGGTGGTAGTCTAAGAACTATAACTGAGAGTCATAAGAAAAACTAAAATCCCCTTTTCCCCTAAGCTTTTTGTTGGTGAATTTATCAGCCACATGCAGACCAACTGCAACATGGGAGGAGGTGGGAAGGTGAGCGGGACTTAGATGAATAAAATAAGTTATTGGAGATGCCCTTGAGCTGAATCTCATCCTTGTCTTTTCCTGTAGGCAACTTTCAGTATCCCAACCTGCCATGAAGTACCTTCTGCCATAGGTTCCTACCACCATGATGCTCTGCCTCTATCCAGGCCCCAAACATGGAGATAAGCGAACATGGACTCTGAAACTGAGTTACAGCACTGAGAAGAATAACTAACATAAGTCATCACACGTGGCAGCCACACGTGTGGCATGGCTTAGGAATTCAGTATCTAATTTTATTTCATTGTGATTCATTATAATATAGTCACATATGCCTTTTGGTTTCTTTATAGATTCACAGAACTAGATGAATGGCAGTATTGAAGAAAAAGAAGCAGCAAGTTCTCTCAGACTAAACATCATTCCTTTTGATTCCAACTCCTCAATTAGTCTAGCAATTGCTTATATCAACAGGTACAGGCAGGATGGCTTGGTTTGAATCTCTACTCCTATAGGAGCTACCTCTATTATAAAATTATAAAATTTATAGATTTTACAGATGAATGCATCAATTAGATACAGATGGAACTTTACAGTTGAAGACAGCATTTAGGTACATCTGTGAAGAATTACTTAGTTAAGGCAAGTCCAAGCAAGACTGTGGGAGATTATGTAACTGATGTAAGAAGACCTACCTTATAATAAGTGGGACAATTCCATGGGCAGGTAGATAAGAGAGAGAACTGGATGGAAGTGACAGACTGGCAAGTTGGAAAATACATCCTCTCAACTCTTTCTATGGATATGATATGACTAGTTCCCTTAGTTCCCAATGCTTGTATGCTTTTCCTACCATCATAATGGACTAGAATTTTGTTTCCCTAAACTGTTTAATTATGCATTTCTATGAGCAATAGAAGAATAACTGGAATAATGAGGAAAACAAGACTAGGAGAGGCTGTATGCCTGACTGAGTCTTGGGTAGAACTCGAGTCTTCAGTGCCAACAATCCACAGAACTCCCTAACATCACTGCCCCTGGGAAGATCCCAACTTAACACAAAAGATGAGATCATGAAGCTGTCTCCTGCAAATTCCACAAGTACACTGACATTCTTACCCAAGTTTTCTAAATAAATAGAGGCTTATGCTGACCAAAGAAGCAGCACTGTGAGGCCTGGCCCTAAGGCTGCGGCTTCTTTCCACTTCCCCCTCTGGCCATTCTGCTGTGGTCACGTGACCTGCTCCGGGTGCACTGCTGTCTCAGGACCTGGGCACTCGGTGTTTTCTTACCTGAAAGACTCTTCCTCAGATGTCACCAGTGTCTGCTCCCTCCTGCAATCACTTCCTTCATAGCTGCAGTAAAACTCTTGCCACTGCAGAGGTCACTGTTTCCAGCACTGCCTTTCTCCTTTTCCTCTTGGAGCATTGACACTCATCCACGGCTGTCTGCCTCTGCTCACACTGGGCCTAAGTAGCATGATTCCAAGTTGTCAGCAGATATGTCCTAGCACTTGGCCCATGGGAAGGCACAGGGAAACACTCTAAGGTAATATGTAAATGCACAATGAAGCTCATGTGGATGGGGCTACACAGCTGCTACTTTTAATTACCATGCTCCCCATGTCTCCCCATGGTGTCTCTTGCAGCCTTAAATGAACCAAGGCTCTTCACGTAATGGTACTCAGCTGCCACTGAAACCTCACCTTACTTCCGTGCCACCTTCTCCTCCCCTTCCCACCCACAGAGCCACCCCGCAGAGCTTCTCCACAGAGAAATTGCAACAAGTCACATTTGCTAGGCCCAACTCAAGGACAAGGGATGGCCAGGACATCACGGATTACTTATTCTACTTAAAAAGGACAACCTCATCACACCCAGTAATTTCTCAGCAACATTAGAGACTGCAAGTTGGAAGACTGAAGTGACTATAAGACTTTCTTCTCACCATAAATTCCAGCTATGACCACCATTTACAAGGCTACATCAGAAATTTAGGGGATTCTTGTTTCATTGGCCAAGCATGGGAAATATCTGTGACTCCTGTCAATCAGGAATCAGTAGAACCACATCCTATGTACTGATAAATGTGCAAAGACTGTCTTATCATTGGTTTCCAAAATACTTTCCTTCCCATGTCACCTCATTCACTCTTCTGAATGACTCAGGAAGGTGGGAACATTATTCTGCCTACTAAAAAATCGTTATAGTGGCACATGAAATGGCTCAGCAAATGAAGATGCTTGCCATTCACATATTAAGTTCGATCCTTGGAATCCACATAAAGGCAGAAGGAGAGAACGCTCTCCAGAGAGCTGTCTTCTAACCTCCACATGTATGCCCACATCATGTACATACACATGCACAAATTAATGACCAATAAAAAGTGTTTGGAAAGAAATTGCTGTACTCTTGTGTGCACCGATACCCCAATTTATATGCTGAAGTATAGTCTCCACCATGAGCTACATGAGTATGTGGGTCACAAGGGCTGCAGAATTAATGCAAGAGGCCCCATGGAGCCACAAGTGTGTCAACATGTAAGACACTTTGAGGTGCTGTCTATAAGCAAACTGGCTCTCACTAGACACAAGGTCTGCCAGGACCCTGACCTTCTAAACTATGAGAAATACATAGATGCTAAATACATAGATGCATAGATGCTAAAACTGACAAAAATATGAAATGCCGGGATACTGCAGGTCACAGGTCATGTAGACAGAACGGGCTGGAACTAAGATCTCAAACTTAAATTCGCATTGTTAAAGGACCCAATATCCAGTGAGCACAGCTGACAAAAGCCACAAAGGTATCCAGCCATAGAGTCCAGGATGAGTTCCATACATGTATAGACTTGTGAACTTAACCACTAGCTGGCAAGTTGCCCACCAACCTGAAGTGAGTCTCATAAGTAAACAGAAGTGACTTGTGACAAGCCCAGAGAAGTCAGTTTAGCGTTGGCCCCTGGCAGGGCTGTGAGGTGTCACTACACCTCCACTGACATAATTCATCCGAGGAAGAAGACGGGCTGCCGCTGCAGTTACCAGGCAGATGGAGGCTCATGGCCCTGTGACTGTGGGCCTCGAAGCAGCATGTAGGCTAAAGAGCAGAAGCCTCCACAGCAGGACCCCATCAGGGGAAAGTCAAGCGTCCAGTAGAAAGCAGTGCTCCACAGCTGACTGTAACATATTAGGAACCGCCCTTGGATGCAATAACAAATGCTGGTAGGGATAGGAGCAATAGGGAGCCTCTTATACATTGTCTGCAGTTGCTATAATAATCAGTGTGGAGGTTCCTTATAAAATAAACGACAGAACTACCATGTGACCTACTATGCCACACCCAGGTACATACCCAGAGCAATCAGGCAGCATACAAGAGACATATCTGTGGATCAGGGTTTATCAATGGACCTATTCACAATAGCCAAGCTCCTGAATCAGCAGCCTAAGTGACTGAATGGATAAATACAGTGTGGAATCAAGCATGATGAAATATATTCATCTATGAAAGGAAAAAAACATGTAATTTGTAGGAAAATAGACAGAAATGAAATACCATATTAAACAAAATATTCCAGAATCAGAAAGACAAATGGTCTATTTCCTCTTATATGAGAAATCAAGGTATTTTTTAAAGGCTTGAAAGTAAAAGAAAAACTACTTGGGAGGGGGGCTGGTTGCTGGGCTCAGTGGTTAAAGCCTTTGTCTCAAAACCAACAGGACTCAGATTCCACGTAAAAATGCCAGGCTTCTGTGACCTGCCACAGAAGATGGAACTGGGAATCCTCAGAGCAAACTGGGTCGTTAGACTAATCCTGAAGGAGTGCTCTCGCTTTAATTAGAGACCCAGGCTCACAACCACAGGGGACATGAGAGGAGAGGCAAGAGGCAATGGGGGAGGTTCAAAGGTCACATGTGTCTTGAAAATAGAAAGAAGGTGACTGTGGATGGGAGGGAAAAAGGAGGGAGAGAAGTCCAGAAGAAGGGAGGAGGGAAGAGGATCAACTTAGACACATTTTGCTTGAGAAATGCCATAATGAAATCAATTTATTTTGTATTTGAGTTTTTTATGTAACTTTAATTGATTTTTAAATTCTGATAATTTCATACACGAATATAATGCACTCAAATTATTCTCCCTCCTCCCTTAACTGTCTCTTACCACCATCCCTATCCATCGTCCCTCCGCCTCACCAGTCCATTTCCCAGTTTAATGACTTTAGGTTTTGTTTTGTGACTCATTTAGTTTAGCAAGGGATATCTGTATAATTGTTGGGTTATAATTATCCAAACCTAATTTCTTGCATGCTAATAAAAAATTAAGTAAATAAATAAATAAAAATGCATCTTTTCATGCATAAAAGAAGAAATGGGTTATTTTTAATATACAACAGGAAAATATCAAGTAAATATTGTATGCATATTGGAGCTATTTTCTGCTAAATGTGTAACCAGATAGTAAAATAGCAAATGAAGAAATGGTACTTTTACCACCACTCTGGCTGTTGGGACCATGGAAAGAATTAAACTTCCCCAGAAATTTCATGCTGAGATCAAAGAGGCCCTGAGCCAGCCAAAAGACAGAGTATGAATGTGACAACTGGTCGGAACATTTTGCAGTGGTTGGAACCACACCTGGTACATGACTGCACCTCTCTTGTGCCTATAAAACCCAGATCCCACATCAAAACCCCAGAGGGAAATGGACTTGGACACTAGATGCTCTCTTCCCAATATAATCACACTGAATAAATTCCTTATTCTGTTTTTCTCTGACAGTTTAAATTCTTATTAATTGACCTTTGTGGTCCTGCAACATACAAACTGTGTTGATATACACATGTATGTGTATATAATGTATACCCGTGGCCTGGTACAGTACCCAGCACACAGTAGGCACTCAAATCCTACAGAAAGAGAGAGAGGAGGAGGAGGAGGAAGACGACAGGAGACAAGGTTCTAGAATTTTGACACAAGCACAGAAGAGCCAGGTTTGCTGGTATTCACTTGCCCTGGTCAGTGGGCCAGTGGATATCCTCAATGAATTCTGTGCACACTTAATGTATAATTTATTAGTATAATTAATTTATTGATTTAATTAATAGAAATAGGACTATTTTATACAATGAAGAAAATAGGATTAGAATAGAAAATGGATGAATTTCCAAGGGAAAACAACAGTACACTATAGTTCCAAAATCTTATCAAGAAATGAAATGCCATTTATAGAAATGTGACATAGACCCCAAATGTGGGGCAGGGAGGTCCCTGTGTGACATCAGAGAAACCTTACAGCACCTCACTCTGGCCCCTAGGAGCCGGGAAACTTTGGGCAGAGCACTTCAGCTTTCCATGCCAAAGTAGACTTTCCTTCAACATAGGGGCAGCCACTAGAATATCACGTGTTTCACTTGGACCTTTTAACATGACACTCTTTAAATGGCGGACTTGGCGCGTATCATGACCTTCTAGTCTCCCTGTGTGATGGACCATTTGGCACCCTGAGGCACACTCCTATTTTGGATGCTAGTATGAAGCTTTGCCAAAGCTCCTGTGAGCAAAGAAAATACACTGTGGCTTAACTTCCATTCACTCGGGATTTTGTTTCTATTGTGCTGATCTTGATTTTTTTTTAATTCAACCCCATGTGATCAGAGAGCACAATGTAAGATTTTAAATCTTGTCACATAGGACTCATTTACAACACAAGATGAAAAAAATTCTATATGTATTTATTAAATACAAATGCACTCTTCTTTGGGGTGGACCACGCCATAAGATCCAATTGGTCAAGATGATTGACTGCATTTTGTAGATCTTTTGTTTTGTAGATCTTTTTCCCCCTAACTGTCCCACCAACTACTGAAATACAAAAGCACTGAAATATCCAGACACAATACAAAATATGTTTGATACTTTTTAAATTACAGCAAAGTTCTGTTCTTAGTCACATGCACATCGATTTGGTAAGTCTTCTGGGTGATTCAGCACAGAATATCATCATGCTGACCACATTGCTCAGCTAGCGCCCTTGGGTCGAGGTCCCTTGTCTGTCACTACTACCATCTAGTGCCCCTTGTGTCGAGGTCGCTTGTCTGTCACTACTGCCATCTAGTGCCCCTTATGTAGAGGTCGCTTGTCTGTCACTACTGCCATCTAGCGCCCCTTGTGTAGAGGTCGCTTGTCTGTCACTACTGCCATCTAGCGCCCCTTGTGTCGAGGTCACTTGTCTGTCACTACTACCCTCGCTTACTTCGTTGTCCTTATTCTGTCCCACAGGGTGTGTCTTTCTCTACAAACTTTCAAACTTCTCATTCTCATGCATTTCCAAGTGAGACTTTTGAGGACAATGGTTGTCTTCCATTTTTATCCAGCCAGTGTCTGCTTTATACATAAATGCTTATTTACATTTAATATAATCATGGATATAGTTGGCTTTAGAACTAATATGTTCACATTTATGTTTGGTGTTTTTGTGACTGGAGCGCTCTATGTTACCCAGACTTACTTGAAGTTCAAGTAATCCCCCTGCCTTAGCCTCCTAAATAGCTAGGACTACAGCATGTGCTATCACACCAGTCCTGCTCTTTGCTCTCTTTCTCCTCTTCAATCTCTTGAATTCCATGAATGAAATTTTAGCATAACATTTCCATGCTTCCTTTTGCTAGATCCTTTGTCTTGCCTTTTCAGTGGCTGATATGGTGATTATGGCATGTTATCCTGAAATTGAAATGGTTCACTCAGTTCACATTGCACCATTTAAGTGTCAGAAACAAAATGATTAGATTTACTCCATCCATCCTTTTGCTATGGGCCATCACTGGAGTTCGTATATAAGAATATATAATGCATGCAGTATATCACATAATCTGCATACATAATAAGCCCTGTAGTGATTTCAAATTTCTACTTTAAATAGCTATCTGCTTTTAAGTAAATCAAGGGAAGGAGCTATATACATGATTTTATATATAAATTTATATGTATCCCTCATTCTGAAAAAAAAATCCTTACAGCATCCAGTGCAGTGGTAATGCTGACAAAATATCTGCATCTACTGATCTGGAAACAGTGCCTCCTCATTCTCAATGGATATTTTTCTTGGATACAGACTTAAAAGCTGACAGATTTTTTAATGTTCTTTCACTATTTTAAATGTGCTGCTCCATTATCATCTGGCCTTCATTCTTCCTAATAAGTCAGTTTTTTAAACATCATCATTCTCATTATAAATAATCTGCTTTCCCACCTCTCTGACTGCTTGCAAAATTGCTCTTTGTGTCTTTTTAGTACTCTGACTATAATATGCATCAATGTACTTTTGTATAAATTCTATTTGGAGTTTGATATATCTATGTTTTTCACACAAGTTTTTTAAGAAATGTTAAGATATTATTTGAAGAAATTCTGCCAAAATTTCCCCTTCCCCCTTTCTCCTCTGGAATATCAATTGACAATATATTAGACCATTTGATATTGCCCCATGTACCAAAATGCTCAGTTTATTCTTTCTGCCTTATTTTTTTCCGATCTGTTTACATTTCATTGATCTAGGTCTTGATTCAAAGACTATCTTGTATTTCCCATTCCACTATTCATTCCACCTCTCAACCATTTTATTTCAGATAGTACACCTTTCAGTGTTAGAATTTTCATTTGGTAATAGTTTGTTTTTCTGCACATATTCCTCAACCTGTTTATTCATTAAAATTCCTTTTTCCTTTATGTCCTTGAACATATTTATAATGGTTATTTCATAGTACTTATCTCTTAATTCCAACACCTGGATCATCTTGGGTTCGATTTTGATTTGTCTTATGACTATGACTTACATACTCTGTTTCTTCACATGTCTAATAATTGTTATTATAGAGTATTAGTCACAACACACTGGTTCTTTCCTCTTTTGGAATAATATTTATTTTGTGTTATAACAGTTAATTTGGCCAGACTCCAAATCCAAGCTGTTTCCCCTAGAATATATAGCAGCTGAGAATGCTCAGTTCATTTAGACTCTCAGCCATTGCTTCTGCGAGAAAGCTTGGAATACCTCCACCCATGAAAGCTCAGAGGGCATTCAATGATTTGGGCAGAATTTACAGTGGTCTTCATCCTTTCCTTTTGTGGCTCTCTCCCTTTCAAAATCTCCACCTGCTATTTTCTGGTTGTTCTGTCAGCTCTGAACTCTGTCCTCCAACTCCTCAAGCCCATAATACACAGCTTTCTGCTTACTTCTAGCCTCCTTTTGCCTATAAGTGGAGAGTGCCCTCAAGCAAAAGACCGTGTAATACAATTTACCAAGTGTGATTGTTTTTCAATGGTCAATTCCCTTCCCATTTTCAGCAGCAACCTAAACCATGGTTTTCTTCTCAAAGTCCTGTCTAATGAGATCTTAATAAAGAAAAAGACCCATCCTCAGTCAAATAGGGAAGAAACAGCAACATATCCAGGAAAAC
Source organism: Typhlomys cinereus (assembly GCA_023101885.1). Taxonomy (NCBI): domain Eukaryota; kingdom Metazoa; phylum Chordata; class Mammalia; order Rodentia; family Platacanthomyidae; genus Typhlomys; species Typhlomys cinereus. Next base: position 2,924,709 of record JALPQD010000247.1, read on the forward strand.
CTTCCAGTCCTTTAATGTTGCTTCAGATGAAATTAAAGACTCTTCAACTGCCTTGGAATTCCTAGGTACAACATCCTGGATGGCCACAGTCTTATAACAAAGTGGGGGGGGGGCATGCTTGCCCTGCTGACAGCCTTGGGATCTTCTCTTGGAGCTTGACAAAAAAAAACAGATTCCTACAGATGTGTGTGGCTGGTTCTGACCCAGCAGTGAGATCATTAAAAGTCATTTACCACCTGGGAGGCAAACATACCTGCCAATCCTAGCAAGGGCCCCAAGGTGGCCACAGCGGTATGACTTGGAGCAAGTATCATTCTCTGCCAGCACAAGCTGAGGGCTCTTTTCAGAAGCATGTGCACTTCTTTCTCATGCATCAGTTCTCCTTGTGTCACTTGGGAACATTCAGCAAATTCCAAAGCAGCATTTCATCTTATTCTAGGGTATGAATTCTTTTTTTTCTTGTTTCATAGGGTTTTAATCCTTTTAGTGTTTCGTACAGTGAATGTATGGTACTTTCACATTTTAATCCCCAATCCCACCTCTCTTCCTCTTCCAATTACAACCTTCTTCTTCCCTGCCAGTCTCCCTCCTATTTTCATGTCTTTTCACATTTGTGGCCCACTTAGTTGCTTTTGATGGCATGTGCCTGAGTACTTAATGGAGCATGAATCATATATCAATGGAAAGCATCTTCCACCCCTTCCCCCCAACAGCAATAATCCTCATCAATCAGAAAGTTGCTTTCTCTAAAAGAAAGCTTAAAGTTTCATGGGAAAAGTATTATTATTTTGGTATAGTAGGAAATGCTACTCTGGAGAACTGCTAGCTAAGTTAAAACTTGACTCAAAACTGGAAAGATGGCTCTATGGTTTCAGCTTTTGCTTTGCAAGCAGAAGCCTCTGAGTCACGAGATCCCACATAAACAGGACAGGAGGGTGTAGTGGAATGCCTGTAATTCTAGTCCTGGAGGGAAGAGCCTGGAAATCCCCAGGCTGACAACAATAAGGTAAAACATGATAAAGGATGATTCCTACTGTCACCCTTGGGCTTCCACAAGCACGCTGGAGCATGAATTCTGGGTACCACCATCAGCAACCATCAGCAAACACACCCAAGCTTTTTGTCATTACTATTTCTGGAGTACTCTCTTTTTGTTAAGTATAAATACTAAGTTCTCGTTGATATTAAGTAAGAGAAGAACAACCCCACAGTTTTCCATGCCACCGTTGGAAAGATGAATCTACTCCATACACAATTTCAGGAACACATAACCTAGAGGATAAAAGGAAACCAGGCAGAGGTCAGGTCTTTGCCAACTCCAGATTCATAAGCTCTCCTGAACTTCAGAGTCTTGGGTGTTCCATGGCTTGAATCCTCCTCTCACACTGAGGTGGCAGAATGGGGGAATGCCCCGCTGACCTCCATGTTCCCAGAGTACTAGCACAGCTTGACACTCATGAGTTCACACCAGATCCTGTTCACATCCCAGTACCTCAAACCCTGCCACTGCCCACCCCCAGACTTCCCACAGTCTGACACCCCTGGATCTTCAAGACTGTCCTGAAAGAGAAAGCATGACCCTCCTTAAATCCAGCAATTCCATATGTGACAAATGAGATGCGAGACTTGGAGCACGAGGTCGAGAGACACACCTGCTGACTGTGTGGGGGACTCAGGAATAGTCTATTTCTTGTAAAAAGAAACAATTGCCCCTCTAGCAGGCTCTGTGGTGAGGTCTGTATTGTCAGGAACCAGCAGGGTTGCTTGCTAAGGAAAACAGCTCCCACACTGACAGTTCATCTTGAGGAGTCGACATCACTTTGTTGTATAAAGACTGCTGGCATTTTCTCTCCTGAGCATAAAGAGAGAAGCCCCCACGATCCACCACACATGGGGAGTGGAGACTATTACTGCTCTGACCTCATTGTTGCGGAAGGAATGGACTGGCTTCCTAGAGACATTGTAACAATGTGCCAGAAACTGAATGGCTTTAAAACAAGAACATATTGTCTCAAACTAAAGTGTTAGCAACGCCTGGATCCCTCTGGAATCCGATGGAGAAACTTTGTCTTCTCCCAGCTTCTAGAGCCTGGTACCAGCCATCGATGTGGGTCAACTAGAAGGCACCATTTCATTTTTCACCTTTTAGGGATTCTGCCATGGGCATTTGTGTCTCTTCTGCACATGTTGGATCATGTCCCACTCTGTGGCATTATCTCAGTGGCTAATAAATACTAAACCAATGCTAAAGTCACAGTAATAGACAGCAGGGCCAACAAAAACTTTCTAGAAGTCACAGTTCAACCCATAACAAGTAGATTTGCTGGGATGGACCAGAGAAATACTTAGCACAACACCTAACCACAAAAATTACTTGATTCATGGCCACATCTCTGTTTACCATAATCATCAGACAAATTTGGCCATTGAGATTCTCATCATTTATTCAATTCTACCTCATTGTCCACAGCTCAGTGACCACTAGGTATACTCTGCTACAAAAACATGTATGAATGAAACATGCTTCCACATGTTAGACTGCTCTTGGGCCTACTGCCTTCATGCCAGACTCAACTTCCTCCACTAGTGTCCTCTTCAGAACCTTTCCAGCTAAGAGACCTAGAGTTCTGATGGCATCGGGGACAGGAAGGACACAGACTAAAGCTTGCACATGCACCCTGCGATATCCTCAAGCATTCCTATGCAACAAGCTCTTATATGCTCTTGCACAAAATTTTGCAAGGTAAGATATTTTAGTCATAGTCACTCAAGACTTCCTCCACTCCACGACATATTCTGGCTCATTCTTCCTTACTCCAAACATCACTGGAAGCCAGGACTGAGGAGTCGAGCGGGCAACTTTCATATTAGGTACAGGTGTCAACTTGACAGTTGAAAGCATAGAGCCTTGTAGAGAATTGATAGTTGAGTTAAGAGAAGAGCAGGTGTGCAGGAGATTGTCCGACTGATAAGGAGACACAGTCCCTGGTGGGTGGAAAGAGTCCACGTGCAGGTGAATAAGCTAGTTGGGGAGGTTTATTTCCTTTGGTATATTTGGCTAGACAAGTTGTTCTGGCAAGTAGGGAATGTCTTTGTTTCAGTATGGATGTGGTGTAACGAGTTTCCTCATTCCCCTGAGGTTGGTGTGTACTCTCCTATCAAGTGGGACAAGGTAAGCCAAAATAATCCCTCATTTCCTGGTAAGCCATTTAGTAGTGAATTTATCAGAAGACCTGCAAAGTTAACTGTAACCGTGTCTCTTCAGGGAGAACTAAATGGAGTACATGGCGCACCTGTGATCATGTCTATGCTAGTTACAACTGGTCATTGTGGTACAGGAATGTTTTAGCGATGTTTCTATTCATCTGGTATCATGAGACCACATAAGCACAGCTACAAATCACATAGGAGAATAGGTCCTACAAAGCCTAGCATCAGAGATAAGTAGAAGTGGAAGAGAAACAAGACTGAAAGTGTACAGCGTTCCAATCTAGACTGACAATCCCAGATTGCTAGGAGATTCCACACAGCTGAAGCAAGAACCGTAGTGCTCTTCAAAATGGAAGCTCCTGGGCTAGAGAGATGGCTCAGGGGTTAAACCTCTGCCTCACAAGCAGAAGTACATGATTTCGGACCCTAGATCCCATGTAAGACTGAGGGGTTGGAATGACAGAAGCCTACACTTCTAGCCCTCAAAGTGGAGCAAAGCAAAAAGGAAGTAGAGTATACTCCAGGATGATTCCTGAAGTAACCCTTGGACCTCCAAAGGTGGGCACGCACACACACACACACACACACACACACACACACACACACACAGTGGAAGTTACCTTTCAACAAAATGATGCTGGATATCACAGCACATGAACTGGTAAATGCTAGGATTTCATGCTTTATTTCTTGATGAGAGTTACATGCCATAGAAATCAGAATCTCCATAGGGAGGGGTATAACACCTCAAATAAGAAGAGCATATCTGCATTTGGAAGTCATATGCTTTGTGCATTCAATCATCCAAAAAAAAAAAAAAAAACAACAAATTTCCTCAGCCACTAGAGGAAGACTGAATTATCTTTCTAATCTCTCTGTGGAGAATATTACAAAACTGATGTCACATAAAGAAACCATCAAATAGCATGCAACAAAAGAAAAAAACACAATAAAATTTATTACAGAGGTGTACTGGGCAGTTAACTAGCAACATAAATCTGTTACTTTCTGAAATGGATCATGTCTGTAATGTGTATAAGTTTTTGAAAATTTGGAAATTTGTGATTATTTTCTTGGCCTAAAGAACAAATAAATAAATTCGTTCCTCAGTGTATATATAATTCTGAAGTATTCTTTCACAAAGAAAGGTTGTACACTGAATAGTTTCACATCCTACAAAACCTTGCTCTGTGTACATTTATTCTAGTAGATCTGAGTTTACTACTGTCCTCTCTGGAAAAAGCAGTGGTTTCCAGATACTTTGTACATATACGGAATGCTCAAGCAGGGCCATAGATCTACATTTATCCTGACCCTTATAATTTGATGGTTAACTTTTAGCCTTAATTTTCTGGGCCATGCAATGGGGAATGGTTCATATTATCCAGTCTCAAGTAGAGATGGAGTTCAGGGATAATGTGTTAAACTAGCTGCATGAGACTCAGGGTTGGATCTTCAACTCTCATAAAAAAGTAAATAAAATTATATAAAGTAAATTAAATGAAATCTGTTCCGTTTCCAAGTACTAGGTAAGAAGCTACAGAGATAACCATGAGCAGAATCAGATTTAAAGACATGGCACTTCATTTCATGAGGCATTGAAGACAGGAAGGAAGGAAGACTGGGATGAAGTGAGAGATCGCCTACTTCAGACTCCAAAGTCTGTCTCCTAGCAAGCAAGAATGTGCCCCATGTGAAGAACACAGTGCAGTTTTAATATGTGTCTACCTTCCCAAAGAATATGGATACCCAGCCAGCAAGAACAGACCCCCTCCATGGTGACAGAAGGAGTGTGGCTCTCTCCCAAGTCAGTCCTCCTCTGGGACCTCTCCTCTTGCTACTTGACTTGTAGCCTGGCCAACACATCTTACCAACTGGAATGACACCCAGAATGTATTGCAAGTGACAAATAGCAGAGAAAGAATGAGGCAAATGATATTAATTTTCATATTTTCCATATGAAAACCTTCAGACACAGAAAACAAAGACCAATAAACCTTCAGGGACTGGCACAGGTGACTCAGAGAAGACATCCCCCAAATTCTTGCATCAGGACTTTCAGAAGCAGAGTGTTGTATTTGTTCTGCGTGTTTCAGATAAATGTATGGACAAAGAGATTAAGCGAACAGTGTGTTTTATTCTGGCTTTCAATTGTCTGATTAGTTTCTTGCCTGGCTTGGCAGGAGAGTCCACACCAACATCAAGGGATGAGGGAACTGACCACACCATATTCACAAGGCTACCAAGACAAACAGTCCTCACTTGCCAGACCAGTATGTCCGGCCATCTTTCTTACCAAATTCCCTCCATTTTGTCCAGGGATTATCTCCACCCACCATGGACTGGGCCTCCCCACCAATCGGAAAATCTCTTGCAGGCTGTTCTGGGCTTAACTACCAATTCTTTCCAAATGTGTCCCTCATATCAGCAATTACCACATCCTTTCTGATGCCCCATTCCTGTGGGTAGCCACATTGGTATCTGTACCAGCACTGGCTGGTCAGCCCTGTTGGGGCCTCACTTCCATCATGAGTTCCCAGGTCCCGACCTCTGACATCTCATGTGATCCTGTTGAACCACATCTCATGGTCCCACAGGAGAGGCAGCAAATTCCTGCTGTTCCTGTCTCTTCTATTCCCTGGGTTAAAATTCTCTCTGTGGCAGATACCCAACGTAGCTTCTATTTTACTCCTGGTTCCTGACCAATATACATCCAAAGGCGAATGTTTACATGACCATTCCAATGAGCACTTAGCAACCATTAGAACACTGACACCTGTGATTTGTGAATGCACTGGCACTCAAGGATGACCGAGAGCTGCATTAAGGAAGGAGAAAGTGAAAATGTACTGCACCCAGAGAAAGCCAGAACAGCAGGGGCTGGAGACAGTATCCAGGAAAATGTGACTGCAAGCATCAGATCTCTCTCACACACACATATGATAGATAGATAGATAGATAGATAGATAGATAGATAGATAGATAGATAGATAGATGATAGATGACTGATGGATAGATGATAGATGATTGATAAATGATAGATAGATGATAGATGGATGATTGATAGATAGATGGATGATAGATAGATAGATAGATAGATAGATAGATAGATAGATAGATAGATAGATAGATAGACAGACAGAAAGTTTGCCTTCTTTTCTGGGTAATGTTTTTTGGATTTTAGCCAGAATTCCTTGCTTGTGTAACACTATGCTGTGTGGCATGGCAGAAGGAGGCCAGCAGCCGCCTGCAGCTTGTATGAAAGAGGAGGGGTCCCGGGAGACCAGGCAAGCAATGGCAGCATCTTCGCACTTCCTGTTGGGCCACAGAGGATGCAGTGGCAGGGGGGCGGGAGTGCAGCTGTGGAGGGTGGGTGCTCTGCCCTCCTGGCTGCAGTGGCTGGTGACATTGTGGGCATGGGGCCCAGGGACAGGGCCTACCAGGCCCTTTCTCCTTTAAGTCAGTGCTGCACACTGTGGGAAGAGAGCCAAGCCCCTGCACCTCTCCCCAGGACAGACTTTCTTCTCAGCACGGCCCCTCTGCCCTCCTTGGAGGCCGCTCCCACACCAAGTCTTATGGCCAAGTCCTCTGCTCACTCATCGCCCTGTCAGGCCATTCTCCCTCCAGGCCCCGGGAAGCCTTGCCGCGGATGGCCAAGGCCAACCCTGACCCCGTTGGGCAGGCGCGCCTGAGCCCAGAGGCCCAGGGGCTGCGGCCGATGAGCCCTGGACAGCCCCAGAGTGCGCCTGGCTCCCCAGCATGTGGCGTTTTGCACCTAGTACGCAGGATGTACATTCAGGCTTCCACGTCCCTGGCAGACGCCCCGAGGACGTCGACGCCTCCACTGACCTCCAAGGGGGTCTCACATTTGCACTGTGCGTGCCTCAACTTCCCTAACAGATATGCATATTCCCTCCAGATGCCTCAGGGCTGCTCCAGAGCGGGTCTGGTCCTGGGATGGGAGTGTTGAAACCCAGTGGCTTGAATTTCCTGAATTGTTGTGTATCCAACACTTCCCGAATGTACAATGTAAGAGGTTCCCCGTGTCTCTGCCTTCTCTAGCAGGGCTGCTCCTTCATCTGAGACCAGCCATATGGCCCCTTGGCCTCCGTGGGTGGCCTCTGTCTGTGGACTGCCTTGCTTTGCTTGTGTTCAGGTCTGCTGCCTTTCTAGCAGACCTCTTTACTACACTGCACTGTATTGCTATATTTTTAACCAGAAATAAAATACAGATTAGAGCAAAAAAAAAGATAGATGATAGATGATTGATAGATAGATAGATGATAGATAGATAGATGATAGATGATTGATAGATGATAGATAAATAGATAGATAGATGATAGAAGAAAGATAGATAGATAGATAGATAGATAGATAGATAGATAGATAGATAGATAGATAAGCTTGACTATGGATATATCATGTACATATAAACTTTACTGTGTTCATGTCCATATCATGAGATTGTAGATTTTTAAAACTTTCTTCTTGCTTTTCATAAGGTTTGATTATTTTGAGAAAAGTAAGAATTACTTTCCTACTACAACCAAGAAAAAAGCCAGTTCCACTTTCGGTGAAAAGTCACTTCAAAGAAAACAGATCCTAAGGAAGAAGTAAAGGGCTTCTTCTCTATGGTTCTCTTGACTCCTACTGGAGAGGGCTTTTCCACTGCGCTCTTGGCACAAAGAAAGGAATCAGGAGCCCCCAGCAAGAGGGTGGAAGTGACAAGAATAGAGAAGTACAGAGTTACCAGAATTCCCCTTGGGAAGGAAGCAAGTTTGAAAAATCAATTAATTAGTGGATTAATCTATCCATTAATCCATCCCTAATAAGATTAGCATGTTCACCATCCAATCTCTTCAAACAGTTCCACCAGCTGGGAACCAAGCCTTCAACACAAGAATCTTTGGGGACATAGATACTTAAACCCAAACACAGGACATCTACTATACTCAAGCCTCCCGTTCCTATTGGTGCGTCTATCTCCTTGCCGTGTGCTTGCTCATTTCTCCTGGGATGAGCAGGAAACACACTCAAGTGTCTGCTAAATGCACTGGCTCTCTACCACGAGGTGGCCATGCTGCCACTGCTTCTGGTTCACTGTTATTTGCTTATCATAAACTCGAAAAGGGGTTCAACCTTGCAACTTTGAATCTTGATGCCCTTGAGTTTATGACTTATCTTTATCTAGTGATGAGTTAAGGCTTACTTAACACATAGGAATATCACAAATATTAAATTAGAAAGCTGATGTTGCATGTCTAGTATGGTGCCTGCCAAGAGCTTCAACAATCTTCTTCAAAGTTTGTAAGGCTCACTGTCTCAAAAAATAAGGTGGAAAGGTAGTTGAAGAAGACATTTCGATGTCAGGTTGTGGTTGTTACACACATTTTCACAGGATGCTGCACCTATATATACAATACATACACACACACACACACACATATTCTCTCTTGCATTTACGCACATATTCTGTCTCTCTCTCTTGTACACACATACTCACCATAAACATTCCCTCTTCTTTTTCTCTCATATTCACACATATATACATTCATGCATATATATGCTCTCTCTCATACTCACACATACTCCCTCATACACTCACTTACCCACACTCATAAGAATCAAGCAAACACACTGACATATGCAAATGTACTCACACACAAAAAGCACACACGCCCACTTCTGGATGCAGTCACATGCATACTCACCGACTGTTGCAGTCAGCCTGCATGGTTGCTGATAAACAACCATCAAATGGCTTAAAAGAACAAGGGTTTATTTCTTTATGACTGTCCAGTTACAGATCTCATCCAGCTTGACAGAAGAGCATGCACCATCATGACCAGGGCCCAGAGAACTGGCCACACCATCACCACATAACAGCTGAGAAATGGAAAATCCTTACTTGCCAGACCAGCATGTCTATCTGGCCAAGTGTACAGAAGGATGCCAACTTCCTCAACCAGTTCTCAGTATTTTATTCACCTGTTCAGGGCCTAGTCCCACCCACCATGAACTGGGCCTTCCCCATCAGCTAGACAATCTCTGGCAGGTTTGCTCTGGGTTTAACTCAACCACTAATTCTCTACTAACGTGCCCAGAGCTCAAACCCTCAACTATCAAGTTGACACCTGTGCCTAACTATGACCCTCCACCCCTTGTCAACTTGGCACAAAACCATAGTACATGTGCTCACACACAAAAAACATGCATGCCCACTTCTGGATGCAGTCACATGCATACTCACCTACTCTCTCACACACAATCACACGCACACACACTTCTAAATGTACTGTGTACACACACACTTTCTAACACACACACATACACATTCATGAAGCACTCACACAATTATAAAACACACAGAAACGCACACACGTACACATATATACACATACATGTACTTACACTCAGTCATACACTCACTCACCCTCTCTCTTTCTCTCACAAAGTGAAAAAAATAAGTAAAATGCCCACCTTTTTGTACAATAATCCCAAAGACCCAAAATTCTACAAGCAATCTCAATTAACAAGTCAGGATCCTGTATACGAATTTTAGCTTGCCTCATACATAGCTGTGTGTTTTGGGCAAGTTATTGGGTCTTTCTGAACCAATCCTATAAATCTAAAACAACCCCAACTTCTTTGAAAGGATTCTTAGAGGGATCATACATGAACATGTATGGTCTTAACGCAGCTCTTAGAGAAAGAGACCTTTAAAAACATGAGTCTGTATCCAAACTTCATGTTGTGGCCAAGACTTTTTTCAGCAAAGGAAAGAAAAAATCAGCCCTCATTGTAGTTTCATCACCACAGCACAATGATACCCAGGTAAAACCACATTAGTGTTGTCTTCATTTAAGAATTTTATGTCATTTGCTGATTTATTAACCATAAGGAGCAATTCCCCAGGGGAGAGTATAGTTGAAATAATTGTTTTGAAGAGAGCAGGGTGGACCAGGATGCTGGAATCATTAATCACCAAAGCAGCAACGTGAGTTTGACGTATTGGCCTCTACAACATTTTCTTCTGTAACAAAGGAGAATGCTTTGCACAGCCACCTATATCTTCCTGGGCTGAGCACTCCTGGGTACCTCCCTCAGTGTGGCCCTGTCCCACCCACAGGAGGAAGTGTGCCGCTGAGGACAGCAGCTGGGTTAGGGAGGTGCTCCAGCTGTTAGTCACTGGGAAGCAGCAAGAACCTAATGCTAATAATGGGTTCAGTAATGAATTAATAACATGGGGGAATATTTACCCACTATTTTCTACTGAAAAATTTCCCTGAAATACTGTCAAAGTAACCCAGGAAATGAGAGGCTGTGATGCCGAACATGAGAATAAAAAGTACTTCCCCCAGAGGCAGGCAAGACACACGCTTTGAAATCAATTTGGAAAGTAATGGGAAAGATCGCTCTGTTCCCAAGCACGGGTACCTTCTGCAAGAAGATCTGCCTCCGGAAACCTTCCTCTCCTTCACAGCCAACCTCCCACAGGCCAGCCAAGAAATCTATGTTGTTTTCATCTTAAAAAGCACATGCTTCAAAGTGGGTACTAATCTCTCAGGCCACAAGACAGAGCCGCTGGTATTGGTTTAACAAACACAGCTAATTCAGGAGGGATAAATTCAAAGTTGTTTCCTCTCCAGATTCCCTTCAGAATATTGTGATGTCAATGTAAAAAGACATAACACTTTGATTTCAGAAATAAAGTAAGACAACTATTTTCTGAGCACCTACTCTGTGCTGGGTACTACCATTAAATCAGGAGTGAGGAGCTTCAGATTCCTGATGGCTCCTGTGCATTTCTGAATAGCTAACTATTCAGAAATAATTATGGCTACTATGGCTGTATAGCATACTAATGTCTTAGATTCTTTATAATGATATTCTCCTTTAATAATTACAGCAAATTTGGGTAACAGATAAAGCCATTCCCACCCTCGTGAGCCTCTCTTTAATCATCTGAAGCATAAGTTGTTCAGCATCTTTCTAAATGACTCCAAAACATTTACTCCTACTTTTCTTAAGCCTAATCTTCACACACATGCACACAGATATATATATATTGCATGCACCCATATACACATACATAAAACACACATATATACACACAGACACACACACATACACACATATGTGCACACAGAGACATACATATATGCATATGCATATATACATATGCATCTGAGAACTATAATTTACAGCCTAAAATAGCATGAATATTTAAAAACAATTTAAAAACAAGAAGAACCACCGTCTTGCAAGCTGAATTCCCAAGAAAAACCTCTATTAACATTTGGATGTCTGGCTTGTCAGTCTTTTTCTATATTTTCTTTTAAATCACAAGCAAATAGGTCAATTCTGCACCCCACTTTCTGTAACCTGCTTTTTGCACTAAATAAAGCATGAACTTTTCTATGTTATTAAATATTCTATAGCATCATTTTAGTGACTGTCTAGTACCAGTCTCTGCCCTAATTTGTTTAGCTCATCTGAATTAATTAGGCCCTACTGACTGACAAAACTCAGTCTTTCACGTCTATCCCCAAAGTACAGAAGTCCCGCAGCCAGGTGCTGAAAGCAAGGAACCACTTCCATCGGTTGGCATGGAGTGATACGCCAATCCTTTAGGGCACTTCTGTTTCAAAGGGAACCTAGACGCATTTCATTTCTGAACATGCCTGAAAAAATCCCCAGGATATAGCTCAATATTCAAACTCGGTTCCCTGTAAGTCTCCAGCAGTTCAGTGACCCAGGGGGAGCTGGAACCGGAACCACAGGGGCCCCAGGGGCCACTGTTCAGAGTCTCCCAGCTGTGACCAGGGCTAGGACCACTGGGGTGGGGGTGGGGAGGCACCTCATTCCACAGTACATAAAAGAGAGTCAGGGGCTGGGGAAATGCCTCAGGGGTTAAAGACTTTGCCTCATAAGCAAAAGGACTCAAGTTCCAATCTCCACATCCCATGTAAAAATGCTGGGCAGCTGCAGATATGTCTGCAGCTGGAAGGTGGAGCCTGGGAAACCCAGAGCAAAATAGTAAGGAGGCAGAGCAATTCAGGATGATTCCTGATGTCACCTCTGGCCCCCACAAGCACATATACTGAAATATACACGCTTGAACACACACACACACACACCACATGAAAGAGGAGAGAGAGAGAAAGAGAGAGATAGAGAGAGTCTAGCTAACAGCTCTCCTCTAGAGGATGTGAGCATGAAGTAAAACGCTCTTAAATCTGTAAGGAAAAATCATGGCCCCTATATTCAAAGACCTTTATCACATTAACAGAGAGCAAGCAGCAAGATTTGGGATTTCAATTTTGCTCCCTTTTTTCTTAATCTAATCATAAACAAGCTAAAAGCAGATTATCCCCTCAAGATGCTGGATTACTCAGTCCTCTCAGTTCTGTCCACAGCCGCAACCCATCCTGATACTGATGGTCAGTATAAGAACACATGCAGAATCGAAGACTTGTATTTCTGGCACCAAATGCTTTTTCCTGCACTGTGTTTATCTAGTAATTATCTTACCAACAAAACTTTCTCTCTCTCTCTCTCTCTCTCTCTCTCTCTCTCTCTCTCTCTCTCTTTCTCTCTCCTCTTTCCTTGTTTCTTTCTTTTTGTTGGAGTGTGTTTACCTGTGGGGGTGTCCATGCGTGCGGGTATGTATAGAAGAAGGCACTTGAGTGTGTGTGCCTGTGGAGGTCCAAGGGTGACATGGGGAATCACGCTGGATTGCTCTACCTCCTTATTGCTTTGCTCTGGGGTTTTCCAGTTTGTCTCCAGGTGAATTCTATGCCCAACCCCTTAGACTTCTAGACTCCAGGTGAATTCTATGCCAACCCCTGTAGACTCTCCCCTTGCCCTCCTTTGATGAGTTCCCTGTCCCAGAGCATCCCAATGATATCTAACCTCAGGCTCCGAGCCTTTCCCTGCCCAGAGATTTCGTCCTGGCTCACACTTTATTCAAAGTTCAGCAGTTTGGAAGGACAAGCAGTGTCCACTTCATATAACAAGATCACCAGTGTTCGCCGTTCATCTCCCCTGGGACACTGGGGTAACTCTGTGACGCGCTGCAAAGCCTCAGACTCTCCACTCCCTTTGTCCTGAAGTACCCTTGCCAGCTGCTCTGGGCTTGGTTTTAAAGTAACACATGGTTCAGCAGAAAGAAGACAAGCCTTGGCATCTGACGAAGCGACTCTGAATCTCCGCTCTGCCCATGACAAGCTTTTGGAGGCTCCTTTCCTCACCTGTACAACAGAGATAATAAGACTTGCTTTGGGGATTTTTTAAAAAATTAATTAGAAATGCCACAGATAAAGCAGCCAGCACAGTATCAGGAATACACTCTCTTTGCTATCATTCTAAGGGTCATATGTCTGCTGTTTATCCTTGGCTAGGGTAGCTGGTGATTGATTTGCAGCCTGGATCTAGTTAAAAGGACAAACAGGATCCTGCCTCATGCAAGCATTTCGACCGTGTTTTCAATTGTCTCTCCCTTGCTGCGTCTCACCCTGAGCTCAGCACCAAGCAGGAGCTCTATAAATTAAGCTCATAGGACAGCCCGGGTCTGCACTGTACCCTTAATTGGCTCTAGTGAGATCTGCAGCATTTAAAGTGATCTGTCCACCTCCATGCGTGGCTCAGTCTCGATACCCAGCAGAAATGAGTTGTCTGTGGTAACATTTGACGCTGTCGCTGTGTGTACCAACACTAACGACTTCCAAAACCCTACGGCACCCCTAAAATCAGAGCCTTCTCCGGTCTGGATCCTACCAAATCCCTCAAGTTCCTACTTGCTGCATGAGTTCACTAGCAACCTTTTACAGCTCAGATAGGAAAAAGAAAGAGCAAAGGCCAGATGCAACTATGCCAGGGAAGGACTGTCTCAGCTCTGCTGAAAGTCTCCTTCCTCCCTCCAGAAGCCTTCCTTGTTAAGCACAACTGCCATTTTGTAAAGCTTCCTCCTTTGCTACACAGACCACACCTCCAGACTTCACTCCTTGGCAACTCCTTAGCAATGCCTGAGGCCATGAAAGAGTATGTCCCACCTAGGGTCTCTCCCATTCACTGCTCTGCACCCTCTCTAGCCACCATTCCATCATGGCAACTTTCTCCTTACCTTTTCTAACCTTAAGCTATGCTTCTATTCTAATGCTCTCCCACCTCCAGTCTAGACTATAGTTTCTTTGACTACTAGTTCCTCAACTTTAAATAAACGTGTGTGTGTGTGTGTGTGTGTGTGTGTGTGTGTGTGCGCGCGTTCAAGAGGATATTTGAGTCTGTGTGCTTGTGGAAGCCCAAGGATGATAACAGGAATCATCCTGCATTATTCTACCTCCTTTTTACGTTACTCTGGAGTTTCCCAAGCTTCGCTTTCCAGGGTGGGAATTGAAGGCCAATGCCATATTTGCCTGGCATTTTAACATAGGATCTAGGATCTGATCTGAGGTCATTTGACCTGTGAAATAAAGCTTTTGACCCCTGAGGCATCTCCCCAGCCCATTCCCTTCCCCAAGTTTCTTGATAGAATATGATTCAGGAAGTTCCGGAGGAAGCTCCGTCCTGAAGAGCTAACCTTCCTGGTTGAATCCCTCCACGCACCCTCCCAGACCCACAGCCAGGATTCACAGGTTCTACAACACATTGTTAACAAGCTGGTGGTGGCAGTGGGGCCTGAGCAGAAGTCTGTACTCTTAAATCCCTCAAATTGCAAGACGTTATTTTAACTTCTTTTCCCCCTACAGGTTTCACCTCTCCCTTTTCTGCTCTCTGAATATTTCATTCAAGCCCAGGATGGAGTCTTAAATTGGAGGAAACCAGAATTCTGCTGCTCAATTAGCCTAATTCACATGTTGTCTTTTCTCGTCTAACAATTAAAATAACACCACTTCTGAGCACGCAGTGGGCTTGTGTGATCCAAGAAAGAACAGATCTGTGTGCCTCTGTAGACTCATAGAGCAAGGTCTTCCCTCTGGGGCTCAGTCATCTTTCCAACCTGACAAGAATCTTGAGTGACAACTGGCTTAAGCAACTGTCCTCCTGAGGGTTCTGGGTGTGCCACAACAGCTCTTCCAATTTGCTGCTGGCAAACCTGCGTGCAGGTATCCTAGGAGGTGAGCAACAGCCTCTTCTCTGACCAGCCCCAACTCTCTTCCCCCATCCCCACTACAGCCAGGTAAACACAAAGGGCTTCAGAAAATGTGAGAAGTCATGAAACGTAAAGTGACTTTGCTACAAGCTCCCACGACAGTGGAACTGCTATCCTCACCCCAACACTTTCTTGCCTTGTCTCTCTCTTGAATGGCCCAGCACAGAGTAGAGAGAAGCAGTGGTCTTTCCCAGCAGGGGCTATAGGGACTTTGTCCCTGACCTATACTGCTGTTGTTTGAGTGCAGTACAAGATGCCAGAGAGCACGAGCTTTAGCAGCTTAGGCACAGATGTGTCCTAAGAATGGGAGGTGGTTTGTTGTAAGGTGAAGGGAGGATACAGGAGGGAAAGAAAACTGAGTTTGGGGGTATAAACAAACCCATGCAGAGCCAACCCATCCTTGTCACAGGTGCTCATAGAAACACCATGTTTCAAGCACTGAAGACTGCACAGCAGGCAGCATTCCTTACTATGTCTAGCTCCAGCAGAAATGACATGTCACTGTCAGGCCTCCTCCTTCCTCTCGTGTGGAGCGCATTTATGACAGAAGAGGTAACTCACCAACCCTAATCTACAAGTGAAACTAGGTCACCAGGGTGAATTTCCACTCCCTTTATGCCATGAGAAGAAACCAGCTCAAGTTCTATACCTATGTCATTTCTTCCTCTCCATTCATATTTTTCTTTCTCTCGGCAGATGCTTTATTGTTGTGAACTGTTTTAGTAACTCACTGGAAGCTTGGGTAACAAAAAAATTTAAAAACTTTAATTCGATTATCTTAAAAGTGTTGAAAATGTTTTGAGGAATACAACATATGTGGATGTGAATGCGTGTGCCAAGCACTTGCAAACTACTAAAGGTTAATAGTCACTTACTGTAGCTGCAGACGCTACCAGCCATCTTCCTGCCCTGCTGCATTTTCAAAGGCTACATAAATATGTAATCTATTCCTCTCTTTCCCTATCATAACATTCCACTGAGGCGATTCTGATGAGCTGTCCCCCTGCAGCCACCAGCATAAAGTGCCACACAGAGGCTGATGGATAGATACTGGATTTGAGCGAGAAGGATTTCAGCAGCCATCCATAAACCTGGCTCATTTAAATTGCTAGCTGTCGACTACCTGAGAGGAAAGTAAAAGCTGTCTTCAAGTAATAAAAATAAAAATGTGGCTCTATTGTCTCGAGAGGCAAGCAGAATTCCTATTTCCAGGTACCTGATCCTGCTTGGGGGGCTGGGGTTGGCCTTTCAGCTCCCTCTCTCAGGAGCCTGCCTCAGTAGTCTGCAAAAGGCAGAAATGCTCAGGGTTCTTCCCTTGTTACTAGCTGTCTGGTGAACGAGGCCCCAGAAAAGTGCAAAAGATGAATTCAGATGCTGGTCAAATGGATCAGAAAGGAAAGAAGACAGACTCAGGAGGTTTACCAACAATCCACCACTAATAAACTGGGAAACAATTTTTGTCTATTGGTCACTTTCCCCTCTTTTACAAGTACGGTGTTTTGGAGGAAAGTTAAAATTCTAAAAAGCAGAGTATGCATGAGGAATCACAGCAAAGGTTCACCTTGCATTTCACCAGGTTGATAACAATTTTTTTCTTTTTTTTATTAATACATTTTTATTATTATTTCCGCCCATACAAACTTAATAGGTACACCAGTTCCCTCCCTCCCTCCTCCTCCCCCCCAAACCCCTGTTCCCCCTCCCTTCACCCCTCCCTTCCCATCCCCCTGTGCCTCCTGCCCCAATTCCCAGAGTCCTTTTTTGTGCATGCCTGACTCTCCTCTGGGCCCTCCTCTCCGATGACGTACAAGGACCCAGTGGCATTTCCCTGAACCCTTTCCCGTGTTCCCCTTAAGCATAGGAACACTACTGTGGCTGTCAATTCCTTGCCTCCAAGGATCTTGGTCCCCAAGATTTGCTGCCAAGGGCAGAGATGCTCTATAATGTAGATTTGCTGACCAGCTCACCTGCTTTGCTGCAGGAAATAAAACTTCATTCATTCACAGACTTGCTCAGTCACAGAGAACATTCTGTAGATGCCATTGTACCCAGAGCCTATAATTCATGTTTCAGCCCCTCAAATGTGCCAACCCATGCACTTGTAAGCTAAAAAATGGTACTAAACCACTTCCTCCATCTCAGCAGTTCAAGTTATTCAAGCTCTGCCATAGAGAAAAAAGGAGGCTGTGTCTCAGGAAGGTTGTGGAGACTGTTTGAGACATCACAAAGACTACCCAGTGGAATTTGAAGCTGTTCTCCTCAGGGAACTGAAGATTCACAGATTGCAAGAAAACTGCATTTGGAAGAAAATCTCTCTGTAAGTAAAAACCCACTGAGCTCAATGATAGAGAATTCTTTTGCCTTTTAACTCATTTGGAAGTAAGAGTGCGTGGTTACCTTTGGGGAAATGTCTGTTTTAATTTAAAGTCCCTCATTGCCCCTCTCTTTCAGCCAATGCATTTCCCAATGTGTTTATGAGTGACAGACAGATATCCTTTGAAGAGAAATTCCTCCTAATCTTTGTACAACGGTGTCTTGGAAGATATCAATGATGAATCTAGCTATGAATCCATGAAAAGATGTTGGAATATGATTTCATGAAATGTAACGAAACTATACTTGTTCAGGAGATATCAGCAAGAGTTCGAGACTGGAAGCCCACACAACATTGGTCCACAGACACACTCATTTCACACAAACATATGTTCTAAAACTCCTTTCTCAGAATCCCAGAAACAAGAATTCCAAGCACCCCAGACAAACTCTAAGCAACTACATTAAAATGTTTAGCAGACAGCATTCTATGTCGATCATGTCAACTGCACTGCTACACAGAATTTATGAGTAGGAGAAAAAATTCAACTAGTAGTTCTCCCTAAGGAGAGACACAGAAGGATGAAATTGTATCAGCTATTTCTCTTCTTGCTGTGACAAAATGCCTGGAAAACATAACGTGAGGGAGGAAGGATTTGTTTTTGACCCAAGGTTTCAGAAGAGGATGGAGATCCTCATGGTGGCATGTAAGGTAGCTGGTCCTGCTCTATCCATAGTCAAAAAGCAAACAGAGACTGGGCAGGAGTGGGATTGGATTATATGAACCTCAAGGCTCACCCCCAGTGACCCACTTTTGGTAGAACTGTGAGCTATAAGACAAGAACACAACCACAAAATATTTTAATGAAGACACAGTAAAAATATATAATTTGTAACATTAGTATCAAAAAATTTAGGAGAGTAAATAATTTGTGAATGAAATGAAGTTACTAGATTAAAATAAGCTAGAATTATTTAAAATAGTTTGTGTAAGCTTTTGGTAACTCACACAGGTAACTCACACATGAATATACACAGTAACTACAGACAGCAAATAGGAAAAGGAAAATAAAAAAACTACAAAACACATAGAGAATAATTCACATAATAAAGATAGCAAGTCCTTCCTCATCACTACTTATTTAAAATGGAAAAAGGCTCAATTCTCCAATGAAAACATGGACTGTGTAAATGGATAAATGGCAAAATAAGATCTATTTGTATATTATTTGTGTTAAAGGGTATATACAGGTTAAAAGGAGAGAAAAAGTTCTTCTGTGAAAACTGTTACCAGAAGGGAAACATAGATAGTAATATTTATATGAGACAAAGTATACTTTAATTACGAAATTGTTATAAGACAAAAAGAAAAGCATTGGATCATTATCTAATATATACGGACAATATACATGTATATCACAGAACCCAAATATATGAAGCAAACATTTACACAAACAACCAGTGAAAGGGGAGAAAATGTGCCCTATACCCTTAATTATAAAGCAAATGTGAAATAAAACCATAATGTTATATTATCTCACACCTGCTAGAAAAGCTACTATGAGAAAGTTGAAACACAACCAGTGTTGGTGAGGATATGAAGGGATGAGAACTCTTTTATATAGCTAGAAAGAATGACAATTACAATTGTACCAGCAGCTGTTACTTAAAACTTTATGGGCTGTCCTCAGATATTTTTAAAAAATAAATAGAGCATATGATCTGGCAATATCACTATGGAAATATATCCAAAGGCAATCAAACCATGTTTGAGAGATATCCACACTCCATGCTGTTTTAGCATATCAACCAAGATATAGAAATGACCTAAGTATTCATCAGTAGATGAATAAATCAGGTATACATACACAATGAAATGAGATTAAGCCTATAAAAAGAAGGGAATATTATCATTTGCAACAAGGAAGAACCTGGAGAACAAAATGTTAGAGGTGATAAGTCAGGCACAGGCTTCAGCTTGTGAAATCTAAAAAAAAGTGGGGATCTCATGAAAGCTGAATGTGGAATGTGGTTGTCAGGGGTTCAGAGGGAACTAGTGAGACAACAATCAAAGGATATAAAATTCCAGATAAACAGAAGAAATACCTCCAGGAGAGTTTTTATATATGACATGGCTATAATGAATAATCACTATGTATAATGCTTACTTAGAAATCTGATTTTTATTATTCTCACTACAAAAATGATAGCCATGTGAGATGATACATAGGCTAACCAGCTGGATTCTGTCACTCCAAAATGCTCACATACTGCAAAAATTCATGTCCTAAATATGCACTAAATATGTACCATTTTATTTATCAATGATAAATTGCAGAAAGCTTACAGAATAGATGGATGAAATAGCAACATATTGGTAAGAGATTTCAATATCCCACTTTCAGCTATATATATAGTATCAAGACAATATATGAATTATAAGAACAGATTTGCTGTTGTAGACCAAATGTAATTGACAGACAAACTCAGAACCCTCTACTCAACAGAAGCAAAATGCATATTCTCCACAAATACACAAAGAATAGTCACCAGGGTAGATCACATTTTAGGGTCAAAAACAAGTTTAAGAAAACTGAAGTCATAGCATTTGCCTTTTCCATCCAAGGTGGAATTAAACTAGAACTCTAAAAATCTTAAGTATGTGAACACTAAGCAATATAGTTACAAACAGCTCACAAGTCAAAGAACTAATCCAAAAAGAAATAAAACTACATCTTTATATAAATGAAAACTGAAAATATAATCACCCAAAACCATGAAGCACAGCAAAGGCAGTAAGAAATGTGAACTTTATAACAAGAAATGCCTGCGCTGGAAAAGATGAGGACCAGAGGTGAGGCGCAGAACAGAGCACTTGCTGGCGTGCCGGCAGCCCTGGGCTTTCTCTTCAGTGTTTTGCTGAAACAACATGGAGTGGGGCTTAGGCAGGAGGAGAAGAAAGAGAAGTGAAGGGAGAGAGGGAAAACGGGCAGACAGAGTAAGTGGGAGAGCCAGGTGTCCATATCTGTGGGAGAACAAGGTGTCTGCACACACCCATGGGAGAGGCAGGGTCAATGCACACACCTGGAACCACAGAGCTGGGGAAGCGGCAGTAGGACTCTCAAGAGTTCAGCCGGTTTTGGGGCTGGAGAGGTGGCTCAGGGGTTAAGCCTCTGCCTTGCAGGCGGAAAGTCCTGAGTTCGGATCCTAGACCCCACTTATAGACGCCGGGCGGAAGCGGGGGTGGCCTGCGTTTCTGGTCCTGGTAGGGCGGAGCCTGTGAATCCCGGGGCAGAGTAAACAAGGGAGGGGATGGAGGCGTCCATGGTGGTTCCCGAATTCCCCCGTGGTTCTACACACACACACACACAATTGAATAAATAATTTTAAAAAAAGAGTCTAGGCCATCTTGAGCTATATGGTAAGTTTCAAGTCAGTTTGAATTTCACAGTGATACACTTTCTCAAAGACAGAGAAAGACAGACAGACAATGACAGAAGGAAGGAAGAAAGGGAGGGAAGGAAAGAGGCAGGCAAAGGGAAAGTAGGTAGGTAAGAACACTTGAAAGGAGGGGGAACAAAAAGTTTCAAATGTACAACTTATTTTACATCTAAAGTAACTAGGAGAAAAAAGAGTAAGCTCAGTCCAAAGATATTGGAAGGATAGAAACAAGAATTAAAGAGGAAATGATAAAAATTAAAAAATGAAACATGTGACTAATATAGGGTCTTTGGTATTGTGAATTATGCTTCGTTATTATTTTCAGGCCAGTCAAATCTCTCCCCATCCTAAAGCTCAGGGAAACTTGCGGAAAAGGGGGCATCAAGATTGTAAGAGCCCAAAGAGGGGGAGGACCAACAAAATGCAAGATACTCCACACAAGTTAGGGCCACAGTAGCCATAATCAGACTTTGCATGACCTGTGCAATGACTCATATGTCAATGACCCTCCAAAGTCTAGCATGGATCACAGGCACTAGGCTCCTCAGGATTAACAGTCATAATAGTGTTCCTATACTAAAGGGGAATCCAAGAAAGGGCTCTGGGCAATGCCACTGAGTCCTTACACCTCACTAGAGTAGGAGGACTCAGAGGGAAGTTTGGCATTCACACCAAAGGATGCTCCAGGGAATGGGAGGGGGAGGGGAGGCACTGGGAGAAGGCGAGGAAGGGGGTTGAAAGGAAGAGGAAAAGGGGGGAAGGGTGCAAGGGAGACTGGGGAAAGGGAGGGAGGGGATAGGGTACCTATTAAGCTGGTATGATTGGGGAAAAGTAAATAAACATAAATTAAAAAAATGAAACATGAAACAAAGTTAATTCTTAGCTAGACTAAAAACAAAAAGAGATAAAGCATTAGAATCTAAAATGAAAGAAGTAAATATTTTCACTTGTATTGTATATAAGTAAGAAGAAAAAAGAGAATGTTGTATATGACCTATTTTTTGCCAAAACCTTAGAAAATCCAGAAACAAATGAATAGACTCCTAGAAACATGCAGCTGAGCAAGACTAAAATATGAAAAAAACAGAAAATTGAACAGATCTATATAACTCACAAGGACAATAAATCCATAATCTAAAGCTTCTCAATAAAGGAAGGAAGAAAGGGAGGAAGAGAGAAAGAACAGAAGGAAGGGAAGAAGGGAGGGACAGAGGGACAAGGAGGGAGGAAGGAATAAAGTGAGTTAGAGAGAGAAGGAGGAAAGAGGGACAGAGAAGCCTAGAAGCCAGGAGGAAGAGATGAACAGGGAAAGAGGGAAAGAAAGAAAAGAAAGAAAGAAACTGTGAGAAACAGTTAATGAAGTTCTTCTCAAGCACTTTCAAAAGGCGAAAAAAAAAAAATCGAAAGAGAATGGTAATGCTTCCAAATTCATTATCTGAAGTCAGAAATGCTAAAACTTAAGCCAGACCAATCCACAACAAGAAAAATGACAGAACAGTATCACAAAGAATATAGATACAAAGATCCTCAATGAAACACCAGCAAACTGAACCCAACAGCACATGAAAAAGTTCAAACATGACCACCTGGGTTTCAACCTGGAGATGTGAAGAGCTCCAAACACAAAAATCAATGTGATCAACCATGTTCACAAAACAAAGAGGCACATGATCATCTCAAAGAAAACATATGGCAAAAATTCAGCATCTTTCTATGATAAAATAATAGAGACCTAGGGATAAATAGAAATGTTCTCAACTTAAAGTTCATGCATGAGACTGGAGAGGGTTAAGACTTTGTCTATCTCACAAGAAGAAGGTTCTGAGTTTGGATCCCAAATCCCACGTAAAAACGCCAGGCAGAGATGGTGAAACCTGGAAAATCCCAGAGCAAAGCAGGAAGGAGGTAAAAGCAATCCAGTAAAAGTCACCCTTGATCCTCCACAGGGATACACAGTGTCCTCAGATACACACACACACACACACACACACACACACACACACACACATCCTTAAATTAAATAAATATTTTAAAGTCCACGTATGAAAAGCTTATTGGTAAAATCATATGTAAAGATGAACAACTGAAAACTTTACCTTTAAGATCAGAACAAGACCAGAATAACCATCTCTATTTAACAAAAAGTCCTAGATAAAGCAATTAAATATAAAAAACGGAAGGCATTTAAATTGGAAAGGAAGAAAGAAAATTACCTCTGCTCACATGTAACTGACTCTGGAAGAATCCACAAAAAGCATTTGAAACAAATACTGAAGAAAAGTCAGTCTGCAACAATAGGATCCACCACCATTTGTGTTCATATGATGAGCAGGTCATTTCAATTTCTTGGCAGACGGAGTGTGCACCCCATAATCAGGGGCACAGGGATGGCGATGTCCTTGAAGTAGAAATCCCACCAGCCTCCTAGATCAAACCTTCATAACAATATTCAAACCACTGACACGGGAAGGTCAGGGCCACCCTTCTCAGCTTCAGGTGCATGATTCATACTAATAGATGTCACTCTGACCTGCGTATTGCTACCATCCACAGAGACAGTGCATTCTGTGTGGCAAGAAGCCTGCCTTGTAGACTTCCACCATCCGACTAAGATCCTGATCCAAGATCCGGAAGCAGGAGCATCAGTTGGCTTTCTCAACAGGAGACATTCAGCAAAGGTACCAGAGACTAACAATCTGCATAAATAGTTATTGTCCATTGACAGTGGACAATACAAACAAAAAATAGAAACAATCCCATCTACCGTTGCATCAGAAATAATACTTAGAAGTAAACTTTACTAAGGTAAGGATTTGTGCACTGAAACCATTGCTAAAGAAACTAAAACGAATATAAACAGAATGACGTCTACTCATGGATATAACTGCTTAAAATTATTAAAATGTCCACACTACCCAAAACAATATATAAATTCAATGCAATCCCTACTATAATCCAAAAGCCTTTTTCTTGCAGAATAAGAAAAATATCCTAACATTTAAGTGAAACTCCCAAAGACCTTGGATAGCCAAAATTACCTTGAGAAAGGACAAAGCTGGAGGTTTCATACTTCCAGCTTTAAAACATATTACAGAGAAAGGTACTAAAACAGTGTAGAAGGATTATTGGACAGACATATGTTGCAATGAAGTGGAACAGATCGCCTGAAATAAACTCCTGCATATGTGGCAAAGGATGTTCTTGTACAATGAATAAAGCTGGGCTTTTACCTTGTGATGGTCACAAAAAATCAGCTTAAACATCTCCTTAAAGAAAGCATGGAGAGCCCTGACAAAGTTTTTTTGTGTGTATGTGATGAAAAAGTAGATCCAACAATAGCAAATGAAGACAAGTCAGTTTCCATCTAAAGATTCTGAGTCAGGCAGGAAACAAGCTAGCACTGTGGAAGGGCAGAATGGGAGAAAGTGTTTACCAGCCATAATTATACAGGGGCTACTATTTAAAATGTGTTGGAATCTCCTATAATTCAATAATAGGAAAACAAACAACCAGATTAGAAAATGGAAAGAAGACCTGATATTCTATAAAAAAAATCCCAACCCAGCAAAGACATATTAAAACTAGGATGAGCCAATCAAAACTAGACACCTCATTCTGTCTAGGAGAGATATATCCAATAAATTCTTAATGAGGCTGTGAAGTAAAGAACACACATGCACGGCTGGCAAGAGTGTGAACAGGACAGTACTATGGAAAACAGTACAGCAGGTCCTCACGAACGTCAAGTGCAACTATTGCAGGCCCCTTTCAAGTATTCAATACAAAGAGTTGATATCACGATTTCAAGGAGAATGTGTCCTCCCATGCTCAATTCAGCATTTATCACAATAGACAATAGGTGAAAATAAGCTGTGTGTCCATGTATACATGAATAGATGCACATAGCCTTTAGAAAAAAAAAGAAATCTTTATGTGATATACAACATGATGGGCCTGGAGATTTTGTGCTAAGTGAAATAAGTCAGCTACAGAATGACTGACACCCTAAGATCTACCTAAATGGAACAGTAAGGCAGTCAACAAGCAGTGCAAAGCTGGTTGCCAGAGGCAACAGAACAGAGATGGGAGAGGGTGGGAGCTACTGCTCAGCGAAGCAGAGTTTCAGCCGTATAAGTTGAAAAATTACAGATATCAATTGTACAGAGATCATCATAATAAGTAATATTACAATATACACCCAAAAATGTTAAGGTAGGTGTCATGTTGTAGTTCTTGTATGAACTGTAAGTCTCAGAAGAATCTGGCAAGCCCATTTCACGGCTAGGTTTTCTCCCCACCGTAATTTTCAAAGGGACACAGAACAGAAACTCAAAGTAGGTGGACAAAACCAGTGACTCATCCCACAAAACAGTACAAGAGGTCTGCATGCAGCAATCTGACTGCAGCCCTTGACTGTGGCTCTTACATATGGAAATACACACCACAAACAGCATTGTGTTGTTGTGGGAGGAAGAGAGAAAGAAATGGGGGAGGGAAGCTCATATATGAGCTTGACAAAACAATTTAATATTTTGAAGAAAACGATATTTAAAAAAATGTTTAAGTCTTAATTGTGCAATTAACATAATGAAGATAAATTTCTTAATTTAAAAAAATGGAACTGGTAGATGACTCAGAGATTAAAGACTGCCTCACAAGCAAAAGGACCCAAGTTCAGATTCCCAGATCCCGCATAAAAATGCTGGGCAGAAAGGGTGGTGACCTGTAATTCCAGCCCCCAAAATCCCCAAAGCAAAGGAATAAGAGGTAGAACAATCTAGATTATTCCTGATATTATCTTTAGTTCTCCACAGGTTACATACTTAAGTGTACACACACACACACACACACACACACACAAAACAAACAAACAAAACTGAACAAGTTCTGTAAGCCATTAGCTATGGTACTACTGTTTCTGTGTCTGTTCTTGATTATCTAAGGATTCACAAGCCCTTCCTTGCACATGATACACCTCTTGGATCAGAAAAGTATCACTTTGCTTTCTATTCATTTTTCTGTATGTCGAGGGCAGACTGTCCTACTCCTGCCTTGTCAAGGAAGCCAGATCCACCCACAAAACCCTCTCTCAGAGCCCCTGTCACTGCTCAGCATGATGACTGCATGTGCAAGTCCTGAAGCCCAACTCTCAGCTGTTCACTGACACGGAGTGGCTCCCAATAAATTGTGATACATTCTCCAGCACTTACTTTCCTCCATGAAAGACAGAGACATGCTCAGCACTGGGGGCACAGCAGGAGGTAAGTAAGAGCCCTGCCCTCTTAACTCACATTCGTGAGAGCTCGCTTAGGAATGTGTAGCAATGCCAGGGAGCTGGAGAGAGCAGAGCCCAGTAAATTGCCCACAGAATGTGGGTGGTGACAGATCATTCAGCTATAATCTCTTTAAGAAAGTTACCTTTGGGGCTGGAGAGGTAGCTCAGGGGTTAAGCCTCTGCCTTGCAGGTGGAAGGTCCTGAGTTCGGATCCTAGGCCCCACGTATAGGAAATGGCGGCCTGTGTTTCAGGTACTGGTAGGGCGGAGCCTGTGAATCCGGGGGCAAAGTAAACAAGGAGGAGGTGGAGGCAGTCCATGGTGATTCCCAAATTCGTACGTGGTTCTACACACACACATTTACATGCACATGAGCGCACACATGCATACATGCACAGTTGAATAAATAAAAAAATTAAAAAAAAAAAAAGAAAGTAAGTTACCTTTGAGCCAAAAGCTGGTGGTGGGGGTGGCACCAGGAAAGTATAGCTCATTTTTAGAGCACTCGGCTACTTGACATACCCAAAGGCCTTGGGTTCTGTCCCTACCACAAAGGGTGGTACAGCAGAGGCGGGAGAAACACACAAACATCTTGGGACCTTTCAATTTGGATGATTACCAACCAGTTGACCTGTGACCAGGTTGTCCCAGTTCACACTTCACCAGCAACATCTACCATGTCTGTTTCTCAACATATTCAGCACCACCATTTATCCACATTTCCTTTCTTTTGGACGGAAAAGCCAGCACTGTGTTCTCAAGTTATTTTTAAAAAGAAGAGAAAAGGGAGGAAATGTAAGTCAGATGATCTTCAGACAGTGCCTCCTGCACCGTTCACTGTACTCTCGGCCAGACAGAGGGTTCAGTTCAACCTCACATCAGGGACGTACTTTTGCATGAAAAAAAAATCCTGAAGCATAGAGACCTTAAGAAACCAGGACAGGAGCCCTGGACTCTTAGGATAGGAATTGGTCCCAGAGGAACAATATTCCTGGACTTGAACCCCTTCCACATCGCCATCCAGGGACATGAGGGAACTTCGAGGGCAATCCCGTGGAGGAGGGAGGGTGCCATTCTGAGCAGAGCCACTGCCCAGGGTAATTTCTTGCATATGCATTTGATTTGCTTTTCACTCGATCTTTTTAACAGTAGAGGCCAATATTCCCTGATGTGCCAGGAATTTATCTAAAGCTGAAGTAAGTTACTGTCAGGAAGATGTGGATATGAATAATTAAGCCCCTATTAAACATGCATACATCTTGTAATAAATCTCAAATTAGAATGTGCCAAGATCTTGTTAAACCTGCCAACACATATTCTTAAATAAGGTGGGAATATAATTTGGAGCTTATCAGAAGATTCAACCTTTCACGAAAGATGCTATTTTGCTGCTCAGAATTTTAATCTGGAGATTACCTGAATTCTTCTCATCTCTTGCTCCATTGTGTTTATGCCCATTGTAAAAATCAACCAAGTAATTTCTTTTGGGATATCCTCAAATGGGGTAGTTTTAATGCATACTACATTAAGTTTCATTGTTGCTGACGAGATGCTGTCCAAAAGAGCCTCACTCTGAATGTACTTCACTTAAAGCCTGAAGAATAGTCATTTGCATTCATCATTGACTTAAATGGACTTTTCAGCAGGACCAAACACTCTGTTCTCTGGAGTAAGGAGGGACCCAGAATTGTGGTTAGGAGCAGGCTTCTGAATCACCCTGGATTTCCTTCCCAGCACAGCAGATCCTGGGATCACTATAAAGCTCCCTTAATCTGACCCACAGAAAGTGCACAGTGAATGCAGCAATAATTAGCACCTGACGGTGCACCTCAGCAATGGAACTGGCATGACCAAAACATGTGCAGCTTCAGGTTTATATTGATCCTTTATTTGGTTGATATTAAACAGACATACTTTAATAACCCGCATAAACATAAGAATATATAGAAAGAGCTGAAGAGTTGTCTCAGGAGTTGAAATCTTTGCCTCACAAGCAAAAGGGTGCGAGTTTGGATCCCAGATCCCATAGAAGTCTGGGAAATCTGAGAGCAAAGCTATGAAATAGAGCAATCCAGAATAATTCTCAAAGGCACCTTGTATGGCTAGAGACATACATTCTCAAGGACTCTCTTCTACACACAATATATATGCAATATATATAATACATAATATGTATGTACTTATACTATGTATTATTGTAAAATTGGATATTTCAAAATTAGAATTTTTATTTCAGAATTACTAAAAATGTTATATTTGAGGGTAAGTATATAACTCTGTGGTACAGGCCATGGTTCGGTCCCCAGAACTTTAAAACATACTAAAAGTTTTAAAAAGTTAAGAGAAGACTTTAGTTGGTTTGTGATAAAATATTTTAAATTGATAAAACCTATATATATGGTAAACATAAAACACTGAGATGTCAAATACCCGTATGACAATAGCAGCAGCCAACAGTGCTGTCCATTTCAGTCAGAATGACTGAGATGCCAGTGATACAGACACTTGTTCCCAACCTCCCAGAAAACACAATTATTGGCTTTTCCCAATTGTTTTAATAACCTTTGGAACTTCCTAACCCAATAAGCTAGGTAGTAATTTAAATAGAAGTCTTAGTTTTTACATACAAGCTATGTAACCTTGAACCAAGCAAAGCAGTACCTTGTAATTTAGTTTTTTTCCTCTGTAAGATAGATAATAGCCAAGACACACACATTCTACAGGTTCTGGGATTGCTGAGAAAAAAAAATGAATTCATACAGTAAACTGTCCTGCCAAACACGGTGATGATCAGTGTGAGCACTGGGAAGGTACATTCATCTATGCGTGTGTGTGTGTGTGTGTGTGTGTGTGTGTGTGTGTGTGTGTGTGCATGTGTAAGCATGCTCCTTTGAAGGCCCAAAGGTAAACTTTGAAATCTTTCTGGATTTCTCTGATCCTTATGACTTTGCTCTAAGGTTTCCCAGGCTCTGCCTTCCAGCGCTGGAAGTGCAGAGAGCTACCATGTCTGACTGGCATTTTTATGTGGGATCTGAGGATCTGAACTCAGGTCCTTTTGCTTGTGAGGCAAAGGCTCTAACCCCTGAGCTATTTCTCCAGCTCCTACCTGCCTTTTCTACAGTGGATTTTCATCAGATGAAAAGTGTGTGGATTCTCAGACTGCAAAAATGATCAGGAAAAGTCTTACCAAGAAAAAAGAGTGGAAACGTATTGTTCCTGAGGCTCTGATAGCCAAAGCTTGAATTATCAGAGCCATCTGTGATTCCACTTAGGTGGAAGCAGCAGTAGCTAATCATAGCCTCTACTGCTCCCAATGTTCAACTGATTGCTGAACTTTCTGCTAATGACTGGAGAATAGATGTGGGATGAGACTGATCCAGTAGTGGAAATACATATTTATTGGTCCAATTTGTCTGTGTCCTGTCTTTCTACCACTGATCTACCTACTTTCCTACCATCTATCTGTTATCTGTCATCTATCATCTATCTATTGATCTCCACCCATCATCTATCTTCTGTCTCCTATTGGTTGGCTATATTTCTATGATGAAATTTAACAGCCAATCATCACAGAAATCCAGCCAAAGCCTTCATTAGCTGCGAAACTTTTCTTTTCCATTTTTCATGTGTATATCTGTATGTATGAATGTTTGCATATGTGGAGGTCTGAATTTTATATCTGGAATCATCTTCCATCTCTCTTCCACTTTCCTTTGTTGAGAGAGGGTCTGTAATCAAACCCAGAGCTTGGTTAGTTTGGTCAGCCAGCTTACTTTAGGGATTCTGTCCCCATCTTCAAGACTGGAATTACAAGCTGGCCACCACAGCCACCCAGCATTTATTTAGCATGAGATCTGGGGGTTCAAGTTCTAGTCTTTTTGCTTATATAGGAGGCACTTTAGCTGCTGAGCCATTTCCCCAGTGAGTAGTGTCTTTTTTTTATTTCTTCCATTCATACAAAGTTGATAAGTACCCCATTCCACTCCCTCCCTCCACCTCTCCCTGGATCCCCTTGCTCCCTTCCCCCTTTTCCCCTTCCTCCCCCCCCCCTCCATTTCTCCCACCCCCCCATTCCTGGGGCATCCTTTAGTGTGCATGTCAAACTTCCCTCTGGGTCCTCCTCTCTGATGAGGTGTAAGGACTCAGTAGCATTGCCTAGAGCTCTTTTTTGTGTTACCCTTTAGTATAGGAACACTATTGTGGCTGTTAATCCCTTGCCTCTAATAATTCTAGTGTCTGTGATCCATGCTAGACTTTGAGAGGTCAATGATATGCCGGTCATTGTGCAGCTCATGCAAAGTCCTATTATGATTACTTTGACCCTAACTTGTGTGGAGTATCTTGCATATCGTTGCTCCTCCCCATCTTTAGGCTCTTACAATCTTACCGCCCCCTCTTCCGCAAATTTCCCTGAGCTTTAGGATGAGGAGAGATTAGGCTGGCCTGGTTTCAGGTGGTTGATGTAGAGTCTCTGATGTTCTGAATTTTGATTTGTTGATTTTTTATTTTCAGTTTTGCTGCTCCTGCACTGCCGTTAGCTTCATCCTGATGGGTATTGGATGTCACCCCTTGCAGTTCTTGATGGTGGCCTATTTTCTCTGCTGTAGCATGCATGATCCCCTCTCCTTGTTGCTGGAGGGGCCCTCCTTCCCCTTCCCTCCTGTTTATAATCTTTGCAATTACTGTAGGTATTACAGAGATTTATCTTTGAGTGTGTCTCTAAGTGGGTTTGGTACTAGGATCCACCTATCAGGGTTGTTTTATGCCAGTTATTTGGACACTAAACACCCAAAGGACCAATTTGAAAGTAACTAAACCTTAGAGAAAATGACCAACCAGAAAAAAAAATATTGTTTTTTGAAAATCAAATAGAAATGATCACAAATGTGGGGTTTAGTAGGAATACATCATATGCCCTTGCGCCCCTCTGGAACCTTTTTACACATTACTATCTATGCTGGCTTCTCTAACACATCCCATCCCTTTGCAAGCTCTTGCCTACAGTGCGTGCTTGAGGAGCTCCCTGCCTACAGTGCGTGCTCGAGGAGCTCCCTGCCTACAGTGCGTGCTCGAGGAGCTCCCTGCACGGCATTCTCAGCTCACCCGCTGGTGTCCTCCGCCAAACTACGTAACAGTCTGGCAGGGTCTGACAAATGGTCGAAGAAAAGCTGCTTTGGGGTCAGAAACTCTTATGCAGCTCCCATCTCTCTCCCCCATTTGCAAGACAGATCTCCCCAGCTCTCCTGCTAGACTCTGGGGATTCCTGTGTCGCAAGGCAGGAGTCAGCCCAACCTTTATGGCATGTCATGTGGGAAGTTGGGCTGAGTCCTCCCCTCTGCTCTGCCAGGCATCCCACGGGGCACTGCTGCTGAAAACTAGCTCTTTCATCATGACCAGCTACCCAGAGCACAGGAGCTGAGAGATGACCTGCGGGCCTGATCCATAGTATTTATGTGCTTGCCAAGCTCCTGCTTGCTATCTCTGCCCAGCACCCTGGGCTGCCTGACTCAGGTCCCCAGAGACCTCAGCAGAAGGCACCCAGGCAGACAAACTAACATGGGGGCTATGTGTCTGGTGTCCACCTACATTTCCCATTTCCACACACCTGCTTCAGCCAAGATGCAAAAATTCACTGCATCTGTAGTCAGAGGAAGCAAAAGGCAGTTCAACCTCCCTTTTAACTACATCAACATCTATTTTTAATGCTATTCTCAGTTCTTAAGACACGGACAATGCTCCAAACTAGATGCCTTACAAGGATGCACACAGGAAGCTTGAAGTAAAAATTAAACCACGAATGCAAATGTAAGGTGTGTGTGTTACCTGCTTCCAGTTCTTTTTTGTGTGTGTATGTGTGCGTGTGCATATGCATGCAAGAATGTGTGTGTGCATGTGTGTGTGTGCACGTGCGTGTGTATGTGCGTGTGTGTATGCATGTGCATGTGTATTGCATGTGTGTGTGTGCACGTGCGTGCGTGTGTGTATGCATGTGCGTGTGTGTGCATGTGCATGTGTATGTGTGTGCATGTGTATGTGTGTGTATGTGTGTGTGCATGTGCATGTGTGTGCATGTGCATGTGTATGTGTGTGTATGTGTGTGTGCATGTACATGTGTGTGCATGTGCGTGTGCATGTGGGTGTGCGTATGCGTGTGCATGTGCGTATGCGTGTGCGTGTGCGTGTGTGTGTGTGTGTGTGTGTGTGTGTGTGTGTGTGTGTGTGTGAGATGGTGTCTGTGGAGGCCTACAGTGACTTCAGGAATCATCCTGAATTTCTCTCCCTCCTTATTACTTTGCTCTGGGGTTTCCTAGGCTCCACTCTCCAGGGGTGAAATTACCATTTCTGATTAGCATCTCTACTTTGGCTTTTGGATCCAAACTCAGGTTCCTTATTTGTGACCCATACTTCCAGCCCTGCTTCAACTTCCCAATAGTAAAAATACAAGCCATGCACTGTTGTATAGCAGACATAGTCAGTGAATAGATGCAATCACATCCACACACACTCACTATCGTTCAGGCCTTCCTCCTTGGTTTGGCAGGGAAAACTGTGACTCTTTGCCTATCCCTATGTTCATCCTGTTAAGTACATCTTTTGTGTAAGGAGTCACATGCCAAGGGTCACTTGAACCATTGGTATTTCCATCATCCCATTTATCGAGCATCTATCAGCAAGTCTGCGATAGACACTGCTTGTCACATCATTTCATCCAGCTGATATCTCCACTGAGTAAGCAGGTATTATGCTGTTATTTCAAAGTGACAGCTAAAAAGACTTAATGACTTGCTCTAAGTCATAATGTCAACAAATGGCAGTGGTCTGAGATTGGAATTCCCAGTTTATCTGATGGCGAAGCTTCGACCATCCCACACATCTGCTGTGACTCCCAGCAGGTTCATAGGAGGTCTCTTCATACTTGGTTGCAAAGAAATCTCCACACTACCTTATGTGAGGCCAAGAGATTGTTGGAGGAAGAGCAGTGACTAGTGGGGCTGTAACTTGAGGTCCTGGGGGATTTTCTGAGGGACCCGATGTACACAGGATGGCAAGCTGAAAAGGGGGCTCTCCAAGGTATATCCAAACTCCAGAGGCATCTGAATCACTCGGTTGGAGGGTCTGTCTATTACATTCCAGCTCATTTCCCAGTCATATATCACACGGCCAGACTTTCTGGGAGTCTCACAGGACATAAACTAGCTGTAAAAACCTGCCCTTGGCATATCCTAGACAGACTCATTCTCCTACTGACCCCTCGATAATCTCTCCTTTTCATCCACTGCATCAGTACTGACCAACCACAGCCATAACTGATCGTATAAGCCCTTGAGAGTTGAGCCTGGAGACCTGCACGTGGCATCAAATGGTGGCGATCCCCACCCCTATAAAAGCTAGGTAAGCTCTCTGAATCCAGCAGACTGACGGGCCTTAATGTACATGGCTGTATCTGAGGATGAACACTTGAGAGAACATAGAATAAACTGAAGAAAAAGGCAAAATTTCTAATTTTAATGCTGGCACTGAGGTTAACCTACAAGGATTTCTGAATTTTAAGTTTAAGAGCTGGATGTAGATATTGACAACAGTCATGATACAACATGCATAAAAGCAGACCCTTGGCACCAGGTTACAGATTACAGTGCCTATGCCTTTGTTCCCAAGGACTGGGCATCTAACACATTGCATGTATACCTGCCAAATACCAGTGTCTGAGCACTTGATTTCTGACGGATCTCTTACACTCTTGGCCAATAAACAGATGTTTTGTCCTGTGCCTTGAAGATTCTCTGTGTCCTTTTTGAAGGCCTGCATTTCTCAGGCAGGCCATGTATGTATTGAAGATATTAGATGCCCCAGTACCTAGCAACATATCCACAGGCTTTATAATCTGGTCAAAGATGAGAACCTGCCTACACACACACACACATACACACACACACACACACACACATACACACATACACACACACACACGCACACACACGCACACACACACACATGGGCACACGGAAATACTACCATGAGTCCTATGTGATATTTCCAAACAAGTGTGTCCATTTATGGACAGATCAATTTAAATGGCCCCTACTATACAACAGAAGAAAGAAAATTCACCAGTGA
This sequence comes from Typhlomys cinereus, assembly GCA_023101885.1. NCBI lineage: Eukaryota > Metazoa > Chordata > Mammalia > Rodentia > Platacanthomyidae > Typhlomys > Typhlomys cinereus. The sequence goes on from JALPQD010000247.1 coordinate 2,959,219, forward strand.
TAGGACTGGACAGATGACTTAGGAGTTAAACTTTTGCCTCCCAAGCAAAAGGACCTGAGTTCAGATCTCTAGATCCCACATAAAAATGCCAGCACTGGAAATGGCTGCAGCCTACACTTCCAACCCTGGAAGCTAGAGCCTGGGCAACTACAGAGCAAAGCAAAAAGGAGGTGGAGCAATCCAGGATGATTCTCCAAGTCCTCTTCTCTCTCTCTCTCTCTCTCTCTCTCTCTCTCTCTCTCTCTCTCTCTCACACACACACACACACACACACACACACACACACATACACACTTGCAAAAAGAAAAAAGAAAAGAAAATTCAGCAGTAGAATATACATAAATATCAAGTCCAAAACATCATTAAAACCAGTACACTGAATAGGTTCTATCTAATTTTGAGATCCAGGAGAGCCCCTCCACCTTCCTGGGGTATCTCCCAGCAGAGCTATGCATCCTCCCTCTAACTGTCTGCACGGCTATCATGCAATGAGTTATACAAAATTCACTGTCTTCACAAGAACACAGATTCTGCGAGAGAGACTGGCCTCAAAACAATGTAGATACAAAACTTGGACTGAAGGTGATAGAGTGTGCGAGCATCCAAACAAGTTTCTTTTCTGCTGAGATAAATGGAATAGGTGACTTTTAAAAATGCTTTCTTCTTTGAAATGCATGAGCGAAGCTCCAACCAACAGGAGCAGCATCATTTCCGCCTGTCTGCAGGCAGACAGGCTATAGACATCCCAGTATGTGTTTCTGGGAGTCCTCTGAGCATGAAGTAAGAAAGCAAATGGTTCAAAAAATAAGGTCCTTAATTAGCCAAGCGCAAAGAGAACAAAGATGTCTGAGTTGCAGGAGCACGGAGGATTTGACCATGGAACCAGGTCCCTGTGTTTTGTGCCCTTTTGCTCCACACGTCCTCCAAATCACATAATGTTTCTCTCACCCTCTGATTTCAAAGATAACCTTCCTGAGGAGGATCAATAGTTTGGAATAGTCTTTAGTTCTGAGTGAAGTAATCACCCAGACCCCTGCCGAAGTCAATGAGATGCCCACGCAGACACCTCTGTTTTTCCCCTCACAGTCAGGTTAACATTTGTAATCCCTGTCCTCTAGGTCAGTGCAAGGTCCAGGCAAGGGTCGGATCAGATCCTGCATATAGACGCCTGGACAGCCCTGCCTTCCTCTGGAGAGATGAATGCAGCAGACAGATTGTAGTGACCAACCCTGAAGGGAGGTGAACCTGTAAGCACATTAGAACGAACCATGAATTAGAACAAATGAATTCAGCATCCCACCCTTGTCTCTAAGCTGCCCCTTATCTGTGCTGGGGCTCACCCACAATGCTTAGAGGGCAAAGGTAGATGCAGAAGATCACATGGGACATGGTTAGAGGCCTGAGACAGCTGAGGTAGAACAGGAAATGGAGACTTGGCATTTCATGGGCTGATAGAAATGTTCTCTAGTGAGATTGTGGCAATCATCGTCTCATCCAAAAATCTGACTAAAATCCACTGAATTTCATATTTGAGATGGGCCAATGCTACAATATAAAATTATACCTCAATGAAACTATAAAAGAAACAATTCGGTGAACAGTTAATGATATAGGGGAAAATAAGTTTAAAAGTCATGCAGTACATCAAGTATCACAATTATTTGCTTCTAGGGTTTCTACATAATTCATCCTGACACACACGACCTTCAAAGAAACAAGACGAAGAAATATGCCAATAGATTTATAGTGAGTATCTAATACATAGTGGAATCATGGGTACTTTTCATTTCCTTCCTTTTGCTTTCTGTATATTTCAAATTTCTCCATGGATGAACTGCCCTTGTAACCAACAACTGAGACTGTCCAGCTAATGTAATGGACACAACATAATTAAAAGAGCTAACAGCAATGCTCGAAAAGACATTACACTGTCACTGAGCAGATATTTAGTATCCTAGGGGCCAGAAAGAGTGAGAAACCCTCTCGAGTGAACATACATTCTCTCTTAGGTCGCTCACTTTGTGTACCCAGGAGGAAGTCAACCCAGCAGAGGGAAAGCAAACATAAAAGCAACCATATTGCGTATGTGTACACCAGTTGCTGAGATAAATTTTTCTAATCTCAATTCAATATGGGTGAAATTAGCAGAAACCATATTAATGAACCTAATCTTAAAGTGGCCATCCCCAGCCCAGAAAGGCATATTTGTACAGATATTCCTCCCCACTGCCATACACATAAAAAATGTTCATTGTTGTTTTGAAATATACAGACCTACTGTAGGAAAGAATTGCCAACCCTGACTAATGATCTTTTATCTTTCATATTAGATCACATCTGAGCACCATACCAGCACAGAAGTTTCTAAACCAACAAATACTTTGGACCATGTTAATGTGGGAGCTTGTCCATCACAGATGTTAAGACTGAGCACAATGCTCTTCTGAGGCCATCTTGCTGGTATGAGCACTACTGATACCATCCCTCAGACCAAAGCTGCTAAGGGCATGGCACACCTCTGGCCCAGTTTTTCTCTTCCATGCTCTCAGGAACTGGCACTGGCAATACTGGCTCTCCACCAGTCGTGTGAAATACAGATCTATAAAACCTAGAGTATCATGACATTTCCTGGTGAGACAGGGAAACCCAGGGCCAGGAAGAAGCAAGATGAAGCAGAAAAGCGGAGAACACATATGAAAGAGACTGGGAGAGGCTTCCTTGTCCCCCAGTAGGCCACCGGGTTCAGCTAAGCAGACTGTATGGGGCATTTCTTGGACTGTCCAAACAACCTTTGGCCTTCTGATTCTTCTCCCTTTTAGTCCAGTGACCGTTTGTAAATACATATAAACAGTCCTTGGATTAGGAATCTACAAAATGAATTCTATTCTCAACATAGGAGACACTTTGCTGGGCTTCTGCCTAGAGGCACTAGGAACAGACCAGCCAGAGAAATGAGACATTTTCATCCCCAGGACTAGAGGCCAAGAGGCTTCACACACACATCCCGAGGAAAGGACTCCCAGGGCAGACATTCAGGCTGGAGCCTGCTGGAGCCTCCAGAGTGACGATTCACTCAATGGAGGTCAGAATGGGAACTCCCCAGGGGCAGGGACAGGAGCACACAAGCCTTGCTAACTGTGATTCCTAAGAGTTCTCCAGGGACAAGGACAATGTGGACCTTGATGACCACAAGTCTTCCGCTCACAACAGCACCAGTTGCCAGGAGGGATTGCATTCACTAATGACTGGGTAGACACTTGGGAGAATCGACTTATTGCCAAAGTTAATTCCAAAGCACAGGTCCTGCTTGTTACAGAAGCCAAAGGAGAGGTAGGGAACAATGTCTATCCCAGGAGCAGGAAGTAACCCTAAGTGACAGACGTACCTATTTTCATAGCTGTAGGTTAGACTAAAAGAAAGCTTTGAGTAGGAGGCAAGAGACTTGATCTTGTCTACTGGTCGGCATGTCCCATAGTTAGTCTCTATCCAAAACCACATTGCCACTGTTGTCTCTTAGAACCATAAACTCTCTCTTCTTCGTATCCCCAGAAGATTTCAGGTACACCATTGGCAGATATCATTAGCATTGAAAAGTAAAATTCCTGACACTGTGGGAAAGAATGACTGAGCCAATAATGTGCCCACATCCCTGTAAGCTCATTGCATGTGTCATCAGAAGTTCTGTACCATCATTTCTGTATCATTTACCATGAAATACTAAGTGCATTAAGCCTGTGGCCTCTGAGTCCACAACACCCTCTGTCTCTGTACATTGTAACCACAAGTATCTATGCAACCTCAGCTTTAGCAACCACCCAACTAAAGCAAAGAATGAAAGTCAAACCACACTTCGACTGGGGACTCAACTTTCTCAACACTTAGCATATACATAGCTGAGCATATGCCGAGCGGAAATTCAGTGCACACTGGAATTAACCTTGACTCTCCTATGCATAGAAAAGATGCTTTCCTGAGGAGTTTTTGTTGTTGCTCTTGTTGTTGCTGTTATTGCTGTTTAGTCTGTCATGAAGAAACACATAATTACCTTTCAAATAAGTATGCCCACAAGACAGGAGAATATTAGCCATGAGACCAAGACTGACTTCTTGACATGACCTCCTCACTAACAATGCATTTTGTGGGGCAATTCACCACTTAGAGTCCATGTTTCATCTTTAAATCAGTAAGAATCTCTGATGGTGATGTTTCCAAATGAGTCAAAGAAATACATAGTAAAGTATTCAACAGTATAGATCATGTGAGAGGAAGACAAAAGATGACAACAATCATTACTACAGATTTTATCAAGTCTAAGTTATTTTAGAGTATGCATAAGATCAGGACAAACCACACACACAAAGGCACACACACACGCACGCATGCATGTACTTTGTGAATATAGTGAGAAACCTACTTATGGACTCTCCAGGAAATAGGGCACAAAGCAAATCTGAGATGTTTGCACATCATAGCAATTAACATTCATCTCTGTTTCTGTAGGTTTATTTGGGAAGCCAACTCTTTTTTTAACATTTTTATTATTATTTCCGCTCATACAAACTTAATAAGTACACCGGTTCCCTCTCTCCCTCCTTCCCCCCCCCCCGGCCCCCCTGCTTCCCCTCCCCTCGCCCCTCCCTCCCCATCCCCAGTGCCTCCCCTCCCAAATCCCAAAGAATCCTTTAATGTGCATGTCAGACTCTCCTCTGGGCCCTCCTATCCGATGACGTACAAGGACCCAGTGGTATTTCCCTGAACCCTTTCCTGTGTTCCCCTTAAGCATAGGAACACTACTGTGGCTGTCAATCCCTTGCCTCCAAGGATCTTGGTGTCTTTAGCAAATGCTAGACTTTGTGGGGTCAATAGTGTGTGGGACATTGCACAGGGCATGCAAAGTCCAATTATGATTGGGGAAGCCAACTCTTTATTCCATTTAGTCCTTTGCTTTGTGCTGGGTTCCACCCCAGCTCCATGGTAGAGCACTGAGGCAAACGTATGCCAACCAAAGGATTACATTTTCCTGGCTAGCATGATTATTTCATGGATGAGCACATCTGGTCAAAGGCAAGAAAATGCAAATAGAGAACTAAGTGGAATGGCTAAGGATGCTTTTTACTGAATGTGAGTAACTCAGGTTCTAGGATGGCAGTGTCTGCAGCTAGTCCACCTTAAGGACACACAGTCTGCTCAAGAGCAAGCCTGAACCACGAGAAAGAACTGACACCCAAGACCAGAAGCTGGAATCATTCCATGGCATCCCTATGTCAAGCTAAACTTAAAGCCATTACTCACTAATTTAATTCTCAGTTGTATCTTAAATTCATCTTCTCAGCTTTCTTGCAAGATAAGAATTTTGTCTCCCACTGCTGAGGCTGAAGGAATGAGATGTTCCGGATGGGTGAGAGGAAGCAGTAGTGAGCAGAGATTGCCATATTATGCTTCAGATGGACCCTGATTCCGATTAGAAGCTCCGAGCCATGATGCACACTGAGTTGTGGACAGATGCCCTGAGGAAGCGGCTGGGCTGCCGGATGGCAAGCCTGAACCCACGGGCAGTGTGCTTCTCCTCCTGCAGACACCAGCCCACGGCCCTAGGTCTGCCCAGGCAGCGCAGTTCGTGGGTATTATGCAGAGTGCTCCTGAATGTAACAGCTTTGGACTCCCTGCTTCTCATCCTTCATGAAGACAGCACCGTGACGTTTATGAGGACTGTGCATGCACTAGGAACAAACTGCGAAGATCCTCAGAAACGCTTCTTTGCCGACTACTCTAAAGAAAAAAAAAGTGTAATATCTGCTTAAAACACACTTAGAAGGTAACAGTCAGGGGGACTTTGGATATCTAGCTCTTGTCCCTAAAGAGCTGCTAGCACTGACTTTTTAACAAGAAAGGTTGGACTGGAACCCACGGCCAGGAGGGGCCGCAGAGGTGCGGTGCAGCTTAGGGACCTCCACCATCCGGACATTCCGCTAGACGGTCCCTCCTCGCCCTTGTCTTGGGCTCAGCCAAGCAGGTTTTTCCTGCTGTTGTCGTCGTTTGTTATGTTTTGTTTACTATAATAATGTTGTAGGATGGTGGGTGGCACGAAGTTCATAGCATCAGCACAGCCTGCTGGATGCTTGGCTTTGCCTTGTCTGAAGATTGTCCCGAAGCACGTTCTTCTGTCTCTCTGACCTTCAGGTTCTGCATCTGGGAAACAAGACCAGGAGCCATAGCCTTCAACAGTACAGAAGCTGGCTGGCTGCATAGCCGCTCTGCACTGCCCTTTTCCATGAAGGAATTGGAAGTGCAGACTGGCTTTGTGGTCCTCAAACTAATAGCTAATGTGGTCCCTAGCTAATAGCGGTGGGTTCCAATCGCATGTGGGAGGCCCTCCCTTTCCTCAGCCACGCATGGTACCACAAAGCTGGCCTCAGATGCTCCACTCTCCGACAGTTAATGCACAGCATCATATCCCTGTTGTTCTCTCAGCTATCTCTTCTCTTGTGCCATCCAGTCCATGCTGGGAAGGTCATAGCACCTTTGAGGGGCAGAGCCACGTTGGAAGAAGGCAAGTCACAGGACATGGGCCTGAGGTTAGTTAGCCCCCCTCTGCTTCCATGAGAAGTTGGCTCTTGCAGTTCGCAGTTTGCTCTCTTAGCCTCCATGATGTCTGCAGTGACTTAAGCCTTCTCTAGCTTCTGCCTCTCAGCCATGACTTTCCTGCCATAATGGACTATATCTCCCTCTGGAATCATAAGCCAAAGAAATCTCCATTTTCTCCCCGTTAAGTCGTTGGAGTCTGAGTGTTGTCTCACAGCAACAGAGAGAGTAACCAGTACAACACATTAATCAGGAACATGATATGTCTCAGGTTGAAAGAAATCATTTCAGAAAAAGAAGATACAATGTATAGACTCATTAGCTTTTAGGTTGCATCTAGCAGCACAGAGAACACGTGAGCTCAAAGGTTTATAAGACTTCTGGAACTGTAAAATAAACCTCTTGCAAGGTTGTTCTGTTTTCACCCAGCTGCTATGTGCCAAGCAGAGTGACAGACCTGAAACTATATCCCTAGTGATGCCAGACACAGCCCAGATCTTCCTACCGGGCAGAGACATTGCCCTTCTGTGCTTCCCATTACAACTTGCACAAGTTTGCACAAAACACCTCCACATTTGCAATGATTGCGGTAACAGCAAACCCAGGAGAACATCGTTGCACAAAACAACATTTCTTAAACCTTGTTCCTTTTAATAAGGTGTCACGGGAAGAAAATAGAAAGTGTTTGCTGGTCAAATTAGTAGACAGTGAATGGTTTGAAAACCAGAACACCAGTCTTTTTCCTGCAGGATTTCTGTGATCTTTGCCTTATGAATGAGACACTGTAACTAATCCAGCTGTGAGTGTAGAAAGCTGCCCAGATCCAGAAGATGAACAAAGCCTTTGAAATACATATCATCGTGCAAACTCTCATGAACAGGGGCAGGGGTCTGCAGAAAGTACTCTACAAAAACACAGCATTCAGGGACTGTGTCTGAAGTACAAGGGCTGGGAATCCAGCATTCCTTTCTCTCCCCTCTCTTAGGTTTGTCCTCTCCCCAGTTTCTTTTAAAATAAGCATTTCTTGCTATGTGGGAAAAAAATAAAAGAATCTGAATTTTTTTCTTTCGTTTATGGAACACTTCACAAATTTGTATGTCATCCTTGCATACAGGCCATGCTAATCTTTTCCACATCATTCCAATTTTTAGCATATGTGCTGCCAAGGACAGCACCTGAAAGATATTTTGTACCTTACATCACTTTAAAAAAAAATCTTGTCTTTGGATAGTTCATTCAGTTCACCCCATGGAAATTGATCATTATGAATAATTGAAAATACAAATAAAAATTTATTGGTTAGTGCAGCCAATCTTCATCCTGTCCACTAAAGGGGATGGTAATCGTGCCCTCACGAGGCATGTTCATGACCTCCTTCCTGCTCGTGGAGGACTGAATGGAGTGGAATTCCAGCAGGATGTGTTGAGCGGAAGTTCTGAAGAGTGAGGCAGACTGACGGCCGCTTTCTGGAAGGCAATGGAGACCTTCCCTGATTAGTTGAAGTGAAGAAAGGCGCTAGAGGCTCAGACGTGAAGAGGAGAGCAGGTCAGAACAGAAGGTGCTTGGTAATTCACAGGAAATTGTCTGCGGCTGAGGAAGGCATCAGTCAGGGGACCTGGCATTTCAGCACATGGAGCAGTAGAAACTTCCTCATCAGCTCTAGTCTCCAAGTTCTGTGCCCTTTGGGTTCCTCCTGACTTTTCATTCCACGCGCCATTCCTATCTGGAATATAGCACAAATATATTCTCTCCCTGCAAAGCTGATCTTAGGAAATGAACTGACCATCCCACACACCAAAATTTAATGGTGTAGAGTAGATAAACCATCCAATGCCAAATTGCGTGTTGAACCCTAAAAACTGTATCCTCCAGAGCAGACATGTAGCCCTCAGAGAGCTGGTGGATGTCTTTGAGCAGAAGATTATCATCCAAGTGTACATCACCATTTTCTACTTGGCATCTTCTTGTCTGGCCTTATCCAGGAAGAACGCTATAAAACTCACATAATGGTGAGGATATCAAGGCCTTAGAGACAACTAAGTTCAACACTCCTGGTGAGCAATAGAGGAAACAGGTCCAGAAGGACAGGTGTTGCCCCCGGGCACACAGAGGACTGCAGAAGATGGTTGCAGAAAGTACCTGGAGGCTTCCGGCCTACTTAGCTGCCTCTACATAGACTCTCCATCATAGCCACTGCAGCCGCAGACTTTAAGCCCTACTGTAATCAGAAAAGATCTGACAACTAATCCTCTGCTGTGGGCAGCAAGAATCGCCCCTTGTACAGTATCTATTCACCCCATCATGGGTCCCCTGGCCTCTGGCTTTTCCATGTGAGGTTCTCTGTTCCCACATAAGTTGATCACAGAACTCCACAAAACCATGCTACGGGAGTGCTGATTGGTCACACTAGTTAATTGCCTTCAAATAGAAAGGTTAAGTAATCCTGTAATAGTGCCCCTTATCCTCAGGGGACACATTCTAAGATTCCTTGTGGATACATAAAACCATGAGTGGAATCCCAACCCTGTCCATACTGTTTTTCCTATACATACAAAACAGTGACAACTTTAGTTTCTAAATTAGGTACAACCAGAAATTTGCATAATCGATAATAAAGCAGAATAATAATGGGCATGCGCTGTAACGACATTCATGTGACTATCTCTCCTGCCTCCTTCCCGCCCTGCTTCTTTGCCTTTCTGAAAGTATCAAACCATTTTCCAGCCTCTGATGTTCTTCCTGCGGCCATATGGGATGACACAAGGAGTACATGGTGATTTCAATGAGATGTCTGCATGATTGATGGGCAGGTGGCATATACAGCATGGACATGTTGTCCAAAGGGATAATTCCCATCCCAAATGGGATGATGAGATAATCTAAAACTACAAGTTATTTGTTTTTAAATATCTACTTAATATCTGCCAACCACTGATGACTGCAACTTTAGGGACCAAAACTGGTTAAGGGGAAAATGCTGCCAGTCATCTCTGTGATCATACAAGATTCATAGCTGCCTCATACAGCAGGTTCAGCACACTGGTCATGCAAGCTGGCTGGGATCCGTACAGAAAACCTCATTTCAACCTTTGTAGAGTATGCACCTTCTACACTTCTATATTTCACATATAAGCAACCCTTTCCTAATAAAACTAATATAATTTGATTATTTCAAAGAGATTCTTAGAAAAAAGAAATCACACATTGCATCCCCCCAACACACAGACACCAGAGGTTCCAGCAGTCTGCTTTATCCACCTGAGAAAGGTCCACAGTGATTTCTATGCAGTGACAGATGCCCCAGCCCAAGCGTGAGGCAGTTAATGCTAGCCCATGCTTTATAGCTCTCATCTCTCTTTAAAAAGCAAAACAAAGGTCATGAAGTCTGAATGTTTTATTCTACTTACAGGTCAGAAGTTATTTCCATTTGCATTAAATAACCTTCTGCGAAGGCAGTTGTCATGTCTCAGCTCTTGGTGACCCCGTGTCACATGCTGTCATTGAAATAAGCTGGACGTTCTCAATGCACGTTAGTAAAGCAATTCCAAAGAGAAATGATTTCCCCTCCAGGGGACATTTGGCAATGTCTGGAGATAATTCTGATGGCCACAAATGAGAAGGGAGAAGAGCTGCTGACGTGTAGGAGACTCAGGGATGCTGTGAGGCTGACTTTACTGCACAGGGCCGCTGTCTACAAGGGAGTCTCCCTCCGAAATATGCACTCAGTCAGGGCTGCACAAGCTGTGCCCAGAGGAATGTTTTCCACATGAGTAGGCACCAGGTTTGTAAGAAGAGAGACCTAGAAATACAAGTTGTTGAATCCTGCCCACCAAGTTCCATTTCAGTCAGGCTGGTGAGGCTGTTTCATAAATGCATACACACACACACCACACATATTAGATACCACACGACACATGCATTGTCATAGTTAGGCATGCCTGTCAACTTGACAGTTGAGGGTTTGAGCTCTAGGCACATTGGTAAAGAATTAATGGTTGAGTTAAGCCCAGAGCAAACCTGCAAGAGATTGTCTAGCTGATGGGGAAGGCTCAGCCCATGGTGGGTAGGATTAGGCCCTGGAATAAAATACAGACAGCTGGTTAAGAAAGTTGTACACTTGGCCAGACATGCTGGTCTGGCAAGTAAGGATTGTCCATCTCTCAGCCATTATGTAATGGTGTGGACAGTTCCCTCAGCCCTAGTCTTGGTGCATGCTCTCCCATCAGGCTGGACTAAGAACTGTAACTGGACTGTCATCAGGAAATAAACCCCCTGTTCCCTGAAGCCATTTGATGGTCATTTATCAGCAATCATGCAGGCAAACTGCAACACACACAAACACATACACACATACACCATACACACATATATGCACACACCCACATAGACCATAGCACATACATACCACACATACACACACACACATCAGATACCACATACACATACACAGATACCGCCCACACACATACTTATCACATACACACACACATTCCACACATACCATACACACACATAAATCACCACACGCCACATACACATCACACGCACACATATAAGCACACACACATCTACACACATCACAGCGCACACACACATACACACACACACCTTTTCCCTTTCCTCAAGTGATTTCAATGCAAACACTTGCTATTTTCTCAAAAGCATGTGTTTGCAATTCCAGAAATTGCCACCAGGCAGCAGTGCTATTGGACTGGGTAACAAAAACTTCTAGGAAGTTCTCATGTAGTATCTGGTGGACCACACACACCCAAACTAAGTGACAGCAGGGGCTCAGAACCTGGATAAACACAATATAGAACCACTTTCCAAAGGAATTCAAATGCCAGATTTCTGTGGGTTCATCCTGAGTCCTCTAATCAAAAGCCTTGCAGTCCACGTGAGTCCACATGAGTCCACGTGAGTCCACGTGAGTCCATGTGAGTCCACGTGAGTCTGTGCCTCTAGTCCACCAACCCATCCTCATTAACCAGTAAGAATTCAAATTAATGGTGAAAATCAGAAAAAAATATTCAATGTGGTCATTTTCTGAAGTGTTTAGTTCAATTATTTCCCCCAAAACCCTCTTTGGCTGGAGAAATGGCTCAGAAGTTAAACCTTTGCTTCACAAGCAAAGTTCAGATCCCTAGATCCCATGTAAAAATGCAGGGCAGAAATGGCCGTGGCCTGCATTTCGGGCCCTGGAAGGCCTGGAAAAGCTCAGAGTAAAGCAATAGGGAGGCAGAATGGTCCAGGATGATTCAAATGCCCCATATAATACACATATCACATATTATATCCCTCTCTGTAATTCCAAGCAGGAGGGCAAAGTTTAAATAGAAGGCAGCAGACATGCTGGGCATAACTAAGTAGTTTTGCTCTAGGTGTGTGTCTGTCCACTGAAGACTTGTCAGAGCTGTATGAAATTTCTTTTGGAGAGACAAGCTTCTCCTTTAATTGGCACCGAGTTTCTCTCCACTCCCTGCCTGAGATTCCTGGAAGAGCTTCAGATGCTCCGGGACCATCCTTCTGACAATCTCCATGGGCTGTAAGGGGAGGGAAGGATAATATGCCCAAAGTCTCAGTTCAAGCAAAGGAATTCAGTGCCCATGAACACAGGCTTTGCCAAACTGTGCCACTGTGAGCCACAGGGGAAGGCACTGCAGGGAGATAGTGCCTTTCCTAACAGGCTCTCATAGAACCCATGTGTGCCTTTGAACACGGCATACTACTTGCTCTTCTTGCAACAAAGGGGGACTGGAGAGAGTCACCTAGCAGAAGGTGGTATTGGATGCCACCTGATGAAGAGGAAATCTCATTCCCTGACAAGGAAGGAAGGAAGGAAGGAAGGAAGGAAGGAAGGAAGGAAGGAAGGAAGGAAGGAAGGAAGGAAGGGAGGGAGGGAGGGAGGGAGGGAGGGAGACAGGGAGGGAGGGAGACAGGGAGGGAGGGAGACAGGGAGGGAGGGAGACAGGGAGGGAGGGAGGCAGGGAGGGAGGGAGACAGGGAGGGAGGGAGACAGGGAGGGAGGGAGTCAGGGAGGGAGGGAGACAGGGAGGGAGGGAGACAGGGAGGGAGGGAGACAGGGAGGGAGGGAGACAGGGAGGGAAGAGATGGATATATGCATGTTTTCTGGAGCCCCTCTAGAAAGGCCATAGCCTGAGACCTTGGGGTTCTGACTGTTCTGGAAATATCTCATCTATAGACTATCTCTCTCTGGCCCATGCTGGATATCTAGGATTTGATTCTCTGATTTTTAGGCTGACAATGCCTAGATTTGCATATAAAGTCTGGCGAGACTGGGTGGATTGTTCTCCCTCTGGGAGAAGATTGGTTTTCCCACTTGTTTCAGCCCAGCTTTTCTCTATGCTATCATCTCTGTATGTTCTTCTTTCTGCCTTTCATATTTTCCAAGCCCCAGGACAGCTTCATGAGTTAACATGGTTAGATATGATACTTGGAGAACTTTCAGGGATATGGCTGAAAAGATCTGTCCCAGGGGAAAAAAACCCTTATAGAGAATATAGCCTGGATCCTCCCCTTCAATGTAACCCAGTTTACTTTATCTCAAGAATCACTTGGGGCTTGACAATGGTTCAGGCTTCTTCTTTGTCTCATAAGCAAAATTACCCGAGTTCAGATTCTCAGATCCCAGAAAACAAAATCTCAGGTGAATATGGCGATGATCTGCAATTGTGACCCGAGAAGGTAGAACATGGGAAACCCCACATCAAAGCAGTAAGGCAGAAGAGCAATCCAGGATGATTCCCAGTGCCACCCTTGGGATTCCACAAGTATACACACTCAGGTGCCCTCTTGTACACACACTGGAACACACATGTACATCCACCCACGTGCAAAACACACACACATGCCCACTTAAAAAACTTAAAAATTCTGCAGGCTATTTCTGGAGAATCGCTTTCAGTCCTTAGCCAACTCCCTAGCCCCAGAGCCAACCCAAGCCTGTTCCCTCTCCTCCACTAGAACCACCCTCGCTTCCAAATACATGGAGAGCATGTATTTGACTCAAACTGCACTGTCTGACCCGTAACAGGCTCCCAGCTACAACTCCCCAGTTAAAAGGCAGGAAGTGAGATGGTGAGATGAGAAAGACAGAGATAATCAGCCCTTGATTAACACTGAGCTGAGCGCGCGCAGCCTTTTTCTAAAGCTGTACACAGAGCTGCTGGAAAGAATGCAAATGAGATGATGGTTATGCAAGCGCTGCCTAAACCGCAAAGCCGCACAAACAGGAATTATCACTCAAGTAAGGGAAACAAATAGGGAAGCAGCTTTCCCAGTCAATTCACCCTGGCTCACCTTCTTCAGCCAAATAAGGTCAAGTTTTCCTGAAAAACCATTCACCCCAAAAGGAGACTTTCAGATAGCACTGGGCCTGGTCACGTGTTAGGATCTGATCAGAGTGCCCTGCGCTTAAGAAGCTGATGGTCTGTCTATATCAACCACCTGGAACTGGACCAGCCTAATCTCTCCCCATCCTGAAGCTCAGGGAAATTTGCGGAAGAGGGGGCGGTAAGATTGTAAGAGCACAAGGATGGGAAGAGTCATGATATGCAAGATACTCCACACAAGTTAGGGCAGAAGCAATCATAATAGGACTTTGCATGACCTGCGCTATGTCCAACGCATTATTGACCCCACAAAGTCTAGCATGGACTAAAGGCACTAAGATCCTTGGAGGCTAGGGACTGACAGTCACAGTAGTGTTCCTATGCTTAAGGGGAACACGAGAAAGGGTTCAGGGAAATGCCACTGGGTCCTTGCACCTCATCGGAGAGGAGGACCCAGAGGAGAGTTTGGCATGCACAGTAAAGGATGCTCTGGGGATGGGGGGGGGGCACTGGGGGATGGGGAGGCAGGGGAGAGGGGAGGGGGAAGGAGGGGGTTAGGGGGAGGTGGAGGGAGGGAGGAGACTGGTGTACCTGTTCAGTTTGTATGAGCGGAAATAATAATAATAATTAAAAAAAAAAGAAGCTGATGGTCTGGGTCAGAGGTGAACTGGGAGGTAGGCAGACTCTACCTTGTGAGGCTGGCCCTGGGCTCTGAAAGCTAGAAAGAATGCTGGACTCTATGGGTACCTCTTGGTGTGGCTCTGTCCCTTCAATTCTCCACTGTCATGCCGATCTTCCTAGGCCGATCTTTGGCAGTCTTGGAAGAGCCTCATTCTCCCCTGGACCCACTATCCTCCTACATTAGCCCAAAAGTTTGTTCTCCAATCCAGCCCTGTACTCAAGCCAAACCATGTCTCAGTGCCTCTGTGGCACCTGCGACCTTGGGAAAAGTCTGAGCTACTCAAGCCTCACTCAGTCGCCCAGGCTACTACAGTGCATGAGCTCTAGCTGCAGTCTACAGCTCCTCCCACAAGCTTGTCCCCTTGAAGTTTAAACACGCACCACTTCCTGGAACTTGATACCCCATAGGAATGTCTACTCACACTTTTTCACTTCTCTGGTCTCAGCTGAAAAGTCCCTTCTACCCCATACTTGCTGAGTCCTCCCTGTTCTCTGCCTCCTTTGGGGGTCTTTATACCATACTGTAATCCCCCATTGAATATATTTCCTGCATTGGAATAGGAATCAAGTGGCCACCCTGTTAAGCTGTGTACAGTCTGGTGCCATAGGTCTGCCTAGGGGATTGTGGTAATGCCCCATTTCTAGTCGGCTCCCAGGTAATGCCAAAACTGCTGGACTGTGGACCACATCCCCCACACACAGATTAGACCCCGATCTTCTGGAATAGCAGGGTCTGTGCTTGCACTGTTCCCACCAGAAGTACCAGACCCAGCTCGACATGTGGCACCCTCAGCCAGAGCTTACAGAACAAACAAAAGAGGAGGCAGAAGGAATGAAGATAAGCATTAGGGTATCTGGGGTTCAGATAACAGTTTAATCAGGACCACAGACAACCACCAAACTGATATCCATAAAAGTAACAGTATCCTTTCAATATCAGGCTGCTTGACAACAGGTAGGTACCTATTTACAAAGGTGCTCATTGGCCTAAATCAAATCCATAAAGCAAGTGCAAGACCAAAACAAAATGTGAACTTGGCAGTTTTGTGCCCTTTTACTAAAGCTAAACAAATTGTTACTTGCTGCAGTCCTAGACAGGGGGAGGGGCTTAACTATGAATTATTAATGTGAAAGGTTTGCCTTGTTTTTTATGATTATAGCAGATGTTGATGTCTTTGTGCACTGCTTAGAGTTTTTACATACAACTATAATTTCTTTGTCCCCATCCTAAATATATGTAAAATAATTTGTATAAACCAAGTATAAGAAATGCCTTAAAGTTGTTTCAACATAAGATACAATTGTAGCAATTATATTGCCCCTCTGTTGCCACGGGTAATTCCCATACTCTAAAAGGATGGTGTAGAGGAACTTGTTTGAATCACCATCATGCAAAAAAAAAAAGGACAACAGCTCTTTGGAAATCTGACTCTTAATTCTATAGACCAGTGATTTCAGTATCAGTGAATGGGAAAAATGGAAGTAAGCATTTGCAACAACTTCAGTAACCCACTACAGATCAATACAGCTCCAGAATGGCCCTCCTTGCCATCAGCCTTCCAAAGAGTTCTGCAAAACTAGCAAGATGCGTTACAAAGCCTATATTATACCCGTCAACACACTGGTGAAACTCATACACAATGAAGACGAAACTAGTGGAAAAAAAAAAAAAAACTTTCAGGTAACTCTCCCAAGTCAAAATCAATAGTCCTCTGAGAAATAGAAAAGCAGGCAGGCTGCTGAGTCTGTATTTACATATATGTAGCTTTCAATATATGCCCGCCCCATGGCAGAAAGAAGAAATCAATAGTTTCTCTGGAGAAGCCTGAAGTACAGAGGGATGGGATAGTTATAAAAGATGTTTGGGGCTTGCATCTCTCTTTAATTTCAATTCTGCAACTCCTTGGGGTAATATCTATAATTGCCAAAAGACCTGCAATACTTCAGGGCTTCTATTTTAAACAGTCAATGTTATCGAGTGCCTAACTGCAAGTTGGCACTGTTGTTGGGAGCTGAGAATTCAGACTTCTGTCTCGAACAACACAAGAATGAATTGCAAAGGCCCAGGAAGTAGGAAGAAATTGAGTTTGCAGAGTAGATAGTAGAGGGAAGTATATTAGTTTTCTTGGACTATTGTATCAAAGTACGACAGAGCAGGTAGTTTAAAGAACAGGAAAGTATTGCCTCTAAGTTCTACAGGCCCCAACCTGAACTTGGGTTGGCTCCTTCTGAGGACTATAAATCTGGGCCATGCATCTCTACTAGATTCTTCTTGGCTTATTAACAATCCTTGGCACCCTATGGCTTGTAGGTGTATGCCTCAAATGTCTGCCATCTTCTTCACATGATGGGTCTCCACATAGTCTTCCCCTATCCGTGTCTGTCTCTGTATCTAAGTTTCCCTAGTTATGAAGAAACCAACTGTACTGGATTACAGACCCAACCTAATCTCCTTATGGTAATTTCATTGTATCTCTGAAAGTCCTATTTCCAAAAAGGTGTCCCATTGTGAGATATTGGGAATTGGGACTTCAGCACATCTCTCTGGGGTGACTCAAGAGTCAACTGAAGACAGAGGCTGAGCCCCCATGTAGGAGGGCTCAGGTGGAGGTGAGTTGTACGTGCTTAGGTCCTGGTTTCAAAGAGATTCAGAGCTGAGAGATGTACATTCATTTACTGGTTCAAATAGAAATGGCTTTTTGAGGGTCATCCTGTGTGTGTGTGGCAGTAATAAAGACACAGACACACAATAGATATTTTCCCAAGATAAACCACAGAGATTTGGGGCAAAAGAAAGCTGGCAGGAAAACCCTCAGGACATTGGCATTTCAAAAGAAGATATCAGAAGAACCATTGAAAAGAGATAGAAGAAAAATCAGAACAACATAGATAAGTCCAAGGGAAAAGTTATCTAAAAGGAAGGTCCACTGCTTCAATTATAGCATGCTAACATCTAACTGCTAACAACTAAACGTGATGGAAAAGTGTAGGGACTTAAAACTGCCATTTGCTCTGTCATAGTTTTACATGTCCAGAGTACAGCCAGGATTTGACAAACAGCCCTTCTGCACCAACATTGCCTGAGGTCACATAGTGGGAGTCATCTAGGATGGACTGCTCTGGAGGGGCCAAGTCTGCTTTACTTACGTGTTTGACCTTACATGAAAAGGAAATGTCTAGATGCTGGGCTTAACCTAGCTTGTCCACTCGGAGGTCTCAGGAGTGGAGCTAGGAATGGCTCACTCTGGCTCATGGTTTCTATTCTCTTCCTCCCAGTAGAAGCAACTCTTAGCAGTGAAAATAATTTGTGGAGCCCAGTACAAATGAGAACATGGAAGCTCTCCTTCAAAAGCCAGGCTAGGATGGTGTAGAAATTGCTTGTAATTCCAGCACCAGAAAAGTGGAGACTGGAAATCCCAAAGAAAACTAGTTCTATGTGTGCTCTGGGTTTAATTTGAGGCCTGGCCTCAAAAGAATAATGTAGAAGAGTGATCAAGGAGGATAATTCCATATTACACACACACACACACACACACACACACACACACACGCATGCGTGCACACACACACGCATTAACAAACATACATATTAAACCATATATACAACACACAATACATATGAAAATAGGGAGCAGAAGAAAAAATAACATGAAACTATCATGGCAATAGATGACTTTGGCAAGATTGCTGATTAGACAAGAAACAGAACTGGCAAATGCACAAAGTTGAGATCTAGGAGATTCTTTCCTATGAGGGAATATAGGATGCAGCCCGGGTTCCTCTCCCCATCAGGAAAGGTGAACTGAACAGCCTGTGATTTTAAGAGAGCCCATCAGAATCAATATCATAACATTATGTCCCATCAAAGGTGCTTTCTACCATCCACTGTAGTTCCTGCTACCACCTAGCAAAAAGACTGAGACTGTTGAATGTCTTCCCCAGTGTGCCTGGCTGAATTTTTTTCTCTTTTTGTCTCCTAGCCTACCTTTCTTTGCTATCCCTTGTCAACCTTATCTTTAGATGACTTTCCAAGATCATATGACAGGCATAGGAGGAGAGTCTTCCATAACCAAGCTCTTTATCAGCCTTACTCTGGAAAGCACAGCTGCGGACCAGCCCGGGACACTTTCTCATCCAAGGTTCTTGAAGAAGTAAAGGCTGATCAACACTGAGCCCATGTGGACAGAGGTGGATCAGGCCATGGAGCCATGACAGGGCTGGAAGCCCTATGATTTATGGACTGTATAACTATGGGAATCGATTCCTATTTTCTCTGCTTTCTCTTCTTATTCAAGAATAAAATCCAGTCTTGCTGGGTTGTCACAAAATCTTGAGACGACTTAAAAGAAATATCTAGAATGAATGCTGACACACCACAGGACCCAAGTGAGAGCAGTTACTATTGTTATTAAGCCAGTAAATATTTTAATAGACTAGATTTTTTTCCTCAAAGACACAGAATTAAATTTCATCTTTAAAAAACATCACTGTTAATCATTCATTAAATATTTAATGAGAATCTAGCAGTGCCGATTACTTTGAGAGTAGAAAAGCAAATGAAATACATGGTGTCTCACCTCCAGATAATCACCGCATGATGACAGCAGGCTGCACAATTCTTGCACATAGTATTTATTGAAAATTTCTTATATTTAGCATCAATTTTTACTAATGATTTCTTTTTTATACACATGACTATTCTTTCTTGGAAAGACCAGCCACATCTGCTACAGAGCTGTAAGACGCCTGCCACCAATGATGTGGGGACTCAGCAGGAAGCAACGGTGGAAAGAGAGAGATGAGGGGGAGGAGGAAAAAAGGAATCAGAAATTACTCAAAATAAAAAGCAGCCACAACCACACACTGAGGCCATGCTATGCTGTAGCCAAGGAGAATGTGTAGTTCCCTGCAAATGCTAATGAAGTCAACTCAAGTTCCAAACAAAGACCCACAAGGAATGGCAGAGTGGGTCAGTTTTAATGTGTGTGTTGGAAGTGTGGGTGCTAAAGTGACCCATGTCCACACTCTCTCTTTGCACACAATTATTTTCTGTACTCGAAAAGCAATGTGCCAAGTTCTTCTGAAGGCTTTCTGGTGTCTACACAGCAAGCTTCTAGGAAGTGCTGTATTTTCTATGTACTACTCCAACACTAGGCAAGCCAGAGGGGAGTCAGGCAGCAGGCAATTGGAAGAACCTACCTGAAAAGGAAAGCCAGTGAACCATGTCTGGTCTCCAGTCCCTGTCCTGGCTACATACCTGTCACTGAGGTCCTCAGCAGTCCAGCAAGCTTCACACCAGCGCGCGTGCTTATAGTCAGATAACAGAGAGCTCCCTTTTCATGGGGTCAGATGATGCTAGCCCTTCAAATTTTACTTTTTGCTGACTCTGAGAAGACCTAATCCTGTCTTAACAAGCAGCCTTTTCAGCCCCTCCCAGGACATGCTCAAGTCACCCTGTGATCAACCTCTCCCCAGCCACCACCACCCAGCTCTAAGCTCTATGAAGCTAGCACTGCAGTGTTTCTGCCTCTGTGTGCACGGGTGGTGGTACAGAATTTAGTCTGTTGAGCAGTAGCTACTGACCTGTCCAGCTGCCTGATCCACATGGCATGAAGTTTAAGAGCCAGAGTCTTGGTCCCAGCCACAGACATCAGGCACCAGGACATGGCTGTTCTAAGACAGAGCATTGACCTGCACCTGGAAGGGGATCTGACCCCTGTGAGGTGCTCAGTAACTGGAACAGCCTGCATCAAGTCTCACTTAATACTGTGTGACACTTGGTGGATGACTTACTCTCGAGTCTCCATTACCTTATCAGTAAAATGGGAGGATAGAAAAGAGCCATTCCATAGAGCCACCATGGAGAGTCAGTAAGACAGTGCAAGAAGAGGACCTGGTCTGAGGTTGAGCATGACATGCCTTTGGGCACAGCGTGAGGAAACAGTGCTGGAATCATCTCTATAACCCCCACATCTTGTGCTCCCATTTGTTTTACAGATCTGAACTGCTCAATGAACACATAGTCCCCATCAACTCCCCACTTCCTCCACACACAAACTTTACATGACAGTTTCTGCTGCCCATAGGTCACAGGCTCAGGCAGTGCCCAAGGAACCTGGACTGGCCCTTCTCTGGACTCCCCTTCAGAGAATGGTGCGGAGATACACCACACACTGAGGCTCTGCATCCATCCTCGCCACTACAGAGGGTCCAGCCAGCCATTCCATTTCCCTTTGACTCAGCACCAATTTAGCCTGATCAAGGCACACATCACACAGTCCATTTATTAACTAAGGTAAAGTGCCAAGTGAGGTCAATTTATAATTTAAATTTACTCTGCATGATGCATAAGATGACTTGTTATAAATTATTCACTTGCAAATTGCCATCTGGACATTTAGGGAAGTTGGTGGGAAATTTAAAAGGAAGTGGGTGTTTGCCCAGCATCATACTAGTAGCAAAGAGCTTTGGTTGCTTCTGTCCTGTCACTTCCTTTGACATGAACCCCAACAGCTAGACCTCATTCCCTGTACCGGAAACCATTCTACTGCAGCCTGAGGGTCACTTGGTTGATGGCGTCTCCTTCTGCTGTCTGTTTCTGCCCCAGAGCCCATCCTAGGCCGCTCTCCTCCTTCAGGACAGCTGCATGGCACACTGATCACAGAGGCTCAGCTTGCCTACCAAGTCTACCAAGAGAAAGATCACTTCCGGCTGACCTAATAGCTCACGGAGACTTGTCTAACTCCCTTCAGGTCACACAAAGAGCTGATTTCTGTTTATTCACAGCTCAGTCATCCAGATGGAAGCTCCCCAGTGCAGGGAATAAACACGATGAGGAAATGAGGATTCTGTGCTGTTCATTGACTTTGTCTTCCCAACAAATACATCCTGGCCATTATGCTGGATCCCTCTATTAGTTGGGATCAGTTTATCCCAAGTAAACAGCTATAATTATATTCCAGGTACTTTCCTGTTTGCTTATTGAGGACACAAAGATGAACAGAACATGCTTTTGTTTTAAGGAAATTTAGAGACCAGATGTCCTCACAAATGATATATAACAGAACAAATTAGCCCTGATGCCTATTTTCTTATGAGAAAAATGTAAGAGCCCAAACCAGTATATGCTGTAGTCAACCAATAGAGGTAAAGTGCACAGAAAAAGAAGGCTTGAATAAGTCTCGAAGGGAGAGAAAAAGCGTATGAAGAGCCCACAGGTACAAAGGCTCTTAGCCATGTCCAACATGTAAGCAGGCTAGCGTGTATATGTTTTTAATAACACGCTACAGCCCAGGGTTCATGCTAGGACAGACTGCACATGCACTGCCTCCTTTAAAGAGGTCAGGATGGCTCTACATCGCCTGTGACTAATGGGTGTCATGCAATCTTTGTGGAGCTGGAAGGAAATGGAATTTTTCTTATTCTTTCACAACAGGATAATTGGAACCCTTACAGTCTCCTCTCCTTACTCTCGGTTAATAATCCATCTTCCAACAGAATAAAGTATCATTACCCAGAGGTACCATTCCATTTAAACCTTATGGATCTTCCTGGGAACCAGGAAATCATCGCCAGACTCATTTCACCCTGAGAAGCAAATGTGAGAAAAGAATGGAACCTTCCTTTCCTATACAGATGAGTGAGCCTCGTTCCTTCCTAAAGGTTGTGACAATTAAGCAGATCCTCTGGGCTTTTCTGGTCGGAAAGCAACGGGTCCCCAACTGGATGCACAGAATAGGAAATGGGAAGGAGCTGGGTTGTATGTTCCAAACCCATGGGACAATATAGGCCAATAGCTAAGCAAGACCAGTCACTTTTCCAACCCTCCCTCCCCAAAAAAAGTCTCTTTATTGTTCTTCATACATATCAGGTAACAAAGTGACATAGCACGGGAACCGCACTCTCTTGCCCCTCCCTCAACTGTACAACACATTTCACTCTGGTCGCTTTCACGCAGCACATACAGACAGGCAGGCATCATCCCCAGGAATATCCCTCCAGATAGCATGAATAATCCACCCACCACAGAAAGAAACTTAAACAGGTCTGCAGCCATTTCTGCAAGACTTGAATGCTCCAGGTGGTTGTGTGTTTAACAGACATTCTCTGTTGGTTTTTGATAAACTGTTTATATCAGAGTTTGATATTCCTTGGCGAAGCCTTTCCTGAGACTCTGTTCAAACAGATTAAACACTCACAACTTTGAAGGGTTTTTCTATGCCTCCTGGATAAAATTTCAAGCCTTACAAGATTAAATCATGAATATAGGTACCCTGAACTCCAATTTAATAGCTGCTTTTGGGCAGTTCGGAAAGTATGAGCTCATTGCAAAACCTGCAGTATGGAACCAAGGATAGATTCTTTAAGTATCATTTCTGGGATGAAGGCTAAAATCTGTCTATCACAGTCAGTTAGCCTCAAAGGATATCTAAATAAATCGGACCCACCAGGAAACCTATGGTGTAAGACCTATATTCGGAGCAGTCTTTTGAGCATCTCCTCTATATGAAATAAGAACTCTTCCTCTAACTGGGGCAAAGGACACTCTTAAGAACAAAACTTTAGATCACCTTGTGGCTAAAGATCACTCTGTATGTTAAGAAGCAATTTGGATTTGGACCTGAAATTAGCATTTGTACGACATGGTCCTCTGATTGTGAACCCCTTCTCTGCCTGTCCATCAGCAGGACAGTAGCTGCCCCAGGATAATGAGCAAGGCACAAACATTTTCATCAAGAGCTCTACCTCCAAGTCAACACTAAACTACAGAGATCCAGAGCATATAAAATCAATTAAGAGAGTTAATACATGCAAAGTTCTTTGAACCCTGAATCAAAATTAGCAATTATATCAATAAAATAATAGCCTCCATTTATTGAGTATCTGCTCTACGGCAGGCAGTAGGTTAAGGACTGGTGTTCACTGACTTAATCCTAACAGCAGACCCTACAGGGTAGTGATAACTCTCACAGTTTACAGATGAAGGTGAGGAAATGCAAATTTTGTTAGTTGCTGCCTTGCTTGCAGGCTTTTGCTAATGAAAAGTCATTTTTAGTTTTTACAAAGCACTGAGGTCCACACTAAGAAGCAAGTACAGTCAGCATTTTTATAGTTCTGCCCAACTTGGATAAAGATAAAAAGTCGAGAAGAAATGCACAGATACATTTTCTGAATTGGATATTTTCTCCTCTGATGTACCTAATACTGCATTGATTGTCTTTGAATTACTTATCACTTACATACCTATGTGACTGCTCTGTCCCCTGATGAGAGGCGACTGTAACCTATAGAGGGTCCTGAAGACAGATATACTCCTGAGTTCCCTCAAGACTGTCCTTAGCCAATTCCTTCCACTGGACAAAGCTCAAAGAATGAAGGGGACCACCTTCCATTTCAACTACTAGTTGAAACTAACTGCACAAGCAGAACTCTGGGGTCTCACTGCCATCAGCTACATAAACGCTCAAGATTCGCTGTAATCACTGTCACACTGTCTGTCTCACAGTGCATTGTTCCTGGGGGAAATATAAAAGCAGCACACGGGTAGCAAGGAGAAAGGAAGATGGCAGACACACCTGTGTGCTCGGTACTCTCAAAGAGTACTCTCTGAGCTTTGCTCTCATTAACAACTCGAAAGGTTTACAACCCTTCTCATGTGAATGCACCGTTCATCTGAAATCTCAGACCCCGAGCACTGGAAAACTGGCCACATGGCAACCATAATTACATAACAGCTTTGCTGAATCTCCAAAAGGCAAGGCCAATTGCAGTCATCCTCAGATGTGTCCCTAAGTCTAGGCAGGGGACTCTGGGGAGCCCTATCTCTCATTTCAGAAATGCAGGCGCCACTGCCGAGTGAGGAGCCTGCCTGCTTTTATCGCCACAGAACTTCACTTTGTTTCCAAAGAGCCCCATGCTGAGAAGACAGTGGTGATAACCGCATGGCACAGCAATATTTGGGGTTCTGACGCTAACCACCAATTTCATTTCCTCCTATTACATTCAAGCCTGCATCGCACAAAATGGTCCGTCATTCCTGAGAGAGCTAACCAATCAGGATTCCACCAAACAGGTGCAACCTCAGAGAAAGGCTGGGTGCCACTGGGAAGCCATTCTTTTCTCAGCGATAGGGCCCTTGCCTCCGCATTAAAGCAAGATCATCTGACACTTTTGATGGACTGACGATCACATTCCTTCTCCTTCAGATTCTTGTGTTGCAGAAAGTTAATCCCTATTATGGTGGTACTTGGAGGTAAAAATCTTTGAAGGTAATTGGGTTCAGGTGAAGTCAGGAGAGTGGAGCCCCTGTGATGGGATTAGTAAGCAATTAAGAGGACAGAGTGAGACCAGAGCCTCCCCTTTCTCCCATGGAAGCAGCAGCCAGTCAGTGACCTTCTACAATCAAGAAGAGGGTCTTCTTGAAGAACTGAATCTGCCAGCCCCTTGACTTCCCACCCCAAATCAGAAAACAAATGTCTGCCACTTAAGGCAGCCCCAGTCTACCAATTTCAATTAAAGAATTACAGGATGAGTAAGACAATGTTATACTGATAATCGTCCTAAATGTGACCAAGACTGTGAGAGCAGTGAATGGTGGAGATCAGGATGAGCTGTAATACTGTGTATCCCCTGCACCCAGTGGGGTTTGAGATATATGATATGTGATATGAGATATATGATATGAAATGTATGGAATGGAGGGATGTGTGGACAGGTGGGTGCATACATGCAGAAAACAAAATGAAGGTTTTGAGGAATATTCAATGTTGGAAGAAATGGTTAGGAAATAATAAGTAAAGAAGTAGGGAATAAAATTACATAAACAATGTGGTTTCAATTATGTAAACATTTACACATGATTAGGAATCCAGAAGGAAACATGCTGAAAATGCTAATCGTGGTTATCTCTGGGCGGTAAGATTTGGATTGATTGCTGCAGTTTTCTTCCTTTCCCATGTTTTTACAAATTGCATATATTACATTTATAATCCAAAAATAAGATTACATTTTTAAAAAGGAAATTACTAAGGAAAAATTATACCTCCATGTTTTAAGTAGGTTTTTTTTTTTCTTTCAAAAGCAGGGCAGGAAAAGTAAAAGAAAAAGAAAAAAAAAAAAACAGCAGAGAGAAACAAGAAACAGCCCTGAGCCCCAATGTTCCTATCTCCTAGATTTCCTGGAAGCAGGAGGAAACCTCACACACAGATCTTTCACTTGTCTTTTGGCTATTACATCACCACGGAGGGAGGACTGCGTCTCCAGGGACAGAGCTCAAACCAAGAAGCAAGAAGCACCATCAGACCAGAAGCCTTGGGGCTGGAAGTCTACCCAGATTCCACAGCCATGGACCCAGGGAAACCCTGATGTGTCCTCTAACCGGTTCATGATTTGAACCCTCAGTCTCCAGTTTCTGGTACGAATTTGAAGGTTGTAGAGTCTTTAAGGAGGTGATAGCAGGCTAACACAAGCAGGTCACTAGGAGAGATTCTAGCCTGATTGGCCTCTTGTTCTGGCTTGTGCTGGTTGATTCCTGGTCCAGCCATCATGTGAGGATCTCTACCAGTGTACTGGGCCACTCCTGTCCATCCTCACCACGATGGCCTGAAACTCTCTTGAAACTCTGAGCTCAAGTGAAACTTTCTTCCCTCGAGTTGTTTATCAATTATTCGATCAAAGCAACAACCCAGTAGTGTGTATCTGTGCTAAAAAGTAGAGTCCTTCCCAAGATTCAAAGCACAGAAAGTCCATTGCTTTGTTACAGGTTATGCTAAGTTACAGGTAATGACAATAACTGTAATAACAACTGCACTTGCCATTTCTAGGGGCTTAACACAGCAGGTGGCAACCTTTCACTGTAAAAGGACAGGAAGTAAATATTTTTGACTCCCTGAACCATTTGGTCATAGCTGAAGTCTGCCATTGTAGTACAAAAGCGGTCCCAGACAATACATGAAAGAACAAGCATGTTGTGTTCAAATAGTAACTATATACAAAAGCTTACAGCAGGTTATGCTTGGCCCAAGGGCCACAGTTTGCCAACCCCCAACTTCACATGGGCAGCGGCTATACTAAGCTCTTGGTTTGTATTATCTCTAGTTCATACAACCCTTGAGTCAAGTCACCAGGACTCGGAGAGAGCAAGTCACACGCCCAGGGACTGCTGTCAGAAAGTGACAAGGCTTGGCCCAGCCTGGGGCAGCTGGACTCCACAGCATCCATGCTGTGTCATGGGGTCATTTGAACTCAAAGGCTCCGTGACGATACTAAATGCCCTTTTACCAGATAAGCGTGTACTGAGAACTTGTGTCAGCACTGTGCTGAGTATAAATCACAAGGAATGCCAGCCACATCTTGCTCTCCACAGCTCACAGTTTCAGATGAGCCCCACGGTACCTCGCACCCTCTCCCCATGGAATTACATAGGCATCAGGAATCAAAAAGCCTGCAGTGCAGACATGCATCAAGTGCATGATTCTTTTTGTTTTTTTTTTGTTTGTTTTTTTTGCAAAAGGATTTTATGTTCTACATGAGAATACTGCTACTAAGTGCACTTATTCAGAGTCCCCATAAATATTGATTTGCACATTGCAGGTCTTTAGTATAGAAGCAAAGAGATAAACTGCAGCACAAAAAGCCCCTGCCAGAAATTCACTAGTCTGGATCACAGTTTAGCTTCATAGTTAAGAACGCAGTGATGATAGGTGGCCGGGGTGGAATCCAGCTCTGTCACACCTTTAACGGCCAATTTACTCTAACCTCAATCATCATGCCTGTATTCCAAAGCTAGGAAGCCTCATTGTTCTGGTACTGTTAGACAGGCACAATGGGGACAGAGAGAGAATGGAATTGCTGGCCCATTGTCATCTCTGCTGCGGCAGAAATAGAGTAGGTATGGGTTCCGAAATGTCACAGGGCATCAGAAGGATGAGGCTTACATTGCAATCGACTAGTGTACGATACAGCTGCTTTGCAGAGCCAGCCTTGGCAGGCCAGCACTGGGAACAGCCTGGAGATTCAGAAACCCATCGTCAGAGTGAGCAGGGAAGCCCCGTCCTACCAGCAGGTGTGGAAGGCAACACAAGTGACCAGTGAGCTGTGAGAATCTCAACACACACATAGACTGGGGGGCCATGGTGTGGGCCCATCTTCATCCCAGATGCTTGTTTAGTTCCCTAGGCAGCTCATCTTCAGCATCGAGCTATAACAAACTCTGGCCTTACTTTCTCTGACAAGCGAGGAATGAGCACCCACCTGCTCTCTGCCTGCTCCCCTCCTTTGAAGGGGCCTTTCTGAGGCAGCGGCAGGCTAATTGGAGGAAGACAGCAATTAAACGCCAGGATTTGCAGTTTTCCCTGAGGTCTGACCACCATCTGCACACCTGTGGCTGTTTCATCAGCTTCCAAACTAAAGCCAAGGAGTGGGGAAGACGAGTGACTGATCTGGAATCTGCGATGTTACTGCGAATCATGGGGTTAAACATACATCACGTACATTTATCCTCATGGCAACTCTAGAACGTTGTAGATGTTTCCGCCCATATTTTTCAACAGGACTCAGTTTAGAGAGGTTATGTCCAAAGCAACATAGCTATGAGGCGGCTGGTCTAGGTTTGTCTGAGTCCAAGGGCTTTCTCCCCTCTTTTACCAGCATCGATGACACTGAGTGGTCCCGAAGCTCCCTTACTCTGCCTGCTCCCTCACTGACTTGCCCTTGATCTGCTGTTCTACACCACAGCAAGCCCTGCCACGCTCTCCTTTTCTGTGGCCGAGGATCTTTCCTCCATGCAACAACAATCAAGCAACCAGGTTGCTCACTAGCACAATGGATTCCCTGAAACCAGGAACCATGTCTGGCCTTTTACCTATGAATCCCAGTTATCTGCCATAGTCTTGACACAAGGTAGCTGCTCCATCCACTCTCCAAATGAAGAAACGAATGAGCTATGAAGATGAATGAACACATTAATGCCTATACATGTTCCCCGGACATTTCATGATGCCCAAGTATCATCCTCCTAGCACTCGCCACATACTTACATACACATATAAGTTTGGAAATGTCTCAGTTTGTGTCTCAGATGGATTCAAAGAAACATCTTTTGGGATAAGGACATGGCTTTCTTTAAGAGAAATAAGGAAAAATATGGGAATTGTTAGGCCTTGGTGTTTCTTCCCAGTTCAGGCCTAAAGCAGGTGCTAGGAATTTCTTGGAATGTCACAATAATGCCCATGAACAGGTGCTAAACACTCTCTCCTAGGTAATTCAAGTTTTGCCCCTGGCAGGAAGAATTCTCCTGGGAATTAGGAATGCCCTTTACCTTTTCTTAGTTTTTTTTGGGAAGAGCTTCCTGTTCTCTGATCTAGAGAAGAAGCCTGCTTTTGAACTTTAAGTCAAATTCTAAATAGAGATTTCATGTCTAGTCACTCACAATAAGTAGACTTATTAGCCAAAATATGTGCACTGATTTTAAAGAAATTAGAGAATAACTTCAAGAGTCTTAAAACATAGGTGGGTAAAATTCCCACCTATGTATTAACTCAGAAATTCCAGAAGCATAAGACTATGTTATCAGTTCACTAGAACCTTAAAAGAAACTGTGGTACCCTCTTACCCTGGCTGAAGGCCAAGGAAGAGACCATGATGCCAGAAAGTCCAGATGCCAAGACTGCCCCTGGAGATGGCATTTGCAATCCAGACTGGGAGAATCCATGTCGGAAGCAAAGGGGCTGTGTCTTCCCTTTCCCAAATAGCACTCTTATGAGAAGTCACAGAGATGGACCATTCGAGTGCACTCCCAGCAATGATTGCCTCCGCCCCAAAAGAGACACTCTTGGCGATATGGGGCCTGACAGTATGGATCCCAGGTTTGGAGAATGCATGGTTCACAGATGGGTCATCTAACTGATGGCAATATACTTCTGGAATTCCTCAATGGAAGACATAAGCAACCTTACTATTAAAGGAATGGAAGGATGCTATCATAGGAGGAATTATTCTTTTAATAACTAGTGTTTCCTTCAGCACATATCTCAGTAGTGCTCCATCAAGAGGACCACGCTATAGGAGCTTATGGCCCTTGAATATTCAAGCCATGGCCCCCCTAGAGACGTGGTTCAAGCTTGGATTGAGGAGACTGCATGAGCCACATGCAACTTCCCAAGCTAGAACCTGCTGCCATGCCTGGTGCCCATGTCAACCCACCTGACTGAGAGGATCAACCTGGACAGGACAACAGCAAAAGCTCACGCTGGGACTTATGGGGTGTTGGGGACTCCTATAGTTAATTGTTGAAATCAAAAGGAGCTCATTCCTCCTCTGTGTATTTTAAAAAATACAGCCTCTGTTTAAAAAAAAATGTCAACTATGTAGGCTCAGCCCCATGGCTATCTGGTGAAGCATTATAGATTAGCTAAGTTTGGAGATACTGAGAGAATGTTTCTGTTAAGTGCCTTTACCCTCAAGCAATGGGTTGGGTTCTTGAAAAAATGTCCACCCTGAAGGTGATTTTTGCTGACTAGGAAATTATACGTCTATTTGTAGGTGCAACATTCTTTACCCCAAAATTTTCTGTATAAAAGATGTCACAAAAATTTCAGTAAATGGGTTCAGAATTCACTCTGCGGCATAAATGCATGCGAACACATGCATGTGAACACATACATGCACACACATGCATGTGAACACATACATGCACACACATGCATGTGAACACATACATGCACACACATGCATGCGCAGGTGCTATTAGTACCCTATCGCACACCACCACTCACTGCTTCAGTTATAGCCTTGTTTTGCCCTGCAGAAATTTACAGCCGCCTTCTCACTGAACCCTGATCATCTCATTTCTAAATGGCAATGCCACTTCGGTTACTTACCATTTGTTACCCAACTGACCTAATGGAAAGAACCCACACAAAACCAAAGAAACCAGTCATTTGTATGAAAACTTTGGAGTGGAGAAATGATTGCAAATACACAAGATATGAAGAACTTTTTTTCAGAATATGAGACACTTTTATACAAAGGTTCCCACCGTTCCCGTGGCATCCCACTAAAGTATAATAGACAAACACACCCACTATCTACACTAATACCCACAGCGCAGATTACAAAAGGCCAATCTGAGCTTTCCCCTTCTGAGATCTCATCTGTCAGGTAACATCCAGTCCCTGACACTGACTTTAGCCATCTTTCTATATCTATAATTAGGCAGGATGTAGGAGTCAGGCTGGGGATTAGGCAAAACTGAGTCCCAATCACAGCTCAGTGTTTACAACAGCCTGTGTAAGCCTCAAGTTTCTTTCTGGATAAAATGGAGCTGGGTGAATGCAAACTTCTTTAGAAGCTCTGTCATGCATCGCCCGTTGGCCCAAGATGGTGGAGGATGGACCCACATAGGAGGAAGCCAGTCCTGCCCAAGCTTAGGGACATTATCTACAGATCATCTACAATCCCTATTCAAAACATCTGCTCCTTTGCTCAGCAGCCTTGTCATCCAACACTGAAGTTCTCAGTCCAGAGGAAGAGGGGTCTTTTAAGAACCTCCTGAAGCATTTGATAAGACAGCCAAGCAGGTAAGGAGTGCCTTGGTCATTCCCTTCAATGCTACAGTATCTCACCTTCTCGGAGTAATCTTGGCTGTTTCCAATTCATTGCAAAGACCCAGAAGTTGAAGGCTCACCCACATACCCACCCACCTAAGGGGAGTTCAGTCCTTTCTAATGGAATTCTGGAATCTACTCTAGAATTCCCTTCTCCTTAACAAGAACAAGAGTTCTCTCCTTAATAAAGATCCAAGAAGCACCTTAAAAGAAACAATATTTGGGAACATCCTCTCTGAGAGTCTGGATAAGTCAAAATTTTCCTGTCAAAGAAATCAATTGTAAAGAAATATGCCTCCTGATCCTTGCATAAGCCAGACTGAGTCTGAGAGTAATTTTCCCATAATTTATATTAATCATTCCACTTTTGTAGTATGAATCATCTGTTTAATGGAAAACTTTCACCACAACAGGCAAAAGCCACTGGATCTTGCTTTAAAAATCTCTCTGGAGCTCAAAAGGCTTTCTATTATTGACAGAAAAGTTGCTGTATTTTTAGCAGGCACTTTAAATATTACTCATGCAATCAAAGCTGTTTCCCTAACTCAACTTAAACAGTTTTCAAACATGTATTATGGTTGACCTTATTAAATATTCCACAGCATCACTTATACGCATCGGCACATAAAAGTACAGCCTCGAAACTTCTGGCAGCACAGGGGAAAAGCAAATCTGATAGGGTATTTGTCTAATGGGGAGTGGCTAATGGTACACAGGTAGTTTTGGCTCCCTGCCATCCCCAAAGGAGAGAGTGGACAGGTTCCCACACCAGCTCTTGGTACCAAGGCAAGTGAGCTGGTAAGTGGAGACAAAAATACCCGTTCTATGCATGCTCATCATAGCAATCACGGAAGCACCTCCAAGAAAACTCTCCTGGGGCTTCAAGGGCAAGACAGTGCTTTTTAAACATTTTATTAAGACAGATTCCTCTTGGGCAGGCTATACCAGTTAGTGTCCAGGCTTCTATAGTAGGGTAAGAGGCCCTTCAGTGGATAATTCCCTTCATGCCTACCAGGCACTGTGCTTAATGCTACAGACAAACGCAGTCCTGTTTCATCCTTACCATAATTCTAGGAGGTAGACAATTCTACCACAATTCTAGAGGCCCTTCAGTGGGAAAGCTTCCTGTTTCGTCCAGCACCTACCCAGAAGATTTTTGCTGAGCGTTGTTACTTCTCCTCAGATCCTTGATGGTTCATGGGGGAATGTTGATGTCAGTTATTCTGCAGATCTGGTGGAAAGGTAGATCTCATTTCAGTGAGATCCTGGACACAGCAGCCCTGTCCTGATTGGAATGTCCTGGCCGGCAATACGTTTCCCCACATCTGCCCCTCTTCTGAAAGGTTTCCTGATTTTTGGAATGGGGAGAGAATGTGATGGCCTGCTTAGTACTGAGCATTCCACGGTCACCAATACTCAGCACACTGGCCAGCTGTGACTTTCTGCGTCTCTAATCTTCCATTGCAGTAGGATGCATCCTGGTTGCATGCTGAGAGCTTATTTAAAGGTATAATAAGTGTTTAGATGATAGTTAACTCTCAAGTATTTATAGTTAACAATAAGACTTCTGTTTCTGTCTATTTATCTCCTTCCACTGTTGTTTGGACACTGGTTTATAGTAGTAAGCATGTGTTCCCTGGCAAGGGGGATTAGAACCCCTTCAGAGAGTAACTGGTCACCCAAGGACCTTAAATACCACCGTTGCTCCACTGGAATCTTCTTATTCGAGTTGTTGTAGTTTGAAGCACTCATAGTTGGGTGAGGTCACAGATCACTTTTCTCCCAAACACCTCCCCCCACCCCCCATTTTTCTACTTCTGACCTCCTACTATAACCTATCTCCTTTCTTCCCTCCCCTTTCAAACTGTTCTTTCTTTTTTTTATTATTATTTATTCAATTGTGCCTGTGTGTGCATGTGTGTGCGTGTGTGTGTGTGTGTGCGTGTGTGTGCGTGCGTGTGTGTGTGTGTGTGTGTGTGTGTGTGTGTGTGTGTGTGTAGAACCACAGGCGAATTCGGGAACCACCATGAACGCCTCCACCTCCTCCTTGTTTATTCTACCCCGGGATTCACAGGCTCTAACCTACCAGGACTAGAAATGCAGGCCGCCCCCACTTCCGCCCAGCGTCTATACGTAGGGTCTAGGATCCGAACTCAGGACCTTCCACCTGCAAGGCAGAGGCTTAACCCCTGAGCCACTTTTCCAGTCCCTGTTCTTTCTTAATTGCCGTATTCATCTATTTGCCTGTGTTCTTTTGCAAGACAGCATATTTTAGTCTTACAAATTATCAGGATCTATCAGGGGAAGCAAAACAATTTAGACATTTTCAAGTTAGAAAACTTAAAACCTGTAAGCAAGAAAATAGCACACGCATAATTCCCTTCACCCTACCAGGCACTGTGCTGAATGCTACAGACAAGCGCAGTTCTGTTTCATCCTTACCACAATTCTAAGAGGTAGACAATGACCTGCTTTGGTTAAAATATAGCTCGTCCATGATCAGAGGCAGAACTGAGTGCAACCTAAGAAGTAGATGCTGCTACTCTCCAGCTTCAGGTAAGACAGGCGCTCATTGCTGACCAGGGGTAGAACTGGTGCAAATATAAGTAGATGCTATTTCCTTCCAACTTCAAGCCTGAGGTAAGACAGATGCTCATTGCTGACCAGGGAAAGAACTAAGTGCAAGCCTAAGACATAGATGCTGCTGCTTCAGGTAAGACAGACGCTCATCCATGATCAAGGGCAGAAGCATGTGGGAACCAGGCCTGCTGGATTCTGACATCTGGGCCCTAAATCCTTTCCCCAAAGTGACCTAGAAGGTGGAAGCTTGAGCTACCTCACGCCCCCTACCCATCTGTAACCTATCCTGTGCAGTGCTCCATTCCATTCTCGTGACAGGAGTTGCCATTAGACACCAATCCACTGTTGTCAAAATAGTTCAGCTCCTCCGAATGGGCAGGTTGTGTAGTCATAAATGGTTAAGCAAGATCTGGTTAGCAATGGATGGGCAGGAGAGTCCATCCCAGGACTTTGCTGTGGAAGTCAGTCTCAGTGGGACAATGCACAGCTCTGAGAAAAGATGAGAGGAGTGAGGGGGACAGAGGTGACGACCGAGTGGGAAACAACTGTCAGCCAAGCTAGACGACCTCAGGTGGGGCCAGGAAGAAGAACAGCAAAGGAGTGTGACTGCAATGTTCAGACACTGGACATGGCAGTGCCTATGTGCTTCCAATGCACTGGGCACCTACCCACGTGCATTAAAGCAGGTGACGTAACATTACCTGCCTGACATTCCCATTGTCCTGGCCACAGGTGCCTGCTCTGCCTCCATGGACAACGCCCTGCCCGGGCTTTCACCTGCCTCCTGGCTACCCAGATGTCGCCAGCAACTGGCCCATGAATCATCCTGCACAGTCACACCCACAGTTCCAATCAACATTCAGAGGAAGCAGCTCCAGTCACCAAGAAGAAAGTGGAAAACAGTAAATAAATCAAGTCGCCAACTGTTTCTAGAGTGGGGGTTGGGTCCAAGACAGAACAGGGGAAGAGTTCTCTTGAAAAGGCGCTCAGTGAGATGGCAGGCACACAATGAGCAGACATGGGCGGCCGCCATGTTGTCATAGTTCGATACAGATGTCAACCTGACAACCAAAGACTTAAGCTCTGAGAATAGTTGTGAAGAATTAGCATCTGGGTTAAGCCTCGAGCAGGCCTGCAGAAGACTGTCCAACTGATGGGGAAGGCCTGACCCATGGTGGGATCTTGGGCAGGTGAATCAGATGGAGGGAGTTGATTAAGGAAGTTGGCATTTTTGAAGTCTGCTTGAGCAAACATGCTGGTCTGACAAGTGAAATAGTCCTTCTCTCAGTCGTCCTGTGGCTGCAGTATGGCCAGTTTCCTCGGCCCCTGATATCGGTAATGCAAAGTGTAAAAGTAGGGTGATTACCTCAGAAACGCACTGCACCACAGACTAGATAGAAGTTTTCATTGGAGTTCCAGAACCACTGAGCCAATTGAAACTACAGGAGGATGAGTAGCAAGGAGAAGGAAGAGGGAGAGGAAAAGAAAAAGAGTGGAGAGAAGGGAATGACAGGTTTTATACAGGGTTGTGTGTGGGCTGAGGGGGCAGGGTCTGGAGGTGATTTCGCTTTGCCCAGGCCAGGAGGTGTGGCCAGAATCAGTCTCTGATCTTGAATCTTCCCTAGAGTGAGGCAAGTACATGCTCTTAAAAGCACCCCTAGGGGATAGCAGCCATCAAGCAAGAGCTGGAATCCTATCAGGTATGACCTGTCCTACCAAGTTGAACTAAGAACTGTGATTGGACAAGCCCGCTTGTTCCCATAGTCCTTTGGTTATGAGTATATCAATAGAGTAACCATGACACATATGCTAGAGCTTCCCATGCCTGTCCCATGTTAGGCCCAAGTTCCCCCACCTTCTCCACCCACAGATTTCATGCTAACACACAGTCACATACCCAGCAGAACATCTTGATGCAGCAGGCAGACAATGCCTTGTGCATCTTCTATGTGGCATTATGAGAGTCAGCTCATACACCTTCCTACAACCTTGCTCTGGGGACCTTAAATGAAGAGTCTTCTTACCTGCAAAGGTGACAAAGCTGTCACCCTGGCCACAGAAGAGGGTCACCATGACCCTTACAGGGTGAGAGCAGGCTCTGTCTCTCATTAGGACCCCACAGTAGGAACATCAGTCCCCAGGTCTGCCATCCTATAGAATCTATAAAGACCACCCCCAAATGTCAGACAAGAACACAACTCTCCTTTCACAGAACTGCTTCAAATGGAAAGCAATCCCTGATCTTAGGGGACACATTTCTCAGCCAGTCAGTTCCTGCTCCAATGCCCATACCTTAAAATCACAGAGGATGTGGCCTGAAAAGGGAGGAGGAGAGTTATTCTACAGGAGAATAATCCAGATGGACCAAAGAAAGGGTGTCTGTGCTACAGTCTGTGCTAAAATGTTGACTGGAAGTTACCACGAAGGAGGAGACCCAAGGAGTCAAGAGACCCGAAAGAAGAGTAGCGTTAACCACACAGAGATGAGAGGGGATGAGCCAGCTGGAAGAGCATGTGCAAAGGCTTCGTGCGCCCACAGCCAGGCCAGAGAGCAGCTCACAGGAACAGGCACACTGTGTGCTACACGAAAGCCCCAGGACTCTGCTGCGTGCCCTTGCTCCTTGCAAGTTCCTGGACTGGCCTCCATCCGAATCTCAGTCCCTGCCCCTCTGCTTCCTGCCCGCCTGTTTCTGCTTCTCCTTCACCAGGGAGGGCCGGTCTGCTCCCTGATTCATCTTGCAGCATCTTATTAAAACGGCCCTCTGCCTGCCTGCTGTTGTTCTGCAAGAGCAGCAGGGTCCAGGACTCACGCGGCAGCTGAGCTAGCTGTGTCTCCTTTGTGTTGGAGGAGTGACCTAGATGCCGTTCTGTACAAAAGACTGGCACTTGCAGGCTTTAACTCTTTCTCTGCCAACCAATGTGGTTCTCGGATGGCAGAAGAGGGCTGTCTTGACGCACATGAGAGGACGATTAGAGAACCCCAGAGTTGTGCCCAAATACGAGACTTATGTTCTGATGGGTGGGGGTGTCTTTGAAAAGGCTAGTCTCAGCAGAGATTTTTCTGGGGCTCTCTGTTCACAGGACATGCATCAAGAAATAGGCCCCCCTCTTCTCTGTGTCCTTAGTTTCTCTCCCAAGTTGTCACCTTCATTCTAAGGTATCTATCCATTGTCTATTCAAAGATGAGAGATGGGTCTGTAAGAAACTCTTCTACGGGACTGGAGACATGGCTCAGGGGGTTAAGCCTCTGCCTTGCAAGCAGAAGGTCTTAAGTTCAGATCCCAGATGCCGTGTAAAAATGCCAGGTAGAAATGGCAGTGGCCTGCACTTCTGGCCCTGGAAGGCAGAGTCTGGGAAACTTGAGAGCAAAGCAAAGAGGAGGTAGAACAATCCAGGGTGATCCTGAAGTCACCCTTAGTCCTCCACAAGCAGGGAAGCAGAAAACACATAAACTCATTCTGTGTATTAAATTTTTAAAATTATATTTAAAAAATTGTAGATTTTTCCTTTCAAAAAAGAAATCATTCCATGGAGGACAAAATCAAGCAGAAACTCCAAAGTAACATTTACATAGAGGTAGAGGGGAATTTGGAAAATTGCAAAGCAGTTTGTACCCCTAGACTGTCCTTGGGTGCTACTTTCCGAACTGGTCAGCTTCTCAGAATTGTCGGCTACTGACTTTAATTGAGTTGGACAACTCATGCCACTGTAAGAAAAAAAAAATCATATAGGAAATATATAAAATGTATAATATATATGTGACACACATATATAATACATAATCTATATAGACACATACACACAGAGACCATTATAGATAACTTTAATAGCAAGAATGCATATGTCACAGCTTGGAAGGCTAAAGTCTGAGATCATGATGTTGACTTCCTGGCTGGCACATGTCTATCTTCTTGTTCTGTCTTAACATGAATGGGAGAGAGAGGAGCCAAGCTCTTCGCTGTTTGCATTAAACCCTTCCTGAACTATGTACCCTCATCACTTTGTATAACCCAACCACCATCCCCTTATAGGTTGCAGTTTCAATATATGAATCTGAGGGACTGAGCACCATTTATTTCATAGTAACAACCACCTCATAAAACCAGGGATTAGTCAGAACACGCTGGTACATGGCTGAGTACAGTGCCGTTTGCTTAAACGCCCTACCAGCCTGCTTTTTCGTCTGGTGTCTCCAGCAAATGCAGGTACAACTTGCCTCCTAAACCCAGCTTGCCCCTCAGCGATGCAGTGACTCCACCACTGCCCCACCCCCTCCACACACTTTTTTTTTCTCCCAGTTTCTCCCCAAGCAGAGTGTGAGTGAGAACTGAACCTTTTCCCCTCCAGGCAAACGAAAGGAAAATGAAAGCAGAAAAGACGTGATTAAATACTGAGCTGGTCACCACGCTACAATCCTAGTCCGACCAAGTCCAGTGATTTTCCACCTCTTAATCACGTCCCTGTCAGATTTAAGACGCAATGGACATCGATGAGAACAAATGCTAATAAGGCTCTAACAGTCAGGGATGTCAAGAGGTAGGGAATAAACCTTGCATATTCTGACTGAAGAGGGGGGTCAAAGAGGAAATAACCGGGATACTAAATAGAAATCTTTAATTCAATAGCAGCAGCCTCCCCAAAAGGCAGCTGCTGCAATCACTGACATTCACTCATTAAAGAGCTCACTGTGCAGTGTCCCGAGGCAGTAGAAACACCCAGCTCTGTGACATGTATCTGTCCTGGCATTTAGCTAACGTGGTAAAGTCACCAGCAAATTTACATCAGGCCTGAGTGGAAGAAAGGGTTCTTTTCTGACACACATAGTCATTAGAGTTTTAGCTGCAATGAGATTTCTCCCACCCAATTCTGGGCCTTTTGGAAATGTTCTATTAAATGCCTCCTCCATTGCATTAGCTAAGTTAACATGTGTCTCATTTATCAGATTTCTCATTCTTGCCAGGCTTCCAAAACACGCTTCCCATGGACAGTCCTTAAGTTCCAGGGAAGAATCCTATGAGACCTTCCTGACTGTGGCCTTCAAGGGAAGACAAGGACCAACCTTGTGCGCCACCCGTAAAGCACAGAACATGACCGCCATATACTTGTCTCTGGGTCCAGCGTGCAGTTCGGGCTTGAGGAGTCCTGCTCATTGAGCTTCCTCTACCTTCACACTCATTCTCCAGGGCCTTGGACACCAAAACACCTGTTCTGTGTTGCATTATATTTCCTAAATAAAAGAGACGTGCTTCGAGTGACAAGAGTGATAAGGCACAGCTAACAGTGCAGTAACTGTAGGACCCAGACCAGAGTCTTGGTTCCCTTCACATGCTAACTACAAGCTTTCAGGAGCCAC
Source organism: Typhlomys cinereus (assembly GCA_023101885.1). NCBI lineage: Eukaryota > Metazoa > Chordata > Mammalia > Rodentia > Platacanthomyidae > Typhlomys > Typhlomys cinereus. Next base: position 2,998,370 of record JALPQD010000247.1, read on the forward strand.
AGCCTTACTTTACTCCAGTGAACTGGGGAAGGGCCAGGGCTTATCCGGGGAGGCCACGGTGAATATGAATAAAGGAACATGGGGGGAGGGGTGCGCCTCCCTTGGTGTTTTGGCAAGTGTGTTAAAAGCTTACCTGTTTCTTTCTGGCTTCGCTGACATTTTACACCACTGTCATAGTGAAAGCAACTGGCTAAATAAGGAAGCCTTGGGGATTCCAAGGAGGGACTAACTGCCTCTCAGACATTAGAATTTACCCTGAACTATAAAGCCCTGCTCCTAACTGCCTCTCAGACATTAGAATTTACCCTGAACTATAAAGGAAAGAGCCAGGGGGATGGGGTATCTTATGAAACTTGAGACCTTCAAATCATGTCCAATCTCTCCAGAGAAGGTCATCAGTTCATCTGAAGCCACAGTCCAGGTCTGACCACCCTGTTTTTCCCCCTTTTACTTTAACTTGCCGCCTTGGAAAAGAAGTTAAGAATGGAAGTAGCTGGCTAAGGTTTCTGTGAATACTTACTATGTGCCAAGCGTTAAATTAAACATTATTCATCCATTTTGCCCATTGATATGTCACAATAACCTAGAAAAAGGAGTTCTTCCCATCCTTAGTTAAGACCAGCACAATCCAACAGAAATATTTCAGCTATGCCATGACCATTCGGGTGAGCCCCATTATGTGATTTAAATTTTCTACTGGTCATACTAAAATGTAAAATGAAGCACATGAAATTTCAATGCTTGATTTAACTCACTATACTCAGAACATACTGCATCATGCCACCAGCGTTTTAAAATATGATAATCGGGGCTGGAGAGGTGGCTCAGGAGTTAAGCCCCTGCCTTGCAGGAAGAAGGTCCTGAGTTCGGATCCTAGACCCCATGTATAGACGCCAGGCGGAAGTGGGGGCAGCCTGCATTTCTGGTCCTAGTAGGGCGGAGCCTGTGAATCCCGGGGCAGAATAAACAAGGAGGAGATAGAGGTGTCCATGGTGGTTCCCAAATTCGTCCGTGGTTCTACACACACACACACACATACATACACACACGCACGCACACCCACACACACAAAATTGAATAAATAATAAATAAAAATAAAATAAAATATGATAATCTTTCACGGAGGCTTCAAAATCAGGGATGATCAACTCAGCAAACCTTTATTTAAACCAGCCTTATGCCAAGAGTTCAGCAGCCACGTGTGACTGGTCATGATTGAAGTGACTTGTCAAAGATTTGTTCTTTTGTTGTTGTTTTTTAAAACAAAGTATTTGACCAGGGCCCTACATAGACTCAAGCAGTCTGTGTTCAGAGCCAAGCTTCTACTGTCCTCTCTGACCACTGGCTTGCTGTGGTCACTAACCCCTACACCCCGCATGCACTGCCCTCCCCCTAGTAAGACCAGCTTTTCCCTCCCTCTAAGGACCATGTGTGCTCCCCCACCCTGCCTGCTGCGGAAGACCTGAAGAGACGCTGATTCTTGACTGTGAAAGAACAATCTTGACAAGGCGCCATCGCTAAAGCCTGCTCCAAGGTGAGAACCACATAAAAGGAGAAGACGAGCACTTTCCCACAGCACCCAGCTGATATCATAGAATGGTTTCAAAACTGTCAAAAAAGTCCTGACTATGTGTCAGAAATTGCAGAGTGTGAATGTTACAGAGATCGGTCATGAGTGGGTAAGAACTGCAGTATGAACCACCAGAAGATGCTGGAGCTAAGCACAGAAAAGCACAGCATAAAAAGAAAGGACCATGACCTGCAGTGGGAACAGGTAAACACGTGCTTAGCAGGGAGTCGGGAAGCACCGGGCCCGGAAGGAAGCAGCCGCACACTTACCCAGTCTCACTTCGCCGCTTCACCAGGTCTTGAATTGTCTCCTCAATGGCAGGGAAATGATTGGGGATGGAAAATCATTGAAGAAACAGTTTGCAGTATGAGAGACAGCGGTGATTACCTGCTGGCAATTATACTGTGCATAAACATGTGTCCAGGGATCAAGATCTCTTGGAAAGTCTTCATGAAATTATTAACATAATCAGCAATATCCTGGTAGGACTTGAACAGCCAAAAACGCACAAGAAAGAAAACCCCCAGGTGTGGGCAGTCCTTGGCTTTGGCGTGGTACAAATCCAAGTCCCTGTGGACAATGATGGGTCTCGCCATCTTCCCTATCAAGAGTCTTGCAGCAGTCTAGGAGAGAAATGTGTGCCCAGTGCCCACACTACCTGTGGGAAGGACTAGACCTATCACAAGTCCATTGCCATATCAGACCATCTGGAAGCAGCCAAGACCTGGGTCCCCAGAAGAAAGCTCCCAAATGGCCTCAGGAGCGTGATCCTGCAGCATCCCAGACTCGTGACAATTCAGAGCTCAGAGCATATCCCCAACCCCACCAAACCCGAACCTCATCCTTTGGGAGGGATCCTAAGTCTTGATGCTAATCAGTAGGAACTCTGACAGACCTGGCTTTGCCTGGTATATAAATGAGACTTTGAGTTATTTCACTGTGTTAAGTCTTACTTTTTTCTTCTTGAATAGAATCACTCGTTCATGTCACGGTTATTGTGTCCACAGTAATCTAGCTTCTGGGGATGCCAGAGAAATAAAAAGAAAGGAAAAAAAAAATGCTGCCCTCATGAAGTTTCATTCTACTTGGAAGGGGAAGGCGGCAACTCATAGATCATTGCGTATATGCAAATACAACAGCCATGCCTACCCCATAGGACTAGTGTGAAGATTAAGTAACATGTCCAGTGCAGACGGCGTGCACTAAATAAATGTTATCTATTGTCATTACGAGTAGTAACAATGGTAATATCTAATCTGTCCAGTTACACAAGAGCCTGGGCTTGGTTCCAAACATCCAATTTGGCTGGAAGCCAGGTTAGAATAAAATCCTGAGAGGGGCTCCATTCTTCACATCCTAATGTCTTTCTAGATTTTCAGAATTCACATCACTTGAGCATCCTGCCACATGGATGGAGCCCAAGACAGTCTTTATTTGGCTAACTCAACAGTCGGCTCAGTCTAGGAACTCAATGAAAGCTAGATCTCAGAGGGTACAGTTGCCCGAGGCAAGGGAGTGCCAACTTTCTTACAGGCCTACCTGCCTCCAGAGCCCATGCTCTGGTGAGGAAGAGAAACTAGAGACACTTCAATAGGCGATGGCATCTCACATCTTCATGGGCCTAGAGGCACAACTATGGGGTGATCACTGACAGGAATCTGTGACTTTTCAAGTGGTACTCCAGGAAGCACTAGGGTCTGCAGAGATAGGCATGTTCCTAGCTGTGAAGACAGCAGTGCCTCCACCACCTATCATACTTGCTGAGCACAAACAACATTGGCACAGGCCGCACTTGGCTCTTTTAACATTGCAACGACCCTAGGGCATAAGCACTTTTGTGATCTCTGCTTTGTAGACAAGAAAAATGGGATTAAAGAATCTGTCCAAGAGCAGCAAAACTGCAAAAGAAAATCAACCAACCACAATCCAGAACTTCAGAGACTCTATATCAATCACATAGAACTAGGCCAGCCTAATCTCTCCCCATCCTGGAGCTCAGGGACATTTGCGGAAGAGGGGGCGGTAAGATTGTAAGAGCAAAAGGATGGGAGGAGCAACGATTTGCAAGATTCTCAACAATAGTTGGGGCCAAAGCAATCATAATGGGACTTTGCATGCCCTGCGCAATGTCCAGCGCACTGTTGCCCTCATAAAGTCTAGCATCTGTTAAGGGCACCGAGACCCCTGGAGGCAAGGGATTGACAGCCATAGTAGTGATCTTATGCTTAAGGGGAACAAGAGAAAGGGCTTATGGAAATGCCACTGGGTCCTTATATGTCATCAGAGAGGAGGACCCAGTGGAGAGTTAGGCGTACACAATAAAGGACTCCCTGGGAATTTGGGGGGAGGCACTGGGGGAAGGGGAGGGGGAGGAGGGGGTTTGGGGGGAGGAGGGGGGAGGGAGGGAACTGGTAAAAAATTTTAAAATGTATAATTAAATTTTTAATTAAAAAAAAAATAAAAAAAAAAATAGAAAAAAGAATCTGTCCAAGAATGCACAACAAGGAGACACTAGACAGGCACCAGCTCAGAAGCTAGGTCCTGACAGTGAGCTAAACCACTGGACCCAAAGTCCTCACCTGGGGCAAAAGGAAGGCAAAGAAGTGTGGTCTCCACACCACTGGATACATACTCAGTGGTGGCAGTTCCTAGTCGATCTAATTTCCATGAATGGATGCCACATGACATTTCCTGTCAATCTCTCTTTAAACCACTGGAGTAAGAAAGAGATAGCCAATATCAAAAGGTGGTTTACTGTAAAGTTTAAAAAAAAACAGCGACAATGACACAAAATACCCATCAAAATAAGACACCTGTGTGGTGGTTAGTGCTAATTGCTAACTTGACACCCAGAGACAAGCCTCTCAGCGCACGTGTAAAGAGTTCCCAGGATTAGGGACAGCCTCTGGGCATGTGTGAGGGATTTATCTTGATTATGTTAAGTGACATGACCCATCTTTGCTATAGGCATGGTCAATCCCTGGGCATGGGATCCTAATCTCTACAAAATGGAGAAAGCTGGCTGAGCATTAGCACTCATTCTCTGTGGATGCAATAGAACCAGCTGCTTCAAGCTGCTGCTAGCTAGATTTCCCCTTCATGACGGACTGTCCCATGAGCCGATAGGCAAAATAAACCTTTTCTCCCTTGACTTGCTTTTGTCAGGGTATTTTATCACAACAATAAGAAACTAACACACCATGGTTAATAAATTCACATATTAGAATACAAGAAATCAATGAACATGAACTACCTGTAGTCACAATATGATAATCTAAGAGATGCAATGAATTAAATAAAACAGATGCAGAATATCGAAGTTCATTAATTTTCTATCAAAATCAAAGTTTGGCAAATGAATGTCTGGTGATGAAAGGGAGAGAGGTAGCCTTCGGAAAGAGTATACCAGAGGGAGGAGCGTGTGGGGAAGGGCAGTGGAAAGCTGGGAATATACTTCAATCTAAGCAAAGCAACAGAGGAGTATTTAAGGTAAACATCTACTGAGATGTACACGTCTGTCATGGTTTGAATGTGAGTTGTTCCCCCGCCCAGGCTCATGTGTTTGCATCCATAGTTGATGTTAATGTTTAGGAAGGTTATGACACGTTTAAGAGATAGAGTCTTGCCAGAGGAAAGCACATCACAGGGGGCAGGTCTAAAGGTTTGGCAGCCCTGTCCTCTTTCTGCTATTAATCTGCTCTTGTAGTCTCTGCAGAGTGTTCTCTGAGCTTCCATGACAATGTCTTCAGTGACCTAAGCCACTTCCAACTTCTCCTGCCTGTCATGCCTTTTCCATCATGTCTCCCCTCTGGAACTTAAGTCAAATAAACCGCCCCTTTCTTAAACCCTTAAGTTGTATGTAAGTACTGTCTAACAGCAGCAAAAAGAGCAATTGTAGCAAATTCATACCGGTGCATTTTCCATAAAGATAGCATACTTCAAAAAATGTAAAATGATATCACAAAAAAGAATATCTCACTAAATTATTTGGCTCAGGATCTTATTTATAGGTAAGAAAGCACAGAATTCTTTTGAAAAAGAAGCAAACATGTAGTTTTGTTGTAAAGAAATAAAAAGGAAGACTCTTTTCTGAGAGTGAAAAAAAAATCATTATTACTTCTCCCGATAACTTTTGCATTTTTTAAAATAATGTAATGACAAAAATTTCCAAGCAAAATTTGGCAACTGCAATGAAACGCTCAAGCAATAGAGTCAGTAGTTTGCTACAGGTGGACACAAGCTCTGTGAGACCAGTTACCTGGGCCCCTCCTTTTTGGAGATTCACAGGATGATTCTAGGAAGACATGTCTGCAGAGAACAAAGCCCCCGTTGAAAGTTCAAAGGGGTTTAGAATATTCTCTTCTTCTGCACCTAGGAGCATCAGGTCTGTTCAGAAGGTACCACAAGAAACTAAAAAAGCAATCTCAAAAGCACCGAGTAAAATAAAACTGTCATTGGGAGCCCAAGAACACAAGGTAAAAAGGCTTCGGCAACAAAGACACCAAGGACACACCAGCCTCTCGCCACACAGTGGACCACTGCGCACACAGCTGCCTCTAGCTTTTGCTAGGTATGAGCGCATGCTGGGTTTAGGGAAAAAATAAATGCAGGGACCCACTACTTACAGCTCCCACAAGCAAACCTAGATCTCGGGTCTTTCTGGTTTCTGTCAGAAAGCAGCGCAGTGTCCCCAGGGCCTCTGCCACATTCCCTCACAGCCAACCGTCTCTCCTGCCTGCACTCCCCGGCTTATTAAAAGTACAGTTGGCCTGCCAAGATCACAGGTTGTCTGTGCTCGGCTCTGCTCATTGGCAATGAGGGTTTTGATGCAAGTAGCAAAGGAATAATGAGAGTCACTTGGTTTGATCACAATCATACTCTGATTTGAATTGTGGTTCAGTAATTACAAGGTCCTTGGCCAGCAGGACTCCCCAGGGGGTTGGAAGGTAGCATTTTAAAAAGGAAATTAGGCCTTATACAGCCATACGAGTGGGCTTCACTCCTGCGCTCCTGTAAGCATCTTTAGATCACAAACCCAAAGGGATAAATGATCGTGGGCCTGGGGTCTTCTCCCTGCATAGCAGAGACTTTTAAACACTGTCATTTCCTGCAGCTCTCTGAGCTGCCCCCACCTGTCTGGTACACCTTTATATCAATGCCAACAAGATGCAGGCAGCTAAGTGTGTGGTGAGACCATGGTACTTGTGCTTGCTTTCTGGGCACCTGCACGCTTGAAGGGCCAATCATTGAGACCCTTGCTAGTTACCTTTCTGCCACAGATTCACAGCCATATGGCACCAAATATCTTTTATCATCAAGAAGAGACCGCTGGGAGCGTCCCAAGGCCTAGGCTCACCTTGCTCCATAGAAGAGAAAATGTATTAATTTGTGGGGTTCAGAAAGAAAGGGAAGAAACTGGCAAACAATGAACAAACCCTATTTTAACTTTGAGCTCAATTTCTTAGTCCAGTGGAAAAAAATCGAGTCTACCAGCAACGCCAGTGAGAGGTGAATGGCCACCCTCAGGTGAGAAGCAAGTCCTGGCGGGAAGAAGCTGGCCATCCCTACCCCCAGAGGGGGTCTCGATGCTATGGAGCTCAGGGCTCTGAAACCTTCTCCTGAATCTTCCAGTGCTTACCCACAATGCATATCTAGGAATGTCTGGTCTCTGCCAGCGAGTCCCATTTAAAGTTAGTTTAACCTCAGCAAAGAAATCTGAATGTGTGGTGTCTTCTTCCCTGCCCATCAAGGAACCATTTGTTCCTGTTACAATTTTTTTCTAATCCTCTACAAGGAACATGTACTACTTGTGGAATAATAAATTAAGGTTTTAGAACAAGGCAAGACATAAGCAATTAAATACGCTGCCAGAGAAGCCAGGGAGGAGAACTACTTGTGCTTCGGCTATGACCACCAGCTGGGCAGACTTCAGCATCCCCCCACAGTCACATTCTCTACTGTGGATGGATTCCAAAATCAACAAATCAGCCCAAACCAGTGCCAAGTGTAAGTTGCTTTCCTAAAAATAAATAAATAAGTGAGGAACGGTTGAGCAAGAAATCAGGCAAGACTAAATGAGAATCAGAAGACAGAGCTGGCAGACAGACACAGTCACCTGGTCCCTTTCTGTGATCTGCCTGAGCACTGCTGGCTCAAAGAGCTGAAAAGCCTATGACTTTGTAACTGAAGGAGGAAGGGAAAGCACAGTTCTGGGAGGGTGGGAGAGAAGTGGCCTGGGGGTACAGGTGAGACCCTGACTACATAAAATGCAAATGGGCTGTTGGAAATCAGAAAACGACTCAAAGAGTGAATTGCTTGATAATAATTTGTTTCATGCATGGATCGGTGCAATCTCTGAGCTGGAAACACTAAGGAACCCAAAGGCCCTTCGGGCGAATGAGGTTAGAGCTGAGGAGCCCTGATTTACCACAGCCACTTTTGAGCGGATGGCCCAGGTGGGGTTCATGACCCCAGGTCAAGATGCCTGTACCAGTCCCTGTCCTCTCCAGATTGGACGGCAACTTGATCCCCACAGGTAACTCAGCGTCCTCTTGGTCAGTTTGAAGGAGGTTGCAGAGTGAATCAAGAGAAAAAGAGAAGCGGCAGAGTACACCGAAAGCAGTAGGAAAACAAGTCTGCGAGATGCCCATGAAGACAGAACCCCTCCCCCTCCCCCCGCCCCGCCCAAGACCACTGTTGAATCAGTTCAGATGGATCAGCGTGTGAGTCCCCAGTGCCGATCGTACTGAAACCAGTTAAGCTCCCCAAAGTTGGCTAGTGACAGTTTAGCTTCCAACATCCGAGACTACCCTCGGGACCTCTTTTTGCCCCATACCCCTGCATTATGCCCTGGTTTTCTGCAACACTCCAAGCAAATGTTCATGTCTAACAACCTAAAAGAGATCTGAACGTCACTACCAGCCTCAAAGGGATACATACAGGGCTGGCAGAAGGCTGTGGAGTGGTGGGTGCCCCTCCACCCCTGCTCAAGACTGACGGTATCAGGATCGGGTCTAGAAGCCATGAGAAAGCAGCTGCATTTATTTTCCATCACTGCAAAGATAGACACATCATTTGAAAAGAGTCTCATCATAATGACTCTATTTTAATCTCCTTCAAACACAGCAGAGATCAAACACATAGACATTTATCTTTACCCACCCCACCCTCAAATCTTGAGTAATATTGTAATGCAACTCTGAGACATCTTGTGGATTTAACAAAAAAGGAAAGGTTTAATGTTGAAAAAGCCAACGATCAAATAAGGTCTCTTAGGCCCACTTCCAGGCCCACCACCTAAAAACTAGCTGCACCTGCTTCTAAGACACAGTCATGTGACCAATGAGAATTTGAATGCTATTTTTTAAAAAAGAACAGAAAGCAAAGCAATAATTTTAAATTTTACTCGTTTCTTCAGTTTAATAGCCATAAATTATACATTACATCAGCATCTGATTTGAATGTGCAATTTTCCTTGGATGAGCTAAGACATGTCTGGAAGTTGTAGCACACAAGTCACTAACTAGGGCTGATAGGAAGGAGAGTAGCCGTGGGGGTCGGTGGGGCTGGAGATTGTCTTCTCTTTCTAAGGTCCAAATGGACTCATCTCTCAGGTAATGCAGACATTAGACATGAAGCAGTTCTTGAGTTCCCAATGGCGATCATACTAAAACTGATTTCTTTGCACAGACTGACTCATCAAACTAAATATCGCCACTTTAACACTTAGTGGATAAGAATTAGGGTATCAGGGAAAAGCTTTCCAAGCATTCATCATTCTCCCTTTCTCCCTCTAACACATTCATCCAGCAACTCCCTAACAACCGAACCAAATAAACTCACAGGACCAAAAGCCTGGCAGAGCAAATGGCTCTTATGATTCATGCTCCAGGTGTGGTGTGATGTACCAACAAGGGCTCACTCATGGCTGAGGCAAGGGGAGAGGAAGAGAGGAGAGATGGCACAGGGCAGACAGCAAATCAAAGCTAAGAACAGACATAACTCAACAACAGAATCACTTGAGAAATTGATTCACTGACATCCCGAGGCGACAGATACTGGGGTCACTTTCTAAGCAACATAATGGAGACAGAAGAGGTTGAAACGGTCTGATAGTATTTACCATGTTAGCGTGAACTCCTAAAAGAGCCTGGAGTTTGGGAAGAGTGACCTGGTAAGGAAGGGTAGGGCAGCGCTGCCCACCCATCAAGGACAGAAGCATAACCCATCCGCCTGGTAAGGCACGTGATGTGGCAGGACTCTGAAGTCTTGCTAGTTGGGTCAGAGCTGGGTACATTTTTAGAACAAGTTTCTCCTTCTGTTAGCAAATGATCAAGGTGGGTGCCTTCGGGGGTGGTCGCCTGTGTTAAAAGCACATAAAAACTATCGTTTCCTTTATTTTCGGCTAACACTTTGCAGCATAAGCTGAGCGTGCCCAGAGGCATTCTGTCCATCACTTTTTAATCTTTTCCATGTGTTCTGAGATTTGGAGCTAAACATGCTTCCAAAATATGCCTACTTACTTTTCTTTTCAAAGTGTGACCTTAAACTGAACATGCTCAGGGATCCAAAATTATGCATGCTCAGGAAAGGGCCCAACCTGGATAAGCACGTAGAGGCCCCTTGAATAAAACCCCCATGTTCCTTTTGGAAAGCATTCCTCTGTGTGGCAGTTATCTTTCTTACTGCTGCTGTGAGACAACACTCACACAAACAGCTTAAAGGGGGAAGATGGAGATTCATTTGGCTTACAGTTCCAGAAGGAGATGTAGCCCAGTGGACAAAGGTATGGCGGATGGCAAAAACTAGAGATGGTTCCCTTCACAGCCATCACCATGAAGGTAGAGAGAACAAGAAGCAAACTTCAAGAACAGGTTACTAGCAGAAATAGGGTGGGACTACCCAACCTCAAGGTCTGCTCTCAGAGACGCGCCTTCCTCCAATAAGGCTCCACCTCCTAAAAGTGCCACAACCTTCCGAAACATTAGCCTCAGCTGAGCCTAAACATTAGCCGCAGCTGAGGATTCAAACACATAAGCCTGTGTAGAACAACTCACGTTCCAACCATGACACTCTGAAAATGACTCTTGGTCTTTCCTTGCCTGTCGTAAGCAATAAATCATTTTTACTCTTTCATGTCTTGACTGTCTGTGCTTATTTTGACCTTATGCTCTCTAAGAGAGGAACTCAGTGCCCTCTAGTTACACTTCCATAGCTCCCCTTAGTGCTCTCATCTGGCAGTACCGCCTAGACAGTATTTTTGGTCTAGAAGCAAAATACGTCTTTGAAATCAGAAAGATCTTGGGTTCCAATCCCAGAACAGTTACTTGGGTCCTTGGGTCTATCACTTAAGACAAAAGTCAGTCTTTTTCCATCTGCAAAATAAAGATGCAGAAGCTTTTTATCTTAAAGATATGTAGATGATTAAGTTTAATAAAAACAGGTTAAAAAAATAGGTACAATCACTGACTCCAGGCATCCGGCATCAGAAAAAAACGCCACAAAGGACAGCTATAATCATATCTCCTCCTCCAATTCAATGACTTGCTCAGCCTATTATTCCTGATCTGACCACTAGCTGTTTTTGGTACTACTGGCAGCGACTGGTCTACTGTACATAGCTATCCTTAAACCCAAGGGAAAAGGTATGGATCCAGGCTATAAGGGAGCCTGAGATAGCCCTCGAAATACCCACCTGATTTGAATGCTAGTTGTCCCCTCACACTCACAGGGTCATGTGTTTGCATCCTCAGCTGGTGCTAATAGTCGGGAAGGCTGTGGCGCCTTTAGGAGGTGGGGCCTCGCTGGGGGAGGGCATGTCTCAGAGGACAGGGTTAGTAGCCACAGCGTTTCCTCTCACTGTTGCTCTCTCTGCTTCCTAACAGCTGTGGTGATTAAACCAGCCTTCTGCCTTTGCCTACAGTCATGCCTTATGCTATGCAATTTCCAGGATGGCTTTCCTCCTTCCCTGTAGCCAGTTAACAGTCAGTCCAGGAGCCTGAAACTAGCCAGGGTAGATGTTCTGTAGCAATTTCTTCTGAATGGAAACATTCCCTCCAAGAATAAGGCTCCTTTAGCTGGGAAGTAAAGTTACCAGGTTCAAGAAACTCCCGAAACTTACAAAAGCCACAGGCCACTCCCAACTTCCTCCAAATGGTAACAATTGCTGAGAAGGAGACCCCAGGGAGCTGGAGGGATAGGTGGACCCTTCAGGGATGCAATTGCTTTTAAGTCATCCATGCTTCTCCTGTAAGTAACCCTAATAATCTTCCTGGTTCACTAAACTAGCCCTTAGTGGAAGCCTGTCCTTTCCCTGTCTGGATGCTCTATTTGGTCATGTCTCTGGTCATACAGCCTGGGTCACATGGTATGGAATTTCTCCCTGCCTCCGAAAACCTGAAAGAGCCATCAACCCCTTTTGTCTTGGGAAGTAAAGGCCCATTATAACTCCCTTCAGGCCCACTATAACTGCCCGTGGCCATGATGCTCTGTTTTCTAATGTTCTCCTATTTCAGGACCTCATCATGACTGGCTATGGTCATGAGCCCACCCAATCTCTTAGTAAGGATCTGAAGATGTCTTAGTTAGGCACAGGGGTCAACTTGACAGTTGAGGGTTTGAGCTCTGGACACATTTGTGGAGAATTAGTGATTGAGTTAAGCCCAGAGCAAACTTGCAAGAGATTGTCTAGCTGATGGACTGTGAAATGTAACTGGACTTTTGTAAGAAAATAAACCCCTTGTTCCCTTAAGCCATTTGGTGGTGATTTGTCAGCAACCATGCAGGCTAACTGCAGCAGAATTTGGTACTGGAGAAGTGTGGTATTGTCGACAAATCTGACTATGTGGCTTTTATGGATTTTGAACAGTTTTGTTGGAGAAATTTGGAACTGTTTAAGGACTTTTATGGATGCCAAAATGTTTAAACAAAGTTTAATGGGCCATTTGGATAATGACAGTGCTGAAAGAGTCATGGATTGTTTGGGCCCAGTTTGTGATAAAGGGAACAGGACTTTGGTAAAGTTGAAATTAAAGATGATGAACTTGTTTGCCTGAGAGAGGAGAGCTGTTTTGGCAGCCTTGAAGTTTTGGATGGGAAAGGGCAGGCAGCAAAACATCTGCCACTGTTGGAGTTATGAGCATCATTGAAGGAAAACCTAGTGCTTTGCATTGGGATGGTGGAAGACATGAACACCACGATATGCTGATTCTGTGGTTTGAAAACCAGGATTCCTTCAGGAGCCGAAAGCCCAAGCTGAAGCCATTTCTTGCCCTTTGGAAATTTTGGCTGCTGAGAAAGGGGCTTTTCCAGAGTTGGCATACTAAAGTTGGGACAGCTGTGGCTTGAGTGGACAAAGCCATGATTCAACCTTGCTGTGGAATCTGGCAGCATCCCCCACATGGTACAGGTTTTGTATATGATTGAGGGGTTCATGGAGAGCAACAAAAGCTTGGCAGACATAGAGTTCCTGCCAGGAAAGGAGAAGATTATAGCTTCAGAGGCAAACTCAGAGTATTATTGGAGATACCATGGAATGTATGCTGAGGATGGCGGTGAGTGGAGATTCAGCCTGGGTCAGAGGGACTCTGCTTCTATAACTTTGAGCTGCAAATAAGGCTTGGGAATGTCTAGAATCTTTGAGCCACTATGACATGATGAGCAACAGAAGATGGACACTGACATACAAGATGCGGTTTTTGATTTACTGGCCTTGATTCTAATTTGATATTTTCTTATTGTTTCAAGATACTTCTTTTTAATGTTTTATCTGTGTTAAAGTATTTAACTTGTTTTGACTTAATAGACTTCTACAGTTAAAAGATCTGGGATATTTAAAGAAAGACTTTCAGTTCCAACATTTTAATAACTGAACTTTTAATGATTGACATTTTAAATTGGATTATAGGAAACTTTTAATTTTGGACTTTTATAATTATAAATAAGATAACTTTTAACACCTGTGGGGACAAGGTCTGAAGGTTACAGTTTAAAAGTGTTATATTTTTGTGTCAAGTTGACAAGGGGTGGAATGTCATAGTTAGACACAGGTGTCAACTTGACAATTGAGGGTTTGAGTTATTTGTGGAGAATTAGTGATTGAGTTAAGCCCAGAGAAAACCTGATTTGTCTAATCTCCTGATTGTATAGCTGATGGAGAAGGCCCAGCCCATGCTGGGTAGAACTAGGCCCTGGAATAAAATACAGAAAGCTGGTTGAGAAAGGCATGCTGGTCTGGCAAGTAAGGATTATCCCTTTCTCAGTCACTCTGTGGAGATGGTGAGGACAGTTCCCTTTGCCCTCATGTTGGTGTGAGTTCTCTTGCAAAGTTGGACAAGGAACTGTAACCAGTCTATCGTAAGAGAATAAACCCCTTTTTCCCTTAAATCATTTGATAGTGATTTATCAGCAACCATGCAGGCTAATTGCAACAGAAATGTCACTTCACATCAGGTCCTTTTTACAAACCTGCCTTTCTTTGATCATTTATAATGATAATCGCTTTCTTCAGAGAAACTTCCCAAGTCCTGCTTAGGGTGTAGAGATGTAAGTCTCTGTGGCAAGTTCAAGGTGCTTGGAAAACTACTCTTCCACTTTTTTACAAAGTGGATCACACATGGAGATCACTATACAGACCTCATCAATATCAGCTGAGAAACAGAAATACTACCATCTCTCCAGAAATATTATGAACACCTCTGCATCGAATATTCAGCATCAAAAATCAAATAGCACATGCAGCATCCAAACTCCATGGAAATCAACATTCCATGCTCTGATTGATAAGCCACGCCACTGATCCATTCCTCAGACACTCACAGAAATCATACTCTTCCAGGACTCTACCATGTGCTAAGCACCTCCTGAGTGCTTCTAAATGGGGCTCAGCAAAGCTTTTTCTGGAGAGAGTGTCAGATACCAACTATTTTAGGTTTGGGGGGCCATATGTTCTCTACTACAATTGTTCAGCTATGTTGTTGCAGTGTTAAAGCTGCCACAGAAAACATGCAAACAAACGATTCTATTTGTGAAAATAGGTGGTAGTTAAAAAGTGACTACAGGAAGTTGAAAAATAAAGGTTAATATCCAGAAGCCAATCACATTCATATATAGCAGCCAATGGACAAATAGGAATTGAAAATAAACACACAACACCATTTACATAAACATCTGAAAATGGCATACCAAATCCAAAAATGTGCACAAAATTTGTATGAGGAAAACTAAACAACTCTTAATGAAAGACCTTAGACAAAAATTGAGTTGAACAGAGATGTTCTATGTTCATGGATAGCAAGTCAATATTATTCAGATATGGGTCATTCTTATCTTGATCTATCATTTCTGTGCAATCCCAATGAAAACCAAGCATACTTTCATGTTTTTTTCAAAATTTACATGAGTGATGGGGAAAAAGACTCAAAAGAGCCAATATGTCAACAATATTATAATAAAAGAGAAATAAAGTAGAAGACAGACATTAACCAACTGTAAAACTTATTATAAAGCTATAGTAATCAACACAGTACAGAGTAGAGAGCCACAAAACAGGCTCATATACGCAAATACAGTCAGCAATCTGAACAGAGAAACAAAGAGAGAAAGTACAATTCTTTCAACAAATGGTTCCAAAACAAAAGGCATCCTTACATAAAGACCAAGAGGCAAGGAAAGAAGAAGAAAAGTGAAGGGGATAGAAGGGAGAAGAAAGGGGCTGGAGAGGTGGCTCAGGGGTTAAGCCTCTGCCTTGCAGGCGGAAGGTCCTGAGTTCGGATCCTAGACCCCATGCCAGGCAGAAACAGGGACGGTCTGTGTTTCTGGTCCTGGTAGGGCGGAGCCTGTGAATCCCAGGGCAGAGTAAACAAGGAGGAGGTGGAAGCATCCATGGTGGTTCCCGAATTTGTCCATGGTTCTACACACACACACACACACACACACACACACACACACTACACACACACACACGCATACACATACAATTGAATAAATAAAAAAAATGTTAAAAAAAAAGAAGGGAGAAGAAGATATCTAGACCAAGATACTACATTCTTTGCAGACACTAACTCAAAATTGATGACAAAGCTAGTTGTTAAACATGAAACAAAAAAGACTTGTAGATAACAGGACAGAATCTATATGAGTTTAGGTTTGATAATAAGTTTTAAAATAGAACACCAAAAAAAAGATTTGATAAGACTACTTCATTAAAAATTTCTTCTCTGCAAAAGAATTCAATAGAATGAAATGATGAGTGGGAAAAATATTTGTAAAAGCCATATCTAATAATGGACTGTTTTCAAAGTATACAAAGTGCTCTTAAAATTCAACTATGAGGATTAACTTAGCTCAATCAAAAGAAATTAGGCTAAAACCCTGAGCAGGTGTCATATCAAGTAATCCCTACAGACGTCAAATAAGCAAATGAAAAGTTCCTCTACATCAAAGATCACTAAATTTGTCAAAATGTGGGTTAAACACCAGTGAAATACACCACTCGTGTACTGGAATGACTGATTTCCAAACAGCATAAGGGGTTCATGTGCAAAATACAGACATTTTTTAAACAGTTTGGTGTTTCATAATAAAACTGAACAAACCGTTACCATACCCTCTGTCAGTTTTCCTCCTTGCTATTTTCTAAAAGCTGAAAGTTTACCATCCACACTAAAACCAGCACGCAGATGTTTGCAGCAACTTTTTTTTAATTGCCAAAACTTGGAAGCAATCAAGATGTCTTTCAGCAAGTGAATGCATAAGCGGCGATAGTTACATCCAGACAATGGAATATTATTCATTATATAAATGAGCCATGAAAAAAATACAGTGAAGGAAATCTTAGATACACATTACTAGGTAAAGGAACTCAGTCTCAAATGAAAGCTATACAATGTGATTCTAAGTACATAATATTCTGCAAAGGTGAAACCGTGGAGACAGAAGATGTTCAGTGGTTGCCACAGTACCAGGCTGAGTACAGGTGATGTTTTAGGTAAATGAACACTTTGTACCACACTAGAATGATGGATAAATGTCATTGTTCATTTATCCAAATCCATGTACGCTATGAAATTATAAATTAGGGACCCTAGGTGACCAAGTACATCAACCTATCAGACTGTAACATAGGAGTCTGGTAGGGGATGATGGTGGGGAAGGTTGTAAATGTCCCCAGACATCAATATGTACAAAAAGCTCCCTGTGTGCTTTTGATTTTATTATGAAGTTGAAGTTGCTTTAAAAATACTCTTAGTGCAGATGTGGTGATGACCTGCAATTGTGGCCCTGGAAGGCAGCATGTAGGAAACCCTGGAGGAAAGTAATACGGAGGCAGCACAATCCAGAATGATTCCTGACATCGCTCTTAGGTCTCCACAGGCACACACATTCAACTGTCCTTCTGTACATACACTCTCACACACATGTACGCGGACCCACATACAAAACACACACATACACACATACACTCAGAGTCCCTACAGCCTAGGAACTGAGCATTTCATCTTCTGGCGACAGCACCTTGCTCATTTAAATACACAATCGACACAACCGCAAGGCACGCAATGCCCCATATGTTAGCATCATTGTCACTTCTTGCCCGTGAAGTGCCCTGTATGCTGCCACTCGTGGCAAGACCAACTCTGGTCACTTGGATGGGCAGGTGCTTCCTGCTTCTGCTCTGAATGGATGGGGAGCCAGTTTCTACCTGGGTACAGCACTCACCCACCATGCCACACTTGAAGCTTTCAGCATCTCTGCTAAAACTAGTTTCTCTTCTGCAAACCCCTGTGTCTGCTCAGCAACCTCTTCAAAACAGTCAAAATTAACTTTAGGCAAACATTGAAGAGAATAAGAAAATTTATCTGGGGGACTTGCCAACACTCACAGCATTGACACTGATGAGAAAGGGGCTGAGGAAGAGAGAATTCACTACCGCTTGTCATCACATACAGCACTTTACTTAAGCTGGCATAATTTAGGTAGGCAAGAAAACAGGACAACTATAGCAAAACACCAAGACTTTCTCCAAAGACCAATCTGTCAGAATGCAGTAAGGACACAGGTAACACATACAGCACACTGTCACATATTTCCCAAGAGATGTGCTTCGTTGCAGGTTGATGAATGACAATCCAAACAAACATTGCTCCAAGTATATCAGCTTTCTTTAAAACTGCATAGATGCATCTCCAATGCCCCATACATCTATACTCAGAAAAGACTGAGAGAATGGCCAAGAGATTTCAAGACTCCCACGAATTTTTGCTTTGTTTTACTGTATTCTCTCTGTCCTTCTCAAGTGTCTATGTCTTGTTCTCTGACGGGCACTCTGTTGAGCCCAAACATTCATATCCACTATCCAATACCATTGAGGCTTTAGTTTCTGATGCCACAGCATATCATATATCCTTCATCAAGATCTGAAGTTCTACTGCTGATAGGAGTGGCCCTCACTTAGTGAATTTAATATATTGGTATCTGTTTCAAGCATGTGAGGAGCAAGCCAAAAAACCAGTCCCTGAATAATAGCGTGTGCCAAATCTGAACACAGCACTACCAAGCCATGTTCAGCAAAGCAGCATGTCCATTCCACAGGCTTGGAGCCAGAGGGCTGCAAGAGGTATAGAGCAGTGCCCAAATTCAGGTCTCTGAGATGCCAGCACATCCAAGGATAGGTCCAAATCAAGTCCCTTATGGGTGGGAGTGTAGGCAAAAAGCCATCTGACTACATCACCCTGACTACCCCACAGCCTTCTGATATCTAAATTGGATATGAATTCTTGTCCAAATATGAAGAGTATTGTGTAGGTTTACAGGCAGACTTTCATGGCATCTTGTGGGGGGAAATTATGGGACATGAAAATATCTAAGGACTCTTTCAACACAGAGCATACCACGGCCCTATCCTACCCTGCTTCCAGAATCCTCAGGGCATTGTTCATGCAGGCCTCTATATCAGGGAGGGGATGTCTCTGCACCATACAGCTAAAGCAGGACATGCTGTGTCCTTGCACACATACCAAATTTCCATACCTTGGTCCTGTGTTCCCTATAAGAGGAGATTCTTTCTCCTCTGCTCTCTGCCAGGCTCTTTGCAACCTGGAGATACTTAGGATTTTTCTATTTCACAAAAAGGGCACAATACAAGACAAGCTGGCAGATAAAAATCCCCCGTGGTCAGAAACAAGGTCACAGAGAAGTCAGGGAGAGAAAATGATGCTTGCTGGAAACTATGTATCCGTAAGGAGTTAGGCGACATTTGTTCCTATGACTGCTAGCGCAGTGACCCCTGGGACCAGAGCAGCCTCCTGGCCTACTCATATGTATTTTTAATGAAAAACTGCAAATTAGATTAGCTTAATTTGACCACATCTGCCTTTTTAAACAAAGGAAATTACCATTTTAATAGGAAGACCAGCTATTTGTCTAAGGGAAAAAAGATTCTTGTGAGGTCTGCTTTGCCTACTCCATTTCCATTTTGAACAAGAGGCAAAGGGACAATGAGGGCAGCAGACAGGTAGTCAGGCTTGAAAAGCACTCAGTGGCCGTCCTGGTGAGTATCATGAAGGGGCAGAGGGATCACCACCTCTACAGATGCTCACAGCTTCTGCAAGCAACAGGGCTTCTCGCACGTAACGCTACTTTCATTTTTGCCAGAAGGTCTGCACTGAGCCCGTAGCGTATGCTGCTGGGCTTGGTGTTGGGTGATGATTAGCAGTGATCATTGCACCTTCCAAGGAAGAAATAGAGGACAGAAGCCAGATCTCAATGCACGAAAGGGAGGCTGGGAGGTAGGGAGGAGCCAACAAGTAGGGGACGTAAGACAAGCCTTCCAGGCCCTGGGAATAGAGCTAAGGATGGGATGAGGAGGTAGGAGGCCAGATGAGGCTGAAGCACCATCAGAACCAGCATTGATACCAACCGGTATAAGTACGGAAGGAGAGCAGACTATCCTTTGGGAGTGGTGGTGTTCCAAGAAGATCCTCTGGCTCCCATATGTATGTGGAGTGCAGCAAACAACAGTACGTTTGTGCATCTAAACAAAGAGTAAATCTTTCTCCACTTTAACAGAACTCCCAGTCATTCGGGGTTTTTTGGGGAGCTTTGATGCCTCTCTCCCTTCCTCCCCATGTGACTTACAAACACAACACAGGCCGCGTCTTGAGAAAATGCCTGAGTGTTGTGTCTTGGCCATCAACATGCGAGTACATCCACACTGGCTGCTGGGAAACGACCCACATAATACCCCAGAAGAGGCCCTCCCAGCTCAGATGACACAGGGCAGATGCTGGGACACATTGGGAGACCATCAATGGGCAACCCCAGCTAACTGTAGACATAGAGTCCCTGTGGTAGGCCAGCAGGGTTCAGCACAGATAACTGATAAACACAGTCAAGGATATGGAGGAAAGTTCACGGCATATTACCCAGGGAATGTAATAGCAAAGCAGGCACACAAAGCCCAGACCAGCTGCATGTGTGTACTTGCATGCACAGTAGGTGACACGGCTGTAATTACAGACTATAATCATTGTTCGACCAGTGCCTGTCTCCCCACCTGCAGGATAATGTCCTTGAACAACATCTCCAGACTGAGTCCCTAAGTCAAGACTAAACAGTGAACATTCTGAAAATATATTTTACTTATTTGAGAAGGAAGGAGAAGGAAAGAGAAGGGAAGGAAAGTTTGGAGGGAAAGAAAGAGGGAGAGAAAGGAGAGAAGCAAAGAGAGAGAGGAAGAAAGAGGGAAACAGAGATACAGAAATAGAAGAAGAAGGAAGAAAGAAAGAAAGAAAGAAAGAAAGAAAGAAAGAAAGAAAGAAAGAAAAGAAGAAAGAAAGGAAGGAAGGAAGGAGGAAGAAAGAAGAAAGAAAGAAAAAGAAAGAGAGAGAGAGGGAGAGAGAGAGGGAAAGAGAGAAAGAGGGAAAGAGAGAGAGGGGAGGATACAAGATGATGGAGGGAAGGAAGGAAGGAAGGAAGGAAGGAAAGAAGGAAGGAAAAAGGAAGAAAGGAAAAGGAGAAAGGGAGGAAGGGAGGAAGGAAGGAAGGAAAGAAGGAAGGAAGGAACGAAGGAAGGAAGGAAGGAAGGAGGAAGGAAGGAAGGAAGGAGGAAGAAGGAGGAAGAAGGAGGGAGGGAGGAGAAGAGGGAGAGGAGGATGGAGGGAGGAGGGATGGAGGAGGAGGGATGGGGGAGATGCATGCTGTAGCACACAGGTAGATGTCAGAGTACAATTTTCAGAAGTCAGGTCGTCCTTCCATGGGGATTTCTGGAAATCAAATTCAGATTGCCAACACGCACCTGACTCCCTCCCCCAAAATTACCTTTCAGGCTGAAATTACACATTATAAATAAATACTATTGAATGAATAAAAAAGAAATTTCCATACTTGTGAGTGTATCCAAAAATCTGTAAGTTGTATACTAAATGATCAAAAATGCATCTCACCCAGATGTTTAAATTATAAATGGCATATACTTAAAATTTGCTTTTTGATAAGTACTATTTTCTACTTTTTCTACAACTAAGACAGATTATTTACATAATAAAGTAAAAACTTAGACTAAACCTGTCAAGGTGAAGAGCCTGGAATCAGGGAAGGGATTACTCCATCATACAAGCCCCAGGCAAGGTCTTGCTTCTCTAAACACTCAGCATGTGCTATCATTCACTTTTAAATCCTTATTTTTTTTATTGGCAAAGACCTTGTCTCAGCAATGCTCTTAATTAATATCAGGAGTTTCATCCTTTAACCTCTCTATACACTCCACTGTCCTACAACAGTCAATTTTTTAAAAAAAATCATATATAAGCATATCTAGTTCTCATAATATGCTAAGGCAGAAAGTTCTACAGTCAGTGAGTGACCTTATTGTATATTTAAAACAACTGAGTCAATATGAATTGTTTAAGGTCCTAAAGGACAGAATTATAATAACACAAAGTTAATATCAGACCCCAAATTTCATAGTACTTATTGCCTTCTTCAAATCTGACGCTAGCGATCAGGGACGGGCTCTCCAAAGGCAGACATGTGTCTCATTAACCTTTATATCTCTGATCAAAGGTGACTTACATACAATGGTGTTCAATAAAAGTTCATTGAGCTGGACCAGAGATGGGGTCCGCAGGAGTGAGAAAGCCAGCTCTGAGGTCAGTTCTTGTTATTCATCAAGCATGGTCTTGAGTAGTCTCAGAGCAGAGGAAGACTCCTGAGGCCCATGGATAGGCTTCGAGGTGCTCTACCAAGTCTTTCACAGTAAAGAAAAAAACAATGCTTTTTGGATGTGGACATGTTTTCCTAGGAAAGGGAAGAGTATTGGTCAGATACTCAAGTAGATTAATGACCCAACAAAGCTGGAGCCCAGCAAGTGAAATGTCTCCCTCAGTGGCAAACAGTGGCCAATGGGCAGAACCAGGGTGAACTAGACCTTGTACTTCTGTCCCAGGACCTTCTCCTTCTGCGTCTGCTCATCACAGCTCATGCTTGTGCCAGTGCTGCAGTCCTAGAGCACTGCATTTCTGCAGCTCAGAGGGATGGGCAGACAGCTCTCGGCTTTATTGGATTTCGTCTGCCACAGACGACAATGTTTTGCAATAGTGAAATATTTCTGATGTGATCTGGATCCCTTCCCTTAATTCATCAGTCATCCATACGAATGTCAGGCATGCCAAAGTAATTTTCTCTAAAATGATATATCGGCCATATGAAGACCAGTCATCTTGTCTGATCTCTGGAATTAAAAGCACATTTCTCTTCAGAAAAGAGTGAAACTGCAGGCTTGGCACACAGGACACATTTTTTTCCTGGTCTGTAAGAAGCAGGGCTCTATCAGCAAGTGAAGAGTTACACAGGAGACCTAAACAGGTACATATATCTTCCCCCACATCTTATCAACACCAAACCTGGCACTTGAACCTGGAACCCATTTGACTATGTCCAATAACTAAAGCAATCACCTCTCCAGCTGCCAAGCTGCAGGTGGCTGCCACACTGTGTGAGCATTGAACCAAAGGAGGACACAAGGTGATGGGGGAGGGGTGACTGACAGAACAGAAATAATGAGACTTGGGTGCTGCATTCTTGACAGGTAAGGAAATAAGCCTTGGGAATGAGTTCTAAACCTGCTGCATCTCAGGTGGGATTCTATCTTGACTGCGTGTCCACTTAGGGCTGAAGAGATGGCTCAGGGGTTAAGACTGCCTCGCCAGCAGAAAGTCCTGAGTTCAGATAGGCAGAAACAGCAAAGGCCTACACTTCCTGCCCTAGCAGGCAGAGTTTGGAAAGTCCCAGAGTGAAGCAAAAAGGAGGTAGAAGCAATTCAAGACAATTCCCAAAGCTACCCTTGGTCCTCTGCTGGGACACAGTGTCCTCTGATACACCTACACACACACACACACACACACACACACACAAACACACGCACGCACGCACACACACACGCACTCACAAATAAATAACTAAATCAAGTTTAAAGAAAGAAAGGCCTAAATTACCAACATATCATTGAACCCCTAAAGACTAGCATTGATCACAGGCACTAGGATTCTTAGAGGCAAGGGATTAATAGCCACAATAGTGCTCCTATACTTAAGGGGAACACAAAGAAGAGCTCTGGGCAATGCCACTGAGTCCTTACACCTCATCAGAGAAGAGGACCCAGAGGGAAGTTTGACAAGCATAGTAAAGGATGCTCCAGAATGGGGAGGGGGAGCACTGGCAGAAAGGGGGGGGAAGAAAGGCCTAGCTAGGCATGTTTCACCAAAATCATTCACTTAATTTCCTCCTTGAGGGATCCAAATGCCCCGCATTAATGGGAAGACTCCCCACCAGTAGGGTTCACTCACAACACTGACGATGCCCCCTGCCGCAGCACGTAACCCGTCAGAATCCTTAATTCCTGTAGCTTTTCAAGGATAGTGTCAATTGAGACTTCGATATTCAGACAGAGAAAGCTTTTAAATTTCAGGATGCAGATTCCAAACTGGATTTGGAGTTTTTCACTGCAGTTCAGCCTTGTTCTGTTCTTTGTATTCTACAGATAGAGCAGTTGCTTCACAACCTAGCTCTTCGAAAATGTCTAGAGAATTTTTTTTATGAAAAGGAAGTCGCCAAGAACATGCTTCCAAGAAATATCTCGCAGGGGCTTGGCTACCACAGCTGGGCTTCTCAAAGTGTGGCATATTCTATTGAGTATTTTTAGGATACACTCACACATGTCTTATACATGTATACATACATGCACCTGTGGTTTTGCATGTGTGATTACTTACTCTGGGAGGATAGGGGATTGACTTCAAGAAAACTATTTTTGAGCAGCTTGAGGTAATAAGTGTGTGAAAACCACAGCAGGGCACATATTGGGCATGAGATGGGGGACTCTGTTGCAGAAACCTACAAGCCTTCACCGACATCTGGTCGTGATGAGGTGAACATACACTCCACTGGAGTGAGCCTTCTTGTGTTGTCTCATTTAGTCTTCACATCAGCCAGAAGACAGAACCCAGCCTCCTAATTTTATAGGCAAGAGAAAACAGAGATATAAGCAAGGCAAAACACCTGTCATCCTGCATACATTAGTTGGCTCATTTGGTCTCTTAATACCCAAGAATAATTCACTGCCCCACAAGAATAGGTCTTCATAGGTAGCTATTTCCCTTCTGCCATCAAACCAATGAAGTTTTTTTTAATTTTTTAAATTTGCAAACAAGACCCCACTCCATCTCACCCTCAGCCCTCCTCCCCCACCTTCCCTTCCCTTCCCCAATCCATCTCTATCCCTCCTAGTTTTATTACTCTGTTTGTGTGCCCCCCAAGTCATCTCCCCATCCCCAAACTGAGAAAGTATTATAATATTAAAAAACATTGTTTGCAGGCTGGGGAGATGCTCAGGGGTTAAAGCCATTGCTTCACAAGCAAAAGGATCAGAACTCGGATCCCCAGATCCCGCATAAAAATGCCAGGCAGAAATGAAGATGGCCTGCACTTCCAGATCTGGAAGCCAGAGCCTGGGAGAGCCCAGAGCAACGAAGAGGTAGAACAATTGGTGAGGGTTCCCAACATCACCCTTGGGGGAAAGCACACATGCTCAAGTGCACTCTTGTACACACACACGCTTTGCAGAGAACCTCAAATAAGACTTTTGCAAAAGTCTCAATCTGTTTATATCTATTTATCTTATGCTATTACTTTCATTTTCATAAATGAATAAAACACAGTCCAAATTTGTTCTGACCAATATCCTCAGGTCACTCACTTAAGCGAACCAATGAGGCATCAGAATTCAGTCTCCAAATCCCTGTTCTCAAAACTCAAAGCCCTGGCCTGTGATTGCTACATGACGCCAGATCAGACAGCCAGAGCTTTCTCAAGAAATCCCCCCAGGGGATAGGGGAACAGAGCTTTGCAAATGACTTGCGACCCTGTAGAGCACCAGTGGCATCCAAAGAGAGTCGGTGTATGAGCTGCGGGAGCTATGTTCACTCCTACATGGAGTGCGTGTTGACAGCAGGGCATGAGGGATGTTCATTGTCATTTCCTGGGTATCATTGTCTAGGATCACCTACAGCTACAGTTATTTACTTCTGTCAACTACCCGGAGCTGTACCAACCTTCCTTTCCTAACAACATTAACATTCTCTAAGGATGGCGATCAAGTCGCTTTCTACTCAAAGTTCCTGTCAGAGAGTGAGCCCCAAAGGAGGTCTCGTAAGTATTTCCCCTTTCCATACAAGCATTGGGTTTGACGGTGGATTCGTGCTGCTGCTAAGGGACAGTGATTGAGAGTAGGACTCAGAGATATCCTAAGATCACTACCAGCATTTGATCTTGGGCACATGATTTATCCTCTCTGAGATTCTGTTCTTTCTCCATCAAGCAAGAAT
The DNA here is from genome assembly GCA_023101885.1 of Typhlomys cinereus. NCBI lineage: Eukaryota > Metazoa > Chordata > Mammalia > Rodentia > Platacanthomyidae > Typhlomys > Typhlomys cinereus. The sequence continues at coordinate 3,023,819 of JALPQD010000247.1, forward strand.
AGCACTGACACCAGCCACAGTAGCTCCGTTACATCAACTCACATGAGTCCTTCCACGTCTTTCCCTTAGGCATCCTCTAGGACTCAGCTCACAGCTCTCCTACTCTGCAGAACTCATTCCCCATACTTTCCTGTCCACAGAGGCTGGAATACTCTACTCATTTAGCAAATTTTCAACATTTTCATAACAAATGCTACAGCTCACCTGCATTGTTGCAGGTAAGTTCACAGCCAACCCCATTAAAAGACAACTAGGAGTCTTAATTCTGGTTGGTTGCCTGCTTACTACTATTAGTCTAACTTGACAGGAGAGCTCATACCAATACAAGGGACCAAGGGAACTGGCCACACGATATCCAAGGACTGCTGAGAGAGGGACAACCCTCACTTTCCAGACACCATCCCTGTTTAAAGCATTCCAAAAACTGTTAGTTCTCTGTATCACCTCTTTCCACATCCATTTTATCCACTTACCCATGGAAAACCCCACCCACCATGAGCTCATGGTGAGACAGGGTCCTGGGCATCTCTCCAGGCCACTTGCTGTGATAGTTGAATTAAGCCCCGAACAAACCCTACAGGAAATTATCCAATTGATAATTATCCAATTGATAATTTCCTGTAGGGTTTGTTCGGGGCTTAACCCAACTACTAATTCTTCACACCTGTGCCCAGAGCTGGCACCTTCAATTATCAAGCCAACACCTGGATCTAACTATCACAGCAAGTGAATGCTTAGAATGTTTAGAGAGTGCTTATCAAAGAAAAAAGAATCATCAGTTCCTAAGAGAAAGCAGATGAGTCACTAAAATGGCAATTGAAGCGTTACTCTTCAGTGCCCTGGAGAGATGCCCAGGACCCTGTCTTGCCACAAGCTCCCACTATACAGATGGGGTCTGCACAGTTACTCTTTCTACAACTATAAGACAACAGTCAAAACAGCCAACTTAAGGAAAGAAAGGAAGATTTATTTGACTTAGGGATCCAGAGGGGAGATATGGCCCATTATGGTAGGAAAGGCACTGCAGGTAGCAGAAGCTAGAGGTAGTTTAAGTCACATCTATCAGAGAGGCCAAGAAAGCAGCAGCAGACTGCTATACTAACCAACCTCAGGTCTGTCTCCTGTGAATGCCTCTCCCCAGCAAGGCTCTACCTCTAAAGGTGCCATAGCCTTCTCGAGCATTCACATCAACCAAGGATTCAAATGCAGGTGCCTATGACATGGTTCAAAGCACAAACGTCTGACACCATTCTGTCAGTGGCAAAGGCATTCTGTGAGGATGGCCTGCCTGCACGCCTGTCTACCCGCCACTTTTGGGCATGTGCAAACCTCAGTGAAGCAGTCTTGTTAGCTGATGGGTTTCAACAAGATGGCACCATGACCGTAACTCATGCCTTTGAAATAATTGGTGCCTGGAAATGAAGTGCTTAGTCCAAGATAAAACTGCATGAGGCAGGTTCCCGTCACCCCAGGAGAAGCCAAAGAAACCTACTGCAATCCATCCCCAGTTCCCCTAGGAAAAGCAGAACTTAATGTGATTGTATCTGGCATTAAGCAATGTATCTGGCCTTGGATCATTAACTTCTATGCTTCACAAAAATACAGTAACAAATCTGAAATATTTGCTTAATTTATCTCCCTGCCCCAATCCCTTCAAGCTGCCTCTGATAGGATATGCAGAACACATTCTTCTCTCAGGAAGAAAGAAACAAATCTTTGGGAGAATTATGAGAGTAAATAAAGCAGGAGTTGCCCAGAGACCACGGCTAAACAAATCCTCAACAAATCTAATTGATTCTTTAATTTGAAAATTTGGCAGATTAATGGGGTTTTATGGCGATTTTATGGATGATATTTCCATAATTTCTTCCTAGTTAAGTGATCGATAAAATCTAATACTATCACACTTGTTTATTTCTGAAAGTGAATGAGCAGCATGGAAAATACTTTATGGAAGATTTCAAATGCTCCAACTGGCAGTAACCTGCAGCCACAGATGGGGGAAAGAGACTAGCCCAATAGGTACAGCATGCACCAAGCCAATTGAATTTTCTAAAAAAAAAAAAAAAAAAAAAATCTACAATACAGGCAGCTAGGGAGAATTGAACAGGGCAAGATTTCTTTTTTTCCAAATGAATGGCCTGGGGAAGGACCAACCATCTGCATGCAAATGACACTCTTCTAAAGTGCACACACTGCGAGGCAAGAAGACAATGAGCGCCACCTGAGAGATACCCACTTTGCATTATATTTTAGCAATCCCTTTATTTTTTCTGAAAGTTCTATTTTTTATGATTCACAGGAGTCCATATTCACAGAGGTGCTGGGAGTAACGCAAGGAGAGGTTTGAAATATGCCAAGAAGGGCGACATCTAGGAAAGGCTGTAAACTGGACCCGTGAGCGATGGCTAGTGCTGAGGACCAGTTGGGGTACGAGCAGGATTCTGCAAGCATGCCGACAGCCCCGTCCCCAGGGAAAACCCAGGGCCAGCTCCTCAGTCCAGGGATATTTGTCCTCGTTATTGCTTTGGCCCACTCTGAAGTACAATAGACATGTGCAGTGCTGTAGATATTTAATTTACTTGCTGAGTTTGGAGAGAACTATATACTTACAAAACCATTATCACCTTTACTATAGTATCTCAAAGTATTTTTTCAAAAAGACCCATGACCTTTCTCACCTGTAGCAGCATTGGCCTTTCTGTTTGATCCATTACACACACACATACACACAAAATTAATGTGCTTTCCACTATCACCAAACCCTTCATGTGAAGGTGTGAACTCCAAAGACCAGGCTTCATCCAGGGTAGGAACCAGACTGTGTGCACCACAAACAGAGAGTTTCTCACCAATAGCAGAAAAAGCTTTGTGCAGTGATCCAGAGTCAATCTTTTCAAATTTCCATGCAGTTTAAATTTTTATTTTAAATTTTTAAAAATTTTTATTTATTATTTATTCAATTGTGCATGTATGCGTATGTGCGTGTGTGTATGTGTGTGTGTGTGTGTGTGTGTGTGTGTATGTGTATGTAGAACCATGGGCGAATTCTGGAACTACATGGACGCCTCCACCTCCTCCTTGTTCACTCTGCCCTGGGATTCACAGCCTCTGCCTTACCAGGACCGGAAACGCAGGCCGCCCCTACTTCCGCCCGGCATCTATACTTGGGGTCTAGGATCCGAACTCAGGACCTTCTGCCTGCAAGGCAGAGGCTTAACCACTGAGGCACCTCTCCAGCCCCTAAATTTTTATTTTAAATTTTGTTGTTTTCTTCATAATGAAAATGGTAGTTTTGCTAATTCCAAGAGAACTTAACTTTTTGGGGGAGGAGGGAGATCTGCTATCTCTGAGGTCAACATTTCCTGAGCAGCAGCAGACTTACTTTTCTCTGTGGTGTCTTCTGCCCTGAAGTCTCATGTGATGATGTCCCTGGAGGGCTTGGCTTCTGCATGGAGGCTTGAAGGTGACTGTTGTCCCCACACCCTCTGCAGCCACAGCATCACAAGCAATGGTCAGGCACACTGTAGTCCTGCAATATCTTAGCTGCTTGGGTGTGCATCCGGCCAAGGTGAGAGAGGGCAGCCCTCCAAGCACAGTCTCCACACAGGCATATTCTACTTGTTTGTCCTTGACTCTCCACCTCACCAACCTAGGCAAACCTGCTGGTCCCTAAGACAAGTGCTAAGAAAAAGAGGTTGATTGGAGCCTTCGGTTAGAAAGGACCTGGGGTCAGCTGTGTGTGGGAAGAGTCTCAAGTGCACAAGATCAAGCTGGCATGCCAGGAAGGTATGAAGAGTCCTAGCCCACACCTGTACCTGGCAACGATTCCTTTCCTCCTTGCCCAGCCAGAACAGGACAACATGTGGGAAATGATGCATTTCTAGGAAAAGAGCCTTGAATTACAACATACACTCTTTCTTCAAGGGGTCAAGAGAAAAAGCTTTGGGGTTTTATAGAGAACTACAGGAACTTGATAGTCATGGTGGCCTTTAGAATGGTCCGGTGGGACCCTCAAAGCTTAAGTGGATTCTTAAGAGCATGTAGGAAAACACTCTAGCCAAGCACCTGGGTGCTACGTGGGTCCACACCCAAGCACAGGCGGTCTGAACATCTGAAAACAGGAAGGCCAGTGGTGCTACAGGTGAGAAAAGGCTCAGTTCTGTGGAGGAAGCCGTGCAAAGGCAGGGCCTGTCTCCTAACGGGGGCTGCAGATTATCCTCCCATCAAAACCGCCTACAGCCAGGAGGTTGAAGAGCCAGGGTCCCAGCATGTTGAACATGGGAGACTTGAGGATCAAGGGAGATGGTACCAGGTCACAATGGTGAAAAGAATCCAGCTCAAAGAAAAGGAACAGTGGTCGGGAGGATTCTATATTCTCTTTCTATTGTTCCAAGAGAGATGAAGCGGCATGGAGGGCCCAGGAAACAGCAAAAGAATAACTGATGTTTATTAAGCACTAGCTTTGTACAACTCACACCATTGAGTCTTCAGAATGAGTGTTATAGAAGATATTGTTAACCGTCTTCTCTTCAAGTTAGAATACAGAAATTCAAAGAGGTTCTATCAGTTTCCTAGGGTCACACAGCTAGTGCCAAGAAATGTCTAAATGCAAACTCCCCAAATGCTACTCCTTTACTTGCCTTCCCTTTGGTTTCCAGAAACTCTTTTTGTGTGTGTGGGAGAAAGTTAAAGGTATCTTAAGAATAGCTTCCATTCCCTCTGAGATCTCGAGATTTGAGCCTCGGGTTCCTGTGGGAGGAAAGGACACTTTGAAATGGCGCATTTATTAATGTTATCTCAGAGGCATTTCCATCTCCTCCGAAGGCGCCCTGAGAACCCATCTGTTCATGGAGATTTCACCTTGAGGCCAGCACCAGAAAGCCGAGCAAGACAGGTTACAAGTGCAAAGCTGTTGTGTCTGGGAGAAAATAGGACCATTTATTTCTGTTCCCCTGAGTCGGAGCGCTTTTCATTTGTTTCAGTAGAAGCCATGAGACTTCCTTGGAAAGCTTTCGGGAAAATGTACAGCCACAGAAGATAGTCTAGTTCACATGAGATTAATATGCTTGCAAGAATCAGAACAAAGCAGACTTGTGCATCTCCCCCCCCAAAAGAATGAATTTCAATTATGGAAAAAAGTGTTTCATGGGCTTGAAAATAGTCAGCATTTTAAAATGTCACTTTTTATTGACAGCCATCTGGAGTGGGAATGAGGTGTGTTTCCTGCACTTGTCCGAGGTGCTGTTTGGCCTGTATTAGCTCGTACTTGACTACAGCTACTTCTCTTTAATAACAAATGGAGGTAGAAGGAACCATACCACATCATATGGCTCATGGAATCCAGTGGCAACCAGCACAGCCCCTCCAAGAAAAGACATTAAAACCACAGCAACAGCTGTATTCAGAACACTTAATAATCATGTATTTCACTGAACAGAGGGGAATATTTGACTACTCCAAAAGGATTTCTAATGAAAATCAAAAAAATAAGACAAGACAATGCTATCAAGTCAAATTTGAAAACTAGCAGTACATTGCTACATGCAGGTGGAAGGCAGATTACTTTAGCAGAGGCCTCCTACGAAATGCGAAGTGCAGCCCAGTTTGATCCAGACCTCGTTAGAACTATCGACCTGCACATCACAGAGCTGCAAACAGCCTCAAAGATTCTCTGGAATGATAGGTGCTGCTGGAGGGTGGTCAATTGTGTCTGAGGCCACACGGGTACACTAAAGCCACAGCTAGACCAAAGCCAAAGCTATACTAGGGCCACACAGCTAGGCAAGACTGCAGGGATGGTCCCTATCACTTCCCGCCATCTCCATTTGCTCTCCTCTCTACACATGTGCTGCCATCTGCATTCTCACAGAAGAAGCAGGAGGCCATAGAGAAAGAAGCCAGAGGGAAAGAGCTAAGACTCTGGTCTCCTTTGTCTTGGGCCCTGCTCATTCTCTGCTGGGATTCCCTGACAGGCTGCAGCATCCAGAGACAGACACTTTCAGGTTCCCATGGCACCAAGCCTCAGCCCGTCACCATGACACTCTGAGGAAGCGTTCCATGATTTCAGCAGCATCTGCTGCAGACCTTTTGAATGTGCACAAGGCAAAGCTCAAGATGCTTGGGACGAAATGCTGAGTACAGCGAACCCCTTGTCATTGTCAAATCCCCATTCCAGCAAAAAAGACACAATCGCAGTATGATTTGTGAAAGGCCAATGTGTCCTAAGGGAACAGATACTATAGAAAGATGAAAGGTAGTGCCAGTTGCACAGGGGATGAGAAACGCAGGACATGGAGCAGATAAGGGCATAGTAATGAATAAGATGGTGAGGGGAGATTCGAGACAAAATCTGAAGGAGAGAGAGGAGGTAAGCAGGTATCTAGGGAACAGTCTTCCAGGCAGAACGAGCAAAGGCCTCAAGGCCTACCATGTCCAAAGAATAGCAACAGACTACAAGGCTGGAACTGAGGGAGTGGCTGGAAGGGAGGTAAAGGAGATCGACTTGCCAGATCACAGCAGACCCTATGGCAGAGGCACGTGGGACTTTTATCACAAATAGTGAGCCGTAACAGTGTTGGGCCCCTACGTGGCTTATGACTTGTGTGCTGAGTGTGGACTAGAGTTGAAGGCATTAAGGATACAAGAAGAAGCAGACAGAACTGCTCCACTGCCTCAGCCCAGATGAGATGCCCACTCCGGTCAGAGTCGTCTGGCCCTGAAAGTCACTGAGCACAGCCCGCTCGCTTGTCTGGTCCTAGAGTAGTCAGACTCAACTGCCACACGATGCTGAACTGGGATGCTTAAAAGGAAAAATCAAGAAGGTTCAAACAAAGAAAAACTGGAGTATGAAGGGGCAGCCGCTATCAATGACAGTCATTCTATCTCTTTAAGCAACTGACTACGGTGTCCAGGTGTGGCAGTTAGTCGCAGATGCCAACTTGACAACTAATGGCAAAACCTTAGGGAACATCTGTGAAAAATTATTTAGGTAAGGCAAGTCCTGAACAAGCCTGTGGGAGATTATCTAGCAGTGCGGCAAGATCCAGTTCATGGCGAGTGTGACTGTCCCTGCGCAGAGTAGATAAGATGAAGAGAGATGGTTCGTCGTTTCGGTAAACTGGCAAGTTAGAAAGTAGGCCCCTCTTTCCAGCTCTTTACGTGAGTATAGTATGGCCAGTTCCCTCAATTCCTGATATTGGTATGAACTCTCCTGTTATGCTGAAACTGTAAGCCAAGAATAAAACGCTTGTTCCCTTATATTGTTTGGTCACATAGTAATATCAGCAACAGAAAAAAAAATTGGGGCAGAATTTGGTATCAAAGAAACATGGTATTGATGATGTGGCTTTTATGCTTTTTGAACTGCTTTGTTGGAAAAATGTAGAATGCTTGAGGACTATGTAGCTGTGGGCTAGATGAATAACTGCCATACCATGTCTGAGGATTTTCTCAGAAAAATAGGAAATTCACACATGCACTTCCACAGGGTTTTTCTATTTCTTTAATGTTAATAGCAGATTCAAAATAAATTTTAGCATCCATGCAGACCAAACAAAACAAAACACATCTGCAAGAAAGATCTAGCTTGTGCATTTGTTGCTTCTAGTACTCCTGAACTGACAGTCTGATTAGCCATTGAAAACAGGCCTGTAAATCAAATGTAAAATGCTGTGGTTTGGTTATGAAGTGTCCTTACAAAACTTGTATATTCAGTACCTGCTCTCCAGTGATGCTCCTTTGGGAGGTTTCAGAAACTTTAGGAGATGGGAGCTACATGAAGGAGGTAGTGCACTGGGCATATCCTTTGCCCAGGGGAGAATTCATGTGTGTGTGTGTGTGTGCGTGTATGTGTGTGTGTGTACAAACATGTTCATGTGTACAGAGGTGACTGTGTGAATGTTGGTATGCATATTCATGGTACACATCAGAGGAAAAAAAAATCTCAGTATTGGTTATCAGGGACCTTTTGCTTTTTGTTTGAGAAAGCATCTCTCACTAACCTGGAGTTTTGCCAAGCAGGCCAAGTTAGTTGGCCAACAGTGTTTCCAGGAACCTACCTATCTATACTTCCCATACCCAGCACCTGGCTTTTTACATGGGCTCTGTTGTTTGTCTGCATGGTGCTGACAAATCGCCACCAAACAGCCTAAGAGAACAAGGGGTTCATTTTCTCTTACGATTACTGGTTACAGTTCTCAGTCCAGCTTGACAGGACAGCATACACCAACACCAGGGCCGAGGGAACTGGCCACATCATCACCACATAACGGCTGAGAGAGGGACGATCCTTACTTGCTAGGCCAGCATGTCTAGCCAACTGTACAAAAGGATGCCAACTTGCTCAACCGGCTCTCAGTATTTTATTCACCTGTTCAGCTAGACAATCTCCTGCAGGTTCACTCTGGGTTTAATTCAGCTACTAATTCTCCTCAAGTATGACACCTGTGCCTAACTATGACAGGTTCTGATCTCAGGTCCTCACAACTGTGAGGCAGGTTCCTTACAGACTGAGCCATCTTTCTGGGCAATCTTGCTTCTATTTCCCTTTGTTTCCTCTCTACAATAAGGTGAAGAGTATCATGTATTTAACCTACCACTAATAATGTTAACCCAAACACATGGAGATAAACCACCATAGGATGGATCCTTTGAAACAATGAGAAAATAATCCTCCCTTCCTTTGGTTATTTCTGCCAGGTACTTGGCTACAATAGTCAAAAGTAGTTCTCACAAAAAAAAAAAAAAATCAGCTTCCAGATCCTCATAGGGTTTCATCGTCAAGAACACTTGGTCGTTCACTTTGAGTTTGGCTGCCAGGGAAGTGAATTTTATGACAAGGGTCAGTAGGCTGAGGTCCTTCAAAAGATGTTTCTGATATATAATGAGAAAAAAAGGCAACGCAATTTATCAAAGATGCAGGGGGCCCTGGGTACCCATGGTGCTGGAAAATTTTCTTTAGAAACCCCACCTAAGGCAAGCTGATTACAAATCAACGAATGCAGAGATTAAAAGTTATCCTGAGCTGGAAAAGGCTAGTGTCTAAATTCATCACTGTTTAGGTCAAGAAAGTAAAATCAACCTGAAATGATTTTGCAAGCATCCAAGGGAAGCAACAGGGAAATCCCTTCATCAATTCTTATAATTACTGACAACTCTGATAATGAGCTTATCTTAGCTCCATAACTCAGCTGAACTGCCACTTATTAAGTCACTGGGAGGGGGAGAGCCTAAGGTGGGCCTCTTGGGAAAAGGAAGAAGAGGTAGGAGGCAAAGATGGCAGCTGTTTCTTTGCCAACCTCACCTGGTGGCAACCCAGTACCAGGGCCAGTGATGCCACCTATTCTTTCCATGAACAAACTTTGGAGCAGCCTTGATCTCCACCAGTTCAGGGCAGCCTCTTCCTCCTCTCTCTTTTTCCCAGGTTCTTGTGTGACTCCATGAATGCAGAGAGCAAGGGGAAGAACCAGGCCAATCCCATGCCCAGTTTAGCCAAGCACTAGAATTTCTCATGGGAGAGGACATGCTTTTGCTGGTAGTTAGAAAAGGAGGCAAGGACACGGCAGCCTGACAGGGATCACATGTAGTGCCTAGCCTCACACCTGGGAACCCAGATAGGAAACCAAGCTTTCAGCAGGCTTTCTACAATAACCAAGACCTCTGCTCCCCAGTTGGCCCAGCTGTCCAAGGGCAAAGAGAAAACCAAGGAGTCTGTGGCCGGCAGTGGCCTGATTCTGTCACCCCTCAAGTGAGTCCCCAGGGACTTCGCTGCTGGGCAGGTCCCCGTCACATCCCAGCAGAGAGAATGCTGTCAGCTCTGGGAGGTGGAAAGAGAAGGTTCATACTTCCCTACTCACTGCAGCAGAAGCATCTAAGCCATGAGTGTGGTCCAGGGCCAGATGCCTGACAGAGGCAGCCACACCAGGATATCACATCTAGCGACAGGCAAAGGGAGCGTCAGCCCCTGACACCAAACCCCAAAGTCACTTGGAGGAAAACATTAATGATGGGACCGAGATGCGTGTCAGCAAATGAAGACCTCCATATAGCAGCAAGGCCAGGTGGGAACAGGGAGTAAGTGCTCTTGACACAAGTCAGACAGCTGAGGTAAGAGCCAATATCTCTTTCATTCAGATTTGCTTGTTACTAACTAAAAGTTGACTGTGCAGACTGCCTGGGACCTGGATGGCAAGGGTCTGTCACCAGCAGCAGGAAGCCTCTTTAGACTCAAAGTTTCTGCCCTTGTACTGGAAAGTTTCCACAGGACAGCTCTTCAGAATTTGAGAGAGACAGATGAAAAAAGACACATTTGTCTACTTAAGTCTTGCAGTGACCCCAGAGAAAGGTTCCAAATATAGGCTTAGGTACAGCTAAGAGCACAGATTTGACTTCAGATCACGGCTCTTCTTTCTAGGCTAGTCATCTTGGGCCAGGGAGTGCACTGTGCCTTTCTGTTCACATCTGTGAAACAGAAATACTGATACTCATGTAGAATTGTCAAGGCTAGGGAGATGGCTCAAGGGTTAACGTCTTTGCCTCCCAAGTAAGAGGATGTGAGTTTGCCACAAAATGATGCCATATAAAGCAGTCCTGTAATTCCGACCCTGGAAGGCAGAAGATGGGAGACCCTAGAGCAAAAAAGTAGAAATGGAGCAATCCAGGTGATTCCTAATGTCACCCTTGGGCCTCCACAGGTACACACACTAAAGTGTCCTCTTGTATACTCACACACACACACACACACACACACACACACACACACATATGCATACACACACACACACACAGAGAGATATACAGGATGTGCAAAATAAAAAATTGTCAAAAGGATGAAATGAATTATTCAGTTTGTGTCACTAGCCTAAGTATGAATGCTCGCATCCATTAACTGAGCTATTATATCAATTTTATATTGAGGACACTGACACTTACAGAAGAAAGAGATTTGCCTAGGGCCAAAAGGCTAGTAAGTGGCAGAGCTGGGTCTTGACTGAGGTCTTGCCCTCGGCCACTGTGAAACATCAGCAGCATCCTGCAAGGACACTAAAATATGGCAGAAATAAACTCAGAGAGAATTAGCAGCTTAATTAGAGCAGTGAAATATGAGCCAGAGCAGGACATCATTTTATGGTCTGGAAACAGATACGATCTTCCACTCCATAGCCGTCACTCTGAACCAGCTGCTGCTGTCCAAAGGAGAACGAACAATTTTAGAGTCTTGATCTTTTTTTATCTTACTCTAGAAAAGAAGACAATATTGTTTTTTCAACTTTTAGCCATATTTCAAAAATAGCCAGACACTTGGTATGGGGCTAGAAGCAGAGAAAGGGCAGCACTGTCAGGCTGAGCTCAGAGGGTAGGAGGCCATGCAGCTTCCCTAGGAAGCAGGGCACTGTGGGACTCACAGTGTACCTGGCAAGAAGAAGGGGTGACTAGGTAAGGAAGCCACCACTCCCAGGGTCATTTCAAAGGGTCCCAAGGAGGCTTAAATTCTTCCCAGACCTATGCCTTCTCCAAAGTCCCTCTGGAAATATAAACGAAAGAACCACTAAAATCTACTTTCTCCAATTCAGTTACAACAGAAAACATCAGTGATCGACACTGCCCAGGCTGATACAAAGGACCTTTTTCTCCCCTGACATAAACTAGATCACAAGTCTCACCACTCTGAGCACAAGCCATTGTACCCCTTCCAGCTCAGGCAGCCAGAGAACACGAAGATGTGAGACTATCTGAAAGCTCCGTCAGATCCCATCTCTCCCTGGCTCCAAACCCACCAGGCACAATCACATCATAATCCTGCTGACAATCACAGGGCCTGCAGAGTCTGTGCCACCGGACCTTTCTCTCATCTTGCTGGGACTCCAGCCACAGACACCTCCTGACAGTCCCTGCCACAGACCAAGTGTTGCATTACCCAGCAGCCTTTGCAGATGTATTTTGTCTCCTTGTACTATGCTCTTGATTCTCCATAACATATCCCACTATCTGAAAACACACAATTTATTTGGCTTTTGTCTGGTTGAGTTGTTTAGGGCTCTTTGGGGGTTTTTGTCTTGCACTATGAAACCACAGGCCCATGAAGAGAAAGGTCTCAATTGTGTGACTGGACACTAACCCCACAGCAACCTCCATGAAATCACAGCAGACATAAGAAGTTAGTTCTTCCTCAACCCTCCTGGGAATGGTGAGTCTGATTGGACCATAGGATGCAAGGCCATGATGATGGGTGGAGGGGAGAAGACAGTCATGCATTATCAGCGAATAGATGGGGAAGAAAAGAGACAGAGCCCTTTCAACTGTGACCTTCAAGCCCCGCCTCTAAAGCGCTAAATCCCAATGTGCCTTTGACCTTGAAACACATCAATCTTCACCCTTCTTCTGAAGGATAAGGTGCTTTAACCCAAACTTGTGCTTAGAAAAAATAAGGGAAAGGGGGGAAAGGAGCTAAACTTCTGGACGTGGTCAATGAAAAAAGAAGCTGTTTACTGTCCCTGGTCCCTTCTGGCCTTACATTGTACTCTTTTGTAACTTTTAAAGTCCCTTATAGCTCAAATTTTTTTTAAGTTCAAGTATTTTGAATTTTGTGTTTTGGCAAAAGACACATCACACGAAGTACTGATTCCTCCGGATGCAGCAAGAGAGTGATAGAAAGAACAGGGGTGCTTGCAGAGGCGGGCTTGGGGCATCCTGGCTCTGCCACTCACTGGGGTCTCCACTTTGTTTCTTAGCCTAAGCCTCAGCTCCCTCAGCTAAAAAAGAGGAGGTTAAATCAATTCTCACTACATCACTAGGAAGATAGCCCCAGCACAGTGCCTTCTGACAGTGTATGTTTATCTCCTCTCCCCCCCCCCCCACGGCTGCTCCACATACAATGGATAAAGCCATGCAGATTCCCAAAAGGATAGGATACATCTGTAAAGAAGTAGTAGTTTCGTGAAGCTCTGAGCAAGCCTGAAGAAGACTGTCTAATTGATGGGAAAGGCCCAGATGGGTAGATGAAAAAGATGGGGGATGCTGGGTTAGTAAAGTCAGGCATCCTTCAGCATCGGACTGGAACTGCCAAGCAGGCTTCAGAATCGACCTGCTAAGGCCCATGAGCTCCATGAGCATGACCCCAACACCATCCCTCTCCAGCTGGCTCGGAGTGTTAGCATTCTCTGGTGTCCTGGACAGACTTTCTGCCTCAAGAATAAAGACTGCGCCTCTCTCGGAGGTCCTGTGGAGATGGTATGGCCAGTTCCCTTGGAACCTGGTGCTGGTGTGAACTTAGCCGAGGTGGATTAACAACTGTAATAGGACAATCATAAAACAGAGTAAAATCCCTTGGATTTGTGGGCAATGTGCAGGCAAACTGCAACAGTTGCCACTCTAGTGCGGAATTTATATGGGATCCAAACTCCAGTTCTCACTGTTGTGTGACTGCCGAGCTTTAACTGCCAAGCCATCTCCACAGCCCCCGCTTTGCTTCAGGTCTCTGTTTCTCCGTTAGGTGAGAACGCCTAGGATTTCATTCATCCCATCTCAGGACATATATTAAGTGCTCAGCTCAGTCTAAGTGCTAAGCAAAAGAGACATCTGCCCTTTGGGGAGTTTATAGTCCAGTGGAAATTCACTTTAGCTTAGTTTAGCATTTACCGGCGACATCACACTGTTCAGACAAGGGCTGCAGGCTGAAGCAGGAGGGAGGGATGCCCAGGAAGTCAGACATGTGGTCTAACATTGACATTCAGTAACTGATCCTAGCACCACAGCACAGCATGCATGGACCCTCAAGGCTTGAAAACTTCCCTTCCTCCCTCGGATTTTCCACATCCCGAATCATCACGCCACAGACCTTATTGCCTTGCAACCTTGCAAGTCTTTCCATTTTCCACCTTGATTATCATGCTGCCGATACTCCGCATTCACGAGCACTTAATCACAGTGCTCTGCCGGTTTATTACAACATCTTCCTGCGGATACATTTCCCCTTATCTGGGAACTCCACCACAGCGAGGGTCGCTGTTTCAAAAGATCTTTCCCTGGTATCATTTCACTTGTGCCTGATGATAATTAATTTTAAGAACCAATCAAGATGCGAGAGGGGACTAACCTCTGGAAAATGATGGGCACGTAGATTAGCATAACAACACAGGCTTCTTAGGATATTCTGAGCATGCTGGCCATGGAAGGGCTGGCAGAGTTGCTACTTGATGCCCATCGAGGGGGTGCCCGAATGGATCACCAGCATTCACTCCTGTTAGTAGTCTTATTATTGCAGCAGACAGGAGAGCAAGGCGGTCTCTCAGACTGGAGCTCTTGCCCTTCTAGTCCTCTGCCCCAGCCAAGAAGAGAGTGCAGCATACAGCCAGGAGAAGGTACCGCTTAGGGACCTCACTAAAAACGAGTCGCCCTTCACACTCATGGGTTTGCATCCTTAGCTGTTGGGACCTTTAGGAGGCGGAGCCTTGCTGGAAGACGCCCACCACAGGCAGCAGACCTGGAGGTTCGGGTGTCCCTGCCCTACTTGTAATTTGTCTCTGGCTCCTTCTGTCTCTGTGATCACCGCTACAGCGAGAGCCACCTCCAGCTCCTGCCACCAACCATGCCTTTTGCACCGTTACAGACTTCATCTCCCCTCTGGACTCGTAAGGTAAATAAATCTCCCTTTCTCCCTGTAAGCCGCTTAAGGCTGAGTATTGTCTCACAGCAGCAGAGACAAGAGTAGCTACAATACTTGGGTAACTGCGTTTCTTAAAATCCCTTTGGACAAAATCTAGAATCAGCCACCAATTCCCACAGTGCAAGTGTCAGCAGGCCGCCTGGATCCCTGCCAGATCTTCGGCCCCTTTCTGAGAGCTGGATATGTGCTGGGTCCCCTCGGAAGACACAGAACAGGATGGATGAAGTTCCACAGCCCGGGGGGCACGCACGGGCATATGCCGTCAGAATCCAGTGGAGCCGGTACTGTGTGCGCCACAGCGATAGTCATCCCACCCAGACTGGGACTGAGTCAGGATCTCCAGACAAAGGGGGTTCATAGCCAGATCTGAAGAATGAAAGCTGATAGAGAGAGAAGCATGTTTAGAGTGAAGGAAAAGCAGAACATGCCTCGTAAGGGGGAGGGGGAGATTGTGAAAGGAATCAGTGGTGGGGGACATAGAGGGAGGTTGGCCCAAGTCACTACCTGCCATCCTTGGCTTGCAGAGAAGAGATTTCAGGAAAGACAGAATGAGATTGGCATTCTAGGTGATTCTTCTGGGAAACCAGCACAATGCTCTGGAAAGACAACTTAAGAACTGCTCCCTATGGGCTGCAAGCTCCGTGTGTAAGGCACCTACTTGCAAGTGCAGTGACCTGTGTTTGACCCTGGAAGCCCACATGAAGGAAGGAGAGAACTGACTTCTGAAAGCAGTTGTCCTGCGATCTCCACGCATGTGCCAAGGCATGCATTCTTTCCGTGTCTCTGTTCTTTGTCTCTCTTAAAAGTGCATATAAATATGTATATAAAAGAAATGCTTTGACCAACTTGGAATGATGAATAAATTTAGAAATTCCAAGGGGAAAGACAGATGTGACCCTCTTTGCGCCCTGTTCTTTGTCCTTTGTAAAAGAACCCGCGGTCATCAAGCCATCCCGTGGTGAGAGGGACCAACAGGCTAGTGTCTCTGGGTGGTGAGAGACAGTGACCAGACATGTCTGTCCTTTGTCACGTAACCACCTTTCATGTGTCCCCTTCTGCCAAGTCATCTGCAGGAAAATGTCAACATGTGCTGCAGGGAGAAAATGTATTTGCTAATTTATGTGCTGGCTAAATTCACTTATTCAGTAGAATAATAATAGCGTGTCTGCTTGCCACCCTTCCCTTTGAGAATACAGATATCTTTATTAATGATTTGAAAGCCTGAAGAAAAAGGAATGCTTTCTCTGTTTACATTTCCCATAATAAGTGGAAGACATTTGCTTGCTGGTGGTACAACGCTGAAAACACCCTTCTGGCCATGATTTATTGCTGAGGAAATTGTATTAAATTGGAATGTGACCATGTGTCCTCCTATCAATTACTTCACCAGAAAAAAAAATAAAACATTTACATTTTCAGTAATTCCTGCAATGAATGCTGTGTTCCTGGAAGGTATTAAAACCATCTCTTAAATTTCATGTTTTACCTCTAATGTCCAGAATTTCAAATGCTGCTTGTTTTAGTTCTAAATTTAGTGTGTCCCCAGTATGTCCTCGCTCCTCTGGGCTAACAAGAGAGTCTACCTTGTTCCTCAAGTGCAATCTCAGAACTTATCAGAGGTGACCTTGATTGTGAATTCACCCTGAATTTGCAAATGAGCACCCACTTGGCACTAGGAAAACATCCAAATTTGGGAACTAGTACAATTAGAAGCAAATCAGAAGAGAAGCTACGGGGCGGGAGGGGGGAAGAGATTTCTTAGTCCTCCCTAGAGGATATAAATTATTTAGGGAATTAAATTCCTAATGGAAAAGAAAAAGAGATTTCAGAATGAGAGTACAGATAGAGATTTGTGAATAATTCTTGGACTAGGGGAAAAGACAAAGTATCTGGAGAAGATCCAGTATATTTTGAGATTCCTCTTATGAAAACAGCTCCTTCCTCTTACAAACACACAAATCTTTCCAAGTTAAATTAGTGCTACTGATGATCCTTTGGGCTGACTTTTTAAATAGGATTTTGGGGCGGGAGAGATAGCTCAGGGGTTAAAGCCTTTACCTTGAAAGCAGAAGGCCCTGAGTTCAGATCCCCATAGCACACAGAAAAATGCCAGGGTGGAAATAGAGGTGGTATGCAATTCTACTCCTGGAAGGCAGAGTCCAGAAAATCCCAGAGCAAAGCAATAAGGAGGTAGAGAAATCCAGGGTGATTCCTGATGTCACTCTTGGGCCACCACCGGCACATACACTAAAATGGCCTCTTGTATGTACACCTGTACAGACATGTACACGCACACACATACACATACACATGTGTGTGTGTGTGTGTGTGTATGTGTGCAAAAATAAAATGAAGAATGCCACTGATGGTGGAGACTGAAGAGGTAAACCAGAGCAAAACAATAGACAAAGCAATCCAAGATTCCTGATGTTACTCTTGGGCCTCCAAAGGCACACACAGTGCCCTCTTCTATGCATACCCACATGCACATGCACACGTGCACGTACACACATACATGCATACATGCAAAAAGCAATAAAAAATAGAATAAGCTGCTTGCATCCCCATCAAGTGCAAACAGAAAGTCATTTCTTGAATTAGATGAGTCCTTTACCCATCCCAAGAGCTCAACTCTAATATATACTAGGCAATAAAGTCACAAGTGGTAGATCTATAACTGGTCAGTTCCCCAGATAGATCAATATTAAGTTGAAGGGCTTTATTGTCCTACTCTGAAGTCAGAATCCAGCAATGAGTCCCTTAAAGATTCTAGAAAAGAGAAAAAGTTCTTGTTGATCATATATCCACTTACTTCCCAAACAACTCAGCTGAAATGAGACTCCATTACCCTACCACTCTGAACCTTATTCACTCTGAGAAATCACACACTTCTAAATACCTCCAAATCTCAAATTATCCTGTTGGTTCTCAAAAACCTTGACATGTAAGAACTATAAAACATTCAGAACCAAGAATCTCAAGAGCTCTCAAGTACAAGAAAGATGAAAAACAACTGTGTAAAAGAATATCACAATCAATTGCTAACACAAGTGTCAAAAAAAAATCTTAACAGCAGTTATAAGAAAAGTAGACTTGCTACACATTGGAGGAATCAGTGAGAAGAAAAGGAACAATCATTTCAGTGCAAAAAATATAAAAAGAGAGACACAAGAGGAACATATCTAAAGCATTAAAAGCAAACAACATCAAATTCTATATCCAGCAAAGATATCTTTTCCAAATGAAGTAGATATAAAGACATTTTCAGACACACAAAACCAAAGTAATTGATTGTCAGCTTTATCTGGGCCTGGGTAGATGGGTCAGGGGTTAAAGCCTTTGTTTCAGAAGCAAAACGACTTGAGTTCAGATCCCACATAAAAACAGCAGGCAGATATGGCAGAGATATTCTATTCTGGCCCTAGAAGAGAGCCTGGGAAACCTCAGTGCAAAACGATAAGGAGATAGAGTAGCCCAGGATGATTCCTGACATTACCTTTGGACTTCCATGTATATACACCCAAGTACCCTCTTGTATACACACACACACACACACACAACACACAACACACAACACATACACACATACCCTAATAATAATAATAATAATAATAATAATAATAATAATAATAAATAGAAGCTATCCTCCAGCGAGAAAGAATATTATTTCATATATAAACCTGAATATACACAAAGATATGAAAAGCTCTGGACATTGGTTAACTATGTGGATTCTCAGTTTTTAAATACATGTCTAAATGCCATATGTAATATATATATATATATATTATTCACATTGATTATTTTGAAGTATGTCTATTGTTCTTCTTAATATTGCCTTGAGTTAAGCAGAGAAAAAATACTAGCTTTATAGAAACTGATAAAAGATAATACTCAAAACTTAAGAAAATACATGGTTCTCCCTAAAGAGTAAAACATAAAATGAGGCAAGTGAAATGCACAGTGGAGAAGGCGACATGCAACTTACTGAGAAAAACATCAGAAGGCTGCAAGGAAACGCCGTGAGCAAGAAGCTCCCATTAGCTCCGCAGGAGAGTCCTTGCCTAGCACGTGAAGGCTCTGACTTTTATCCCTACACTCCAACAAATAAACCAAAGAAACTGCCAGAATTTTCTCCAAAGTGGATATAACATCCCGTTCTCCACTCTCATGGAGAGTGTTCCAAAGCCTCCTCTCTAACCAAGGTACTGCGAGATTTTTGAAATACTACTAAACTTTCTTTCATGGAGGCGTAACCATCTTACGATGGCTGCAATCTGCATTTTCCTGATGACTAGTGATTTCGAACATGTTTTCATGTGCTCAGTAATCACCTATAAGTTCCCTTTGCTGAAGCCGTCGCTCATGTGTCTTGTTCATTTCCTACTGAACTGGCTTTTCTCTATGAAGCTGCATATTTCTTCTTGTAATATGTATTACTAACCCTACATATGCACAGATACACATGTACACATGCATATATGTCTGTGTGCGCCTAGAATATTTTCTTCCCACCTGTGTCTTATCTTCATTTTTCTTAATGGGGCCTCTAAAACAGCATAAGGCTTTGAGGTTGATGAATTTCAGGAGTTTTTTTTCTTATATGATCATTTTTTTAACTATCTGAAAATGTCTTTGCTCACTCCAAAGCAATGAAGAACTTTCTCTTCTTTTCTCTTAGGCATTTTATAGTTTTTTCTCCTCATGCTGTTTTATTCCAAGAATACATTTTATTTGTGTGTGTGTTATAATGCATTTGTAAGTAGTCTTTCCCACATATAATTGCTATAGTACTGCTTGTTGAAAAAAAAAACTATCCTTTCTTTAAGGAATTATTTGTGAATTACATCTTTGTTTTAAAAAAATCAACTGAACATGACTGGGGCTTATCTGAAGACTTTTTGTTCCATTGATATAAATGTGACTCACCAATTCCTCTTCTAGTTATTTGCCCAAGAGAAAAACGTTGCACTTGAATACTCAGGACAATCCTATTCATAAGAGTCTCAAGCTAAAACCATCATGTATTCACTACAGATGAATGGATAAACAAACTTTTTTGAAGGCCATCAACGATGAAAACAAATTATACAAAGTAATAGGAACAAATCTAAAAAAGATCATGCTTAGAAAAGAAGCTACACACAAATGATCATCTACTGCATGACCCTATTTATATGCAAATTTTAACTACAGTGGCAGAGAGTAGATTACAGGTCTCCTGGGGCTGAGGGATTGATTGCAAAGGGATGAGAGGGAACTTACGGTGATGGAAATCTTCTAAATCTTGATTGTAATGAGCTTTACATGGGCATGTGTACCTGTTAAATCTCAAGCTATATACTTTCAGTGCATGCATTTGGTTGTATTATTCCTCAATGAAATTGATTTTCAGAAAGAAGTCTTCCTATCAATACAAACTTTTGATTCACAAAATTTACTAAAAGAGTCTGTCTACGTTTGCAAGTATAAAAAACACATGTACGGGTATAAAGATGTCAGGCTGTCCCTAGTCTCTATCGACTAATTCTAAAAATGCTTTCACAAAGCTAATATTTTAAACTAACACTCAAAATGAAACTTAATACAATAAATGGCCTTGTCTTGTCTATACATTCATTACTTGTGTACTTATCGATTGGTCCTTGCTATTTATTTTCTGGAGTCTCACAAAAGCTATTGGTATGGTAAAAGCCTATGATGCTAGGAATATTCAACCCAGATGCATATCATGTGATCAGTTGTGTATCTTTCCAAATGTGCCACTAGGTACATATCTTCTATGACCTTTTCTCCATATGATAATAGACTGAAATTCAACTACCAAATTCATTTTCAGAAGAACAACATAACTTGCTGAAAGAACACCAGAAATACCAATGAATAACAGTACAACACCCTGTAGAGAACCAAGGCATGTCCTGTGACTTATATTTACAACCTGGTTTTGGAATAATAGTAACAGATGTGTAAATGTCTGAATGAGAAAAGTTCATACTCCTATTCTTCATCTATCCTCTCTCACCTCATAAGAGCAGCAAACATACTCAGATACATAATAATGATGCATCTCTTCTGGAGCATTTATTGTATTTAGAAAAAAAGGAAAGGGGTTTTGTTTTTTGTAATCAATCATGCCACGCTATAGAAGAAGGCAAAATTCACATCATATGTTAAGATTTTTAAAAAACAGATGCTTTGGGTTAAAAAACCCTTAAACTCTCAAACCCCTTGGAAATACATGTTCCCTCCATATGCTGGGAGTTCATTCCAGGAAAAAGAGAACAGGAGATAAGAAGAGAGAAGACAAAAGGAGAAAGAAAGAGAGAGAAAGACAGGGAGGAGAACAAAGAAAGGGAGGAGAGGAGAGAAGTGAAAAGGGGAGAAAAGCAAGAGGGAAGGGGAAGAAGAATGGGAAGAGACGAGAGATGTTAGTCAGTATATGACCAAATTCCTAAAGTAACCAGGCTCAAAACCCCTAACAATGATGTTCCTGGCCTCTCACTAACTTATCTGATCCAGCAGCTCCAACCCGGATTTGGCTACATCTCTGTAAAACTGCCCTGCTTCCCACATCCATAAAACAGAGACGCCAACAGTAGTTGACTCAACTTGCATGCTGTTTGGATGCTGCCTTCAATGCCGCTGTCATCTGTTGTTTCAGTCTATATATAGTGTCATAACCTTTTAGCACATCAACTGCACTCTACTCAGTAATCAAATTAGTGACAGCTTGTTCACAAATGTAGAAGAGGCAATAAGAATTCTGTAAATTCAATGCAAATGCAAATGCAAAGCTTAATGGGAGGCAGTTATTAGACACGCAATAGAACCTGAATATCAGCAAATGTAGGCAAAATAAATAAGAACGTTGAGTGGAGATGGACTTAAGAACTGACTCCTGCTGAACAAATACAGGGCCAATGCATAATTCACAATGTCTACTCTATTAATATACAAAAGGAATACCTATGGCCAAAAGTCAGACATCACACAAGCAGACATTTTGTGTGGGACTCAGCACAGATGAGAGGTGAGCAAAGAAAGAGAGCCCAGATATGGTCCCCAAAAATATTTCTAAGTTTTTTTTTTATTCAATTGTGTGTGTGTGTGTGTGTGTGTGTGTGTGTGTGTGTGTGTGTGTGTGTGTACAACCACGGGCAGGAACCACCATGGACCGCCTCCACCTCCTCCTTGTTTACTCTGCCTCAGGATTTACAGGCTCCGCCCTACCAGGACCAGAAACGCAGGCCACCCCCGCTTCCGCCCGACATTTATATGTGGCTCTAGGATCCGAACTCAGGACCTTCCGCCTGCAAGACAGAGGCTTAACCCCTGAGCCACCTCTCCAGCCCCCAAAAATATTAATAATGGCAACCTGAAGACTTATTTGTATGCTTATATCAAGGCTACTTCTACTGAAGATCTCAGATTGTTTCCCATAGAAAAATAGTGAAAAAATGTTTATTACAGGTAGCCTGAACTTCTGTGATATGAGACCTGGGAAGGGAGGTATACAAACTGACAAAGAATCCTCCCCGTTTGGCTCCCTTGCTGCTATATTCTACCCGGATAACATATGAACATGCTCACATCTCTGCCTAGGGTATAGTCTCAAGCACTCTGAAAGGCATCAAGAGAAACGCTGTATGTGGTCCAGAGAGTGAGGTAGCCCTAGAAGATTGAAGTTCTCCTTCCACAGAGCACAAGAACTGCAGCAAAGAAACTGCCACCACCAAGGCTTTGTTTCCAGACCTCCTTGCACGGTGTGTGTATGGGGGTCATTCTCACTGAGTGAGCAGAAAGAATGTGTGTCACATCTGAGTGAAATGGATTTAAGAAAGAGTATGTCTTTCCATGCTGTCCCTCTCCCATCTGCTCTGAATACATGTTAGAGGCAACATGTTCAGTCCAACGCCACTTGAAGCCTTGATATTCAGGTTCCTGAGGTAATATAGTAATATGGTAATATGAATACACAGATCACCAACACCTCTATAAAAGCAGCCTGCAGAGACGGACACAGAGGACCATCCAGAGCCCTCCCTTCAGTGTGACTTCCTCGCCTCTTTCTGGATTTGCTTGCAGTATTTAGGAATTCATAAGCTGTAAACTACCTCTATTGTTTACATCATTCATGTGAACACAGGTGGAAAAATCTGTAGATTCTGTTTATTCACTGGACAGAATTCTCAGGTTCTCCCTCAACTGACCTTTGTCATGGTTTGCATGTTAGTTGTTCCCCTGCAGACTCACATGTTTGAATCCTTAGCTTTGGCTGATGTTTGGGAAGGTCATGGAATCTTTAGGAAGTACAGCTTTGCTGGACGAAGGAATGTAACAGGGGGCGGGTCTTGAGGTTGGCAGCCCTTACTTCTTGAAGTTGGCGTCTTGCTTCTGTTGTCTCTTTGCTTCTTTTGTCTCCTTTTAACACTTGTGATATAAGCTTCCTCCAGCTTCTGCTGCCCGCCACACTTTTCTGCCACGATGACCTGTATCTCTATTTTAGAACCATAAGTCAAGTAAATCTCCCTTTTCTCCCTTAAGTTGTGCATGAGTATTGTCTCTAGCAACAGAGAAGAATAACTATGATAACCTTTTAAAAAGGACTTACTCATTCCAGGTAAATAGCATTATGGTTTAAACGTGAACTGCCCTCTACACACACACACACACACACACACACATACACACAGAAATTCATATATTAAATGCTTGGTCCACCAACTGGTGGTGCCATTCTGAAAGACTGAGAAGATGGTAGTAAATAGGACCTAGGTGGAGGAAGTAGGTCACTGGGGCTCTGACTCTGAAGGCTTTACTTGGCCCTCAGTCCCTCTCTCCTTCCTATCAACCATGACATGAACAGCCATAGACTCCCTACAGTCATAATGTGCTGCTTCACTATGATCCTAGAAGTCCAGAGCCAAGTGACTTAGAACCGAACTCTCAGTGAGCTAAAATAAATGATTCCTCTCTTTAAGTTTGCCTTTCTCAGATGATATTTGTCTCGGCAATACAAAAGTAACTGATACAGAAAATTGGTACTAAAAAAGGTGGTTGTTTCTGCAACTACCGGGCAATGTGGTTCTTAAGCCTCTGAAACTGGATTTAGAGGAACTTGGGAGAGTGTGGAAAAGAAAGAAAAAGCCTCGGATACTAAACACAGAGCTTCGTGGGCGATTTTGGGAAATCTCAGAATATCATAATGCTGATGGAAATCTGGAGAATACTAGGCTCATTTGGGGGGATGTGGAAACCGGACAAGAAGTCATTCATGTTGAATTCTGACAAAGAATTTCTCTTCTATTGCCTATGTCATGGAACACTGAGTGAGGATGAAGTTAAAATTAATATACTAAATAATTTGGTGGGGAAAATCTTTTAAATCTTTTGTCTTTTTTAGATAGTTTGTTCTTTGTTGATCTTATGAATGTGTACAGTGTATTCTGATTACTTCTCCCACTGTCTTTCTCCCATGCCAATCAGTCCACCGTAGTCTCTACAACACTTTTTCCTAGATTTATGACTTTTCTTTCGTGACTCACTGAGTTTAACCAAGGCCATCTCTGGCCAAGGATTTGGAATTATCTGCTGTCACCTCATGTCACCATAGCAGGGCCTCCTCTTCTCTCAGGACTTACTTGCCAATAATCCAAGTAGTACTAGGACCCCATCCAGTTCCTTCCTTATCCATAACTGTCTACAGTTTTGGCCAGTCTTGTGTAGGCTTATAACATCTGCTCCTGTGAATTTATAATCTCCATGGCTATGTGATGCATAGAAGGTGTCATTTTGCAGCCCTACTTCTAGTCTTCCAGCTCTTCTGTCCCACTCTATCTCCTGCAATGATTCCTGAGTCCTTTTGGAGTGATATGAATGTCCTGTTTAGGGCTAAGATCTCAATTATCACTTATCAGCATCTTGTGTGGTCAAGGCTCTCTGTGCTTACCTCCACTATAAGAAACTTCTCTGATTAAGGCTGACAATAGTTTTTAATTTATGGCTATTAAGCATAGCTATTTTGAAGCCAGCTTGATGTACTGTCTAACAGACTAAGAACTACTTAATATGTCTACACTCTTCTGCTCCCCAGGACCTAAGATCGCCTCACTCATTTTTTTGACTCAGTTACAATAGAAGTACATAATCCTTCTTATGGAGATGGCCTCAAATCAGAAAGTGGGCAACCCCAAGACCATCATGCCTCTGTTGCACCAAGGCACATCTTGCCTAGCAAGTCAGTACCCTGTGGTTCATAGAGTTCACAGTTAGGTAAGGCTGTGGATGCCTTACTGCCCCAGCTGCCTGCATAGCACCCTCCCACACCATGAAAGCTAGCCAATGGGGGAAAGTGTACAGCTCGAGTTAGGCTCATCTGTAACACCTCGCTCCAAGGTGTTGTGGGGTCTTCGGCAAAAGGATCTTAACAACTCATGCTGGAGGGTAACCAAGTATAATGGCAAGAGTCTGCATTATATTGTATTGGGTGCCTCTGAGGCCTTCCTGACCTACTCCTGAGGCAGAAGTGAAGTCTTTGTTCCATGATGTCCTTGCTTCAAGGACCAGCATTATATAGCCATACAGAGATGTATGTGCATGTATATTTATATATTTATATAAATTTATATGTAATATTTATTGTAGAATAGTGGTAGTAGATTTTGATATGTTTCCTTTCTTTGGTCAAACTCTTATCTTCTTGGCACTATCCCCCTCTCTGTTTGTACCTTTCCACCCTTGGTATTATCCCTTTGGTCACTAGTTTTATTCATGTCCTACCATCTCCCCTTTCTTAAGGTACCACTGTCCCATTTGTACTGCCTTGGCTTCTGGAAGCACTTCTAAAATAAACACAAAGAGTTGAGGCCAGTATCCGCATATGAAAAGAACATGTGGCGCTTCAAGACAGCATAATATTCAGGATACGGCATTGTTGTTGCTGACTGGTTTTCATCAGGTTTTACAGTGAAAATTAGGAGAAAAATCTGGGAAGCAAGATTTGAAAAGTGGCCAGAACAGCATCTCTTTTAAAGTTGTGGAAAAGGAGCACATGGTTGCTAAAAAGTTTTGCACCATTCCAAAGAAATCGACTACTTTACATCATGACACTAGGAAAAGATACTCAGAAATTGTCCAGAACCTACCCAGCTGAGGATCATGTATATAAAAGTTGCAATTCACTTGAAAGATTCTGTTGCGAGACAAGCACTTCAGGGAACCAGCATGCATTCACACAGCTGACCAGGGAAGAATTCAAGGTCCAGCAACCCAGCATTCAGAAGCTACTGTAGCCATAGCACAAGAGTGAAAGCTACTATTTGAGTTTTGGCAGCCCTTGGTGACATCCACATGAGGGCAGATCGGCCAACATGAAGGATGCCATTTGCAAAGCAGTGGAAGCATCCATCTAGAGTTGCAGGGAAAGCTGGAGAGACCAGACATGCGTAGCACAGTGAGGTTCTCCGCAGGTCGTCTCTGATAGGGCCCGTGTATGAAGCTACAAAGAAGGCCAGAATGCAATGGAGAGGCAAGAAAGCTAGAGATCCAAGAATGTGCACTGACTACCAAGAAAAGTCACGGAGAGTAAGTGAGGTTGGTATAACAGCTGTGTAGGCTGCATATGACAAGGCAAGAAGAGCACAGAGGCCTGGGACCACCCAAACTCATGGCATGACACTACCTGCCTTAGGTTCCGGAAATGCATCTGCACTGTGTATTGTCTGTCTTGCTGACTTTTTGTCCTCTTAGGTCTGATTTTCCCTTGCTATTGTATGCTTCCCTTTTGAACGGGAATGCTAACTCTTCCATTGTTTGTTGGACGTGGAAAGTTTTTGCATTTCACAGGCCCTCACAGCTAAGAGTTTCCTTTGACTCTTTGGACATGAACTACTGTTAACTGAGGTTAACTCTGATGCACAAAATATAGGTGTATTATGGGATAACCATGATTCTCTACAGCTTTTGATTTGAATATAAATCAACTCTCACTGGTTTCTTATGTTAAATGCCAGCCGCATGTTTGGGAGGTTGTGGAAGGTTTGGTGGAAGAGAGGAGAAGCAGGTCAGTGGGGCTGTGCCAAGGAAGGTCATAACTACCCTCTCCCATGTCCTGTTCTGCTCTGTGCTTCCAGTGTACCATGAAGTGTGTGGCATCTGCCTCACTATGGGACTAGAGAAACACGAAGCCACATGCCAGGAGCTAAACTCCCTGAAACCATGAGCAAAAATAATCCCTCCCTTCATGTTATCACAGCAGGGCTGGAGAGATAGCTTGGGGTTTGAGCCTTTGCCTCCAAGCCAAAGGACCTGAGTTCAGATCCCAGAGTGCTCATAAAAACGCTGGGAGGAAATGGGCGGACCTGTACTTTCAGCACAAGAAGGCTGAACTTGGGAAATCCCAGAACAAAGCAATAAGGAGATAGAGCCATCCAGGATGATTCCCAAAGTCACTCTTGTGCCTCCACAGGCACACACAGTGTCCTTTTCTATACCCACACATAGCTATACAAACCCACACCCACATAGGCAAAAGAAAAAAGTTGTCACAACAATACAGAAGTAAATAACACAAAAATAACAGCAGTGTTTTGCTTTGCTGCCAAACTCCAATTGCCCTCTTGATCTCCTCATCGGCCTACAGCCCATTCAACCCTCAAAGACAGATGACCAGAGCTATGGAAGTTACTGTCAGTCATCCCTCTCCTTGATCCCCTCTTGCACTAAACACCACATCCCATCAACTCTCTTTCCCGACTCTCTTGCAAGCCCTTCACTTCTGTCCATCCCCATCTCTACTGTTGCCCCATCTCTGTCACCTGAGGCCTCCCTCACACGGGCCCTTGCCTTACCCTTCCTTTTCCCTTGCTGTCCTCCAGCCTGCTTTCCACACTGAAGCAAATATGGTTATTTGCAGGTAATTATGGTAGTGTTCTCTCCTTATTGTGAATGGTTTCCCTTTCATCTTAGAATCAATACTCCGACTCCATGTGTTTTTCATAATACTACAATAACTTAGGCCCCTGACCTTCCTGCTTTTCTCCTGTTTACCCATTCTGCACCCCACAGATGATCTGTTTAGCTCCCGGGACATAGTAAAAATCTAGCATTCTCAGGTCGCTCACCTCTACCTTCCTCTCTTCTTTCCTCTGTGCTCTTCATCTCTATTTAATTCCTGTGTGTCCATTTCCAGCCACTCCTCAAGTGCTAAATCCTTAGGAAGGCAGGAAAGCATTTCATAGTGAGAAGTCACCATTCCCCTAGGCCGCCAGCAAACAGCCTTTGATAAGGATGATAAACACATGATACTGATCTTACCACACAGAGCTGTGTTCAACAATCCCAGCACACAGAGCCAAGTGGCAGGTGATCCATCTTAAAAAGATGGCATTACCGGTTAACTGATTTCTGCCAGCAGTGTATTTACTAGGAATTAAATTTTGATTTAAATGTACCTTTCGCATTATTATTGAATACACCAAAGGCTCTATTCACATGTGGGCAAAAGAGTAATCCATCAGCCCAGCTCACACTCGATCGATTCACAGACAGCTTCTTCCTGCCTCGTCCAAGGAGGTGAGATGTTCTGGAAGCATTCCCAATGCTGGCATGCTGACCACTCAGCCAAACCTGGATCACCCATTATTGCAGCACATAAAATCCACATGGCAGGCCCTAGGATTTCAGCTATGATCAGATGATTACAGCCTGTGCCCCAGAAGGCTCCTAGTCTGGCAAACCTGATTCACACATCCTTTTCCAGTTTACCAAGTGTCATAGTTAGGCACAGGTGTCAACTTGATAGTTGAGGGTTTGAGCTCTAGGCACATTTGTAGAGAATTAATGGTTGAGTTGAGCCCAGAGCAAACCTGCAGGAGATTGTCTGGCTGATGGGGAAGGCCCAGCCCATGGTAGGTGGGATTAGTCCATAGAATAAAATACAGAGAGGTGGCTCAGAAAGTTGCTATACACTTACTTGGCCAGACATGCTGGTCTGGCATGTAAGGATCATCCCTCTCTCAGCCACATATAGAGATGGTGTGGCTGGTTCCTTCAGTCCTGGTGTAGGTGTGTGTGGACTATGAACTGTAACCAGACTATTGTAAGAGAATAAACCTCTTGTTCCCATAGCCTTTCGATGGTGATTTGTCAGCAACCATGCAGGCTGACTGCAACACCAAGTGATTTCACATAGACCTCTTAACCATCTTATCTGGTATCTTCCCAGTCTGAAAGAACTGGCACTGATTTAGAATTATAGGCTTGCTTCTCCCTCATATTGGTGCTAGCGTTTTAAATGAGAAGAACAGATCATGGATTCTTCTGGAAATACATGATATGGCAGACAATGTGTGCCTACTTCAATGCCCTAGCAAGTTTCTCCCACCTTGCTATTCTCACTGAAGAGCTTGAGTTTTCAGACATTTAAGTAGATCATGATACAACACAGTTCTAGTCACTGCAATGTCTTTATAAATCTGTTCAAGACTTATATGATAGCTTATACTTCAATTTTAAGAAGAGATTGTCCCATATGACTTAACATTGACCCTTAGTTGTTATGGATGTGGGGGTCATTCAAAGATCCACCATAGACCAAAAGTTAAAATTAATAACTATAAGGCTTTATTAGAGTGGGGGAGAGAGAGAGACAGAGAGAGAGAGAGAGAGAGAGAGAGAGAGAGAGAGAGAGAGACTGGTACCAGGGCTTACACACATGGGTAGAGTGATGTGTGTGCAACCCCGAATTATGTTTTCACACACAAAAGAAAAAGGAGGTTGTAAACCCCCCACCCCTCCTTGGGTGCAAATCCATCAGTTGACTCCTTGTGCCAGGAAAGTAGTGTAGTAGGCAGTGTTTACAGTCTTATCAGCATGTAGGCTTTTTGTAGACCCTCTGACTAAATGGCAATGCAGGCTTCTTACAGGCTTTCTGGTCAAATGGCGTTCCAGAGGAGAATTTGGGAGAATGGGAGTGGGCATTTTTACTGCCTGTCAGCAATTTCTCAAGCGTAAGAATTCTTTTTTAAGATTTTAAGTTTTTCCCTTTTATGCTTCTCTCCCACATTAGTCTTCATCAGACATTTGATGGCTAGAGTGTAACAGCCATAGGAAGAAAGGAAGCCAAGGGAAAGAGTCAGTAAGTAGAGATTCTGACCCAAATGCTGCTGAGCCCATATGATAATTCCAGCAGTTGAATCCCTTCAGACTGCTGATGAAAAAAAAACACCTCTGTCCATGTAAACCGGAAGGGAGATTTTCTTTTATCTGAAACCAGTTTGGAATACAATCATGAATTCCATCATGCACATGTGTCACATTTATCTAGTCATTCATTGGTAAACACTTGGATTGCTTCCACTCTTCCACATGTCAGGGCATGTGAATTGGGAACCAGACACATTCAGATTAGTGAAGCAGTTCACTTGCTCTCTGCTACTGATTAGCTGCATGTGTCTTGGCAAGTTAGTTACTCTGAGCTCCACTTACATCTTCCATGTAATGAAAATACTGCAAAAGCCCAAGTGGCAGGCTTTGTGACTAGGAATGAGTGAGACTACCTGAGTGATACTTGCTACTAATGACTCCCATGACAAATTTAGGTCCCCCCCAAAAATGCTCAACATCACTTCACAGTCAGGGAAACACTGAGCAGAACCAGGTATCAGTTCACATCCATTAGGATGGCTAGTAAAGAAAAAAAGAACACAGGAAGTTGGCAAAAGTTTGGAGAAACTAGAGTCCTGGGAGGCTACTGAGAATGTGAACCAAATAGCCACTTTGGAAAATGATTTAGAAAATTTATACATAAAATTATCATATGATTCAGCAACTTCTTTCCAAAGGAAATGAAAAAGACTTACAGAAGCTTTCTTGCATCTATGTTCACAGCAGACTCATTCACAATGGCTAAAGGGTGGAAGCAACCCAGGCATCCACCCATGAATGAATAAACTAAATGTGATACAAACACACACTGAAATATTATTCACCCGTAGAAAGGACATTCAGACACATGCTACAAGATGCAATGAACCTTGAGAAAACTTGAGTAAGTGAAATAAGCCAGTTGCATAAAAGAAAGCTACTATATAATTCTACACATACAAGCACTCAAAATATTGAAATTTAGAAAGAAAGTGAAGTGACAGCTTCTGGGACCTGCAAATAAAGGGAACATTTTCTATTTTGCAAGATGAAAACCATTCTGAAGCTAGCTGGTACTAACAGTTGCACACATATTTGAATGTACTACATAATAAACCTACATAAAGGGGTAAATGGTGATTTTATAATATATGTATATATTACACATATACTAGAACATATGTTTAAATAAGTTGTAAATAAAATAATTTAAACTACATAACCTGGAAGCTTGATACTAATGCCAATTGTAACACATTAATGACTCATAGGTGGTCAGATAACCACGAGCTATGTGTGTATTATTCACAGTCTGTTCTAGATGAACATATCTAAAAGGAATCTCATTGATGCACCAAGCTAGTACATTCATTTTCTTTTCTAGGAAATACAGCAAGTCCAATCCTGATATCCTACCCTGGAGGAAAATGGTCATTACCCACAGGGGGCATGTTGCTGGGAAGTGAGCCAGACATGGTGGGACACCAACAGGATGGACCCGGGGTTCTCGGTTTAGGGGTTTAAGGGAAGCTCCAAAGAAGAGATGGAGAGGGGCTATCTCTGAAGGAGAACTTTTTCTGCTGAACTGAAGGAACTTCAAAAGTGTTCTTGATAGAAATAACAGTCAACTGGGTAGAGACAGCTTGTTTTACAGGAGAAAATCGTACATTAGGACTAGCAGAAAAAAGTGACAGACACAGGGCCAGGAAGATGTATCTTTACTACACAGAGAAGGATTACATATGTTGTCATCCACAGCAAGATCATCTCTCACAGTCCACTGTCACATGTGAGTCTTCCGAGGACATGGGTCATGCAATCACATAGCCAAACACATAAATAGCTCAAAAGGCTGTGCACTATGGATACATGTGCAGCCCAATGATAACTCCCCAGGAAGTCTTCATTGTGCATATTCCCAAAATTCTTGATCTACTTTCTTGGCACAACCTTAACCTAAGCAATTTGAAAGCTCTAATTCAAAAAAAAAAAAGAAGAAGAAGAAAGAAAACTCTAACTCCTGCCCTTCTCTGCACAGAAAATGAGCAAATAGTACCCCAAAAAATGAGAATTGAGAAGATGCATAAGGAGACTTAACCCAAAAAAGTCTTCAATTGCATCCAATTTTAAGAAATTATTTCAAAGTTCTAATCACTCTGTGAGATGAAACAATTCGCGACAGAAATCACAATTACCAAAGAAATGATCAGTTCTGCAACAGCAATTTTAGTGACATTTATAACATACAAGAAATCATGAAGCTTAATTATTTGAATTTACTGGGGCTACAGATGCCATGTTGAAATCTAATTAAACAGATCCAACAACAGTGGCCGACCAAAGAAATGGCAGTGCTGTGTACGCGTGCCCTGGTTTGTAAAGCAGTTTGTGAATGGCTTGCTAATAGGCAGTGAATACTGATCTCTCTCTCTTCCTTAACTGTCATTTTGGGGAAAAAAACAGAAACATTTTATTACTGATCTTAAGTCCTTCACAACGGAATTTACTTCAGTTCCTGAAATGTAGGCCCCATTCTGATGATCTCCAGTAAGACTCGAGAACAAACGCAAACGCCTCCACTATCTACCTTCCCGGTCTCACATCCAAGCAAAGCATCAGGTTAGGAAGCACAAATCCAATACTGGTAGAGAACAAGATATCTGCTATGCTTCTTTCTTTCTTTCTTTCTTTCTTTCTTTCTTTCTTTCTTCTTTCTTTCTTTCTTTCTTTCTTTCTTTCTTTCTTTTCTTTCTTTCTTTTTTTCTTTCTTTCTTTCATTGTGCGTGTGCACGCGTATGTGTGTGTGTGTGTGTGTGTGTGTAGAACCACGGGCGAACTCGGGAACCACCATGGACACCTCCACCTTCTCCTTGTTTACTCTGCTCCGGAATTCACAGGATTCGCCCACCAGGAACGAAAACGCAGGCCGCCCCGGCTTCTGCCCGGCGTCTATACATGGGGTCTAGGATCCGAACTCAGGACCTTCTGCCTGCAAGGCAGAGGCTTAACCCCTGAGCCACCTCTCCAGCCCCTTGCTATGCTTCTTAAAAGCATCAACTCTTAAGGAAGGTATGCAGTTCCTGAAATGTCAATGAATTTGTCTGTTTAAATACTAAGGATTCTAAGAAGACGAAATTCTAATTATGAACAAATGCTCAAAAAAAAAGAAACACATACAACTCATAAGAAGAAAATTAAAATGCTTACAATTTCAACAGTCATGTAGAACCAGTGGACACATTTTGGTCTCTGTCCTTCCAATGTATTTTCTAAGGATGCAGGTTTTTATTATAAAGTAGACATGTTATATTTATAATCTTATATCTCATTTGATCATTCAAATTGCATAAAGTATATTAAGTCAAACACATTCAAAATAATTTCTTTAAACAACTATATCCTGCTAGATACATAGCACTTCCCAACTTTTAAGCTTTGACTAATTAAGTGATTCCTTCCACAAGAGTAAAACTACAGCTACCTCTATGGCTAATTTCTAAGAGGAATCCTCAGCATGAAACTCCTAGAACAAAGTTCACCTGACTTTTTAAAGTTCCAAATACAATCTGCCAAACTGCTTTAACTAAAAGCTATGCCAATCTGTATACAGTGTAATGAATAGCCCAGATTTTAAAATACCATTCTTTTTCTTTCAAACAATATTACCAAATGCTCAGTGAACATCTTAACAATTGTTTTCCTATATCTCTTTTTAATCTACAAATTTTGTATGTGCATGTTTGTTTCCTGTTGTTTCCACTTAGCATTATGCTCACTTCCTAGGATGTCAAGGTTTCTTTGAAAAATGCAGTCCTCTTATAGAGCATACATGGATCAGTGCGGACAGTGTGCTCCCTAAGTAGGGTAAGAGACATTGAGAAAGTGAAAATGCACATTTATAGCAATTTCTACTTACTCTATGAATAGCTAGTTTATATCCTTTGATAATTTTCCTATGCTGTTTTAGTATTTTTCTTATGTGTTTATATATTGACAAAATTAATTCTTATATGTATTTTCTCAAAGCTTTAAGAAATATATTAACATGTATTCACTGTAAAAAGTGGCGGGTTTCATTATGACATATTCAAAGTTCTTATCAGGATCTGAATTTCAGACCGATGGTGAAGTTTTAGACTTACAGAACTGTTGATTTTTATGGGGAGTAATGATCCATCTTCCTGCACTGACATACTACTGTTGTTGACTTCCCTAATTTCAGAGTCAGGAATAATTTTTTCTAGTTTGTATTTTATATGATTGCATATTTTGCATACAACCAGAATAGCTTTTAGATTGAAACAAACTTAACCAAAATTAACGTAACAAATTCAATCAAAATTAAGGTTGATAAATGTTATATGGAAAGACTTTAATCATAGTTTTTCAAGCAGGTAATTTAGAATATATTAAGTAATTCATCCTTTCCTTCATCATGGGCCAAGCCTCACTCCTGACAGGCTGTTATGGACTACTTCTTCTATGCATGGGAGCATCACTGAATTGAAACCACATGGTTTTAATTAACATCATCTGAGGACAGTTTATATCTGGAAATGCAAATTTCTTCTCATTATACATAATTTTCAAAATTTTCTTGGCAATTTCAGCCAGTTTATTCTTCAAGTACTTGAGAACAACTTGACATATTCCAAAAAGGGAGTGAGAAACTCCTAGCTAAGATGTAGATTAGGATAGGATGAAACGATACATTTCTTTGTAAGGAACTGATATATTTACCACAAAGAGACCTACAACAGACCTCTCTATTTCTCCAAATCTTCTTTTATCTGTGTCTGTAAATTTCTGTGATTTTCGTCATATGGAACTGGTCATGTTGCGTTTGAAGGTCTGAGGTGGTGGAAGGTCTCAAATGGAGAAAGCCTGGCATATTAGAAGTTCTCAGATGGTGGAAGATCCAAGTGGCAGAAAGTCTGACATGGTGGAAGAACTCAGATTGTGGAAGTCCTCAAGTAGTGAAATGTCTCAAGTGGTAGAAGGTTTGAGGTGGTGAAAGGTCTCAAATGGACGATCTCAGATGGCAGAAGGTCTCAGGTGGTGGAAGGTCTGATGTAATGGAAGGTCAGATGTGATGAAAGGTATGAAGTAGTATATCACATTTCAGTGTCAAACTGTTGAAAGATAATTCTACTCTCCAGGGATTCACAGAAAGGCCTCAACATCTCCTGAAAGAACTAGTACATGGATAATCACAGGTCCCAAAGCCCTGGAGTCCATGAAGAACTGTGTGGCTCCTAGAACTAGGCCAGCTTAATCTCTCCCCACCCTGAAGCTCAGGGAAATTTGCAGACGAGGGGGCGGTAAGAGTGTAAGAGCAAAAGGATGGGAGGAGCAATGATATGTAAGATACTCCATACAAGTTAGGGCTGAAGCAATCATAATTGGACTTTACATGCCCTGCGCATTGTCCAACACACTATTGACCTCACAAAGTCTAGCATCTGCTACAGGCACCAAGATCCTTGGAGGCAAGGGATTGGCAGCCACAGCAGTGTTCCTATACCTAAGGGGAACACAAGAAAGGGTTCAGGGAAAGGCCACTGGGTCCTTGTACATCATCGGAGAGGAGGGCCCAGAGGAAATCAGGCATGCACAAGAAAGGACTTTCTGGGAATTGGGGCGGGAGGCACTGGGGGATGGGAAGGGAGGGGGTGGGGAGGGGGAACAGGGAGTACGGGGGGGAGGAGGAGGGAGGGAGGGAACTGGTGTACCTATTAAGTTTGTATGAGCTGAAATAATAATAAAAATGTATTAATTTAAAAAAAAAGAACTGTGTGGCTGTACTATGCAACAGTCACAATGCTCAATGCTTTCTAAGACAAATCACTTGGAAATATCCCCTTTGATGTTCTGCCCTGAGAGTTTACTTCCCACCTCCTCTAATCCTGCACTCTGTCTCAACCTGGGAAAGAAAGGCAAGATCAAACCCAAGTCTTTCTAAAACTTCAGTTTTGAAAAGAATGCACTAGTTTTAGAGTTCATTCAGGAAATCTCTGCTATGTAAACCTCTAAGTCCCTTAGATGAATAGAGGAAACAGGAGTTTAAAGAGGATCTGAAAAGAAGGTTTTTCACACTTTTATTAAGGCACCATCCACATCCTGTACAATTCATTGATTTAAAGCATAGGATTCACTAGTTCTTAGTACAGAATCATGCAACAGTCACCACAATAAATTTTAGAACATTTTTATCACCCCTAAGAAACTTTATTATACTTATTATAAATCGTAACTGCGATAAAACAAAATGACATAAAATTCACCATATTAATCATGTTTAAGTCTATAGTTTATAGCAGTAGAACTATTTTCTAGAAACCAGCTCCAAAACTTCTTGTCTTGTGCCTGGAAGTCTCCAGCTCTGTTAACAGTTATGCAGCCTGACACCCAGCCTTCTGGTTTCTGTCTGTATGGTTTTCGATTACATCAAGCACATCATGTAGGTGAGATCTTCCCAGTATTGGTTATGTGTGAAAGAGACACTGCCTTGTCTTGCTTAGCATAATGTCCTAGGCATTCATCTATGCTGTCACGGCACTCAGAATTTCCTTCTTTTTAAAGGCTGAATATGTTATAAATGTTTTGAAAGAAAATAGAAGAGATGGGAGAGAAGGAAAAAGCAAGGAGATAAAAAGGAAGGGGGGTAAGGAACTCCCAGCAGTTAGCAAGCCCCTGCACTGCTTCTGACAGAAGTGCCCCAAGCACAGCTGGGGCCAGTCAGTAGTAGATGTATTCAGCATTCAAGATATATTTGGCAGAAATAGAATATGACTGAAGATAGAATGGCAGGACTTACTGATGGATTGGATGAGGGAGAAAGGGACCTTGACTAACACAAAGGAAAGACAGCAGGGACAGGAGGAAGGGAGGAAGACCATTTGCAAGGAAAAAGGAGACCTGCATGAGGGGTGTGAGAGAGCAATGGGGGACACAAGAGGGCCAAGTGGCTGATGAGCATATAGGAAAATGTCATGATGAAGTCCATCATTTTACACTGTAAATGAATGCTAATAAAAGAAGACAAAATAAAAGTCAACAAGCTCCTGCTTGACTCCTGAATGACTCCTTGAGTCATTCAGAGAAGCAAAAGTACCTCACATTAGTGAAGTCACTTGTGGACACTTTCCCACTTAAATGCTGGCCACTTCCCACTGGTGTTTGTCTCCATTAAAAAGGTCATTGCAAAATTATTACATTTTGAGATATTTGCATGTGTAAGCACACGCATGAATATACATATGCATGCATGCATGAACACACATACATATCACAGAGCTAGACCTGACAGCTGTCTGAATTCTCACTAGCAGATTAAAAAGGAAGATGAAGATTTTCTCAACCACAGAGAACTGAAGGTCAGACGGCTATGCCGGCTGCAGTAGTAACAGGTGAACGGGTTGACGGTTCCCCAGTACCAAGGCAGATGGCAGGACCCATCTCATGACGTAAGAGGTTCAGGCAAGTATTAAGAAGACACACGATGGAATGGGACTGTGGCTTTACCATCAGACTTCTCTGTGGCAGGGGCAAAATTAGCCATTGAAGCCTCAGCTTTCTTGCTTGTAAAATCAAGATAGTCAAATCAAACTCAAGGGATGAGGTAGAGGTAGAAAGGAAGAATGGGGAGAGAGAGAGAATGGAAGAAGAAGAGCAAGAAAGGAGAAAAAAAAGGTATTTTTACCAAAAAAGTAAAAATGTTAGGTTTATAGGGGGAAGGAATGGAGAGCCATCCTCCCACGATGTGTAAGGTTGACAGTGTGTGAGGTCAAAGTAGAGATCTGCTGATAAACAGATGCTAACCCAAGGGAGAGATTTAAGAAATTTCAGTTTCATTAAAGCTGAAAGTCTGGTGATGGAGGGGGTGGAGCAAGCCATCATTTAATCTTGAGGTGGGAGAGCATTAGAACAGAAGAGATAGCTTAAAGTTAGAATGGATAATAACAGGACACCTAAGCAGTTCATCCAAGCAAGGCTCAGGGAACATTGAGGATGAGGAGCAGTAATACCACAAAAGTTCCCAGGGGGTCGGTCAGGGGTGTAGCCAGACATCATCTTCTGGACATGACAGGGTTGTTGCATCTATAATTCACTTCAGCTATGTATATTTTCATGAGACCTGCATGGGATTTGTCCTTCAACATTTCATCATGAAAGGGAAAAAAATTCAAGTGGCCACACACCCTCCTGAGAGATGATGATGGTCAATCTTGAAAGGGGGTAGAGAGAAGATGCCTTTTTCAATGGTACACCCACTGATAGAGGATTTATGCACCAGCAAGTGCCATCGAAGGCAAACCAGATGAAACTCAGTGGGCTGCTCATACAAAACCAAACCAAACCAAAACAAAACAAAACAAGAAAGTAGGAGGGAGACAGACAGAGAAGAAGAAAAGTAGTGGGAAGGGAAGGGAAGATGGGATTAGAGTTAAGATACAAAAATATCATAAATTCACTATTCATGGATGAAACACTAAAAGGGTAAAAAATAAATATGACAAAAATTGGAGTGCATAGGGAGAACTAGCATGGCCAGCATGGCAGAAGGGCAAACTGTGGGGGAATCCGCAGAGTCCCAGCAAGCACTGACTGGCTGATGGAATTGTGGAGTGGGGGTAACTGAAAGTCATTAAGGTGGGGAGGTGAAGGATTAGGGTGGTAAGTGGGAAATGAATCAGGTCGAGTCCTATGGGTTCTGGGAATTGCCACATTCAACATGGGTAGAGGAGTTTTTACTTGGGGTAAGGAAGGGAGGAGGAGAGGAGGGGGACAGAAGAGGACAGGGGAGGGAAGGAGAGGGAGAGAAGAAAAGGTCTAACGGAAAGGAAGCGAAAGGGGAAAGAAGGGAAGCAAATACACAAGGTAGTTTCAGTACTGAAGCAACTGGTCTAAATACCTGGCTTTCAGCTTCGTGGCAGTGGACAGCTCACCTCCTTTCTCTTGTCCTAGGCCTCCTCACTCCTTAAACTCCCAAGTGCTCTCAGAAAATCGAGCTGTAAACTACCCACAGAGAGAGGCGAGAACCATCTCATCTAACACTAAAAACCCTCAAAGGCCCAAGAATGAATGCTGAGACATGGGTGAGGGCACTGAAACAAGGAGGGCGCTCTGAAATCTTGATTAAGAAGCAGTCAGATTCCTGGTTCTCTTCTACATGGCTGCACGAATAAGCTGTTTGTCCTGATGTGAATGGGAGTTGTCCCCCACACACTCATACAAATGAATCCTTTGTTGTTGTTACTATTTAGGGAGGTCGTGGCACCCCCATAAAGAGGTGGAATCTTGCTGAAGGATGCATATCACAGGGGGTAAACCTTGAGGTCTGGTAGCCCATGCCTGCTTCCTCTTGGAGTCTGTTCTTGCTTGCACTTCTTCCATGACCTGAACCAGCCTCCTTTAGCCTCTGCCACCTGCCTTACCTTTTCCACCATAATGGACTTTATCTCCCCGCTGGGATAGTAAGTCAAATAAACCTCCCTTTAAGTTTCTCCCCTTAAATTGCTTGAGTATGAGTGTTGTCTCACAGCTGCAGAAAGAAAGGTAACTACA
The DNA here is from genome assembly GCA_023101885.1 of Typhlomys cinereus. Lineage (NCBI taxonomy): Eukaryota > Metazoa > Chordata > Mammalia > Rodentia > Platacanthomyidae > Typhlomys > Typhlomys cinereus. Next base: position 3,063,198 of record JALPQD010000247.1, read on the forward strand.
ACACTGTTATTGGACAGGCCTATCAAAGAGTCTGTTAACCAAAGGAGATCAAATATAATACAAGGTCTTCAAGCAGAAGGGATGGCCAGACAATATTCATTGGGCCTTGACCTTCTTCTATTCACCGGCTCCCAGTAACACTAGCATCCCCAGCTGCACTCACTACGTAGGAGAGACATAGAGTATTCTCTAACATGTGAGTGGTCCGATGTTAGACCCCAATGTTCACTCCATCCAGCAGCCCGGCTCCACACTACCCTTCAGAAAGGCTGGGAACCCACAATCCACCTTACACAGAAGCCTCCATAGACTTCGCAGTTCCCTTAGGGGTGGACCCACAATGTTGTTTGACATTGGAGGAAAGTCTTCCACAGGAAACAGGACAACTTAGAGGAGCAAAGAAATAAGAACACTGGAAGACAAGACTAGAGAGAAAGGATGGAACATAAACACGATTGCCATTCATCTCTTCAGAGAGACAGTAAGAAATATCAAAACCCTGGAGTAAGAAGAGGATGCATTAAAAGAGGAAATGTGGGCATCGGTCTTGGAGAGTTGGAGTTGCATGCTTACAGGTACTTGCAGAAACAGAGAGCTTAGTTCAGAACTGAGGCACAAAAAATTTAGAAAGGAGAAAGGGTGGGAGGGGAAAGAGGAAGAGAGAGAGAAAAGCAAGGAGGAAGATTCTTCAACCAAACCAAAAAGGCCATCCTAGGAAGGAAGATGATCAGCGAGCCTTGCAGGGATATTCATCGGAGGGTCAACCCCAACCCAGCAGGAATAGCCAGACAGCAGACCCGTGGACAGGAATTCCTGAGTGGCACAAGTAAAACCCTACTGCTCACTGTTCATCTTCTTTTAACTTTAAAAGGATGCAGGGGAGCGCAGTAACTCACATTAAGTAAGCATAACAATAAGCTTCACTGTGGCAGTTTCACTCAAACCCAGACATAGAATGTATTACCATGATATTCTCTCTCTCTCTCTCTCTCTCTCTCTCTCTCTCTCTCTTTCTCTCTCTCTCTCTCTTTCTCTCTCTTTCTCCCATCCTCCCACACGTACAAAAGAAAACATAATAAAATAATTGGCTTTCCAACTCTGGCTTACTTTGCTTTATATAACAGTAACAACCTCCAGTTTCATCCATTTTCCTGCAAATGAAAGGGTTTTGTTCTTCTTTAACACCGAGTTAATGCTTTGTTGTGTGTATTTTCTTTATTCATCTGCTCTTGGGCCTGAGCTGACTCTGTAACTTGTGAAGAGTGTGTCCATAAATACAGTGTGCACGTCTCTCTGTTGCATGCTGACTTTGCTTCCTATATAGCAAGTGGTAGGATCTCTTCTAAAGGGCCTCTTCAGCTTGCCTGAGAGCCATCCAGGAGGCACAGAGGCATCTTTGTGTAAATCATCTTACAGTTCTCCACTTTAAACCACATGGCAGTGTTGATGTAAATGGAAACATTATAGCAAGTTGGTTCCCTGGAAGTTTTGAGTTTTTTTAATGCCTAAATTGATTTGAGCTTTTTGTTTTTCTTTTAACTGTACTTTTCCCTTACAAAAGTAAAAAGAAGGGAGGGATGGAGAGAGGGAGGGAGGGGACAGGGGTACCTATTACCTATTATATGAGCAGAAAAATAAATAAAAGAATAAAAAAGGGGGAAAAAGTAAAAAGAAAACTAGGCTGGGGTGATGGCTCAGGGGTTAAAACCTTTGCCTAGCAAGCAAAAGGGCTTTTGTTCAGAAAAGCACCAGGTGGAAATGGTAGTGGTCTATACTTCTGGCCTTGAAAGACAGAACCTGGAAACTCCAGAGTGAAGCAATAAGATGGTAAAGCAATCCAGGATGATTCCTGACATTACCCTTGGGTCTCCTCCCCAAGCATGCATACTCAAGTGCCTTCTTGTTCACACACACACACACACACACACACACACACACACACACACACACACTGTTTCTCCAAAAGCAAAGTCCAGGAGAAAAAAATAAGTCTATCTAACTTAGAAAGGGAAAACTAAATGTCTTATGAGAATGACGTGCACTGACCTCTCCCCCCAAGTTCTGCCGAGTGAGCCCGAGTGAGGAGGAGGAGGAGTCGCTCATTGGTGCCACTTACCCTCCAGACGCTTCATCTGTTTAGTTTTTGTTGGAAGGCTGCCAACAGTTTTGAAAGCCTGAGGAGCAAAGATCTTTCCTTGCTCACTTATCTGAAAGTGCCTGAGCCCATATTCCAGCCATTCAAGGGGGGCTGGATAGAAACAAGTGTTCCACCACTGCAGGCTCAGCCTCCAGGATGTGTGCTTGAAGAAACCTGCCCAATAGCCGCAGGAGGTTGGCGAGGAGGTGGCTCCAACTGGATCTTCTCTGATGCTCTCCCCTGGTCACCAGAACAGACTTTAGCACAGGAAATTCAGGGACTTTGGGTGGCAGGTTGTAGTCGCTCTCTCCTCATTCTCCTCAAGATTCAGTTAAAGCAATTTCCCACTTTCTGCAGCGTCTCAGTTTGCAAGATAAGGGCAATGAGCAAAGGTTCTTCTCACTCCTGTAGCCTATCTTTACAACTTTTACCAAATCATGTTGCTTAGTGAGATAAATCAAATCAGCCGTTTACAACACCTACTAAGCTTAAGCCACTGCTCACCACAGGCTAGTGAGCAATAAGGATTTGCAGGCCTGTCTTGTCCACAGAAAGAGACAAGGGAAGAGAAGCGGGCTAACGGCACAGTCTTATAATCTCCTTGGAGCTCTGACCTCACTTCCAGATGCATAGAGTGGGCCACTGCTTCACACTGCTTGGCTCCAACACCAATCCCATGACTCCTGGTATTTCATTGGCAAAAAAGCACAGAACCACCCTGTGGGTGAGGAAACTTCATAGGCCAGAGAACTCAAGCAAAGGAATGCTTCTCTACCTGTGGATTAACCCCTCAGCTTTTAAAAGAATATCTGCTTCTTATGTGCAGAGATGAGCAGCTACGTACTTATAACTAGTCAGATGAGAGCAGAAGACATTGCTTGAAGGACTAACAAAGGACTCCAGTGCTGCCCCTAAAGGCCACAAAGTGCTTGACAGCATCATGATTCCCTGCGCATCAATATAAGCTTCATTCTACCTCTCAAGAAACAGGAACAATAAAATTAATTCTAGAAAATATAAAAACTGGATTGGGGAGATGACTCAGAGGTTAAAGCCTTTGCTTCCCAAGCAAAAGGACCCAATTTTACATCCCACTTGAAAACACCAGGTGGAAATGGCAGTGGCCTGAACTCCTAGCCCCTGAAGACAGAGCCTGGGAATCCCCGGAGCAAAGACATAAGGAGGTAGAAACAGTCCAGAGTGATTCCTGATACCTCCTCACACACTCTCTTTCAATCACCAATTTTTTGAGGTATGTCTATAATCCTAACATCAGGGAGAATGAAGCATGAGAGCCCCAAATTTGACAACCAATCAGGGTGCAGCCAAGGGCGGTGCAGGAACAGCAAAACTGAAAATAGCAACAAACCATAATTCAGAACATCAAAGACCCTACAATGTTCACTGGGAACCAGACCAACCAAATCTCTCCCCATCCTAAAGCTCAGCGAGCCTTGAGGAAAAGGGGGCAGCAAGATTGTAAGAGCCTAAAGATAAGAAGGACCAATGATATGCAAGAAACTCCACTCAAGTCTGGGCTGCAGCAACCAGGATACTGCTCCAATGTGATTGGACCTTTCCTGACCTGCACATGTCAACAAACCCACAAAATCTAGCACGGATCATGGGGGAGAAGGCTTCAGGCTTGGATCATTAAAGGTAAGGGGTTAAACAGTCATAATTGAGTTCCCATATTAGCGGGCAGTCCAGGAAGGGGCTCTAAGGTATTCCACTGAGTCCTAAACCCTCACTAGTGTAGACAGCTCAGAGGGAAATTCAGTGCCCACATAAACAGATGTTCTGGAGGATGGGAGGAAGTAGGCAGGAAACACCAAAAAAGAAGGAAGGAAAAAAGAGGGGTGGGAGAGAAAGTGGAAAGGGGGGACAGAGTGGAATAGGGGCACAACAGGGGAAGGAGAGAAGGAGAGAGAAGAAAGGGGTACCTATTGAGCTTGTATAACTAGGCAAAAAATAATACAAAGAATAGAAAAAAAGAAAGTGAAAGAAAAGATGAAAGGTTGAAAGGGAAGAGGGGGAATGGGACTGGGAATTGGGGAGTGAAAGCATCATAAATTTACTAAATTCATATACATAACACTAAAAAGTACATAAAATCTTACCACATGTTAAAAAGAAAGAAAGAAACAGGAACAAAGAGTATGAAGTGCCTCACACGTGACGTGTCTGTGAAGCTGGTTTCTTGACAATGGTGTTGTTTCTGTTAGGGTTTTTTGCTTTTGGTAATGGGGTTCTACTGTGGGTCCTCACATCTGCCAAGCAGAGACCCTTTCACTGAGGTACCCCCGCCCCACATCATTCCTGCAGACCCTGGGATTCCAGCTAATCCTCAGTTCTCAACTGTTCCAGGGCCTCTGCATGAGTTGTTCCAACTTCCTTTTGAGAGCATGAGGGATGTTCAACCAGTCAGTTCTTAGGCGGACATGTGAGTCTTTTGAACTATTCAAAAACAATCATAGTTTGGATAGGGTTAAAAAAAAAGAGACAAACATGTTTAGGTCAGAGAGACTATGGTTTGAGTTAAGATGCCCCAGAGCTCTTAAAGAAGATGCAGGGAGCAACTAGGACAGACAGACTGAGTCGGTTTCAAACCTTTACTTTGATATTTGTTGCCCGTGGAATACTTGACAAATTAAATTTCCTAATTAGTAGAGAAATTACAATGAAAAAAATGAATGCACTCAGGTACTTAGTTGGTACCAAGAATGAATTAGCATGCACAGTGCTTTGCACACAGTAGGTGCTCAGTGAATGTTATCGCTGATGCATGCCCACACTCATAAAACTGAGGACCTCCCAAACCAGAAACTGAGCTAAGCTGATCCATCATGGGAACTGAGGAAGAAAAAAAAAAAAAGAGTTTTTCTGCCAACAAGGAAAAGAAAGCCAAAACTAATTGTAGCTAATCCTCTGTGTCTTGTGCCCAATAGAAAATATGTTCATTTTCAAGTTCTTTTTTTTTCTGGCCACAATTCATGGTGCAATTAAAGCACTGGCATTGATTGCCCTGTTCCATCAGAAACAGCATCCTACTTCAGACTCATCCTGTCCGAACCCTGCAGGCAAGCAGACAAAGAAGGCTGGTGATTGTCCTCAGTCAACACATCTGCCATGGTCACGTTCCACACAGTCTGACATCTGCCCAAGTGACTGAAGTCATAGGAAGGGGGATGGTGTTCTGGACCCTAGAATCTCCACCTTAGTCACAACCACCATTTCCATGGAAGGGAGAAGAATGCGGACTTTGAAAAGAACAGGTCTGCCATTGGTAGACGAGACCCTCGAACATATTATTTAAACTCTGAGCAAAAAGACCATAGCCAGCATCACTACCCAGCTGCAAGAGTGCTTGGGTTTAGAGAGCAAGGTACCTGAAACCTCCACCAAAATTCCTAAATTATGATAGAACTTGGATTGAATTTGGATTCCTGGCAACAGGTTTTTCCTGAGTGCACCAAGACTTCCTCGACCTCTGTGCCTAGCCCTTCTCAACATGCATAGTGTGCTTTCTTCGTTCCTTACTTTCTGCTTCATTGTTGGTATCTGCTTCATTGTTGGAGACTGTTTAACAGTCTCCTGAGATAGTCTCACCCCTGTTGATGGTTTTCCGGGCACATCTCCTGGTCCCCAGACCTCCCTAGGACTCTGAAAATCCATCTAATACAAACGTTGGCACCATCCCACCAGGGTCTGTTCACCTGCAATCACCAACTCCTCTCCACAGCTCACAAAGCTCCTTTGTGCTGCCACATTCGTGTTCTCTTCTCCCTTTCTAACCACTGCGTAGCCTGAGACCTTAACCCTGGCCTCTGGTCATGTCCCTGCACCACCACGCTCTCCTCTGACCTGCTTCAGCCTTCTCACCTGAAGTCTCAGGTCACTGTTCTCCTCTTCAGAGTTCTGGAGTAAATTCAAATGTAATCATTCATAACTAGAATCCCAATACTTGCGAGCCTAAGGCAGGAGAATTGCCATGAGTTTCAGGGTAGCCCGAGCTACAGAATGAGACTTGGTGTCAAAAGACACCCCCAAAATCCTGTAGTTAGTTCCATTGTTTAGAAAGATAACATTTACAGTTTTATTTTCCTTTGTCAGGCATGTGTGTTTGGGTTGTGTGCCTGAGTGTATGTCTGTATGTATGTGGATGGGTGTGTAAGAAAGTCATGGAGCAACACAGTACAGCATCAAGTCCGTGTGCCTATGGAGACCCAAGAGTGACACTGGGAATCATCCTGTGCTGCTCTTCCAACTTAATGTTTTACTCTGGGGTTTCCCAGGCTCTGACTTCAAGGGCTGCAATCGCAGGCCACTGCCATATTTATCCAACATTTTCATGTGAGATCTAGGATCTGAACTCAGGTCCTTTTGCTTGCGAGCCATCTCTCCGCCCCATGATTTATAATTTTATGGTTGAACCTGGATAGTTTTGAGAGTGAAAAGAAGTCACAGATCATCCATAAACCAAAGTGGACGGTCTGACCTGAGACCCGGCAAACAGAGGTGCAGTCACTCTAGCCATGAAGGGGCTCCTCACAGGCTCTCAGGGACTTCAAATCTGACTTTTGCAAAGTTTACTCTCACTCTTTTTCCAACATTGCTCAGGCCTCATGGACCTGCCCCCCTCCCACTTCCCACACATCCACGCTTCTCCCAGATGGGCACATCCTGCCCCCTCTGCCAAGATGCTATAAATTCTCTGCCATTCTTAGAAAAAGTTCAATGCTGCAGGACCCTACTCCATCAAGTTACAAAGCACTATTCCCAGAGATTTAGGAAGCCGCATTTATTTGTGGTCATACTTTCATACTTTCAGTCCTATGAATGGTCTCAGGAGAGCCATGCTGAAAATGACTCTTCTGTGCAGGGCACAGAGCTGGGACGCTGGAGGATGTCAAGACATTTGCAGCCTCACAGAAAGTAACTTACAGGGTCCCTGAGGAATAACACATCATGGACAAGTAAAGAATGGTAACTACCAAAGATGAATGCAAACCTTATTTCCCAAGCAAGGTTAATCCAAGGATGATTTGTTCATATTAAAAACCACTTTTCCATTTTTCAAAGAGGTTTGTCCTCCCCAGATCCTTAAAATCAGTAAGTCTAACAGCTGGTACTGACAATAAGTGTATCTTCAGAGAGGCAATCATATAGGACTTCAAAAATGGTGTGCAGGCACTAGCAACTGACAGATAGGTAGATGTATAACAACTTCAAGCTAATGGAGAGATTACACTCTGGCATGAATGGTACTCAGATTCCTGGCAGAAAGTACAGTTCCAAGAAAGCACATTACAGAATAAAAGGATCTCCATCTGGTTCTGTCTCCGCCACTGGACACTTTCCTAGTGGAGACCCCCAAGTCCCATCCCTTTAAAAAAAAAGGAAGCTGAAATAAAAGCTCAGAAATCATTTTCAACACTAAAATTCCATATTCTACACTAAATTATGTATATGCAGGTTCCACAATATCCCTTTGGACTTAAATATCACACCAAAAAGCAGTGCCAGGCATTTATTGGCAGTAAAAATTCAAATGATGCCTTAAAATGGTTACATTTTATCTTTTGGGGAGACAGAAGCTTACAGATTTTTTTCTAGTGGAACATTGTATAAATTTGTTAACATCGGAGTCACTGCAATTAAACCAAACCTAATGACGCAACTAATCAACACATCTGTGGAAGATGACGCCACATTAGAATCTCTGGGGAGCAGTTGGATTGGGAAGAGACAAATTCTAGATGCTGCCCAAAATCTAAGAGCAGAAGCCCACTCCAGCAGGAGCCAGAGAGAAGATTATCTTCCCTTTGTTCTCTACAGGGTCTCACAGGCGAGAGAATTCCTGTAGGAGGAAGACACATGAGGTACTCAGAAGAGAAAACCAGGAACATGCCGGTACCATAGAAAAGATGAAAGATGAGAACAAGCCAACATGGTTTGGGGAATAAAACTGTAATCATTCGTAACTGTGGTTTTAATAGAACCTGCATAAAATAAAATGTGTCCCTCCATCATTTAAGTATATGGTTCATAATTTCGCAGTCACAGTCTCATACAACTGACTTTCTCATATTCTCAGATTCTGTATCCATTAAACAACTCCAACTCCCTGTACCCTTCCCTCTGTCTTGGCAACTCCCAAGAACAGCTGCTTTCTATTTCCTCGGGTCTCCCTGCTTTAACACCTCCTAAAGTGAATCCCGTGCCAGTTGTCTGTTCACAGGTGAATCAGTCAAACAAGCTTTGACTGGCAGAATGTCCTCTACACTTATCTATGTCCTAACACTTTGAAGCATTTCTGCCCTTTGTTTCTGATGTTCATGTATATGTGCTGGGAGGGGGTACATGTATCTATGTGTGTTTACGTGCACAGGGGCCCATGAGTTGTGCAGTTGCCACACACATGCCTGCATTCATGTGTATTTGTGAAGGGGTAAGTATGGAAGAGAGGGGGCATGTGGAAATCCAAAGAAACCAGGAATCATCCTCCATTGTTCTACCTCATTCTTTTGAAGCTGGGTCTCTCTTAAACCCAGAGCTTACAGACAGGGCTAACCAGCTTGCTCTTTGGGTTCCCAGGTTCTGACTTCCAGGGCTGGAATTATAAGCAAACATAGCATACACACCTGGAATTTTAGGTGGGATTAGGGAACTAAACTCCAATCCATTTGCAAGTGTGACAAGCACATTAACCATTAACCACTGAGCAATCTCCCCGGCCCCATTTTTTGTCATTTTTAAGATTGTATTGCATTGTGTGTATGTATCACATTTTGTTTAACCATTCATCCAAGTGTGATGTAACTCCAGGTGCTTCCACTTCTGGACTGCTGTGGATAAGGAAATAACTTGGGAATACACACATACCGATGATTCTCATCAGAGTAAGCCACCTGTGCAAGACCAACTAGAACATGGACAATCCCAAGGACTGTGATGTGACTGGGCTCTGTTCCGATGTCCAGGGTCACATTCAGTCTCTAATGTCAAGCAGGCATTATGTACTATATTATTAAAATGTAAACAATTACAAACTCACTAGAATTTAAGTAAGAATTGTGTCTAAAGCTGTGCTCTTGAGAGCACATCCCCCTTCTTACAAACATCTCTTGATTAGGAATCTGGCAGTTCACCGAGGTCTCCCAGGGCTAGGAGGATTGGATAGAAGAATCCCACTGTGAGAAGCCACCTAGGAGACTGCTAATTGCTTACAGATGCCACCTGCACCCCCATGTACCTGGGCTGTTGGATAAAGGTCTCAGTAGACCATTTTCTATCAGGCACAGCCACTACAGGGGATGGAGGTATGAGTGGAAATGAGCGTGTATATGTATATATGTGTGTGTCTTTTAATTTTACTAGTAAGAGTATCTTGAATTTAAGTTTTCAAACAAAAGTATCTTTAAGTGAATGTGTTTCCTGTTAACCAATTTTAATCTTTAACTGAGAACTAACTCAATGACAGATTTCAAATTCTAAAAACATGTTTCTCTATTATCCTGATGCTGAATACCAGATGCACTACACACACACACACACACACACACACACACACACACACACACACCTTATATTTGGCAGCTGCTTTAATTTCTCTCCTCTCTCAAGTTTGCTCCCTAACATTGGAGGTTCCTGTCCAGAAAAAGGCCTGCCAGAAGGCCAGCAGGCCAGCAGGAGCTACTCTGAGCATTCACGTCCACTGAGCTGTCAGTTCATGGCAGGAAACAGGCAGGACTCTTCACACATGCTCTTTATATGTGTCTCTTTCATGACTTCCCAAGGGGCCCTGCTTCCAGTCACTGAAATAGTAGAGAAGCCTGGAAGGAGAGGCCTTGCTTTGTCCCGGACATCGGTACGGACATTTGCTCTGGTTCTCTTGCCAGCCTGCCAGCTGATAACAATTCCACCTGAAGAATGACTCCTTGTCCTCTTATCTAAGGACCCAAAGCCTCCTGTCAGCGAGGCAGACAGAACACCTGCCTCTCAGGAGACTCTGGAGACTCTTCAAGGCCATTCTTGTGGTCATTCTTTCTTCCTGCTATTGCGAGACAATGTTCGTGTCAACTTAAGGGAGAAGAGGTTTATCTGGCACAGGTTCCAGAAGGATATAGTCCACTATTGAGCAAAGGACATAATAAGGCAGCAGAAGCTAGAGTTGACTCAGGTCACAACCCTCATCATGGAGGCCCAGAGAGCAAGAGATAGGAGTGGGCTACCAATCTTCAAGGTCCTCCCCCTGTGACGTGCCTTCCTCCCACAAGGCTCCACCTCCTAAAGGCTCCACCACCTTCCCAAATATTAACAGCAGCTAAGGATTCAAACACATAAGCCTGTATGGGACAATTCACATGGAAACAGTGACATTTCAGGAACATGCACCATCTCTCCCAAGATTGTAACCCGCAATGTTCTTAGCCTCGCATTGCCCCTCCACTGGGAAGGGGAAAGGGGGTATGCAATCTCTTCCTCAGAAAGTAAATTTACATCAGTTTTGATTTAACTTTTTTTAAAAAAATGTGTATTTTCCCTAATATCTTAATTCTGTGTTTCCATAGACAGTAAAAGGAGGCAGCATCAGGGGGCAAGACTGTGCCAACTGGTGGTCATGTGGACTTCAAGCTGCCTGCCTCTCTGCCCTGGACGGCTGCTATGTATAAGCAGCTGGGAGCCTATCTGCTATTGATGAATGCAGTGTCGTCCCCCATAGGCTCATGTGTTTGTATCTTATCTATTGTTAATGTTCGGGAAGGTTGTGGTACCTTTAAGAGGTAAGGCCTTGCTGCAGGAAGGCACATCACAGGAGATGGGCCTTGAGGCTCGGAGACCCTGCCTTGCTTCCTCGTGCAGTTTTGCTCTTATTCTCTCTGCCTCCAGCTTCTGCTGCCTGCCATGCAGAGGACTCTCCCTTTCTCCCTTGTGTACCAGTGCTGCCTCATATCAGCAGAAGAAGAGGTAACTGCAACATCATCTATGGATCCAGTAGGCTAGCATTCATTAAAGCGGTCCAGAACACTGTGTGAGATACAAAGTAGACGACTTCCCGAACTGCTAGTATCTTCTTGCAGTAAAAAAAAAAATCTGCACTCTTCGATAGTGAGATATTGGGACAAAAAGAGCAAAAAGATTGAGCACCTCAAGAGCCTTAGTTTTATGAGTTCCCAAACACTGAGGAATTTTTAGGTGCCATGTGTTATTTGGAATAGATCTTACAAGAAAGTGAGCTTATCGCCAGTGACCAGAACAAAATGGGTTCCATTCCTTGAAGAAACTCATGACGAAACTTCTGGGACTTTGCTCTTTTAATGTTTGGCCTTAATGCTGCAGCATCGTATATTGTAGCCTGGGAATGCCAAGCACAGCATGGGTACTAAGGTAAAGTATGGCATAGGTACACATCTCAGTACCTTCTGCTAGTCAGAGATGGGTATGAGATGTCACACAGGTTCTGTTAAGATTCGAACATAAAATTCCCCTGGCACACATTGAGCCTTTGGTCACCAGCATTTAGCACTGTTTTGAGAAATAGTCAAAGGATTAAGAGGTGGTTCTCAGATGGAAAATGTTTACCCAGAAGCACAACTCTTAAAGTTATCCCTCCACTCCTTCCTTCCTCACCATGATGAACAAAATCTTTGGAACTATGAGCATCATAAATCTTTCTCCCTTAAGTTGCTCATAAGCTAGGCATTTGATACAGTAAATAAAAGTCCAACAAAGGAGTGGAACTGAGAGTGGGTTTGTTGCTATGACTTTACCTGACTATGTGGTGCAAAAGTGTTTGGGAACTAGAAAATGGGAGGAATCTGAAAAGGCTAGAGCTATAACCTAGAGAGGTCTAGGATGTTATAAGCAAAGCTTCATGCGAAATTCTTGTAGAAGCTCAGAACACTAGAACGCAAATGGAAATAAAATACATTCAACACTGCTGGTGAGGTTTCAGATGGAGATGAGGACACAATTAAATATTAAGGCCATTCATGTTAAATTCTGGCAAAAAACTCACCTATACTTTGTCTGTATCCTGAGACTTTGTGGAAGGCAGAACTCCAAAAGATGGACTAATTAAATTGGCATAGGAAACCTCAAGGCAGCCCAACATTTACACTATGCTATGGCTGTTACAGACTGATTGTAGCCAAGTTTATATAAGATGTGATCAAAGAACAAAGTGGAAGTCCAAAAGTGTATGGTTCAGCTAGAAAAGGATTGTATTTAAAGTTGGAACCAAGTAAGGAATGATTAAGATTAGACCAGTAAAAAAAAAAAGTCAAGCACTTCCCATTGAGACAATAGAGAAACATGTCTGGAGGGCACTACATATTTAATATCCATTTTTTCCTCCAATCTTATCTCCTAGCTCCTAAGAATAGCAGAAGTATCCTAGTATCAAAACCATAGATCCTCCTTCCCCCCGCTGTCTGTGTCTGAAAGCTGTCTGGTCCTATCAGTTCTTCTTGTATTTTTTTTATCTGCCTTTTCCTGTTCATCCCATTATGCTTCCTTGAGTTCTCCTCTCTCTCTCTCTCTCTCTCTCTCTCTCTCTCTCTCTCTCTCTCTCTCTCTCTCTCTCTCCTAGTCGTTCCTCCCTGAGATTCTTTAGTTCCTCTATTCGGCCCAAGCATGCCAGAGTAATTTTGCCAAGGCAGTAGTCATGAGACAATTCTCCTGCCCAAAGTCCCTCACTTCTCTGTTCTGGAGTCACTGATAGTCTCTTCTCCTGGCAGCCTCAGGACAGACCCCTGACTCGGGATTCTCAGACCTCTCAGGAGCCAGGCCTTTCTCTTCCCTGATCCTTATTCTAAAACATAGGGCAGTTTTCCTTTTCTGTTATAGATGCCCCCACTATACTACATGAGGTCAGAATCCATGCTTGAGCACACCGTCTCTGATTGTCTGAAGCATTCCAACACAACGCAGTGATTTCCCAGAGCAAGATTCCTAGCGTCATCCCAAACTCACATTCCAACCTTATCAGTGGTGAACTCAATGTTACTACAGTGCTTTTTACAATATATTCAATTCTGTAGGACATCTGTTCACTTCTCTCATTTCTTCATTATATTTAGTGACAATGCACATAGAGAAATTACATCAAGTGGGAATTACATAGGCAGACTCTTGAAATCTACCTCCAAGTAACATGGAAGATATTCACTAATCCAACTAATGTGCTTTTCCTCTAATACCCACTTAAATCTGCTTCTCATTTGAATATTTAACAAGCATCATCTTGGTAAACATCTTCCCCTTGATCTATATAAAAATAAAAACTGGATTTAGCTGAACCAGACTGTGTTTAGTCCCACACATATATTGTATGCCTCCTTTTGAAATCTTAATCTTCTTGCAGACGCATTACTCTGGTGTGTATGAAATTATGCCAGCAGAATTCATTGATGTGCTCCACTCCATTATGCCAACTTCCTTCCCTGAGCCCTGAAACATTTTAGTCCAGAAAACATAGATGCATTTTTCCTAGTTCTGCAGAGCAGGATAATTTCATATGCTATAATAATGGTGTATTTTATACCAGTAACCACTGTAGAGAATGTTTTATAAAATAAACTATGGTTTAATGATCCATGTGGACTCACCATCATTTGCAGTGTGTCTTATATGCAATGATATGATTAGTAGAGTTCTTAGTGAAGGAAATGTATTTTTGAATCAACTCTCTGATTTATCATTGTGCAGACTAAGAAAAAAATGCCTCAGTGGAATATTTTTACACATTAGTTTGATGCTGTCAGTTTGGAAAGGTGGGATTTGCTGATTCCAAGTGAATTAGTCATCATTTCTCCCATTGGAATTAGATAATACTTTCTGTCACTCTTAGAACACTGTTGGGGACATGATAAAAGTAAAAAATCACACTCAAAGGCTGTAGTCTAATAGTTTTGAAAGAGCACCACTTCTGAATTTGGATATGCCTAATAGACATCTGAATAGTTAGATACTTGGATTGTACTGTGCACGGATGACATGCCCCCTAATGCTTCATTTAACAATCTTTAGTGGGAAAAATAGCAATGACAAATTCCTAAAGGATGGTTCTGACCTGAAATGGCACTCATATTTTTATCCCCTGCATTTTAGAGACAAGGGTGGACTTTCCTCTACTCATATGACCTCTGTAGTACATTAGCAATGGTTTTTCATTTGCCTCTTTTCTCCACAGTAATGTCAGCTCCAGGACAACCTAATGGTAATTCTCAGTAGACATATATCAATCTGAATACCACTTTGTTCTCATTGTGCATATCAAAGTAGCATTGATACTTCTGTCAAGAAGAAACCCCTCTCCTGTTTACTGAAAAATTCCTTGATGACCCTGAATTATCCAGGAAAAAAACCTTGTTCTACAGAACTGTGTCTTCATCTTCATGAAAATCAAAGGCAAATGTTAGAGAAGTGTGTTTTCTTTACATGTCACAAATAGCTGGTCTGCCAAGCAAAACCAGACAGGCTTCTAAGTAAAACTCAAAACTAGAACCCATTTTATTCTTCCAAAATGTTATTGCAGATTCTACTTTCAATGCAAACAACACCCAAAACACATCCAACTCCCCTCCTCCATACCACTAAAGAGTAGTGCAGAGAGCTGGGAGTGAGAAGCTGCTTCGCATACACCTCTCATTAAAAATAATTGTCAATTCCCCATGTGCACTCTGTAATTCTCTGGGGTAGCTACAAGAAAGGAAAAACAAAAACATGAGCTTTCCCTACTGTAAACAGCCCAGAAGTGAGAAATACCCCCTTCTATTTAAGACCAAGAGAATTTGGATTCAAAATATCAAGGCACTGAAAATGAAAACCATCTTTGCTTGAATCAGTAAAATAATTGTCCCCACTTTCCATGTCTTTCAAAAGCTAACCATAGAAATCTGCAGTTCTAAGTGCGAGGAGCAAAAGGTTTTATTCCATCCAAGGCTCTGTTCTCCTTCAAGAATCATTTCTTTAGCGCCAATCAGCACCATGGACAGATCAGGGAGCGTTGATGACAAACAAAATACCACTTCTGAGAATCCCATATAACAAAACCAGAGCGGTACGAGGGGATAAAGACAGGGTCAGAGTGATATTACGTGTTGTGTTTTGCATTACGTGAGGAGCCAAGGACTTACAGAAAAGACAGTACATGAAAAATTAAGATTCCAGAAGTCTAATAGAACTCTGATAGAGTCTTCAGCTCCCCCAGTTCTGCTTTTCCAGGTTAAATTTAGCTGTTTGTGCATGGATGAATGCAAGCATGCACCATGCTTGTGAATGACAAATATTATAGCACATAAGAATGTCACAAGCAAGAATAAAGGACAAATTATTAGACATTAGGAAAAGAAATGTAAGAAGAGCACACTCTTAAAGACTATCCATGGTATTCAAGGTCATAGCAGGGGAGAATAGGGAAGATGAATCACAGGATACAGCAGCATCACACTTTCTGTTAGTGTTGCTCAGTGCAGAGTATGATTTACTTGGCAAACAAACCTGGATCTACATAGATACCCAGCAAGAAGCAGAAGACACACCTAGACAAGCAGCTACCCAATACCCTGTTCTAACTGTGGTTCTATCAGAATAAACCAAAACTAACTGTAAAATTCCTCCCAACCCACCCCCAAAATATCTAGAAGAGTAGAAAACACATTCAGATCACTGAGCTTCTGCTAACGTCCATATAAAGTGGCATCAAAAAAATCTTATGGTACCAACAGACCCTGAAACAAATGCCAAACTCTCATAAATCTACCTCAGTATCTCAAAATTTGCTGAGAAAAAGAAAAAACTATTAAAAGAATGGGCTAAGAGGATAGCACACACAGAGACCTGCTGGGATGATGAGATGAGACCCCTAGAAAAATTCAGAGTGATTTCTCCCAGCAATGTTTGAGAAGGACTCCCAATGATTACCACTAGCATCCAAAATGGGTATTAATTCCTCTGTGGAAAGATTAATAAACATGAAAGTTACATGCTTTGCAAGATGAAAATATTGTTTCTCTTTAATTTTGTTTTGGCAAAAGACAATAAGGGCCCTTGAACAATTAATCACAATTGCTGAATTACAAAATAAATGACAGATTTTCTACAATCCCAGGCCACAAATGCTGTCATATCACATATATGCAAAGAGGTTTCTTGCCTTTAGATAGCAGCTTTTTCAAAAGCTGTCACAGGTAATTTGGACCAGTTGCAATAAAGCACAAATATATGTCTTCCATTGTTTTATACTCAGAGAAAAGAGTACAAAAGAAAATCGTCTCTGTTTTCCAGAATAAATTTATTACCCAAACAGACCTTCATTGTCTTAAAGGCTATGTTTCTTTCAGATATATGCATAATAAGTTCTCAAACCTTTGAACAGTAAGTTCATTGATTAGTAAGCAATGGAGAAATGAGGTCACATATTGAAGTTTGAATGATTGGTACCCCAGAATTTACCTGCTCATCACCACAGTAACACTGCTTTACTATCATTGTCCAGAGCATCTTTCTTCAAAGGGTCTGTTCACATTTTTTAAGAATGGCAAAACATATCTCCTCTGAGTGAGAGGAATCTTTAGCTGGAAGAGGCAAAAGGACTTGCCCAAGGAGCCAGAGCTACTCATCAAAGCAGATCCTGCTTCATAGATGGTTCTGTTTCCAGAACAGCACTGTAGCTGCCAGGCTGCCTGAATCCAATGAAGGTAGTTGTGCATAGAATATGGTACATGTTTCCTAGGAGACAAAGTCCGCGCTGACCTAACAGGATACAAAAGAGAAACAGATAACTTTCTGAAGGTTAAATAAACACAACACTAGAGATAGTAGTCAGTCAAAGTCATGTGCTAGAATAATGTGACCATGGATGCTTGTGCCGATGTGTCACACAATAATAGGAGACGTCTTTTCTCTAGTGCCTACAGCCCCAGGAATTTGAAATACTTAGAGAATCTGCTTTTAAATGTGAAGGAAAGATGCTTTCCTTGATCATATTCCCACAATACATGACTTATGGTCCAGCGTGAGTCCCACTAAGTTTCAACTTAGTCCCACTAAGTTTCAGCCCCGATGAAACTTAGTGGGCCACACATGCGAAAAGATAAGAAAATAGGAGAGAGACTGGCAGGAAAGAAGAAGAGTTGTAATGAGAAAAGGAAAGGAGATGGATTGGGGAATAACTTACAAAATATCATAAATTCACTATATTTATGTATGAAACTATAAAAGATTTTTAAACTTCAAAAAAAATGAGGAAATTCCTTCCTGGAAGCAGAAGCTTTCTTCAGAGCTGAGATATGAGAGATCAATTTCTTTTCTCTGTCCAATTTAATCAATACAGGTTACATGAGAGGCCACAGCTCACATGAGAAATTTCAGGAGCTGCTTATGATTCATGTTCAATATTGCTTCTGGGTGTTTCTCTTCCTTTACAGAAGGATCCTACTCAGTCCAACACTAGTGGCTATCATTTTGACAGCATGGAGTAGATAGTTTTGACAGTATCAAAAGATTCATCTAACCAATAGTTTGTGCATTACTTTATATACAGCTGCATCCATGTACTTTTAATTCTTATAATGACTTCTTTGGGTAATCAGAAGCAATGTGCCCATTACATCCTACCTGTAATTCTTTAACTATATTACATGTTATAGGGAACTCCTTATTCCAGATGGATCTTTGTTTTCATCCACTGTCTCAAATAAGATTTTTTGAACATTTATTCATACACAAAATATGAACTAAATTTTAGAACAATTATTACCACCGGGAATGTATATAGGGTCCTTGTTCTCTGAGAGATAACAATTACTGATGGAGACAAGGACCCATAATCAGTACAATAAAGATCTTCAAGAATTATGACAAGTCTATAATGAGACTATGGTATGTTGAAAGAATAAGTAATTACCTCAAACCAATGATAAGCATGTATAAATCCTTTTTTATTTGTGAAGGTATAATAATCATCCCAAACATGCTGCTTCAAATATAGGAAAACTTGACATCTGTAAGAAAAGCATTGCTAATACTATTTGCCCACTAGTAAGTACATTAATAATCTTTGAAGAAAACATATAATAAATCTACAATAATTCTGCATTTTTACCCACTAGTATCTTCTAATATTCATCCACTTAATGACCCAGGGCTTCTCAGTTTTGCTCAGTATCCAGGAGTGAATTAATTTAAATCTGAGTATGGCTCAATTGATGGGAAAGTCACTAAGACGAGCCTTCACTGCCAAGCAGGAGATTCACATATGGCTGGTTCTGAACAGAAACCCACACATAAAGCAGCTAGCTACCTGCAGAGGTCCTTATGAATTTTTTAGTGGAAGATCAAAGAGAAAATAGACATGAATGGGTTGGAGCAGAGTGATATGAAGTGGAAGCAGTGCTGGTATGGATTGGAATTTAGATCAAGTCCAGCCATGCAGGTGACGTTGGACAAACTTGAGGAGACAAAAGATCACTCTCCAGGAGTGGGCCCCAGGCTTCCAAACTCAGGGCTACTTGCAGAAATGTTTTTGGGATACCTGAATCAAGAAAGTATTCAAATCTTATATTGTAGATTGACTATCTAAACAAGACTGCTTTGTTCAGCCCCACAGGTAGGATGGCTCATGTAAAAGAGGTTCTGGAGTTACTATGCCTCTTTCGATAAGGTCAGTTTAATTTAGCATATCATCTAGCTGTGTTTTAGTACCTACTGTGTGCTAAAGCAAATCCTAGAGGTAATGACTAACAAGCACTGGGCCCACTGTGGTAATATTACAATATCCCTTTTTATTGCAAGACTGGGTTGTCCTTTCTAATTATCTCATAGAAAGGAAAAGAAGTTTGTTCCTCAAACAAGATACAACATCTTCAGTTTTAAACATGCAAGGAAAAGGAAAGGAAACTAATTGAGAATGTTCACAGAAATGGCTAGAGCTATCCAATACGCTGCTAGAAAATATAAGCTGGAACATTGAAAAACATGGCAGTGTCTCCTAGAGAAAGCTCACTCCCCTGTGGGTCATACCAGTATCATTGCTCCTCTCTTTACAGCAGCCTCAGCTTACTTCATGATCGAGACTACGTTTCAGAGGGAAGAACTATGGTAGCAGGACTGACAAGCAACTCACATGGAGAGAGAGAGTTATCAACTTCCTCAGACAGCACACACATCTGAAGAAGTCAAGAGCCTAAGCCATAATTTGCTCCAAGGGGCAGTATGGTCAGAGTTTCTTGACCAGCCCAGAGGAACTTAGGAAGGAATTGAATCTACTTCCTAAATTCCCCACAATGAAATATATAATTTTTGTAATAAAAGGAACTTAGAGCTAAAACTCCTGAGTATCACTTAGGGCAATACCTTTCAGTCCCAAGCTGCTTAGTTTTGCAAAATACACTACTGCTCTTGAGATTCAGGAAATGTTGCCTTTATTCAAGGTTTTGTGATAATGTATAACAAGAACTCATATATTATGAGTTTTAGGAAATACTACTTTCTTCAGGTATCTCATTTTCCTAAATTCAAATTTCTTCTGGGGAAAGACTTTCATTTCTTGGGTTCGTAGCTGTTACCAGTCAAAGCGAAGGCATTTAAGATTCATGGGTCTATCGCAGTCCCTTTGGAATCAGATGATCGGCAGGCACAACACTTGGCCATCAAGCAAAGGCACACAGATCTGCTGCGGAAGCAGCAGTTAGGTTACAGGAAGGAGATGCAGACAGTTTTGTCAGATCCTTAATTCCATAACGATGGCTGTGCTCATTTTAAATGCTCTTTGCCAACAGAAAAGCAGGGCACATAGCAGGGAAGAAGTGATGCATGCTCATCATCTCACCATTTCTCAGGGAAGCCGAATACACAGCTACACGCGGCTGCACAGTGCTGTGAGGCAGGAGGCCCAGGTGAAATATTCTATATGGAACGAGTTTGTTGATGAGTATGTGTTAAAACAGAAAGGGGCTCCTCTTGTCCACAAAGAGAAGGGATGGATGCATGCATCCTGAAGTCTCCACAGACAGGAAAGCAGACTCACAACTAAAGTCAAAGGCAGGGGAGCTACTCGAGGACAGACCCTTGAACATTTACCAAACATATTCCAGAAGCAGCAAGACAGTTCCCATGGCCAGGCCTAACCAACTCTAGCACTGACATTTTTCCTCAGACAAAAGGGGCACTTCCAATTCCAACTTGGGGAAACTTTCTCTTCAGTGAGAGGCAAAGAAATGCAAAAGGAAAGAGTGGTTGCCAACTTAAAGCCTGTGTTAGGTTTGTTATTGCTCCTTTGGGGCTGGGGAGAAGAAAAAAGGACTATTGGTGAGGCCATTGAAGATGAATATTGTAGGTACTAGAACTATTTGGAGAAATACTAAAAAATCTGTTTTACTAAAGCAACAGGAGATACTTTCCAGAGGGTAGGCTTAAAACTGGAAATGGAATGAGTACTAAGACACGGAAAAGAAATGTTTGGAGGGGGTACTATGTGCTGAAAATAGAACATATTTAGAGTTGCAAGTAAACATGTCCTGCGAATAAGGATTCGTGGGGGAAAATAGGGAGTAAGTAGGACTGAAACATAGAGGGTCTCAAAGGCCAAATTAACAGATGAGCTTGATTCACTGAGGCTGGGAAATCTTTCAAGACACAGGACCACATACTTCGGATGGCAACGTGAAAGATAAGCATAGAGCTGCAAAATGGTCCAATTTTGGACAGCCTGCGCTACACACTGGGAAAAGCTCAGAAAGTGCATGGGGCCTGCCCTCAGCCCCACAGCGCTGACCCTCCTGCATCCTGCCTCTCTGCGCCTGAGTGTCTCTGGCAGGGGAGAAAGCCCTTTGGAGGGAGGTCGCCATAGAAGAGTGTCATGGTTTAAATGTCTCCCGCGGGCTCTTGTGTTTGCTGCTGTTAATGTTTGGGAAGGTCACGGCACCTTTAGGAGGTGGAGCCCCGCTGGAGGAAGGTGTGTCCCAAGGGCTGACAGACCCACTATTTCTGCTAGTAGTGTGCTCCGGCAAACTGCCGCTTGCTCTCTCAGCCTCCGTCATGATGTCTGCGGTGACCCCAGCTGCCTCCAGCTTCGGCCACCTGCCCTGCCTTTTCCTAGACCGTGTCTTTCCTCTGGTACCATAAGCTGAGTGCATTTCCCTTTGTCCCCTTAAGTTGCTTGAGTCTGAGTACCGCCCCACAGCAGCAGACAGAGTAAAAGCAACGAGAATCTTCAGGGCCAAGGAACAGATCAAGTTCAAACTCTCAAGGCACCCGAGAGACAGGAAGCCACAGTCAAGCCCAGCTGCTTCTGCCACTGACTCTCCTTGTGTGTTCTGACCCCACAGAAGGCATCAAGTACTTTGTCTTGCTGTTCATCAGAGTAGGACCAAACTCTGGATTGGATTCTAGAAACACAGAGATGACAATGGTGGCTGCCTTAATCCAGGAATACAAAGCAGTTTAGGCAGCTGGAGTATATGTCCCATCTGTTCTGTTAACTCTGCAGATAGCACTACAAGTGGAACCCTTGCTAAAATAACTCTTCGGAGAGTGTGTGTGTGTGTGTGTGTGTGTGTGTGTGTGTGTGTGTGTGTGTGTAGCATGCTCTCTATTAGTCCTGAAGACTCTCCAAGACTGTGCACTTGTTGCACTTGAACTTGAGGTTCCACAGAGAAAGGGATCTTTGACCCTAAATGCAATCGATTTCTTTCACTGGTCTCCGGGGCTCTGCTTGGAGCAGTCTTGCTCCCAGCTCCAGCCACTGAATGTGGTCCGCTTTTTATTCTTCAGATGTGCCAGGTGCATTCCCGCCTTCGGCCCTCTTGCTGCTGCTCCCCCAGATCTTAACCCAGATGGCTCCACTCAACCTCAGCTCTTCAGCAGAGCTGAGGAAGCACACCACAGTTGTTGTATCTCCTTGCCACACAGCCATTGTCAAATCCAGCTCTCCTAGAGATTCTAATGTATGTGCCTGTTTGATTTTTTGACTGTGTCCCTATTACCCTGTAAAACCCAGGAGAGCAGGGCTTCTGTGTTCACATCTGTCTGTTCAGTAGCTACAAAAACGTCTGGCACTTAGACGACTTGATAAATATTTGTTAAGTAATGGAATAATTAATTAATCAATCCGCATCTCAGAAGGTACATAAAACTTTACCTCCCTCAGCAGAAAATCTGTTTAGGAATATGTGACACTCAAGCAGATTTTTAAAGAGATGGGAGCAATAGAATTTCTCATTTCTATTAAACTATCGACATCTAAAACACTGGCAGCTGGGTGTTGTGTGTTTCCATCAAATGGAGAAAGCAATGGGGAACTTGCTAAATACACAGTCTACAAGAGAAGAAGCTTCCAGAAATGTCTTCATTAATGGAGCAGCTTAGAGGAGAATCCTATTGAAGTGCTGTCAGTATCGGTAATAAAACTCTCTTAACTATGAAGTCAAAGGATGGGGTGAGTGGGGTAAAATCACTAGCATTTTGCTGTGATTTAACTCGTTTTCCAAAAGGCTTGAGCCATAAGTCATGGCATGCTTTGGGGCTTCTGTTTTTGTTCTGCCCCTTTCTTTGGGCTCCAATGAGGTTTGATGAAAAGTAAAATCTGTCTTTACAGACGATTTTCTCCTACCCTAGAAATCACAAAATGCTGCCAATCCTCACTTACTAACAAAAAGAAGAGACAAGAAATGAAACTCTCAGATAATTCAGAGACATTAGCCAGTCAACCTCTCTGTGATCAAGTAATACAAACGCCTCTGTTTCAACAGCATTTGATCACACATTTACATGCTGTATCACCTAATGGGCTAGAGATTCCCTAGAGACCAGTGTTAGCACTATTAGCATTTGTGTGGAGGTGGGGGGATTGAATGTGTATCATGTTTATATATAAGTATTGAGGGTTTGAGATCTGGGCACATTTGGAAACAATTGAGTCAAATCCGGAGCAAGCCTACAGAAGATTGCCTAATTGCGAGGAAGAGTCCACTGTGGAAAGGACAAATCCTGGGCAGGTGAATAAGATAAGATGGAGGCAACTGGTTGAGAATGTTGCATCCTTCTGTGCACTTGCCAGACATACTGGACTGGCAAGTGGGGACTATTCTTCTCTCAGCAGTCCTATGGGTTTTTGAATAGAGTGTGGCCAGTTCCCTTGACCCTTGGTGTTAATGTGGGTTCTTCTGCCAAGCCAGAGAAGGAACTGTAACTAGACTGTAGCAAGAGAGAATAAAGCCTCCTCATTCCCCTAGAAGTCACTTGGTCATAAATTTATCACACAATATATCTATAACCGTGTGTGTGTACCTATGGAAGGCCAATGATGACACTTGAAAATCACTTTGAATTGTTCTGCTTCCTTATTGCTTTGCTCTGGAGTTTTCCAGACTCTGCCTTCCAAGGCCAGAATTGCAGGCTGCCACCATTTCTGCCCAGCATTATGTGAGCTTTGGTGATATGAACTCAGGTTCTTTTGCTTGCAAAGCAAAGACTTTAGTCTCTGAGCCATCTCCTCAGCCCATCGGCAGCATTCTGTAGATGGAGGCACTACAGCTCACAGAGACCATGGGGCTCAAGACAGGAGACCCAAAAACAGGCAATGGTATTCTCTGTCTTTGCTGGGGAGGGGAGATTCCTAGCCTGCACCTTCATGCACATACCACCAGATCAAGCATCAGTGGGAACCACCTGTGAGGTGCTGTGCAGTCTTTGTGTTCAAGATCCCATGCCCAGCTTACAGATAGCAAACATAAGCCCATGTAAATGGTTTCTTCCACCTCTCCTCTGCGTGTACAGTTCTCCTTGTGAAGAGAGTCCAGAAAGATTCCCAACAGAGGTCCTCTGGAAACGGATGGTACTGCCCTGGCACTCTGTCATTCCGGCCGACAGTGCACCACACCCAGATGACGATGCTCAGGGGAGAAACCATCTCAGGCCGCGCCCGTTTCTCAGACCCAACTCAGGGAAGATGGCAGTGAGTGACTGATCCCAGTTTAGCCGCTTCTTACCCGGATGACCACAGGCAGGTTACTTCAGGCTGAACCTTGTTTCCTCACATGGAAAATGAAGCTGTTAGTTATGCAGAACTCCCCCAAGAGACTCCTCTTGAGTATTTACTGAGAAAAATAGCTATGAATGTTGAGAACACTGCCTAGCACTGTTAAGCAGGTGCTTAATAAACGTTAGTTAGCTATAGCTGGTCTGGGGAGATAGCACAGGCATTCAAGTGTCTGCCTCACTAGCAAAAGGATCTGAGATTGGATCACCAGATCTCACTAGAGAAGTCATTGTGGAAAGGCAGCATCTTCCACTACTTCTAGCCCTGAAAGGCAGAGCCTGAGAAACCTCAGAGCAAAGCAATAAGGAGAAAGAACAATCCAGAATGATTCCTGATGTCACTCTTGAACCTCCACAGGACACAGACATCACGCATACATATTCAAAAATGTTGGCTGTTACCATAAATTGTACATTTTAGATAAAATTTTCCTGCAAGGCTCAGGAGGTCTGACAGGATGTAAAATGGAAAGAAACATCACACACACACATAAGCTAGAATGCAGGATGCTTAATATTTCAGAAAGACCGGCAAACGAGATAGAAACCAAACAAAATTCACCAGAAGAGCAGGAATCTTCACCATCTATGGCAAACTCAGTCCACCATCAAGACCTTGTACATGTTCTTTCCTTTGCTTGTATAGGCCTATTTGCCCCCCCCCATACCCTGAAGCCTAATTCACAGTGCCCTTCTCAGAGGGGCACCCTCTCTGTGCTGTCCTCACAGTATTCAGCTGTCCTGAGATGAACTCACACACACACAGATGTATCCTTCATGAGGATACTGGTGTCTGAAAAAGCAAGCTTTTTTGTTCTCACTGCTTCGCAGGAGCCCAGAACTAAGCCTTCCACATAGAGATGCTCAATTGGTTTGTAGACACCTAAATTGAGTCTTGAAGAATGAGTGAGGCTTTTCTAAATTGGTAAAGGATGTGCCCTATAAAGAACCAGGAGAACATTGTATCTGGCCTTGGAGTCTGTCTCTGGCTGGGTGCATGGGGACTCCCTAAGCCAAGCTAATGATATCCCACACCAGGAGTCCACCCTGTGCCAAAGACCTCTTTAAGCTCTGACCCTCCACTTAATTCTTCTATAGTCAAGCATTTGAAGAATGCATTAGCCATGTATTTCATACCTCCTGCCATAATATTTCTGAATATTCCCCCATCACAGCAGAGACAGAGACCCTAGCATCCAGTGAACATCTGCCATGAAAAATAAGAAGCCCTGAGTTTTCACCCACTTCCTTAAGCAAATGACAGTACCATGTACATTTATTAGCCTTATCTCATCAAGACTTTTCTACTGTGGACTGTCAATTTTCTCCTACCCGGAGATCTGCTGCGTATCACAGTATCCCTTCTCTATTCCCAGTTTCATGAGGAAATGTCATAGATATTGAAGAGTTTGATATCAAAATATTTCAGCAGGGTGGAAGAGTTGAAATGTAATCATTGTACTGGCAAAAAACTTACACTTTGATTAATTTAGCATTAGTAAGAAACTCATACATTACAATATAAAATACATGCACATAAAATTTTCAATTTAGTCCTTCATTCACTCATTAAATTCCTACTCTGTGCCAGGCACTGAGATGTAGCTATAAAACACAGATCATTTTGTAAAGGTATTCATAATCCAGATGTGGCATAAGAAAAGATAGTCTACTCTACTTGCATGGGACAAAAAAGAAATAGACATCTAAGCCACCCCTCACCTCAAGGCTCAGGGGATATCATCACCTAAGAGAAAACAATAAGGTTCTAAGAACATGAAGGAGAGTAGAAGACATTGTCTTCTGGAAATGACAGGGCTGTTTCACACTTCTCTAAGTAGACTTATGAGGATTAATTTGATTTCGGGTGACATACTTTCCGCAATGATATATATCCACTGATATATGTTCTTGCTCTAGCAAATACTGAGGCACATGCCATCAAAAACAACCTAGATGAAACTCTGTGGACCACACATGCAAAAAAAATATGAAAATAGATGGGAAACTAGTAGGAAAGAAAGGCGGTAATGAGAAAAGAAAGAGGTATGGGATTGGGGATTAAGGTGTAAAAATATAAACTCGCTATGGTTAAAATGATGATCTTCCAACAACTAATATTTTTTTAACATTTTTTATTATCTCTGCTCATACAAACTTAATGGGTACACCGGTTCCCTCCCTCCTTCCTCCTCCCCCCTGACCACTCTGCTCACCCTCCCCTCACTC
Organism: Typhlomys cinereus; assembly: GCA_023101885.1. NCBI lineage: Eukaryota > Metazoa > Chordata > Mammalia > Rodentia > Platacanthomyidae > Typhlomys > Typhlomys cinereus. The sequence goes on from JALPQD010000247.1 coordinate 3,089,608, forward strand.
CTCCCTCCCCAACCCCCAGTGCCTCCCCTCCCCCAATCCCCGGAGAATCCTTTAATGTACATGCCAAGCTCTCCTCTGGGTCCTCCTCTCTGATGACGTACAAGGACCCAGCAGCATTTCCCTGAACCCTTTCCTTTGTTCCCCTTAAGCATAGGAACACTATTTTGGCTGTCAATCCCTTGCCTCCAAGGATCTTGGTGCTTTTAGCAAATGCTAGACTTTGTGGGGTCAATAGTGTGTTGGATATTGCGCAAGGCATGCAAAGTCCAATTATGATTGCTTCGGCCCTAACTTGTGTGGAGTATCTTGCATATCATTGCTCCTCCCATCCTTGTGCTCTTACACTCTTACCGCCCCCTCTTCCGCAAATTTCCCTGAGCTTCAGGATGGGGAGAGATTAGTCTGGCCTAGTTCTAGGTGGTTGATATAGAGTCTCTGAATTTCTGGATTATGGTTTGTTGATTTTCTTTTGCGGTTTTGCTGCTCCTGCAATGCCCTTGGCTCCATCCTGATGGGTATTGGATGTCACCCCCTGGCCAGAGATAAAAACCTGTTAAACTAGAGTCTTGTTATAAGAGTATATTCAAAGGTAGATGTAATAAAAGTAGGAAACCACAGTGAGGGAGGGGTCAATCACCCATTTGCAAAATGGTTACTTATTATCTGCCAGACTATATGCCCTCCCCTTCTGGTGAGATCACACCCCCTCAGTTCCAACAACTAATATTTTTTGAGCATCTGTTACATCTCAGACAGTATCTTAAGATACTCTTCTGTCATTTGATTCTTACAACAAATATACAATATACCATTACTATTGCCTACCTGTTTCAGTGAGAGAACAAAGAGACAGAAAAGTTCAGTAACTTGCTTGAGGATACAAGGCTCAGGAATGGTTATAGAGACTGACTGGGCTTGACCTGGTACCAAAGAAAGTTTCAGCAAGCATCCCCAACCTTGATATGGCTGATATTTTGCATATTGTGATTCTGCACTGTGAAGTGCCTCCTGGGTATAGTAGCAAGTGTAGCAATATCTTGGGCCTCGACTCCCACGATGCCAGAAGCAGCGCCCTCTCTTCCCCTCACGCGTGACCACCACATTTCTTCAGGCATGGACAAATGTTTGCTGGGGGAAAAAGCCCTTTCCAGGGGAGAGCATGCCCTGCACCTGACAGGAGGTAGAGTTTTAGTTCTGGGAAGTAGAAAGGCTTGGTTGATACGGTTGATAGTTGGGGTTCAAGTCAGAACATGACTTGAGACAGAAGTAATAAGTGAAGAGGTGTCAGAGCCACACAGGAGCCTGAGTCTTCAGTAAGAACTTAGACAATCCTGCAGACACTGAGAGCCTCCAGTATGTGTCAAGCTCAGAAGTGACAGGATTAGATGAGAGCTTCAGAAACATAGGGTTGCCGGCAAGTTCCACTTGGAAGGTAGAATGAAGATCTGTGGCAAGATGGGGTAAGGGCCGAAAGTCAGAGACAACCAGAAGCTAAAGACCAAAAGGTATTTCCGATAGGGGTTGAGGAATTGGGGTGAGACGGACAGGCCTGGGTAAGGGTAGAGAGGCAATCTAGAGATGATGGCAGCCTGAAGTTCAGGGGTCTGAAGGGCTGGGGACGCCACTGTCGGAGACAATGGACACATGGAAAAGGTTCCATCTAGGAGCAACAGGAAAGCAACTTTATATGCCGAGTATGAGCTGCTGAAGGTAAGGCCCCGGGGCGCCACGGGTTACTGGAAAACTGAATAAAGCATTGTGTCTGGAGACTAGGATAGCACCTTGGACTGGAATAACATCTCCTGAGAATGAGAGCAGATGTGTAATAGTAACCAAGCCCCAGTGAGTGTAGTTACCTGGAAAGATTTATAAGGTAAGAAGAGAACTGACGGCAAGATTCTAGGTGATCATCAGAATTCAAAGGATTGGGGGAAAAAAGGATCAAACCTCCACCCCTCTGCAAAAAAAACAAAAAAACAAAAAAAAAAACAGAACGAAAGACATCAGGGAGGCCAGGCCAGAACCACACAAGGAGGGGGGGGGCGTACAGAGCTCTGCAATTGGAGAGTCAAGATCAAATAAAAACAAATCAGCAACAAGGCCATCAATTTTAGTTATATTCATAAAATACCATGAGAAAAATATAAGCTATTAGTTCATGTCTCCAAATTTAGATTATTGAAGAGAAAGAGAATCCAACATACTTATTTAATTCATTTGTAATATCACTGGGGTTGGAGAGATGGCTCAAGAATTAAGTCTCTGCCTCGCAAGCACAAAGACCTGAGTTCTGATCCAGGACTGAGCTTGGGAAACTCCAGAGCAAAGTAACAAGGAAGTAGAGCAATCCAAGATGTTATCCGATGTCACTTCTGGGCATCCACAGGCACACACAGCACCTGTTCTCTACCAACAAATACACATATACGCACCCACACCTACACACACACACACACACATGCTGCCAAAATCATAGCAGCTAAAAAAGAATTAACATCAAGCAAAACCCGGGAACACACAAACCAAGTTTCATCCAAGTTTCTTCTCTACAATATCAATACTTGTGCGCAAACTTATAGTTTTGAAAAATCATAAGCTGATCTTTTCCTAGGAGCCCAATTTGATTCTTGTTTACCTGGAAAAGCTCTGTTGAACCACTAAGGACTTTCACTACAAGACACACAGTTATGTTTCCAAAAGATAAGGTCATGTCTGAAACAACATTTCACACAGCTACATCCCTGATATATGTTTCATAGCCAACTCTTATTTGCAATCTGGACATGTCTGGCTATTTGTCCATCACTCAAAATGAATCTATTCAAGTAGGCCATTGTGATACAATTCCACAGTGCTCAAGACGTTGGCAAAGATCGATTCTGAGGCAGAAGATACACAAGCCCACCAAAAGACAGAAAAATAAACACGATGTCTTCCTTTTCCAAGATTTCTCTGGAACGAAGTATTTTCCAGAATCCAAAGTACACAAAGGAAGCTCCCAATGTAAGATCTTGGAACTGTATAACCTAAACCCTCTGTACTCTTACACAGTGATCATCTTTTTCCCAAAGCATCTTACCCTCTATTAAGTTGCATTTGTAGATCTATAGATAAATGATATAACAGAGAACATAGGTTGAAAAGATTTCAATACTGGCTTAAATATTCACTATACCACAATCTGCCTCAGACAAATCAGACTCGTGGGGTTCAATGTGCAAACAATTACACCATTTAGTTTCATCACACAGAAGTTGAAACCAAGCTGTAATCACAGCAGATAACTGCTCATTTTATTCCAAAGCCACCATCTTTTATGCTCCTGATTGGATTTTATTCTTGAATACAAGAGAAGTGGCTGACTTGGAATGTCTCCCTGGGCTTCCACACTAAGCATACTAACTCACAGGGTATCAAGGAGGTCATGCCTAAATAAGGCAACAGCTGGATCTCTCCTAAAGGGGTTTAATCTAGCTCCTTAAAGAGACAGGATCCAAATGGAGCCATGACCCAAATCCTCAGACTGAACATTTGCTTATATTATCTGCCCTGAGTCTTAGAAGTCCTAGGAGGGTCAAGAGCCTTGGTGCTGCAGGGCAGAAAGGAGCTTAGCACCATTCTGAGGTCAGAACTTTTCTTCAGGGCAACAGTGAAGAACACTGGCTCACACTAGCAGGGCCTTAGACAGTGACTCCACTGCCCTTTCATTCATCTGCCTACTGCATGGATGTGAGAACAGAACCTACAGCACAGAGCTGACATAAGGTGTACATGAGTGTGCATGTTAAGTGCTCTGCATGAGACCCAGCATGTATTAAGTTCCCATGATTGTCATTAATATCATGTAATAAGCTAATGGAGAGAAATCTGTGCATTAGGGCTAAATAACAAACCATTCCCCAGATTTGGTGGCTGCCCCTGGGTCCTTGCACCTCATTGGAAAGGATGACCCAGAGGAGAGTTTGACATGCACATTAAAGGATGCTCCGGGGATTGGAGGGGGGAGGCACTGGGGGATGGGGGAGGGAGAGGGAGGGAGGGGACTGGTGTACCTGTTAAGTTTGTATGAGTGGAAATAATAATAATAATAATAAATACATATTGGAGAATTAGTCAAAGGGTACAAATTTTGTAATATGTTTATGGAAGTGTAAGTGCTAAGGACCTAATGAAAAACATAATGACTATGTATATGTAATTTTACTAAAAAAGAATTTATTATTGTAGTCCCTAATGATTAAGAATCTAAGCACAGCTGCAGCTCAAAGTCTCTGCCTTCAGAGCTCTGCCAGGCTGCAGTCAGGGCACCTGCTAGGGTCCTGACTGAAGCCTATATGGAGGGGGCGGTGCTTCAGAGTTCATGGCATGGTTCTGGGCAGGATTTGGCTTCTCAGGGTCATTGGCTTGGGACTGGCAACCAAAGGCTCCCCAAATCTTGACCACATCATACAGGCCTCTTTCAGGACAGCTTCCAATATGGCACCTGGCACCCTTGCAGCCAAAACAAAAGACGCATTCATTCCCTGTGGGGCTTTAGTGCATGAGTGATGCCCTATGTTTCATCTGTAATCGATTACTTAGAAGTCACCAGATTCAGCCAATGTCCCAATCATGGACGTCAGGATCTGCAGCTCTTTGAGGGCCACCTTTCCAATCTGCAAAAACAACGCCTTCACGGGGAGCATCCCTCTCCTTCCTGCCTTCTGCCGACAGATATTTGAACACCTGACCGTGAATGCCTATAGCTTATACAACTACCACAACAACCAGGCAAAGCAAGCAAACATGCCTCTGCTTGCATGAAGCCTACACGCTAAGTAGAGGGAACAAATAGCAAAGAAGAAGCCACATTACTATTCAATCAAAGCAATGACAAAGTAATGACTGTAATAAAAAAGACAAGTTACAAAATTATGAGAACTTGCTATCCTGTGGGTTCAAAGGAGTCTTCCCTGAGGGAGAGCGCCATCCTGGCCAGAAGGCGAAGCCCAGCAATGAGAGGAGGTGCATGTGCAAGAATCGAGTATGTAAAAAACAAGAGAGAGAAAGCGTGACACGGGTTCCAGAGGTGAAGGGCTGAGGGAAAGGTAATAAGTGACTAATTAAACTCACAAAGTATAGTTCTTACAGACTGGCCCTCTGTGGTTTGGGTCATAAGCATACTATCCAGATAAATAGGATTAATAAAACTCATTGCAGTCTCAATGTTTAAGATTTCTCTAGTGTCTTGGAGACTTGGGTTATTTTCCTAATTTTTTTTCATAAAAGCATTATTTCATAAGAGAACGTAACAGCCCCTAACCAAAGTCAGATCTCATTGCAATGGTTGGCTGATAGCCATAAGGCACTTGCTTAGAATAATGAAGACTCCTTTCTCATTCCATTCCCTCGAATTCAATGAATTCAATCAATTTTTACATAAATAATGCCGCTAAATGATTCCCAGACTTAAAGAGAAGGAAAAATACTGCTCCACAGTGGGACTAAGACTGAAATGCTCAAAATAAAGATGCTCTTCCTTTGATTCCCAAGGTTAGAGAAGAGATCCAGAAACAGATACAGCTCAGTGGATGTTTAAATAAAGTGTTTCCCAAGGCTCTGTGTCCTCCTGCTTACCTGGGTGGAGTGCTATGAGGACCCATTTCAATGCATCAGAAATCTATTATGACAAACAGGAAAAAAAATTAGTGCATCATCCTTTTTCTGTCAGTGTTAACTGGGCCAACATACTGATGACAAATGGCCTGCATTGCAATCCTATCAACCAAGAACTCCTATTCACTCTGTGGTAACGTCAAGTATCTTTCATTGGTAAACACATTGATAATAATACCATTGAGATTTGAGGGTTGGGGAGCTGGAGAGGTGGCTCAGAGGTTAAGCCTCTGCCTTGCAGGCAGAAGGTCCTGAGTTCGGATCCTAGACCCCACGTATAGACGCTGGGCAGAAGTGGAGGCGGCCTGCGTTTCTGGTCTTGTAGGGCGGAGCCTGTGAATCCTGGGGCAGAGTAAACAAGGAGGAGGTGGAGCATTTCAGTCTTGGTCCAACTGTGGAGCAGTATTTTTCCTTCTCTTTAAGTCTGGGAATCATTCGGGTGGTTCCCGAATTCGCCCGTGGTTCTACACACACACACACACACACACACACACACACACACACGTACATACACAAACACACGACACACGCACAGTTGAATAAATAAATAAATAAAGTATTTAAAAAAAAGATTTGGGCTGGAGAGATGGCTCAGGGGTTAAGCCTCCGCCTTGCAGGCGGAAGGTCCTGAGTTCAGATCCCAGATCCCACGTATAGACGCCAGGCGGAAGCGGGGGCAGCCTGCGTTTCTGGTCCTGGTAGGGCGGAGCCTGTGAATCCCGGGGCAGAAGGAGCTGGAGGCGTCCATGGTGGTTCGCGAATTCGTCCGCGGTTCTACACACAGACACACACACAGACATACACACGCGCGCGCACATACACACGCACATGCGCACAGTTGAATAAATAATAATAATAATAAAAATTTAAAAAAATATTTAAAAAAAAAAAGATTTGAGGGTTGGTTATATATGTACATTGTGCTCAAAAATTGAGTTTCCACCACAAGCTGGCTCTGGGTGTGGCATCCCTCCAGCCCTTACCTCTCTCATTCCTAACCCCAGGACGGATTCCCCAGGTAAAACCCACAGACAGAACAAAGCAGGAGTGATCAAAGTTGAATGCTTTCCCCAGGCAAGAAGCTGCAGAAAGATGAAACACAGAAAAGGACAGGACGGTACCGTGAGCACACACAGACACACACACACACATTCAGCACTTGCCAAAAAGCTGCCCCACCACCCACTTTAACAGTGATCATATGGATGAGGAGAGATGAGAATGCTCTGCCCAGAGAAAACTATTGAATAAAAGAGTTTGTTAAGCTTTTAAAGTCGTTTTGGGAAACTGCGGGAGGCTGCAGGCCCTAAACACAGAGCTTGTTGAATGGCAAAGCAAGCCTCCGGCTGCAAGTTGAAAGAACTGGATTCCAGCCTCAACTAATTAACTTTATGGCCTTGAACAAACATCTTCAATCAATCTATTAACAAGTAATTATTGAATCGTTATTATTCAGCCAGCCCTAAGACAGCACTGGGACCAGTACAAAGGAGAATGAGGGTGCGAGGTGGCTGGCCCTCAAGGATCTTCACATTCACATCAAGAGGAACGCAAACATGCAATAAAACCTCAGCTTTCCAGAAACTGCACAGAAGGCCCAAATATTCAGTTCTCTAAGAGAAGGGAGCTAAACTTTAAGTACTAGAACTTTTTAACAGTTAAGTAATGTTAACATAGAAAGCTTTCTGAAATATGGGAACCCATCTTTTCCAAAGGTCTTCTTTTTCTAAGTACAAAGACTCGTTCTGCTGGATATTAACGAGTTACACAAATAAGAAAAAAAAAAAGGTGTGGATGCCTCATGGACAAATAAGTTTGGGGAACAATGGGGCAAAATAAGTAAGTACGTTTGTTATCTCTAAAAGTTCTTGGAATCTTTGAAAACTAATATGCTTTGCAAGTATGCAGGAGCACAGGGTGTCCTTTTTTTCTTTTTTGTACACACACACACACACACACACACACACACACACACACACACACACACACACACAGGATATGTGGATATGTTCTCAATTAAAGAACTCATTCCATAGGAATAACACACAGTAAGGAATGGGGTTTAGCCTCCAGGTTGCCAACCACCTGTTTACAAGTCCCTACACCCCCCACAATGACAAGGAACACACACCCCATAATATAAACCAATTTAAACAACAGTAGAAAGGGAAAAAATGACACTACTCAGGATCAGATGTCTCAATTTTAACTGAAACTCCTGATAGTAAACCACTGTTAACATCTCTCATTTTGTCTTTAGATAAAAGAACTCAACACCCAAATAAAATGCAGCCTATGACAATGGAAGAGCGGTGATACAGACAACAACAATTAATCAGAGTGCAGTTATTGGTGACCCTAAAACACTCAAGCCAAATCAGACCAACCAAACCTCCTTCTACCCTAAGGCTTAGAGAATTTTGTGGAAGATGGGTGGGGGTGTTAAGACTGTAAGATCCTGAAGATGTGGGGGTTCACTGCCAGCCAGGTTACAACAAACACAACAGGGCAGCTGCATCCAAGGTCTGACTGGAATGAGACCTACCCTCATCAGACCTGCACAATGACTGACATACCAGCATTCTCCCGCAGACCAGCCAAGAACTCAGGAGAAAAATTGCAGGCAGTGGGAAACGTGGGGGCAAGGACTAGAGAAGTGAAAAGGAGCATCCCTATCCATGATCCAGCCAAAAAAGGGCTACTTAGACTGCCACAGAGGCCTGACCCTGAGGGCTTATGCACAGGGTTCCGGCAGCAAGAAAAGAACCCCACACACGTACTCCCCCCACCCCGGCAGGGAGAGCCTTGGCACCTGCTCCACCTTAAGAAACAAGAGACTGGGAGCAAGGTGATCAGGCGCCTGTGCAGCCGCAATCAGCAAAGAGGTAATCACCTGCCACAGGACCTGCGGGCAGGAAAAATAACAAGGCAGAGTGATTTAGTTTAGGCAGATTGGGGATGGAGAAAGAGAGAGAGAGGAGAGAAAGAGAGAGAGGGAGGGAACGAGAGAGGGAGTAGCTGACAAGGAAGACATAAATGAAAGTGATGGCGACATTGCTCAAGTCACAAGCTGAACTTGGCATCAAGCTCTCTCCATGGAAGGAGTCATCGCAAGACCAGCTGAATTCACAGGGAACATGCCATGGAGTCCTGGCTCCAGCATGTCATTGGACGGTGTACTCTTGGCTCTTCAGGAGGAGTAAGTCTGTGGCCACACCTGCCCTGCTATCTTCCCATCCATCTCATCCAGGAAGAACAGGGGTCACCAGAGAACAAAAGACCCAGATTCTAACATATTTGTAAGAGTAGCAGTGTGATGAAGAAAAGCACATATATCACAAGCATACAAAGACAATTCGTTGCAAATTTCCATTTCAGTGAGATCTCCTTTTGCTAGCCTATCAGGACAAAAATGCAAAAGAAAATCCAGTCAGAATGATTGTCGCCAAAAAAAAAAAAAAAAAAAAAAAAAAAAACCCTGCTGAGGATGTAGGAAAAGAAAAGAAAAAAAAAAACTGGTGCAAATGTAGCCACTGTAAAAAGCAGTCTAAGGCACCTCAAAAAATTAAAATGGGGGACTAGGAAGATGGTTCCATGGACAGGAATACTTGCTGTGGAAGTAACAGGATGTAAGCTCAAAGTCCAGCTGAACCTCAGTGTTAAGGAGTGAGGGGAGATCCAGACAGATCCTAGGAGCTCATTGGCCAGCTAGCCTAGCATTGAGTTTAAGGTTCAGTGAAAGATCCTGTCTCGAGAAAGAAAAAAAGGAAAATAAAAGGCAGAGAACAATAGGCAATAGAAAAAACAGCGATGTTTTTCTCTGGCTTTTGCGTGAACACATACATATAGATGTGCACACACACAATATATATTTATATATATACAACATAACACACACACATCCACACACACATACACAAACTATGTGTGTATATATCACAATACACACACATAAACTATGTGTGTGTGTATATATCACAACACACACACATAGAATCTGTAAAAATAGAATCATTATAAAACTCAGTTGCACCATCCTGGACTCCTGTGTTTTATATCAGAAGGATTTACATGTTTATTACTGTACTTTCACAATAACTAAGCTATGGTATCAGCTCAGATGCCCATCAACAGGTAAATGAATAAAAGAAACTGTGACACATAGTCACAGTAAAGTCGTAACTGCAAAGAAGAATGAAATTATGGCACCTGTAGTAAAATGGATGGAACCAGAGAACACTGCTCAGTGAAGTAAGTCACTCAGAAATGCAAGTATCATGTATTCTATCATGCATGGAACCTATGTGGTGTGTGTGTGTGTGTGTGTGTGTGTGTGTGTGTGTGTGTGTGTGATGAAAGTAGAAATGGAACCAAAAGGGGAGGAGATGTATGTGGAGGGAGGAATAAGAGGAGGTAATGAAAAAAAGAGGGAACTATTAGCTTGAGAGGTTGACTGGCATGCAGGAGGGGGGGAAGAGGTAAAAAGTATAACAATATATATGGATCAAAATGCCATTTTAAACCCATTCCACTCTATGCAACTTTATATACAAGCAAGCAATCAAGTCAGTCAATAAACCCAACTGGCTTGGGAGGCATGGCAGAAGTAGGAGGAATTTGTGTGAATTTCTGAAAAAAAGTGTGATCTGCAATAATCTGAAGGGAAGTGGCTTGAGTAATATCCATTCACAAAATTAATACATACACGCTTTGACCAAGCAAGTCCATGAAATTCAACCCCTAGTAACACACACATGAAGTGAGATTTGCTGGAGATTCTTCATTGTAACATTTGTTTATAACAGCAAAGCCTGAGAAATAGTCCAAATTTCCACCACAGAAGACTAAGTAAATGAAAATAGACAATGGAATACCATACAGCTTTTTTAAAAAGGAAAAAAAAAAAAACAGTGAATCAGGACCCAATAGAAAACTGGGCAAAATTTATCAACCATACAAACAAAAAGACATATGAGGCACTTGAAGAGATGCTTCCTTCACTAATAACAAAAGAAATACCAATTAAACATTGGTAGTTTAAAAATGTAGAAAGAATGATAAAACTGGAAAGCTATCACTTGGGAATTCCCAGCGGCATCAATAAGTCCATGAAAATAAATTAAAACCATTGAGTAAAATATTGAAGAACTGGACAGCCACTTGGCCTCAGAATTTAATCCAACAGATACCACTTTGAACACATGACCAAACTGAGCAGATCTGACACTGAAAACAAAACCAGCATTGAAGCCTCCTGTGATACAGATGCAGGCACATCACAAAGATGTGTGATCTTCTTCCAAAATGTTGTGAAGCAGCAATGAGACATGTGGGGATCGGGCGACCTTCCGTAGCACACTGGATCTCAATGCTTCAAAGCTGCCATTGCCCTGCGAGGCTCCTCCCTCTGGAGAGAGTGGACACACTGCTGTCTTTTCAAGAATAAAGGTGACATGACAACCAGAGTGGATATTTAGAGTCTGACTAGCGGGCTAAAGTGGAAAAAAATCCAGTTGTATGTGATCCTTTGGAAAAGTAAAAACAATTTTAATGTGGCCTGGATGCCATTATTGGAGGACTTTTAGATTGTTTACATCTGCTAATTTTTGAAAGTGTGGGATTCTAGGAAATACATCAGCTAAAAATGTCTTTAAATGAAAAGGATGAATTTTTCTATGTCCTTATATCTTTTCATATTTTTAGCTATTTGATGTGAAAAAAATAAAGATACAAAAGAGTATGTACAGAATCCTGCTTTGGTCTAAAAAGTTGCAAAAGGTCAGAAATTATATATTTTATTTATTTGTTTACACAAAGTAAATTACAGTGTATTTATATATATATATATGTGTACATATAAAAATTAATAAAAGTGGTTACCTGTGCTAGGTAGCAGAGAGGAGAGAAAAAAGGGGACAGGTTAAGAAGCAGAGTTATGAACAAGAATTATTTTGTGTATGTTTTTGAAAATATTTTGAACTACATAAAAGATATTGATTAAAAAATAGGGAACATTGTTTTTCTGGAGGATAAATGTAAAGTCCTGGATAGTAAAAGACGTAAGTTGGTGAAAGAATTTAGGGACCCTGGGGAGAGTCTTGAAGGTTTTACAGAGATATCAATGAGAACCTTAAGAGAGTAATGTAGTCCACGTGGAGGGCCATTAATAAAGAGACGCTAACACAAGGGTGAGACTGAAGGAATATGAGTTTTACTAGAGCTGAGAGCCTGGTGACCAGGGGACCATAGTTTGGCTGAACACTAGAACATTAGAGCATTAAGATGGGAGAGATATCTTACAATCTGAGAGAACAGGAGAGATAACAGCCCAGCCGTGGGCAGAATGGTGGGGCAAATCTGCAGAGACCACAGGACAAAAGGGAGGTTCTCACTTTTATGGCTCTCAGACATTGCTACAGGGAAAGAATATCAGAGAAATGATCCTCATTTCTCCTGGTTGTCTATGGTTAGGGTCAGCAGGGTTTAGTTTGGGGAATGGCTGTTGGAAACGCATGTAGTCAGTTTGGGGAACTGCCACTTTCCAGCCAAGATGGAGGAGTTTTACAAAAGCCTGACTGTAGCTAACAGGAGGTAAAGCTTGCTCTTCTCAGGCTGAATGGAGGAGAAAAAGGAAGTAATAAGTCTTAAAGGATGGAGTGTAGTTCAGAGATGGAGCCATCTACCTAGCATGTAAGAATTCTTTCATTCCTGCATATTCCATAATCTTTTTCTAAAATTTATCCCAAGGAAACAATTATTAAAATTAATCACCAAGATGCTCACTGCAACACTGTTATATAAAAGGGTAAAATGGAAACTAACCCAAATGCTTAATTAAAATTTTAAAAAAGCAGTTTCCAAAATAAACTATTGGAACAGCCTCCAAAGAAATACATAGAAAAAACTTATTACAGAGACTTCTTAAATGAAAGGGCCATATACAGTATATAATGCCATTGAAAAGTATACACATGTAGGCCTATGCACATGTATATAAAGCAGCATGGCTTTCTTGTAGGGATGGCTGACTTGTTTTTTAGTCTCTGTTTATGGTTTTTATTCACTTATAATATGATATATTTTATAATAACTTTAAAAGCAGTGAATTTATTTTTAGAAGTAGGAGTGGCAAAGCCATACATACAAACTTGGAGAGGTAAAATCCAGACATCACTCGCCAATTTCAAGGTTGGGAGCCCCTGGAAGGCCAAGCTGAGTTTGGCTCCTGCAGTCTTTGTCAGTGCGCCTCACAAGGATAAAGCCAGGACTAGACACAGGTCAACCTGTCAACCACTCCTAAGAGCATCTCCAACAAAGAGCACCCCCACTGGTCCATGACAACACTTCCCTGCTAACTCCCAGAAGGGTCACACCTGGGGGGAGACAGCTTTGTTGCAACAGAGCCCCCTCACTAAGCTCCACATGTCAGCTCAGACTGCCCCCAGAACCAAGGACTATTATAAAAAGCTGGCAGAAGACACGCCCACATCAGCACAGTCTCTTGACTCTGGAAAGTGGAACCCAGTCATCATGAAACCCAGCTGAATGACTTCCAGCCCCTGTGCAATAGAATGACATTATTTCATGCTAAGGAATAACGGTGGAGCGTGGAATTGGTTGTGAGTTTCCCTCTTCTGTGTCAGTGCTTCTGCTGAGAAGTTGCTGGACCACTTGGAGTTTTACATTGGTTCTCCTAGTAGAGTTATGAAGGCACAATGAGCTGTGTGTGAGTACCTATTACGAAAATTGAGCATGTGTATAGGCACACATGGACAGGAATCACAGAACAAAATGGTGGCAAGGTTGCTCTAGAATGACGACAGTGCATCCCATCTCCATAGATACTAGGTGTTGCTACTGTTGGATCTACAGCCATTGGACTCCTTCACCCAGCAACAGAACAGAGGGATAGAATGCAAGACCTTGAGATTCAATCACCTGCGACACTATTCCTGTCTCTAGAAAAAAGGTTGGCATCTGACATTGGTGTCCTCAAAATAGAAGAAATTACTGAATTAAAAGACACAACCACAAACACAAAACTACATATCCATTTCCCATATATCAATTGTCATTCAGATTTAAAATAAATCCCTTGCCTTACTTTCAGTGGAACATAATATAAATGACACGAGAAAATATATGTTTGGTGTTTTTTTACTTAAGCAAGCTCCCCCTTCCCCGGTCTCCAATAAAAAAAGAAATTTGCATTTAGCAAACGTTTCCTGTTAACCAATGTAAGCCAGGTTACAAATTCAGAGGATTTTAAAATTGGTATATGTTAGTGAAATTCCATGTTTGCAATAAATTTTTATGCTGCCAAGCAGAAGGTTAGGGTCCTCATTTTATAGGCAGGTTAAATAAGGGGCGAAGTTAATTTCCCTCCCCAATATAAGTGTGTCCAAAGTTAAGTTCCTAATTCCTACAGGCCCTTAGAAAGCTGGGAGGGTGTAAGTGCCAACCTTCAGAACTGACTGAAGGGAAGGAGGAAGGGAGTTTGCTACGTGACATATTCCAGCACTAAATTCCCACACATTCTTACAAAACAGGGAAAGTTCTGGGTGGCAAACTTCCAGAAACTAAAGAACAATTCTTAGCTAAAGTTTTCCTAAAGGGAAAGAAAATTATCCCCACTTCAACTCTCCCCTACACCCCAATTGCATAAGAAGAGAACTACACAAGGAAAGAGTGGCAGTCACAGTGTTTTGGGACCTGTGATCCTCCCCAGGTGCAGGAACACTCAGTCCCACCCAATGCCTATCATAAGTAAGCTGCTCAGAAAGTCAGAGAGAGGGAGGAGGCATTTATGTTCCAACTTGAACATTTTCTCAGATAGTGAGCTTGCTAATAGGTTGTAACTCACCTAAATGGGAAAAAGAGAATTTGAAAGGACTGACCAAGTGGAGAGAAGGCACAGTCTTAGCAAAGCCTGGGTCCTCGCCATCGAGTAGAGCAAGGAGATGAGAGTTTAGGGAACAAAATGATCCCAAAACAGCCCGGAGAGAGCCATCTTTTGCATGCCTCCATGGGCACCACCATATACAGCAGCAAGGTGGATCTCCAGGAGAGGATGCTCTGGGGTGCTGCTGATGCACTGGCCACACATATAGCTTCTCTTCTGGGGCGCATTGTAGCGTTACCCTTAACTACTCTACAGATGCTCAAAATTGGCACCTTCATCTAAGTGGACCTGGATGGGAAGGCATGTCTCTACCATGACTGCAAAAGCACGCCATACCTCATCAGCCACTCACCTCCACCCAGGAGAGATGAGTAGCATGATAGAGTAATGGTCCTTGGTGGTTTAAGGGAAGAAAATGTTAATTTTGGAGTTGTTCTCACAACATAACAGAAGGGAAGAAGAGACATTGTCCTGGAGTCAAACTACCAGATCAAGAAATTCTACAGACAGTGGTCTACATCCAAGCTTCAAAAGGGTACACATGGATTCTTAGCGAGAGAGGAAGAGTTAGCAACAGCCATGCATCCACACATGACACAGATAATTCAAATCCCAAATACAGATTGAACAAGGGAACGGGAAGAAGAAATCCCAAATCTGTACATCCACTGGTAGTTCGCAAACTCAACCAGACTTAATTTTTTTTAATCTAAAAACGATGGAAAATGAACCTAGAAACATGTTCTTAAAGAAGCAGCAAGGTAAAAAAAAGCAACAAAATTGCTTGGTGTTTATTCCCCAATTAAAATTCCTCAATAAAATTCCTACATGTTTGGTAAACAGGGACATGTATGTGTGCAACTGGCCTCAGAAAGCAACAGCTGTTTATACTTACAAGTCTTAAAGCACACATATGTATGCATGCAAGCATGCATTCATCACTGCAATCATTCTCAAAAGACAATCAATACTGCCCCAAGACAAGCAGAGCTAGTCAGCTCTACCAACTGAGTACACTAATCCTATTACGAACCTTTAGGCTTCTCTTACATATATAGCTGTATGACTGCACAGACAGGGTATACCCTGCAGACAGAGATTAGGGTGTCTTGAATTCATGTAGCCCAGAGAAGTGGATTAACATTTCTGTCCTTACACAGGGATGAGCACTAGATAGTCAAAGTATGGCCCTGAGGGTGACAGCAAAGTACCCCAATTTCTACTGATTCCTCATACCTGCCTTGGGTCCGCCAAACAACACCTATGAATCCCAAGAAAAGTGAGGGATATGCAGCCAGGGAGGTCTGCATCTTGCACAACTGCTAGTGGCCCTTTACTTACACAATATATCAGAGACATCTGTGGCCTTATCATACCGAGGGACCAAGCAACAATGGGGAGGAAGAAAGCAGAGCTTATAAGAAGCATCGTTGATGCTGCGGGTATGAACTGGGGCTTCTCAGGAGAAACAAAATCTTTCTGGAGTTCTTCAGCTGCTAGGCTGTACATCTGTACATGGGACCTTAGCTTTGGCTGGATAGGGACTGGTTTATCTGGGTGCAGATTGCTCTGCAGGGGAACCTATGCCCATCATTCTCCCCTTACCCTCTATCACTGGTCTTCAAGAAGCACGTCACCATTCGGAACAGGCACTTCTCCCTGCCAGCTTCCTGGACCTTTCCACAGAGACCGATTAACCCACTTCATCTTGCACAAACCGCTGACTACATTTCTGTTTATCTAACTGCTAGCTCCATAGAATCAGGATTTAGCCTGGAACTGCCACATTCTTAAGCTTGGCACCATACCAATTTCATAACAATGACTATCTAGTCTCTCTTAAACCGAAATATTTACTTGACTAAAATAAAGGAAAGAAAGTAGCCCAGGACACCTTACTTGTCCCCCTTGCCCATTCAATGTAAGCTTCATTCCTTCCTCCTATTCTGATGCCTGCTGTTCCTTCGAAGGCCCAAGTCTTCTACTGAACAGTTTTATGTACAAAGAAAACATTTTACTAGATTAATCTCTCAGTGGGGGAGGGAATAGTAAAGACAGATTAAGACTTTAAAATTATGATTTAAGAAAATTATCTACAAGGTTACTTCAAAGATCAGTTGGGTGTTGAGATCCTCACTAGACATCTTGCAACTGGTCGGTATGAATACTGGGAGGGAACACAGAGAGAGGAGCATGACAGAAGACAGGCTTCTTCAGTTCCTCAAGTCATTTAAAATGTGCTAAATAACTAATCAGGTCTTTTGAAATCAACTTGATACTAGGAAAGGCCAAGATATGCTTTTGCATTAGTGTGACACAGGACTTACACAGTGTGTTAGGTGTCTATGTGAGGAAAGTATTTTATGCCAGACCAAAGAAATGACTTGTTTCAGCCCTGCCCATGTTAGGGTGTATAGCTTTGCCCAGGAGTGGGGCTAGCCAGGCTGAGACAGTTACCCCGGATGGATGTCAGCACAGTCTGGTGGGCTTCAGGAAGGCTATAAAAGGCAGAGGAAAAGTAGACGCTAATTCTCTAGACTACCCTGCAGTAGGCCACCATTCATGACCCAAAGTGACAAAGTTATCCAGCCACTGGTCTCCTGGCCTGTATGACCAGGGACTTATCTGAAGCAAAAGCAAAGATGGGATCCCAAGTCATTTGTCAGGCCGTTAGGCTTGATGACATTGTTATAGGCTGTGGCTTCTTTCCTGCCAAGGAAGAGTGTGGAATTATCTGTGCTAACTACTCAGAGAGCCTCCAAGAAGACAAGACAGAAGTCCGGGTCATGACCAGGGCTGCAACCCCAAGGGGTCCAAGCGAGACGAAAGCTGAGTTTCGTGACACAGGCTGCTACTACTGTGGAACTCACAGTAGCAGGTCTAACACTTTGCTGTGCAGCATATGAAAAAGAAGTGAGCTGTGAACCAGGATTCCCTTGCTGGAAGTCACGGATATCACCAACATTCGCTGTGAAACAAGAATTAAGGGAGAGCCCTGGCCCGTCCATCTGGAAACTGTCAGCTCTTCTGGAGAATGAGAATATTTTTGTTTGGTATTTTCCCACCCTTCAAGCTAACGAAATCAAGTAGGCTTTCTGATTCATATTGCAGCCAATTCACAGTGAATAGGAGGTACAAATATAAGCATCTTACACAACTCTTGATAGCCCTTTATCTAGGTGAAAACGATTAAAAAAATCATATGACCTTTAGGATACTGGATTGTCTGCCAAGATCTGTATTCCCCCAGCAGATGAAATTAGGATTTATTCAATTAGTCCTGAATTTTTTTGATTATAGAAAAGTAAAGTATCAGGAGAATAGTTTTGTACCCTGGAACATTAACACCCAATGGCAGGGGTTTGTCTGACTGGTATCTGACTCCCAGGAGAGTATTTTCTATAGTGATTTTTTAATAACAAAGGTAAAGGGGCTAAAAAGGTGCCCCATCCTCAGCTCTATCCATCTAGCCTATACTTTGTCTTGAAACACATTATAAGGCTAGGGAGCTAGTAGGTGGTTAAAGAACTTGCTGGAGAAGTGAAAGGACCAGAATTTGGATCCCCAGACTCCACGTAAAATGTCAGGCCAGCGTGGAAGCCCATCCATAACTCCAGCTTCAGAAAGTGAATCCTGGGGTTCCCTAGAGCAAGCTGGCTAGCCAACTAGCCCTAACGACGTGCTCTGGGTTTAATTAAAGACCCAGACTCAATACAATAAGGTGGAAGAGTGACAGACAATGATTCTCAGTATCACCCTTACAGCTCCACATGCACACACACATGCATGCATGTGCAAGAGAGAAAGGAAGAATAATAATAAAAAATGTATTAAATAAAAAAGAGAAAGGAAGGCATGCATGAACGAGCGTATACACATTACAATGAGAAAAAAACAACATTGTGATAGGAGCAACCCCCCAGGCCAGGGCAGCCTTTCACGACCCCGACCTTGCTGTCATGTTCTTCTGGGGGTGAGGAGGTTTTCTGCACCATCGGGATGCTTGGGAGCATCCTGGCTCTTCTCACTCAGCGTCAGTACATAATCAGTATCCCCTGCCCTGTGAGGGCAGCTACAATGCCCGAAGATAGAGCCAAAAGTCCCCCGGGCACGCTGTTCCCTAGCTGTGTGTCACTAGCCTGCAGAAAGCTCCCAAAGAACCGATCCAGACAGAGCAGCTGCTATGTTCTCACCTCCTTCATGACGCTGAAATAGCGTCAGGGGAAACCTACTCCCCACCTACTATGAAGTGAGTGCACCCAGCAGGCCTCGGGAGAGCAGTGGGTGGGAGGAAGTACAGGGTAATAAAAAGCAGACAGATGTCTTGGGCTAAACAAAGACTGAGCCGTGGGTCCAGGCCTTGTCTGTATTCCACAAGAGAAACCACTTGCTGTTGCGGTGGGGATGGTCTTGGTTGTTAATGATCTCTTTTCACCCTTCTGCACCACAAGAGCATTAAAGCATCTATATGATCCACCAGCGGCAGGGGATCCATCAGCAGCAATTGCACTTAAAATCCAGCACAGAGCATCTGCTCCCAATTATAAGCGAGGCTGGGATTCATTAATACCACCACAACGAGTTTAATTGTAGCTTCAGAGAACAGGCTTTGCAAAGCATCCACAAAGCCAGATGTAGGTGTGAGAAAGGACCACAGGTTTCCCTCCAGATTCTGGTCTGATGCTTCTCAAAGACTCTGGAGGCCCAAGAAACAGCCCTCCCTACAAGACACTGAGGACCACACACCTTCCCTGAACAGACCTGGTACCTGTATGCATCTTGGCGTGCCTGCTTTCCATCCGTTCTTCTGCCTTTAATGATTCATTTATTCTGATAAAGGGGGAAGGGTAAGGGAAGTACATGCCTCAGCATACATGTTACAGTCAGAAGACAAGTTTCAGAAGTCGGTTCTCTCCTTTTACCGTGTGGGCTCCGAGGATAGAACTTAGGTCACCAGAATTGTGCTTGGGCACCTTCTGCATCATCTCACTGGCCCCCATTCTTCTTTGCCAAGAAATGCTGCACCCAGTACTGGGAAGTGTGCAGCTAAACACATATTCATCGGTTCTGAAGGTAAAATCAGTGCAATATTATGACATAGATGATTGGCCTTTCGAATGCACTTAGTAGTACCCAACTATTTCTACTTCTGGGGTCATATTGAAAAAAATAAATCCAAATGCAGGAAGAATTGTGTCCAAAATATTCATCAATTAATTAATCAAAATACTGAACAACCATTGGCCTGTCATCAGAAACCTTGATTTGGCATATTGTAGAATATATATTCACTGAGCTAATACAGATCACTAAAATGTCATTTATGATGTCTAGTAGCAAATAAAGTGTTTATGTGGTTTTGTAAAATAAAGGAAAGAGAGGGAAGGATGGAAGAAGGGAAGAAAGGTAGAGGAGAGAAAGAGAAAAAATTCACAGAAACAGCATTACCAATCATGAAAACAATAACACCAGCAGTTAAAAGTCCTTTGGAAGAAAATAAATGCAAAGAGTTAATGATACCTGCATATTAAAGAGAATTTATTTTTTTACTGTATCTTCTGGCCTCTCGTATAAAAGTATCTATTTCTTTAAATTAGGAAAGACTCAAAAGAATAATTGAAATCCCCCATTAGAGTATCAATACTTCTAGTTTGCCCTTAACCCAATTTTTATCTATACCACTTAAACATTACTATATCTTTAACTGTGGATTTCTAGAGAAGGAGAGAGTTTTTAAAAGACAGGCAAGTGCCTGGCAAATAGTAAATGCTTTATATATTTCTGTTGACTTGGATGTGTGGGTTTGACTATAGGTTTATATTTTTTCAATTTCATCTGTTGCTACCAGTGAATTTTAATGCACTAGCAGTAAGAGACTAGAAAGCAATTCAACCACACCTCTTAAAACCTCTTTTAAAAAACTCTTAAAATGCTGGTCTGTATTTCTTAACCACTAGTGCATGCTGCACTTATTTTATATTTACCAAGGATATTACCGTCATGTTCACTCGCTGAATGTGACTCAGAGCTCGCTCACTGAAAGAACTCATTCAAGATAACTGGCAAATATTGCAGACCAGATCTCAATATAACAGTGAGATTGGTTGTCATAAAAAAAAAAAAACCCACTGCTGTGGCCTAAATGCTAATTGCTACGGTAGTATGTTAGTGCTGAACACTCACCACAAAGCCCCCAAAAGTCTCCCGGGACCATCCATGGTCACTGAGCACGGACAGACTTGGAAAACCTGAGATAATCCTTACAACACGGAGCAATGGAAAGACCCCAGTCAGTCAACTGAGTCTCTTCAGCTGACCTGACTGTTTTCTCCTACTTGCCAATAATTTCATCCATCTCAGCACCACTAATTTACTATTGATTAGAGGAAATTCATCCAAGTGAAGTAAAGTGAAGTTTCTGAGTTGGCTCAGCGGGCAATAGAACAAAGGAATGCTGCCAACTCCTGCTGATGCTTATAAATGTTCTAAATTTGATGAGTCTTTGTAGTTTCTTGCTATTTATTTACTTATTTATTATTTATTTCAGAGAGGGGATAGAGAGCGAGAGAGGAGAGAGAGCGAGAGAGGAGAGAGTGCGGGCGCATGCGTTTCATAGTGTGCATGGAGAGGGCCGAGGACAGCTGTCGGAAGTCAGTTCTCTCCTTCACCATGTGAACTCCAGGGATCAAACTTCGTCACCAGAATTACATGCAGTCACCTTTACCCACTGAGCCATCTTATTGACCCAGAGTCTTTGTTCTTCATGCTCACTGAGCTTGCCAAAATAATTTGGTCAACTAAACAAAATGGTTTCCTATAAGAAGAACAGAACAGCTAGAAGAGTCACAGAGCCCACATCCCTCAGACCTTCCCTATGCTTTCAGCCACCAGTGCCTGCATCTCTATGCCCACGGGCAGCCCGCCTAGAGGAGCAAGCATTCTTTGTTCCATCTGCCCTTCCTTGTCTGTTTACATGCCCTCAGTAGCACTTCAGCCTCCATACCTGCTTACTGTGAACCAAAGTCAACGTCTGAGTCAATTTGCTTCAGTTCATCTGTGAAGAAAACGTGTCAACTTTGTTAGAGAAGATGTGAAGTCACACAAAGCTACCAGGAACTGGGTCCTCTGAGTACAGGAAGGTGTACTGAGATAGAGAAGGTCCCACATGGGTTCCACCAGGCTCTAGAAGCCAACCAGGGCTTGAGAGCTCTTCCAATCCAGGTGTGGTAGATTGCTGTTTCTGCTTGGTGGCACCTGGACTCCACATGAGTAGGCTGAAATCTGCATCTGAAGCAAGCCCTACTTTGACTACAGAGACGTCAGTCTGAGTAACTGGCCTAGCACATCCCTCTGGGCGTTTCCAGGTTTGCCTTGGCCATAGCTGGACATCTGCAACATGGTCTGACTTCTGTTTGCACTGAGACAGAATGGTTGTGTTCACATGGAGAGATGGAATTGCACAGCTACAGTGGAAAGTGAGGCTCTCTCCTCTCTGTTTCCTCCAAGTTTTATTTGAGCCTGGATTCCTGATTCCTGCCCCAAGTGCTGGGCTCTGCAAAAATGCCTGTTTCCTGACCACTGCTGGGGAATGCGGGCACTCCTTCCTGTGGGGTGGCATGCCACACCCCACACAGGGAAAAGCACAATATTATCACAGATGGCTGCATCACCATCTCCTACCCACTACACCATTTTTTCAGGTATCAAATGAATGTCCAGAGGGATATATTCCCATAGATGTATAAGAAATAATCAGGTATCAAACGAATGTCCAGAGGGATATATTCCCATAGATGGCTCAGCACGTATGGGTTGGCTCACAAACCTGAGGATCTGAGTTTAATTCCTGATTCTCAGAAGCCCACATGGTAAAAGGAAAGAACCAACTTACAAAAGTTGTCCTCTGACCTACACACACACACACACACACACACACACACACACACACACATGCACGCACACTGTGGCCCAGTTGTCCCTATTTCTCTCTCTGTTTCTCTCTCTGTGTCTCTCTGTCTTTCTGTCTCTCTGTATTTCCCTCTCCTCCTTTTTCCCTCCTTCTCTATAAGTAGATAAATAAAATAAAATATTATCGTCCTTCTAGAATGATAGATGAATTCCATCTGTGAATGCATCTTCTTTCCCCCACAGAAAACTCCTATTTTCATGTCTGTCATGGAAACATAGAGAAGACCCAGCCCTGCAGCTGTAAAGTACACGTCCCTGTGGTCACTACGCCCAGGTCTGTCTCCACACCCTACCCTGTGGTGTGTGATGGTGGAAAGCTTGTTTTTTATCTGTAGCCTCAAGATCTGGCCCTACTTGGTTCTCAGCTGTGGCAGAGGGAAGAAAAGCAAGGAAGACGCTGCCCTACAAATACTGTTCTCATTTTAAGACACCAGGTTCACGAACCATCTCATCTGGGAAGCTCTGTGGCATCTTGTCTCTAAGCCAAAGGAACTGAAGCTCCAAAGCCCAGGACGCTGGACCACAGAGGAAGCGCAAAGAACAGACTGAGACACTAGAAGCCAAGGGGATATTTGGGAATGAGGGCAGGGATTGAGTTCCAAACAGCAAGAGAGAGCTGAGGAAGTTGACCTAGAAAGACATGGAGAGGGGAGCACGGGCAATTTCCCTGGGTGCTTAGGTCACATGCACCTCCTTTTGGCCCTCGAGGTACACATTAAATTGAAGATATGTAAAGCATGCCTTCTAAACACATGACAGTGTGATTGCTGCCTGAGGGAATCCTAGGGCAAACATGCTTGATGGGGAGGCGGCGGCCCCTTCCTCCCCAGCTCTCAGGCTTTCCTTGCGCCTCAGTTTCCTTTCCTGACTTTCCCCAATCAGTGCACTCCTTTGCTCCTTTTCTACATGGCATCCCTTAGCTGCACAGCTCTTCTCGCAACTGAACCTAAATGACTTTTGAGGTGGTTTATTTACCTGCCTCATACAGTAGACCTTATCATGCACCAGGGTGTAGGATGGTAATACCAGTGTCATTCAGAACTGAAACCAAATGGCCAGTATCTGATGTGCAGAGGATGCTGAGGAAGTTATGGCAGCGCACAGACTGGCTGGACCATTTGCCTCAGGATTCCATCCACTGCTGTGCCAATAAGCTAGTCATCTAAGATCAAGCCTTAGTACAAAAGAGGTGTGTGTGTGTGTGTGTGTGTGTGTGTGTGTGTGTACACGATGGACTAAGGGCCACTTTGTCAGAGCTTAACATTAGTAGCAATGCTGATCAGCGATTAGCTGGTGTATGAGAATTGGGGAACCCTTCATTTAGCTAGGGTGTCAGTGCAGCTGAGTAAAACCTCCTCACTTATATGATGAGAGGGGCCAGTGCTTAGAACTATGTAAAATATTATTGGGAGCTGCAAGTAACAATAGAGAAGGCCACATGAAACCACCTTCAGCCTTTCAGACTAGCAAGTGAGCCAGACTCAAGGACTGTCACACAAATTTCCCCGGCATACAGACTTACAGAGGGAGAAATGGACAAGGTAGACAAAGATTCCAATGTATCATTAGATGTACTGGACTTTGACTCAAGCGAAGAGAGAGCCCTAACCAGGACATGACTCAGCCTCAGAGCTCTGTACAGATTCTCAAACTGTTCACATTCATGGGGAGTTTGCCCGTCTGGAGCCCATCGCCTGTTGATATTCACCATTGATACCATCACTTATAGAATAAAGACACTTATTCAAAGCTAATGTGACCCAAGGGTGCCAGAGCTCTGCAAGGAACCCTTGGGCTATGGAAACCTGTGATCTGGAAGAGCTCACTCACTCATGCGTTCATTCACACTGGGCTCCATCGTTAAAGTCTGTGAGAAGCAAGTGCCTCACAATTCTGTGTCCTGAAAGGAATTATTAAGTGGTGAGTTCCTAGCTAAGAAGTAAGGGTTCAACCTTGTTGCAGTTCCCCTGCATGGTTGCTGATAAATGACCATCAAACGGCTTAAGGGAACAAGGGTTTATTCTCTCTTACAATTCCTAGTTACAGTTCCTAGTCAGGTTTGACGGGAGAGCACACGTCAACACCAGAACTGAGGGAACTGGCCACACCATCTCTACACAACAGCTGAGAGAGGGATGATCCTTACTTGCCAGACCAGCATGTCTGGCCATGTGTACAGAAGGATGCCAACTTCCTCAACTGACTCTCAGTGCTTTATTCATCTGTTCAGGGCCTAATCCCACCCACCATAGGCTGGGCCTTCCCCATCAGCTAGACAATCTCCCGCAGGCTCGCTCTGGGCTTAACTCAACCACTAATTCTCTACAAATGTGCCCAGAGCTCAAACCTTCAAAAGTCAAGTTGGCACCTGTGCCTAACCATGACAAACCTAAAAAGAAGTTTCCCACTGTCTCTCATAAAGACCACCAGCATGGGGAGGGATACTGCCAGACAGCATCACAGGTCATGACAGCGTTACTGCACCCAAGAACTCACTGGCAGAGATGTCCACTTCCACAACATCTGCACTTCACCACAGATGAGGGGAAATCTCAAGATACAACATCTTTCTGAGAGATTATTGAAAGTTAAAGCCAGACAGGAGAAGGGGGGCTTCCGTACTCAACGATTTACCCACTGATGGGTCATCTATGTCTGAGCAAGGCAAATGCTTATTCAGACATCTCAGATGAAAACCATGCATACAAAAAGATGTTAAAATAGGAAGGAGATTGGCAGGAGACGAGGGGAGGTAGAAATGGTAGAGGTGAAAACATAGATTCAGTGTATCTATATATGAAAATGTCAAAGAACAAAAAAACAGATGGAATTGGTATAGCATATAGTCTATAGCAAACTCTCTGCTATAGACTAGAAAAAATAAATAGGAGAAAAAAAATACCACCAGGGTTCAACCAAGAGGGGTACTCAGTATGCAATTCAAGTCCTGAATGTGCTTGCTGATCACCTGGGGTGGGCAAAGCATGCTAAAAATTTAGGGAGCATCAACAAAGTTGAAACATCCAGAGACATGCTATTATAAATCCAAGAATTAATCAGGAAATGCTCAAGGCATTTACGTTAATTAAAATAGCAGCCTCTGTTTGAGCATTTATTAACCCAGACTGAGGTAAGGGCTACATAAGCTGCAAGCGATTTATTCTTCATACTAACCCTGCTAGGCTGGTCAACATAGCCATCAACTGTCGGCACTGGTTCATCATGAATCCATTTTTCTCTTAAAGAATTGTCATCTCCAACCCTGGGCATGCAACCCAGCTGTGGACCATCAGCATATTCCATCAACCATCATATAGGTAAGTCAGATAAGTCTCTGGAGTGTTCTTTGTCATTATCAAGGCATAAAGACTATATAGTGGGCCTGGCGAGATAGTTCAGGAGTTATAGCCTTTACCTCACAAGCAAAAGGACATGAGTTCAGATCCCCAGGTCCGAGGGTAGAACAGAGTGGAATGAATTGATGCAGGAAAGGGAAGGAAGGGCATGGGAGGGAGGGGGGATGGAGTGAAGCAAGGATAAGTACTCAATATGATTATAAAACTAAAATAAATAAAGTAATAAACAATAAGAGAAGACAAGAAATCCCCAGGTCCAATGTACAAAATGCCAGGCCTTCAAGTCCAACCCTGGAAGGCCAAGTCTGGAAAGCCCAGAGCAAAGGTATAAGGAGATAGAACAATCCAGGATGATTCCCAGTATCACTCTCAGGCCTCTACCGGCTCAAGAGCCAACATGGAGGAAATAAAGAGCCTAAGATAAGGGGGTGGAGATAGGGGCATGAGAATGGCAGATGCGTGAAAAGCTCAAGGAAGTCCTATGACGCGAACATGAGCCCCTGGACCCGGCCGTTCACAACGCCACACTCATCGGTAGAGTCCTCAGCTGCTCAAGTTTTTGTTCCCATTGAAACCATCTTGGACTAGTTTTCAGTCGTTTGCATGAAATACTGCTATATCCTTTAATACATGAGGAGGCTGCTTCAAGTCAGCTGTGGAAGACTTGGGGAGCAGGGTGTGGCCATGATGGTGGGCACTTTGCCCAGACACCTACTAGAATGTCGTCCCATGACTCAAGACATAGGTCATCTTTCTCTTTGTCCACTGTGCCAAATGGGTAGAAGGGCTGTCCTTCATGGTGGCTTACAGCTCACCTCCTCACTGAAAGGGCAGTCCTCAGCTTTCTCCAGAGGTCTATTAAACTCTCCATCCTATACACTGACTTCTTTCATATTACTGCATAAAACCAGCACATCTTATCATTAATGGCATTTTATACTAGATACAATCTGCTGAACAAATACTTATAACTTTAGGCAAATTGTTCCGTTATAAGAACTTTGCATGAATAATCATTTCACCTGGGGAAGTAAGACCAAGTGTGAGCTTGGCTCTGAAGGATTTCCCATGGAATATAGAGTACAAAGACATCTCACAGAAGAAAGATAAACTGAGTCCAAATGAGTGTGTCTGCATTTCAACAGTGAACTACAATGAGCGAATTCATAAGAAATGATTTGATGCAAGTATTAACCTTCCTTTGACTTCTCGAGGAAGAAAAGACAGTGTTCAAATGATTGGGTCCCATTCCTTAGGGGAATCTGATAGGTCCAGTTATCTATTCAGAGCCTCTTCTTGGTTTTGAAACCCCCGCATCCACATGTATGAGGTATCTAAACTCCTAGAAATACAGTCCAGTCCTGACAGGACACAGAACAGAACCCAGCCCAAGAAGGTCAGGGAATGTGAGAGGATCTACCACGCCTGCCAGGCAAGACCGCTTTTCTCTGGTGAGGACACACTGAAGACCAGAGAAGGGCGGACACTCTTAGGCCTGCTGAAGTAATTATGTCTATCAGTCGTCATTTGGTACAGGGGACTTAAGATAGTGGGTTCATTAAAGAGAGTTGGGATCACAGCCTCATTTAAGTCTCCTTGAACCTGTTTAATCAAAATGATTTTCTGCTACTCTCCATTACAAACCAAGTCCCTGCAGTGACAGATTAATGACGGATCCACAAAGCTACACACCTCTTGCGGCCAGCCTCACTGACAGAGCCAGCTCCTATTCTACTGGTAAGCCCCTGCTCGCCCTTGGAACTCAGTACAGCCGGGATGTTAAGATCACCTGATTCTGCTACAGAGACTGCCATATCCTTCAGAGTATGTGCCAGACAGAAAAAGAATGAAGGCTGGTCCTTGTGCTCTCATTAGAATTACAAACCCAGGTCACTCAGGAGTAAGATAAATGCCAGCAAAGCCAACCCTCCTACTTCTTCGAGCTTGCTAAAGGTAATTATCTTGGAGTTAAATGTCAGGGCTGGTTTCATGTGTGCAAAAGAAAGAAAATGTCATGTTTAGTGTAAGCAACAATATTATTTTAATCAAATCAGAAGCTCATCATTAGGAGAAGTTTTGACATAACCCCTGTAATAAGTTTTCCCTCCTAGCTTCCTACTCCTAAAACCCTTGGCTGACTACCTGCAGACATGAATCCTCATACTGTGACAGAGAGAGACCATACACCCAAGACTCACTCAGCCCTGATTGGCTGCAGGACCTAAGCTCTGCCACATCCCAGTTCTGGAATTCTGTCCAAGAGGCTTAACCCACCCAGTAAACAGGGGACAACAATCACTTCCTTCATGGAATTATTACAAATAGTAAATAATATATAGAAAGTACCTTAAACAATATCTGACACACAGAATGTTCCATAAATGTTAGCTATTGTCTATTTCTGCAATGTTAAATCTTTTCAATAAACCAGATAAAGTATTATTACCTTTATGTGGAAAAAAAACTGCATTCTAAAAAAAGAGTAGAAGAAATGGGTGACTGCAGACAACAGCAGATGAGAGATCACCGGAGAGAAAAGATGACATTCATCCTGCTCATCTGCTAGTTCAGTGCCCTGAGCTTGTGAGGCAGCTAAATGTTTGTAGTAATGAGCGCATGTAAGAATGAGCAGAGGCAATGTGACCACAGTGAAATCAGACCTGTGGCATCTTGGTGTCTCAGACTCAAACTGTAGAGGAGTCGAGTGTGTGACAGCAAGAGATGAGAAATCATTATGTGACTTAATGCAAACCTTGCCTTCTGCAGGTTCTTCTTTTTTTTAATTTTTTATTATTATTTATTCAATTGTGCGTGTGTGTGTGCGTGTATGCGTATATGTGTGTATAGAACCACGGATGAATTCGGGAACCACCATGGACGCCTCCACCTCCTCCTTGTTTACTCTGCCCCGGGATTCACAGGCTCCGCCCTACCAGGACCGGAAACGCAGGCCGCCCCTGCTTCCACGCTGTGTCTATACCTGGGGTCTAGGATCCCAACTCAGGACCTTCCACCTGCAAGGCAGAGGCTTAACCCCTGAGCCACCTCTCCAGCCCCATCTTCTTGAGATTTGTATTTGTGCAAAAGTTTTGTCCTCCTTCTGGCCAAAACATTGTAATTGTTCATCTTCACAAAAGAACTCTAACAAACTAACAGGCCACAAATGTGTCAAATGCCAATCACCTGAATGTTGTTGTATTACTCTGGCCGCATAACTCCAGGCAACAATCTGAAGATTTCACCTCTGGAAAGAAAACAGTGGCAAGACGCATTTCAAATGGCAAGTAGTAAAGGCCAGGTCACCTCCAGCAATGGCGCAGCACAGCCAACTATCTAGAGACACACACATCTCACCACCACACCCTTTTCCAAGTTGGCCCAGTAACAACCACCAAGGTACTGAGTTCTCAGACCCATTACAGGCTTGTAATCCCAGTACTTGTGGGACCGGATCAGGAGTTCAAGACCACACTGGGCTCCATGGTAAGTTTAGGGTCGGCCTAATTGTGAGCCCTTCTCTCAAAACGCCAAATCAAAGAGAAAAAAAAGAGAATCCTTAGCTTTCAGTTTCTCAAGGTCAAAAATCACTTCTACAGTTCTCTCTCCTGAGTCTAACAAAGCAACAGGTTGGGAGAATGTGGGAAGTTTTTTTTTTTTTTTTTTTTTTTTTTCACAAGGTACAAAAACTGACTGCAGAATTCTCAGTACATCGCCTTTCAAAGTTAACAGATAACCAAAGAAAACCTACCAAAATAGCCATTAACTGTGGCATTGTTGACCTGGAGTGAAATGATCTGGCTCGGTAAGCCACTGCTACACTAGCCAGATCTATCTGTTGTCACAGGAGTAGCCCATTTCTAAGAAAGCAGCCTTGTTCTCCTGGCCCAGGGACATGGTTGGGCTTGCCCAAAAAGAGCGGCTAGCCTGAGGTCATATTTCAGAAAGTTTAACAGCATTGGATTATATAGCGCCATTGCTGCTACCAACTTCTAAGGAGCACAGAAAGTAGTTGGACAGTTTTAGCTGTTTTAAATGATATGCTGGATCAAATTGTCACTTTTTTTACATTCTATATGCTCTTAAAAATATTAGCTGTGCACCTTAAACGTCAAGCCTTCCTCTTTCCGGTAAGTTAGGCAGTCTCTTCTAACCTGAATTATCTAGTATGCTTGTTTAAAATATGAACCTAAGGACTCCCCTCAAATAAGGAATTAGACTATTAAGAGGAAAATCATAGATGCTATAATGCAGCAAGCAACCCAAGTAAGTTTAATTGTTATTATTAATTTTTAATGTCAGTCCAAGGCTGGAAAGATAAGGCAAGCTAAGGCACCTACCCCCAAATCTGGTGATCTGAGTTCAATGCTTGAAAACCCACATGGTGGAAGCAGAAAACTGACTTCTGAAAGTTGTCCTCTACTTAGCATGCATGTTCTCTTTCTCTCTCTCTCTCTCTCTCTCTCTCTCTTTCTTCCTCCCTCTCTCCCCCCTTGCTCTCTAATATATATTTTTAAAAATATACAAAAATTCAACACTATCCGAAAGAAAAATGAGAAACCGTTTTTTTCTTTAAATATAAAGCTCGAAGGGAATTAGGAATGTTATTCTTATGAAGTGTTGAGAAAACAAGCCTCAAACTGGCACACAAGGATGGCAGACTTTTGTACAAACCTCAGATCCAGCCAGCACAGTGCTTCCATCCCATCTACTGCGACCAAGGCACATGGCAAAAGAGGCTCCTAATCTCTGAAATCTGGCTCAATTTTCCCAGAGCTAGAAACAGTGAGCTAGGAACAAGGGCCTGGCTCCTCAATTTCATCTAGGTGTAACGACTCAAAAATGATTTCTAACCTCATGCCTACACAACCCAGGTAACCATTTCAGCCACAGGCAACGGTTGTCAATGCAGAGATCAAGGATGGTAAAGACAGCAGAGCCGACACATCGGATGGGTTCAGAACCCTTATGGGTGGGGCTCTGGGGCAGGTTGGCTGCAAATCACCCCAAAGTTCCACCTACATGCAATGAAAAGTTCTGAGAAAGTCTTCTTCCAAGAGAAGCTGCCCACTATCCACTCTGAAGGAGACAACGAAGATGAGAGAAGAAAAGCAAGCCCCAACTCAAGTATAAAACTGTCTCAATGCAGGGACCTGAAGAGGGTGTTCTTTTAAAAGCACCAGGAAGCATGTGGCTTTCAATGAGTTCCTTAGACCCACTCCTGTGCGGCCTGGGAATTCTGAGAATGAGACAATCTATCTAGAATCCAGTGGAGAGAAAAGCAAGGATTCAGTCATCTCCCACCTCTACTGATAAGCCTACAATGAGAACAAGAGATTCTGTGGCGTGATCAGGTTATTATTTTAAATGTATATATGCATAATGTTATTCAAACACCTGAAACTGCTCTAAAAGCAAAATAGTGATATATTTGAACAGTGACTTTTTGATTGTTCAGTCTTGGACGTTTTTAACATTTAAACATCTCAGGATAGGAATTCCCAATGTTTCTCTGGAGGATCATCAGGGGGCCCCTGGGATAGGGGGAGCAATCTTAGAAGTACCTGGCAGCAAGTCTTGTGGCACAGGGGAGCCCCATCTGCTAGAAAGGCTGCTCCAGGTGCCTCCTGTCTCCTTATCTGGGGCACACTTGGGAAGCAACCTCCATACTTGGGGCAGAAATAGGAAAAAATGTCTCTGGATGTTGAGGAAGAAGTTTCTCCCCGTTCAGGGCAGGGACCACTCCATGGGTCCCCTGTTCCTTTTCCCCTTCCACTAAAGATTCCCAGGATGGAAATCTCCACAGCATTCTCCTACATTTTATCGGGCTCATCGCCATGACACCCCCCCACCTCCCCTCATACCTGCTACATCTGACTCCCTGATATATGAGCTAAGCTTGCCCAGTGGGGACTTTTCTGACACACCCTAGACATGGTCCAAATCACTGCACTCCTGGGAGCTTCTTTCTGGAGCTTGGCAAAGTCAGTCTGTCATCAAGAGCCTTCAGAAGCTTCG
The DNA here is from genome assembly GCA_023101885.1 of Typhlomys cinereus. Lineage (NCBI taxonomy): Eukaryota > Metazoa > Chordata > Mammalia > Rodentia > Platacanthomyidae > Typhlomys > Typhlomys cinereus. The sequence goes on from JALPQD010000247.1 coordinate 3,121,504, forward strand.
AGAACCTGTCTCCCCACACTGCTCACGATTCCAGCCCTATTTCAGTGCGCACCAGTTCTACACGTCTGCACACCTGGACCACAGAGAACGGGCAAGAGCATCAAGTTTTTCTTTTAAAGTTCCTCCGAGGCAAGAAGCACGAACTGTGGGCCTCCGTGGGTGGCTGCACCTGCTGCCCGCCCTGCCCCTCTGAGAGTCTGGCTCTCAGAAAGCCAAAACCCTTCCGACCTCCACCCAGCAGAGCCGGTAGTGGCATCAGTACTCACGTCTCTGAAGCGGTTCCAGTACTTGTCCCGGTCGTACTGGGAGACGGTGCTCAGCCACTGGTCATTGTCTAGGGAATTGCCGTTGTGGAGGGCCGCACCGTGGGCGAGCGCGTCCAGGTGCCGGCTCTCCACTTGGAGGAAGCACCACGCCGCGGCGGCTGCCGCCAGCACGGCGATCGCGGGCATCTGCGGGCAGGGAACACACGGGCCGTGAGCCCAGGGGGGCAGAGCGACCGCCAGCCCCTCGCTAAGGCCGGGATCTGGGCGCCTCGCTGCACCGCATCAGTGGCAGCGACCCCGGGAATCTTAGAGTGGGGATGGGGTCCGCCGGCGCACACCCGACACACGAGGATCTAGGGACCTGCATCTGGCGAATGGAGATGCAGCTACGAAGGCGCAGACTGGATCCCAAATTAAAGGCTGCTGTCAAACTACAGAGGACCCCTTCACCTGCGCACCGGGTGCCCCGCACATCGCTGCTCCCGGATCTGGGGCGTCGGTACCTTCCCCCAAACAGAGAGCCTTCATCTGCAAACCGCACTCCCACCGACCGTACCCACCACCTCTGCGGGGCAGGGATGGGGAAGACCAGGCTCGGAGCAGCACCCCAGGCTCTGGCAAAATAGGGAACTGGGGGTGCCCGCAAACCGGGCCTCCTATTCCTAGCTAAGGAAAAGGTCTCCCTTAGTCCATCCCGGGGCTCCGGCGGTAACAGGGGCGCACGGAGATACCCTCAGGCCCTGACCCTACCAGCCCTAGAGGTGGTTGCCCTGAAGGTCCCAACTATGCCAAAACGTCAAGTTGGGGCGCAGGGTCCCGCCGGCAACGTACCTTGGGGGCCGACCCTAGTCCCCGCGCCGGAGTTGTTCGAGCTCCCAGGGCGCGATCGCGGAGCAGGCTGACTGCTCCCCTGCGCGCCAGCCGCCAGCCGCCGCCGCGCGTCCAGCCGCTTTGTGAGCCCGCAGCGCTCTGGCTCCGCGAGCTGCTGCTCCAGCTCTGGGCTCGGGCGCGGCGTCGGCGGGCGGAGGAGCCGGAGCGCACAGCCGAGGCCTCGCGCGCCCTCTGGCGGCGGATCGGTGCCGCGCGCTTCTCCCGGACAGCTCCAAAGCCCAGGACTTGGTTTATCCACAAGTCAAGGCAGGGCTGGTGGATTTCAGTCTGAGGGGAATGAGTTCAAAAGGCCAAGAAGTCACCAGTGTCGACACACTCTCAAAAGGCAGATTTTCGGGACGTCGGACCCAGAATCATTTTGATGGAGAGAGGACAGAGCTTCTTAAAAACGGAGATTCCTGGTTAAAGCTCCCCAATTTGCTGAATCAGCACTGTTTAGGAGGGTCTTCAAGAGTCTGCATTTTGAGCCAGCCCAGTGGGTGCTTTTTTGTGCGCAGCAAAGTTTGAGTGAATTTTTCACTGCCTAGTCTAGGCTTTGCCTCTGCTGCGGCCTGGAGTCCATTCCTGCCCACTGCTGTCAGCCCGGTGCAAGCCCTTCTCGCGGCTACCGCTTTGCCACACACGGACCCTGTAGGTCTTCCTTGGCGCTTTCTGTCCTCAGCCCCTGAGAACTGGCCCCAGCAACAGCCTGGGAGCTTTTCCTAAAGGTTGGGGAAGTAAAAGGGAAAAGGGAAAGGGCCAAGTTTCAGGAGCAAGACAGAGAAGGAGGTCGCTGGCCTGGTCACAGCCCTTGTCCCCCTCCTGAGACAACTGTGCCATGTTTGATTAGATTCAGCTGTGAATCTACATTAACCTGTCTCTTCTGTTCAGCTGTGGCCCTGACCAGGGCTCTTTTAGAAAACCCACCACACATGGACACACACACACACACACACACACACACACACACACGCACACACCACAAGCTCAAAACACATCTCAATGCTTTCCCGAGACATCTCAAACTCCCAGCCTCACCCTTGGTTTTGCACACCTGATCCCTGCCCACTTCTCTCATTGTGTCCCACCCCACTGTCTCTTCTTGTCCTGTCTTCCTAAGCAGACTGGCCTTGATACAAACATCAGCAGCCCGTGGCAGTCTTCGATCACTGGACTTCCTTTGCCTTGGACCAAACTTGAACCAACTCAAACTTACTGATGCATCCTTATCAGACTCATCTCTACCTACCTATTCAGAAACTAGTCTATGGGGCAGCCTAAAGACCCACAGGATGCGATGATTCTCATTCTGCAAGCTCCGCGCATGGAAAGTCGCCTATTCCAAGTGTTTCTTCCCCAGGGGCCAGAGCACCTCAAAGGCAGAGACTGTCTGTCCGGTTTGTAGTTGCTCTTTGGTACCAGGACACAATTCATGTCACACAACAGGTACTTAGCAAGTGTCTGATGAGTTAATGGATGTCCCCAACCATGTCTGGAAGCACACTTCTCAGCCAACATGCCACCATCAATGATGTGGTCATTTGTAAATTGTGCCACAAAAATGTCTACCTGTAGTGGTTTTATTGTCTCCACGGTTTAAGCTGGATTATGCTTTGTCTTGAAAGCACAGGCTCCATCTCAGCCCACCTGGCATTGTTCTGATTGCTCCGTCTGCTAGGCAGCTTGTACGAACAGTGAAGTGGCATCGTGGCTATCCTGTCGGGGACCGTAGTTCACCCAGGATTTATTTTGTCACAGGAATGTCTGAGGCATGTGGCGTCACATTCTGAGTGGAGAGAGGCTTGAGACTGGTGGAGAAAATGTAGGACATCCACAGAAATCCAAGCAAGCACCTCCCCACCTCTCTGCCTGGTTTGACAGCAGAACTCCACAGAGTCTTCTCCAAATGTCATTTTTACCTTTCCTTTCACTGACTCTAATCTGCCTTTGATCCTGGCTAACCGATGCGACCTGATGGAGAGCAACCTCCTTCCAGCTAGCTAGCTTCCGTGTTCCCCTGCTCAGCCCTGTGCCATCTCTGTGGACTCCCATCCCTTGGTCTTTCCCGTACTGTGCCAGGCTCCTCAGCAGCAGCTGTGGGCCTTGGAAGAGCCCTTTTCCCTAGTGACTGAGTCCCTTCCGCTGCCCACAAGGGTCTGAAGGCTTCCCACTGTGAATCCAGCTTTAGGCATGGCATCTCTTTGGGGTGCCCATGAGCCACACTGCCCCACTACTCTCTCCAGGCCGATCTCAGATCTGACATGTGGTGACCACTCAGTTCGTGCTCATCAGCGACTGAATGGATGGCTGGATGAACAGAGCAAAGTCCATAACCTTTTCATGCATCTAGAAGTTTAAAAGCCTCGCTGTTGCCACATTTGGTTGTACAGAACCAATCTCTGCTTTTCTGGGAAGACATGTCCCTGGTTTAATTAGAGGGCATCTGCTCCTGGCCGTGCTCCAACCGCACAACTGGAATCTTCCCTGTCACCACCGAGCTTGGGAAGGGCAGCCAGCGCTACACGGGCAGGGGAGGGGTGCCGGAGCTGGCCTGAGCCAAGAAAGGACTTAACCTTGTAGTAGAATCAGGAGCCCGGTAGCTGGACAGCTGCCATCCACTCACCAGCACTCCTGGGGAGCAATGTCAGATTTATTTGGCTGCAGGAAAGCACCCAGCACTGAGATCAATATTGAGCCTCAGGGCGGTATTTCTGCTTTTCATTGGCTTATGCACAATGATAATAACTCCTTGTTTTAGCATAGTTCTTATTTCCAAAGCGCCCCACATGTTTTATTTTCAGTTTAATGGATCTTCAAACATGTGCTCCTGGCTAGAATGAAGCAGACATAACTATCACCATTTCATGCTGAGGTGGGAGGAGCACGGAAAGCTGCGCAAAGGTCACAGGAAGAGAGGAAGAAAGTTCTAGGCGTGTCACTCATGATGCTATAGAGTGCCTGGTGGTTAAAGTAAGACCCACCCACTGGGCTCCATCAGATAACTGAGGTACTATAACCATCACCTTTCATCAACCTCAATTGAGCCACAAAGTTGTATGTATTTTTCTGATATGTGGCATCTCTATTCCACTGTCTCTGCTGCTCTCAATTCCAAATGTTCAATGTGGAATGCTTGAGCGTGATTCCTCACCAAGGTCTCTCCCTGTCCTGCATTCCCACCTCAGTAAAGCCTGTTCCTAGCCCATGATAACTCTGAGATTTAGGGTCCAACCTTCCATGACTTCATCTTCTAAATCTATGCTGGCACTGTGTCCTCTTCCCCTTCCTCCCTTACGGCTGTGCCCCCAAAGAGTGTGCTTGCCTCTGCCTCCCCCCTGCACCGCCTCCCCCCTGCAGGGTCTCTGTGTTCACATCCTCACAAAGGATCAACTCTTTCCACACGATGCATAAATATGACTCATTCTCTACAATTACTGCTTGGACTGTCAAAAGAGCAAGCACTTCAACTTGACTCTCTGCACCCCCAAATGACCCAAGGGCTCTCACCTTTTCTCCTCTGATTCCCCCTCCTTCCTTTCTGCTTTGGTCCCCCACCTTGCTTGTCTGCTCCAGGGCCTTCCTGTGGGCTTCCTGGAGCCTGAGGCTCTCCTCCATGCCTGCCCTGGTACTAGTCACTTGCATCTATCCCGAGCCACACAACACTGCATGACCTAAGAAAAGGCTTCCAAGGCCCCTACAGTCAAGGTCTTCCTTCACTGCAGCTGCCTTTGCACCCGACTTTCACCAGACACACTCGGCAGTACAAAGGCAGGGCCTGTGTCAGATGCATTTCACTTGCTATTGTGTCCCTAGTGTTTTCTCTAACACCCTAAACATAGTAGGTTCAGAGTCAACACCAACTCAGTCAGTGAACCCTCTACACTGAGATTCATGTATGTTCTTCACTTCTGAGAAACAAAGAAGTTCCTGGGTTTGCATTGGAGCTTTCAACCCCTAACCTTACTGAGGTGGGAATGCAGGACAGGGAGAGACCTTGGTGAGGAATCACACTCAACTCCCGTGGATGGAAAGCAGAGACAATGAGTGAGATCCGACCTTCCACTCTCAGGCTGTTGTGCTTAAAGGTGCTGCCGGAGGGCATCCCACCCCTAAGGGACGAGGAATGAAATAGATGCATTTCTTGTCGCCACAAAAAAACAGCTCACCCAGCAGGGCCTGTGACTTCTATGAGCACATCGATTCACCTATTGATTATACGTATTCAGCAGAGTCAGACTCACTCCATCTCTCCACTTCCCCACAGCCATGCCCTCCCCCTACACACACCTTCTTTGCCCTCCTCCCACACACCATATACTGCCAGGATAAATGTGTGACCTAGTTCAGGAAGAATGGGTCTTAAGGAAATGAATGACTCACAAAGAAAAAAAAAATTAGCACCAGGAAAAAAACTGATAGCCAAGCAACTACATGGAGGAGAGGGGGCCCAGTGCGGAGGATGCCAAAATCCCAACCGAAGAGAAAGAGGAAAGAAAACAACCTTTGATGGCACAGATACAAGCAACACAGACTGCAATTGTATGAGCACTCGTGTCAAGCAGCCCTGTGTTATCTCAGGCAACCTTCATGACAAGCCCCCATGAAGTCAGTCTTGGAATAAGTCCCTTAAACACTGAGTCCCAGAGTTGTACCAATACTTGCATTAGCCTATTTCCCAGTGCTATGACAAAACACCTGAGATTTGGATAATATATGAAGCAAGGACTAGCTCAAAGCTCAAGATCAGGTGCCACCATCTTTTTGGTTTATTGTGGGGATCTCCTGGGTATGTTAAAACATGGCAGAGAAAAGAAAATGAAACAACCCAAGTACAAAAAAGTCAAGTTAATAGGGTGGCCTTACTCTACAATGACCCACTAACTCCTTCAGCCTGACATTAATCACTCTCAAAGGTGGTACCCACCATGACCTAAGTATCTCCCAGAAAGTGGATCTTACAATGTCTACCACCTCTCAAAATTGCTACAGTAAGCACTAGGTTTCTCGTCCATGACCCTTTGTAGGACAAATCAAACCCAAACCATAGCATCCTTCATCCCAAATCTCTGGGTTAGTTAAACTGCAAGGATTTGCACCAATAACCACCCAATGTCAAAGCTTCCACTGTGAATTACCACAGCACTCAAACCCACTCCCACCACCACTTACTTCCCACACTCAATTTCTTCACATCATAGTGAAAACTCATCATTCAGCATAAAAAAGGATTTTTCAAAACTCATGTATACAAAGATATATTCTTCAAGTGGAGTTCAGTATCTGTTCTCATGGAGGATGTAGTTTACTGGGAAGGACTTTCAATCATCTTCTATCATGACAGAGGCATTAGAAGGTACTGCCATCTGTGACTCTCTGAATATTCTAACACCAGAGGATTTCATGTAGCGTCATCATCATGAAATATCACCCAGGAGTTCTGGGGCTCTTTCCACCTGGAATAGCAATAACTGCTACAAGGCATCTGGCGAGATGGTTGCCTGTCACCCACCCCTGTGATCCTCTGCACATGTCACAAAGTGACCAGAGATCACATTTCCTGGGATTGACACACTTGTGACACCAGTAGTAAGGGTGAGAAGGGAGAATCATGAAGCAACCCACTTCTCAGCTGGCCTTTGCGTTGGATCAGAGGGTACTGGGGCCACAGACAAACCTTCTTATGGAGATTCCTCAACAAGGAACTCCTTGGCCTCTTTGCACTACTAGAGGCAAAGCTACCGCTGCACAACATGCTGGGAGACACTAGTCTTTGTTTGACTCCTGTGAGTTCTCCATGATATCCTTGTTTCTGGAACTTTCTACCCTCCAGTTCTCCAAAGGCTAACAATGACTGGGATTTGAAAGACAATACCAGTTGCCTGGTACATACCTATCTCAGAGAAGCTAAAGTAGCTTTGTAAAGGTATGTAATGTTTGCCTCAGGAGGATTAAACAAGCTTATATTTGTACTGTGCTTAGAACAGGGTCTTACACATCACACATGCTCTGTGAGAGATTATTTTGCTAAGTTTAAAGAACTACCAATATCCCATATGGAAAAAGCACCATCACCCGCATTTTGTGGTTAAGCATCTGGGGGGTCTGGAGAGGCGAAATGACTTGCTGAAGGTCAAAAGCACCTGAGCCCAGCAAAATAGTAGCCCTAGATCCTCAGTCCCTGGTCTGTACACTGACGCCCTATCCCTTTAATGCCACAACCAAGATCAATGACGTGAAGACAACAGATCCCTGTGGGCTGAGTAACATCTCTCTGAAACTTACAGATTGTGATAATTTTCTTTTTCTCTTTCAGAAAGTCTATTGAAGGGCTGAGGAGATGACTCAGGGGTTAAAGCCCTTGCCTCACAAGAGAAACAACCCGAGTTCACATCCCCAGATCCCATATAAAAAATGATGGGCAGAAATGACTGTGTCCTGCTTCTGACCCCAAAAGGCAGAACCTGGGAAACCCCTCAGTAGTGATAGAGCAAAGCAATAAGGAGATAGAACAATCCAGGATGATTCCCAAAGTTGTCCTCCTTGGGCCTCAACAGGCACACACACTCAAGTGTGCATGCACATACAACACACACACACACACACACACACACACACACACACACACACCAGCCAAGTCCAAGCCAGGCAGAAAGAGCCTCTTTCCCTCTCCAGGTCAATGCCACATCACTGCCTTAAGAGTAGTCTTGCTTTGGGTAGACACAGGTTCCCACGTGGGAATGGAGACTACTGAATGTCATAGAGAGCTTGGCCAAGCTCCCCGAGGGCAGGTGTGCTGAAAGATGCCGGCTCAGCAAGGTGCTGAGACTGAAGCAAATAGTTCCTGGTGGAGGAAGCTCTCTGCAAGGCTTTCAAGCTGGGAGGGAAACACAACAAATAAGCCAAACTAGCTCGCTGAGCCACTGGAGGCCGTCTTACTGGAACATGAACTAATACAAAAGAATTTCCCAAACTACGCAGGGAACCAGCTTGAGCCAAACCAGTCTTGAAAAATGTCCTATGAAAACTTCCAAAGTGGAAACAGGAAAGTCAGAAGGTTCCATGCACTAACTAAACCAACTCAAGATCCCAGAAGGGCATCAACTTTTACTACTGTGATTATGCTAGAAACTCTACACCTTAACAGGTGTGTGTGTGTGTGTATGTGTGTGTGTGTGTATGCGCATGCACATGTGCATGCACAAAAGGGCACTTGAGTGTGTGACTTGCGTGTATGTGCTTATGAAGGGCCAAGGGTTACATCTAGAATCATCTTGGATTGTTCTACCTCTTTATTGCTTTACTCTTGGGTTTCCCAGACTCCACCTTCCAGGGCTGGGATTACAGGTCGCAGCCATATCCATCTGACATTTTTTTATGGAATCTGAGGACCCGAATACAGATCCTTTTGCTTTCCAGGTAAAGGTTTGAGCCACCGAACCATCCCCATCCCCTCCCAACAGATTTTTAAGTGTACAATGATGTTATCTCTAGGCAAAAATCCCTTCCAGATATCTAGAGTTTATTCATTTTGTATAACCACACACACACACACACATACGCATCATGCACACATGCACGCACAAAAATAATGAAAGAAAGAAAGAAAGAAAGAAAGAAAGAAAGAAAGAAAGAAAGAAAGAAAGAAAGAAGGCAAGAAAGAAAGAAAAAGAAAGGCAAGAAAGAAAGAAAAAGAAAAAGCGGGCAAGAAAGCAGACAAGAAAGAAGGAAAAGAAAAAGAAGGGAAGAGAAGAGAAAAAAGAAAAGAAAAAAAGAAAAGAGAAAAGAAAAAAGAAAAAAAAAGAAATCATAAGGCAAAATAGCTCAAGACAGCTCTGACAGACCTGTGGGCAGAGACAAATCATCGTTGTGCCAACAACACAGAGCTCTGAGCCTCTGGTTCAAATACTAGATCTTCCTCCTACTGCGCATGTCCTCTGTGACACTCATCCACTCTGGCGCTCTATGATAAGCCCCTTTCTAAGGCCATGGAGGAAGAGGAAGAGGATGAGGAGCACAGGGACAACCATCTGCACCAAGAGAAACCCTGCAGCCTCCACCACTGTCCTTCTTCCATGACACGTCTCACTTTACCATGAAATTTATTATTCAGGTCCCATGTTTGAGGCTCACATGGCAAGTCATCTCATCTCTTCAGAGCTGGAGACACTACTTACACATGCATCCTCCTAGAATTCTTTTTAAGGTCAAAATGTTAGGAAGAACTTGCCTGGCTCCACACATCCTCACGTATAATTTACAGATGCCTATAACAATGAAAGACATCCTCAGGTAATTTGCAAGTGAAATTTGTATCATTTCACTCAAAGCAAGAAGCAAGAAGGGAATTATCCATCCAGGGAGAATTGCAAGGGGGAACAGCAGGGGTCCCTAGAAATTCTCCCAACATCTTCAGAGAGAACACTAAATCCAAGAATTTAGCATCTGCCCAACAAAGGAATATTATGCAGGACATTAAAATGAAAGCTATAAAATCCGTGAAGCAACATGGGGATATGTGGAGTGAAAAAGATCAGATTTCAGAATTGAGTGTACAGACTGATTTCAGCAGTAGCGGGGAGAGAAAACATGGAAGGGGGAGGAGTGCAAGGAGTGATGGCTGCTTTCTCCCGCATGGTTTCAGGAATGATCTCCAGTTCCTCCCAAGCTTCGTGGGGTAGGATTATAACTTAGACACTGGTTCTAGAGCTGGGGAGGTGCAGGTCAGTAGCTCAGCTCCATCCCTGAGCACCGCACGAGCTCTGAGCTCCATGAGATGCTTGTCTTTCCCCTGCTCCAATCTTTACCTGGGAAACAGCGCAATTGGACCACGCCATGAGGACCTGATAAGATACGTGCTGATGATAACACCATGTCTGACACACGCCAAGTCTCCACAGCAGGAGAGTCCAGGAGCCTCAGCCTCCTCCTCCTTGCTGATGGTGAACATGCAATGTTGGCTGCTTCTTGTTAGGTTCTTTTTCTGTAATGTCTTCTGTTTGTCTTACCTTTGGGGGTACAAAATGATAGACTTCATTAAGACATGTTCATACATGTTCCTTGTACTTTGCTGATAGCTACCCTCCAGGGTCCTCTCCTGTCCCTCCCCTCCCATGAAGAAGCCCCTTTCTGCTTTTGTGATGTGTGTGCGTTTAAATCTAGATCCTGCATGTGTGAGAACATGTGACAGTTGGATATTTGTCTTTGCCCCCATCCCTACCACACCTTCTCTTATTCCCCAGTCCTTTTAGCTCCCTTAAATCTACATATTGTTCATTTGCTTTTTTGAGTCTAGCTCATTTTGTTTAGCATGGCGATCTCCAGTTCCACTCATTTTCCTCAAATGACATTATTTCCTTCTTCTTTATGGCCAAACAAAATTCTATCATATTTCCTTTATGTATTCATTTGTTGATGGGCATCTAAGTGTGGCTTCATGTCTTCTAGGCCTCAATTCTGACCAAGGTGGAGAGAAGGAACAATCTTGAAAGCTTCAAGGCCTAGGTGCAGGAAATGCTGTGTTTCCCAGCTTCTTCTCCTAGGAAATAAGAGGAGAAGGCCAGCAAGATGACTCAGGGGGTCAAAGCACTGCCTCACAAACAAAAGGACCTCAGTTCAGATCTCTAGATCCCATGTAAAAATGCCAGGTGGATGTAGCAGAGGCCTGTAATTCAGACTCTGGAGGGAAGAAGCCGGGAGATCACAGAGCCAAGCAATAAGGTGGTAGAGCAATCCAGGATGATGATTCCTGATGTCATCCTTGGACTTCCATGGACACACACTCAAGTATTCTCTCTCTCTCTCTCTCTCTCTCTTCTCCCCTCCCCCCCCTCACACACACACACACACACAAGAGAGAGATCACCTATCCCCATCCATGGATGCTGAGTACTCCTCAGAGGTCTGCCATACCCTCAGTATCCTCAGCTGAAATTTCTATGTATTCTGAATCAATTTCAAAGAAAGCTTAAACAAATTGATGAGAAAAAGAATCCATCACTGTGAAAACAGGCAAAAACCCTGTAAAGGCAATTTACCAAAGAAATACAAATGGCCAAACTATAAATGAGACAACTGCCCAGCCACCAAAACAAACACATCAAAATAATAAGCCATTTATCAAATTTGCAGGCACTTTTAAAAATCATTATTCCCCAGCAGACAAATACATAGAAAAGCTGCTCTCTGAGCCGCCTCTAGCTCTATACTGGTGCAACCTCCAAGAGTTCAAATTTAATGCGGTTACATTAACAGCCATAAAATATTTGTGACCTTTGGATTTGTAATTCCCTCTCCCCACAGGAACATAACCTAAAAAAAAGACAATTGAGAACTTTACAAGGATTTCCCAGCAAGAGAGATAATCTAAATATCTAGAAACAGGGAACGGGTTCAGTAAACCTCAATTATATAACATGGTAGAGTATATTCAAAGCCATACTATTTAGGAAGAACGACATTTACTGGATACAAATGACTAATCAGTATTATGTGAAGTTGGTCCTCTGAAGGCAGAACTTGAGACAGGTATTTGCAAGGAAGTATCTCTGGGAGCTTGCTCTGAGGAGAGCAAGAGAAGGAGATCTAGAGGAAGAAAGGCCAACGAGAGTGACAGGTGTGGCGGTACACACCTGGAATCCCAGCAGCTGGAAGGTCATACCGACTTTGCACTGAGACCCAGCATCAACCACCACCAAATAGCAAAAAAAGAAGGTCAGGAAAACTCAATAAAATTGTGATTTCTACCAGGCATAAGCTTAAATCTGATTCCCAGGCAACTTTGGAACATGGAACAGGACTCCCTAATCAGTGTCCCTTGACAGCTTGTCATTTCTGCCTCATGACATCGAATATTGACTGCCAGGCTAGTGAGATGTAGGAGTGGGCAAAATCTTTCAGATATGTGTCAAGAGAAAAATCTCTCATCCCCTTCCACCTGCTCATCACATTAGGGCCCCTCAACCTATTCACAACTTCTCTAAGATTTTGACCCGCTCCAATGTCTGGGAGATCATGTAAGAGAAGGGTTACATAACTTCTGCTACAATTGGTTTTAAGGTCAAAATGGACCCCCCCACACACAACACACACTTACCCTGTGACTTCTAGTATATGTGACTTTACACTTCTACCAGGGCATATGAATGTCCTGATAGAAGAGCCTAGACCCATATTCCTGAGGAGTCTGAGCCCCTGATCGCCTTGTCTTACCATGTTGTGGCTCTCCGTTTGTACTTACATTTGGCCATGGTGGTCATTAAATATGTATCAACTTAGTGGTTGTAGGCAGAGTTTGGGTACATCTGTGAAGAATCGATTGTAAAGGCAAGCTCTAAGCAAACCCATGGGAGATTGTCTAATTGGTGGGGTAGGACCAGCTCATAGTAAGGAGGACCATGCCCGGGGTAGCTGCATAAAATATAACCAATGGGTTAAGTAAGTTGGAACTCTTCAGCATACTTGGACAGACAAGCTATCTGGCAAAGGAAAATTTTCCCTTCTCTCAGCAGTCCTGTGGCGAAGCTATAGCCAGTTCCCTCAGTCTCTGGTATGAGCTCTCCTACCAAGCTGGGCTGAAAACTGTAACCAGGTAATTGTAAACCAGAATAAAATACCTGTTTCCCTAAGCTGTTTGGTCATGAATTTATTGAAAACCATGCAGGGTAACTGCCACAGTCATGAAAGTACCAGGGTATCTGGGGGACACGTGTATGAACATGTTGATCCTAGCTGCCATTCTGCAGTAGCAGTCCTATTCATGACAACAATAATCAGTTATGCCTTCCTGTGCCTCCCAGTGTTCAGGCACAAGAACCCACAGGGATGCGGCATTAACTTAAGTTCAGAGGAACACCTGCTGTGCATCCTGAAGGTAGAATCCTCCTTGGACCCATGACCTCTAAGATAACAGACACTGGAGGTGTGGACAGAAAGTATAAATCCATGCGATGGATCACTAGGAATGAAAATGAAAAGGATGGACTTCCTCTGTCCACTGATTCTTGGGTTCAAGTGTCTATCGGAGTCACAGCAAAGTGTGACTCCTATTGGCTTTAAGGGGCAAGCTAAGCTTACAGGTGCTACTCTAGTCATACAGCATATCACTTCTAATCTTGTATCTCAACTCCATCTCCAGCTACATCAAATACATCAGGCTAGTAGCACTGGGAAGAAACAAGATGTAAAAGGGTCAGTGAATTCCACTGTGTGTATGGACTTTGGTCTAAGACAAGGTAATATGGTAGCCTGTGTCAGCAGAGGGCATAATCTGATGTCAAGCACTGCTGAAAAGGTGCAGGCAATGTATGCAAATACCAGCATTTCCCATTACAAGATAGAAGTTACATAAGGGACTTGTTGATAACTCTACATTTCAGGCAGGTGGAGCATGTGTTTGGTAGAGCTAAATCAGTATGAGTGCAATACAAACTGTGCTACCAGGATCATATGTAATTTTTACCTCTGCCTTCATGACTGCACTACTCATCAGCCCATTGTGCAAAAGACAGTTGGGCATTTATGCAAGGGTCAGTTCATATCCATGTACACACTAGCCCTACCATCGGCAATGGTCAAGAACTGTCACACTCAAGCAGCAGTGAGAATACCTAAAGGCCACGTCTTGGTCTCTAGATAAAATTCTCCAACAAAAGGAACTAGAGCCCTTTGAAAACTAGTTGATTCCAGTGCCAGGCTAGAGAAAATACAAACTGAACTTGAAGCATTTTTAGTACCAGAAAGTAAGGAGCTCAAAAGAATGAGGTTGGAAAAGTAAACTGCAGTGCAACCAGGCAATGGAAGATTAGTTAGCACTAGAAAAAAAAAATGAGTTTCCCTTGAAGAAAATCTAAATGCATATTGCTAAGTGAAAGAAGCCAATCTGAAAGGACAACCCATTATATAACTCTAACTTCATGATACTGTGGAGAAAACAGTCTATGGAGATTTAAAAGCTCAGTGAAATAAGTCCTCAGGCACCTGCCAATACAGGCATCGCAGATGAAAACCAGTGCGCATACATGCAAAAAGAGGGAGGGAGACTGACTGGAAAGAATAAACGTAGTGGTAAAGGAGAAGATATGGGATGGAATAGTAAGGGGTGAAAATGACATAATTCATTGTATGTATACGTGTAACTCTCAAAAAACAAAAGTTAATAGAAAAGAAACACAAAATTAAGTAATATAACAAACTGAAGAATACTCAGAAAAAGTTTGCATGAAATAGAAAGGAAGAAGATTGAATACACACAAACTAAGCACATTTAAGGCAATGAAACTACTTTGCTACTATGATGATAACATTATACACCTGCCCAAATCCATAAAATATGCCATACGACACCAAGAGTGACCCTCAGTGTAAACTGTGTGATGTCGGCAATGATCATGCTTCAATACATGTTCAACCATCGCGATGCATGTTCTATTCCGGGAAGGGATCAGGGCTCTGTGCACAACAAGGAAGTGGGATGTGAGTAGGCTCTGTGCACTCTGATCAATTCATTGTTAACTAAAAACTGCTCTAAAAATAAAGTCTACTGAACAGATACACAGAAGAGGGGCTGACATGTAGGCTCCCAAGAGTCAAACAGGAAACAAAGTAATGAGAACATTGAATACATTCCACAGGAAAAATAATTTATAGGGCTAGGAAGATAGATCAGTGGGTAAGAGAACTTGTTGTGTAAGCATGAGAACCTGAGTTCAAATCTCTAATGCCCAAGGGTATGGCCTGAGCTACAGGAAGGACAGAGAAGATTACGGGGACTTGCAGATTGCCAGCTATCTCTAAGATCAGTAAGAGACCTTCTCTGTAGGAAATAGTGCCCAGAGTGAGAATCATCCTCTGGAATGCACATGCCTACATACATGCACACATACACACTACACATATGTACATACATACTGCACACATGCACACACTACACACATACATATATAGAAACGTTAAATAAATAAATTTAAAAGCAAACATGTAAGGGAGACAGGACAGTTCTTAATGGTAGAATTCTATTTAATAAATTCAGAAGAAAATAAAAAAATCATTAGGCAAACTGTATAATACTAATTTTTATAGCTAAATCTATCAGTGAATGATAAACAGAGCACATGCACTTTGAAGAATCACGGGACTTGCATTGTCTCAAAGTATCTCCCTCAAGATACTTGTTAACTACAAAAGAAAGAGAAAAGCTTTGCAATGGATAGAACTAATAGAAGCCACCTTCACCATGCAATGCAGGTCAATATCACCAGAAAGGAGACATGAACCTTCCGTATGATGTATGGCAGACATAACTCATTGCTGTGTTCTTGCCAAAAAAGTATGACCTCATTCCAAGCATGAGAAAACATCAGACAAACTGAAATAGAGGGCATTGCTCAAAAAGTGAGGAAGACTGAGAAACTTTAAACATAGGAAGTGAAAGGAAATAGCAGTTGAGTGTGTTATTCGGGGGGGGGGGGGACAAAAGAAAGGAAAAATTTGGGCCTCAAAAGAAGCCTGGTGAAATTCATATAAAGTCTATATTTTAGTTTGCAGTGTTCTATTGGGGTTAGTTTCCTGGGCTGATCCATTCTCTATTCATATTTGAATACTGAATAAAGACAATAATTAGTGACATTCATATATGGTTGTATATGTTAAAGTAAACTGGGTAACACAAGAGGTGAGGGAATTCTCTATACTACTATTCTAAAAGTTCAAAATGAGTTCAAATATTCTAAAAAGTTCAGAATGAGTTCAAAGTTAAAAGAGTCAAAAGTAATATATATTTCACATTCCTAAAATCAATTAGAAGACTGAAGAAGAGATGACTCAGGGGTTAAGCCTTTGTCTTGTAAGTAGAAAAGAACTGAGGTTCCAATCCCAGATCCCATGTTAAAATGCCAGGTAAAAATGGTGATGGCCCGCTTTTCAAGCCCTGGAAGGCAGAGCCTGGGAAACTCCAGAACAAAGCAACAAGGATGTAGAGTAATCCAGGATGATTCCCAAAAGTCACCCTTGGGACTCCACAGGCACAGGAAGTGCCTTCTAAAACATACACGTGCACACGTGCATGCATACGTGCACACAAGCACACATGCAAAAGTAAATAAAAATTGAAAATCAATTCAAGATAGAGAGAGGAGATAGAAAGGGATAGAGAAAAGGAAGGAAGAAAAGTATAGGGACCAAAAAAATAATGCAAACTCCTTTTAGTGTTTTATAAGCCCGAACAAGACAAATAACTCATACAGGAAAATCAAATAACCATATCCACTTCTTAAATCAAACTGCAACTGTATTTAGAGTATCCCACATACTGTGTTATTCTATTAGCATGGATAATTGGAAGTTAGCTGCTTTTAGAAATGATGCCCAGTTTCTCCCTCTCTGTATATAGCACAAGATAAATTCCCAGAGCAATGGCCTATGATATTGAATCCAACAGTAATTAAGTTAATGTATCCTACCTTGTGCATTGAGGTGTAATTCAGGTGTTACAAATCCTTTATTGAACTCAAATTCAATAGCAGCCTTCTCTCCCTCTATTTGCTGTGTGCAGGGGTGGCAGGAAATGAGGAAAGGTGATACATTGGTATTGTATTCTTATGGAGGCGGATGTTTCCCCTCACATAAGCCTGCAAGCCTTTCCCAGGGCGGCCCTCCATTTGCGCAAAGGAAAATGTTCAGGTGACTAAACAGAAGCACAACAGAAATGGTGCAGAAACCTGTGGCTTTTATTTGCCAAAATTTCCTTTGCATATGCTAAGTAAATCCTTCCCTCCCTTCCTTCCTTCCTTCCTTCCTTCCTTCCTTCCTTCCTTCCTTCCTTCCTTCCTTCCTTCCTTCCTTCCTTCCTTCCTCCTTCCTTCCTTTCCCTTACCTTCCCCCTTTTCCTTCTTTCCTTCTTCCCTT
This sequence comes from Typhlomys cinereus, assembly GCA_023101885.1. NCBI lineage: Eukaryota > Metazoa > Chordata > Mammalia > Rodentia > Platacanthomyidae > Typhlomys > Typhlomys cinereus. Next base: position 3,138,540 of record JALPQD010000247.1, read on the forward strand.
CCTTCTCTTTCCTTCCATTCTTCCCTCCTGTTGCAGTTTGCCTGCATGGTTGCTGATAAATCACTATTAAAAGGCTTAAAGGAACAAGGGGTTTATTGTCTCTTATGATGCCTGGTTACAGTTCTCAGTCCAGCTTGACAGGAGGGCTCATACCAACACCAGGGCCGAGGGAACTGGCCACACCATCTCTATGTAATGGCTGAGAGAGGGACGATCCTTACTTGCCAGACCAGCACGTCTGGCCAAGTGAACAGAAGGATGCCAACTCTCTTAACCAGCTCTCCATGATTTATTCTAGAGCCTAGTCCCACCCACCATGGGCTGGGCCTTCCCCATCAGCTAGACAATCTCATTCAGGTGCACTCTGGGCTCAACTCAACTCATTCTCCACAAATGTGCCCAGAGCTCCAACCCACAACCAACAAGTTGACACCTGTGCCCAACTATGACACCTCCCTTCCTTCCCCCATCTTTCCCTTTCTTTCCTTCCCTTCCTTCCCTTTTTCTTTTCCTTCTTTTCTTACTTCCTTATTTTCTTTCTTTTCTTCCCTTCCCTCTCTTCTTTAACTTCCTTCCCATCCTCCTTCCTCCCTTCTTTCCCTTTCTTCATCTTCCTTTCCCTTTTCTTCCTTTCTTCTTTCTTCCCTTCCTTCTTCTCTTTCTTTCTCTCTTCCCTTCATTTCCTTTCTTCTCTCTTCCCTTCATTTCCTTTCTTCTTTCCTTTTTTTCCTCCTCTTATTCAGCCATTATTTAGGAGGGCAATAGCTCTAGAGCTAGGCTCAGGAAACCAGCTACCAAAACTGCAAAAATTTTTGTGATATCTATGGGTTCAAACAAAATATTAATTTAAAAAAATTTCCTTCCAGCAAGTTCTCAACAGTAAAATCTGAAGTTTTCATCCAAAGCACTACACTGAATTCTACAAATACAGTACTATGGAAGCCCAAGGGGAGTTCAGGAATCATCTACCTCTTTACTACTTTGCTCTGGGACTTCCCAGACTCTTCCTTCCAGGGCCAGAAGTGCAGGCCACTGCCCTATACACCTGGTACTTTTACATGGAATCTGGGGATCCAAACTTATGTGTCCCCCATTTCATAGATCATTAGTCTCTCTGGCACTCATAAGCACCATTGACTTCAGGTGTCTTGTACACTGTGGATTCAGATCCATGCAGCTTCTGTGACCTGAACAGGTACAAATATAGCATTCTGTGAGATTTACATGGCATTTATACTGGATTAGGTGCTTTAACTTATTTGGAAGTAGCTGATACATGCAGGAAGAGGCCTATTGTGTTATGTCACTTTTGATAAAAAGTGAGCATATCTGTATTCTGGTAGCAAGGGATGCCAACATCCCTGGTAACTTGGGCATAGCCGTCGCTCTCATCTCTGGCGTAGTCATCTGTTCAGGACTTGAGCATGACCAGTGGGACTCAACTTCTGTTGAAATGAGGGGAGTAAAGCAGGTCTGATCTGGGTATAGCACAAGACATCTGACAGCAAGGTGGCAGCTAGAGTGACAGTCCATCCTAACAAGAGGTATTTATTGAGGCATGTGGTGGGAAACTGAGCTACAGGTAAGCAGGCAGGCATATTGGCAAATATTCATCCTGGCTGGGAGGGGAATAACTCCTTTGCCTCACAAACAAAAGGATCTGAGTTCAGATCCTCAGATCCCATGTGAAAATGCCAGGCAGTAGTGCTAAATCCTACATTCCAGCCCTAGAAGAGGGAGCCTAGAAAACCCCAGAGCAAAGTAATAAGAAGATAGAGCAATCCAGGATGATTTCTGAAGTTACCCTTGGGCTTCCACAGGTACACAAACTCAAATGCACTTCTGCACATGAAAACACACACACACACACACACACACACACACACACACACACATTTAAAAAAAAAAACATGAGATTTGCAAGTTGCTATAAAAAACACCATAGCAACAGGTGAACACCAGTGTAATAGTGGCATGAGTATCATGGAGACAATCAACAGCTTTCTTATGGAACTCAAAACCCACTTGTCAGAATGGAACACATTCCTGCTGCTGTTAACTAGAACAAGAGTCTAAAAAAGGGAAGGCGATCGATCAATTGGGAAAAACAGTCAATGAATCTATAGATAGAAAGATAGTACACCAAACTGCTCTGTAAATAGCTGCTATTATACCCAGAATGCAGAGTACCAGTGACCCAGCAAGGCTCACCCAGAATCAGACAAACCTAATCTATCCCCATCCTAAGGCCTTGGGAACCCCATGGAAGAGGGGTGGTGAGATCGTAAGAACCTAAAGATGAGAAGGTTCACTGTGGGACAAGACATTTTCCATTCAAGGCAGGACTGCTGCATCTAGGAACTCACTGCAGTGAGACTTGTCCTTTCCAGATCTGCATAACAACTAACATACCAACATGCTCCATAGACTATCGAGGAACGCAAAAGAGAAGGAATATACAGTGGAAACCTTGGGGCTAAAATGGATGAGTCAAGGGAAATGCCCCTATCAGTGAGGTGGCAACTTGGTATGCCACAAGAGGCCTGAACCCCTACAGAAACCCTGGGGTCCATAGAAACAGAAAGACAGGAAGGTGAGAAAGAGTGGGATGGATTGATGAAGGGAAAGGAGGAAATGGGAGAGAAGGGAGAGGGAGGGAAACAGGGATAAGTACTCAATATGCTTGAAAATATAAGTATTCAATATGCTAGAAAAATAAAATAATAATTTTAAAAATTCCTTGCTGTATTTTCTTCCTTCTTTTTTTCTGAAGCCAGGTTTAATTGGTTTCAAACACTTAAACTAACACAGAAAGCAACCACGAATAAATACATGTAAGTCAAAAGGCTTTGATTTGATATCTCAATACATAGATTTGTCTGTAAATTCATCCACTCTCCTGCACTATTACCAAAAATCCAATCTCGGTAATTCTCTCAAAGAACTTATCTTTCCTCTGCCATCTCTCCCTTCCTCTCTCATACCTGGTCTTCCCTTCCACATCAGCCCTCCAAAAGTGCACGTCTCCCCTCTTCCCAGAGCAGAAAGCATCACATCTGGCCCTTTCCTTGGTGGCTCACATTTGAAACCTCTGCAGCTCACACTGACTTTCTCCCTTCTCTAGAATGGATGTTATAAATGCAGATGGCGAAGTGGGGAGAAAGACCGGCTTAATCTCGGAGGCTTGTTCTAACTTAAACAGTAGGCAGACCGGGGTGAGGAGGTGACCTGTGTGTTGATACCAGTCACTGTGACATCTGGGGCCAGGACACAGCTCTCGCTTTGTGACATGAGGGGTCGTGTCGCATGGGAGAGGAAGCTTCCTCACCCCGTTAGGACCCAGATCCTCCTCTATGAGTCAGCCGGTCTTCCACTGTGCAGATACGTGCGAACACATTTCCCAAGATTGAGCGCCATGCTCTGACTGGACCTTCACGTCTTATTCTCTGTCCCTTACTGATCCCTCTCCAGAGGCAAAAGATCATCTGTGTATAAGCAAAGAACAATAGCTAACAGAAAATATTTCCTGTGCATCTGCTACATGCCAGGCATGAACTAGTCTGGCTTCGCACAGTATCTCCAGCCCTCGCCACAACCTCTGAAGCAGATCCTCTGAAAATCCTTTGCTCCACACCGAAGTCCAAAGAAGCTAAATAACTGAGCTGTGTTTCCAATATCAGAAGATGAATGTGACATCTCTGGGGACGAGGAATGAAAGGTGATGGTTGAAAGTGATGTGTTTATGTGTCGAGTGGACAAGAGTGTGCCAGTCAGATGCAAGTGTCATGCTGACAGTTGACGGCTGAGGCAATTGAGGCATACTGTCAGGAAAGCCCTGAGCAAACCTACAGGAGATTATCTAATTGACATGGGAAGATCCAGCCCATGGTGGATTGGTCCATTCCCTAAACAAGTAAATAAGATAGAGAGTGAGTTGGTTGAAAATTAGCATAAGGCATACAGACGTACAGGCATACTGGAAAGCAAAAAAGTATTCCTCTCCCTCAGTTCTTTCTAATGATAGGTATGGCCAGTTCCTTCTGCTCCTGATGTTGGGCTTGAACTCTCCTGCCATGCCAATGAAGTAAGATGAAGAACTGTAAGCTGGAATAAACACCTCATTCCCCTAAACTTATTGAGTCCCACATTCATTCAGCAATAGTCATATAGAAAACAGTAAGATAATCGTCAAAAAAAAAAAAAAAAAAAACTAGGGACATCAGAGTGTGTCTGTCGCCGCCACCATCGCCATGAACAGTGTCAGGGAGGCCTGCATGGACACGAAGCACGAGTATGACCAATGCTTCCATCGCTGGTTTGCTGAGAAATTCCTCAAGGGGGCCAGCTTCGGGGACCCGAGCACTGACCCCTTCAAATGCTACCAGTGGTGTGTGCAGAAAGCAATAAAGGAGAAAGAGGTTCCTGCTGAGTGACTGGAGTTCATGGGCCATGGCAAAGAAAAGCCTGAAATTTTCTCTTGACTTTGCCTTTCACCTTGAAAATGGATTCCTCACATCAGGAAATTGAGAAGACTCTGGATTTTTCCAACTAAAGCTGTGAAGATATCATGGGATATCATCAGAAGGAAAGTGTGGTTGCTTCCTTCTTGAGGTTTTCCTCTAAAAGATGAATTATCGCTCCTGCTTTGAGGTGATTTCTCACTTGGTTCTGGCATCTTAAGGGAACTTGGTGTGAAAAAATTGAACAAGTTCTTGGGGTTATAGTTGCAATATATGGTCTGGAATCAGCTTTAGATATGCTGTGGATATAAATAATGATAAACTGGGCAGGATGATCAGAGTTGCCTGACATCTTGACTTTTGCCACAAAGGACATGACATATACTATCTGGGGATTCACCATTTATGAGAGTATCGATTGAGGCCTCTAATGATCCGAAAAAAAGATCTGGCACAGTGGTTTCCATCAGTGCTTAGGAGCATGGTGGTATTTTTATATAGTAGTCATGGTTGCTGGTGGTCTGGGTTCTCAAAGAGGAAGACAGCTTTTAACAATTCCTGCCTTAATAAGAGGTGTCGATTAATGTATGAAAGGTTCAAAAAATTGATATTAGGGCTGGAGAGATAGCTCAGGGATTAAGACTCTGCCTTGCAAACAAAAGAACCTGAGTTTGGATCCCAGATCCCATGGGAAAATGCCAGACAGAAATGGCAACAGACTGTACTTCTGATTCTGGAAGGTGGAACCTGAGAATCTCAGAAGAAAACAATCCAAGATGATTCCCGAAATCACCCTTGGGCCTCCATGAGCACACACAGTGTCTTCTGATATATGTGTATGTGTGCGTGCGTGCGCGCGCACACACACACACACACACACACACAATAAATAAATAAACAAGTAAATAAATAAGAAAATTGATATGAACACCACTCACAATACAGGTTCATAGTTACAGTATTTGAAGGGCTATAGAAGAACCATCTAATACAAAGATTTGCTGTTGCCATCTTTCGAGTTAATGAATTAAGTCAATCTGCATATCATTTAAAAAGTCAAAATGCTGCATCTGGTCAAATGGGAAAAGGTGCTTGCTTATTTTTGTTTGCCTACCCTGCACTATAATGTTTGCAATCATGATAATGAATAAATTGCAATGTTTAGATTTAAAAAATCAAAACTAGAATTGCCATATGACCCAGGAATTTCCTTTCTGGTTATAGACTCCCAAAGAATTGAAAACAGAGATTCAAACACACATTTGTACACTCGCCTATACAGTAGCACTACTCGTAACAGCAAAAAGGTGGAAGCAACATAAATGTCAGTTCACAGATAAAGGGATCAGCAAAATGTCGTTTGTACTCAGTCTAAAATGTCAGCCATGAAAAGGGAGGACATTTCTGACACATACTCTAACATAAATGGAACTTGTAGATATCACACTAAGTAAAAAAGCCAGTCACGGAAAAACCAATACTATGTGAATTCCATTCACACAAATTTATACAGACAGAAAATAGAATAGTGATTGCCTAGGGCTGGGAAGGGGAGCTGAGGCGTTACTGCTTAATGAGTGCAGTTTCAATTTGGGGAAATGAAAAACATTCTGGAGATTGATGGGGATGAAGGTGGCACAAACTATGAACATGCTGAGTGAGAACGACTTCTGTGCTTACAGCAGATTTTTAACCATGGTAAATTCTAATAAGTATATTCTACCACTGTCCTACCATCAAATTCTACCATTAAAAGAAACGCGCACACACATGGTCATAATCAAATTGACTCTTCATTCCTCTACTACCTGAAACATCAAGACAAACATGGGAAAAGGAATCTTAGCATCTGCTAACAGAAGGAATGAAACATCCATGGATAAATGTCTGAGGATAATGTGGCGGATACCCACATCCATGTGGTATTATTCATGTGATCTTGAAATGGAAGGAAATTCTGGCAGACACCACACTATGGATGAGCCACGAGGACACTGTGCAGAGTACAATAAGCCAAGGCCAAGAGGGAAAACTGTGTGGGGAGTCAGACTCGTAGACAGAAAAGTAAGGATTGCCAGGGGCTGGGAGAAAGGGCGGAGAGCGCCCTGTGGGTGTAGGTGAAAGGCTCTGGAGAGGGATGACGGTAAGGATTGTACAGCAGTATAAGCGTGCTTGATGCTGCTGAGCTGCACACCAAAAATGATTTAGAAGGTAAATATTATACAGCATATACCTTTACCACTAGAAGAAAATAACCTTTGCCCCACGGTAGTTTCTCTACATGTTGTCCATAAATTCACAAAAAAATGGGATTTTATTTTGGCTTATGGTTGTCTAGTTACAATTCTTAATCCATCTTGGCAAGAGAGCTCATACCAACACCAGAGCGAAGGGAAGTGGCCGTCCCACATCAATTGCTGAGAGAGGGACGAACCTCATTTGCCAGACTGCAAGTCTGCCCAAGTATGCTGAAGGATGCCAACTCAATGAACCAGCTAAAGAAGTACGGCAGTGGGCTCACATTCATGGAACCCACTGATCTGACCAATTGCCACACACACACACACACACACACACACACACACACACATCTAGTTCCACCTACCATGGGCTGGTTCTTCCCACATCAATTAGACAATCTCTTGCAGGTTTGCTTAGAAGTGGCTTACCTTAATTATCAATTCTTCACAGACATGCACAAAGCTCAGCCTGCAGTCGTCAAGTTCATACCTGCATCCAACTGTCACACTCCCTTTGAGATGGATAGAGAGAAAGAGAGACAGAGACAGAGATAGACAGAGATAGAGAGAAGAAGGAAGGAAGGAAGGAAGGAAGGAAGGAAGGAAGGAAGGAAGGAAGGAAGGAAGGAAGGAAGGAAGGAAGGAAGGAAGGAAGGAAGGAAGGGAGGAAGGGAGGAAGGGAGGGAAGGGGGAGGGAAAGAGGGAGGGAGGAGGGAGGGAGGGAGGAAGGGAGGAAGGGAGGGAAGGAAGAGAGGGAAGGAAGGGAGGGAGGAAGGGAGGGGAGGAAGGGAGGGGAGGAAGGGAGGGGAGGAAAGAAGGGAAGGAGGGAGGGAGGAAGGGAGAGAGGAAGGGAGAGAGGAAGGGAGGGAGGGAGGGTATCCTGAGGCAGAGTCGCTGTGCATGACTGAAAGGCACCTCCCCACCACTATGGATTATAAACAGTAGTATATGGACAGGAAGAGACTTGAAGCTTGATTTCCTTCTGACTGCCTAAGTGTCTTAAAGAGAAACTGTGACACGGAGTGCTAATATAAGGTGCCTTGTTCAAGTATTAGTTAGAGGAACAAGTGATGGGATCTCTCCTGACGTCATGAACCTGAGCTCAGGAAACACACATCTCAGGCTGTGAACATTCTTTCGTGTCATAAGCTCTCCAGGGGAGGCTCTAGAGTAGATGGGAGCTAATATATGAAGATTAAATAATACCATAGCAAGCTTAGTCTATTTGACCTGGGTTTTTTTGGGGGGGAATATTTCAAAAAAATTTTACTCATCACCTTGTAATAAACAGCTTAGCATGTCATTGCTAAGCCCAATGTTACTAGGAGGGTGGTGAGCAGGGAAGTGAGTGGGATAGACACGAGCTGTGACTTAACACAAGCAAGTTGCCCTCCAGAGAGGGTGAGCACACTGGTGAGTGCTGGCAGAACCTCAGCCAGGGCCTGTGAGCCTGAGGTCCTCCCTCTAGACCAGAGAAGACATGCCCTTGCACTCACCATCACCACGCTGGAGAAGACAAGTCATGATGGAGGGGCTGAAGACCCCGACCACGCATCCTCCTCCTCCTGAGCTTAAAGGGATGCAGGCTAAGAACAGATGCCAGGATTAAAAGTTTGTGTGGCCTCATTAGGGAATCTCATCTATCGCTCAGGGGCAAAGTAGTCACATAGGTGATGACCCAAAGTCATAGAGTCAAGGTTCAAAAAACAGTCAGTCCTTTGGTTACCTGTGTGACTGGGTAAAGGAAGGGAATGGGCAAAAGAAAAGAAACCTCAATGTTGCTGTGAAAAGATTTAAGGGTCTGGACTAAGGAGATGGCTTGGGAGTTAAAGCCTTTCTCTTGCCAGCCAAAGGATCTGAATTCAGATAGTCCTGATTCCATATAAAAAACTGATCAGAAATGGCAGTGGTCTGCAATTCTGGCCCTGGAAGGTGGAGCCTGGGAAACCCTAGAGCAAAGCAATGAAATAAAGCACTCTAGGATGATTCCCCATGTTATCCTTCGCCCTCCACGGGCACATATACTCAAGTGCCCTCTTGTGCACATGCACACACACACATGCTAGGGAAGCCGTGGGTCTCAGTAGGAACAATGGCAGCTGCACACACCTCATGAAGAACTAACCCACTTTTATCTTTGTGTGGTAATGACCTGGTGAATCCAATACCCTGTTGTCACCTGTTTGAGAAGCCTTGGTCATTTCCCTTCATGTGCATCCAAGGGAACCTACACGACTGCCGTGCCAATCTAACTTATATATCACCCTAACCCTCCCTTGCCCATTTCCTTTCAGGTTGCATCAAGCTCCCTATGCCCACAGCCTCTCGGCTGCATACCCTTGGCATCACAGTCTTTGACACCAATTGCTCTCGGGACTCAAAGCCATACCCGTCACACAGTGCTGTCCTCTGTGCTTGCTGACTGATTTGACTTGAAATTTAAGACCTTTTACAAGTTTTCCTTGGGAATGACCTGATCCCAAGAGACACTCAAACATCCTTTTCCGTGTGGCAATGGCTTGAATCTAATTCTGTCAGTTGGAAGAGCTGGAGCAAAGGACTTCTTCACACCCTTTTTTCTTGGCAGAACTGTTTGACCTCTTCCCAGGTCTATTTGCCACTGGGAAAATCCATCATTTGCAAGAAAGGACAATGAGACAGCAACGGGCTCTGTGTCTCGGCAAAGACATAAGCCTGTGTAGCATTGCACAATCTGGTCACGCAGTTGAAACTCAACTCTTGGAAAGGGAAGGGAGGAGAAGCTTTTTATACTCAAGAGCTCAGACAAAAATATGTAAAGAAAAATAACAACTCTGGCAGTAAGTATCGGCAGTTTCTCTAATGGCAAAATTCAATTTAAAAAAAAAAACAAGCAGTTCATCAAAACAGAGCTTGGCTTCAGGAAATTAGACTTGGTGTTCAAGTGGGCATATTACAGTTTTGTCAGAAATTGTCTTAGTTCTTTCTCTGCTGTGGACTTTGGAAGATAACTGATGCACTTAATGTTTCTGATTATGTTGCTAGGCAAATCAGGGACCAAGGGATAATTGGAAAAGCAAAGACTGAGTGTGTCTGGAAAGAAAAGAACTCCTGGTCAACCCAGAAGATTTGAGGTCACATAGTCTGGCCCAATCCTCCAACCCTCTCCTTCCCTTATCTTGTTCCTGTGTGGGACGCTTTCAGTCAAGTTCAACCGAAGGGGACAGGCACGGCTAAATTCATCCTTAGCAAGGATTGTTCCATTTTCAAATGGTGGCTGTCGAAGTGGACAGTGCCCTGCTGTGTGACAAATGTGATGATGGGCTAAAGCAGCAGGAGTCGCCTTCTCCGAGAGGAGAGGGCCGCTGTGCTTTGCAAACCAAGATGATTTCAAGTCAAGAAAAAAGATGTGAAGCCAGAATACTCAGGGTTTATGTCATAACACGGTGATTCCATTAGTGTAAGTCCAAACATGTCTCTCCTTAAGAACACAAGCGTAAAGAAAAATCAGATCCCCTGGGCCTCAAAGCAGTTAGAGAAAAGGCCAAAGCCAACTTTCTTCACACAACTAAGACTCTAAAGCATCAAACGTTGTACCCACGACTTGCCCAAGCTGAGGACATCTCTAACTTCTTCCAGCTTAGAAGGGTGAACAGATCCTGGTTTGCCCAGAGGGTAGCCATTTCGTCATGCAAGGGCCTTACCCAGCTTTTGGCTTCGGTTCAGCATGTTGGAGGTTTAAAAGTTGTCTTTCTATCCTGACAAAAGGCTGAACAAGTAAAAAAAAAAATCCGTCCTTCTTAGACATGTCACAGAAGTAAAATAATAGTAAACTACCACCCCAGACAGAGGCATGAATAGGCAGATGCAGAAAATCACACTGGACCGCAGCAGAAACACAAACCTCTGTCACAGCCAGTACTGAGCCCTGGACAGAGGAACCTAAATTGAAATTGATGACTTGCTGAAGCTCCCTGGGGACAGCCCTGAGAGTTACAAACTCTACCCAACCCTCTCCCCCATCCCCCGCCACTGCTGCCAATCTTACCACCTAGAGTTTTTAAATAAGACTGCCTGTACGAGAAACCATTTCTAATTTGTTGGGCTTTTATCAGAGCTCATTTTACTATCCCGTGGGAGTAAACTATCCAGCTACAATAGAAGCCTCAGGAGAAGAAAAATAGAGACTCCAACCTCCTCAACCATCCGGTCCACATACAGAGGGGAATATGGAGAGACATTATGAAGTCGTGTCCAGACTCACTGAAGGATGCAATCTAGGTCTCAGATGATAGAGCACTTTTCACCCGCTTGGGGGGTTGCCTATTTACCGAAATAAATCAGGGACAGCTCTTAATTTGGGGGGTGGGGAGGGAGGGTTGAGGGGAGGGCAAGCAGAGGGGTGGGGGGAGGAGGAGGGAGGGAGGGAACCGGTGTACCTATTAAGTTTGTATGAGCGGAGATAATAAAAAATGTTAAAAAAAAAAAAAAAAGAATCACCAGGACCCTAAAAAGTTTAAAGAAACTGAGCAAGATTGGAGTAGAGCAGAACTATTGGGATCATCAGACAAGTCAGTAAGGCATCTCTGATATACATGGTGAGGGCTCTAATAGAGAAAATAGACAACTTGCTAGAACACACAAACAACATAAGCAGAGATGGAAGTCCCAGGACAGAATCAAACAGAATGCTGCAGATACTGTGACTGAAAGGAAGAATGTCTTCCATGAGCTCATCAGTAGACTAGTTAGGGCTGAGGGGAGAATCACTGAATTTGAGGATTTCTCATAGAAACTTTGAGAAATACAAAGCAAGAAAAAATAGACAAAAATGTATTGCACCATATATAAGAACTGTGGACAGCTACAAAAGATAGTGCATAAGTGTATGGAGAATACCAAGCAGAAAATAAAGGAATAAGCACAACATTTAAGGCAACCAGGAGAGAGAATGCCTTCCCATTTAATGTCAGTGCTATGTAATGGTCAGTGCTATAACTTGTCAGAATCTAGAATCACTTGGTTAAACACACCCCTGAATGTGCCATGCCCGTGCTCATGAGGATTAGAGTTATTACGTTACTTGAGGTGAGAAGCCTGCCCACTGTAGCTGGCACCGTGTCCTGCTGGGATCTAGGACTGCAAGAAGGAAGGAAGGAGCTGAGCCGCAGCAAGCATGCGTCCCACTCTACTCCTGACGCTTCAGGCTGCTGCTGCCTCGACGTCTCTTCCATAATGGACTGTGACCCAGAATAAATCCCTTTTCTTCCCTAAGTTGTTTGTGTCAGGGCATTATATTATAACAGGACCACAGCTAAGACAGATACCAAAGCAAAGATCTAGGAAGCTCAGAGAATATCAGATAGAATAACCACCCTCAACTACATCTAGACATATTAAATTCAAACTTCAGAAAATCAGTGACAAGGAAAATACCCTAAGAAACCAAAAGGGCCTCCCCGCTCCCAAAGAAACCCTCCTCCTCTATGTAGGAGCAAAAATAAATACTATGCATCAAGGACTGCAAGTAAGTAATGAGACATATGGTTAAGCTCACAGACTTTCCATCATGATCACTTGCAACTGATGGGGTATGATCTCACCAGAAAGGGAGGGCATAGTCTGGCAGATAGAACCATTTTGCAATGGGAGACTGACCCACCCCTCACCGCAGTCTCCTACTCTTATTCCATCTACCTTTGAATCTATCCTTATAGTAAGATTCTATTTTAAATTTTTTTATTATTATTATTATTATTTATTCAGCTGTGTGCGTGCGCGTCTGTGTCTGTGTCTGTGTGTGTGTGTGTGTGTGTGTGTGTGTGTGTGTGTAGAACCACGGACGAACTCGCGAACCACCATGGACGCCTCCACCTCCTTCTGCCCTGGGATTCACAGGCTCCGCCCTACCAGGACCAGAAACGCAGGCCGCCCCCGCTTCGGCCTGGCATCTATACGTGGGATCTGGGATCCGAACTCAGGACCTTCCGCCTGCAAGGCGGAGGCTTAACCCCTGAGCCACCTCTCCAGCCCATAAGACTCTATTTTAACAGCTTTTCATCTCTGGCCAGGGGGTGACATCCAATACCCATCAGGATGGAGCCAAGGGCATTGCAGGAACAGCAAAACTGAAAAAAAAAAAAAATCAACAAACCATAATTCAGAACATCAGAGACTCTATATAAACCACCTGGAATCAGGCCTGCCTAATCTCTCCCCATCCTGAAGCTCAGGGAAATTTGTGGAAAAGGGGGCGGTAAGATTGTAAGAGCACAAGGATGGGAGGAGTCATGATATGCAAGATACTCCACACAAGTTAGGGCCGAAGCAATTGTAATAGGACTCTGCATGATGTGCGCAATGACCAACTTATCATTGACCCGTCAAAGTCTAGCATGGACTAAAGGCACTAGGATCCTTAGAAGCAAGGGATTAACAGTCACAATAGTGTTCCTATACTTAAGGGGAACACAAGAAAGAGTTCTAGGAAATGCCACTGAGTCCTTACACCTCATCAGAGGGGAGGACCCAGAGGAAAGTTTGATATACACATTAAGGGATGCTTCAGAGATGGGGGGAGGGGCACTGGAAGAAAGGGAGGGAGGGGGGAAAGGAAGAGGAAAAGGGGGGAGGGAGCAGGGAAGTCTAGGGAGGGGTGGAGGGAGAGAGGGGACAGGGGTACTTATTACATTTGTATGAGAGGAAAAATAAATAAAGAAAGAAAATAAATAAATAAATATTATGTCCAAATTATCAGAAACCATTCAAACAAGAGGAGAATTGAACTACTACAGTATTGTTGAAAAATATTGAACAATTCCACCAACCTGTATTTCTGTATCCTGAGAAAATATACTTCAAAATATATTTTGGGAGATAACTCGGGGGTAAGCACATTTGCCACACAATGATGAGAACTGAGCTCACATCCCCAGACCCAAATAAAAAATTAGGCAAGCCTAAGTACCCATGCCATAACGCTAGCACTATACTAGGTTGAGACAGATGAATCCCTGGAACTTGCTAGTCAACCAGACTAGCCAAAGTGGCATGTTCCAGGTTTAGTGAGAAACCCTGTCTCAAGGAAATAAGGTAGAATATAATACAGATCATGATAGAGCATAAGGCCCAATGTCCTCTTCTGACATCCACACATGTATACACAGGTATACACATGTAAGCATACACAAACACACACACACAAAGTGGAGGATAAATAATGACTATCAACAAACAAAAATAGAGAGAATATGGTAACAGTAGAACAACCTTGTAAAATATATTAAAACTTTTTCAGCAAGAAGAAATGACATAAGTCAGAAAGTTCAAGCAACATTTAAAAAGAAGAAAAAAATCATGGACAATAAAATTTCAAACTTTCACTTTTCTGATTTGTAATTCACCCAAAAGATAAAACTTTGCTCAGAACAATAATGTTAGGATGACAGCTTCACGTGCAATACAATTGAAATGGACAGCGGTCAAGGCCAAGAGACAAAGGAGGTTTGCTATTAGAAAGACTTCTCACTACCTGAGAAGTGACATGCTGTTATTTGGAGTTGAACCAGTTGAAAAACTGATACCTTGAACTCTAAAGCAACTACCAAAAATTAAGAATTACATGATTTTCAGCATATAATTAATGTCTAAAAAGGAGAGAGAGAGAATGATCAGACATACTGGCTCATGCCTGAAATCCCAGCCCTAGGGCAGAAGAGGAGAATTACCTAATCTAGGATGGTCTGGTATACATTGTAAATAACACCAGGCCAACCAGGGATACATAATAAAACCATGCCTCAAAAATTGGCAAAAAATTAAAAGTTAAGTCTTCTCACCACAAATAATAGCAAAAAAGAAAAGGAAATACCTTTTATAGGTGGTGAGTATATTTCTAGCATTGATATTGATATTGATTTGAAGGGCATCTACTTTTCTCCAAGCTCATCAAGTTTATTGCATTAAATACACAGCTTTTGTATGATGATCATATTCTAATAAAGCAACTTTTTAAAGAAGATTTTCGGGATCAGGATGAGAATAGACTTGGAAACATGTAGGTAAAGAGCTTAAAATCATATCAATGTAGGCTTAATAGATCAAAAGAGTTAATGTACAACATAAGGTTATAGTAAATAATATTGTATTAGTACTAGAAATAGGTACAAACAATACAGTGTAAGTATTATTGCGACCAAAAGCAACCATATGAAATGATAGACATGTTAATTTGATTGTCTAGTTATTGGTTCACTAAGTATAAAGATAAGTACAGTAAAACATTATGTTATGTAGCTTAAGAGAAAAGTTGGAGAACTGATGCAACCCAACTTCAAACCTTAATATAAAAATTTAATATTCAAGGTAGTGTGATACTAGTTTAACAATAGACAATTATGTCACTGAAATGGAGCTCAGAAGTAGACACACATAAGTATAATGACTTAATCTTTGAGAAAGAAGCAATGAGAATATGATGGAAAAAGAATAGTCTTTTGAACAAATGGTGCTAGAACAAATAGGTATTCACATGCGAAAAATGAATCTAGCCACAGACCTTCAATCACTCATAAAAGTTAACTAAGATGAGGGATACATCTAGATGTAAAACTCCAAAACTTCTAAAAGACAATCTAATAGAAAATCTAGATTACCTTAAGTAAAGTTGTTACTTTTAAATGTCACACCAAAGGCATAATCGATGAAAGAAGTGATTCATAAACTGCATTTCATTAAAATTGAAATTTTCCATTCTGTGAATACACTGTTAAGAAAATGAGAAAACGAACACAGACTGGGAGAAAAATATAGGTAAGATATATCTAATAAAGTCTTTTATCCAGGGCTGGAGAGATGGTTCAGGTGTTAAGACTCTGCCTCCCAAGCAGAAGGTCCTGAGTTCAGATTCAAGGTCTCACATAAAAATTCCAGGCACAAACGGTGGCAGCCTGAACTTCTGGTCCTGGTGGGCAGAGCCTGAGAAATTCTGGAGTGAAGCAAAAAGGAGGTAGATATAATTCAGGACCATTCCCAAAATCACTCTTGGGCCTCCACACATGCAGTGCTCTCTGATCACACATGCACACACACACACACACACACACACACACACACACACACACACACATCTTTTCTCCAAAATTCACAAAGAACTCTTAACATTTAGGATTACGAAAACTAGAGTAAAAAGTAGTCAAAGACCTTTATAAAGAGTGATCTCACCAGGGAAGAGATGCAGAGAGCAAATAAGCATTTGAAAACATGTATCGAATGTTCCTAGAGGGGAAAAAAGGTTAAATAAACTACGAAATGCCACTGCACTCCTACTTCTGCAGTGGTCAGAAATCAGAACATTAACAACACCAAATTCTGGGATAGAAATGGAACTTCAAGAACTTCAACTTAGTTTTGGTAGAAATGCAAAATGATTCAGCCACTTTGAAGAGAAGTTTGGTAATTTCTTCTAAATCTAAATGTGCTTTTACCATACCATCCAGCAAAAATAATCTGAGGTACTCGCCCAAATGTACAGAAATTTATATCCACACCATAAGTAGTAGGATAATGCTTATGGAAGCTTTATTCAAATTTGTCAAAATTTGAAGGCAATTGAGATGGTCTTCAAAAGGCAAATGAATACATTTACTTTGATGTATCCAGAAAATGGAACATTTTGCAGTAGTGAAAAGAAATGAGCTTTCAGACAGACATGATGGCTGATAACTATCATCCCAGCCCGTCAGAGGCTAAAGCAGGAGGACTGCAAAGAGTTCTTAGGCTGCATAGTGAGTTCTGACCAGCTGGCTGCCTGGAGCTAAGCTGAGACCTATCTGAAAAGATGAAAAAGTATGAGCTGCCGTGTACAGCAACTAAAAACAAATTAGTTTCATAGAAGTAGACAACAGTAGAGGACAAGAAAAGGGAGGAGAGGGGTTA
Source organism: Typhlomys cinereus (assembly GCA_023101885.1). Classification (NCBI taxonomy): domain Eukaryota; kingdom Metazoa; phylum Chordata; class Mammalia; order Rodentia; family Platacanthomyidae; genus Typhlomys; species Typhlomys cinereus. The sequence goes on from JALPQD010000247.1 coordinate 3,155,155, forward strand.
GAGAGAAGATGGATAGTGGATACCGAACTACAGTTAGAAGGGGAGGGAGTAATGTCTTAGACCACAGGATTAATAACACAATCCAAAACAGCTAAAAAAGAATTTAAAGGTTTCCAACTCATGAAAATGATATATGAAGAACTGAAAATGCTAATTTCATTGATTTAGGCATTACTCACTGCATACATGTATGAAATTATAATGATGTATCCTGCAAATAAGTATAAATATCATATGTCAATTGACTTTTTTAAGAAATAACGTTTTAAAAAGAAATACGCTGAAAGTTGATTAAAGTGCTTGGAGAAACCTGTTATTAAGTAAAGGAAGCCAACGTAAAAAGGTCACACATGGTAGGACTCCAAGGCTGGGAAAGGCAGAGCTTCTGCGAACTTAAAAACATGAGAATGGGGGGGGGCGGGTAAGGGGAGAACAGAGGCTTTTAGGGAAATGAAACTACTCTGCATGGATGCCACTGTGGTGACACATGTCACTGTTTGTTTGTGAAAATTCATAGGAAAAGCAGTACTGAGAGCAAACGCTCATTAAACCAAAGATGTGTCAGTCTGGGCATTTGCCAGTATTTGGGTAGGTGGTGTGTATGTGTAGGCAGAATGTAAGTAGGAGCACTCTTACTTTTTTGTTCACTTTCACTGTGAACCTAAAGTTGCTATTTGAGAAATTCAGTTTGTTTTAAAAAGAAAAGGTTATAATCTTTGCAATTCCCTCAGTCACAGGGGAACAAAGACATATGATCACCATTTTCTCAAGCTAGGGTAAGTTTTCCCTGAACCACAGAAATGGGGGCAGTGTCTGCTCAGAGATCCATGTGGCTACAGGGGAAATATGACTTTCTTTCCACAGTCTTCTACAATGAATCTACTATGGAAAGCAAGATATACCTAACTTTAAAACAACACAAAGCAAACCAAATGTGGACTTCTTAAGTACTGTTTAAAATGAATTACATTGGTTGTTCTGGCCTCATTTAGAAGCCCACATCCCAAAAGAAATCATCTCCCCACGTGCATAAAGCCATGAAAATGGGAGGAAGCTGGCAGGGAAGAGGGTTGTAATGTGAAAAGGTGGAAGGATGGGACTGGGGATTAAGGGGTTAAAATATCATAAATTCCTATACTCATGTGTGAAACACCAAAGAATTAAAAATGCACAAAAGATATATATATGTATATATATATATATATATTTCAAAATTATTTAAAAACAAAAGTATAGAATCTTAAGAGATCCCCGAAATAATGTTGCAAAATTCACAAAAGATATATATACATATACATTTCAAAATTGTTTAAAAACGAAAATATAGATCTTAAGAGATTCCTGAAATAATGCTGTAAAAATTACCCAGTGCTAGCATTAAAGTCTTGTCTGAAGTATTTGGCTTGGAATTCCAATGTGATGATGGAGTTTGATATATACGTGCTCAGTTCATTATAACTAATTATGCTTGAGTCAGTTGGAAAATTCTGTAGTATAGGATTCAGAGGTGGGGATGGGCTTGTTGGCGTGATAGCAACAGAAATAGTCAAGGATTTGGTAGAGGATGATATTACCAATAGTTGGATGATGAGTTCTGCCTGTGTTGGAAGATTGGTGATGGTGTGATTTCTCATAGCTGAAAACTGTAGATTTGACTGAGCCTTGGACAGAGTGGGGTCCCTTTGAATTTCTCTTTTTATGTATTGTGGAATATACTATGATGCTGCATTTCTGTTTATGATTTGAGAATTTTATTTCCTATACATTGTTGTGAAGCTACTCTGATTTTAATTTTTTCTTTGTAATAATAAAGTTAAAAAATAAACAAAAATAAAATACCAAAAAGAACTATCCAAAATAAATTCAAGTTTTCTTAAAATAAAAAAAAGGAAAGGATCTCACCAAATTAGTGCATTTTTCTCTACATCCAAGTTTTTGCTAAAATTACAGATAACATCATAGTCAAGGGAACAGAAAGACCATGAAAGGCAGAAGGTGAGAAGATGGGCTAAGAAATGCCATCTTCTATGCATGGCTTGAACATTGCAATCATAAGCACCTGTGGTCTGCTGTGGGCCTGCACAAGAATGAGCTCTGCCCTTCTCCACTGAACTAATGGTCACTGACTGACTATGCAAAATGGGGAGTCATAGCCTTCAGCTGTGTACCCACTAGCGAGTCCACTAGGTCACAGGGGATAGTTCCAGACCCATGTTCCAGTCAGTTCAACTTTTTGTGTCACAAAACAGAGATACATGAATGTGGGAAAGATACTTGTGGGGAAAAGGATGCTGATAGGGGTGGAGGGAGATAGCAAAGGGGAGGAGTTAATCAGCACTCATGCTATACATGCATGAAATTGCCAGGGAACAAATGTAATTAATAAGAACACTACTGAGCTAATAAGAGTAATAATAAGAAGTGATATTTTACCTACCAAACCAGAATTCCATACACCTGAGGGCTCTGGGTCTGTTAGGACTTTACAGGTAGAAATGTTGACATGAGGAGGTATGAAGGGGAGTTAGATAAGAGAAGAAATGTTATAGGTATCCTGGTTATAGAAGGACAGGTCCTAGGTTGTAGAGATGGCTCAGTGATTAAATCATTTGTCTAGTAAACAAAGGGACCTGAGTTCAGATCTCCAGATCACACATTAAAAAGTCAGGCAGAAATGGTCTTGACCTATAATTCCAGCCCTGGAAGGAAAAGTCTGGGAAACCCTACAGCAAAGCAATCCAGGGAGATTCCTTGTGTCACCCTTGGACCTCCACAGGCACACACCCTCAAGTGCCTTTTTGTATACAAACATACATATACATATGCATGCATGCAAAAGAAAAAATAAATAAAAAAGACTGGTCCCCCCAATAACACAGAAAATAGACCCAACAATCAACAAATGGGATCTCATGAAATTAAAGAGCTTCTGCTAAAAATATTGGTAACTGAGCAAAAAGGCAACCCACAAAATAAGAGAAAATCTTCACTAACCACACGCCTAATAGAAGAGTAATATCCAGAGTGTGCAAAGAACTCAAAAAGTTAAACACCAAAGAGATAATCAGCCCAGTTAGAAAATGACCTAAGGAACTTAAAAGAAACTTTTCCCAGGATGAAATTAAAATGTCCAACAAATACCTTAAAAATATTTTACCTCCCTAGCCATCAGGGAAATGCAAATCAAAACTCACCTGAGATATCGTTTCACCACAGTCAGAATGGCAAAAATCCAAACTACATACAACAATGAATACTGGATAGGATGCAGGGAATCCTACTGCTGTTGGGAATGCAGACTTGTACAACCACCCTGGAAATCAGTATGGCATATGACCCTGCTCTACCACTACTGAAAATATTCCCAAAAAATGTTTCATCTTACTATAATGACACAAGTACATCCATGTTCATCGCAGCACTATTCACAAGAGTAAAGTCATGGAATCAGCCTAAATGCCCAACAGTTGATGAATGGATAATGAAAATGTGGTATATAAGCACAATGAAATACTACTCAGCCATCAAAAAATAATGGAGTTTTCTGGTAAATGGATGGAATTGAAAGAAGTTACACTGAGCAACATGTCCCAGAAAGTCAGACATCGCATGTTCTCCCTTGTAAGCGAAACCTAATCCCAAGTCCTCATAATAACATACTCAAGGGAAAATCTCTGTAATACCCATTATCATCACAAAGGACTGTAACTAGGAGGGTAGGGGAAAGAAGAGAATAGAGATAAGGGAATATAATTTAATAGATAAATAACCACTGTGAAGAAAGGCCCATAAGTAGTGAGACACCTGATCCAATCAGCTGTAAGTTTCCTTCCTGTTCGCTGGCATTTGCAGTGGTTTGAAGTGCTGGGCATATGTTTCCTGTCCTGGGGGAAGTGGTTAGTACGTAGCTGGTTGGTTGCCTGGAGGCTAACCCCAGTCACTACTGTATCCTATTCCTGTTCTTCCTCCCCTTTAAGTTTTTTTCTTATTATAAAGGTCCTTTTATAACTGTTTTTTTAATCTTTGGATAGGAAAGGATTAAAACACCCAGACAGAATATAGCCTTGTGAAATGCAAGAACAGCAAAATGCACAACAATGGCCAACCAGAATGCAGAATACCAGCAACCCTACAATGTTCACCTAGAACCAGGATAGTCAAATCTCTCCCCATCCTAAGGCTCAGGGAACCTCGTGGAAGAAGGGAACAGCAAGACTGTAAGTGAGTAAAGATGGGGAGGTCCAATGCTAGACAAGACACTCCACTTAAGACAGGACTGTTTCAGTCAGGATCTCACTGCAGTGAGACTTGACCTAACCAGACTAGCACACTTACATATCAGGATGCCCCCATGAACAGGCAAGTATATCATAAGAAATAATTTCAAACAGTAGGATCCTTAGGGGCAGAGGGTTAGACAGGTGTAGGGGTATCTGTAACAGTTACTCTTTACTATTGTTGTGAGAGAACACTCAAAGTCAAGCAACTTAAGGGAGAAAGGGAGATTTATTCAGCTTATAGTTCCAGAGGGGAGAAACATTCTCTCAAAGTGGAGGCGTCATGGCTGGCTGGCCAAAGCTGGAGAAGGGTAAGTCACTGCAGACATCTTGGAAGCTGAGAGCTGCAGACTCTTGCAGCAAAGGCAGACTTCTCCTGGAGGGAGGGTGGGACTAATCCACCTCAAGACCCACCCCTCGTGACTGCCTTCCTCCAGCAAGACTCCACCTCTCAAGGTGTCATGACCTTGCTAAACACATGAGACTGTGGGGGAGACATTTCAAACCATGACAGTATCCATATCATTAGTTACCCCAATGAAGGTCCTCTTGGTCTGCCACAGAGGCCTGAGCCTCCATTAAAGCAGATGATCCAAAGGGAATTCCCTGGACCCATATAAGCTGATGGATAGGTGGGAGGGACCAGGTTGGATCCACTAAGGGAAGGGAGGGAGGGAGGGAGGGAGGGAGAGAAAGAGGAAAGAGAAAGGGAAGGAGGGTGGCAGAGATGCCTACTCATCGAGCTTGTATAGTTAAAAGATATTTAATAATAAAAAAGGCAGGTCCAAATTGGCCAGGTAAGCACATGCACTTCCTTATTGCTGTCAGCAGTGCCCCTTCACACCTGATCTGCCCTGAAGTCAGTGCTCCTTGCCAGACAATAGAATACACTTTTGAGAATTTTTGACAAAGAGGTGGGCCCTTGTGCTGCTAGGCCCTTTTCTGCAAAAAGAGCTGTAAATCCTGCTTCATGCCTTCCGCTGAATTCTAACAGACACTTCCAACTTTGGTTGTTCAAAACTGAGCTCCAAGTCTGCTTCCCACCATAAAAGAATTAAGCGGCTTATCTGCCAAAGAAAAGCCTACACTGCTGCATCAGCCCTCTTCACTCCATGGGAGGCCTTCCCACCTTTCAAGTTTCTCAGGTCAAAAACTTTGGATCAGCCCTGATACTCTCAATACTCCCCACCCAATCTACCTTCCATCTTTCTGGTTTTCCTCAACATCTTTGTCTGCCAGTCTGGCCTATGCCCTTCTCATGTCCTGACTTGAACTCTCCGTGGCCTCTGTTGAAGTTTGCCTGCATGTTGCTGATAAATTCATGATGAAATGGATCATGGGACATGGGGATTTATTTTGGCTTCTGAGTGATCAGTCACAGTTCTTAGTCCAGCTCATTAGGAGCGCTCATACCAACACCAAGAGCCAAGGAAACAGATCAATACCATATTTATTGGTACTCACTTGCAGATAACATATCTGTTTACATATGTTGAAGTATGTCAAAGCACTGTACCAGCCTCCTCCATCTTATCTACCTACCCAGGAAATGATCCCACTGAATATGAGCTGGGTCTTCCACATCAATAAGATATCCTCCGCCATTTTGCCTAAGACTTATCTCAATTACTAATTCTTTACAAAGGTTCTCAAAGCTCAATCTTCTGGACTCTTCGAGTGGATGCCTATAGATCTAATCATCACTGTCTACATCAGTCCCTCTCCTTTCTGCCTTTCAATGTACAGTCCCCAAAAGATAATATTTTACAGATCTAAGCAAAGATCCCAAGATCTCCATCTGAGTAGAGTCTAAGTCTGGGGTCAAATGCCCTTATGAGAACCACATAGAAAGAGATCTGAGGAAAGAAAGGATCATCCCTAGAGTCGCTGTGGTGGTGAATTTCATGTGTCCATTCTTTAGGTCACTAGTGCTCAGATACATGGTCAGGTGATTTTTAATGAGGTGTACATTTGAGTCAGGAGACCTTGTAAAGCACATTGCTCTCCCCGTAAGCATGGATCTCATCATACAACTACTGCCTTTAGACTCAGTCAACCATATCAGCTCTTCAACCAGATCTTGAGTCTGATGGGTTGTGGACTGTAGTTTGTACCATAAGGTCTCCTGGTTCTCCAGCATTCTGACTCAAACTGGAACCACGCACTGGCTTTCCTACATCTCCATTCTGACAACTGCAGAACTTGGAATTTCTCAGCCTCTATAATTATGTCAGGCAGTTACTGGTAATAGATCTCTTTATACATACATTCACATAGACACACAGTATCCATTTCTGTCTCTAGTTCTCTGAAGAACTCAAACTAAAACAGACTCAGAGAATGTTGCCCAGCCCACACCTTGATGCCAAGTTTCCAGCTTCCACGACTATAAGAAAATCATTTTCATTACTTTGTATCACCAGCTTCAGGTAATTGATTGTAGAAGTGTCAGGAAGGAAATCTATTCCCTACAGTCTAACCTTAACCAAAGCTGGAGGATTGTTGCAAATCAAAAGCCATACCAGGGCTGGAGAGGTGGCTCAGGGGTTAAGCCTCCGCCTTGCAGGCGGAAGGTCCTGAGTTCGGATCCTAGACCCCACCTATAGACGCCGGGCAGAAGTGGGGACAGCCTGCGTTTCCGGTCCTGGTAGGGCGGAGCCTGTGAATCCCGGGGCAGAGTAAACAAGGAGGAGGTGGAGGCGGTCCATGATGGTTCCCGAATTCGCCCGTGGTTCTACACACACACACATACACATACATAAACACACACGCACACACTCATAATTGAATAAATAATAAAAAAAAATTTAAAGCATACCAAATCCTTTCATTGTTCAAAAAGGAGGCTCCTGTTGCATTTACTTTTCTCTTTGTCGATGTGAGAAAACACTCCTATACAATTTAAAGACAAAAGGTATTTATGTGGTTCCAGAGGGGAGATACAGTCCATTATGGCAGGGCTCTCAGAGCACAAGGCATAGTTTGGAGACAGAAACTAGAAGGCAGAGACAACAAGAGTCAAATGCAGGAAGTAGTTGATCTACCAAACCTCAAGGCCTGCCCCCTGTGCCGTTTTCCAGAAGGTTCCACCTTCTAAAAGTGCCATGACCTTCCAAACATTAACACAATATAAACATTAACATGTATTGCAAATATATGATACTGTAGGAAACAGCACACATTCAAATCATGACACCCAACTTCCAATTTCTCTCACGGCATAAGCCAGAGCGTGTATGGGAATCTCACAGTCTGCTCCTGCCTCTCCTCTCGCACCTCACCAGCTCCCTAACATCCTCCGCTCCTTAGTCTGTTCCCACCGACCACCTCCACTCCCATCACAGCGTCTCCTCTTCCCACACTCCAGGGACAATTCCACCTCAACTCCTGGGTCATTGCTTGGGGTCCAGATGAACAGTTCCTTTGCCTCCTTTAAATATGATTCAACTTACTTCCTCAGTGAGCCCTGTCTGGACTATCCTTTTCAAAACTACAAGCACAAGCTCCCAAGAGGCCCTTATTCTCCTTTACTTTTTCCCTTTCCTCTGAAATTATCATTCCCCAACCTATTATTACAATCTCCATATTCTCCATGCGTGTATTTACTATCTCTACCAAAAGACTGTGTACTCCCAGATGGCAGGGATTTTTATTCCTCTACTCACTAATGTCATATGTACCTTAAATAGTGCCAAATTCAGAGTAGCTGCTGAACGAATTCACACCAGATGAATAAATGAATGGAACTTTTCTTTTTTTTTTTAATCTTTTTATTTTTTACACCGGTCCCCTCCTTCCCTCCAACTCCCCCTAACCCTCCTGCTCCCCCTTCCCTCTCCCCTCTCCCCTCCCTCCTCATCTCCCAGTGCCCCCCCACTCCCTGGAGCATCCTTTAATGTGCATGCCAAACTCTCCTCTGGATCCTCCTCTCAGATGAGGTGCATGGACCCAGGGGCATTTCCCAGAACCGTTTCCTGTGTTCCCCTTAAGCTTAGGAACACTACTGTGACTGTCAGTACCTAGCCTCCAAGGATCCTAGTGTCTTTAGTCCATGCTAGACTTTGTGGGGGTCAATAATGTGTTGGACATAACGCAAGTCATGCAAAGTCCTATTATGATTGCTTCGGCCCTAACTTGTGTGGAGTATCTTGCATATCATTGCTCCTCCCATCCTTGTGCTCTTACAATCTTACCGCCCCCTCTTCCGCAAATTTCCCTGAGCTTCAGGATGAGGAGAGATTAGGACTGGCCCAGTTCCAGGTGGTTAATATAGAGTCTCTGATTTCTGGATTATAGTTTGTTGTTTTTTTTTTTTTTCAGTTTTGCTGCACCTGCAATGCCTTTCACTCCATCCTGATGGGTATTGGATGTCATCCCCTGGCCAGAGATAAAAACCTTTTAAATTAGATTCTTGTTGTAAGAGTATAAATGAATGGAACTTTTCTAAGAACACTAATAGAGTGGAAATTCAAACTCTAGGTGTTTAATTCCAATACCCAAACCATTTGCAATCTGTACTATTTTACTAGCTTTCTGTTAAACTTCTGCTTTTGAGAAGCCACCTTCACACATCCTTGTAGGTGAATGTGCTAGTTAGACATGTGTCAACTTGCCAGTTGAAGGGCTGGGAGTTAAAGCAAGCCATTGGGCAAGCCTGAAGGAGACTGTCTGATCGATGTGGGGGAGATCCAGCCCATTCCATGAGTACGTGGATAAAGAGGGTGACGCTGCTTCAGTGCTTTGACCTTCTTCAACATACCCGGATCCTCTTGCTGTCGGTCAGTGAGGTTTGCCCCCCTCTCAGCAGTCCTGTGAACTGCAACCAGACCACTGTAAGTCAGAATGAAATCCTTTGCTTCCTAAACTATTTGAACATTAATTTATGGGTCACACTTAAGTGAACTGCAAGAGTGAAAATATCTTGAGATGAGGGCCTCTTGAAACTGTGCTAAAAGAGAGGGAATGAGAAAGACTGACTTTAACTCTACCCGGAGCTGCAAGGCAGAGGAAGAGGTCCAGGCACGAGGCAAGGGAGCCGAAGGAGAGTTGGGTGGGGCACAGGACAATGAGAAAATGAACAAGAAGTAACTCAAGTCATGCCTGAGATTGGAAATTGAAAAGGGAATACCAACTACATATAAAACCAAATACCCACTAATGCCTGTGCCCCATCTACTCCAATGCACCAAATTCATAACTCTCACCTGGAATTTAGCTTTTCTTCCTTGTGTGATTAGGTCATAAGAGACAAGTACTGTCACTTCCTTCTTTCCAGCCATCATACCTCCAGTAACACAAGAAATCACTTTGCTTCCCTGCATACCATTGTTGGCTCAGCCTGGACTCCCCCCAGCAGCGACCCCTGAAGAACAAAGGCCTTCCTCCTCCCACTCTGTGCTTACATCTGGACAACGCAGGTCTTTCCTTAACCCCCGTAGTTCTGTCATGTTCTTGAATTCATCTCTCAGCAACATCCACTCAAGATCCCTTTAACCTGTGAATTTGTCATTCAGCTCATATGTCATTCCTCTTACCTGTAATCTACAAATTGATGAGAAGACTCTTCTAACTTCATCTGAGTCCCCTACGTTAAAACCGTCGGGAGGCGCGACGTTGCTTTCATGCAGGCTCCTATCTGACTAGGCATAACACCCAAAGAGACATTCTCCCCCCACCCTTCAACCCCCAGCTTCCCTCTCTCCTTCAGATTCTCGGGAATGAACTCCAGGCAGGATGGGGCAGAGCTGAGTGACATGTTCATGATACTCAGAGCAGGACAAGGCATGGGGCAGGGGCTCCTCTGGACTCTAGAGTGAAGAAATCAGAATGCAGAGACATTCTGTTGACTACCAAAAGCATATTCATGCCCTCTCTTAGAAAACATAGCTGCACCCTTTACCCCACCCCCGCTCCGCCGGTCCAGCCGGACCTCACCCCGCGACGTAGGTAAGCTTCGCCCGCGCCCGCCCACCAGAACCCCAGGTCAGCCCAAGGGACCCGGCTCCGACTCCCACCATCCAGCCGGAGCCGCGCGCAGGGCCGAGGGACGAGGAGGACCTCCCCCTACGCCCGGGCCCTGCCCCAGCTCCCCTCCTGTTAAATAGCCCACGCCTACACCCCCATCCTCCCTTTCCCCACCCCGCTCTGCTGGTTGGGACGCGGGCGCGGTCCAGCCAGGCCTCACCCGCGACCTAGGTAAGCTCTGTCCCTGCCCACCCCCAGAACCCCAGGCCAAATAATTCAGTTTAGTGAAATTGAAAGATCTTAATTAAGAGTTAAAACGACAATGCCAAAGTCAAAGTACAAATCCATGAGAAGCAACATTCAAGTAAACAAATTTCCCACTGAAGAAATTAATCCCATAATGTTAGACTCCAACCAGAACAAACCCACGGAAAAAGGCCAAGAAAGCCTGACCCAGGATAACGACCTTCAAAATATGATCATTACCATGTTCAATACTATGAAAGAGGAAACCAGGGAGCAATTACATAATTGAATCAATCGCTTTGAAGAGGAACACAACAGACATTTGGAGGAGTTGAGAAAAACAGTGCAAGAAACAAAAACTGGCATAGAGCAGTTAAAACAGACTCAAGCAGAGTTTAAAACTGAGCTACAAGACAAGTTATCTTCAACTCAGAACTCCACAGAGAGTCTTATCAACAGAACTAGCGAAGCAGAAAACAGAATTTCAGACCTTGAAGATAAAGTGGGAGTACTAACCAGCTCAATGGAAGAGGTTGTTAAAGCCAAAAAGATACTTGAGAGAAATATCCAAGAGATATGGGACACCCTGAAGAAGCCTAACATGCGTATTCATGGAATACCAGAGCAAGAATCTCAAAATACCACCCCTGAGGAAATTTTTCAAATGATCATCAAGGAAAACTTTCCTCATATAAAAAAAGAGAGGCCCATCCATATACAAGAGGCATTCCGCACCCCAAACAGATACAACCAAAACAGAAGCACGCCACGGCAAATAATAGTTAAAACACTCCACATTCAAGATAAAGAACTGGTGCTGAGAGCTTCAAGGGAGAAAAAACAAGTCACTTTAAAAGGTAAACCTATTAAAATAACAAATGACTTCTCATTCGAAACAGTAAAAGCAAGAAGAGCTTGGAGAGACATACTTCAAGTATTGAATGAGCAAAAATGTCAACTCAGGCTGATTTACCCTGCAAAACTATCAGTCATGATCGAGGGAGAAAGAAAAGCTTTCCAGCACAAAGACAACTTGAAGGGATACATGTCCACCAAACCAGGCCTTCAAAAAATGCTAGAAATGATACTCAAGCATGAAGAAAAAAACAGGCATATCCAGGAGAACAGAAGGCAAATATAACACCATTAAAAGTGAAGTAATATACTTATAAAAACTACTAAACATAATAAATGTCTGGAATTAAAAATAGTTTCTCCATTATAACACTAAATGTTAATGGAATTAATTCACCGATCAAGAGACACAGATTACAAACTTGGATTAAAAATCACAATCCATCAATCTGCTGCCTGCGGAAACCCATCTCACCACAAAAGATAGGCACGCTCTAAAAATAAAAGGCTGGTCAACAATTCTACAAGCAAATGGAAGCAGAAAACAGGCAGGGGTAGCCATTATGCTATCAGACAAAGTGGACTTCAAACCAAAGAAAATTATAAGAGACACGGATGGATACTACATTTTAGTCACAGGTACAATTCACCAGGAAGACTTCACAATACTGAACATATATGCACCCACTACGGGCCCCTCCACATTCATTAAGAGAACCCTACAGCGTCTAAAGCAAAAAATCAACCCCCAAACGATAATTCTTGGGGACTTCAACACCGCCCTCTCTACATGGGATAGATCAACAGGTCAAAAGCTTAACAGAGACACTTTGGAACTTAATCAAACCCTGAAAGAAATGAACCTTACAGATCTCTATCGAACTTTTCACCCACGTACCAAAGAATACACATTTTTCTCAGCAGCACACGGAACTTTCTCCAAAATAGATCACATATTGGGCCACAAAACGAATCTACATATACAAGAAAGTTGAAATTATAACCTGTGCCCTATCAGACCACCACGGCCTAAAGCTGGACATCCACAACACATCAAACAAGAGAAAATACACTAACTCCTGGAAACTTAACACTATGATGCTGAATGAGAACTGGATACAGGAAGAAATTAAAAAGGAAATTCAAGATTTCCTGAAAGTGAATGATAACGAAAATACAACTTACCAAAATCTCTGGGATACAATGAAAGCTGCCCTAAGAGGTAAGTTCATAGCTCTTAATGCCTACGTCAAAAAAATGGAAACATCAGAAATAAACAACTTAACAATGCAGATTAAAGCTTTAGAGAAACTAGAGCAATCTGATCCCAAAAGTAGTAGAAGAGAGGAGATTAGCAAAATAAGGGGAGAAATATCTGAAATCGAGATTAAGAAAACGATAGAAAAAAATCAACCAGTCAACACTCAAAAGTAAACCTATGTAACACAGTAATTGCAAGTATTATGAACAAGAGAGATGGGTTAGGAGGGCCACACCAGAAACAAGGAGAGAGTAGACCATGTTACAGCAGAGAAAATAGGCCTCCATCAAGGTCTGCAAGTAAGTAATGAGAAACCTGGTTAAGTTCATAGACGTTCTTTCCTGGTCTCACCAGAAGGGGAGGGCATATAGTCTAGCAGATAAAAAGTAATCATTTTACAAATGGGTGATGGACCCCTCCCTCAGTGAGGTTTCCTACTCTTATTACATCTACCCTTGAATGTGCTATTACAACAAGACTCCAGTTTAACAGCTTTTTGTCTCTGGCCAGGGGGTGACATACAGTGCCCAGCAGAATGGAGTGAAGGGAATTGCAGGAGCAGCAAAACTGCAAAAGAAAATCAACAAACCACAATCCAGACTTCAGAGACTCTATATCAATCACATAGAACTAGGACAGCCCATCCTGGAGCTCAGGGACATTTGCGGAAGAGGGGGCGTAAGACTGTAAGAGCAAAAGGATGGGAGGAGCAACGATTTGCAAGATTCTCAACAATAGTTGGGGCCAAAGCAATCACAATGGGACTTTGCATGCCCTGCGCAATGTCCAGCGCACTGTTGCCCTCATAAAGTCTAGCATCTGTTAAGGGCACCGAGACCCCTGGAGGCAAGGGATTGACAGCCATAGTAGTGATCTTATGCTTAAGGGGAACAAGAGAAAGGGCTTATGGAAATGCCGCTGGGTCCTTATATGTCATCGGAGAGGAGGACCCAGTGGAGAGTTAGGCGTACACAATAAAGGACTCTCTGGGAATTGGGGGGAGGCACTGGGGGAAGGGGAGGGGGAGGAGGGGGGAGGGAGGGAACTGGTAAAATTTTTAAAATGTATAATTAAATTTTTAATAAAAAAAACTTGTAATCATTATTAATAGGTGGTAAAATACCCATGAAAAACTAAACAATTTTGGAAAAGCTGGTTCTTTGAAAAAATCAATTAAGATTGATACACCCCTAGCTAAATTAACCAAAAGCAGGAGAGAGAAAACCCAAATTCACAAAATTAGAAATGAACATGGAGTTATCACTACTGATACCCAAGAAATCCAGAGAATTATAACATCATATTTCAAAAACTTATACTCTGTGAAGTTTGACAACACAAAAGAGATGGGTGAATTTCTAAGTAAACACAACTTACCTAAATTGAATCAGGAAGTTGTGAATTATTTAAATAGTCCTATAACATTAAGGAAATTGAGGAAGTAATCTTGAATCTTTCCACCAAAAAATGTCCTGGACCAGATGGATTCAGCACAGAGTTCTACCAGACATTTAAGGAGTTAATAATACCAATACTCCTTAAACTGTTCCATAAATAGCAAAGGAAGGAACACTATCAAATTCCTTCTATGAAGCTAATATCGTTTTAATCCCAAAACCTAATAAAGATTCACTTAAAAAAGAAAACTATAGGCCAATCTCTCTGATGAACACAGACGCAAAGATTCTCAACAAAGTCTTAGCAAATCGGATTCAAAAACATATTAAAAAGATCATTCACGGGGACCAAGTAGGCTTCATCCCGGCACACAAGGTTGGTTCAACATACGCAAATCAATAAATGTAATTCATCATATAAAACAGTCCAAAGTCCAAGACCACATGATACTCTCGATAGATGCAGAAAAAGCTTTTGACAAGATCTAACAGCCTTTTATGATCAAAACGCTAGAGACAATAGGAATGGAAGGAACCTTTATCAATATAATAAAAGCTGTATACAACAAGCCCACAGCAAGGATTATGCTCAATGGGGAAAAACTTGAAGCACTCCCACTTCAATCAGGAACCAGACAAGGCTGTCCACTCTCACCACTTCTATTCAATATTGTACTTGAAGTCTTAGCCGAAGCCATAAGACAAGAAAGGGACATAAGAGGGATTCAAATCGGCAAGGAAGAAGTCAAGCTTTCCCTATTTGCAGATGACATGATCTTATACCTGAGTGATCCCAAAAACTCCACCAGGAAGCTTCTGGAACTAATTGAGAAGTTCAGCAGGGTGGCAGGATACAAAATAAATGTGCAAAAATCAGAGGCCTTCCTATATGCCCAGAATGAAAGAAGTGAAAAAGCCTTGAGAGAAACAATCCCATTTACTATAGCCCCTAAAAAAATGAAATACCTTGGTATAAACCTAACTAAGGAGGTAAAAGACCTTTACAATGAAAGCTTTAAAACCCTAAAGAAAGAAATAGCAGAAGACACCAGAAGGTGGAAAGACCTCCCTTGTTCCTGGATTGGCAGAATCAACATCGTAAAAATGACCATCCTACCAAAGACAATATACAGATTCAATGCTATACCAATCAAAATCCCAAAGCAATTCTTCAAAGAAGTTGACCAAACAATCTCAAAGTTCATATGGAGGCACAAAAGACCCAGGATAGAAAAGACAATCCTGAGTAACAAAAACATTGCTAGAGGTATTGCCATACCAAACCTAAGTCTATACCACAAATCCATAGTTATAAAGACAGCCTGGTACTGGCTCCAAAATAGACACACAGATCAATGGGTAAGGATTGAAGACCCAGATATAAGCCCACAAAATTACAGCCATTTGGTCTTAAAAGAAATTTTACCAGAGATGAAATTAAAATGTCTAACAAATATCTTAAAAAATGCTCCACTTCTTTAGCCATCAGGGAAATGCAAATCAAAACTTCCCTGAGATATCATCTCACCCCGGTCAGGATGGCAAAAATCCACAATACAAACAACAACAAGTGCTGGAGAAGATGTGGAGAGAGGGGAACTCTCCTACATTGCTGGTGGGAATGCAGGCTCATACAGCCATTCTGACGAGACGTCTGGAGATTCTTAAAGAAATTAAAGATTGAAATGCCATATGACCCTGCTATTCCACTTTTGGGAATAACCCCCCATGCAGCAGAGGTTCGCCTCGATAACACAAGCACGACTATGTTCATAGCAGCACTGTTTACAATAGCAAAGTCATGGAATCAACCTAAATGTCCAACAGTTGACGAGTGGATAAGGAAACCCTGGTACATCTATACAATGGAGTACTACTCAGCCATCAAAAATGATGAATTACTGGAATTTGCTGGGAAATGGATGTCATTAGAAACAATTATATTAAGTGAAGTATCCCAATCCCAGAAAGTTAAGCGCCGTATGTACTCCCTAATAGGTGGCTCCTAGTACCAAACTCACCCAGCCCACATTGAGACACTCAAGGGTAAACCTATGTAATACGGTAATTGCAAGGATTGTGAACAGAAGGGATGGGGTTGGAGGGCCACACCAGACACAAGGAGAGAGGGGACCATGTTACAGCAGAGAAAATCGACCTCCAAGGAATGCAAGTAAGTAATGTGATACCTGGTTAAGTTCACAGACGTTCGTTCCTGATCATGTACAACTGAGGGGGTATGATCTCACCAGAAGGGGAGGGCATATAGTCTGGCAGATGAAAAGAGATCATTTTGCAAATGGGTGACTGATCCCTCCCTCACCGAGGTTTCCTGCTTTTATTACGTCTACCCTTGAATGTGCTATTATAACAAGACTCCAGTTTAACAGT
This sequence comes from Typhlomys cinereus, assembly GCA_023101885.1. NCBI lineage: Eukaryota > Metazoa > Chordata > Mammalia > Rodentia > Platacanthomyidae > Typhlomys > Typhlomys cinereus. Next base: position 3,171,546 of record JALPQD010000247.1, read on the forward strand.
TTTTTGTCTCTGACCAGGGGGTGACATACAGTGCCCATCAGGATGGAGTGAAGGGCATTGCAGGAGCAATAAAACTGCAAAAGAAAATCAACAAACCACAATCCAGAACTTCAGAGACTCTATATCATCCACATAGAACTAAGCCAGCCTAATCTCATTTGCGGAAGAGGGGGCGGTAAGATTGTAAGAGCAAAAGGATGGGGGGAGCAATGATTTGAAGAGTCTCCACACTAGATAGTGCTGAAGCAATTGTAATAGGACTTTGCATGTCCTGCGCCATGTCCGTCACACTATTGACCTCACAAAGTCTAACATCGGCTAAAGGCACCAAGATCCTTGGAGGCAAGGGATTGATGGCCACAGTAGTGTTCCTATGCTTAAGGGGAACACGAGAAAGGGTTCAGGGAAATGCCACTGGGTCCTTTTACGTCATCGGAAAGGAGGACCAAGAGGAGAGTTAGGCATACACAATAAAGGACTCTCTGGGAATTGGGGGGGAGGCACTGGGAGATGGGGAGGAAGGGAGGGGGAGCAGGGGGTTCGGGGGGAGGAGGAGGGGGGGAGGGAACTGGTCTACCTATTAAGTTTGTATGAGCGGAAATAATAATAAAAAATGTTAAAAAGAAAAAAAAAGAAAAAAAGAAACAAAAAAAAAAAAGAAAAGAAAACCTAGCTGCAGTGATTCCACGTGACTACCTCTGGGTGATGGGTAGCCTTGTTCTTGCTACCACTAAATCAGTGAAATGGACTCTTGGTCTGATTTCAAGGTTGGCTATACCTTTAAGACTTTTAAGAGACTGGGAATCTATGGAGCTGGAGAGCTGACTCCACACTAGACTCAGGGGTTAAAGCTTTTGTCTTACAAGCAAAAGTTCCAAAAATGCCAGGTGAACATGACAACGGTCTTCATTTCTGACACTGGAAGGCAGAGCCTGAGAAACCCCAGAGAAAAGCAATGAAGAGGCAAAGCAACCTAAGATGATTCCAGATGCTAACCTTGGACACACACACACACACACACACACACACACACACACACACACAATCAAGGGGGCCTCTTGTACATACACACACATACACACACACACACACACATGCAAAAAAAGAAAGATATTGAGAATTTATGGAAGATTTTTCTTCTTTCAGAAGGCTTTTAAATTCTTTGTATCTCTGACTCGAACCTGAGACTCACTGGTTAAACTAGGCTGTCCAACCGGTCCCAGGGATCCATCTGTCCCTGCCTCTCCAGGGCTGAGATCATAAGTGCACCCTGACCATACCTGGCTTTTTACATGGGCACTGGGAGGCTAAAATTGGGCCCTAATATTTATGTGGCAAACACTTTACTAAGCTATTCTATACAACTAAGTGATCCTTCCAACTCCAAATCATTGTTCACTTCTACTTAGGTTCTAGGAGAAAGGCCATTTAGATGTGAAGCTGCTCTCTCTCATATCAGTATCAATCTTTGATCATGCTGCCGTAGAGACTCTAAATTTCAAAACCAGAGAGAACAGGACACTCAAATTTCAAGTAGCTGTGGGATGAAGCAGGCTGCCAGGAACTCTGTTACTAAAACCCTAGGGAACGTCCATGCCCACCCCACTGCCTGCTTGGGGTACTGAATCTGGTTTTGTTCCACCGGTCACCTCACTTCCTGCATGGAGGTCTAATTGGACAATTTACTGCTGCATCCCTCAGGTGAGAGGTTGTAACTCTGTGAACTGACTGAAGCTAATGATGCCTTTATTTCTGTTCCAATCGGCAGAGACAGTCACCAAGTGTGTGTGTGTGATTGTGTGTGCTTCTAGCCAGTTACCCAAATAGAATTCGGTATTCATGAGTTTTATATTTGTCTGTTTAAGGATGCTCAAACATAAATGGATCTTTAATTACATGCGTCTAAATATAACCCCATCTCTCTGCTCGAGAATCCCACCTTTTACCTAACACATGCATTTTTTTTATTCCTACTCCCATTAGGTCCTTGTAGTCTCAGAGAAAAGCCTTCAGTAAGGAACTTCTGCCGTGCAAAGGGGTCAGCCCTTCCAACAAGGAAATGTGCCCTCTTTTTGTGAGTCTCCCTCTTTCTAAGAAGAGAGGAGTGGAAGCAGCTGCCTGGTTAAGGCCTGCCTATCTGCCATTTGTGACTCTCAGGGATTTTTCAAGCTAAACGGCTTTTCCTTGGAAGGGGTACCGTCACTCAGTACAGAAAGATCCTTTCTGTAGCCCCCAAACATGTAAGGCAGGATGCCTGGATCTGAGATGGTGGTCTCTGGGCAAAGGTTAGACCATTACCACCCTTGCCACTAAGCCTCAGGACTGTCCCTCAGGCTTTCCACACAGTCTGTTCAGTGTGACCAAATGTGCCTATTTCCTTCAGTGTTGAAGTGTGCCAGCTACTCAAACTCTCTGAATAGAGTTGATCCTGAGCTAGTGCAGAGGCACTAGAGGATATGCAGGAGAGGAATGGAGGAGTGGAGCTGTTTCAGCAAAGGAACCTGCCTAGCTGAGGATGCCCTTCACATGTGCTGCAACAGCAATTCATTCCCTCTGCACTTACCTCAGAGCTTTCCTAGCCTTCCAACCACGCACACCTGCATTTTCTGCCTCAACCTTTGGACTCTTTTTGTGACCTTTGCTTCCCTTTTTTCCCCTTTTCTTCTCTGAATCAGCTCAGATCACTCAAGGGAGTCAGGGGAGACAAGATTCCAATTTATTTCCTCAGCTTCGAAAACCTAAGGCCTCTTCATCCCTAGAATCAAAAGCCCTAATAGCTTGCATGCCATCACAACCACCCCACACTGCAGAAAAGGCAATTTGTGCTTCAAAAGTAATAGAGAGCAAATTGCAGAAATTTTTATGCAAATTAACCAAGCTTAACATTTTGATAAAGGGTTTAAAAAAAAAAAAAAACATGAACCAAGCAATCCAATATTCCATTGCAAGTTCAACACAAAAGAAAATTTCAAAGCCTGGATTCTTAAAGTATGTGACAGCGAGTGATATTTAGCCTGGTATATGACAGCAAGACACATAAACTACCCGTAGGACAGAATACTTCAGGAGTCAAAAAAGCATGAAATTATTAGTTCAAAACAACAAGCTTATGAGCTTATGGATTAAGGTATTTCAATGATTTAAACAATTGTCTCCCTTCTGTTGGGTAGACCCATCACTAACCCAAACCATACTTGGAATGTGACCTCTGGTATCCTAGCAAGTTAGGAATCACACAGTATGCAGCAGAGGAAAAAGGAGGGAGAAAATGATTTGTGGAGCATGGAGTGCAGGTCGAGCTTCAAGCCACGTGGTCTATACATGTTATCTTCTCCAAGCAGGCATGTTTCAAGTCCCTTGAGAGGAAAAGAGAAAGTCACGCACTTCCATTTGGAGAAAATGGCTGAGCAGAACACACTTGCAGAAGATGTTCCTTCAAAACCAAAGAAAATAGCTATGATGGAGAGAGTAGGAAAAAAAGACTTTTGAAAACCCACTAATCCCCTACATATCTCAAATTCAGACTTCCCAGAAGTTCTAAGACTACATCCCCACAATTCCCAGCTGAAGCAGTTTAGAAGGGAATTCTGGACAGAATCTCTATCTCAACTCTGTCTGTGAAGGTATGGCTTCCAAGTGAGGATCCCTAGATTTGGTGAACTTTGAGCTTCCTACCGGAACTAAGCATTCACATGCTTGTCAAACTGCTTTACACACGGGTACCTAACAGTGCTCTGCAGATAGGTGCACATTTGTCACAACACCTGGAAGTGCTCTGATGACTGATAAAGTGTGAAGTCCTTTTTTTTTAAAGCAACTGGATTTGTAGGAATTAGGGGTCATTACATATTGTCTATCAATGGTGCTATATCTACATAGTCTCTATTATGTGGGGCCCACAATTTTTTTCAAATTAAAACAATTCTTAACATAAAAACCTTGGAAAACAATGACATTGAAAAGGCTGAAACAGTTGCTCCCAACTTACATAATCACATATACGATGCCAGAGGTCCACACTGTGGCATCATTCACTCTTGTTTTAAAAGGAATTTTATGCTGGGTACAGTAGTGCGTGCTTGTGACCAAGCACTTGGAAGGCTGAGGCAGTAGGATGAAGAGGTCAAGACCATTGTGAGCTACACTGTGAGAGTTCCTGTCTCAAGATAAACAAACAGAGAAATAAAGGAAATTTATGATGTTTAATTACCTGCTTTTTCCAGAATCTGAAGTTGGTAAGTCAGGAAGGTGGGCTGACATAAAGGAAACAACCGACATAACCTCAGAAAGCTCTTTACCTGTGTACCAACATGAAAGCAGAGGCCCATGAGCGAGAATGATGGAGGGAGAAGGAAAAGGAGGGGAATAGGGTTAAAGTATCCCACGCATTTATGCTAAATCTCTTCAGAATGGAAGCTCAGGGACATTTGCGGAAGAGGGGGCGGTAAGATTATAAGAGCAAAAAGATGGGAGGAGCAATGATTTGCAAGATTCTCCACACTAGTTAGGGCCGAAGCAATCATAATAGGACTTTGCATGCCCTGCGCAATGTCCAACACACTATTGACCTCACAAAGTCTGCTAAAGGCACCAAGATCCTTGGAGGCAAGGGATTGACAGCCACAGTAGTGTTCCTATGCTTAAGGGGAACACGAGAAAGGGTTCAGGGAAAGGCCACTGGGTCCTTGTAGGTCATCGGAGAGGAGGACCCAGAGGAGAGTCAGGCATGCACAATAAAAGACTCTCTGGGAGTTGGGGGGGAGGCACTGGGGGGTGGGGAGGGAGGAGGGGGAGCAGGGGGTTCGGGGGGAGGAGGAGGGAGGGAGGGAACTGGTCTACCTATTAAGTTTGTATGAGTGGAAATAATAAAAAATGTATTAAAAAAGATATTTACTTTTCAAAAAAAATCTCTTCAGGATGCTCATCTCTGTGCATGGTGAACATGTAGTAATAAGATATATTAAAATTATTATATTAAAATAATAAACTTGGAAAAAATATAGACAAAATAACCACAAGCCAAAGGGTAATAATCCTAATATAGAGAGAACTCGTATCAAAGTATAATGAAGAAGAAAGAGCCCCAGAGCAATAAATGAACAACAATGCACAAAAGTACAAATGACAAGCATTTTCAAAGTTCAAACATGCCAAAATAACACGGGTATAAAATAGAGCAACCAGATGTGACTTTTTACGTATCTAGTTAATGAGCTTACAAAATATAATACCCAGAATTATAAAGAATCTAGTAAGAAAGACATTTATGCACTTTTAGTTAAAATAGTAACTGATACTATGGTCCTAGAAAGCTGCCTATATGTAACAATCTGTTTTCTAAGAACTACCTTTTCCAAGGCATATTTGGCATACAATACATTATCCACGTTCAGTATTCTGTGTGTGGGACACTAGAATCAAGGGAGCAGCCCACGGCTCCCCAAGCAAGATCCGCAGGCTCTTCCTGGCCTCCTCAGGCTGCATAAATGTCCTTCCCTGTTGCTTTAACACTCCTGCAGTGTGGGCACCAATGCATACTGACATCTGTACCCAAGCATTTTCTCCTAATGTCCCGGGTGCTCAAATAGCCACCCTACTTTCCATACCCAAATGAGAGAGCACCCTCTCCCCCATCCAGTGCATTTGTCACTTGGGCACAGGGCACCTTCCAACACTTTCACAGTTCACAGGATTCTTTACAAAACAGAAATTTCACCTTTTATCCCTGGCTCTTGTTACATCAATAGCTGAGAGCAAGCGGTGGGGCAACCCCTCCCCCACCCTTACCAAGTCCCATCCTTCTCTGTGGGGCCCCTGAGACCGATTAGGGAACAGCTCTCCCTGGGGCACATTCAAACACTGTTAAAATCAGTGTGAATGTTAATGAGAAGTCATTCAAGTTTTTATCAGGAGCATTCCTTCTGACATTCATTTTCCCACAAGCAGAAAGAGATATTGGGGGGATGGGGCAATCTGACATACTAATTATCTGGTGTTGCACTCTCCCTTGATGCCCTGGTCACCTTGAGTGAAAAAGACATCAGTCAGGCTGCCTGGTCATACCCGTCATCTTGAATAGAGTCTTGGCGAAGCTGCACTGAATTGCAGCTGCTTGCACTGGCTCCTGAGGATGCGCCCCAACTTGTGACTACTTTAAGGAGCCTTTCTTCCTAATTGCAGCTGTTCTCTTCTGCTGTCGTGAGACAATACTCAGACTCAAACAGCCTAAGGAGAGAAAGGAAGATATATTTGGCTTATAGTTCCAGAAGGGATAGGATCCATTTTGACAAAAAAGGCATGGAGGTGGCAGAAACTAGAAGGAGCTCAGGTCAAGACCCTGGAGAGAGTATAAACAGCAGACTACAAGAGGAGACTATTAACAGAAGCAACATGGGGCTGACCAACCTCCAGGCTTATGACATTTCTTCCTCCAGCAAGGCTCCACCTCCTAAAGGTGCCATGACTTTCCCAAATATTGGCATCAGCTAAAGATTCAAACATATACTCCTGTGGGAGACAACTCACATTCAAACCATGATGTCTCCCTGCCTTCCTCTTCCTCTTCCATCTTTGTAACTGGCAATTCGGCAGTCCTTAACCAGTCTCCAGTCTTATTCTCTCTAGTCTATGGTACAATACTTTGTCAAGAACTGTCTTGATCTTTCTAGATGAATCATTTATTAACAGTAGAAAGTTATTGTTCATAGTGCTGGAGATTGATAAATCTGAAATCAAAACCCAAGCAGATTTGGTGTATAGTGAGAACAGGCTCCTATAGGTGGTCCCGTGCAGTAGGATAACATGTGCCCTGCATTCTGTTTCATAATGGTACTAACCCCATCCATAAAGGTGACACTCACATGACTTAACCACTTTCAAAAAACTGCCCTCCTAAATACTGCCACATTTGGAGACCGGACCATATGAATTCAGGGTGGACATATACCTTCAAGCCATTGCAGGTCCCCTAAGTGTCTGTCTGCTCCTGGCCCACTCAACACACAAGCATGCCAGGATAGACTTGAGCACAGAGCAGAAAAAGTAACACGAAGCTGCCTGTGAGTATAAGCAACCGAGGCAAGATGCTGCACGTCTCTCAATCTGCAGCAGTGGCTATCACTCCACAAAAGAAAGTCTTAGCTACATACTTCAATCACCTTTTCCCCAGAAGCAGAGGTTTTGAACTCATTTGAAGCCCAAAGCGGCAGGAGTAACAACAGTGAAGGAAGCTGGGAGCCGCTGGGCAGCATTTCCAGCTGTCCCCTGGGGCAGGTACCCAGCATTTTACTCACGTGTCAGTTAATGACTTCAAGGTCCTTAGTTCTGTTTCTACCTTTACTGTATAGCACATACCTTACTATTGTAGAGGGATTAAGGCATAGTGATATGAACTCTAAAAGATGGGGAGTGCCCATTATCTCTGGTATCTCCCATCTGTCCCTCCCAACAAAAAGTCAACCTCTGCTTCCCCAAGTGTGAAGAGACCTCTTTTCTGGCAGCCCATGCAACTTTGGAAGAGTCGAGCAGAAGAGGGGCTGCCATTACTTGGAAAGCAGCCCGTGGGTTCAAGAAGCCAAGGACTTTCCTTGAAAGCAAGAATAGGAATTAATCTGATTGGTTTCCAAAATACGTCTTTGTGACACGAGGATTTAAAGTGGTGGCTCTGAGAGCGACTGTCAGCTGTGAAATCACGAACACGCCCTCGCCGGCCAGGGTTAATGGACTGTCCTTCAGAGACAAGTGGAGCCAGAAACAAGCCACTGCAATGAAGAAGGAAAATGCCTTTCTCTCCTGACTTTCATCATCTCTGCATGCAAACATGTTCCGGATGCCTGTGGTATGGCTGTGGGCTTCTGATAGGTCCCACAGCCTAGTGGGAGAAACAGGTGATTAAATGGATAATTAGAGTGCTGACTGCATGTGGATAAATGTGAATTACAAGGGACAGGTTAAATTAATCATGAACAGCCATACAATAGAATCCTATACAGCCATTAAAAAGAGTGATGGAGTACCACGTTCATTGACATAGAAAGATCTCCACAGTATATTAAATGGAGACACGGAAGGAGATTGCAAATAATATTTTATAGAGTTTTACTCTCTGTAAAATTGCATTTTTACCCAGACACAAATACCCAAAGAATATTTTCCACCTTGTCTTTCCAGCTTGAGCTAACAATTTCATTTATACCATTTAAAATTTTCAAAATGAAGCAGCTCTCTGGAGTGAAAATGAGAGGCAGTCGTTTGGCATGCTGAGCTCAAAAAGGCACATACACATATATACCTACGCATGACATTCACACCCCTCTCTTGGAGCACAGTTGTTTCTACGTTCTCTTAATATGTGGTTACCTAATAACTACGAACTATGATGAAACTCATTAGAAAGCTAAAGATTTTGTGGGTTCTCTTTGATATATGGTAACCTAACAACTACAAATTATGATGAAACTCATTAGGAAGCTAAAGATTTTGGAAGATTAGGATTGGTGAGATGACTCAAGACTTAAAGGCTTTGCCTTTCAAGCTAAGGAACTGAGTTCAGATCCTCAGATCCCACATAAAAATGCTGAGTAGATATAGTAGTAATCTGCAATTCTGGCCCTGGAAGGTGGAGCAGGGAAAATTCCAGATGATTCACAGGTACACACATTCAAGTCCCCTTCTATACACAGACATACACACACGGGCCCACACAACACAAGTGTGCATGCAAACGAAAAAGGTTTTGGAAAATTAGAAAGGATACTGCCTTATTTCTATAGTCTGTTGTTATGATAAATACTTGACCCAAACCATTCAGGAGAACAAAGGAATTTTTATCCATGCTTCCACTTTCATGATCCTGGCAAGATACGGAGGGGACTGACCACACTGTAGCCATCAGGAGCTGAGAAGGACGAAGATCAATACCGCTTTCTAGGCTTACCAGTCTGCCCAATACTGCCCTGGGAAGGGTCCCACCCAAACATCATATAATTAAAACAATCTCCTGTAGGCTGGTCTTAACTACATAAATCCATCATAGTTATTCCTATGAGGGTTCAGTGACTTAACCAACTCCAAAAAAGCTGTCCTTCCTAATACTACTGCATTTGGGGATATCAATTTAGGGAGGACACACACTTTGGTACAATTTCCTCAGGTTTCAAAAGTGAGCTCCCCTTGGCCCTGGGAGAAAGGGAGGGGGGGAAAGAAGGGAAAAGGGGGGAGGGAGGAAGGGGGTCTAGGGAGGGGTGGAGGGAGGAGACTGAGGTACCTACTAAGTTTATATGAGTGGAAAAATTGATTAATTAATTAATTAAAAGAAAAAGTGAGCTCCCCTTGACAAGGAAGCAGCTCGTGTTGGATTCCAAAGCAACAGCAAAGGCACTCAGTAGCAATCCACCCAGTCCTGCGTGCACACCACCCAAGATGGCCTGCACAGCATCCAAAAGAGGGTCCAAGGGTGTGACCCTGGTCATGGTCAGGGATTGGGAGGGCAAGGAACCTTCCTGCTCTTACAACCACGTGAGATTCAGATCTTAAGTTCATTGATTCACTTAAACCTTCAGGATCCTTTGCTGGCGCTAACTAACTAAGCTAACTGCTGCATGTTGAACTTTTATTGGGAAGTATGCATAGAGGTAAACAAAACAGGTACAGCCTCTGTCCATGCCACCCCGGATCTGGGCAGGTGGAGGAAGGGAAGCAGGTCAGTACTCTGGAGTCAAGGTCTGACTCCCCATGTTCTTGGTGTTAGTTTACCTGGCTGGCCTTCCATTTCTCTCTCTCTGACAAAGGGACAAGAGCCACTCAGAAGGATGTTAGGAAGTTCCAAGGAGATGCCTATAAACATGTGGAGCTATGCCTGATGGAAAACAGCCCTGAACAAAGATCAGTTAACATCGTTACAGACATTTACACCGGGAATGTATCGTTAGGAAAGAAGAATGCACCGAGACTGAGAGCTCATAGCAGGAAAGACACCGAGCTTCACTGCCAGCTTCCCAGGAAGGCATGACGCTTCCGGACGTGGCCCTTCATCAACTGACACCACAGCCATCAGGAATCCACAGCGCGGATTGGATTCCTGACTATATGGCTCAAATTGGGCAAGGCCAAAAGGAACGTGTGGAACAGAATTGTCCAGGAATGATATCTGATCCCTCCCCTGCAGGTCTAGGAGATTGTACACAGAGAGAGGGGTGAATGGTCAGCCCATCAAATGTTTGGTTCCCTGAAAAGCCAGTGCAGTAAGGTGCAGTGACTAGAAGAGAAGGGAACAGCAACCACACTAATACACGGTGGAGTTGCCCCGGAGCTTGGTGCCTCAGCTCCTGGGGCTGAGCCTGCCACAGCCATCTGAAGGACAATTAATTGTAGGCACCAACATCTGCCCTCAATTCTTCAAGGTAATTAGCTCCACATGTTATCAACAGGAAGTTGGTACCCACGGGCACTTGAGATAATTGTTTCAGTGCTGGCACATAGCCACCTACCGTGAAAGGTCACTGCAGCTGATGAATCCCCACGCCCCGTCCTTCTCATTAAATGAAGAGGCTGTCTCTTGTCACTGTAGTTACAGCAAGGCCTCAATGCAAGGCTCAGGGCATGCACGCAAAGGTGTCTTCAGCAATAAGTGGGTGCAAGAGTATGCAGTCACCACTTCCTGCAATCACTGACATCCCAGTGTCATAGCTCCTCGTATAGACAATGGGTGAAAAACAGCTTAGTTTGAAGAGTAAGGCAAAAAAAGAATATATATATAAAACATTGAATAATTGTGACACAAAATGTTTAGGAATCTCTCTCTCTCTGTCTCTCTCTCTCTCTCTCTCTCTCTGTGTCCTCTTCCCTCCTTCCAACAGAGTACAAAAGGGACAACTTACTAAGTCTCCTAGTCAGGGGTTGTATCCATGCTGCGGCCTGCTGAACCTTCTTGCCAGCAAGTGCTTCTCTCCCCCTCCACAACAGTGTCCAGCCTTCTCTTTTTCTCTAGAACATTCTTCACTCCTCTTGACTGCGCCTGCTGGTATGAATTCCTCCTCACCTTGAAGGCCCTATTCTCCAGCATGTTTCTACAAAGCCAAGGGACTCAGCCCCTCAGATACCCCACCACCACCAAGTGGAAGCAGGGGGGCCTCCTCTGTCTGGTTCTACCCTCCATCTGCAAGGTCCGTGATAAATACTTCTATCATGAATCCCGAATCTATGGGAGGCATGTGATGCTACACTGGCTGGGCAGCATAGAATTTGGGGGGAGTCATTACTCCCCACAGAGACATAATCTCATATTTTCAATTCCAGAGCAAACAGGAGCAAGAAGATTCACCCTGAGAACTGACTTCTAGGCTCCTTGTTGCAGTTCGCTTGCGTGGCTGCTGATAAATGACCATCAAGCGGCTTAAGGGAACAAGGGGTTTATTCTCTCTTAGGATTCCTGGTTACAGTTCTCAGTCCAGCTTGATGGGAGAGCACGCACCAACACCAGGACTGAGGGAACTGGCCACACCATCTCTACATAAGGGCTGAGAGATGGACAATCCTTACTTGCCAGGCCAGCATGTCTGGCCAAGTGAACAGAAAGATGCCAACTCTCTCAACCAGCTCTCTGTGATTTATCCAGGGCCTAATCCCACCCACCATGGGCTGGGCCTTCCCCATCAGCTAGACAATCTCCTTCAGGTTTGCTCTGGACTTAACTCAATTACTAATTCTCTACAAATGTGCCCAGAGCTCAAACCCTCAAGTGTCAAGTTGACACTTGTGCCCAATTATGCCAGCTCCTGAGCTGCACCCTTCCCAGGAAAGCACTAAACTGCATGGAAATTGCCTGCACCCACAGATCAGGCAAGCGCAGGCAGAAAGCAATTCAGACAACCTGCATAGCAATAGGGGGGCTTCCCTCAGTCAGAGATCCCCAGTCACCCCAGCATTCTCATCCCCTCCGTCAGGTAAACAAGCTGTAGCTTACGGAGGCTTTAATAACCTCCCCATCTCCTTCAGTTCCTCCCATGAGCTACCCCAAAAATCTAAATGAAAGTATCCTCTGGCCTGAATGGTGGTCATTTTAGTGCTGAAGGATCACCAAATCTGAAGTTACCGTGGGAACATAGCAAAAACCTGTCTAAACCAAAACAAACCAAATCACCACCATGCCAAGACACATTCTCTTGCTCTGGCCTCCTCCTTCCAAAGAGACTCTGACAATCTCATCACCCTCAGACTGAAGGCCCAAATGCTTCCTGGAACCCCTAGCCAGGTCACCTCCACAGCCCCTCCCATGAGCCCCAGCCTTCATTATCCATTGCTCTGGCCATTCCATTTTTGAGAAGCACCCGTAGACCCTGGCCCAAGGCTTCTAAAACCTTCCCAGCTGCCCTCAACCTCTTGCCCTCAGTCTCTCTGAGCGGCAGATCCCTGGGCACAGCCCTTCCCTGCTGCCCGGTTTCCTCCTGTCTGGTTTTATGCCAGTCATGTGCTTGCTTTTGCTAATGTTTTATATCTTCATGAGAGAGAGAGAGAAAGAGAGAGAGAGAGAGAGGAGTATGAATGTCATGGCACATGGCTAGAAGATGGCCTCTGAAAGTCAGTTCTCTCCATCCAATGTGTGGGCTTCTGGGAATTGAACTCAGGTCTCCAGGACTGCAAGTCAGTACTTAACCAGCTGAGCTATCTCCCTGCCCACTCCTTACACTGTCAGGCCATGAGGGTAAGATTGAGAGGCAGTGTGCTTTGGCTCCCTACCCATCCCAGAACCTGCCCTTCTGCACACAACAAAGATCTTCAGTGAGAACAGATGCACTGGCTGGCTTAGTTCCACAGGACCGTTCAGGAAAAGGTGTTTCAGTAAGTGAAGGCCCGAGAAACACTGTACATTCTCATCTTCACAATATGCATTAGTGCATTTGAAATAAGCAACAAAAAAAACCTACAGTCCTGCAAAGAAGGACCTATTTGATGTATTTGCCCAAATTACCTGATTATAAATTCTCTCTCATCCTTTCCACATCCTAAAGAGCTCCTGGGAATCCAGTGGGCAACACTATCCTGCAGAATGTTTCTATGTGGGGATACTCTGCTTAAAGAGAGTAAGTGAGAGCGTGGGACGGAGATGTAGGGATGTGAGACCCCAATCATCCCTGTTGCCCTCCCCAACCTGTCCTCAGATGGACTTGGAGAGTCATGCTGGCAAGTTTGTACAGAAGGTGCAAGTCTGTGTGCACAGACTGGAACACAGAACACTTCATGATTCGTTCCCAAGACGTGAGGAAGACCCACACTTGTGCACTTTTCCAGTGGTGGCTATGTGTGGCATCCTTTTGCCTGACATGAAACCTAGAGGGAGAGTCAGATATAATCCTCCTGGTTGAAAAGAATCTATATGTGTGCATTTTTCAGTCAAGAACTAGAAAGGATCATGAGAGGGGAGGAAGAGGTTACAAAAAGGAAAGAAATATAATAATAATAATAAACCTGTCATTGGAAAGCAGAAGTTGGAACTCACTGGGGGGAAAGGGGAATTAGACAGAGGTGGGGAGGGGACAGGTTTACAAGCCTGGGGAAATCTCTCACCACCAGGCTGTCCTCACAGCCAGGGCAGCCCGGACCATTCAGGCCTGTTTGCTGACCCACAGTTGAATCTGGTGGGCTTTATTCCATCCCACGGTGGGTTTGGCGTTTAGTGGTGTGTATTTAAGAATCAGTAACCTTTACCCTGAAATACAGAGACCTGCTTCTCTTGAAGCCTCGGAGGCCTGACCACAGTGAATCCGTAGCCTATGGCGTTTGGTTCACTAGCAGGAAGTAATTGCCCATAAGCCCGCCTAAGAACCTACAGCCCACATCACTTGTTTGTGTGCCCACTAATGCTGTTGGCATTAGAGTTCAGCCCCCTTCTTTGTAGACACTGGGCAATTGTTGGGGCAGACAGACAGCAGAAGGATTGCTATTCTAGAAAGCAAGAAGGATGTCTTGTGGAGTCTGGGGTAACATTCCACCACCAAAAATAAAAAAAGCAAGTTTCTGCAATAGAGAGACTCTTCAGACATAAATTCCCTTTAACCAGCAGCCAAATGTTTTAATATTTATGCCTAGAATTTCCCAGGCAATTTTAATTCGCATTTTCACTTTTTCTGTAGAAAAATAAAAAAGGAAGACAGGGGGTCCCGGATGTGAAAAAATATTCAAAATATCAGCATTTAAATGGAATTGAATCCTTTTCAAAACAGTCCATCCAGAGAAGTTGCTACCTAGGAGGTCTTCTGTCAGCTATGTGCTCCACGCACAAACCATTGAGAGCTATAAAAAGCACCTGCTGACTCCACTCGGCTCCACATCTCTTTTCTCAGGGTTGGATTCTATTGTGTCCCTTTGCAGCAGAAGCAGAGCTGGGGGCGACATCTGAAGAACTGCTTGGGTCCGTGACAGGTGAACTTGTTACATTATTTTTCAAAGCCACATACTGTTATAAAGAGACGCAATGCCATTGGGGTCCGATGCATTCCAAAGCCCACACTACACAGTCAGGCTGAGCTGGCAGCGGAGTGGGGGCTGGGGCGGGGAGGGAGCATCGATACAGAAATAGCCCAGCACAGTTTTTCAAGTTCTTCAGAGTTCAGTGCTCAAGTTGGATATTGCTTCTAACAAATTCACCTCTCTTGGCTACCGAGTAGGCCAGCTGGGTTTTATAAGGGATGGGGACTAGATTCTCCTCAAAGTAAACTCTCAAGTGAACCTGCCTCTTAGACACAAGTTTACCAACAGGCCTCTCTCCCCCACATGGACTCTACCATCCCTCAGTCCTCCACGCTCACTTCCCTCCCAACCACTGGAGTCCTTGATCTTTTTCACATTTGATTGGTGTCCATAGGTAAGTTACTTGTCATTTGACATGAAGATCCTTATAGGCAAGCAGGCTAGACAAGCTGATCTCTCAGGGGGCGCAGGGTCTTCCATTTCTCCTTGTAAATCCATACACAGCATGTGCTCAGTGGGAACCAGCCACCTGGACTGTAGACTTGGGGGCTCCCAGTGTGGTAAAGAAATAGCAGGCAGTGGGCCTACTGGACCATATAGCTGGAGGGATGGACAGTAGCCCTTGGCATTGCCTGAGACCTTATGCCTGGCACTTCTGAAAGGAGAGGCACCAGAGATAAGACAGCATGAGTGGGCGCGAGTAGTTTCCAGTCTGGTGGAATGAAGACCTAGAGAAAATGAGATCCATTAGACCTACGAATCTGTGACCTGACACTCCCATCACCCTCAGTCCAAGTAAAGGATGCATGGAGCAGAGAGCAAAGAAATGACGTGAGGGTTCCTAACTTAAAGGAAGAGGAGAGAGGCTTTGTGAGCATGGGGGGGACAGTGTGCTGCAGACTGTAGGAGCAGAGAGTGGGGTGCAGCCTGGGCCCAGGGCTCAGATTGATGACACAGATCTACTGTACAACCATAGTAGGTACCAAGTATCGTTTCCATATTAGTGTCGCTTGGTACCTGGATCCGACTGTAATTCCCCCAGAGAAAACCACTGCCGGCAACCTTCTGAGTAGGCAGTGCCAGCCAATGAGCAATGATGAGATTAAATATGCTGTGTCAGAGTTGGAGAGATGACACAAGTGTTGAGCCTCTGCCTTGCAAACAGAAGGACCTGAGTTTGGATTCCAAATCCCACATAAAAACACTGGGCAAAAAATGGCAGTAGCCTGCCCTGTCAGAACTGGAAGGCAGAACCTGGGAAACTCCAGAGCAAATCAATAAGGAGGTAGAACAATCCAAGATGATTCCCAAAGTCACCCTTGGGCCTCTACAGGCACACACAGTGCCTTCTGATACACACACACACACACACAGACACACAGACATACACACACACACACACACACACACACACATACACACAATTTAAAAAAAAAAAAAAAAGGAGAGAAAGCAGGCTTGAGAGATGGCTCAGGAGCTAAAACTCTGCCTTACAAGGTCCTGAATTTGGATCCCAGATCCCATGCAAAAATATCAGGGGAAACCACATAGTCAGCCTGCACTTCTTGCCCTAGTGGGCAGAGCCTGGGAAATCCCAGAGCAAAGCAAAAAGGAGGTAGAAGCAATCTAAGATGATTCCCAAAGTCACCCTTGGCCCTACACAGAGACACACAATGCCTTCTCACACTCACACACACACACACACACACACACACACACACACACACACACACATAGATAAATAAATAAATAATAAACTTTAAGAAAAGAAAGAAAGCAAACTGCACAGCAGCAGAAATGTGGTACACACAAGAATGTCTACTTTCATTACTTCACAGCACTTCCGCAAGGATCGAGTGAGGCCTAGCTTGAGAAGGCTTCACAACAGCGTCATACACGTGTTTCCCAGCAGAGCAATGCTGAGGTCCAAACATGCAGTGTCAGAGCTGGAGAGATGGCTCAGGGTTGAGCCTTTGCTTCACAAACAGAAGGACCTGAATTCGAATCTCAGATCTCACGTAAAAATGCCAGATGGAATGAATGGAAGTAACCTGTACTTCCTGCTCTGAAAGACAGAGCCTGGAAAACATTAGAGTGGAATGAATGGAAGTAACCTGTACTTCCTGCTCTGAAAGACAGAGCCTGGAAAACATTAGAGCAGAACAATAAAGAGGTAGAACAATCCAGGATAATTCCAAAATCACCCTTGGGGCTCCACAGGCACTCATAATACCCTCTGTAGACACACACACACACACACACACACACACATACACACATTCATTATCACTGCATGTGCTGCCTCACACCACAGTTCTGGCACAGGAATCAAGGTATTCACACCACCTCCACCATCAGAGCTTCTGAAAGAAGATCTAATGAGTGAGCCAGTCCACCAGCGATGCCCACATCCACCAGCCACTGGGTGTTTATTCAGCATCAGCTGCCACATCATCTGCCATCTGCCATCAGAGGAATGAACGAATGGATGAACAGTGAGACAGGGACAGATATGAGCCTCACCTTCATGGAGCTTGTCCCTAGTTGAGAGGAGACCAGCAAACCCCAATTAATGAATCCCTCAGGAAGGAAGGGACCTGTGATGGTTAGATAGATAGGTGTCAACTTGACAATTGAGAACTAAGCTCTGGGCACATTTATAAAGTGTTAGTAATTGAGTTAAACTCCCAGCCAACCTGCAGAAGATTGATAACTGATAGGGAAGACCAAGCCCATGGTGGTTGTGACTGTTTCCTGGGCAGGTGGAAAGATGGAAGGAGCTGGTAAGTAGACTGGCATTCTTCGGCATACCTTGCCAGACACATGGTCTTGCAAGTGAGGTCTAATACCTCTGTTAGTAAACCTTGTGGGTCTGGTGTCGCCAGTTCACCTGACTCCTGGCAGTATGAGCTCTCCTCCCAAGTTGGACTAAGAACTGTGATTGGAGGATATTAAGAATCTTTCACCCAGAAGCCGTTTGGTCATGAATTTTTTTGGCAACATGGAGGCAAATTGCAACAACAGGTATGATGCAGGAAAAGAAAAACAAGGTGGAAGCACTAGAAAATATCTCCATGGTCAGGCAAGATGACCTTGGAATGGAGATTTGTGAAGATACGGAGAGGATTAGTCTAAGCACAGGGAAAAAAGAGAGAAGTCCTAGGGTAGGAAGCAGTCAGGACCATCAACATGGCCAGTGTGGCTGAAGTAGAGGGAGGGGAAAGAGGAAGGGGCTACAGTTTGTAGCTGCTACCTGTCACTCCTCTTTCTCTCCTCATGCCTAGCCCAGGAGAGACTGCACGAAGTCGCTAATATGGATTTTCCCTGTCCTTACCTTAGCTTCGAACACCACTGAGCCACCCCCAAACTCTGCCTATATGAGAAAAGCCATGATGCGCCTCCCTAGACGAGATCAAAGGTAGTGTTTTCTAAGCCAGAACTTTCTGATCATTCCCTCCAGGCCTCAGCATTTAAGCTGGATATCTCAAAGCATTAGTTACATCTGTTCTGCTATTTTTGCATCTAGGGGAGCAGCAAGCCCAAACGGTGCCTCCATTTAAAGAAAGATTCTGGAGGCTTCTCGCTCGCTCGCTCTCTTTTCCTGTGCTTGAGTCATTGAAGTGATGCTGAGCTCCAGATGGAAGCATCAAGGGGACAGAGAGATGAGAGGGAGCTGCCGTGGGGGCCACGAATTAGGTCCTTGTGATTGGACCTGCGGGGACCTGTCACCAAAGAAGCAAGAAAAAGAAAAAGGTGAAAGCGGAGGCCAAGATTCATGCTCAGCTCTGCTTGGCTTCTTTTTCACGTGCCCCTGACCTTCCTCGGGCTCTGCCGTGCCCCTTACTGCTTCTGACTCTGTCCCCAGGCTCTGGGGTACTCCTTACACGTGCCCACGACTTCTTCCCCAAGCTGCTAACCATCAGACTCCGTCACCTCTCACATGAACCTACAGCAACAGAGCAGCCTCTCTTCCTCTTCCCACAGCGCCAGATGAGGGGTGGGTCTCACCTGAAGTGCAGAGGCCACTTCCTTGATAACCTTTACGAAGCATCCAACTGCCATGGGGTCAGCGCTTGAGCACCTTTCACATTCCTCTGTCCACCCTCTGTCCATCCTCTGTCCACCCTCTGTCCATCCCCACTCCCTACACTCCCTGGGTCCTGCCAAGTCAGCATCACTCAGGAACTTAGGCTGTGCACACGGCACAAAGTGCATTTAGCAGAGACTCAGCACTGCCCCCCAACACACACATGCATATTTCTAGAACCATCTTCTAATAATATATACCACATGCCCTGATGTTTTCAGTTCCATCTTCTTCTACTTGTTTATTTTAAAGTTCATCATAACAAACTGATTTCATTAACCATTAACGAATTAACATAACTCATTAACAAATCATGACCTGCAGCTTGTAAGCAATGCATTCAAATGTCTCCTGCAGCTTCTCCCACGCCTCTCTGGTGTTTCGCACCTGCCAGTCTTGCTGAAAGACTCCACTTTCTCCTTCTCACTCACTCACTTCCTTAATTCAGTCATTTTACACCTTGGCTTCACAGTTGGACCACACAGGATGCTAAGTACACTGATACCAAGACCCGTGTTGTATGGTGATTTCCTCTGGGCAAAACAGCCTCCCTCTTTGACCAGCTGTAACTACTTGCAAGAAACCCTCGGGATTCAACTCATGGACTGTTGATGTTCTCCCAGAGACAGAGGAGGGCCATTGAAACTTCACCTGAGATTAAGGCTGTCCCCTAGAGCACCTCTAGCCATTACTATGTAATTCTGTTCCAATCTTACTGTGCCCTTAAGGCCTTGAGCTCTGCTGAGGAAGCTAGGGAATATAGACTGAGGAAGTTTAATATAGGGAGTGTGCCATATATGCAACCACAGGGAAGCTGTCATTCATGTTGGAGATGAACTTTCTAATGTGACTGCTTTGGGGGTCACCCGTGTTCCTGTAAGTAACTCCAAAAACCTAATAGATTTGTGAAGTTAGCCTTTGTTCCTTTGCTCTGTTGTTAAAACCCCATCTTGGGTAGGTATGACATTATCCCAGAAGAAATTTCACACAACAAGCCTTTCTACTATATCCTTCTGCCCTATCCAATAGTTGGATTTGACTGGTCAGAGTGAACCAGGGCTCTCTGAACAGCCAGGACTGAGACGCCCAGACCCATTTCCACTCAATCTCCAAATTCATCTGCAGCATCCTCTCCAACAAACCAAAACTTCAACCACTCCCCATGTATGGCGCTTGGGTTTGATAACCTTCCCTGGTCCAGTTCCTCTAGCACCCACAACATTTTGCTGCATTGCTTTGCATCTATCTGTCTCTTCCCAGGTAGCGAGAGGCTTAAAATCAGAGATGTGACCTGTGTTATCAGTGTAACCCATTACCTGACTCAGCCTGTCATTGTCCTATTTTGTGGATTAAGGCAACTGACCACCAGAAGGTTAACTAAATCAGTCAATGCTGCATAGCTACGGCCCTGGCATCCCTCAGGGACTCAGTCCCATGAGTTCTTATATTTTCACTCAACAGGAGTGCCCATCCTGGTTCTTATACCCCCAACATTCATTGGACACTTCCAAAGAGACATTCTCTCCAATACTATGACTTTTCTTTGAGCTTCCCCCTCCTGTCCTTGTCAGTCTCTCCTCTCTCCTCTCTTCTCAGCTCTTTCTAATCATCTACCAACCACATCAACCCCAACTTTGCTCACCTGGCCTCTCCTCCTTGTTCTCTGTTCTCTCCTGCCAAGAGCCTGGGCTTCCCTGGAGCTCCCCAATCTCTGCCCACCACCCCACTGACTCCTAGTTAGCCAGCCTCCAGTTCATCACCATTCTCCTTGGACTACAGGAAGGGGCTCCAACTCATCTTCTTGCTTCTCCATTTTCCACTACCCATGGGTAGTGGAAAAAGCATTCTTCCAAAGCAAACGTCTATCCAGCTCTTTTTTCACTTGCAGTGAACCTAGATCATCCCATATGTAGATAAAACCCTTCTGCCAAAGTTGGCTGCTATAAACTGAACTGATATGAACTACCCTGTACCTCCTACCAGCAGGTCTGCCACATGTGCCATTTCTCAGATATGCATCCTACCTCCCACCCTGATCCACACACTCTTAATATCACAGGGCTGTACAGGAAATTGCAGCAGCAGGAGGACTTTCCCAACAAGCCACACGATACTAGGTGAGTTTATCTGTGAGTAATGGCAGGGCCCCGGGGAACATAAAACCTTGGTTAGGTTAACTGTGAAGTAGGCAGTGAAAATTCTAGTGGAGTCAGGGAGAGAAGTAGTACAAGTGTCAACCTAGAAATTATATCAAATCAGGGGTCCCTGTGAGCGTTAGAAGAAGGGAGGATTGGCTCCTGACCTGCTCTCGGGTGAATCCTACTTTCATAAGAGAAGGAAGTTCTTCCAGAGCTTCTGTCTATTCTCAAATAGGCAAAGCTCAGAAGCTTGCATGGAAGCATCATTCAAAAGCATTTTCCATATGAGCACGGCTTTCTGTTTTCTCAAGTCTGAGATCCTGGGGAATACACTCTACAATCCTACCACAAACAAGGACTCAGTTCCTTTGCGGTCTATCCTGTGACAAACCTTTCAATTACATTCTCAGAGATTCCAAAGTCAACCCCTGTCTGCCCGCCTCAGCCTGTTCCTCCCTTACCTGGCTTGGCTTGATTGGGGCGCCTACTTACTCTGGCATTCCAAATGCCTAATTGGGAATAATTGTGACTCTTAATTACAGCTCAATCATTACTTACCATCATCACAGCTGCTTTAAGTTTTATTTTTCATTAAAGCAATGTTTTCAAGAACCTGTTTTTAAAAAGAGGGAAAAAACTACTGAATAATCATTTATAATTTAAAAGTAAACAAGACCAAATTATGATCATGTTTGTGAAACAAAATGTACACCCAATCCAGTTAATCACAAGCATGCAAGTTGCTGTGTGCTACTCAGAGTTTCCACCTCAAGCATCAAACTCAGCAACTCTGCCTCTAACATTCTAAGGCGGCTCTCCAGAAATAACATCCTGGGCCCACAGTTAGGGGGTTATCTGGAAAGAATGACTACAAACACGTGACAGGAGAAAGCCAGGTTGGGCATTCCAAAGCAGAAGACTTATAAACACAGCAACCCTAGCCCACATGCTGAGATAGCACTTCATACCTCACAGTGCAGTGTGTCTTCATAAGATACGAGTCAACCTAATACTTTAGAATGTCATGCAGGTGTATTTGTTCAGCATCCAAGTTCACTTTCTCTGACAGTTGTTAAACTTTTAATACTATGAAAACTCTTTCCTAGAAAAGGTTTTCTATGCACAAGCTTTTTCATACAATTTTAAGAAGTTCATACCTTCAGTACGTCCATCCATAAATTCCCTAGGATTTATGGTTTACAAGGTTCTAAATGGTCACTCTTTTTCTCTTTAATAACTGAAGTATGGAGGCACTTGAACATTCTACACTCATAGTTCTCTACAACTCATTTACACACACCAACTGGAGCGCCGCCTACCATGTTCTTCTAAGCATTGCACTTGCTTCCAGGTAAAGAAGATTGTGGTGATGAGTCAAGTAAGTTCTTTCAGCAGTCCAAAGTTATTCTGAATTGGTGAGTAGATAATTCAAGCTGTTAGTAGGTACTGAATTTCCTTGTAAGAGTCCAATTGCGTTAGATTTGCTGTATATACACATAATATGTGAATATAAAATTATGGAGAAAAAACAAAGGCCTAATACTAGTGAAAAAGCATATACATAATGTACAAATTAGAAAAAGGTGATTTATTTAGTGAGTTGAAAGCAATACATTCTGATGGGCCAATCATGTACATGTTCAATTTTGCAAAAGAACAAAAATATAAACATGCAATTGTGCTTCTATTTAGTTATTAGTTAAATGTAACTAATCAATCACATATATTTGTCAATTTTCCTCTGAAAACACTACTAAAATAATAGTGATAGGTTTTTTCCCAAAATAATGAGGAAAGAGGTAACGATATATTAAAAAAAAAAATCTTTTCTCCCCCAGTCTGAGAAGCATCCTTTTGCAATGGAAAGTGTTTAATATGGATAGCCACAACTGACCAAAATGCAGAGGATAAGTGACTATGGAAAGCTCAGCACTAAATAGGTCTTTTAAATCACACACACACACACACACACACACACACACTCAATCCAAGGGCTTCTCAAGGAACATCACAGAAGAATGGGCAGTAAGAATGTAAGAGCCAGAGGGCGGGGAGAGATGCTACTAAACGGTGTCTTCTGGACATGACAGGGCTGCCACATTCATGAACTCAATGCAGCTGTGTCTACTTCCATAAGACATGCATGAGATTTGTCCTATTAACTTTTCACCATAGAAGTGCAAAGACTTCACGAGGCTCCACACCTCTCTGAGGGATTACTGAGGGTAAATGCTGTCTGTGGAAAGGGGAGTTACTTTCTTCAGTGAATATAATGAAGAAATATATTGTTTGGGCTCCAGAAAGTGCTCAGACAGATGCCAAACCCTGATGAAACTCAGAAGGTAATGCATATAAAAAGGCCTAAAAGTGTGAAGGAAGCCGGTTTGAAAGAAATCTTACAATGGGAAAAGGTAAGGGGAAAAGATAGTATTGGGTAAAAATTACTTAAGTTCGTTGTATTCATGTATGAAACTGTCAAAGAAGGGTCAGCGAGATAGATCAGCAGGCAACGTGCCCACTCATAAATTTAGCAATCTGAGTTCTGAGCCTGATCACGAGATTTTTAAATCAATAAAATATTTTAAAGAAACTGTCAAAGAATAAAAATAAAAAACAAATATGGAGACAAAATCACAAAGAAATATTACATGTTGATAGGAGCTGACTATTCCTAATCCTTACCAACTTTTCAATGTCTGAGCATATATTATTTTGATGAAAGTACACTTGAATTTTAAAATACACATGAAATAGTAATATCTTATTTGAAGATTTTTGTTAAAGTTTGAGGATAGTGTAAGACTCTGAGAGTAGAGATACATAAACCTGCTGTTCAGTGTCCACCCATACAGTTTCACCCGAATTGTCAGGCGTATGGTATATACAAAAGCACGGATTCTATTGTGAATATATTTCATTATTCCACGACTAATGGAGTCAGCCCTCGACAGCCTGAACCCAGGCATGCATTAAGTCTCACATTGCCCAGCCGGAGCCCAGCATCTATTAAGGTTTCACCATTGGCCCAGCCTATCTGGCTCACAGACTAATGACCCCTTCATTGCTCCCTGTAATAACAGGCTGATTTTCAATAGTCAAAGCCCTACCTATCCCACCAGGCTACTTCAATCGTCCCGTCTGCTTCAGGATCCCCCTGCCCCTCTTCAAGGCCTAGCAAGCTGGGCCATCTTCTTCCTAAGGACTCAACACTGATGACCAAATCCTTTCCCAATAAGCACTTACTGGAAAGATGGTAACAGTGGAACTTTCAAAGTAATGATCCCATAGTTGTAATGATTCGTCATTTCACCAGAATGACCATTACAAGCAGTAACAGCAGCAGCAGCAGTGAGACATTATAAACTTGGGAAGCTCCCTGGGACTGAAGAGCAGAATATCCATGGTATCTAGCATGTCTTTCCCAGAGGTGCCAAAGGCCGTTATACAACAATGTGGACATCAACCTGTGGGATACAACCTGCTGTGGAGGAAACTAGCAAGCGAACCTAACTTGCATGGACAGCTCAACCCAAGTTCAATTGTACCAGAATCGGGTTTAACTGGATTGATGATCTCTCACAACTGGCTCCAGATATTTGGTCAACGGACATCCTGCTAAGAAAACTGCCCACTATTCTCCAAATTGGCCAAATGAGCTCTTTCCCTTCTTCCCTTCCAGACTACCAGGATCCACAGAAGAAAATACCCAAATACTTTTAAGATACCAAGGACTGCAAGAGAATGGGACACCAGAAAGCAGAAAGAGTGAGTCAGAAGAATCAAGATCCTGGCATGAGCCTCTTTGCTCACTCCGATGGGTCCTGCATAGTAGATGTAGTACGTTCTGACATCTACTATGTCAGTAGTAGATGGTTCTGATACTGAACAACTTTTGCAAGTCCCTATACAGAAGAGCTCTTTCTACAGCCTGGAGAAGCTGTATCAGGATAAACTTCACAGCAGGACTTCTTAAACTTTTTCAACTCATAACTCCTTCTCATATAAAAAGTTTTATATGACCCTGGATACAGGTATATAAATCCTTTACTAAAAATAAGTGAGGAAAGGATTTTATTTTGAAACAGTTCTTTGGGACTAGAGCAATGGCTTAGTTGATAAGGGCATCTTACTGCAAAT
The DNA here is from genome assembly GCA_023101885.1 of Typhlomys cinereus. Lineage (NCBI taxonomy): Eukaryota > Metazoa > Chordata > Mammalia > Rodentia > Platacanthomyidae > Typhlomys > Typhlomys cinereus. Next base: position 3,196,374 of record JALPQD010000247.1, read on the forward strand.
CTGGTGATCTGCCGTCAAGCCCACATGGTAGAAGGAAAGAACTGACTTCTGAAAGTTGTTCTGTGGCCCCTAATTTCCATATATGCTATCAAGTACATGTATGTCTACTCTTGTTCCTTCACATGAAAATAAAGTTAAAAACCAAGTCTTGGGTATACATACAATGTTCCCATTTATTAAAAATGAAATAACATTTGCACACTAATGACATGGATACATTCATTTATTTTTAGACAAAGAAACCTAGTTGAATATTCAACTAAGGAATACAAGGCATTTTCAGTTTTTTTCAGAGCTGATCAATAAAGATATTCTTATGACTAATAATACGCTTATAAATGTTAATGCTAAAAATATTTCACATGAATACCTAATGCCAAATGACCAACTTACATTTAGGGCTGGCTCAGAAATTGTTGGCAATTCTTCACTAATCCCTAGCCAAAATTCATTTAACGACTTTTTGTTTTATGAAATTTAGATAAGCAATTCAAACAACAATTTTTAAAAATCAAACATTCTAACAATCCAATCCAAAGATACACTAATTTGATATTCACATCTGAGAAATGATAGTAGGGAAATATTACAAGTCTTCCTTTCATAGCTAAGCCATTACGTTTTTGTAATGACAGATAACTTCATATGTACAGTACAAAGACCGAAATTCATATCACAACAGTGTCGGATTTACGCCTAGCAGATTCAGGCGGAGGTCCAGGCATTGCCTCGGGCGACAGGATGCGCATGCGCAGTGCAGAGGTCACATGTCCTGTGCTCAGACAGAAGAATGGAATGAGTCCCATAATGCAACATGGTGAACACTGCTGGAAACATGTTTGATTTTGACTTAATTTCAGTCATCACATGTTCAGAACCTTTTCATGGTTGCCAGATTTCTTGCATTCCCTATCTTCGGTTTCTCGCAAGGTCGCAACCCACAATTTAAAAGCAATTTGAAGGCACAATATCTTATGTTTCTCTTTGGAGAAACACTTTTCCGGAATAAAGTAAGATCATTTGCTCATCCAGCAAGTTCGTACTGGCAAGTTATTACAGTTAGTGAGTAACACTAACTCACACACCTCTGGGGAAATATGTCTCACATGGTCAATAGTAAAATTTGCACCAAAGAAATCCCTGGTGCTTCACTCCTCTGGTGACAGAACCCAAGGAACAAATCAGTCTTCATCCATCCTGCAAATGGGAGACTGACACACACCCCCCATAGCGGTCTCCTACTCTTATTCCATTTACCTTTGAATCTACTCTTATAATAAGACTCCATTTTAATAGCCTTTTATCTTTAGCGAGGGGGTGACATCCAATACCTATTAGGATGGAGCCAAGGGTGGTGCAGGAACAGCAAAACTGAAAAAAAAATCAACAAACCATAATTCAGAAAATCAGAGACTCTACATCAACTACCTGGAGCCAGGCCTGCCTAATCTCTCCCCATCCTAAAGCTCGGGGAAATTTGTGGAAGAAGGGGCGGTAAGATTGTAAGAGCCTAAAGATGGGGAGGAGCAACGATATGCAAGATACTCCACACAAGTTAAAGCCAACATAATCATAATAGGACTTTGCATGACCTGCACAATTACCAACATATCATTAAACCGCCAAAGTCTAGCATGGATCACAGGCACTTGGATCCTTAGAGGCAAGGGATTAACAGCCACAATAGTGTTACTATACTAAAGGGGATCACAAAAAAGTGCTCTAGGAAATGCCACTGAGTCCTTACTACCTTATCAGAGAGGAGGACCCAAAGGGAAGTATGACATGCACACTAAAGGATGCTTCAGAATGGGGGGGGGGAGGAAGCACTGAGAGAAAGGGAGGGAGGGGGGAAGGACAGGGAAAAGAGGGGAGGGAACAAGAGGGTCCAGGGAAGGGTGGAGGGAGGGAGGGAAATGGGGTACTTATCAACTTTGTATGAGTGGAAGAAATAAAAATAAATTAACTGACTAATTAGTTCAATTAAAAAATTCAAATAAAAAAAAAGAGTTACTGGGAAAAGGTCATGGGGGAGGACATCCCAAATAGGAAACTGCCCTTCCCAACCCTGATCTACACCAGGTATTTTTAACTTAGAATCAAATGAGTTGAGAGGAACTGAGTTTGAACTTTGGAATGAGAATTAAAATATTTCCTAAAGTCTGTTCAAGGCATTCTCTCCTGGGAGATGGCACTGCCAATCAGTGTTCTAAGGGTTAAAATGGGCAAACCAGTGCAGGTTTTTGAGGTGGAAAAATCAAGAGAAACCCCCAGAAGCTCCCCTCAGCTCCATTAACTCATCCTCAGCAAAGCCACCATTCATGGAAGCACTTTACAGAAAATCATAGTTGAATGCTTCAAAAACTTCAACACCAAAGATGCTTTTAAGATGGAGCTAGAAGGTAATGCTTTAGTCCCAAGAGTCTGCATGGATACCAGCCACTGATACTGAGACGTTAAGGTGGCCCAACTTTTGAGAATGGCTTTTCAGAAAAAAAAAATATAATGGAACTAACACCCTTACCTTATTCTTTGAGCATGAACTAGCACCCAAACTACCGGGTAAGAAAGGGATGTGTGACAAAGTGAAAGCAGCAATTACACATGCCCCAGCTCCCTGGTGCACATTCAGTTCTGCCTTATTTCAAAGACAACTGAAACTCAAGTGTAGGGCTGGGTTTCTGTCTATTGCAAGAGCTCTTGCTCTCCTAAGTCCCTTGGTGAGGAGAGAGACCACCATGTCCCAATTCACTCCTATGGTCCGAAGACACCAGGTGGGAGTCCTAGGCCTCCTCCAAAGGTCTCCTGTAAAGAGTCAAGTCTGGGGAATCTGTTTCCAGAGCACCAGGCCAGGGCAGGAGAAGTGTGAACAGAAGAGCGGGCAGCTGCCACAGAAGCTGGCATTGCAGGGAGGCTTTGACTCCACTCTTCTCAGAAGCTCAGAAATGCAAACAATGGCAGACAAGGTGTCCATGATACATCTCAGGTTGATCATCCATTGTCTTTAACCAGATGATCACAGTGGTCTTCCTCCCTCCTCTACCCCAGCTCTCAGATTGAAATGACCCAGCCATCAGTTTTTCAAACTCAGCTCTAACCTGTCTAACCACACTGAGTACCAAGCAAGCTCTCTGAAGGCACATCTGCAGCCTTCAATGGCCCCTCCTGCAACCTCCCCTGCCCCTTCCTCCCATCTCCTTTCCCCCACTCAGCAAAATCACATCAGAAGCATTTGAACATTCTGTTCCCACTGCCTGACTTTCTGTCTCCTGCTCCAACCTCATCGACTGTCTCGTGCATTGAAGCTTTCTCTTCAGCCTACCAGCTGACCTCCTTTTATTGTCCAATGGAGCTTGTAACACCAAGTGCCAAGCATTGGTTCACAGCTCTGTCCACCCCACTAGACTGAAGCAGAGAATTATGAATTTGCAGCCAACCTGAGCTACGCAGAGAAACAATGTCTAAAGAATGTTTTCACCCTTCCCCAATCCCTTCCCCAGCACCTAGAAACAAAGATCTTTCGGTGGTCCACAGTCAAGGGAAGACATCTCCCTCTCAGGGATGAGCAGCTGAGAAAGCTGAGGGAAAGGATAAGTGTCGCAGAGCCAGCGGACGAGTTTAGAGCGAAGCTAGTGTCCCCGGCTCCTGACCCAGAGGCCTTCCACCGAGTGACTCGCAACAGGACGGGTAAGTGCAGAGGGCACTTACCATCTGCACCTTTAGGTCCTGCTCAGCCAGCCATACGGCACAGAAGTCTCTGGGGTTCGATAGCCACTGGATGTTGCCATCTAATCTCACTTACTTTCCTTCCTCCCTTTCTTTTTTCTTTCTTTTCTTTCTCTCTCTTTCTTCTTTTGTTCCTTTCTTTCCCTTTCTTTTGCTGCTTTTGATAAAGGATCTGTCTCATTTAACCTACGCTAGTCTCAGACTTGCTATGTAGCTAAGGCTAGGTTTGAATTCTTGATCCTTTTACTCCCCTTCATTGAGTACTGAGTCTACAGGCATGAGCTACCTGTACACCCCACACTGTTTCATTCTCTCTTTCCCAGAAAACACAGCCTTTCCAAGAAAGGCTCCGATCCAAAGATCTAAACTTGCCAAGTCTTCTAGGTCTCTGGAGACCTCACTCTAGCACAATGTGCTGGGGAGTAAAAGGGAACCAGCGAGTAGTGACCTTGGACTTAGGGCCAGGGAAGAACCTGAGCAAACAGAGGTGAGAAGGCCCGGATCTCACACCGCTGTATCCTCCCAGACTCCTAAGCAGGAGAGGCCATTGGGAGCGAGCTTTTAATTACCCACAGGTGTCCCAATTAAGAAACATTGCCTCCCTAATTAGCAGTCCTTTCCATTGGAAATCATTAGGCTTAATTCCATTTCCCAGGAAACATCTTACTCAAGCAAACTCTGCCCCCAACTCTTAAGGCTGTCTGGCCCCCACTGCCATGAGCCAGGCTCTGTCTAGCCTGGGGGCTAATGCTCAATTGGGCTCCAGGTCAATTTTCCAATTAAACCAATCCTTTTAATTATGTTGCTTTTGAACGTTTAGCCAGAACAAGGGGGTTACTCACAATAAAGGCAAAGCACATGTGATAAAGGCCCCTCCCTCACAAAGAGATGGATTTGAGTGTGCAACCTCCCCCCCAAAAAAGCATGTCTTTTCTCACTTATTAAAAATTTGTCTGCAGGCTCCAGGTATGACTCAATGGATAAGAGAGCTCACTATGCAAGCATTAGAGCCTGAGTTCAAATCCTCAGACCCACATAAAAAACTGCATGCATGCCTGCAGCCCCAGAGTGTACAGAGGGGATGGACACAGGAATGTCTTGGGCTTGCTGGCTGCCGGCATAGTACCAGGCTCAGTGAGACACCCTGTCTGCACAGAATAAAGTGGAGAGTGAGCAAACAGGACATACCCAATGTCCTCCTCTGGACTCTGTAAGGCACACAGACACAGATACGTGTCATGCATGTACTTCTCACGTGCACCCCACCAACATGCAACCAAATAAACAAATAAATAAGCTTTGAAATGCCACGGAGTGGCAAAGCACTGACTCCTTCCAAGATTCAAGACGGAACTGCAGAAGTCTGCAAGGTCAACGTCAAGAAGAACTCCTGGCCACTTTCCTATTTTTGTTTGCATTTTTTTTTCTTCCATTATGTTCCAAAATTGTTAAAACTGAGGAAGAGAATCTTAGGCGGGAAGAGTCCTTTGCAGACACAGATGGCTCTTAAAGTTCTCTGTGTGGGAATCCAACCTTCTACTCCACAGGCGAGGGAGAGTGACTGGAGAAGGAGGGTCTGCAGCCGTGGTTGGGATGGTACCCGGCAGAACATCAGCACTGAAGCCCAGAATCTTTCTCTCTGCGATGTTGACTTCCTCCTCACACCAGAGTGGTATCTTCATCACCCTGGGCTGCCTTAGTTGTTTCTTCCTGTGGTTCTCTTCTCAGCATTTAGACAAACAGGAAAGAGAAAAGGGAAGGAAGAAGAAACGTGCAAGATGGAATTGGTTCAATCGCGATTTTGAGTCTCTTGGAGCCTTCTTCGCTAATGCCCTACAAACACATCTTCATTTTCACTCCAAAATAGACTGTGAAGTTCAAATCGAATTCCTTTGCCTTTAACTTTTCTCATGTCCATGTTAATTGCATTCGTATGAAATTGAGAAGATAGAGTGCCCCTCTCCTTGGTACTAAATTTAATATGGGGATGATTAGAGGTGTATTTGTCCCTGTTGCTGGAGAGCCGCATGCATTAGCCCTCCTGAAATCAGATTAACACCTAACCATTCCCCGCTGCTCCTGCTTCTTCAGTGGGGTGCTGGGGCCTCTGCAATAATTGCCCTCTATTGACTTTCCCCAAGTTATTTATTTTTTAAACTTCATAAGCAACTTACTATAATTCATTACTGTGTATTTTTAAATTTTACAATCAAGTTAACTTATTGTTATTCAAGCGTTGGTGACAAACATCAAGTCCTAGGGACTCTCAGTCGACCCCTCATAGGATAAAGTATTTCCAGATATTGTATTCACTACGGGTGCACACAAATTAGCCTAAAGCCAGATGTTTTCCATTGACTATTACCATTTCTTCTTTTTCTTCACTAAAGGCAATTTTTTTTTATTTCCGCTCATACAAACTTAATAGGTACACCGGTCCCCTCCCTCCCTCCATCTTCCCCTGACCCCCCTGCTCCCCCCTCCCCCTCCTCTCCATCCCCATTCTCCCCCACAGTGCCTCCCCCACAGTGGCTCCCCCCCCAATCCCCGGAGCATCCTTGAATGTGCATGCCAAACTCTCCTCTAGGTCCTCCTCTCGGATGAGGTACAAGGACCCAGGGGTATTTCCCAGAACCCTTTCCTGTGTTCCCCTTAAGCATACGAACACTACTGTGGCTGTCAATCCCTAGCCTCCAAGGATCCTAGTGCCTTTAGCCCATGCTAGACTTTGTGGGGTTAATAATGTGTTGGACATTGTGCAGGGCATGCACAGTCCAATTGTGATTGCTTTGGCCCTAACTTGTATGGAGTATCTTGCATATCATTACTCTTCCCATCCTTGTGCTCTTACAATTTTACCGCCCCCTCTTCCACAAATTTCCTTGAGCTTCAGGATAGGGAGAGATTAGGCTGGCCTAGTTCCAGGTGGTTGATATAGTCTCTGATGTTCTGAATTATGGTTTGTTGATTATCTTTTGCAGTTTTGCGCTCCTGCAATGCCCTTGGCTCCATCCTGATGGGTATTGGATGTCACCCTCTGGCCAAAGATAAAAACCTGTTAAATCAGAGTCTTGTTATAAGAGTATATTCAAAGGTAGATGGAATAAAAGTAGGAGACCGCAGAGAGAGAGGGGTCAATCACCCATTTGCAAATGGTTACCTTCTCTATCTGGCAGCCTATATGCCCTCCCCTTCTGGTGAGATCATACCCCATCAGTTGCAAATGATCAGGAAGGAAAGTCTGTGAACTTAACCAGATGTCTCATTACTTACTTGCAGTCCTTGATGGTGGCCTATTTTCTCTGCTATAACATGGTCCTCTCTCTCCTTGTTTCTGGTGGGGCCCTCCTTCCCCATCCCTACTGTTTATAATCCTTACAATTACTGTAGGTATTACAGAGATTTGTCTTTGAGTGTTTCTAAGCGGGTTTGGTATTAGGAACCACCTATTAGGGAGTACATATGGTGCCTAATTTTCCATGTCTGGGATACTTCACTCAATATAAGTGTTTCTAATTCCATCCATTTCCCGGCAAATTGCATTAATTCATCATTTTTGATAGCTGAGTAGTACTCCATTGTATAGATGCACCACATTTTCCTTATCCACTCGTCAACTGTTGGACATTTGGGTTGATTCCATGACTTTGCTATTGTAAACAATGCTGCTATGAACATGGTCGTGCTTGTGCTATCGAGATGAATTTTTGCTGTATTTGGGGGTTATTCTCAAAAGTGGTATAGCAGGGCCATATGGCATTTCAATCTTTAACTTCTTTAAGAATCGCCAGACGGCTCGCCAGAGTGGTTGTATGAACCTGCATTCCCACCAGCAATGTAGGAGAGTTCCCCTCTCTCCACATCCTCTCCAGCACTTGTTGTTGTTTGTATTGTGGATTTTTGCCATCCTGACCGGTGTGAGATGATATCTCAGGGAAGTTTTGATTTGCATTTCCCTGATGGCTAAGGATGTGGAGCATTTTTTAAGATATTTGTTAGACATTTTAATTTCGTCCCTAGTAAAGTTTCTTTTAAGTTCCAAGGCCCACTTTTTAATTGGCCCATTTGTTTCCTTGGTGTTTAGTTTTCTAAGTTCTTTGTGCACTCTGGATAATAGAGCTCTATCAGATGTGTGGTTAGTGAAGATTTTCTCCCATTCTGTGGGTTGCCCACCAAAGGCAAAATTATTTATACCTTCTCACTCCTCTCCTCTGGTTTGTTGGATGAGCTCCTCTATACTCTTTTATGGAAATTCTGATTGAAGAGGTGACTCTTCCAATAGAGACCTGGAAGAATTTCCCAGAAGTAAGTCACAACTTGCCATTGAATTCAATTTTAAAGCTTTCTGTTTGGGGAAAATAAAACTCCTCAACTTACCCTTCACCAACCGTCAAGTCAGTTTTCAGGAATCAGCTAACTGGAGGCCATTCCTTATAATCCAAACCTTGTGGCCTCTGTACTAGCTCCAGGAACTGATGCAGTGAAATAGTAATCTTAGCAAAATATTAGTTAATGTTGGGTTCCTTACACTGTTTCATAAACAACCAAAAGGTCCTCTTTCTATGTTACCTAACTAGGTGAGGGACATTGCCCATAGTTCAGAAAACTAAAATTTAGAAAAGTAACTAATTTTCTCAAAGGACACATAGCTAGTAAGTGATTGTATTGTAGGCAGAATTCAAATCCAGCTCCATCCCCAAGATGTCTGAAAGCACAGAGTGAGCAAGACAGGAAATTAACATTGAGCTGTGGTCAGCATCTACTGCATCTTTAGCAAGAATCCTCTATTCCTACTCTGTTTCACATAACTTAAAATTAATCAATTAATTAGATCCAGCCCTGGACTAAGGTACTGACTTCAAGTCAATCGATTTCCCTCTGAGTCTTAGCTTTCTAATTCAGGCAATGAGAATGCTGGGATATCACATGGGAAACCTCCAACTCTTACAGCCTGGGATTTTATAAATATGGGTCATGTGTTTTAGTATAAATGGAAACATAACTAGAAAAGCCCTGAATGTATATAAAGCATACAATAAATAATGTATCTTAAAATGTTATCTCTTCCTCTAAACATACCAATAGCAGGAATCACTAATAGATCATGGGCCAAACCCAGTTTTAGCTTCAGAAACTTTTTCAATTCTGTGTCAAAGAAGGATAAAGTGCAGTCCCACATTGAGGACAGTGCTGACCAACCTTCTTAATTTACTAGTAAGAATGAGATGCAGAGAGAGTAAGTGAATCCATAAACATCCATGGAACAATTACATGTCCGAGATCTTGTGTTGAGGACACTGCTAAGATCAAAAACAATGAACAAGACAGCCTGGCCATTTAACATAGTAAAGTTTGGTGAGGAACCTAACCTGTTAATCAATTACAGCTCTGAGTGTTACACATGGGGAGACATCTAACCTAGACTAGCAAAGTCACAAAAAGCTCCTTTGTTTTGGCGTGGTTTGAGGCGTATGTGTATGTGCGTGTGTGTGTGTGTGTGTGTGTGTGTGTGTGTGTGTGTGTATGTATGTATTATGTATGTATATGTGTGTTCAGGTTTGTGTACAAGAGTGTACCTGAGTGTGTATGCCTATGGAAGTTCAAGGGTGACATTGGAATCATTCTGGATTGTTCTATGTCTTTATTTCTTTGCTCTAGGGTTTCTCAGGTTTTGCCTTCCAGGGCCAGAATCACAGACCAATGCCATTTCCATACCTGGCATCTTTACATGGGATCTGGAGATCTGAACTCCAGTTCAGATGTGAGGCATGTGAGGCAAATGCTTTAACCCCTGAGCCATCTCCCCAGCCCAGGTAGAGCTCCTAAGCTGAGACTTGAATGGAAATTGAAGTTTGTTAGATGGCATAGGTATAAGAAGTCCATTTTAAACATAAGGAGGAGTTCAGTCGAACAAGACAGCTGACTACTCAGGAAGTTTGGAGCTGTGAGTGGAGCTTTGGAACACAGAGTGCAGTGGTTTGCAGAGGCTGAACAGGGAGATCAACCAGCCACAAAGTGCCTCACTCTGCGCTATAATAGATCATCCTTCACCCTCAGGTAGTTAGAAGAATACAGTATGATTAGCTCGTGCCCTGATGGTGCAGCTGGGGTCTGTGTTCCTTCTCCTTGAAACTTGGCAACTTTATAAAAGCTTTGGCCAGTGAAATACTTAAAAAAAATAGCATTTCAGAATTCCAGGGCTAAGTCATAAAACTATATAGCTTCCACCTGGTTTCCAGAAGCTCTCGAGCCATAAGCCAACACGTAAAAAGAGTAACTACCCTCAGACTACTGTGCTGGAGGGGACGAAGGCTGACAGCCCCAGCTGAGCCCAGACTCTGGACTTCTCCGCCAAAGTGGCAAAGCCACTACTAGCTGATTGCTAACACTGACTTCTGGTGGTGCTCCATCTATACAGCCGCTCAGCTGCTTTTTGACCGGAAGTCCTCAATGCACAAATTATGAGGTAGAATAAACTGGATATTTAAACTTTAGGATCTTATCCCATGATCCACTAGATAATCACAATGGCAAAGAAATACTCCAGGCTCTAAGGAAGAAGAATGCACAACTGCATCTGTTCCAGAAAGACTTCGGCTTCTGCGTGGGACATTAATGGGGAAGTGGAGAGAACAGAATGGAACAACTCTTTGGGCTTCTACAGCTGCAAAGACAAGTGACAACTCAGACAGTGGTTGTGAGATGATGGGAGAAACGCAGCAGGTAAGGGCAACAAAAGGCAGGGACGGACTGATGAGGGGCGCGTAAGGAAAGTCAGGAAAGAGTCCCAGCTTTCTGATGGATGGTGGCCCCGCAAGCGGAGATGGAAAGCTGGGGAAAGCACGTGTGCGGGCAGCTCGCGAGGGAGATGAGCTCCGTGGAGATGCTCGGGAGAGATGTGCACAACGGGTGCACAGCACTCAAGAAGTCTCTCTGGGTGGGCGAAACAGATCTGAAAGCCATCACTCAGGGAAGGACGTGGAAGCCACACGAGGGATGGAATGACGAGGAAACTCCCCACAAGGAGGGAAAAGAGGAAAGCGGAGAGTCAGCCCACAGGGGACAGCAGATCTGAGATAAGCAGGGAGAACACACAGCCCCCTCGGAGCTCTTGGGTGATGTCCCACAAGTTGTCCACCACCTTCCTTCTCTTGCCTCCTGTCCCCTGGGACCCGTGGAACTTCGTTCATGACAAGCACTGGGGCTGAGGGACCCAGAGGCTAGGCTGTCTGCTGTCACTCGTCAGATACAGATGCCTCCCCCATGCCATTTTCTCAAATGTTTTAAATGCTCTCTGTTTTATCCCCTCTCTATTCCCTCCAGCTTAATTGTTTCCCTTTAAAATGCTCCTCGTTTCTTCCCATTCCATTTTCTTTCATCTGCAACCTGCTATTAAGGTTGTTTTCCCCACAGCTATTTTGACACCAAAGCAGCTTAATCTGTTCTCCTAATTAGCTTGTGATACATACACAGAACCCACCATGTCCTGCACAATAGCATTCCCTTAGCCGTAGCACACAGCTCCCCACACGGATGGAGGCTTGTTCCTCCTGTCCGCCTCTCTTTTGCTTCTACTCAGACCTTTCTTCCCATAGTCAGGAGATCTTGGACCTAGATCTGCTGCTAGCTGCCCGGCAACCGCAGTAGCCACTGTCAGAGCTATTCCACAGAGCAAAGCTCTGTCTCCAGCGAGCCCCTATTAGAAGGCACTAGTGAGTGTTAGAGCAGTCAGGAAGAACCTGTAATGGTATGTTAGTTAAACTTCCCCTGAGAGTTAACAGACTTGGATGGTGTAAGAAATATTGTACACATATTATAACAAGACTCCAGTTTAACAGCTGACCAGGGGGTGACATACAGTGCCCATCAGGATGGAGTGAAGGGCATTGCAGGAGCAGCAAAACTGCAAAAGAAAATCAACAAACCACAATCCAGAACTTCAGAGACTCTATATCAACCACATAGAACTAGGCCAGCCTAATCTACTCCCATCATGAAGCTCAGGGACATTTGCGGAAGAGGGGGCGGTAAAATTGTAAGAGCACAAGGATGGGAGGAGCAATGATTTGCAAGATTCTCCACACTAGTTAAGGCTGAAGCAATCATAATAGGACTTTGCATGCCCTGCGCAATGTCCAACACACTACTGACCTCACAAAGTCTAGCATCTGCTAAAGGCACCAAGATCCTTGGAGGCAAGGATCTTGCCACAATAGTGTTCCTATGCTTAAGGGGAACACGAGAAAGGGTTCAGGGAAATGCCACTGGGTCCTTGTACGTCATATCATCGGAGAGGAGGACCCAGAGGAGAGTCAGGCATACACAATAAAGGACTCTCTGGAAGTTTATTTAAAAATTAAATAAAAAAAGAAAGAAATATTGTGCACAGAGAGATCTGAACTAAGGTTTCAAGTGGAAAAGCCTAACTCAAGTCCAAATAAAGGAAAGAGTGACCTTGGAAAGCAGACAGGCTTGTTTGGGGAAACTGCAGTGGGAGAAGGCGCTAAGTATTAAGACATAGATCCTGCTTCGTTTAGTTTTTCTCTCTCTGCCTCTATGACATCTGCAGTGACTTAAGCCTCCACAACTTCTGCCAACCAGCCATGCTTTTTCCACCATAATTGATTATAGCTCCCCTCTGAATAAACCCCATAAGGCTGAATAAATATCCTTTAAATTATGTTTGAGTATTGTCTCACAGAAACAGAGAAGAGTAACCAGAACTCAGAATGTGCCAAAAACAAAAGGTGTCTCAGCACTGCCTATGGCCTGATCCAGAGATGTCACGGCATCCTCCCTTGACACAGTGACGGTGTTACTGCTAACAGCATTGTGAGTCAGAATCTGCAACAGTAATGTTTCTGAAAACACTTATCCCTGAATCCCAGTGACAGCCTCTTTAAATTGAGTTCCCAGCCAGCTGCTGGTAAAAAGAGCCACCAGGGCCTGAGAAGATGCCTCAGATGATAAAATGTTTGTCACACAAACCTGACAATTTGAATTTGGACATTCAAATTCCATGTAAAATCTAAAAGCAATGGTGTAAACATCTGCAATCCCAGCACATCTACGGGAAATGAGAGGCAGAGATGTAATCTCCAGAAGCTTGCAGGCCAGCCAGTCTGGCTTACACAGCAGCAATAGAGCGACTCAATGGGAGGGCAAGGAACCCGAAGGTTGTTCTCTGGCCCTCACGTGCATGCTGTAGCACGCATACCCACACGTTCACCTGATCCACACATACATACACATAGAACGAAAAACACCACTTCCCAGCACCTGAACTGCAATGTCTTTCTTACTTTTTAATTTCGTTATATTATTGTTTGAGGGAGAGAGGGAGTAAGCAAGGAGGGGTAAAGAGAAAGAGATGCACATGTGCCATGGTGGACGTGTGGAGGTCAAAAACAACTTTCCTTCTGCCATGTTGGTGCCCAGGGGGTCATATTTAGGTCTTCATGCTTGTGAGCATGAACCTTATCACCTGGGCTTTCTCGTTGGCCCTGCAAAGTCTTTCTGAAGCTGAATCCCACCGGCGTGGCCCCTCAGCACTCAGCACACACTCTAGCTTCTCCTGTGCCCCTTCTAAAGGACGCTGGACAGTTTCAACTCCTTCCACACTTCCCTGCTGCCACAAACTTACGTAACCTGAACCTTCACATTTCTATAAAACAATGTCTTAGGTACCCCATTATCCCAAATAGCAGTGTCTTCCAAACCTGACTATCACTCCTAAAGACTTCCCTAATTGTATTTTGAAATATTACATATTAAATGCTGGTTCAGAGCAGGGTCCAAGCCTGTCTTGTGGGTAGAACATGCCCGATGCTTCTGAGGAATCTTAAATTGTGTTTCTGAATGAAGGAAAGTAGAGAAACTACAAGATCAAGTTATTGCCCTCAAAAAAGTAAGGTATCCGCTACATGTGTGATCCGTAGATATATACTGCAGCCAAGTCTGGGATTAAAATTTGCCAGCTTGGATATTTATCCTCCACATAGCCTGAGGCAAGCGATGAACTTTTTGGAGCATCTGTTTCATCTGTAGATTAGGGATGAAAATTAAGAAAGAACTTTGTAAACCTAGCACAGAATGTGGTACAAGAACAGTTGTCAATATATAATAACTTAATAATACTTCATGCTGGGGTGCAGGCTGCTAATGTTGTGTTTTGGGGTTTGTGGTAGTGGCTGTTCTTGAGAGAGAATTGGATGCCTTTAAACTAGTGTTGGGTCACATTCTGATCAGTTGCAATTTCAGGCACTTCCTAGCAGTGGGTCCCGATTCCTTCAATCACGCTTCTGCCTCAGATTGCTAAAATCTCCCAGTGTCCTTCACAGGGACCCCTGATCCCTTCTAGACCCCAATGGACTGTGACAAAGCATCTAATCTGAATCCCACCTGTGAGGAAAACACATTATTCATTCAATAAATATCCTATTTGTCCCAGAGCCCAGACATTTCTTCCTCCAAACCACAACCACTCATTTTCTAGAATGGTCACACCTAATGTTTCATTAGGTCCTACTATATGCCTAGCATACATTCTAATCAGGGAAGACAAACAATACACAAATGCATAAACAAGTGGTATATATAACACAAAGCAAATGCAGGTGAAAGGGAGCATGGAAAGAAGGGGAACCCTCCTATCTATGTAGAGGGAGGGACACAGGAAGACCTGGCTCACAGGGCTCTGCTCAGAGGCCTGAAGGACAAGGGGGAATCTGAGGTAGAGAATTCCAGAACGAGAAATCACACTTGCAAGAGCCCCAGGTGGAAAGGAGGTTTGTCAGCCCACAAGGAGTGTAGCATGCAGAGCCATTACCAAAAGGGATGTGAAAGAGACAGTGGGAGGTCAGTCAGGTAGGAAGATATGAGTCATGCAGAAACTTGGGCTTTAGCTTTGGAGCAATGGCCATCACTGTGGCATGCAAACAGCGGAAGGAAAACCAGCTGCCTGAAGAGTAGAATATATACTCCTGCACTGTTCCAGGACGGTGATGTGGACTAGGAAGCACCATGGGGTGTGAGGACAGGCACAAACTCAGCCATCACAGAAAGTCTGATTCCATCCCCTCCCTAGGCATGTCCCACTCCCAGGACCTTTAGTTATCTCTTTGCCTCTACTGGCTCTGAGCTTTTTTCACACTAGCAGCAAGTAATTCAAAGATGAAATTAAGAATGCAGGTTCAGAGTTGGAAAGACGATTCGGGAGTTAAGAGTCTGCCTCAAAAGCAGAAGGACCTGAGTTCAGATCCCTAATCCCAGGTTAAAATGTTGGAATGACTGCAGCCTGCACTTCTGGCCCTGGAAGGTGGAACCTGGGAAACTCCAAAGTGAAGCAAAAAGGAAGTAGAAACAATCTAGGATAATTCCAGAAGTCATAAGTCACCCTTGGGACTCCACAGGCACCCACAGTGAGTGCCCTCTGATACACATATACATGTACACATGCACATATACATGCACATACTCACACACATACACATGCATACATATGTACACTCACACAAAGAAATTATAAACAACTCTGAAAAATAAAAAAAAATGCAAGTTCATTTATGAAAGTGTCAAAAAAGATTAAAACACTATCAGGAAGAGAAAAAACTTAGTGATAAGTTTAATAAAAAGAAGCAGAAACTTGCACTCTGAAAACTACAAATTTTATTTGAAAGAAATAAGATCTATATCCATAGAAAGCCATCACCAGTAAGTGAATCAGAGATAGTATTTTTAAAATTGAAAGACTCCTTCAAATCAATTTACAGATTCAATGCAATATCTATCATACTTCCAGCTGGTTTCATTTTAGAAAGTGATAAGCTGGTCCTAAAATTCCTATGTAAATGGAAGAGACCCAGAAGCACCAAAACTTTTGAAAAAAGAAAATGGAATTACTTCTTGATTCCAAAACTTGCTGCCAAGCTATAATCATCAAAACTGTTGATTTTTGACAGAAGGATACATGTAGAAATTGACAAAATATAATTAAGAGTCCAAAAATAAAATTACACAATCATTGTCAATTAAGTCTCAAGGATCTAAGTAAGACAGGTCAATGAGGAAAGGAGAGTCACTTCAACAGATGGTGTCAGGACAACTGGACAGTAACTGTAAAGGAATGAAGTTTGACTCTTTTCTCACTCTACATACAAAAATTAAGGCAAAAATTATAAAATATCTTAATAAGAGGCAGGATTATAAAACTCTTAGAAAGGGGCCTGGAGAGATGGCTCACAGGTTAACACTCTGTCTCTCAAGCAAAAAATCCTGAGTTCAGATCGCAGGTCCCACATAAAAAAAAAATGCTAAGCAGAAACAGTGGCAGCCTGCACTTCTAACCCTGGTGAGAAGGAGGTAGAAGCAATCCAGGATTCTTCACACACACACAATAAATAAATAGATAGATAGATAGATAGATAGATAGATAGATAGATAGATAGATAGATAGATAGATAGATAGATAAATAAAATATATGTTTTAAAAAAAACCCTTAGAAAAAATATAAGAATAAGGAGTTGTCCAGTTTAACAGATTTTTGTCTCTGACCAGGGGGTGACATACAGTGCCCATCAGGATGGAGTGAAGGGCATTGCAGGAGCAGCAAAACTGCAAAAGAAAATCAACAAACCACAATCCAGAATTTCAGAGACTCTATATCAACCACATAGAACTAAGCCAGCCTAATCTCCCCCCATCCTGAAGTTCAGGGACATCTGCGAAAGAGGGGGCGGTAAGATTGTAAGAGCAAAAGGATGGGGGGAGCAATGATTTGAAGAGTCTCCACACTAGATAGTGCTGAAGCAATCATAATAGGACTTTGCATGCCCTGCGCAATGTCCAACACACTATTGACCTCACAAAGTCTAGCATCGGCTGAAGGCACCAAGATCCTTGGAGGCAAGGGATTGATGGCCACAGAAGTGTTCCTATGCTTAAGGGGAACACGAAAAAGGGTTCAGGGAAATGCCACTGGGTCCTTGTACGTCATCGGAAAGGAGGACCAAGAGGAGAGTTAGGCATACACAATAAAGGACTCTCTGGGAATTGGGGGGGAGGCACTTGGAGTCGGCAGGGAGGGAGGGGGAGCAGGGGGGTTCGGGGGGAGGAGGAGAGGGGAGGGAACTGGTCTACCTATTAAGTTTGTATAAGCGGAAATAATAATAAAAAATGTTATAATAAAAAAAAGAATAAGGAGTTGTAATGTTGCCTTTAAGCAGTATTCATAGATGTAACATGAAATGCACAAGCAATAAGAAAAAGTACATATTGACACCCTCAAAATTAAAATCTTCTTGTTCCAAAGGACATTATTGAGAAGGTGAAAGACAACCTACAAGATAGATTAAATGTTCACAAACCATGTTTCATGAGAAATTTATATTTAAAACATATGAAATAAATTCAATAATATTTTAAACCAGAAGATATAATTTTAAAAAGGATAGAAATATTAGACATTTATCAAAAGAAGTTAACCAAATGACCAGTAAGCATGTTTATAACGATGTTCAGAAGGAATGGTGAAACTTTTAAAGGGGAAATTTAGGATACCACGACAAGTAAGGTGAAGGAGGGAATAATTGGGAAAAATACCTAAGGGGCATGAGGGGATAGGAGATAGGTGGGACCAAGTGACTTATAGAAAAATCCTAAGATTGTAGGAAATAACCCCATATATATATATATATCTTTTAAAGAAAGGAACAAGAAAATAAAAACCCTGAGTTTATCCACTTAGAACCTAGTGATAAAATTATACTAGAAGCAACAGTAATGTGACACTTCCTGATAAAATGTTGGTCAGAAAGGTTTCAAAGGAACCAAAACATTATAAGTTTTTGCCATTGCTTTTGGTTGCTCTCCAAAAATTGTCATTAGGACCCTATTACTGCAGATGCAACACATATGGATCACAAAACATGGGCAAAATACATCAACTATAACTGGTCTGAGAACTTCCTCCCTGATGGATAGCTTTCATAGTGCCAAGAAATACTGTAGAAGCTACTGGTAGAGAGAAATAATCACAGGCCTCAACAACTCCTGAGATCTGTAAATTGCAATAAAAATCACCATGGCAACAGGTGACCACAAATGTAATAGTGGCATAAGTATCAAGGAGAAAACCAACAGCTTTCTGATTGAACTCAAGACCTGCTTGTCAGAATGGGACACATTCCTGTTACTGTTAACTAAAGCAAGAACCTAAAAAGGGGAAGGAAATGGATCAATAGGGAAAAACAGCCAATGAACTTATAAGTAAGAAGACAATACATCAAACTGCTCTGTAAATAGCTGTTACTATACCCATAGATATGAAGAACACTTAACACTCAGCCTAGAAGTCTTCCTCTATGACAGAGGTATAAGATCTCAACACCCTGACAGTATGCAGCCTACCTAGGACAATAGAAGAACAGTGAAGTGGACAACAATGGCCACCCATAATGCAAAGCACCAGCAACCCAGCAAGGCTTATCTAGAATTAGGCCAACCTAATCTATCTACATCCTAAGGCTTTGGGAAACTCACAGAAGAGGGGTGGTGAGATTGTAAGAACCTAAAGATGGGAAAGTTCACTGTTGAATGAGACGCTCCATTCAAGACAGGACTGTTGCATCTAAGAACTCACTACAGTAAGAATTATCTTACCAGAGCTGCATAATGACTGACATATCAACATGCCCCCATAGACCATCAAGTAACTCAAGAGAGATGGGAACATACAGTGGAAACCTTGGGGACTAAAACTGGATGAGTGAAGGCAAATGCCCCTATCAATGGGGTGGTCCAAAGAAAGGAACCTTGGTATGCCACAAGAGACCTGAACCCCACAAAAGTAGGCAACCCAGAAGGAACAAGAAACAGACAAACAAGAGGGTGAGAGTGAGTGGGTGGATTAATGAAGGGATAGGAGGGGTAAATGGAAAGAAACAGAGATAAGTACTCAATATGCTTGTAAAACTAGAAAAATAAAATAATTATTAAAAAACAAAATAATGATGTTCAATATAATGTCTATCAGAGAGATGTGAATTGAAAGCACAATGATATTCCACTCACATAATGTCTCATACTGAGTGGCTATGACCTAAAAGTCAGGTAATAACAAGTGTTAGTGGAGATGTAAGGAAATAAAAACTTTCATATATTTGAAAATCATCTATTGATTTCTCGAATGGTTAAATGTAGAGTTCTACATGATTCTATTTCTCACTGTATACCAAGAGAAAAGAAAGGTATATTCACTCAATGATCATACATGAATATATATTGTCTAAAATGTGGAAACAATCTACCGATATTTATCTACCAACTGAAAAATGCATAAATGATATGCAGTGTATTTATTCGATGAGATAATATTTTGCCATAAAAACAGACTGGAATGTGATACAACTACACATAGGTGGAATCTTGAAGATATTGTGCTGTGAAAGAAATCACTCATGAAAGACCACATATTATAAATGATATTATTTATATAAAATATCCAAATATGCAAGCATATGCCAACAAAAAATGCACTTTAAGTTGCTTAGTGTTGTCTGGTATGATGGTTGGTCAAATTGACAGAATCTAGAATCTAGGATGTGGGCCTCAAAGCATACCTGTGAGGGGAAATCTAGATTAAAGATGGCCCCTAAGAATGTCTGTGATAGCTGTTCTTGATTAGGATAATTGAGATGGGAAGACATGCCCACTGGGGTTGGCACCTTTGGGTGGATCCTGGGTTGACCAAATGGAGAAAGGACACTGAGCAGCAGCATGCACCTGATCGTCTCCACTTGCTGACTATGGGTGACCAGCTGTTCCCATTTCCTGCCACCTTGACTGCTCCACGGTGAAGCATGTTCCATCAACATGTCAGCTAAAATAACCCTTCTGCCTTAAGCTGCTTTCCTTAGGGTAGTTTGCCGCTGCAATGGTTAAAGAACTAAGGTGGGAATAGCTAAAAGACGTGAGGGTTTGGGTTTTGTTTTTAGGCAACTAAATTTTTAATACTGATCCTGATTTCATAGTTGCAGTAAGAATTCACCAACTTATACACTTTAAATTGGTGAATTGCATGATAAGCAAATTATATTTCAATAAAATCTGCTACAAAAACAAAGAGACAATAAAAGACAGAAGAATAAAAAAAAGTATGTCATCATTACTCAATGGAAACAGTAAAAGCAAGAAGAGCTTGGAGAGACGTACTTCAAGTATTAAATGAGCAAAAATGCCAACCCAGACTGATATACCCGGCAAAACTATCTGTCATGATTGAGGGAGAAAGAAAAGTTTTCCAGCACAAAGACAACTTGAAGGGATACATGTCTACCACACCAGGCCTTCAAAAAGTGCTAGAAATGATACTCAAGCTTGAAGAAAAGAACAAGCGTATCCAGGAGAACAGAAGGAAAGTATAATACCACCAAAACATAAATATCAAACAATACGCTTACAAAATCCACTAAATATAAAAATTGTCCAGAATTAAAAATAATTTCTCCATTATAACATTAAATGTCAATGGTATTAACTCACCGATTAAGAGACACAGATTACAAACTTGGATTAAAAACCACAATCCAACAATCTGCTGCCTTCAGGAAACTCATCTCACCACAAAAGATAGGCACTTCCTAAAAATGAAAGGCTGGTCCAAAAGCTTGCAAGCTAATAGAACCAAGAAACAGCCAAGGGTAGCAATTATGCTTTCGGACAAAGTGGACTTCAAACCAAAGAAAATCACAAGAGACACAGATGGAGCCTACATTTTAGTCACAGGTACAATTCACCAGGAAGACTTCACAATACTGAACATATATGCACCCAATACAGGTCCCTCCACCTTCATTAAGAAAAACCTACAGCGCCTAAAGCAAGAAATCAACCCCCAAACGATAATTTTTGGGGACTTCAACACCGCCCTCTCAACATAGGATACATCAACAGGTCAAAAGCTTAACAGAGACACTTTGGAACTTAATCAAACCCTGAAAGAAATGGACCTTACAGATCTCTATCAAACTTTTCATCCACACACCAAAGAATACACATTTTTCTCAGCAGCACACAGAATGTTCTCCAAAATAGATCACATATTGGCCAACAAAATGAATCTACACATATACAAAAAAGTTGAAATTTTAACCTGTGTCCTATCAGACCACCACGGCCTAAAGCTGGACATCCACAACACAACAAACATACACTAACTCATGGAAACTTAACAATATGATGCTGAATGAGAACTGGATTCAGGAAGAAATTAAAAAGGAAATTCAAGATTTCCTGAAAGAGAATGATAATGAAAATATAACTTACCAAAATCTCTGGGACACAATGAAAGCTGTCCTAAGAGGTAAGTTCATAGCTCTTAATGCCTACATCAAAAAGATGAAAACATCAGAAATAAATAACTTAACAGCTTAAAGCTTTAGAGAAACTAGAGCAATCTGATCCCAAAAGTAGTAGAAGGGAGGAGATTAGCAAAATAAGGGGAGAAATATCTGAAATCCAGATTAGGAAAATGATAGAGAAAAATCAACCAGTCAAAAAGCTGGTTCTTTGAAAAAATTAGAAATGAAAATGGAGTTATCACTACTGATACCCAAGAAATCCAGAGACTTATACCATCATATTTCAAAAACTTATACTCTGTGAAGTTTGACAACACAAAAGAGATGGATGAATTTCTAAGTAAACACAACTTACCTAAATTAAATCAGGAAGTTGTGAATTATTTAAATAGTCCTATAACATATGAGGAAATTGAGGAAGTAATCTCAAAGCTTCCCACCAAAAAATGTCCTGGACTGTATGGATTCAGCACAGAGTTCTACCAGACATTTAAGGAGTTAATAAAGCCAATACTCCTTAAACTGTTCCATCAAATAGCAAAGGAAGAAACATTAACAAATTCCTTCTATGAAGCTAATATCGTTTTAATCCCAAAACCTAATAAAGACTCATTTAAAAAAGAAAAGTACAGGCCAATCTCTCTGATGAACACAGATGCAAAGATTCTCAACAAAGTCTTAGCAAATCGGATTCAAAAACATATCAAAAGATCATTCACGGGGACCAAGTAGGCTTTATTCCCGGCACACAAGGTTGGTTCAACATATGCAAATCAATAAACATAATTCATCATATAAAACAGTCCAAAGTCCAAGACCACATGATACTCTCGATAGATGCAGAAAAAGCTTTTGACAAGATCCAACAACCTTTTATGATCAAAACACTAGAGACAGTAGGAATGGAAGGAACCTTTATCAATATAATAAAAGCTGTATACAACAAGCCCACAGCAAGGATTATGCTCAATGGGGAAAAACTTGAAGCATTCCCACTTTGATCAGGAACCAGACAAGACTGTCCACTCTCACCACTTCTATTCAATATTGTACTTGAAGTCTTAGCTGAAGCCATAAGACAAGAAAGGGACATAAGAGGGATTCAAATCGGCAAGGAAGAAGTCAAGCTTTCCCTATTTGCAGATGACATGATCTTATACCTGAGTGATCCCAAAAACTCCACCAAGAAGCTCCTGGAACTAATTGAGAAGTTCAGCAGGGTGGCAGGATACAAAATAAATGTACAAAAATCAGTGGCCTTCCTATATGCCCAGAATGAAAGAAGTGAAAAAGCCCTGAGAGAAACAATCCCATTTACTATAGCCCCTACAAAAATGAAATACCTTGGTATAAACCTAACCAGGAGGTAAAAGACCTTTACAATGAAAACTTTAAAACCCTGAAAGAAATTGCAGAAGACACCAGAAGGTAGAAAGACCTCCCTTGTTCCTCGATTGGCAGAATCAACATCATAAAAAAGACCATCCTACCAAAGGCAATATAAAATTCAATGCTATACCAATTAAAATCCCAAAGCAATTCTTTAAAGAAGTTGGCCAAACAATCTCAAAATTCATATGGAGGCACAAAAGACCCAGGATAGCAAAGACAATCCTGAGTAACAAAAACACTGCTCGAGGTATTACCATACCAAACCTAAGTCTATATTACAAATCCATAGTTATAAAGACAGCCTGGTACTGGCTCCAAAATAGACACACAGTTCAATGGATAAGGATTGAAGACCCAGATATAAGCCCACAAAATTACAGCCATTTGGTCTTTGGCAAAGGGGCCCAAATAATCCAATGGAAAAAGAACAGCATCTTCAACAAATGCTGCTGGCAAAACTGGATCTCCACATGCAGAAGATTAAAGCTTGACCTGTACTTGTCACCATGTACAAGACTTAATTCCAAATGGATCAAGGACCTTGATATCAGGCCAGAGACTATAAAAACCATAGTTGAAAGGATAGGGAACTCCCTGGAGCTGATTGGGCTAGGCCAACAGTTCCTAAACAGACATCCAATGGCACAGTCACTGCTACCAACTCTCAACAGTTGGGATCTTGTGAAATTAAAGAGCTTCTGTTCAGATAGAGAGATTGTAACAGGAGCTCAAAGGCAACCCACAGAATGGGAGAAAATCTTCACTAACTACATATCTGATAGAGCTCTATTATCCAGAGTGCACAAAGAACTTAGAAAACTAAACACCAAGGAAACCAATGGCCCAACTAAAAAATGGGCCCTGGAACTTAAAAGAAACTTTACCAGGGATGAAATTAAAATGTCTAACAAATATCTTTAAAAAATGCTCCACTTCTTTAGCCATCAGGGAAATGCAAATCAAAACTTCCCTGAGATATCATCTCATCCCAGTCAGGATGGCAAAAATCCACAATACAAACAACAACAAGTGCTGGAGAGGATGTGGAGAGAGGGGAACTCTCCTACATTGCTGGTGGGAATGCAGGCTCATACAATCACTCTGGCGAGCCGTCTGGAGATTCTTAAAGAAATTAAAGATTGAAATGCCATATGACCCTGCGATTCCACTTCTGGGAATAACCCCACATACAGCAAAAATTCACCTCAATAGCACAAGCACGACCATGTTCATAGCAGCACTGTTTACAATAGCAAAGTCATGGAATCAACCCAAATGTCCAACAGTTGACGAGTAGATAAGGAAACTGTGGTACATCTATACAATGGAGTACTACTCAGCCATCAAAAATGATGAATTACTGGAATTTGCTGGGAAATGGATGTCATTACAAACAATTATATTAAGTGAAGTATCCCAGATCCAGAAAATTAAGCACCATATGTACTCCCTTATAAGTAGCTCCTAGTACCAAACCCACCCAGTCCACCTTGAGACACTCAAAGACAAATCTATGTAATACCTACAGTAATTGCAAGGATTATGAACAGGAGGGATGGGGTTGGAGGGCCACACCAGAAACAAGGAGAGAGGGGACCATGTTACAGCAGAGAAAATAGGCCACCATCAAGGACTGCAAGTAAGTAATGAGACACCTGGTTAAGTTCACAGACTTCTTTCCTGATCATTTACAACTGAGGGGGTATGATCTCACCAGGAGGGGAGGGCATATAGTCTGGCAGATAAAAAGTAACCATTTTGTAAATGGGTGATTGACCCCTCCCTCACTGAGGTTTCCTACTTTTATTACATCTACCCTTGAATGTGCTATTACAACAAGACTCCAGTTTTACAGCTTTTTGTCTCTGGCCAGTGGGTGACATACAATAACCATCAGGATGGAGCAAAGGGCATTGCAGGAGCAGCAAAACTGCAAAAGAAAATCAACAAACCATAATCAGAAGTTCAGAGACTCTATATCAACCACCAAGAACTAGGACCAGCCTAATCTCTCTCCATCCTGAAGCTCAGGGACATTTGTGGAAGAGGGGGCAGTGAGATTGTAAGAGCAAAAGGATGGGAGGAGCAGTGATATGCAAGATACTCCACACAAGTTAGGGCCGAAGCAATCATAATTGGACTTTGCATGCCCTGCGCAATATCCAACACACTATTGACCTCACAAAGTCTAGCATCTGCTAAAGGCACCAAGATCCTTGGAGGCAAGGGATTGGCAGCCACAGTAGTGTTCCTGTGCTTAAGGGGAACACAGGAAAGGGTTCAGGGAAATGCCACTGGGTCCTTGTACATCATCGGAGAGGAGGGCCCAGAGGAGAGTCAGGCATGCACAAGAAAGGACTCTGGGCATTGGAGCAGGAGGCACTGGGGGATGGGGCGGGAGGGGTGAGGGGAGGGAAAACAGGGGGTTCGGGGGGGAGGAGGGAGGGAGGGAACTGGTCTACCTATTAAGTTTGTATGAGCTGAAATAATAATAAAAAATGTATTAAAATAAAAAAAAAGAAGGAAGGAAGGAAAAGAATAGCAGAGATAATGGCAAAAGTCAAGCAGACTAAAAAGGGGGCAAAGAAAGGCTTTTGATTTTTGTCTTACTGGTTCAATGATTATTAAAGACGAAGCCACATTCAACTGTAAGTAAAATGAATTATGTAATTGCTGAAAGAAAAAGGAAGTTCATCAGGTTGTCAGATTTTACTGGGATGTGCTAGGGCATGGGGCAGACTTGCTATGATTGGATTGTAATGTAACTAATTTTTTGTAGTTTTTCTTTCATACTTTGATGGAAATTTGGATTTCTGTGTCACAATTTACATACAACCCCTTTCAGCTCATTAGGAAAAACTTCAACAGCTAAATTACTTCTTTCTTCCAAGACTGAGACGTGCTCCTCTTCTGGGCCCCCTCCCTGACCACACTTCCTGGAGACCAGCTCTACCAGCACATACTGCACAGCACACCCACTCAGACACTGAGAGTTGACAAATTGCCAGTTCTTTTAGCAGATAACAATTCTTCACAGCTTATTTTCAAAACACTTGAACTCTATAATGTATGCTCACTCTGCAACAAGAAATTTCAGAAAATTGATACAGTCCTCAATGCAGAGAAACAGAACCCATTGTTCTTGGTCTGGTTGTTTATGTGTCAAGGTGGCTTCAGGGCACATGAGGAGAAACTGCAAAATTGAGGGCAATGTTCAAGGGTTCTGGAGTGTAAGGCGGCTGGGAAGTGCTCAAAGCTTGGTAAGGACCTGCTACAAAGTAATCACAGGCGGCTGTGCACAAGAGCCACAACTGGAAATTAAGGCCAGCTGCAGTATTCTGCATGGGCTGGAACTCCATTCAGTCTACTTTGGTGGCTCCTTTTATTCCCAGTATAATTTCTCAGTATCCCAGAATATCAGAGCTAGGAAGAGATTGAAAAAAATGCTCTCACAAGCAAACAACAAAAATAATTAAAACAATAAAACCTGAAATCCCTAGCGGCTGGTTCCTTCCACACTCACATTTAGTGAGATGATTTAGGCGGAGATGGCAGCTTCTGACCCCAGCCCAGTGCTGACTTCCGGTCTACTCTGAGTGCAGCGGCTCTGCTATCCACTGTCTATGTGACCGTACCTAAGCTAATTGCCTTCTCTAAGTCCCGATTTCCTCATATGTTGAGGAGGACACTGTTAATACCTCTCTTTTGAGGGTCTTTAATAGGGTCACATGTAACCCCAAGCACATGGCGCAGTATGAGCTCTTAGCACCTAATGTTGTGATTAAGGCTTTTAGGGAATCTGGAAAGACAAGATGTTAAAATAACTGCTACTGACAAAAAATCTGAATTGTTATGGATGCCAGAATGGGCACGCTCAGAGCCAGGCCTCTTAGGACAAACACGTACAGAAACTAGCAGAATTACCTCTTCCGCACAGCCTGGGTGGCAGGCTGAGGCTACCAGCATCCAAAAAGAAAAAAGAACAGTTTCCTCATCCTGAGAAACCACTCTGGGTAACAAAGCCATCATCAGACTAAATTTTTTTTTGTTTTCTGATTTTGACCTACCCATTGCTTACAGTTGCCGAATGCTAATCCCCTAATCTGATTAATGAAGCAACAATAAATGTCTTAAGATTAATGAACATATTAATGAGGAAGAAGAGATGCTCATTCAGAGGATGCCTGGAAGATAAAAGAATGAAGGTCATTGGAGAGAAACTATTAAAAGATGTGATTAACTGTACCCAAGAAAGATGCAATTACCACTGGGGTTCTCCAAAACATTCTCATCCCATGCATCAGGTTAAATTGCCCCTTTTCCTGAAAATAAACCAGAGGTTTGTCTCCTCTGTAATAGAAGTCAACCCTCGGCTCTTGTGAATTAGGATTGGATTGTGACACTGGTTCTCATTGCATCTGGAATTATGTCCCTATGTCCCAGTGCTTCCGAAGCAGCTCACTCTTGGTTGTTAAGACCATTTACCAGAAATGAAGTAGAGGGGAAATGCCCATCTTTTATGCAACTCCAAAGAAAGGAAGAGTAAGGGGGAGAAAACCTACAGCTGGAATCAGTGAGGCTGGCTCGCAGTCTGTGACTCGTTTGAAGGCTTGCACACTCACTAGCATTGGAGCTCATTTGTGGAGACCTCGTTCCTCTAGCAGAAGAACCCATCTCTGAGCCTGGAGGAGACAAGATGGGTAGGAGGGAGGAAGGCATGGTGTGTGCACACAGCTCCAGGGAGCAGATATTCCTGGGTTGTGAAAAAGGAAACTAGCTTCCCCCAAGCCCGAGACTTGCCCAGATTTAGAGGATTTTCCCTCAACAGAACTGGGAGAAAGATTCAGGCTCAAGTTCTATGATTCCAGGCTTGGCTATTCATTGCACACAAGTTATATCGGAAATCCTCAAGAAACTGCCCTATCACCTCCATGGAACAAGAGAGTGACATGCATGAAGAAAGAATTGGATTTTCCAGCACCTTCTATAATCAAGCACTATGCTGGACCTGTTCCATGTACTACATTCTCACAGCAGGTCTTCAAAGGACATGGCGTCATGGTTTAAATATGAGTTTCCCCCCACAGGCTCAAGTTTTTGATCCTTACCTGGAGTCGATGTTTCAGAAGTCGTGGTACTTCAAGGGAGGAGTCTTGCTGGAGGAAGGCGCACCACATGCGATGGCCTAGCCCTCTTCCTTTGACTCGCTTTCTTTCTTGGCCTCTTGATCACTGCCTCCAACAGTGTGATTCTGAAGAGTCCACCACAGTCTTGAGTTTTTCTCTGCAATCTTGGTTGCCAACTGATCATATCATTTGGCAGCCTGGGAACTTTGGGAAGTTGACCTCAATTAGATGAGGGGCAGTCTTTGGGGGAATCCGGCCCTCATTCCCTCTCTGTTTCCTGTTTACAATAAGGCAAAGAAGCCACCTACACACACACACACCACACACACACACACACACACACACACACACACACACACACACTCCTGGCACCATGATAATACTGGTTAATCTTGATTTCAATTTGACTAGACCTAGAATAAACTAACAGATGCCCTGAAAGCATTATCTGTATTAAGTTATCTAAAATACAACGATTTGTCCTAAAAGTGGTGGAACCATTCAGAAGCAAAACAGATAAGAGGAAATGAAAGAAAGAAAAGCTTGCTAGCACTCTCAGTCTTTCCTGCTGCCACCATTTTGGCTCAGCTTCTTTGAGCTTCCACTATGGACCAAAGACCAGTGACTCTCCAGGAATCCTCTGGCTTTTACCACCAGACGGGGACTGCTGAGATATTCAGCTCCTGAACTGAGCAACTACAGGCAGCCATTGTTGGGCTACCTAAATCTTATCTTGTAAGCCAATCTAATAAATGTCCATTCCATATATACCCTTTCTATTGGTTGGGTTCCACTAGAGATCTCAAATACAATGATATCCTCATGTCCAGCCACATGAACTAAAAACTCTTTGAGTCCACGAGCCACATAAATCCTTCTTCTCTTAAGTTGTTTACATCCGTTATTTTGGTCACAATGACAAAAGCTGACAAATATCATCATCATTTTTGAAACTGGAGGATTTGACTCAGTGAGCCAAGGAAAGCAAGGAAGTTATTGACACATGAAGTGAAAAAGGAACACACGCTGGCCTCTACCGCCATCCCCACCAGCCACGCCCTCCACGTGCAGGGTCCAGTCCCTATCACCTGAAGCTTTCCAGGGTCAAAGAAGGAGAGGTAGCCTCGAAAAGAAGCAGGAACCCAAGGGAAGGGTCTCTTGTTGCTCTCCAGATAATACATATCCTGTAGTTTTCTGTACACAGCCCGGATCCACCAGCACATGGATTCCCATGGAAATGCGGCTTCCAGCCAAGCGGCGCCATATGCTGAGTGGGAGCCCAGACTCCCAAGCAGGACAAACTTCCTGAGACCCCACGGGGACACTAGACTTCCATGCAGCTCCCCACAGCCCACCTACCTCGGCCTCTACTCCTCCCAGAAGCAGCCCACAGGACTGAAGAAAAAAACCCGCCACACTTCAGAGGATTTACGGATGTGTCTGCGATGTTAATTTCCCTTTCCTGACATTAATACCAGCACCCGCAGCAGTGCCATCTGTGCGCCTACCACATGCCAAGTACCGTCCTCAGTGCTCCCCCAAGCCCCACCTCATGCGGTCCCCCCCACAGCCCTCACCTTTGGCACCATATTATTCCTGTTTTACAGATCAGAAAACTGAGGATCAGAGACTGAATATGTGGCCTGATGTCACACCGTAGGTGACTAATGGGAGTCAAACCTTCGTCCTTCTGACCTGACAGCTTGCACTCTAAGCAGTTTCTCCCAGAGCCTGGCGCCGTGCCTGGTGCTCACCAAGTGTGTTGGTAAGATAGCATATCCATATGGTACAAGGACAGGAAGCCCTTCGGAGGGAAGAGTGACGGATCACACTGAGTTCTCAGAGGAAACGTATGAGCCACAGCCAGGCTGCGCGGAAGAAAAGAAGCCCTGTGCACTCTGAGAACAGGGTCCCGGCCCTCCCAAAGGCTACGTGAAAGGGGATGTTGGGTGGGGAGCACCTGCTGCATCCTCCGTGGCATCTTCTTTTTTCCCGGACTGCCAGCTTATTAAACCGTGAATATTCACGTTTCAAAAACATACGGGAGCAATATCTATGTGAGCGCCTTAGAAGGGCAAAAGGAGCCCCAAAGATGGCCCGGCAGGTACAGACATCTGCACTCAAACGTAGAGATCTGATTTCTACCCCCAGGGCCCACCTGGAGGAAGCAGAGAGCAAAAATAAGCTGCCCTCTGACCTCCACATACCTTCTTTACCACAAACGTCCCTACTTTCTTCTCTCTCTCTCTCCTCCCTCCTACTGATAAATAAATAAATAAATAAATAAATAAATAAATAAATAAATAAATAAATAAATAAATGTTTTTTGAAAGGAGAGGAAAGGATGAGATAAGCCCAAAGAAGGGATACATTTCCATTCATTGACCAGGCAAACAACTTAAAACAAAATTCTTCACTCATTTGTTTGAGAGCGAGAACACATGCATCCCACGTTACACAGGTGGTCAGAGGGTATCTTTCCTTCCACTATGTGCGTTTCTAAGGATTGCCAGCCCTAGGCAAGCAACTTTGAGTACCTACTGCGAGCCAAGTCTCTTTGAGAGAACATCTTTCCTCACCTCAAAATGTGCACGTGTGGCTAACAACGGCAATGGATGCCATGAAGGAAAGGTAGCTCTAGTGCCAGGGAAAGCAAGTCATTTCGCGGCAGACCTCACTAAGGACGCCTGAAGCTGCAGCATCGGAGCTGAATCGGAATGTGCCAAGCGGACGGAGGGTGGCTGGGAGCCGCTGCAGGTGAGGGAGCTGCGTGTGTGCACGGAGGCCAGCCCAGCACACTGGCTCTTCAGCTGTGCTCAGATGTTTGAGGTGCCTGGGAAGCCATTAGCCTGGCAAAAGTCAAGATCCGCTTCCTACTTTGGAAAGGTCACACTGGCTGTTGTGCAGATGATATGTGGCAGTTGGTTACAGATGCCAGCTTGACAACCGACAGCTGACATTTCAGACATATCTGTGGGGAACTGGTCGTTAGGGGAGACCCTGAGCAAGTTTGCAGGAAATCGTCTGATGGATGTGGGAAGATCCAGCCCATGGTGGGACCACTGCCTGGGCAGGTGGATAGGGTGGGAAGAACTGGTCGAATACTGTCACATACAGACATTGTGGTAAGTGAGAAAGTGTGTTTTTCTCTCAACCCTTCCTGTGATGTAGTCAGTCCTCTTGGCTTCTGATGTTGGTATAAACTCTACTGCCATGCTGTAACTGAGAATTATAAGCAAGAATAAAGCCCTCGCTTCCCTAAATTGTTTTGGTCATGTGATCGTGTCAGCAACATGAATAGAAACTACCACAGAATGGAAGGAGGCGGGGAGCAGGGGGCAGCAGAAAGCAGGGAGACGAGTCATGAAGACAATGTCTAAAGCAGCCAAGAGAGGGTGGTGGTCCTGAAAGAGCTGTAGATATCTGTTTCCTGGATCTGGTGACAGGGTCAGGTAGAAAAGAGATGGATCCTGAATAAGGAGATGGCTCAGTGGTTAAAGCACTTGTCACACAAGCAAAAGGACCTGAGTTCAGATCCCCGGATCCCACATAAAACACCAAGCAGGCTTGGTGGCCCACTTGTAATTCCAGCCCTGGAAGGTGGAGCTTGGAAATCACCTAGCAAGCTGGCTAGCCAAGCTAACCCAGTCTCAAAGACAGTAATATAGAAAACTGATCGATGTTGATTCCTGATATTGCCCTTGGACCTCCACAGGCATGAGCTGACCATATGCAAACATGCATATAACACATACGTGTACCCTATACATATGTACAAATAAAAATGAGCAAAAGAAGAAAAAAAATAGAAGGCTTGGAACCAGTAGGACCCACCCCCTTCTTACCTTGATTTTGTAACAGTCTTATGCATTCTAAGTCTCTGCGAACATCAACCGTTGCATCTGGAGAATCCTAAGGGAAGCTCTGGGTAGCTGCTCCCTAATCCCTACCCTATGCACACTGAGAACTACGTCCACAGCCGTGTCCCTAAAGCACAGAAAGGATAAGAAAGCGCAAAAGACAGATGGGCCTTCTATGAAGGTGCTTCACAAAAGGAACAGGATATCCAACCCAGACCCCATATAAATGTTTTCTGAAGAAAATGTTTTCAGCAATAAAGAGCTAGTGCTTTCTGACTCTAGCCTTCATTTCATCTCAGGCTAACTTTTCTGGAGAAGAGCACTAGAAGCGCTGGCGCTGGTATCCTCCACGCTTGAAGTCAAGAGCTGCATATGGGCTGTTCCTCTATCAACCCACTTGTCCCAGTCCTCCATAAACCTGCCCCAGAAGAGGTCTCTCCTATCTGAAGTAGACTGGATCAGTCTGGCCCAAACTTTCTGGATCCCAGGTCCTCATGCGGGAGACTGGAACAACACACGAGCGCCTCACCAGAGTGCTTCAAGACCAAAATATGGAAACAGAGCCTCAGAGAAGGAAAGTGACTTAGTCCAGGCTACAAAACAAGGGAGCTTTGAATGGGAGTCAGGAATAGAACCCTTATCTAGTGTGTACTTAAACACTCTCTTGTCTTTTCTGAAAAGAGCACACCAAAGACCATTTTATTATCCATTTATGAAGGCCATATTCTGGGCCAGGATTTATGTCAGGTCCTATCCCCAAAGCTTCATCCTTTTCTGGAGACATATAATCATGCTATCATACACAGATGGTTGCGATTTCCAGTACAGGGTTCTGAAATCCACATGGAATTGTTCTCTTGGGGCAACAAAAGAATGGAGAAAAGGCAAATACATACAGAAAAGCTGGGGTCAGGCGGACTACTGGCTCTGATGGAGTACAGCAGCAATTACGCAGCCCAAGTGTGCTTATATTGTAGGCAACCTCAATAATAAAACTGCATCAGCAGGTTATAAGGACATGGGAGTGAGGAGGCTGTGAATTTCTTACATCCTACAATATATATTCTGTAGGAAAGTCAACACATAAAACTTTTATCTGGAGAAATGTGGCTCGTCATGTCCTGGCCACATCCTCACTGCAGTTCTGCCCATTTAGATAGAGTCTGCCAATGACATAGCTTTGCCTCCATATTGCAGCCACACTCCGAAATAGGGGCCTTGCCAGAGAACTGAGTACAAAGGAAATAGTCATCCTTGCCAAGATAGAAGGGTCAAAAGCAAGCCTGCCAAGAAGAAGGAGCATCAAAGCCAGGGAGATGCATTTTCTGGGGAGACTATTCTACATACAGGGCTTTGAGGGACTCTTCAAAGACCACCTGTGCCTGTGTTCCCATCACTCTGGATGTGCGGTGGTCTGAAGTCTTCTCTTGGATTCCCC
Organism: Typhlomys cinereus; assembly: GCA_023101885.1. Taxonomy (NCBI): domain Eukaryota; kingdom Metazoa; phylum Chordata; class Mammalia; order Rodentia; family Platacanthomyidae; genus Typhlomys; species Typhlomys cinereus. The sequence continues at coordinate 3,229,274 of JALPQD010000247.1, forward strand.
TGGATTTGTCCTCAACAGTACCCCCAGCTCTTCTCATAGGCTTTGAAACCTGGGGGCCAGCCTGACACTCCCAAAAGGCCCACCTCACCCTGGAAACCAGCAGGGAACTCCTAAGGGTCCGTCCTTCCAAGCCGCAGTGCCCTGGTGGCGCTTAGCTCCTGAGTCAAGGAGGCTCAGGTCACTTGGTGTGACCTTGTGTCTTCCTCCAGGGCTGCTTCTGGACTGGGCACTGGCACCATGGCGTCACCTGACCTGGTAATACGAGATCGAACCACACCACTTACCCTGCCTCCAACGACTTCAACTCCAGGTCCTCCCTGGACAGTGCTGAGTCAGTGATTCAAATGCTGTATCATCCTCATCAAAGGCTATGTCTAATGCCTGCAAACCTAAAATTCCAGGTCACAAAATAAATAAAATGATTTTTTTTTTTTAACCCTAGACCTTCATCTCAAGATGATACATGTGTTACTTCACCAAAGATGGCAGTCGATCTTCACAATGAAAACTCAACACTTTCCCGGCTGAGAACACTTTCATTTGCATGCAGGGAGCAGCCCAAGTGCTTTTCTTCCAGAAAGCAAAAATATTGCAGGCCGATTCCAGGAACTAAAAGACTATGTGGCAAAACTATACTCTCTCCCACCCCCAAAGGGAGCCCCTCAGTGACAAATATAACAACAGGACAGCTTTCTCCAGCCAACTGTGAAAACAGTAGCAAGATACCCCAGTGTATCCCCAGAGATAAAAGAGTGAGATTAAATAATTTGAAGATAATTTCTTCTATGAAAAAAATAATGTGCCATCAAAATGAAAACCCTTGTAATAAAACCAAATTATCCTGAGACCGTGGGAGTGCTCTGCCTCTCCTGTCATTTCCTGACAGCACTTCTGCAAAAACAGCACAGAGATCATCAGCAGAGAATTGATATCGGAGGTGGCAACCTGGGACTGCAGATACCCAGGCTGCTGCCTACTCCGGTCCTAGGTCATCACTTGATATTAGTGATGAGCAAATGGATCACAACAGAACTTGACTCCAAGGCCCAGGTCTAATATTACATGCTAATATTATGTAACAGAAGAAGCCAACTATGTCAGAAAATCAGAACAAATGTCTCCCTACTTCCTGGTGGCTCCAGGTCACACATACCCTGTCTCTCCTCCCTGCCCTGAATGTGGCTTTCCAGCCACCTGCATTGTATTCAGAGCCCAGCTCAGGGTTTGACACACAGAGAACATTCAAGACAGGTTTTGCTGCCTCATCTACCCATGAAGACATCAGGATTGGCACTGCTTGATCTTGCAACCCTGAGCCCCATTGAACTTTCCTTCCCTGCAAAGCTCCTGCTCTCTCTAACTCCGCTCACCAGAACGGACCTGCTGCCACATTCCCTAGCTTTCAGCCAATTTTCTCTGCACCAGAGCTGTCGCGTTTAAGCTGAGTTTCTGGGCTGTAAATCATCGTCCTATCTGAGGCGAGAATAATCCTCAAGGACTCACAGAGGAGGGGAGAGCAAGACAAAGATGGCAGCTCGTGACTTGGCTGAGTGAAAGAAGGTGGAAAAACAGGAAGAAGCACAGAGGGACTTATCAGGCACAGAACCAAGAGTACCTCTGTCCTGTAAAGGAGACTCCAGGGAAAACCATAGGTAAGACTCTGACACCAGTCAGACCTGAGTTCAAATCCTAACAATACCATGTTCTAGCTATGCAATTATGGGCAAGTTACTTTACCTTTGTGAGCCATTTCCTCAGTGCCAGAATGGGGATGCTAATACTAGAGCCTCAGGACTGTTGTAGAGAATAAATGAGCTTCTCGCCGTATGTACTCCCTAATAGGTGGATCCTAGTACCAAACCTACCCAGCCCACTTAGAGACACTCAAAGATAAATCTCTGTAATACCTACAGTAAATGCTAGGATTATGAACAGGAGAGATGGGGTAGGAGGGCCACACCAGAAACAAGGAGAGAGCAAGGGTAAACCTATGTAATACGGTAATTGCAAGGATTGTGAACAGGAGGGATGGGGTTGGAGGGCCACACCAGACACAAGGAGAGAGGGGACCATGTTACAGCAGAGAAAATCGACCTCCAAGGAATGCAAGTAAGTAATGTGACACCTGGTTAAGTTCACAGACGTTCGTTCCTGATCATGTACAACTGAGGGGGTATGATCTCACCAGAAGGGGAGGGCATATAGTCTGGCAGATGAAAAGAGATCATTTTGCAAATGGGTGACTGATCCCTCTCTCACCGAGGTTTCCTGCTTTTATTACATCTACCCTTGAATGTGCTATTATAACAAGACTCCAGTTTAACAGTTTTTTGTCTCTGACCAGGGGGTGACATACAGTGCCCATCAGGATGGAGTGAAGGGCATTGCAGGAGCAGCAAAACTGCAAAAGAAAATCAACAAACCACAATCCAGAACTTCAGAGACTCTATATCATCCACATAGAACTAAGCCAGCCTAATCTCCCCCCATCCTGAAACTCAGGGACATCTGCGAAAGAGGGGGCGGTAAGCTTGTAAGAGCAAAAGGATAGGGGGAGCAATGATTTGAAGAGTCTCCACACTAGATAGGGGGGAAGCAATCATAATAGGACTTTGCATGCCCTGCGCCATGTCCGTCACACTATTGACCTCACAAAGTCTAACATCGGCTAAAGGCACCAAGATCCTTGGAGGCAAGGGATTGACAGCCACAGTAGTGTTCCTATGCTTAAGGGTTCAGGGAAATGCCACTGGGTCCTTTTATGTCATCGGAAAGGAGGACCAAGAGGAGAGTTAGGTATACACAATAAAGGACTCTCTGGGAATTGGGGGGGAGGCACTGGGAGATGGGGAGGGAGGGAGAGGGAGCAGGGGGTTTGGGGAGAGGAGGGGGGGGAGGGAACTGGTCTACCTATTAAGTTTGTATGAGCGGAAATAATAATAAAAAATGTTTAAAAAAAAAAAGAAACAAGGAGAGAGGGGACCATGTTACAGCAGAGAAAATAGGCCTCCATCAAGGACTGCAAGTAAGTAATGAGATATCTGGTTAAGTTCACAGACTTTCCTTCCTGATCATTTAAAACTGAGAGGGTATGATCTCACCAGAAAGGGAGGGCATATAGTCTGGCAAATAAAAAGTAACCATTTTGCAAATGGGGGATTGACCCCTCCCTCACTGAGGTTTCCTACTTTTATTACATCTACCTTTGAATGTGCTCTTATAACAAGACTCCAGTTTAACAGCTTTTTGTCTCTGACCAGGGGGTGACATACAATGCCCATCAGGATGGAGTGAAGGGCATTGCAGGAGCAGCAAAACTGCAAAAGAAAATCAACAAACCATAATCCAGAACTTCAGAGACTCTATATCAACCACCTAGAACTAGGCCAGACTAATCTCTCCCCATCCTGAAGCTCAGGGAAATTCGCGGAAGAGGGGGCAGTAAGATTGTAAGAGCACAAGGATGGGAGGAGCAGTGATATGCAAGATACTCCACACAAGTTAGGGCCTGTTGCAGTCCGCCTGCATAGTTGCTGATAAATGACCATCAAACAGCTTAAGGGAACAAGGAGTTTACTTTCTTACGATAGTCCGGTTACAGTTCATAGTCCAGTTTGACAGGAGAGCACACACCAACACCAGGGCCAAGGGAACAGGCCACCATAAGAGATGGACAATCCTTACTTGCCAAACCAGCATGTCTAGCCAAGTATACAGAAGGATGCCAACTCTCTCAACCAGTTCTCTGTGATTTATCCAGGGCCTAATCCCACCCACCATGGGCTGGGTCTTCCCCACCAAATAGACAATCTCCTTCAGGTTTGCTCTGGGCTTACCTCAACCATAACTCTCCACAACTGTGCCCAGAGCTCAAACCCTCAAGAGTCAAGTTGACACCTGTGCTTAACTATGACAGGGCCGAAGCAATCATAATTGGACTTTGCATGCCCTGCGCAATGTCCAACACACTATTGACCTCACAAAGTCTAGCATTTGCTAAAGGCACCAAGATCCTTGGAGGCAAGGGATTGACAGCCATAGTAATGTTCCTATGCTTAAGGGGAACACAGGAAAGGGTTCAGGGAAATGCCACTGGGTTCTTGTACGTCATCGGAGAGGAGGGCCTAGAGGAGAGTCTGGCATGCACATTAAAGGATTCTCCGGGGATTGGGGGGGGGGGCACTGGGGGATGGAAAGGGAGGGGTGAGGGAAGGGGGAGCAGGGGGGTCGGGGGGAGGAGGAGGGAGGGAGGGAACCGGTGTACCTACTAAGTTTGTATGAGCAGAAATAATAATAAAAAATGTTAAAAAAAGAATAAATGAGCTTCTATAAATAAATCATTGGGGGTGGGGCTGGAACACATGAGAAATGCAAGAGCTAATAACTATTAAGCCTTGTATATTTCAATCAAACAGGACCCTCTGGTGCACAAGTCAAGTATTTTCTTAAGTTCTAAGAACTGATGTGAAAGATCTGTGAGAAATTGTACAAAGGGAAAGGAATCTTAAGACTGGGGAGCCGCAAAGACAGCTTTTTAAAGGGAAAATGCTGGAGGTAAACACAGCTTTGGTATTAAGTTTCCCCACATACTACTCTGATATTATTTTTTTCCAAACTTGAAAACGTGTATTTAATACTGCTGTGGGCATTGAGTTATGTCACTGTTGCATATAGCCCATTTCATGCATTTTTGGTTGCTGTAATATGTTCCTAATATTGCAATTCTCTACCGCAGCCTGCTACACTATGTCTGAAGCATCAGCCCAGCACAACATACTGTATGAAAGAATCTAAGGGCAAATGCTTACATCCAGATAGTAAATCAGTTTCATCTCTGGTACCAGCTCTGGTTGATTGGCAGGGGCTAGCCTTGTCATCTTGTAGGATCCAGTGAACCAGTGTCATTAGTGATGTCTACCTTGGGCTCTGAACAGAACAGCAGAGATTCTCAAGATGTTTAAATTTTTTAGAAGATCAATGATTATTACTAGGGAATGCTCAGTGGCAAAGGAAGAAGGAGGAAAGATGCTTGGAAAGGCGTCGCTTTCAGGAGGCAGCTCGTTCAGAACTTTACTTTGGGCTACAAAGAAAGGAAACAGACAAACAGAACTTGGACAATTGGGACATGATGAGAGACAGCATAACAAGTGACTGCTTAAGTACAGTTATCCTTCAAGAAAAAAATTCTTTTGCAATCAACAAATGTGACAACAGGTTGTTCCAGAAAGAATGAGGAGCCATTAGCTGACAAATTTCTCAAATCTTTGCCTTCTTGTGAGAAACTTAAGACCAGATGGAAAAACAAAAAGTAAAGACAGGCTCCTGCCAGCATCCTTCATGTTGGATTTACAAGGATTTGGGATTTTTACTCTTGAATTTCCTGTTATTGCTGATTTTCAGTTCAATTCCATTGCAGTTGACAATCTGCTTTGAATAACTTCAGTCCTTGTACATTTATGGAGATCTACCTCATGGCCTTGCATATGGTCCGTCTTGTACTATGTACAATGTGAAAGACAGCAAAATGTCCAATGCTTCTTCTCTTCCCAACAAATTGTAGAGTCTACTTCTCCATTCCTTTGGTCTGCATGGTCATGTGACTTGCTTTGGCTCACTGGATTCTACAAGATGACACAACCAGCCTCTGGAAACCAGAGCTGGTACTAGTGATGAAACTGATTTGCTATCTGGACTTCGAGCATTTGCCCTTGGAGTCCTTCATTTGGTACAAATGCAGTGTGCTGCGTACTTGAAGCTTGATTTCTTGCTATGCTCCATACCCTGAGACTTCCATGTGAGCAATTCTGCTGAAGGATGAGGATACCTGTTGTAGGTACTCGTCTTTTTGTTGCCGAGATAACACTCATACGCAAGCAACTTAAAGGAGAAACTGAGATTTAGTTGGCTTATGGCTCCAGAGGGGATTTAGTCCACTGTAGCAGAAATTGCATGACTGGAGGCAGAAACAGGAGACTAGCTCAGGTCACCGCAAGCATCAGGGAAGCAGAGAGACCAAAAGCAAACTCAGAAGAAACAGGTCTAGGTTATCCAACTACACGCCCCTCCCTTCTTCCAGCAAGGCTCCATCCCCTGAAGTTGCTACAATCTTCCCAAACATTAGTAACAGATAAAGATACAAAATACAAGCCTATGTAAGGGAAGACTCACATTCAAACCATAGCAACACTAGCCACCAGCCAGGCTCCAAACATTTAAGTGATATTTGAGAGATCCTGGATTGTGTGGCTACTTGCTGACCACAACTGATCCCTGGTGTCTGAGTGAGCTTAGTGGACCACATCAGACAAAAAAAATAGAAATTCAACTACCCAGCCAACACACAGAATAGGCAGAAACAGGGACTCTTTTAAACCATACAGTTTTTGGAATGCTATGTTATGATCAATATAATATGTGTATAAATACATTGATATACATATATGTGTATATTTCTCAAACATCTCTTTCTTTGTTTTTTTTTTCTTTTTTACATGTTAAATGGGCTCCAGTATATGCTACAGGTATTGATTTTACAATAGGCCTTAGGTTTTGAGGTATTAAGGTGGAATTGTCACTGAACTGGAGGAGGAATGATGCCACCCAGAGGTGAAGTGACTGGTGTTTGAAGAGGACAGTTGCCCAGGTTTCCAGAGGATCAGTTGTTATTTCCATAACATTTGGGACATATGGGAAATGTCAAATTGAAGATGACAGCAGAACAAGTACTTCAACTCCACCTCCAACACATTGAGACTGAGCGGTCAAAAGTGCATTTCCCGATTTACTTGCAGCTAGGGTTTGCTAATCAGATGCTTCAAAGCAAATCAGGAATTCAACACAAAGGATGTAGGAAAAGAGGTGGTGAACCCACATTCTTGGTATGGATTGTGGCACAGGTGGTATCCAGCTGGAGAGCTAATAGTGACTGTTTCTGATTGCAAAGTCTTCTGCCTGGAAGCTCAGCTTCTTTTAGTTCAGTTGCATAGTTTAGAGACCCACAGCAAGCAAGGCTGTTTCTTTCCTTCCCATAACCATTTCGTAAATCATTAAATACCCTGCTTCACATCCCTCCCACTGTAAACCAGCCCTGACTAGTCAGGAGCTGTTTCTCCCCAGCCACAAGCATCCACTCCCTCCTAGTGACTCTGGGTCAGAGACAAGAGAACTAGACAAATGTGAATAGCTAAGTGTTTCTACATAAGAAGCCTGAAGAACTGCTGAGAAGGATTCTTCAGCTTTTGAGTAAGACAAAAATTACCAGACTGGACTAAAATTGAAGTGTTTTTCCTCCCACTAGCCAGCAAGTGGGAAACTTGTGAGGAAAATCACAGTGCTATTAGAGAAAGCGAGACAGCCTCTCAGCCCATATGACTACATTTGCCTTCATGCCTGCCATATGTGTATTACATTATTTAATATTTCCTACCATCCAAAGAGTTGAAGACTATTACTATCTCCATTTCAAAGATAATGTAACAGGTGTAGAGAGACATGTCCAATGTTACTCACAGCAGTGTGGCCAGGATGGGTAACCACTTGGCCATTGTGTCTGCAGATTCTTCATCTCGTTCTCTTGGCTACCACTTAGGTCTTTGTGCTCTTTGGTTCCTCTACTTTGAAAACATGTGTGGTCATCCACCAGATAAAAATAACCACTAGAGCTATTCTGTTGCTAGCACTCTTTCTTGTGCTTTTCAGCCTGATTGACTGAGTGGTAAGGATGAAACTGTAAACTATAGTAAGGTCAGCAAAGACATGGAGACCTCCCAGGGATCTTAAAAATCACATCACAGTCATCTGACCTAAAATACTCCTTCAGCTCCTCACCTCCCATCATCTTTCATATGGAGAAAAAAATCTACCAAAGGCAACCCAGACAGATATTCTTGGCAACTTGGGTACAGTGTATCTGAAAGATACAGACATAGGGCTTTGGAAGCAGCCAGCCTGGGGACAGATGGCACATGCACGTCGATGATAGTGCCCTGGATTCTCCATCATCCAAATGCAGCAGCTTCAGGCAGAAGTCGAGGGGAAAACAGTATGAAGCTGTATCTCCACCAACCCCGACTTCGGTTTCTAGAAATCCATAACTCTCCTCATGTCACCAAGGGAAAGTGTTTAGGTGTAGGAACCTCGGACAGGAAACTAAAATACTGATGATGTCTATAATTTTTTGATAAGTAAGATGCCTAGTGATGATAGATTTTTAGAACAAATAAGTTGCTAAAATATAAACAAAACTATGACCTAAAATACAAGATTATCTTCATTCCATTAGTGTGTTCTTGCAGTTTAGGAGAAAATTGCTATTCCTAAAAGTCACTGGAGTACTGGGATGTGAACTGAGATTTCAGTTTGACAAAAGGTTTTGAGTACTTGCTGTATGCACTCTTTGTTCCAGATGATAAGGAAACACATAGGCATGCCCTCATTCAGCCCAGGGGAAATGAATCTGTGAACGATAAACACACACTAACATGGAGTCACACCAAGAGGCGTGGTCACAGTCTCAGATGGATGAGTTCACGGTCTTGTTCAACTGCCCACTAATTTTGAGCTCTATGCTGGATGTTCAATGGCTTGGAGCTTCAGTTTACAGGCATGTTGGAGAGGCTGATAATTCCTCACCCCGAGGGGAGGGGTCATAAACAGTACATGTGAAAGTGGCTATCTGTCCATTTCACTCCCACGCTGGGCATCTTCCGTGGTGAATGCTGAGGTGTGCCCAGATCACCAAAAGTCTACCTTCTACCTAGGATATCGTCTGAGAATGGCTCACAGCTGGGGCCTATTCCAGACATCACCCCCACCAGTGGGAGTTGCTTCCCCCAAGGTATACAACCCATTGGAGGAGAGAATGTACACATTTGATAGAAATGTCTTGAGTTGAGTCATAGTTCGTGTATCATAAAAATGTACCTTCTAATGCATTCATACAGTTGTATAAGCACCATCACCATCTAATCCCAAAATATTTCCATCATCATGGGCTACAGCTGTAGTTCTGTTGGCAGGGTGGTTGCCCAGCATGCATGAAGCTCGCTGGGTTTGATCTCTAGCATCACATACAACTAGACATAGAGGCACGAACCTGTAATCTCAGGACTTGGGAAATGGAGGCAGGAAAATCACAAGTTCAAGATTCCTCAAACCTGAGATACATAAGACTCTATAAAAATTATTTTTATCAACTCAAAAAGAGCAGGGATGCCCTATGCCCATTAAGAGTCACCCCCTCCTTCCTGTGTCCCCTAGTCACTGACAGCCATTGGTTTATTTTCTGGGAGTCCATTCCCTTGCATACTCTGGATTTTTCATTTATAGTCACATAAATGTGATTTATATAAATAGGAACACACAATGCATGACCTTTGGGCTTGTTCTTCTTTACTCAGCATTATTTTTTCAAGGTTTACTTTTTGTCTTAGTCCATTTCAAATGACTATTGCAGAATACCAGAGATGGAATAATATGTAAAGAAATATATTCCTTGCAGCACTAAATACTGAGAAGTCAACTAGCCAAAGCCTGCATTTCCACAAGACTGAAAATGAGCAATCCATCCAACTTGCAGCCTTTAGTCCTCCATGTTTGCCTTTATAATCCATTCTGACCATTCATGGTGTTCATGTGACCTAACCACTTCTTACTGGGCCTTACTTCCAACATTTTTGCGATGGGAACTATTCTAATACATGTTTTCAAGTAACATTCAGGCAACAGACTTATACTTTAACCCTTTTGATGCTCAATAAAATTTGACAATATTATTCAATATAGTCAATATTGTTCTAGATGCCTATGTAAGTTTCCTTATCCGGGCCCTGGAACTTAAAAGAAACTTTACCAGGGATGAAATTAAAATGTCTAACAAATACCGTAAAAAAATGCTCCACTTCTTTAGCCATCAAGGAAATGCAAATCAAAACTTCCCTGAGATATCATTTCACCCCGGTCAGGATGGCAAAAATCCACAATACAAACAACAACAAATGCTGGAGAGGATGTGGAGAGAGGGGAACTCTCCTACATTGCTGGTGGGAATGCAGGTTCATACATCCACTTTGGCGAGCCGTCTGGAGATTCTTAAAGAAATTAAAGATTGAAATGCCATATGACCCTGCTATTCCACTTTTGGGAATAACCCCACATACAGCAAAAATTCACCTCGATAACACAAGCACGACCATGTTCATAGCAGCACTGTTTACAATAGCAAAGTCATGGAATCAACCCAAATGTCCAACAGTTGACGAGTGGATAAGGAAAAGTGGTACATTTATACAATGGAGTACTATTCAGCCATCAAAAATGATGAATTACTGGAATTTGCTGGGAAATGGATGTCATTAGAAACAATTATATTAAGTGAAGTATCCCAGACCCAGAAAATTAAGCACCGCATGAACTCCCTAATAGGTGGCTCCTAGTACCAAACACCCAGCCCACCTAGAGACACTCAAAGATAAATCTCTGTAATACCCACAGTAATTGCAAAGATTATGAACAGGAGGGATTGGGAAGGAGGAACACACCAGTAACAAGGAGAGAGGGGACCATGTTACAGCAGAGAAAACAGGCCACCATCAAGGACTGCAAGTAAGTAATGAGACACCTGGTTAAGTTCACAGACTTTTGATCCTGATCATTTACAACTGAGGGGGTATGATCTCACCAGAAGGGGAGGGCATATAGTCTGGCAGATAAAAAGTAACCATTTTGCAAATGGGTGATTGACCCCTCCCTCACTAAGGTTTCCTGCTTTTATTACATCTACCTTTGAATGTGCTCTTATAACAGACTCCAGTTTAACAGCTTTTTGTCTCTGGCCAGGGGGTGACATACAATGCCCATCAGGATGGAGTGAAGGGCATTGCAGGAGCAGCAAAACTGCAAAAGAAAATCAACAAACCATCCAGAACTTCAGAGACTCTATATCAACCACCTAGAACCAGGCCAGACTAATCTCTCCCCATCCTGAATGAAGCTCAAGGAAATTTGCGGAAGAGGGGGAGGTAAAATTGTAAGAGCAAAAGGATGGGAGGAGCAATGATTTGCAAGATACTCCACACAAGTTAGGGCCGAAGCAATCATAATTGGACTTTGCATGCCCTGCGCAATGTCCAACACACTATTGAACTCACAAAGTCTAGCATTTGCTAAAGGCACCAAGGTCCTTGGAGGCAAGGGATTGACAGCCACAATAGTGTTCCTATGCTTAAGGGGAACACAGGAAAGGGTTCAGGGAAATGCCACTGGGTCCTTGTGTCATCGGAGAGGAGGGCCCAGAGGAGAGTCTGGCATGCACATTAAAGGATTCTCCGGGGATTGGGGGAGGGGAGGCACTGGGGGGTGGGGAAGGAGGGGTGAGGGGAGGGAGACAGGGGGGTCGGGGGGAGGAGGAGGGAGAGAGGGAACTGGTGTATCTACTAAGTTATTTTAAAAAAGTTTCCTTATCCATTCATCGGCTGATTGACATGCAGAGTTGGTTGCTTTTTCTACACTTTGGGGACTAGTGGGAATACTGTTGATGAGAAAAATATTTTTTGTGTGGCTGGATCATTTGTTTTTTAGGTGCATACTTTGGAAGAGAAGTGGTGGGCCATGTGGTGCTTGGACCTGCTGTACTTAGAGCTGCAGGATTTGGAGTTTGCTCACGCTGGTTTTCAGTCTTGGGCAAAGACTGATCTTTCTTGGCTATGCCCCCCATGCCTCCCTTTTGGAATAACAATGTGTTTATTCTGTGCCATTCTATGTTGGCAGTATATAGTTAGTTTTTACAGGTGGCCTTGGACTTTTGGACTTTGTTGGAACTGCTATAGTCCATGGGGACTCTTAATGTTGACTGAGGGCAACTTGCATCATGAAATAGTCACGAGTCTACAGGAGCCGAGGGGTGAAATGTCACGGTTTGAATGTGAGTTGTCCCCTCAGTCTCACGTATTTGAATCCTAACTAAAATTAATGTCTGGGAAGGTTCGGTCACTTTTAGGAGGTGGAGCTTTGCTGGAGGAAGACATGTCACAGGGGATGGGTTTGGAGAATTTAGTGGCTCGACCCTTTTTTCTCTTGTAATTTGCCTCTTGTTTGCCTCAAAGATGACCAGAGCCACAGCGTCTGCTGCCTGCCATGCCTTTAGAACTGTAAGCCAAATAAATCTCCCTTATTCCTTAAGTTCCATCTGAATGTTGTCTTACAGTAGCAGAAAAAGAAAAGTAACTGCAACAGAGCCCAACCTGTGGGTCATACAGCAGCTCCGCACTTAACTTTACAGGGCCAGACTAGTTCCTGAAGGGGCTCTGCTACATCATGCTCCACTAGCAGCGTGCGAAGTTTCTAATTTCTCCACATCCTTGCTAATACTCGTTACTGTCTTTTGATTACAGCCAACCTAACGGTTTGGCTGCAGTGTTGTCTTGCGTGCTTTTCATTTGCATTCCCCTGATGGTTAATGCTCAAATTTTTTGCCCCTTTTTAAAACTGGCTTATTGAATCATTGTGCTGTGGCATTGTGTGAATCCTTCAGGTACTCCGAATGCTTGGCTTCTATCAGATTTGTATGACTTGCAAATATTTCCTCCCATTCTGTGAGTCATTTTTTCATTACCTTAATGGTATTGTTTGAAGCACAGAATTCAAAAAAAATTTCGTTTGCACATGTGGGTGGGTGAATGGTGTGTGGCTAGGTATAGAAGAGAGCACTTGAATGTGCGTGACTGTGGAGGCCCAAGGGTGTCTTCAGGCATCACCCTGGATCGTTCTACCTCCTTATTGCTTTTGCTCTGGGGTTTCCCAGGCTCCACCTTGCAGGACTGGAAGCACAGGCAGCCATGATTTCTACTTGGCGTTTTTACATAGGATCTGCTTGAAGGCAAAGGCTTTAATCCCTGATCCATCTCCCCAGACCCGCGGCTTTTAATTTGAATGACATCCCACTCATCTACTCCTTTCCCACTGCGATTGCCTGTGCTTTCACTGTCGGTGACTGATGCTTCGGAGACACATAAGGCTCTGCATGAAAACAGCACTGAAAGGCCTCCCAGCTCCGCACTGGAGACCTTTTCAGCAGCTGTGTAGTAGTTCAGCCTCTTCCTCTCCCTGTGCTGCCTCCTTCTTCCTTTCTGGAGCTTCTGCCTAGAATCTCGTGGATTCCAGAGGCTGGTTCTTGGGAACCCAACATTTGACCCTTGTAGACTCCCTGCTGTGGCATCAGGGTGAAGGGCCACATCCTCATTAAATGCTGCTTCTCCAACCTCATCATTCAGGTACAGTCTCTGTATACTTCATGATTCATTCAGCTGTGTATTTGTAATTCCTCCACACCTCCATCCATTTCTTAATTCATCCTTCATGCATGGAAAGCACCCAGCCAGCCAGTACTTCCGCCTGGACCCTGCCCTGAGCTTCCTGTGCTTCCTCAGACCTCCTTTTGCCCAGCCTGAAATTCCTGCCCTGCTGCCATTCCTCATTAAAGCTTTGTCTCCACAACCCCATCGAGCCTCAGACAGAGATCCTGACATTTACACCTTGTTTCCAGAGCGGGCACATGGCCTTCCCTGCAGGAAGAGCTTGACAAATGGAATGTATGACACAGGCGGAGCCCAGAAATAGCTCGGGGAAGGCAGCAACCAGCTACAGACTTCTTAAGGGACTTCAAGGGGACCATGGCCAGGCGGGAGAGTTCCTGAAACCATGTAGCATTCTGGAGCCCACCTCGCCCCCACCTCACCCTTCCCCACAGCATAACGTACAGACCATGCTGCGGCAAAGGCCAGTTCTCCCATTCACTACACTTGTCTCCCCCAAGACCTCCCCAAGTCTACTTAGATAGAGGCGGCCCTACTTTCATTTTTTTTCAGATGGTAATGCTCTTCAAATTAATCTATAGATTTAACACCATCCCATTCAAATCTCACCTGCCTCTTATAAAAATTGGCAAGGGGATTTTCTTTTTAAGTATTCTTATTTGACAATTTTATACAGTGAATTTTTGTCATTCCCCTATATTATTCTACTTATCCCTGTCCTTCTCACACTAAGATTCTTCTTTCCAACAAGTTTTCCTCTCTCCTGTTTCTCTCCCTCCTGTCTCCCTCCTCTCTCTCTTTCTCTCTCTCTCTCTCTCTCTGTCCCACAGAATTTACTTAAGAGTTGTCTGCATTAGCATGTGCTTGCATTAGCATTTGCTGAAGCATGGGCAATATATCAGGGCAAAACCACTGAAGCAAGTGCGTCCCCTTTTCCCCAGCCAGCAATAACCATCAATATTCACTTAGAGAGGGGTGGGACCACAGGAACTCTTCCCTCATATGTTATGTGCTATTGATGGGCCCGATCTCATTTAGGTCTTGTGCAGGTCAGCACTGCCAGAGACAGCCATCTTCCATACACAGGTTTCTAGAGCCTTAAACCTGGCAGATTCAGACAGAAAATGTCCACCGGAAGCCACTAGACGTCATCGCTCTTTGTAGGAAATATGTAAGCCTCACTAGGCTGCTTGGAGATGGTTTTATGGGCTTCCTTATCAGGACTCTGCAGCCATCTCCAGCAGCGGGACAGAAGGTTCTTTAATCTTTCAAATAGGAGGCCAGGTTACATTAAAATGATGGATCTGTGGCTGGAAAAGGCATTTTGGAATGCCCTGTGAAGCCTCAGCCTGTCCTTGCTTCTCCTCATTCAGACCTAGGCCACTGACAGAAGATGGCAGTGAGGCCCAGGCCTGGGCACAGGCCCTGGAGGGAGCTGTCAGCTCCCCAGGAGTGTGCCCCCCTTTTCCTGGGGTGTGATTCAGGTGCCAACCATCAGCCTAGGATGCAGGGTGCTTGGATGTCACCTGGGGCTCGCTGCTGTGCAGTGACAAACATGCACTTGTGACTTTATGTGGACCATACTATTACCACTGTATCTCTCGGCTCTTACTATACCCTCTCCACGTTGTCTCCCATCCTCTTTGCAGGGTGAAAGGCAAGGTCCAAACCCCTCCAGTTCAGCTACCCCACTCTCTCTACTCCCTTCCAAGGCTGGAGATTGAGACTAAGACAGCCCCTGGAAGCCAGCCTGGGAACCTCATTTTCGTGACTGTTTTCAGTTAGTTGGGCCCAGGACACCCCTGGATGGGCTACCATTAAAGCTAGGATGTCCTGCAGCACCGCAACGACAGTGCCTTGGGAAAACTGCCTTCAAGAGGCCGACACCTGACCTCACCCTCCTCTACTTTCCAGTTCGCACTCTGGAAGATTTATGACGCAGCCCGGATGGGTCATTCTTGAGACAAAGGTCACAGATCTGGCTGCTGACAAGCCTCCTCACTCATTGCTTCAGGAAAACTTCCACCGCTGATGAATGAGCTGTCCCCCGAAAGCCTCCACCACAGACTCCTAAAGGTCTCCATTGCCGAAGAGTCCTCATTTATCCTGCAAGAGGGA
Source organism: Typhlomys cinereus (assembly GCA_023101885.1). Taxonomy (NCBI): domain Eukaryota; kingdom Metazoa; phylum Chordata; class Mammalia; order Rodentia; family Platacanthomyidae; genus Typhlomys; species Typhlomys cinereus. The sequence goes on from JALPQD010000247.1 coordinate 3,244,702, forward strand.
CACGCGCGCTTGATGCCAAGAGCACGCAGGATGGCAGGAGGGGACATCTGAGAAGCCGTCCCTCCCAGCCCTTTCCCTGCTGCACACATTAGCACGCACTGACAAGGAACTCAGCGTACAGTCAGCGTGCAGTCCAAACCACCCACAGGAGGATGCCACGGGACAGGTAAATGAATGTGGACTTTTGGATCCAAGAGGCCAAGTCCAAGTGGGCCAGTGGAGGCGAAATCACACAGTTGTTAGAGACGTGGCTAACAGGCGCATCTACTGTGTTCAATGGTGCTAGTTCCTCACGTTTTCATGTTTGATTCTGTTTTTATAAACAGCATAGTTTATTTGAGAGGATGTCTAAACACTCTATTTGTAGCAGAATCTGTTTCCTCAGAAAGCAATTTTTCTTATAGAAATATATCAATAAATTGTAGGCTTTTTCTCATCTTAATCATTCTTTGATTCTTTAATCGATCAATCAGTACTTTGACAGAAATGTTTTTCTGTTTTTTCTGATTTTTTTACTTTCATACAGGAACAAATTCATACAGGAATTTATGATGCTTTCCCACTTTAATCTCCGATTCCATCCCCCCCTTCTTTTCTCATTACAACCCTTCTTCCTTCCTACCCATGTCTCTCCTATGTTCATGTCTTTCTGCATGTGTGGCCCACTGAGTTTAGTCTGGCAATGCCTGAGCACGAATCACATATCACTGATGGAAGCAGCTCGACCCCCCCAAACAGCATTAAGGGTTAATATTGATTGGGAAGGTCTCTCAGGAAAGTGTGGGGTCTCTTTAAGAGTTTTCTCTTTACACGATGAAATGTTGGTAGGTCGAATCCCATGCAGGTCCTGTGGAAATTCATGGATGCAACAGCCCTGTTGTGTCCACAAGATAATGTCTACTTGCCCCTGGCCCACTTCAGGCTCTTATAGTTTTGCTGTCCCCTCTTCTTCAATGTTCCCTGAGCTTCTGGGTGGACTGTGATTTAGACATCCTGTTTAGGACTGAGAAGCCCACAGTCGTTTATTTTCTGCACTTTGGTCAGTTGCGATTTTCTGTAATAAACATTTTATGTTACAAAATGAAGCTTCTAGGTTGAGGGCTGGGTTCTCCTCCAATCTATGAATATAATAAATGTTTAAAAAACAGTTTGATATACTATCTTTATAGGTAAATCTTAATAGTTTGCACACCCCTAAGGCATATGTCTTCCCTTTTCACAGGTTTACAATCCTAGAAATATGATCCCTACTGAAAAGTGGGTTTTGATTCTAACCAGAAAACTGTTGGCTGCCCTTGACCTTCAAGCCACTATTGCACTGGTGTCACCTCTTGCCAGGGTGGTTGTTCTTGTAGCCTTCATGGACTGATGAGACAGTGATTGACAGTGATTGCTCTCCTCCCCGAGGCTTTCAGACTGCTTTCTGGTGCTAAGAAGCTTTCCGGCATTGAGCAAGCTTCCAGACCAGATCCAGTACTTTTTTTTTTTTTTTAAATCCATGTCCTGTGATCCACATGTGTTGTATCTTCAGCAATAAGGTCTTGCTGTCAGTTTCTGGAGGGCAACCAAAAGCAATGGCTAAAGCCTATAATATTATAGGGAGGGATGGAGCTTTGAGACCACTCTGATCAAGAAGTTATTAGGAGGTGTCACATACCTGGAATTTCGTTTAATTACCTATGGCTTCGAGTAGGAGAATCAAAAGGCATTTTACAACACACTCTACTTTTCTCTCTTCCCCTGCATAGGGTATATTTTCTTTGAAAAAAAAAATGTTAGGATAACTATCTCTTCTTCTCCCAAAATGAACTCTGTTTGTTTGGAGGAACCAAATCCAATTTAAAGCACCAATTTACCCCACTTCACACTCAGCTGGGGCACTGCAGGACCTATCAGCACCACTCCACTAGAGATTTCTAGAAAGATCTTGTTTTCCTTAGAGGCATTATCCCTTCTACCTCCCTGGCCCTTTCATTTCCATCCCTGTGAAAATAGCTGTGTATCTTCTTCTACCTTGTGACATTCTAGACAGAAGGACCTGAAGACGGTGGCCATGCAGATCAACTGTTCTAATCCTGGAATCTTGCCTCTGGGTTCATGCTTATGTGAGGGAAGCAACCCACTCCTTGGAGAAGCCACCAGTCAAGTTATTGTATGGAACCAAACACAATCCCGCTTGATGGCGTCTAAGCTCTTACAATACGAAGAATTTAGCAAGTTGTGTTGTCTCTCTTAAGCCTGTATTTTTCACTTAATGAAGATGACACAACAACGAAGAATTGCTACCACTAGCGAACCACCCACTGTGCACAGGTACCATGAGAAGTGTTCAACATGCATCAACTAGCAACCATAGGACAGAGAGATGGTCAGTAGGTAGAAGCACTTGCTGTGCAATCACAGGGATCTACGTCAAACCCCAAACACCTACACAAAAATCCAAGAGTGGCTGTGTGCACAGCTATAACCACAGCACTGTGTGAGGCAGAGGCAGCCACCAGCCGAGCTCAAGTTTCAGTGAAAGACTCTGTCATGTTTTAAATGTGAATTGTCCCCAACAGGGTCATGTGCTTGCACCCTTAGTTGATGCTGATGTTTGGGAAAGTCGTGGTGGCTTTAGCAGGCGAAGCTGTGCTAGAGGAAGGTGTGTCATAGGTGGGCCTCAAGGTTTGGTAGCCCGTCCTACTTCCAGTTCGCTTCTTGCTCTGTCTGCCTCCATGATGTGGGCTAGTGACCTAAGCCACGTCCAGCTTCTACCGCCTCCAGTTTCTACTGCCCACTCTGCCCTTTCTACCATAATGAGACTTTATCTCCCTTCTGGAACTCTAAGTCAAATAAATCTTCCCTAAGTTGTGAATGATTATGATCTCACAGCAGCAGAAAGAAAAGTAATTGAAACACATCCTATCTCGAGGGAATAACACAGAGAATAATAAAGCCGATCCTCAAACAACTTACTCTGCCTTCCGTGTGTGCACATAGATGTGTGTGTTGTGTGTGTGTGTGTGTGTGTAATACAGGGGAACAAGATGACATAAAATAAAGGAATTGCTTACTGGAAAAGAAAAACAGAATAAAAATTCATATGAAAAATAAAGTAGGGCTTAAGAGATGATTTAGAGGTTAAGCCTTTGCCTCACAAGCGTAAGGAGCTGAGTTCGGATCCCAGGTCCCAAGTAAAGTGCCAGTTGGAAATGATAGCAGCTTGGATTTCCTGCTCTGAGAAACAGAGCCTGGGAAACTCCAGAGCAAATCACTAAGTAAATAGAACAATCCAGGATGATTCCTGCAGTCACCCTTGGGCCTCAATAGGCACACACAGTGCCCTCTGATACACCCAATTAAAAAAAAGAAAGCAAAAAATGTCTACTTTCGCTACCTTACAGGACTTCTAGAGGAGCAAGTGAGCATGGCTCGAGAAGGTTCATGAAGATTCTGCACATACACTTACCAAAGCCACATTTCTGGACTGAACAGTAGAAGCCAGGAAGAAGCAGTTGGTTCTTATGGCCAGAAGCATCCTCGCTCAGAGGAAAGGGGCAGACAAGGGATCCCAGCACAGATGTGTGAGTGCAAACGCCAAGACGGCGGCTTTCTAGGAGCTGCATCCCAGCCGGCACTTCCCTAAAGCCCATTTCCACTTGGGACATGAAGCCAAGCCAGAAGCAAGAGCGTACCGGTTCTATTACTCCTTGTCTTAGGAGGTGCCGAGCCTTGGGAACTTATTGCAGCTGAGCAGCACTTACTCCCGGTCACTGAGAATCAGCTCTTGGAGAGCATCCCCGTCACACCCCACACACTGTGGAGGCAGAAGGCACCCATTCTGTGCTCCTCCCATGAAGAGAAACACCAGGCCCAATGACTTCCTGTCTTTGTTCTATGCTGACCGGGACCCGTGAGATTGATAAATGGAGAGAGAGATATGTTGGTAATTAATTATTTCAGAATACAAACAAGCTCATTATTGGGTGGCTTAAATTTTTTTAATGAAAAAAGAAGAAATGAAAATCCAAGTGGTTCTAGGTAAACCGAACCTTTCTGCGAGGCTTTTAAGCCTCTTGCAGGAATGAAGCATCAGTACAGCACTGGCCAGGCATGGCTGGGGGCCGAGCACACCCTCCTCCCAGAAACTCTCCGGGTCTCAGGGTTTCATGCAACGCTGACTGGTCCACAGGAGACTCAGTACCCCGACTAAAGGCTGCCCATCCCGCCAGGTCACACCTGCCCCCTTGGCTCTGTTTTAGGACATTTTTATCTTCCCCAAGCTCATCAACTAGTGTTTCACTTGCAACTTTCAGACTGAGGGGCCAACTCTCTGCAGCTGTGACTACACATCCCCTTATAGGAACTATGACTGCCACTATGTCAACTGCCAAGTTGACCAGTCTGCTGCTGTTTAAAGGAATGACTCTTGCTCCACTGTTTCTGTCTCTCCCCCTCTGTTTCTGTCTCTGCCCTGATACAATTTTTTGGGAGGTGGAGTGGTATCTCTTTTCTGGCTGGGTGCATATTTTATCTCTGTATCCATATCTGTAATATGTAGCAAAGGAAATGATTAAAACATAAAAAACAAACCTAAGAGAGAATTTAACATGTTGAAAAGCAATTATAGACACACGTGGACACAGAGGATCCTTATAGTTATGAAACCCCACTCTGTTCTGAGGAATTAGTGTGGTGAATACTTGATTTCTTCTTTGATGACATGGTGGGTTTCAGACAACAGTTTCATAGTCTTCCCTTCGCCTCCCATACTCTTTTCTTTTCCCTTCCCATCCCCTCCCAGTTTGTCTCTGTTTTCCATCTTGGTCTCTCATGCCCTCTTGTGTTCTGTGACTCTCACGCCATTTCCCCCAGGCCGGTGGGCAGATGTGTGTGTCTCTCTCTCTTGCTGTGCCCTGTGTCTACCTGGGGACACGCTTCTCCCACTACAGCACCACATTGCAGCGGCTAGCTCATTTGATTAATGCCTCTTCCGAGTCTCTAACCTCTACCTCCGCAAGGACCACCTGCTTTGGTGGTAGCTGCAGCCCAAGTGCTGCCACAACACAGCCTAAACACTGGATACATTTTTGTTGAAGGAATAGTTGAATGTTTGCTGTGCATATGAAGGGAAATGGAAAAATACCAAGCACTACTGAAGATGGTGAATCTATCCTGGTGCCAGCTGGGAACTATGAATGGGAAGGCAAGGAAAAGAAAGTGGTCTAAAGCCAAATCTCCCCACCCTGTGTTAAGGAAACAATTGGATGATTTGTCAAAACATCTTCATTGTACATGTTAATTGTCTGTACCCACTGGCCTGAGATTAAAAATGTGTGTGGCACAGTGGTCAGATGCCACTACCACAGAACATGTGCATTCAATCTTGGTTCCTTCCATCCATAGTCTCCTCACCTTGAAAGTCGAAGCAACTAAGAACAGATCTAGCAAGTCAAAAAGTGCTCCGAAGACATGAGTTCCTCACGTTTCATGGGAGGAGAAATCAAAGACAGAAAAAGATGCTCTGTGAGTCACATAGCATGAACAAGACTCGTTTCATGGTGAGTCAGCGTCTCTCCGTCAAGCTTGGAGCATCTTCCAGGCTGAGTCACTGGCAACCTCCTCCTTCTCCAAAGTGCACCTTCGTAACATGCCCCCAGGATCTGAGAGTGACACAGTTCAGCTCACAGCCCCAGGAGGAGGAGGAGGGAGCCGTCATCTCTTCTTCACTGCTAAACCCTGGGGTGCTGTGAATTACCAAGAGCACCACATAGTCACCCCACCTCCTCTGGGTGTGGGCATTTGCTGGGCCTGGAACAGAGTGAATGGACAACAAATACTGGCCACTGCTATATCTGAAACGATGTTCTTCTCAGGTTGAATCCCCAACTTGATTTAAGAATTAATGAACTTGGACTGGGGCAATGGTTCAGAAGCTAAAGTCTTTGCCTGGAAAGCAAAAGGACTTGAGTTCAGATCCCCAGATTTCATGTAAAAATCCAAGGCACAGATGTGGATGGCCTACAATTCAGGCCCTAGGAATCAGAGCCTGGGAAACCCTAGACCAAAAAGCAGTGAAGAGGTAGAGCAAGCCAGATGATTCCTAATGTCACCTTTGGGCCTACACAGGCACATACAATCAAATGATCCTCTTGTATACACACACACACGCATACACACACACACACACACACACACACACACACACACACACGAAGAATTAAAAGAAAAAGTGTGTTGTGTTGTATGAGGAGCTTTCCACCTCTTCCTCATATCATAATACGTATCAGATAAGTATGTCTTTGGGTTCTTCTACTCCAGAGGGACATAATCTCATTCAAAGCAGAAGGCTGGTAAGACTTAGCCTCCTACCTTCCATTCATCCTTCAAACATAAAAGAAGAGAAGCTAGAGCAGAGGCCAGTGAAAGAAGGGTTGGAGTGGAGGAGCTGCTGTCACTGAGACCCAGGCAGAGCCTTTCTTTCTCCATCCACAAACACTTCCCAAGTGTTAACCAAGTGCTGGGCCCTGGATGTCCACTTGTCACTTATCAGGGTTCTCTGGAGTAACAGAACCCACATATTATATATAATATAAACTTGTTGGATTGGCTTATAAGATAAGGTCTAGGTAGGTCAACAATGGCTGCCCATAGCTGATGAGCTCAGTAGTTGAATACCTCAGGAGTCCCAGTCTCGTGCTAAAGGCCAGAGAATTCCTGGAGAGTCTCTGGACTTCACTCACATTGAAAGGCTGAAGAAGTTGGTTGTGAAGTCAACTAAGAATGATGGGAGCAGAGAAGATGAGCTTGCCAGAATGGAATGAGAGAGAGAGAGAGAGAGAGAGAGAGAGAGAGAGAGAGATCTTCTCGTACTTCCTTTCATCTGGTCAGCTACTAGAAGGTACCACCCACTACGGCCTAGGTCTTCTGCACGAATTAGACAATTTCCTGCAGGCTTGCTTTAACTATCAATTAATTCTTTAAAGTTATGCTTAAAACTCAACCTGAAACTGTGGAGTTGACATGCACACTATCATAGTCACCTTTCCTGGGACAGAGCCACTGATAATCTGAGGGGCTGGGACTGCCTCATCTGTTATCCGGAAGGAAACCCAAGTCACTGGGAAGGAGGCTTTGAGCAGCTGACACGGAGCAAAGCAGCTAGGCCCACCTTGCAAGCTGCTCAGTTCCCACCAGTGCTATCAGAGCAGCCGGCCACTCTTCCCCCCAGACTCAAATCCCAGTGACTCCAGTGGCTGTGTGGTCACGTGCACACCAACCAACTCCTACCAGATGGGTGGTCCTCACCAAAGAAGCCTTTGGGAGTCTGGCATTGTGCTGGGACCAGGTGGCAAGAACCTAAAAATCTAGACCTTACGTAGCAGAGCTTGATGAGAAAACAACCTGAAATCTGAAAACATTCAGGAATGTGCATGTCCTTTTCATGTTGGAGACATGATGGACAGACTGGGCGGTAGAAATGATATACTGAGAAAAGTTTGCACCATTCTGATTTTATTAAAATTAAACATACAGCATGAGAAACTAGAACATGATTCTTTTTTAAAATAATACATTTGAGAAATGTTTCTTCGGCTATCACTGTACTTATCAAGCATGTGACAAGTGTCCTTTTATAAGATATACAGTCCCTAACATCCATGCAGAAAACACCAGATCAAGGACCTTCCCTGTGCAATACATTGTGCAAGGTAGCAATGATCTAGTTTGCTGCCTGTGTCAAGAGGCAGAGCATCCGCACAGACTTACACATTCAGTGTCTTGAGTTTTCTTTCAAAGAAAGTATTTTACACATCATAAACAGGTTAAACGAGAGGTCCAATGAGGGTCTTTATTACCACTGAAGAAGGGGTATATAATTTATAATCTCATAACCAAAGGCAAGAACATAGCACAAAATCAACTTACTTCTGCACATGCCTTGGTCCCACCAAGGTCATGGATGACACCACAGTTGTGAGTCACTGAGTCCTGCAACAAAGGCTGCACAGAGCCTCTGAGGTTGTGTCTACCCACCACAGAAGAAGCCTCTTCCATTCCCAAATAGCAGAAATGCTGCTGGATTTCCTGCTTGGTCAGTAGATACGCAACACAGCTGAACCTGAGAGGCCATGAATTCCAAGTAGTGCAAACACTTCAAAAAGAAAAATACATTCCAACCTCCTGGCTTCTGCAGGCAAACAGAGCCTTGGAAACTCCATCTAATAAGAATGAGCTTGCTCAGCCTCCCACTTGATCCAGATAGGTCCAAATGGAAGGCATGGAGGTGATTTCAATGGCACCTGTCCCAAAAATAATAAAAAATATCTTTAAAGGAAAAAAAATCCCATGAGGCTTAGGGTTCATAAACACACAAATCAGAGTCCGTAGTGGAGATAACATGAGCAAAAATAGAGAAATGCTCCCCAAAGAGAGGTGACCCGGCAGCGAAGACCTGGAACACTGGAAAGCTCCGAAGAACAAGGAGACAGAGAATGAGGAATGGTCGGCAGGTCCCGGAAACCCAGAGAGAGTGGATGGCAGGGCAAGCTCAGTGCCAGGCAGAGAAGACCCACACCAATATGAGCCCACCCCACCCCAGCCCTGCAGAAACCAGATGCCAAAGCACAGAGAGATAAGCAACATAGATAGTTCGGTGATGAGTCAAGTGTAACGTGAGTCCCGAGTAATTCTGAGAACAGCGGTGACTGCGTACATGTCAGCAGGCCCCCTTGAATTGGATCAAAAGGGAGACCCACTAGCTGGAGCTACTGAAAACTCCATTTCAAGAGGTGAGAAAAGAATAGCTACAGGTGAGGACTGTGTCAGCTGAGTGACAGAGAACATGGCATTTCATAATTGTGGACAATAAAAAGCAATTCAAATATCCCGAAAAATTATCTATAAAAATATCTACATTAAAATTTTAGCCTGAAAGCTACAGCTTCCATTTTACAAAAAGGCAACCTTTGAAAGGATCTGGCTCAGAAATATTCAAACATTACACAACAGATATCAAAATAAGACAGCTCCAAAAGCATCTGAGGGGATATTGCAACTGGCTTGTCATGAGATAGAATTAAGTATTCTTATTGCATAGCAGAAAATGAGGTCACTTCATTTGCATAATACTGCAACTTTTGAGATGGAAAGATGCCATTGGGTACTTAGGAGAAATAACTTTGGAATTCAGAAACTGATGTCTACATTGTCCAAATCAGTATCCAAGTGGTGACTAAACTACTTCTAACCTTGGGTCTCAATTTCATTTCGCCTTTGCAATGGGATTTCAGATGTGGCACCTGTGAGGTTGCATCCACGAGGAGTGGCAGCCAAGATGACTGGTGGGGGATGGGAGGGATCATCCACGACCAAATCAGCACAGATTTGAAAGTGAGTCTACTATATCCACCGTGGAGAGAATTGGATCTAGTGGTAAAGCGATCGATGCCAGTTTGGGGGTGGCAGATTGGCTTCTTGTGATGACATACCAGTGTTCTAGTCCCCTGGGAAAGGACACGAGAGAATGACGTGAATGTGGCCTCAGCTGCTCCACCTGCAAGGCAGAGTTTCAGCCTGAGGCTCACCCATGACAACACCCAACTGGAGAACATGGCTGGTTGGCTGGCTTGCAGAGAAGGGCTTCTCACTGGGAAGATGCCACAGAGACTTATCTTGGTCCCTAAGCAGGAAAGTGTCCGTTCTATGTAGAGAGCAGTGGGGAGGGCGGGAAATTTATCTTTCACCTGAACTAGAGTGCTTGTGAACAGAACAGGACAACAGAGCCTTACACACACAGCTCCAGACAGCCCACAGGACTTCCATGGAGAGGAAGAACTTACGAGCAGATTGAAAGCCTTTCCTAGCAGCTTCTGGCACAGAGCCAGACAGAGGCCTGAAATCAGTTCCCCTCAGTGACAGCTGAAAAAGTGTGTCCTGATTCCTCTGGGAAAATTCCTTCTCCATTTCCCAAAGCTGGAGTTTCTGGCTTCCTAAGGTCACTAAAAATTGACAGCCATCGGAAAGAAATGTAACCCTCAGGGAAATGCTAAGTACTTACTACTAAGTACGACTTAGTACTATTGTGCACAATAGTACCTAACAAACAAAAAGTAAGTACTCATGTGGCCACTAAACTGAGCAGACTCTTGGTCTTCTAGCTATGGACATAAAAGGGGTCCCAAACTTCAGAGGATCTGCTGCAAAGAAGCCCAGCTGTATTGAAAGACCAACATGAGGGGTCACCAAGCCCCTTGGTTTCCTATAGCTGGACCCTGACATCAGAGAACTGAGCTTAAACTTTAACCCAGAGGTGTGGGACTGTTCTCTAGACAAAACCTCCCCTTCTGTGATAGAAATGTCCAACAATCTGTTAGCTTAGAACAGCACAGTTTTGTGTGTGCGTGTGTGTGTGTGTGTGTGTGTGTGTGTGTATAAGCGTATAGTGTGATGTGTCTGCTTGTATATATATGCACATGTATATGGACACATGGGGAAACCAGAGGCCAACTTTGAGTGCTGATTCTCAGAACCATTCAAAAATCAAGGTCTTTCACTGGGACCAAGGGCATGCCAGTCCAGGCTGACTGTCTGTCCAGTGAGCCCCAGGAATCCCTGGTTCTGGGATTGCGAACACATGCTAACATGCCCAGCGTTTTACATAAGTGCTGGGATCACACAGGTTCTTATTTGTTTGCAGCAACTACTTTACCAAATGAGCTTCCAAGGCTTTTGAGATTCTGCCTGTGTTTTCAGGTAGTGGGTGCTTGAAGTTACACCATTGTTTTCCTTTTTAAAGATATATTTCATCAAAATCTCTTTCTCTGCAAGTATCCTTGGAGACCTCTAATCCAGGATCTGTTAGCATTTTCTCACCATGGAGGGTGGGGAGATCAAAAAGGGGTGTTCACGAGGTTGGGGAGAGGATAAAGACCCTGAAAACAGAGGAAAGCACAAGAAAAAGAAGACAAAGATGCCAGGCAGACTTGACCATCACCACAAAATGCCCAGAGTTCCAGCCAGAATATTCCCTTGAAGTCTTTCGTGTGTATCAGAACCACATGTGGCCCTATCCAATGCAGGGGCAACCAATCTCTGGGTTCAGTGGTAGGGGGACCTTATACTTATTCTTGGCATGACTCCTCTCTATGAAGGGTCCCTCTTTGAGACTACTGAGTGTGGGGATTGAATCCTACCACTTTGGTTTTTCGTTTTGTTTTGTAAGGGTCCCTCTTTGAGACTACTGAGTGTGGGGATTGAATCCTACCACTTTGGTTTTTCGTTTTGTTTTGTTTGTATATTTCTCTCCAGTGTGTTACCTGGGACTTCTCTAAAGAGTTTATTTTCCAAACCTAGAACCTATGACATCTAAGACCAGAGATCCAGACGTAAAGACAGGGTGCTTCTCAAATGCTTCCTAGACTAGACTGCGGCCGAGCCGCTGGCAAGGAGCACAAAGGCTGCGTTCACCCCTGGTCTAGCACACGCAGGATGCGGTGCAGCTTCGAAAAAGCCCCAACTCTTTTACAGAACAGCAGAAGTCAAGTCACACTTGTGGGCAAGACTGGAGGGCTGCCTTTGACCAACTGGACCTCCAGAACACAGCAGCTTTAGTAGTCTAGGGTCCCCGGGAGAAATCCAGAAGAGAGGTTTGTTGGATTTTTAGCATAGCACAAAGATCAGTAGTAACAAAATCCAGTAGACTATCACATAGTCTCATCTCCCAACTGAAACACATGAAACATGAAACACCATGTTTCTCACACACACACACACACACACACACACACACACACACACACACACACACACACACTTCTAGGTTCTCTTTTGTCCCTGTAGGAAAAAAAAAAAAAAAAGTCAACCAAAGGTGCTGCTGGGGCTGTCAGGAATCCCACTGCTTGGGGCACAGTCGAAGCACCTCAGGCAGCAGGGGGTGGGTCTCCCATGCCCCCACTGAGAGGAACAATGCCAGTGTGCAAGTCCAAGGATGGCATCTCCCCCCACTGCAGACCTGTCATCAGTCTCATCACGGTCCCTTCGGAATCGCAGGCAGCACCTGACCTTCCCAGCAGTGTGAGTTTGTGTCACAAGGACTTGTGGATCACAGCAACACCTATCATGGAAAGGAAAGAGCATTAGCTTAATAAGTAGACTCACTGCACACCCTCGCAAGGATTGTGTTCAGCTTGATTCTCAACACACCCAATGAAAATCCAGTCACTGGCCCACGTCTGTAACGCATTAGAAGTGATGACTGATTGCTGTCTACTTAGCTACTATTGCAATTTGCCAATAAATTCGCAACCAAAGATCTTAGGGGAACAAGAGACTTTTATTTATTTTTTTTTTAATGACTCTGGTCATCTTAGTCCAGCTTGGCAGGAGAACTCATACCAATATGGCTACACCATATCTGCAGAGATTGTGGAGACAGAAGCACGAAGACTACCAAAGTACGCTGAAGAATGCCACCTTACTGCCAGCTTCGCCCATTATATCCACCTGCCGAGGGATGGTCCCATCCGCTGTAGGCGGAGTCTCCCCACATCAGTCAGACAGTCTTCTGCAGGCTTGCTCAGGGCCTTGACTACTGATCTTTCACGATGTACCCAGAGCTCAGCCTTCAATTGTCCAATTGACACCTATATATCCATCATAACTACTTTTAGAAAACACTGGAGTGAACTGAAAGAATGGTAGACCGACTTCATGGAAAGAAGCAAAACTGATTCCAGCATTAGCTTTGCGACCAGTCACCCTGGATCTGTTTACATCTTCAACCTCAGTTTCCACACTGTCTGCTGTCATAGGGCTGAGAAACCCAACCAGTGCAGAACTCTCAACTTGGTTACACATCCCAAACATGTGCCACGATGCTGGTACCTTGAATTTCTTTATGATTCAAACGTCACAGTACTAGACTGCAACTATGTGAAGCCACTACAGGCGGAGTCAGTCAACAGCCTTTCGGCTCACTGTTCTTGATGTTGACATTGGGGAGTTACACTCGGCTTCCTTAGATTACCTTTTCAGTAGTGCCATGTGACCCAGTCCTGACCGATGGAATCATAAGGCAAGTCTGTAAGTGCTGGTTATCCTTATTCTCCTTCGGACGCTCTGGCAGGACTAAGAAGTCACAGCAATTGCTGAGAAAGATGTCAGAAGAAAAGGAAAAGGAAAGACCTGGTTCTTCAGTGACAGGAGGGGTCAGTAGGTGTGATACTTATTTTCAGGTATCAACTTGACCATTGAGACCAAAGCCTTTAGGCACACCTATGAGGAATTATCTAGTTAAAGCAAGCCTATAAAGAGAAGGGTATAATTGGGATAACTGATATTGGGTGGGGCCATTCCACAGGCAGCTGGATAAGATGGAGAGAGAATTGGTTGCCTTTGACAGACTGTCAAACTAGGTATATACTTTGGTCCTCACCCCTTTCTTAGCTCTGCCTGTGGATGTGGTGTGGCTATTTCCATTGACTCCCAATGCTGGTATGAATTTCCTGCCATAGTGGACTATCGCCTGAAATTGTACACTGGAGATGAAGATCCCTTTGTTCCCCTAATGCTTTGGGTCATGTATTCATCACACGGACAGTGTATGAGACTAGACACCAGGCCAACCACAGAGTTCTATCTAAGACAAACATACTTCCTTATATATACTTTTGGACTAGTCTTCTGGCTCCTGATTCTAAACAAAATCCTAACCCGAAAGATGTCTACAAAGAACACGCTTTCTGGAATCCTATCTGAGCACATTCCCACAGCTATAAAATGTTCTAGTTGAAGGTGAGAGTAAGGGAACATGGCAAAAATAAAGCCCAGGATACACATCAGAGAGATTCCAATCAAGACAGCCATTCCCTGCTGCTGCCTGGCTAACAACAGTACAGGCAGAGGAGCCTCAAGTCAGGCAAAACATCTTGGTCCACGAAATGCTGCCATACCTTGGCAGCATCTCGCCTCTACCTTGGGCATCTCTCTCATTAGGTAGCTTTTTTTTTAAAAATGGCACCTTACATTGTTTTCTTATACATTTTTTCTTTTGATTATAATAGTAATAAATTCCGATTATGAAAAATTTGGAAAATGTGAACAACATCAAGGAAAAAGTCTTCAATTTCATCATACAAAGAGAACAAGCATTATGTTTCTGGACTACTTTCCAGCATCTAATTATAATCACAATCATTTAGCAAGTGGTGTCTAGCACCAGGCAGGCTCATGAGAAGCTCTTTACACACATTAGCACATTGCATTCTCCTGACAGCCCTGAGATACAGTCTAATTTTATCCCCATTTTACAACTGAGACAAACAGAGGTTCCATCGGGTTGTATATCTAGCCCAGAGACCCAGGATTAGTGGCTAAGCTGGAATATCAGATGCTTGTTTCTGGAAGAAATAATTATCCGGCCCCTACTCCCATTCCCTGAAACAGACCCAGAGATCCAAGGACATATGATGCATTCAACTCGCCTTCTCCTTTAACCCAACAGATACTGTACAAACATGAAGGAACACGTAAAATATCAAGGAACAAAATACATCAACAAAAAGACACCATTCAAAGAGTCCAGATTACCATTTTCCTAATATCAGTCATGAAGTAACTTTCAGGTTTTTTTGCTGAGTAATGCTCTGATTAAAAAGAAAAAAAAAAAACAAAACTTGAGACTTCAAGCTTTGCATTATAGATCCAATCCAAAGATTTACAGAAAAAAGACAGTCAATGGCTTTGACAGAACCAAATTTCATGTTTGTTAGTCTCCTTTCTGCATAATTCTGGAGTGGGCAGAGGAGCAAGAGAGGCTTGTGAAATGCTGAGCGCACATGAAATGTGACAGGGCTACACGCGAGCCCTCCCTTCTCATTGCGACACAGGTGGAGTCAAAGGCCCCTTCCCGTCCTCTGTGTCTATCCTGCTCATCCCTACTGCCTTCGGGAAGAAAAAAGATGTTGATTTTCATGAGAACAGAAGCAGACTAGAACAAAAATGCTCCTAGAATCGTCCATATTTAGTGTGGAAAATGTGACAAGGTGAGGGAAACCCTGAAAGAGAAAGCGAGAGAAGCTGAACGTGAGGACTTACTGGAGGCTGCCTGACACCTTCGTCCTTTGAACTGCAATCCAAGAAATGGAATGACTTGCCAAGTGAAGTGGGGAAGAGGAGAGAACCACTCAAGTCAGTGTGGATTATATGGCTTTTTTTTTTTTAATGATCAAATGATTTTTAAATATCTTGGATAACGCATGGTACATGGCATGTGCTTAATAAATTAAATAAGTGTTGACTCTTTCAGTTTCTGGAAGACTTGAATGTACATCTGCATATCTCCTCCTTAGGGAACCTGTGGCCTCAGCAACATGGTCTCTGATGTTACCTTGCCCCCTGCACCTCACTAACAGCACACATACTCTAGAGAAGCAGCAGCTCTGGGGTTAAAGGCTTTGCCTCTCAAGCAAAAGGACCTGAGTTCTTAAGACTTTGCATGACCTGCGCAATGACCAACACATCATTGACCCCCAAAGTCTAACGTGGATCGCAGGCACTAGGATCCTTAGAGGCAAGGGATTAACAGCCACAGTAGTGTTCCTATACTATAGGGGAACACACACACAAAAAAAGAGCTCTAGGCAATGCTACTGAGTCCTTACACCTCATCAGAGAGGAGGACCCAGTGGGAAGTTTGACATGCACACTAAAGGATGCTCCAGGAATGGGGCGGGGGGGAGGCACTGGGAGAAAGAGGGAGAAAAGGAAAGGGAAAGGGGGGGGAGGGAGCAAGGGGGTTCCGGGGAGGGGTGGAGGGAGGGAGGGAACCGGGTTACCTATTAAGTTTGTATGAGTGGAAAAAATAAAGAAAGAAATAAAAAAAAAAAAAGGACCTGAGCTCTGATCCCCAGATCACAAGTAAAAATGCAGAGAGGAACAAGGCAGTGGCCTGCAATTCAAACCTTGGTAGGCGGAGCCTGGGGAACTCTAGAGCAAAATAATAGGGAGGTAAAGCAAACCAGGATGATTGTTGACATCACCCTTGAGCCTCCACAGGCACTCAAGTGCCCTCTTGTACAACTCACCACCACCACATACACACACAAAAAGCAGCCTTGCACATTTCTCTTCCCAGCCTCTTTACTCCACCCTGAGCCGGAACAATACGAGGAACAAGGACTTAGGTAGAACTCAGCCCTGGGCTTAAATTCTGATGTTGCCATTTCTTACTAGTTCTGTAGTATTTAATAATTTGCTTAAACTTCCCACAGCTCAGCTTCAAAATGGATGGATGCCATCACATTGAGTCTGAGGATTGTTAAGGAGAGGAGATCTACACACTGCACCAAGTATACTGCCCACGACTCAGAGAGAGGGTGCGAGGGTGCTACGGTTTGAAATGAAGGGACTCCTGCGGGCTCATGTGTCAGAGGCTTGGAACGCAGCTGGCAGTGCTATTTTGGGAGGTGCTAGAAACTTTAGGAGGTGAGGTCTGGTTGGAAGGAGTATGTCACTGGAAGTGTCTCTTTCAAGGGTGTCTTGTCCCTGACCTGTTTCTGTCTCTCGGCTTCCTGACTGGCACGAGAGCGACTCTGCTCCACCACTCCTTGTGTGATGTCCACCCTCACCACCTTGAGTCAAAATAAACCTTTTCAAGGCTGAGGAGATGACTCAGGGTTAAAGTCTTCATCTCACAAGCTAAAGGACCTGAATTTGAATCCCCACAACCTACTTGAAAATGCAAGGCAGAGATGACAGCAGACTGTAAATCTGGCCCTTGAAGGAAGAGCCTGGGAAACCTCAGAGCAAAGCAAAAAGAAGGTAGAGCAACTCAGGATGATGCCTGATGTCACCCTTGGGCCTGCACAGGCACACGTTCTCCGGCACCTCTTGTGTATACACACACACACACACACACACACACACACACACACACACTCACACACAGACACACACACTTCTGGGGCTGTACTCAGACTCACAGAGGAAAGAGGCACTACTTATCAACACCCACTGTGTGCTTGGAGTGAAGGTGTCATGGCCCGGTGATAACCACCTGCCACCCCTGCAGAAGGCATTCCATTCTAAGTTAAGCAGGCTCCCCTCCCCACACCCTGTTTCTGCCCCCGCAGTGGCCGCCGCAGCAGGGGACAGAGCTGGAATGCACTGACCTGCATAGCTCCGCCCAGTACTCATGTTGGTGGGCAGCAGTGTCCATTTGTCGGTGACTGGATTGTAGTATTCTACTGAAGCCAAGTTGCAGGATCCGTCGTCCCCTCCGACCACATACAGGAGCCCATTCACTGCACAGACCCCTGGGGGATGTTATAGTGACAGTATCAGAGATCAAGACCCGGGGGAAACTCATCTCCATTGGCTTGGAGACTGTCTTCTCTTTCTCTTGCACAAAGGAGATGGAGCTCTGGAGGTCTGAGTTGACTCGATGTAAGTACATGCTGACCACAGCCACTGGACTCTGAAGATCCCTGCTCCTGGCAAGTTTCATCTCTCTCATGGGAAATAGGGACTTCATTAGTGTGCGGTCCCACAAGTGTGCATAATGCCCTGCACACCAAGTAGGTGATGAGCATGTTGTGGTGCAGGTGTGTATAGACACACCACAGCTCCGCCCAGACCTCCCTGCCTAGCCTGAACAAGGGACTCAGACGAGATTTCAAGCACAATACTATCGTGCTTTTTCGCTCTCCCTGGCTGAGCTCTACGTTGCATCCATCCTGTGTGGTGTGGTGGCTGTGCGCAGTCCCTTCCGTAGATGAACATCTGAATTCACACACTGTCCACAGGGCGGAGGTTCCCTCTCACTCTGATCTCACAATGAACTAGGACAAGGGCTCACAAAGCAGGAAGAGAATGCAATTGTTATTTAAAAGGTAAGAGTTCAGTCAACTGTATATTTTTACAAATTCATATTAAGTAACTGATGATGCTTTAAAAATTACTGAGCTAATAATTACTAGTACTGATAAAGATACTCTTAAGTATTGATGAGCATAAAAAATATAACTTCCTGCAAAATGTCTAAAACACAGAATTGTACTTCTAGCCTTTTCTTCTAGAAAAATCATTTTGACTATGTACCTTGATTTAGCTATAAGGACTGTTTACAATAACTAAAGCATTACTTGTAGAATAAAAAAGATGGAAATAAATTAGGTATCCCATAATAAATTGGTTAACTTAGAGCCATTTAAAATAATATCACGTAAATAAATTTAGTGTTGTAATAAGCTATTGATGAACAATGGGAAAAGCAAGATTCAAAATGCAAGCTATAAAATCATACAGTGGGATTCTATTTGGTTATTAGATAGATGGAAATATCTGTATGTAAATGTTTAGATACACTCGCATTTATATCCATGCTTAATTCACACACTGCAGATAGACTAGTACTGCCTCATGGGCTCAGTAATTCCTTGCTCACATGGCTTAAGGCCAAATGCCAAGATGGATCACAGCAGGCTCAGGCAATGAGCAAATTAGAAATGTCTCCTCTATTTAAACTTCAACAAGTCAGCCACAAATGAGTTTAGCCAAAAGGTAACATGAGAATAAGGGAAATAAATCTGTCTGAAAGTCACCTGTTAGCCTTTTAAGCCCGGGAAAGCAGGCAAAACCAACTCCTTTCCAGAGACAAGACACAACCCAAAGAACAAAGGAAACAAAAAGGAATCGCTTGACAGGAGTGTCAGGCTCTTCAGAGCAAATCACACTCCTATAGGAAGGAATATGGGAAGCAAAGAGGAGGAGAGACCGGAAGGACGGAGGAGAGGTCTGGATTTCCCTCCAGGAAGGAAATTGGACTCGAGTGAAAGTCAGAGGCTCTCCCATCAGGCACTAGCAAAGAAGACAGAACCCAGGGTCATCTGCCCGGGTCCTCACAGCCCCGTGCTTGGCTGCCACCCAAGGCATGAGGCAAGGGTGCTGGTAGACACAGGCACGACCTCACGCTAGAGAGAAGGGAGCCCTCTGCATCAAAGTGGGGGACCCTGTGACTGGGGTCCCCCTGGCGCTCTCCCTCTCCATCTCAGCCTAGGGGGCAAATGGACACTCACGCCCAGGACGCAGACTGAGCCTCAGACCCTGGATGTCTTGCGGCTCTTCCTCTTATTCAGAGCGTTGTCTACAAGGAGAAAAGACCCACGGCCCCCGAGGGAGCGGGAAGGAGTCATCACGTTACCTGCATTGCGCCGGCACATGTGCATGTCGGCCACCTGCTTCCAGCTGTTTGTCCCGGGATCGTAAACCTCAACGCTCTTCCTCACCAAGGGCCCATCGTGGCCCCCTGTGGCATACAGCTGTCCGCTGAGCACCCCGACCCCTGAAAGGCAGAGCACAGTCAGGCTTGACACAGGAACAGAAACCAGAGCGCTGGTGTCCAGCCCACTTTAGCCCTTAGCAGCAGGACGATTTCGGGGTCGCCATTCTGGCGCCTGGACCTCAGTGACCTCATCTGGAAAACAAACACAGTGATACCTTGCCCACCTCCTAAGATGGGCAATCTGGAAACCCTGAGCTAGACACTGAGCTAAAGAGCAAATAAGACCCCACACAAGGTTTTGAAAGAATAGATATTCACACGTATACATATACGGAGGGCAACTAGAATTAGCAAGAGGAAAAAAGACTGAAAGAACTCCATCAACATGAAAAGGAGTTATTATTTCTGGGCAGTGAAATGACCTTTGTTTTCTTTTCTCTTTTTTTGCTTCATTTGCCTGCAATGGGGTATTATTCGGCCTTATAGTGAGTACACAGTGGAGCTCTGAGGTTACCCTTAGGAGAGCCTCCCACGGAAGCTGCGCCTCCTACCCCCCTTCTCTCTTCAACAGCAGGGACATGGGACCACATGAGGTGTGGACTGACTGACAAGTTTTAGGGAAACTTATCTTGTGTGTGTGTGAGTGTGTGTATTGTGTGTGTGTGTGTGTGTGTGTGTGTGTGTGTGTGTGTGTACACAACAGGGCACTTGAGTCTGTGTGCCTGTGGAGGCCCAAGGTTAGCAGCAGGAAATCATCCTGGATTGCTCTACCTCCTTAGTGCTTTGCTCTGGGGTTTCCCAGGCTCCGCCTTCCAGGACCAGAACTGCAAGGTGCTACCATTCTGCCAGGTATTTCTAAGTGGGATCCTAACTCAGATCTTTCAACTTGTGAGGCTTTACCCCCTGAGCCATCTTCTCAGCCCTAAAGGAAACTTCCGAACAATCCTGACTATGCCAAGGAGATGAAAGAGGAAGGTGGCAGCAGAGCAACCTTCCTCTCTCTGGTTCCAATTTTCCCACCCTGGAGGAAGGATTTGGAATGGCTCGGTAGCTCTGTGTCCCTTCCATGGATAGATGGCATCTCTGTCAACTAGAACACTTCTGGACAAATAGCCTTACCCCAGAAACACTGGTCTGAAGCCCCCAAAAAGTACCTCAGTGATTAGGGTCTTAAGCCAGGTCTGGGACCAAGGACTGGATCTGTAGACTATGACCTTTGTACAGCCAAGGACCATGTCTATCTTACCCTGGCTTGTATCTAGCACTGGGAGGCTCTCAGCTGATTCTGCATATACTATTTGGATGACAAATCGTTATGAAAACCCAGCCAGCAATTATGCAAGCAAGCTCCTAGCAGTTGCCCTAAACTGGCAGCAGAGGGTGCTGCCGTACCAACAACAGCCAGCAGATGGTTGCAGAAGTCATTCAATATGTTCCAAAGCGATCTTGCCTTCCCTTCCTTCAGGCTCAGGAGGTGCTGCATCCCTTGGAACGAGACAGCCTCTTTCACCATGTCTCTGCTAGTGCTGTCCACCCTGCGGCAGAAGACAGTACTGCTGTCCAGCAAACCTGCTGCATCCCTCGGCAACCTGACCCGAGCATCCATTCAGAAGCCCACTGGCCCTCAGGTGCTCAGAACATGGCCTTCAGTCTCTGGGTCTTGCTACTGAGGGCACCCACCACGACCAGGACACGGTTCTCAGCTCCCCAAATCTCAGCAAAGTGAAACACCTGAGAAAGACTCACCCGGGAACCTGAGGCCAGGAATCAAGAAAAATGTGAACACAAAGCTTATCCCAAGCCAAGGCCGCTGGGACACAGGCAGTGGTAAGGACATTGTCCAGGGCTCCAGACAAGTCAAGAAGCAGCAATGGATGCGGTGAGGTCCCCTGGCCTCCCAGTCTCCTCAGGAGACCCTCTGGGTCTGGGCTTTCAGAACTTGCTGTCAGACCTCAAGTCACAAGAGAGCATTTCTAGGAGGTATGAGGAAGACTCTAGAAAGTATAATTTACTAAAAGAGAGGGAAGGAAACAAATGGGATTTGTGAATGAAATGAGGCCTTGGAGAATGCGGTCTGTAGCCCACACCTTTCACATGTGAGTTGTGAAAGGCCTGAGAGGGGAAGGGGATTGCCTGGGTGGCTTCAGTTTCCCGATTCCAAGGCTTTTGCTGTCCATGCAGGAAAAGCCAACCTATCAGAAGCATCAGTCACTTCCTTGAAGACAGTGCTGCAGACACAGCACTGAGGCAGAAACACAAGGACACCCTGCCTTTATAAGCAGGCCAGTAGACACACTGAGCTTCTTCAAAAAATAAATAAATAAATACCACAGCATAATTTTGTTTACAAATGCTACAGAAGTGGCCATGTGTTTGATACTGTAAAAATGAGGGGGAGAAAAAGGCAGAGGGAGAGAAGAGGAGAGAATAGATAGCATTGTGGAAAGTCTGGCTTCTCTTCACAGACGCCATGCAGCCTTTCCACCACCCCAGGCAGGGAGGGGATCAGCCACTATGTGCCGTAGGAGCTGTGCCTCAGGCCTCTGCTGACCCTCAGACCTCTTCCATGGGCCTGTGGGGGAGGGGACAGGGAGCCAAAGCAGGGACAGGGGTGCTGTTCTGCAGCTCATGTAGACCACTCAGATGTTCCTATAATGGCCTGATCTCCCCTGTACAGTCAAAATGCAAAACCATCTGGGAGGTCATTCTTTGGCCATGTTATGAGGGGGTAAAGTCAGGAAAAGGGGGGAGAGGATTTAATTATCCCCAAATGTGCTACTCAGATAAAGGTGTCCACTTGACATTTGAAGTGGAGGTCTGGGCACATCTCTGAAGAATTTAAGGTAAGCTCCTGAGCACTTCCTGTGGAGACGGTCTAACTGATGAGGGGAGACCTAGTCCACAGTCAGCCCCGGGGCCGATGGAGAAGCTAGAGAGAACTGGACCGGTAGTTTGGTAGTACTTCGGCATACTCTTGACAACTGAAGGCCGACGCTCTGGGCGCAGTTGTGAAGGATTCGTAGTTGAGTTGAGCCCTGGGCAAGACGGTAGGAGATTGTCTAGCTGATAGGACGAGGCCCGGTCCATGGTGGGTGGGACGAGTCCCTAGCTAGGCAGGTGCATAAAATGAAGGGAACCGGCTGAGGAAGTTGGCGTCCTTCTGTGTACTTTCAGACGTGCTGGTCTGGCAAGTGAGGACCGTCCCTCTGTCAGTGGTCCTGTGAATATGGTGTGGATAGTTCAGTCCACCCCTGGTGTTGGTGTGAGCTCTTCTGTCAAGCTGGACAAGGAACTATAACCAAAAATCATATACCAGAAAAAAAAACCCTTGTTCCTTCAAGCTGTTTGGTCAGAAAGTCATCAGCAATATGCAGGCAAACTACTCCAGCTACCAAGAGAATAAACGCAGCCCGCACCCAAAGCCTCGTCTTACCTGCGCCACTGCGGCGGGTGCTCATGTCTGCCACGTATGTCCACTCATTGGTCGCGGGGTTGTACTGCTCCACGGTACTCAGGCACTGGCGGGAAGCCCCATCGTAACCCCCAACAGCATAGAGCTTCCCTGGAACAGGCAAAGTGGCTGAGGTTGGGGCCAGGTCCACGGATGTGAAATACAGGGTTCAACCCATTACCATCATCTGAGTCCTCAGGGACATCCCAGTATCCTCTCAGGCAGGTTAAGCTTCCCTCACATTCTCCTTCCACTCTCTCTTTAGCTGAGAGCTCTTCAGATGCACTTCCGAATCTCTTTTTAAATAACAGCCCCAAGCACCACCAGCTTCATCACGGTCTTGCAGGGGGCCTAGGCGAATTCTTTAGAATAACACAGCAGCATAAGGCAGACGGAGAGCTAGAAGGTGCTCAGCTAGAACCAGGCACCCAACTGTCTGGCTTCAGGTTCACAATAACTGATGACATACAAATGGAAGGCTACTCTTCAATAAGAACCCAAACCCTAGCCTACTGTCTCCGCCTCTCCTGTAACTGGACAGTTAAAAAGCAGATAATGAAGATGCTCATTGGAAGCCGGGAGGAAAAACCTGTCCCTCGTCACCCTCTGCTGATGTAACACATGAATGTGAGCCCCAAACCAATCAAGCACAGTTAACTCCCGCTCAGGGCTGCAATGGCTGGAACTTTTCTGCAGATCACCTCTTTTTCTGTGAGCTAAGCACAGGAGTCCTGAAGTGGCATCTGTTTCAACACACAAACACCGCCAAGTTCCTGTGCATGAGCCTCTATCCCTCCTGGGGCTGGAGACTGGAAACCTGTTTGAACTGTTTGAGGCCAAGGACTCAAACACTTGGGATTTAACATTCAGTGTTAGTTGGAAATGGGGCAATATCTTCTGTGGGGGGAAGGGACAGAGTCCTCTTGGTCTGTGGGCCTCAGATCTATGGGCACTGTGACACTAAGTGAACACGGCTCTGTGCTAGCTTACACACATTACTTCATCGGCGGGGGTTCTGGTTATTGCGTGCTTTCCTAATGAGGAGGCTGTCATTGCGATGAGAAAATCGGCCATTGTGTTCTTAGTTTCTGGGGCTCAAAGCAATGCTTATCCTTGAAGCTGCTGGTGAGCCATCCTGCCACCACTGAGCTTGATGTGTCTGCTGAGTTCTTTCAATGGAGCTCTCTTACAGACATACCTCATCCCCCAATTTGGCCATCACAAAGTAAATTAAAAAAAAAACAAAAAAAAACTAATGAAACCACTCAGTAACTTCTCCAAGAGTCCAGGCCACTCCCAGCGACAGCCTGCCTCATGAGCCCATCTCTGCAGCACGCCCCGCTCTGGTGGAAGCTTCTGGTCCTAAGGAAGGGTTCTGCCAGGCAGCCAGGAGCAAATTACCCAGAAGGCCACTTATCTCTCTCTTCCCCCACCTGCTCTCTTGGTCCTCTGAGACCCTCTCCTTGGCCACACTGCCACGGCTTCTCCTTCCTGCTCTCCCCGTCCTCTCTGATTTTAAAGCCATGTCTTGTGTTCCAGCGCTCTCCCAATCAGACTATCGCTTCTATCCCTCGTATGTCTTAAGACTCTCCCTCATGTTGGTTTCTTTTTATTCATGAGCTCCCACATGGTCCCCAAACACTGTCGGGGTCACTCCCTGACTTCCCACATTACCTCTTTAACTTAACACAAGCTACAGGGGATCGCCATGGAATGAAAGGAGAGAGAGGAGAACAAAGTGTAGACCCACTGAAGCCTGGAGGCTACTGGAAGCAGGTCCACTTCAGCCCCTCCACATTCTCCCCTGACTTCCTGCTGCACACAGTGCTCTACAGCTCAGAAGCAGGAGCAGCAAAACAAACCAATTCCCAGCTGTTTGCTCACAGGCAGCCTACGAGACAGCCGTTAAGGACAGAACATGCCCACAAAAGCCCTTGTCAAGGGCAGTATTCTAAATCACCACCATTAAGACCAACCAACCATCCAGTCCAACCTGCGTCAGCCAAATATATATATATAGCGACTCAAGATTTCTCCTCAAATCTATTAACCAAGATTTGCTATTTTTAACCTCTGCTCTATTGTTTAGTATTCCTGGCTGGGGAAAATTGGGAAATGGGAAGATAGCTAGACAAAGCTCTTCTATCTGGCAGAAAAATCAATTTCTTTCCAACAAGAGGATGAGACCACAAGAAACAAATTCTGCTGGTGGAGATGAGATGACTTGTTCAGTTATATTGGAATAATGTACCTTTAAATGAAATCTTAAGCTGCACCATGGTGCTGCAGACTGAGAAGTACAGCAAGAAGAAAAAAATCTACCTGCCTCTCCCGTCACATTATGCTTGCTTGCACATAAGTGTATGCGCTCATGAGTATACACATAAGCATGTCTATGTGCACATCTGAACAAAGACACGTTCCGGTCAATCCCACATCAGAGCAGGCTAATGAAACCATATTGGACTGTCAATCCTGATAGTCAAATAATATCCCCTGCCTTGGTACGCTGAATTCCTGTGATGAAAGCTGTGAAATTTCTACCTATTACTGTTTGTCAGTGGCCTGAAGAAAGAGTGAGTCAGCAGACCCAGGTTTGAGGCCTGGTTCTGCTGTTTCACTGTCAGGATACCAGTGCCTCGCTTGCCCTCTCTAGAATTCAGTTTCTCCATCTGAAAAGTTTACAAAACTTTGAGTTAAACCCATGTTCTTCCTCAGGGTTTGGGGAACGGGATATTTTACAAACTCCTGAGCACAGATCTCAGACTTCACCACTCCCGCCTTATCCCCCGTGTGCTCGGACCTCGCTACTCCCGCCTTATCCCGTATCTCCTGACTAGAGCCAGGAACTCCACACTCAGCCACACTCAGGAACTCCACATCTCACAGATGCTCGTCAGATCTGAGCACAGGAGCGTGCTTCTCTCACCATTCTGTTGGTGCACAACACGAACGGGAATCCCCAAACCATCGAGCATAACTAACTTCCACTTTCACCACAATAGCTGAACTCTCAACTCCCTATTTTCACCTCCTCTGGCTTCTTAGCAGAGCTACTACTGACAGGGTGGCCAAGAAATAACTGACACTTCTCTTCTGGTCTCTTTCTTCTCTCCCAGCATGCTCTGTCCGGACTAAAGAATTTTCTCTGAGCCTCAGCCTCCTTGTCTGTTAACGGAGGATAACAGTTCCTAAGTCAGATCAATGATATGAAGAATGAGGCCACAAAAACAGAATGTAGCCAGCACAGGGTGGGACCCAGCAGTAGACCCACTGGTTCGGGGAGGACTGGCCACCACCCCCTGCTCCTGCTTACCCTCCACGACGCCCACGCCCACGCTGCTGCGCCGTGTGTTCATTGGGGCCACAAAGAACCACTCATTGGTCTTGTAGCTATAGGCTTCTACGGATGCCAGACCTAGGGACAAGAGACTTATGAGATATCTATGGCCACAGGCTATGTGAAGGACAGTGAGGACAGAAGAAGGCAGATCAGATGGGGAGGACCGCAGACCCAGCTGGACACCTCAGTGACGCCTCTGCCTGGCATGTGGTCATGCAACTCCCTGAAACTCACTTTCAGTATATGCACAAGGCAACCAGTAAAGTGTGACACACAGTGGGGAGGGGAATAGGAGAAAACAGGGGTGCCTCTGATCTACACTGCAGATATAGATCCTTAAACTTACATAACTGAACAGTTGATTCCAAGTGAACACCTGACTGCCTCACCGAGCACCTGGCCATGTCTTCTACCTTGGAGACTGCAAAACCGAAAACCTGCCTTCCAAGATTCCCTTGCAGCTAGGAGGGACCACACCCTAAACAGAAATTAATGCGATTTCTGGAGATAGCGTTGGTTTTAAAGAGACAAGTGCTGTTTCTTCCTGCTTCCTGCTACCGAGAGCACAAATGCTCTGGCTGAGGTTGGAGTAGCTGTAACATAGTTATGAATTAGCAGCCGCGGAGGCTCTGAAAGAACCTGGCCCCAGTATTCCTATGCAATTGGACAAGATGGAACTGTTGACTTCTGGACTTCCTGCTTCAGGACGAAAACAAAATTTCTCACCTAAAAAATGTATTTGTTTATTTAATGTGTGTGGGAGGAGATACAGAGGGAGAGAAAAGAGAGAGAGAGGGAAAGAGGAAGAATATAGGTGCTGATAGGCACATGCTAGATTGCATGTGTGGAAGTCAAAGGACAATTTTCAGTAGGTGGGTCTCTCTTGTCATCTGGTTTTGACGCAGGATCTCTCTTGTTTCTGTCACTGTACTATGTGCTCCAGACTGTTCTACAAGGCTCCATATGATTCTTCTGTGTTCATCTCTCAGCTTACAGGAATGCTTGGATTAAAGACGCGCACCGCTGCACCCAGCTTTTTACATAGGTTCCAGGAATAGAACTCAGGTCAGCAGCTTTGTACATCAAGTGCTTTAACCCACTGAGACATCTCCCTGCATGCATATTCCAAATTTAAAAAAAGACAGAGAGAGAGAGAGAGAGAGAGAAAGAAAGAGGGAGAGAGAGAGAGAGAGAGAGAGAGAGAGTGTGTGTGTGTGTGTGTGTGTGTGTGTGTGTGTGTGCATACAGGTACATGCGTGCCACATGAAGGTTGGAGGATAACTTTTCAGAAGTCAGTTCTTTCCACCTTGTTTTTATATTTTTCATCATATTCTTTCAAAGGTTTACACATGGATTTGTATCATTTTTCACCCCTCATTAACTAATCCAAATGCCCTACTTTCTCCCACTGCAGTCTTTCTTCTTCTGAACTGGTCTCCCTCCCACTCCCATGTTTTACTGTGCATGTGGCTTACTAAGTGCCAACTAGGTTACTGTTCATGGCATGTGTCCGGGCGCTTGCTGACCACGTTGTTTCTAAGGCAGGGTCTCTCTTGTCATCCCTCCTGCTACACTGTGACTCTAGATCCAGTCAGACGCTCCGGCCTCCGCCTCTTATCTTCCTGTGCAGGACTGCAAGGATGACAGATTCGAGCCACATCCAGCATGTTGTTTTGTTTTTTTTAATGTGTGTTCCAGCAGCTAGACGAAGGTCGTGAGGCTGTGTGGCAGGTGCTTTTATCTCCTGAGCCATCACCCCAATCCTAAAATCCCTCACTTTTAAAAGGCACTCTTAAAAGTTTTGTCAGGCTTTCTACTCTCAGCAAACTCAATTCACCATTATCCTTTTCTTCTCTTTATTCTAGATCCTGCTCACTGAGGACCGTCTTCAGAGAAGCTTAAAGACCCTGAGGACCGTCTTCAGAGAAGCTTAAAGACCCTGAATTGCATGGGTGAGGCAAGGAGATCGCACCAAATTGTAAAGACACAAAGAGTCAGAAATGCCACCGTACCTAATGGGGTCAAGGTCATCAGAGATCTGCCTGGCAACATGCCCTACGGTTCAGGATAAAATTTTGAGAGAAGACAAAATCCAAGCACTGGCGGCCCCTGAAGAGCTGCACAGCCCCGTGAGGCTCAGTGGGCCACAGAAAGGATGGCAGGCAAAGCAGGCAGCCTGGCACCTTGTGGTCCAGTCCAGGGGTCTTCCAGCTGCTGAGTCGCAATTCCCTCAAGTCCCTAGAATCACACAGCCGCCTCCAGCTAGGCACATTGTCTTTCTAATCTGACCTGGGAAAACAGATTTCTAGGCCTTAAAAGGTAGGAAAGGGGCTCTTAGTGGTGTGGGGAGCTTGTCAGAGTCCAGCATATTATATGGGTAGTTACGTATTCAGTCATAGGGAGGACAGCACTTGCAGTTCAGATTGGGGACTCTCTTTTGGTTCCTGTGTATAGTAAAGGTTTGGTACTCAGGGTTGTGCTATTGATGGAATCTCTGGAAGACGACCTAAATAGGTCCTTAGGCTACCCCTGAAGGGGTACCCCTGAAGAGACTTTAGGATCCCAGTCTTGTTCTTTTTGCCTCTTGGCTCATGAGATGAACAGTTTTGTTCTGCCATATACTCCTGCCATCATGTGCCACCTCTCCAGTCACCACTTTCCACAGATACATAAGCCTTTTCTGTGTATAGGTAAATTGCATTGATATTTTATTATAAGAAGGAAATCTGACTGATTCAGATGGGTCCATTCCTGGGGCAATGCTAAATGGACAGAGGTTACATGGAGTCACCATTCTGGGCTGGGAAAGAATGGAAACGTGTTTAGACCTTACCAGTACTGCCGTCGAAGCCTCCCACGGCATACAGCAGGTCATTGAGCACTGCTGCACCCAGGGTGCTCCGGCGCTCCTGCATGCTGGCAATCGACGTCCACTGGTCCTTTACGCCATCATACACATCCACTGTCCGCACGCGCAGAGAGCCATTAAACCCACCCACGGCATATACGTGGCCGGCCATGAACACTACACCTGTGGCATAGGAGAGCAAGACATGAGGGTCAGGAAGGCGCTGACTACCCATGTTGGTGGATGACAGGCGAGTAATAACTTGCCACCTAAGATAATCTCCAACCTCAGATATCTGCAGTCACTGTGGGACTTGGACTTCTTCTCTATTTGCTTCTCTAACTTTACTTGACTTGGGCAAATTCCTGAACCGGCTGGCACTCACAAGTACTGAGAACTGACCACATACCGGGCACTCCGACACTGTGCAGGTAGGAGGAGTTGCTGGCTGGCATGTACAGATGTTGGAGGAGATAAGGGGCAGCAAATACTCGACTGCTTGCCTGGGGCAGACAGCAGCCGGGGAAGGCAGCTGCAGAGCCCGTGCAGGGCACGGGGCTGCTTACCTGCTCTGCATCTCCTAGACGGGAGCTCGGCGATCTGATCCCAGCGGTCCTCCTCAAAGTCGTAGCACTCCACACTGCGGATCGCTTTGGGCGCCTGGCCACCGACCACCATCATCACCTCCAGAAAAACACGTGCACATTAGCTAGATCTGGCCAGCAGCCGCACCAATGGGTGCCTAATCCTCGGTCCCTTCCTGTGCTGCCTGCCTGTTTACAGGGTGACACAGATGAGACCCTGCCCCTAGTTAGTCAAGAACAGTCGCCCAAGCATCTGTCCACAGAAGCACAAATGCAGCCCTCATTTGCTCCACTCAGGATCGTGCTGTGGTACAAGAGGCCACTCGAAGCACCTTCTGAAATCACAGTACTCTCAGTGTGTGAAAGGGGGACGAAAACTAGACCAAAACAACAAATATATTTTGGAAAAGAGTGCGGAATTTGGGTATCTTATAGGATACCCAAATTGTTACTCATAAATATTACTAAGTGCCTAGGCTGCCTGCAGGGGAACAATTTTTCAATTGCAATATAGAAAAAATGTAAAATGCGCATGATCGCTATCACAAAAGCTACTTTAACTGATGATATTTGAGAACAGTGCAGAAGTTACTTTTTCTACAAGCAAGGTAGTAACGACCACTACCAGGCACCGTCTGCCTGTCACCATGAGCCTGTGAGGAATGTCACCCCCGCAGACCGATGACAGATGCGAATGGCCCTCGTGCTCACCCAGCTAAGAGTGGTGAAACGGGGCGGGCCTCACCCCTCTCTCTCTAGAGGCGGGGTCCGTGGTCCTGAGACACAACTCACTGTATCTCTGTTTGTCACAGCACAGGTCGCATTTCATTAGCGAGTCATGAAATCAATTCAGTGGATCCTGCCCACAATCCACTTGATGGTACAGCACAGAAAAACCATAATCAGGATATTTTTTATGAACTATTTGTTCTGGTCACACATTTGAGTGTATCTGTTGGATGATTTATATGTATTTCTTACCGCAAAGTATAGCCAAAATAGTAAATAGAAAAGGAAAACTACTGATCTGGCTATGTTAATAGAACTAGAGCATTTAACTGTGATCGTGACCATTATACAAATAAGTAAGAATTAAAGTGTTAAAGATAAGTGTACTTTGGACATTTTAATAAGCTTGTGCAAACTCCTGCTGCCCCTATGAGGACAAAACCAGTAACTGCTAGCAGATGAAAACACCTTCTAAGTGTGGGGAGAGGAGGGCAGGCACAGCTAGTCCCTACCAGCCATCCCAGGGAGCAGCTCTGTGTTCCCCACCCAGCTTCCAAACTTCAGGGCTGTAGAAACAGCAATTGTTGGGCCCCACCCGATTCAGCAGATCTGGAGTGTGGCTGAAAAAACCTGTGTTTCTAGCAAGCTCCCAGGTGGTGCTAAGCTCTATTCTAGGATTCAAACTTAGAGAAGCATCTCCTCAATTAACCGTGGGCATGAGGGATTTCTTGATGAGATCTGCTGTTGACAATGTCTGTCACGGTGACTTCTACTTCCCACAGCTTATTGCTGAGCAGAGGCGCCATCTTCCATCCCAGTGTGAAGAGTACAGACCTCAGGAGAAAAGTCAGGGCTGACAACTATCACTCACAGTCAAACACATATGCCCAAGATGCCAGGCTTGGGCTCCCTTGCTACCCACATAATAGAGTTTGGCCACAGTGTCTGCGACTAAAAAGTCTTTGAGGTTTAGAAATCAGTTCTGATTTCAAAGCAACCAGTACACTAAGGCCTAAGCTATAGATGCTTCCAGAAATGTTCAGTTGGTTTGCCCGGAGGCCTCATTCTGAGTTTTCTGCTCTGAATCAGTAAACGCCTTTTTCAGACAACAGTCAGGTTGTACAGTACTTCCACCCATAACTCTTTGTTTCAATAGGCAGCTGTGAACAGGCCTCCTAACACACTTCAAAGCCCCACTCACTTCCCCAGCACAGATCTAAAGGCATGCCTTGTGCTCATAAACAGCTCTAGAACTTGCGCTGCCCTGGTTTTGAGCTAGTTAGGCTGCACTGAAGGCAAGGGCTGTCTATGAAATCTGATTTCTGAGAAAGAAATAAACCAGCTTTTACTTTTCTTTCTATACTGACCTTGGGCACTCCATGCCTTTCCTGGGGGTTGGACACCTCTCTCTGTTATTGTTTTAATGCTGGCTCATCTTTATCTGTTTTACATGTCTCTGTCTTCTGTGACTGAATTACTGTCCGGTGTACGGAGTTCTCACCCTCCTCTGCTCCACACTGTGCTGTGACCCTCAGTGACTTATCTTCCCACTTTGTGAGCCTGACCACAGCCAGAGTGGGAAATATGCTTGCCTCGGTCACCAAGACAACCACAGGTCCTGATAGTGCCAGGACTAATTAATTAATCTGAATTAAAGAAGAAATTAATTAAAAGTGAATAGAACATGCACAATTGAGTGAAAAAACACATAGTTAAATGATAACACTACAGAACTCAAATGTTACTTTCTGTGGTTAAGACATTTTGGGACACCAGATTCAACTTCAGTAGCACTGAGGAAAACAAACCCCATCTTTTGATTCAACAATTCCCCCTCCCTCAAAACAAGAAAAAAAAAAGTCTGTTCTTTGTAGAACTATCAGCCTTTCTTCTTCTGTAAATGAAAAAATGCTGAAGCTTTTAAGGAATCTCCTCACATCCTGGAAATAGGAAGGACATATTCATAAGGTAGAGAAGCCATTGCTTATCTCTGGAAATGTTTATAATAACAAAGAAACAATTTTACAGAAATGCAAAATTATTGCTTATAAAAATCTGACCATGAAAATTAAAATAATACAGGACGAGGTTTTCAAAATCAACATGTCTTTGAGCTTCTATAAAACTACCAATAAGAAATGAGTTTTAACATGCAAACCTGTTTGTACAAGAGTCTGAGAAGAAGAAACTACAGGTATTTGTGGGATGAGACTATCAGTTTTGGGGATTTCCTAGTAGCCAGGAGAAGCAAGAGTATACGCTGCTTCTCTTGTCAGCATAAGAAGTACAATTTTATGACAGATATTACCAGAAACCATCAGACAAGGAGCCCAGCGCCTGCCAGTGTTGATCATGCAAAGTAAAAAGAATACATTTCCTATCTTGAAATGTGGAAAAATTGTTTCCATAGATACCTGATCCTAACAACCAATTAGGCGAATACAAGTATTCCCAAAGTCTGCATGTATTACATCTCTGAAATAACAAAATTTTAGCTGCTTAAAGAACACAGCAGGCACCTGAACATGAAGCAATCTGAACTATTTTCTTCAGCAAGCCTTCATATTTATCTCCAGAAACATTCAGGCGCAAGGAGTTCAACAGGCAACACTCCCGAGCTCCAAATCAATTCACCAAAGACTTATGGTTCCTTTAATAGAAACTATGGCATCAAAGTCACTTATGTAAAGACTTTTTTAAGAGACAGTATCTCACTATGTCATTCCGGCTATTCCCAAATTCTCAGATTCAAGCCTCCTACCTCTCAGCCTTCCTACTTAGGTAGGACTACAGGCATGCATCATCCCGCCACACCCAGCTGACAGTCACTGTTTCTTAAACAACATATCCTTCAAAGAACAAAGCTTTGCTACCAGGAATCATAATAGACTGGAGCACTGGTGCATGGCTGCCAGCAATGCTGGACTGGCCCTGGGGACTGCGGGGCACCTGGAGTCTTGGCAGGTGTCCCGGGGTCCCATCTCATCAGGTCTTCCCTGCTGCTGTGTTGAGGCTGCAGAAACTCGGCTCATTGGAAATTCCTGGTTGACAGGCATGCTGAGCTCTATTAGGACCGGGTGACTGTAAGATACTTCTGAGGAAAAACACAGTCGTGTTGGAAGGTCAAATGGCTATTCGTGTCACTGAGATTAGCGTCAGACTCCTTAGAGAAGAAACTGCCAGCATGATGAGTTTTTGAATTCATATATAAGCTCTTCCACATCGATCACTTTGATTCCACCAGTGTAACTACAGGGTTGAAAGCAAATTGGTCCTTTTCTATCAATACTACAATCACCCTGGATCTAAGATCCATTAGGTTCCAGCGACCAGATAGAAAAATGGGCAGTTGGTGACCAGAGCAGAGCTTCCTGGCCTCGGTGTAGATCAAAATTCTAACCCT
Organism: Typhlomys cinereus; assembly: GCA_023101885.1. Taxonomy (NCBI): domain Eukaryota; kingdom Metazoa; phylum Chordata; class Mammalia; order Rodentia; family Platacanthomyidae; genus Typhlomys; species Typhlomys cinereus. Next base: position 3,278,324 of record JALPQD010000247.1, read on the forward strand.
GACACTGGGGATCGCCATTCGGTTGAGAGAAACGACCTGGACTGTGGAACTTTCTTCATGGGGCAAGAGTAGAGTGTGTCCAAACTCTCTTCCATGACAGGTGAGCTGGGCAGAAGGCAGGCCCAGCCAGTCGGTCCCTCGGGCCAGGGCAGGAAGTGAGTCTCTCTTACCCTGGTGCGTGGGGCCGCAGGGCTAACACCGAAAATTCATCCAGAGGAGGGTGTCCAGTCGAGTCAGAAGACGAGTTCATGCAGAGTCCTGGGCGACAGGTGCCCCTGGCAAGTATCCGCAGGTCAGATGCAGAAACAATGGAAGGGAGGGGGTTCTGAAAAGCAGGCAGCTCAAGGACAAGGCCCAAGCAGAGAACAGAGGACTGGGAAAATACTAGCTCTGGGGTCAGACATATTTAGGCCTAGATGCCAGGCAATCACTAATCAGTTGTGTGACTGCAGGCAGGACATTTAACCTTGCTGGGCCTCATTCACATCGGTTCTATTGTCGGAATAACAGGCTGTTTCTCACAAGGTATCAGTTGGCTTAAGTGATAAAAATCACTTATCTCGGTGCTTGGCAAACAGCACTGAAGGTTTAGCTTCTGCAACATTAGGTATCATTGCTGCTTGGGAAATTAGCTTAAAGACAGAGTGCTGAGAAATGTTAAGAGAAGGACAAATGCGACCCTGTGAATGGAAGAGCGATCACCATGACGAGGCGAGGATGGGGCTTCTCAAGACACCAGAGTGTTTACCAGGGATGGAACAAGATGGAAAAGAGACAGTGCCAACCAGGGCCCTGGGCCACGTGGGAGGTCCCCCTCCCCACTTCTGACACTAACTCAAGAACAAGCTGCCCACACAGCCCAAAAGGTTTCTTGTGCCATTTTTTCAAGAGGTGAATAGAGATGCCAACTGAATGGGAATGGCGAGGGAAAGTGCCAGGCTTAGTACATTTCCAAAGGTTTCCTTTAACATCTTCCCGGAACCTGACTTCTCTGCTGCCATCTGTGGAGCCGGGCAACGTAGGAGGGCTCAGAGAAGCTGAGACACAGCCTCTGGTTGTCCATGGCAACCCAGCCTCAGGGAAAGTGCCGGGCGGGAGTGAGTGGGAGCCAAGAGGATGCCATTAACTGTTCCGACTTGAATGTCAGCGTGGTCTGCACCTCTCCCGCTCGCCCACCCTCATTACCTTCTGCAGATACTTCAAGGAATCCTAGTCCTTTCAGGGAAAGGACTTGGCCAGCAAACATATCTGCCACTGAGCAGCAGTAAAGACAGTGCAATCCCTCCACCGCGTCGCTTCTGTGTTTTCTGTCTGTCAGAAAGTCCCTCTGGACTGACCTGCGGAAAGCTTTGGTCTGCTGCCCTGACTCACCCAGTTATCTCCTCTCCCTCCTCTTATTCGGCCACTGACAAGTTCTAGCTTCTCAGAGAGACTTGATAGAGGCCATAACATGGGTTTCTTTTTACAAGGCACCCAGCTAAGGGCTTTGTGGAGTTCAGAGGACATAGAAGAATACGGTAGCTCAGACCTCCAGCCAGTTACCCTCGAACTTAAGTCTCAGCTCAACCATCTGTGGCCTGGGCCTTTTGAAGACAGATCAGAAATTGTTCGATCCTCCTACACACAGACATGGAAGCTTATCCCCCTTGCTTAGCGTGGGCTAATCTCAGTGATTTAGGTCTACAGAGAACACAGGGCAAAAGGAAAGGTTAGAAAAGGGCTAATGCTTCTGTCTTAAGGGACTCATTTCCATGGTCCAGAGTCCCTCTCTGTGGGGGAAGCCAGCTACCTTGTCCTGAGACCCAAGTGGCAAGAACCAGCTGTGTCGGCAGTCCTGTGAGGAAGGTCCTCCCAGACAAGTCTGTCACCCTGAGCAGCTTGGTGTTCTATGGAAACAGAGCCGAAAGTAATCCAGCTAAGCTACTCCAGGACACCTGCCCATAGAAACCACAAACGAGTTGGTGTTTTGTGGTGTTGAGCCACCAAGGTGAGGACAACGTGATACGCAGAAACAAATCATAGAAAATCAATGGTGAGATGGTGGCATGGCCTAAGATATCATGGGAATTAATGAGTGATTCCTAGAAATCACTTAGCCTGATGTTAGGTACATGCATAGTAATGGTATCTACTACTGTCAGCACTGTGAGGAGCCAGTATTGTATCTTTCTTAAAAGAGTAGTAGGCTGTGGAGCTGCAGAGACTCAGGGGTAAAAGCCTCTGTCTTGCACACAAAAGGATCTGAGTTCAGGTCCCAGATCCACTTAAAAACCCCAGACAGACATGGCAGTGGCCTGTGCTTCTGACCATGGAGGGACGAGCCTGAGAAACCCCAAAGCAAAGTGATAAGGAGGTAGAACAATTCAGGATGGTTCCCAGCGTCACCATTGGATCTCATAGCACACACAATCAAGTATCCTCTTGTGTACACACACACGTGTGTGCGCACACACACACACACACACACAAATCCAGGCAGCCAATATACCAGTCTTGGATTCAGGTCCTTGTACTGACATTTGAATTGTAAAACCCTAGGCAAGTCACTCAGCTTCACTTAATCTCAGTCTTTTCCAACAATGGAACTTCCAGACCAATTATGAAGACGAAATCAGATAATGACCATTTGATGTCTAGTTTAACACACAAGGAAGCTGCTCAGTAACTGGTAAGTTAGCAGTATTTCTGCATCAGCGTTGAGGTATGGGTTATATGAATTGAGCCAGAAAGAAGCAAAATACAAGTACATAGTACCCAAGCGGCCAGCAGAGGGCAGGAGACAGTTCTCAGAGGTGCACCCGTAAGCAGTCGCTTTTACTGCAGCTGCTTCTCCCTACTCCTCTCCATGCTCCAAGCGCCTCTAGAACATTTCCCCACTGTGGCTAACATGCTAGTAACTGCCCTTCATGTCTGCCTTCCAATCTTCTATCTAGAAGTCTCTCGGACAAGGGACCAGTTAGAAACGTGGCTCTAGCACCCACAACAATGCTGGGCAGCTAGTGGCTTCTCTATGGAAGCCTGTTGAATGAGTGAATTTGTAAGTTAATGAATTAATTTACACACCATAGTGCTGGTTGGAGGGAAGGCTATTTAACTTATTTAATTTTTTTGCTATTCTTTTAGTGTTTTATACATGAATACAGTGAATTTATTCTATTTTTGCACCTTAATCCCCAATCTCATCCCCCTCTGCCCATTATAACTCTTCCCCTCCACTGCCAGTTTCCCCCTATTTCCACATCTTCTCCCATGTGAGGTCCACTGAGTTCTTCTGGGTTGCCTTTGATGCATGGGCCTGGTCCTCAGTGAAGCATGAACTACATATCCATCCCACATATCACTGGGAATACCAGTGAAAAGCACTTTTCATGTCCTCCCATCTGCATAGCCCCCCATCAGCCTTTCGGGGAGTTCAGGGCCTCTCTTGAGATCTTAGCTCTTTGATGGTGAAATGCTGATAGGACAATTTCTAATCCCCAGAAATGACGAAGTTGGATGGTTTTGTGAGCTGAACCAAATTAGTGATGGAGGGCTGTAGAACAGAGCATATATCCTATGAGATCCATGGAAAACACATACGTGAATGCTAAAGGCATGAGGGGTGGGCGGGGGAATGAAGGCTGGTCTAAAGGCTCATTACCAAATCTCCACATTATTTTTTCTTTTTTTATTATTTTTTATTCAATTGTGCATGTGTGTGCATGTGTGTGTGTGTGTGTGTGTGTGTATGTGTAGAACCACGGGCAAATTCCGGAACCATCATGGACCGCCTCCACCTCCTCCTTGTTTACTCTGCCCAGGGATTCACAGGCTCCGCCCTACCAGGACCAGAAGCGCAGGCTGCCCCGGCTTCTGCATCTACACGTGGGATCTAGGATCCGAACTCAGGACCTTCCACCTGCAAGGCAGAGGCTTAACCCCTGAGCCACTTCTCCAGCCCCCACGTTATTGTTTCTTGAAAAACATCTCTTTCGTGCATGAAGCTCCTTATCATGCTGGGATGGAGGCTGTGTGCCGAGGACACAGATGGCCGAGATCTGCTGCTGCAGAGCCTGCAGCTCACGTGGGAGCTCAGATTGAAGAAAGCCCTGGAGGACTGGCCAAAGCCCCAACCCAGTGGCTCAGTGCTCTCCTGAAGCTGCCGTCCCTGCGGTCCAGCTGTAGCGGCCACCACCATCCTGCCCCTCCTGCTCTGTCCAGTGACCTTCCTCAGCAGTCACGCTTCTGCACAAGCGCAATAAACAGTGAGCACTGAGGCTGGGTATGTGGCTGAATGGTAGAACATGTGCCTAGAATGTGCGAGAGCCTAGTACTGGGTTCCACCCTCAGTACTGCTAAACTAATAAAAATAAAACATTTATAATTCACATCAAAATCAAATTCCTTTAAGTCTGACAAGAAGTAGGCAAAAAAACCACACAGGGAAATTACAAAACATCACTGAGGGAAACTTAAAAAAAAAAAAGTGTGGCCAAGGATTCAAAGACTTCGTTTTTAAGGGCTTGAGAGATGGCTCAAGAGTTAAACCTCTGTTTTGCAAGCTGAGGGACCTGAGTTGGAATCCCAGATCCCACAAAAAAGCACCAGGCAGAAATGGCAGCAACTTACACTTCTGGCCCGGGACAGCTGAACCTGGATTGCTTTAGCCCCTTATTGCTCGGCTCTGTAGAGCAAAGTGCCATGTGATACACATAGACACACACACACACACACACACACACACACACACACACACACACAATCCATTGATCTATGGATTGAATACAACCCCAGTCAAAAATCACACAGTTCTTTTTAATACGCCATGTGATTATGAAATTAAACACCTTACAATAGGGCATTTGTACAACCTCCGGACTTAAAGTTAGTAATCAAGGCAACGTGATACTGACATAAAGGCAGCCAAGTAGATTAAAGAAAGAGAATAGAGTCTCAAATATATTGACACAGCTATAGCTGATTATTTACAATGAAAGTGGCAAGGCGATTGCTGGTATGACTACATCAACAAAACAACTGGGTTTTGTCCACTTACAATTCTCAGTTACACTTCATCAGCATGATAAGAGAGGTCACACCAACATTAGGAGCAGAGAGAACTGACCCCTCATATTCCCAGGAGTTTCTGAGTGAGGACAGATTGTACGTCTGCCTGTATGCACAAATACTGACAACTCCCTCCTTTGGATCCACCAGGTATGCGCCCAGCCAGTATGGGCTGGTCTCCTACATCAATTAGAAAATCTCCCGCTGGCTTGCTCAGGATCTGCCGTAATCAATTAATTCTTCGTGTATATGACTAAAGACGCAACCATCAATTGTCAAGTTGACACCTGTATTTATAGCTGGTATAGGGAAAAAGGAAGATCTTTCCCCCAAATGATACAGAAATAGAGTAACTATGCATTCACATGTAAAACGAATGAAACCGAATCCTTATATATTTTTAAAGTCTTCAGAAAATGTACCATAGGTCTAAATATAAAGCCTGAAACTTTGAAATTTTCAGAAGAAAATATAGGAGAAAGTATAAGTTAGGTAGAGATTTATTATATAACTCAAAATAAACCAATGGAACAGAAGTTCTTAAAACTTCTGTTCTTCCAAGTATGGCCATTTGGGAGTGTGCAAGTTCCTTAAAAAGTTAAAAATAGCTTTACCGTATGATACAGCAGTCCCATTACTGTGTAGACATCCAAAGAACATAAATTCAACTTGTCAAAAAGATAACTACACTCTATGTAGATTGCAACACTATTCACAATGGCTAAACTGTGGGGTCAGCCTGTGTCTATCTAGGATGAAACAAGAGGAAAAGATATGATGGACAGACACAGTGGAAAGTTATTTAACACAAAAAAGGATGAAATTTGTCAAATTTGAAACATACTATGCAGGACATTAAGCTAAGAAAAATAAGCCAAGTACAGAAAGACAGATGCTCTATAATCTCACTTAAAAGTGGAATATATTCCAATTAAATGGTTGTCACAGGCTTCAGGAAGGGCAGATGTTTAGGGCGATGTTGATTGAAGGGAACAAAACTTCAGTTATTTACAGGACTAAGCGCGAGAGCTCCCCTGGATGGCACGGAGACTGATTAATAATGTGTTGCTTATTGAAAGCCATTAAGGATCAAATTTAATTCTTCTCATCAAACCACAAAGAATAAGTGTATGAAGTACTAATACATGGTAGCTTGTTCAGTTGAGCCATTTTTACATACACATACATTTTAAATCATGATACACGTGACAAGTACATACAACTTTTCATGTCTTAGTTGACAACTAGTTGATGATTTATTTTTATAAATTCTACTCTTCCAAACACAAAAAGAGAAAGTGTAGGTTGGGAGACAAATATAAAAAAGTTTAGAGGAAAACTATAAACTGAAAAAATGCATACATACCAAGACCTGTTATCTTCAATACAGAAAAGACCCTGAAAAACCACTAATACAAAGTACACAATTCAGTAGGAAATGAACCCAGGAAGTAAACAGAGAATTCCCTAAAGAAATACAAATGCTCACAACCATGAGACCAAGGTTAATATCATCTAAAATACAAGAAACACAATTGAAAAAATATCCCTTAGTAAAGGACATTGACCTAGAAATGCTAATAATACAAAAACCAGAATTTATTACAAAGCCTATCAACTGAGAAAAATTCAGTACAAAATGGTAGAGAAATACAGCAAAGTACCACGTACCCACTGCAACGAATGCCCACCTCGACCACGTTAGTAACCCTGACAGCAATCTGCAGCCTTTGGTTAAGTGGGACTTATGTCCATACAGCGGGATTCCGTTTATCTAGTCATGAATAAATGTACATGGCACATTTCTAAAAGAAAGTAGCAGTGATTATCCCTGGGAGTAATTTCAGATGAACTTTACTTTTTAAAATATTTACTTGTCTATCTGAGAGAGAGGAAAAAAGAGAGAAGGGGAGAAATGCACACAAATCCATGCCATCGTGCACACGTGGCAGTCAGAGGACAACTTTTCGGAAGTCAGGTCTCTCTTTCCACCATACGCGTCCTGGGGATCAAACTCAGGTTGCCAGGTGTGCGAGCAGATGCCTTACCTACTGAGCTAACTGCTGTTTACTTGTAATAATCTATGAGTTTATAATTCTACAAATTTAAAAGGCTGAGATACGTCAGTAGTTTCAACACAGTGTTCCAAGAGAACAAATGTTAAAAGGCAGAAAGGCCAAGGCTGAGGCAGAGGGAGGCCTTGCCCCGAGGCTGGGAGCAGCCCTGTTTGGGCCACCGAAGACAGGTGCAGGACTGGTCTGGTCCACAGAACAACTCTGGAGAGTGGGAATGACTCAGTTCTAACACTGGTTCTATCACACCAACTGTATTAACTCAGGAAATCGTTCCTAAACTTCAGTTTTTTTTCCTTAGAGAACTAGGTAAATTAGTGTGGCTACCTTTCAGGGGATTGCAGAGAATTTAAATAAAATAGATGTCACACCTTCAGCTGAGTGCTCAGCACATGATAAGCATGGAATATCGACTAGGTGCTGGCATTAGAAAGGTACCATACTCTCCATGCTTGGCACATGATAAGAACACAATAAAGAACAGCTACTTACATATCACATGTTTCAGATAATAATACAAGTAACTGGTCTTTATTGCAACCATAAATTCTGTATGACCCAGAATCATGGAGTGGGGATGGGAAGTCTGGAGCGACAATACGCTTCACCCTTCTTGGAAGCAGAATGCAAAGAGAACAGCAACTAGTGGGAGGGAGGAGGGAGGGAAGGAGGAGGAGAAGGGAAAGCGGAGGAGAGTCTCCAGCAAGTGCTTAAACACTTTCCCCGGTGCTCCCGCGAGTGGCCAGTGGTCAGCATGACCTACTTCTCTCTCCCACCTTCCATCTTGGATAGACCGAGACCTTTCCAGACATTAGCACAGTAGGACAGCACAAACGCTCCTGGAACACCAAGCCGGGACTTCATTCCGCAGACAGTGACATGCAAGCCAGACAGGGAAGCAAGCGGCCAGCAGTCAGCTAGGCCTGCCCTCAAATGAACCTGCCCTCCTGTGTGGGCATCTTCCATCCCCTCGCTGCTCCTTCACGTGCCTCACTTCCCCATTGCCTTTCCTGCTTCTCTCTCTTCCGGCAACCCCAACTGTCCTTCACATTCCTCTGTGGCAAGGAAATGTACCAAAGACTGGTCTAAAATGAAGCTTATTCCCATCTTCGCCTCGAGAAGCGCAGTCCCCTGCCTCTAAAAGAAGAGAGCACACAACGCGGGAGGAAATGGGAGGGTGGGGGACAGAGGAGCACCACACCATTCTCAAGCTCCCCTGAAACATGACCCATTACCTGGAACTTAGGAAGGGGACTCCGGACAAAGAGGAGCCAATCTGTCCAGTCATAAATGCAAGTCACAAAGAGCAAGAAAGCCTTGGAGACAGGAGCGGGACGTCAATTCCGGGCCAGCACAGCTCTGGGCAGTGGCCCGGCCAGCTGCTTACCTTGGGCAGGCTGACTGGAGTCCGGGGCTTAGTCCTGGGGTTCTTGATCAACAGCCTCTGATCGAGCGGGAGCAAGTGGTATTTCATGGCCTCGATGAGGAAATCCTTACAGGTGTTGTTATTCTTGATCAAAGCTTCCTCTTCGACTGTCTGGGAAAAGAACCCACAGGTGATCCTGCCGCTCATGGGGTTGCCCAAGCCTAGTCTCAGGCCGGTCATTCCTTCGTTCTCATCCAGCCATGGCCACAGCAGCACATCTCGGATTCCAAGAAGCGTCTGCAGAGCTGGGAATCAGCGCTCACCTCACACACTACATGCGTGCTCAGGCTAGGTGACCACTCTCCAGCAACACTTAGCATCTCTGGTCCTTAGTCACCCTATCTATAAAACGGACATACTACAGGTATCTACAGCCTAACTAGTTTGTTTCTGAGGACTGAGTAAATTAACAAACAAAAGACAAGCAGCTATCCTGAAAGCTTGCCCCTTATTTTCTAGTTTGAATACAATATGTTTAGGGCAAATGGCCAAAGATTGGAGGGAAGAAAAGGGGGAAAAGTGGAGAGGAACAAGGTCGAACAGCCAATGTGTGGAAGCCCTGAGAAAAATAAGGTGGATAATGAGGATTCATATCTAGTTTCTTACAGGAGTCTCACAGACAGACCCGAGGAGATGGCTCAAAGGTTAAAGCCTCTGCCTTGCAAACAAAAGGATTGAGTTCCAAATATCAGGTAGAAATACAATTCCAACCCCGGAAGGTGGAGCCTGAGAAACCCCAGAGCAAAGCAATGAGAAGGTAGAACAATCCAGGATGATTTCCGATGTCACTCTTGGACCTCTACAGGCACACTCACTCAAGTGCCCTATGGTATACACATACACACACATACATACACACACACACACATACATTCACACACAAAGAACTCTCATAGAGAAAAGTGACCAGTGAGGGTTTTTCTAACAGGGTGTGGGGGTGGAGAGATGGCTCAGGATTTAAAGCTTACATTGCAAACAAAAGAACCAAAATTCAGATATTCAAATCTCATGCCAAGTGGTGCGGCAACCTGCCTGTAATTCTAGCCCCAGAAGGTGGAGCTGAGAAATCCCAGAGCCAACTGGCTAATCAGACTAAGTCACCTCCAAATTTGGAGACTAAGCCTTAAAACAGTGAGGTGGAAGAGCATATCAAGATGATCCCCCCATGTCATCTTTAGACCCCACGGGCATTCACCTCCACGTGCACATGTAGTTGCATACACATATGCATCCACCAGTATATAACACACACACACACACACACACACACACACACACACACCATCAGCCTAGGAGCAGGTATGAAACAATGGATTGGTAAACCAAGGCCTCTGTCACCTCATGTACCTCTGGCCCCAGAGATAATTTACTTGAACACTGTTGGAAGGTTTCTTCGGTGCCCACTATGGGACCAAGCCAAGTTGGAATAAGTCACATACACTGAGGGTTAAAGAAGAAGAGGAAGGGAGGAAAGCCAAGGAGAAGTAGAGAGGAAGGAACAGTGCTCAGGCAGCCACTTCTCCCACAGACCTTATTTGACTAAAACTAAAAGCAGCCCAGGGAGTCAGTACTTCATAGGTGCAGTTTCAATTTAGGGCAATGGAAAGGTTTTGGAAATGGATATGGTAATGGTGGTGTAGCATCCCAAATGTAACACCTGCCACTGAACTGTGCACCTAAGAATAATCAAAATAATGAAGCTTATGTTATATGCTTTATCACAAAAAAGCCAAAAAAGCACAGTCTACATTTTTACAATGTTAGAAATGCTTCAGGAAAGCCTAGCAACTGTGAAGCCCAGAAACCAGCAGTGGTGAGTGTAGTGCTGACAAGCACTTTACTTGTTCCCCTCTAACACCGGGATTGGCCTACCACAGCGGGTTAACTACCACAGCGGGTTAACTACCACAGCGGGTTAACTACCACAGCGGGTTAACTTCCACAGCGGGTTAACTACCACAGCGCGTTAAACTAGATTAATTTCAAGGCCATAGGAATAATGCTAACGAGCATCCTCTTCTCGGGGTGTTCACCCTTTGAGTTCTGATAAAAAGTCCTTTCTCTAATAAAAAGGGACCCCACACAACATTTCTCATGTCACCACCTCTGAACCCCTTCTTTATATAGCCAAACCTATGTTCTTTTTTTTATGAAAATTACTGAATTTCAGTAATTCCTATATTTTCAAATTGGCTTTTATAGTTCAGGGTTTCTCTTATGTGCCTAGTTTATGTGCTGATTTAACGTTTTCTTTTCTTTTTTTTTTTTTTTTTACAGTGGGATGCAGGATCTATTTCCTAGTATCTTTTGTAAGTTCCCGTTATGGACAGCTGATGCAGCTAAAGCTCTGTTAGTTTTCTCTGGAACCCAATCCCCTGGTGGCCCACATTCACCATGGAAGTGAGTCTGTGCTGAGGGTCTAGACATACCTCTGGTCACCTCCACAAGGAGGACTGACGATTAGTTCAGGCCATTTGCCTTCATCTGCTTGGGGGACTTTTCTTGTAGAGAAGACAGACTGCCACCAGGTGGCAGCAGTAATAGTCAAGTAGCAAACGGGGCCTATGAAGAGGCTTCCAGCATAAGATGGCTCACAGAAGAGACACAGGGCCCTGCAGGCCCATGGCCAGCAGCATGGCGAGCAGGGAACTTTACAAGCGCACATAAAAATATCGTGTCTGTAATCCCCAGAACAGTAGCAATATCACCAGCATTTGCCTGTCACAGGCCTTCTCTGCATTATCTCGTTCTGTCCCAAAACAATTCTAGTAAGGTGGGTGATGCCCCCATCCATACAGAAGACCCACGGAGAGCCTCAGCCACAGCCAAGGTTGCTTCTCCTGTTCCTCTGGCAGGGTAGGCAGAAAGTATTCACCCGGTTTAGGCAATCCTTGGTAAGGGAAGAGGCGAGCAGGCAAGCACCCTCCCAGGCTAGGTACACCTTGGTAAGGGAGAGGGTGAACAGGCGGCCCTCACCTGGACTAGGTAATCCCTTGGTAAAAGAGGAAGCCGGACGTGTTCCATCAACTTTGCCATATGCTCCAGGCGGGTCTCTTTCTCATAATTAATCCACGAAATCACAGCTTCAAATACCTAGAAAGGAAATAAGCCAAGCTTTTAAATGACCTTCTCAATTTAAAAACTAAAGTTGTAAGTCATGAACAAGTGTTTATTCTGACTCAATGTTTTCAATAAAATAACAATAGAAAAGAGAAAAGTTTTGAGTTCTAGCTGTCATTGAAGAAATACACACACCTGCGCGTGTACACACACACACGCGCGCACACATGTGCACACACGCTCACACACTTCATCGTGCTTCTTGGATCAAGTATGTGAGAGTTTCCTCTCTTTTCTCTCATTCTCAATAAATCCTGCTTTAACCTCAAAAAAAACACACACAAACACACGATAAAACTGCTATCATAAATGTACAACCATTATGGTTCGTTCTAAAATAAAAATAAGTGCCAATCATTATATAAAGACAGAATGCCATAATATCTATGAACTAAATTATACAGAGTTCTCAAAATGACCAGATGTGTAGAGACAGGTCGTCCTGACCCTCATTTAGCTTCCCGATAACACAGAATGAAAACAGTAAGATTGCCCTCCGCCGAGAGCTGAATGCAATGGTTACTGTGACATTAAACAGTAGTGAAGGACAAAATTTCTCCTTGGACTTAACCTCTGTTTTGATGAGAAATTTTTTATAGGCAAATTAAAACTGAGGACTTGGAACCAAAAGGAAGGTCTGTGATTGGATGTTTCCTTTGCTCAAGGTTATACACAAATCCAAACTGTACTGCGATGTACACACAGACAAAATGTAGTCCCGGTGAGGACTGGCAGCATTACTGGGAATTTTCTAAATAGTTATAACTTTTTTTTTTTAGAAAGGACTGCAAGAATGCAGTAATTTAAACTAAAAAATGAAATAACATACTTTTGGTCAAGAAAGACAAACTATGGCCCACCAAAAGGCTCACAGATGCGGACAAGACCCCTTGTCCAAAATGTCTGCTGCAATGTCATTCTAGTGAGAGTTAAAAAAAGAACAAGCTAAAGCCTACTAATGGGAAAATTATTAAAATAGCATCATCACCATTTGCTTCTGCTTAAAGAATAAAGAGAGACCTTCTCATATCAAGAAACAAGAAAGTGCCCACAGTTTAAAGAGCCATGTTAAAAGAACACAGGACCAATCCAATGAGGCTTTTGATGCCAATATTTGGAACACCTTAAAAATCAAAGAGAATAATGCAAAATGAGATCAGTACTGCTTTATGGAGAGGGAAGGTCAGGAAATATTAATAGGGAATCAGAAGAAACTTTTATGACCATAGATATGTAACTAGTTATATAACATATCTATTTGTCAAACATAATCAAATTATATACTTAATATCTGTACAAATTATGCCTCAATATTTAAAATTCCTGGCTTTTAAAATGTAATAGATACAGCATAATAAATCAAAAACAAATTCAGGAGTCCATAGGATACTTTCCAAAGTATAAAAAGGGCTCTTCTGCAAATGAAACCACCAGTTAGCAGAAGTAGAAAGAATGACAGAGTTCAGAGGAAAAGATTCACAACTACCACTGTGATAACTGACTCAGCCAAAAAAAAAAAAAATCAATCAATGAAATCAAAGTTACTGAGAAACAAGAAATTCAGTTTTCAAAGCGTCATCCCACTGATTACACTGTTAATCTGGTACACAGAAAACCTGTTTACAAAGAGGACAACGTGTCTCTGGGAAATATCATTTTAAACAGGGGATCAAGTTTACTACCAATAACAGGACCAACTTCATCCCTAACTGTGACTTAATAGAAGGACCAAGCACCCCCTACGTGGTCTTTCCTGAATCTTTAACCTAAATGCTGCAGAAAGGAAGCAAGCAGATAAACCTATGGTCAGACTAGATCCTTCAAAACTTAATGTCATCACAGAGCAAATAAAAATAAAAATCAAGAGATAGCTATGAACTTCTTAAACTTAGAGCCGTAACAACAAATGTAGTGTGTGGACACTGGTTGGGCTGTGGTTTAAAAGACTTTGGGGCCGTTAGGAAAACTGACACAACAATATGGCAAATGCTGCAGTCTGCCTATGTGCTGTTGATAAATCTACAACCACAGAGCTTGGGGAAGAAAGGGTTTATTCTATCTTACAAGTCTTGCTATAGTCCTTAGTACAACTTGGCAGGAGAGTTTATGCCATTATTATAAGCAGAGGGAATCAGTCACACCATATCCACAGGAATTGCTGACAGAGAGGCAAATCTTACCTGCCAACTGCAAGCAGACTATGCCGGTGTATGCCTGCGCGCGCGTGCATGTGATACATCTTTTTATTATATTTAAGGAGAAAGGGGAGGCACCACAAAATTCCAGTGTGATATAAAGTTGAAAAGAAAGCTTCATCTACAAGGAAATTTCAAATTTTCTTAACTATGTTTTGTGTATCAAAACATGAATGATGCCTTTAGTCCTACTTCTTAAATATTTATTGCCAGGCTGAATTCAACTTCAATTGGGTAAGGAATGGAGGCTAGGGACTGACAGCCACAGTAGTGTTCCTATGCTTAAGGGGAACACAGGAAAGGGTTCTGGGAAATGCTGCTGGATCCTTGCACCTCACTGGAAAGGAGGACCCAGAGGAGAGTTTGGCATGCACATTAAAGGATGCTCGGGGGAAGGGGGGGAGGCACTGGGGATGGAGAGGGAGGGTGGAACAAAGGGGGGGAGCAGGGAGGGTGGAGGAAGGTAAGGAACCGGTGTACCCGTTAAGTTTGCATGATCAGAAGTAAAAAAAAAAAATTGGGTAAGGAATCAGAAAAGAATCTGTTTGATAGGGAAGGGAAAGGAAGCAAGCAGAATTGAATAATGGGGAAAAGCCAATCACTGGATTCTAAATTATTGCTAGATTGGAGAAGGAATTCTGAGGTACTACTTCATAGCGAGTATAGACAACAAGGATGTATCACAGACTTCAAAAAATTGAAATCAAAGTATTTTAGATTTCCCAGAATAAATGTTTGAGGAGATAGAGATGGTTACCCTAATTTGAATAGTAGGCAGCATGTACATATATTGAAACATGATGTGACAACCTGTAAATGTATATAATTTTGTGTTTACATATCTACATTAAAACAAAAGTAAACTTATGTTTAAAATCATGTAGTTGAATAGAAAAGTAGTAATATGTTGTGGATTTTTCTTGTTTCTAAACAAAATAAGTTATATGTCAATATAAACACATATACATCCTAGAAATCTTCCTTGCTTTGTACATTTTGAAAATAGGACCCTAATTGAGTTTTCCCCCCTTATCATAGCATTACCTGCTGGTGCATAATATACTCCACATTGTTTTATCAGTGAATGAGTGGGCAAGACCACTCACAGGAAGCCTGTAGGGAGGGGACAGAATCTGTCCATACCTGGAGCAGAGAGCAGGATTGGGGAGGGGTGGGTGCTGGAACACTGGTGGGAGGGCAGAGTCAGAGGCTGGTGGAGAAGTCTGGATTGATCAGGGCAGGGGTGAACAGTTAGTTCTACTACCCTTCGCTGAACAGTGAACTCCACGGAGTTCTCTGTCTGCTCCTCCTTCCCCTAGGTCGTGTCCCACAATGCCACGTGCTGGGTAAACATAAGCTCTGTGTACTGCCAGTCTTTGGGTAGACAGAGTGGATTCACTGATCACATTTGTCCCCACCCCCAACTGGTCTTATCTTTGCCTGAAAAAAAATCTACAAAGTTAAGTGGAGTCTTCCAAAGTCGACACTGAACATTATCTTCCTTCAGGGTTTGACTAGTCTAACTGGTTCCACTTGGTGACACTGTTTACATACTCAGCTGTGAAAGCCGCAGCACTGGGAAATAACAGAGACCTTCTGGGCAGCTAGAGAAGACCACGTGCTTCCTTCCTTCAGACGGGTGACTGAAGAAGAACAAGGCCTCGGCGCACCTGCAGCCGTTCCCGACAGCTCTCCTCCCAGCACGGCCTCTTCGCAGCCCTCAGCCTCAACTCTCAGGACAATCCACCGAGTCGATACTCTCCCCCTTCACTGATTGATCGCCCAGCGTCAGACAGAGGCCGACTTGTGCTCCACACAACTCAATTCCAGTGCGCTCGTTTTCCCCATTCCTCTCAGCTGCCTCTCAAACATCTACCAGCAGGTTTGGCAAGCTGCAGCCCACAGGCCAAATCCAGCCTGCACCTGTCTGGGAAGTAAAATTTTATTGGAACACAGCCATACTCGTTCATTTACAGAGCGACTGGACTGTTTTCATGCTACAACATCAAAAATGAGTCTATAAATCACAAAACCTAGAATATTCGCTATCTGACCACGGGACAAGGCAGTGTTACTCAACGATCACATTTCCATGGATTCCACGATGAAATCATTCAAACAAAGACATGGCACCATTCCCTCACTGGTTATGTTGCCAGGCTAACTTACTGGCTGGTACAAGGATGGAGGGTTGGAGACAAAGATTTAATTATTCGGGGCTCCTTCACCTTCAGAGTTAGGCACAAGCTTTGGACGGAGAACACCAAATGAACTCAGTTTTCCTTTCTTTTTCTTTTGTTTTTCTTGGGGATGAGTGCATGTGTGTATGTATTTTTATATGTGTGTGGACACACATGTGGGGATGTAGGTATGGACACATACATGTGAAGGGCCAACATTGACATAGTGTGTGCTCTTTGATCATGCTCCACTTCATTTATTGAGGGAAGGAAGGTCTTCTCAGCTGAACCCACAAGTCCCCCAGTCAGCTAACCTATCTGGTCAGCTTGCCAGGAGCATACTGTTTCCCCTGCCTTATGCTAGGATTCAGGTGACCACAAAGAGTGTGTGGTTTTTATGTGGGTTCACAGATTCAAACTTCAGTGCTTGTGCTTGCCCAGCGAGATCCACTGAGCCAGCTCTCCAGCCCTGAACCCAGTCTTTCTACCCACTCTCAAGGTGGAAAGACAACCAAGTCGGGTTGAACCTATGCATAGGGGTCCTGGACACTTAGAAATTTGAGACTAAGAAAGGAAATTCAAGTTACGAAGGAAGGTTGATAACTTGGCCAGGTATGATTCTCATCACAACAGGACCACTGGACAATGTAAGGAAAAACTGGGTTCCTGCTCATGCACCTGACCTGTCACCCAGAAATGGAAAGGTGTTGATCAGTAACATCTTACATGTAGCGTATCTTTTAATCCACACAGAACTGTGAAGGAAGCGACACTATATGACTGTAGATGAGGGAATCGTAGCAAGCTGTCAAAAGTCACCCTGCAAGGAGTAGACTTGTAAAGTGAGTCTACCCCTAACTTCAAGTGAGCGTTACACCACAGTGCTTCTCAGACACAAGCAGGAAACCCTGGGCGGACTGCTCAGCTGGGAAATTAAGTTCTTAAATTTATAATAGTAATCACAGCCACACTTTCCTGAGACATCACCCTGAGGGTCTGTTCCTTTCCCAAAGATTCAGGCAGCTACATTTGCTGAATCTTCTGCCGTACTTTTTTTTTTTTTTAAAGAAGACAGAGTTTCTGAAGCTAAGAAGAGAAAGGTGCACCCTACTCTCACCTCGTCATCACAGACACACCGCCAAGGGTACTTCTGCAGCTAGGGCCCAGCCTAGATAACTCTGCCCAATCTGGTGTGTACTGACGTTGAGCCAGCAGCTGGGAGATGTCCGAGTCCCTTCCTACACTCCCCACGACCCTGGGAGACGCCCCAGTCAGAACATTAGCCACCTCAAGGAGTAAGGCATGAAAGTCGTGCGAGGGTGATGGAGGCACTTAACTTAAAAGTGTTCCCAGCCGTGCCCCTGGCAAGCAAGGGTGAGGAGCTAGAGAAGTCAGCTGTGATGGACACCTTGTTTATTACAATTCAACAATAGCACAGGCCATCTCCCTTCCCACAGCACATAACTAACTAGAGGTCTCTATGTTTTGAGGACCCGGAAAGACATCACCCCAACACTTCATCTTTCCCCACCTTCCCTTTGCCGTTTTTTGAAACGTTTTCATTTTTTATTCTCCTCGTACACTCATCGGAGTTTGTGTATTTTTCATTACTAAGCAATCTTTTTTCCCTTTTTGGTCCATGCTTCACCTTTTTTTTTTCCTCTCTACTATACTTTTAGTAGTATTTTGACTGAATCTCACTATTTTAGTCCTAAAAACTCACATTTTCATTATTATTTCCCCATCTTACATTATCTGAGTTTGACTCAACTTTTCTCATCATTTAGAATTCTTTTACCTTGTTAATGTTTTTTTTTTCCTATCGTTTGAGTTTTTCTAATCGCTACTCCATGGTGGTCCTCTCCCCTCCTCTCCTGTTGTCTTCCATTTGTTCAACCTTAATTCTGCTCAATTAATTTTTCCTTTTTCCCTATCTCCTTCCTTCATCTCATTCATTTTACTCTTTTCACACAGACCATAATGTCTCAATTCACAGTGCATTTGGTATTTGCTTTGCTATTTTCTATTCTGTGAACATAGAATATATGGTGATATACTAGTGGGTTTCAATCAATTTTAAATATATGTCTACATCTTGTACGGTTTGATGTTGGTGATACTATAATAGCTGATTTTTCCTCTCTTAGTAGCATTGTGCCGCGTCCTTATCCGACCAATCTGGTAGAATATGTCTCAGTTTGGAAAAGATGGATTTGAAGAATCATCTTTTGGGAAAAGGACATGGCTCTATTTAGAGAAATAAGGAAAAATATGGGGATTGTCAGGCCTTGGTGTTTTTTTCCCCAGTTCAGGCCTAAAGCCCGTTCCCTGGTGAAGGTCACGTAACCCCATGGACAAGTGCTAGGAATTTCTTGGAATGTCACAATACCGCCCATGGACAGGTGCTAAGTATTCCTCAGGTAATTTAAGTTGTGTCTCTGGCAGGAGGAATTCTTCTGGGAATTAGGGATGCCTTTTACCTGCTCTTAGGTTTTTTGGAACTAGCTTCCTGCTCTGTTCTAGAGAAGAAGCCTGCTTTTTAACTTTTAGTCAAATTCTAAATAGAGATTTCATGTCTAGTCACTTACAACAAGTAGAGATTTCATGTCTAGTCACTTACAATAAGTAGACTTGTTAGCCAGAATGTGTGCACTGATTTTAAAGAAATTAGAGAATAACTTCTAGAGTCTTAAAACATAGGTGGGTAAAATTCCCACCTATGTACTAACTCAGAAATTCCAGAAGTATAAGACTATGCTATCAGTCCACTAGAACCTTAAAAGAAACTGTGACACCCTCTTACCCTGGCTGAAGGCCAAGGAAGAGACCATCATGCCAGAAAGTCTAGATGCCAAGACTGCCCCTGGATGGTATTTGCCATCCAAACTAGGGAGTATCCATGTCAAAGCAAAGGGGACCGTGTCTTTCCTATCCCAAGCAGCACTCTTATGAGAAATCACAGAGATGGACCATTCAAGTACACTCCCACCAATGATCGCCTCCGCCCCAAAAGAGACACCCATGACATATGGGGCTTGACAGATCAGACCCCAGGTTTGGAGAATGCATGGTTCACAGATGAATCATCTAACTGATGGCAATATACTTCTGGAATTCCTCAAAGGAAGACAATAGTAACCTTACTATTAAAGGAATAGAAGGATGCTATTATAGGATAAGATATTCTTTTAATAATTATATTGCTTAAGTGTTTTCTTCAGTGCATACCTCAGTAGTGCTCCATCGACAGAACCAGCTATAGCTTTTGGGCCTTGAGTATCCAAGTCAAGGCCCCCTAGAGACTGTGGTTCAAGCTTGGATTGCAGAGACTGCATGAGCTGCATGCAACTTCCCAAATTAGAACCTGCTGCCATGCCTGGTGCCCATGTCGACCTGCCTGACTGGAGAGGATCAACCTGGAGAGGACAACAGCAAATGCTCACACTGGGACTCCTATAGTTAATTGTAAAATATGTTCCTTGCTGAAATCAAAAGGAGATCATTCTGCCTCTGTGTATTTTAAAAAAGCAGTCTCTGTTTAGATATGTCAACTATGTAGGCTCAGCCCTATGGCTATCCGGTGAAGCATTATAGATTAGATAGGTTTGGAAATATTGAGAGAATGTTTCTGTTAAGTGTCTTTACCCTCAAGCAATGGGTTAGGTTCTTGAAAAAATGTCCACCTCGAAGGTGATTTTTGCTGACTAGAAAATTATATGTCTACTGTAGATGCAACATTCTTTGCCCCAAAATTTTCTGTATAAAAGCTGTCATGAAAGTTTCAATAAAAGGGGGTTCAGAATTCACTCGGCCAAAACAGAGTTGTGTGTGTTCTGTTCTCCACCTGGTCCGGGGGAGCCCTGGTCTCGAGGCCGCAACTCTGGTCTGTGGCAGCATTGGAACTCAAGAGTAGGCTGATAAAAAGAAGGTCCAAAAGCAAAACCACTAGAGGTTTCAACCAACATGTGTATAAATAGAAACACAGGAAGCATGAAAAAATAAGGTAACACAACTTCTCCAGTCACAGGTCCTCAACTATGCATCCAAAGACGTGAAAACAGGTAAAGCGCCCAGAGAAAATTTCAAAAGTTTCCTAGTCGAAATGATCGGTGGTGTCAAAGAGGACACAATCAACCAAATGTGTTCAGTCCAGAACCTAGAGATGAAATCGAACAGCACAGAGTAAGAGCCACCCGAGAGCATGAGCAATGTGAATGAGAAAGTCAGAAACACAGAAGAAAAGTTCAGTAAGGAAATGGGGATTTTGAAAAGAGGAAAACAAATAGAAAGGTTGGAGATTGAAAGCTCAATAAATTAAATTTTTTAAAAAATGATAGAAAATATCACCGGCAGACTTGACCAACCAGAAGAGCTCAGAGAAATCAGTCAGCACATAAAGAACTTTCCATATAAGCTTGACCATCTGAGTTCAATCCCTAAACCCCACAATGGTGGATGGAGAACGTCAGCTTCACCAGGTTGTCCTCTGAGCTCCACATGCTGTGGCCCATGAACACTCTCACACATGCACCATGTACACATGGTAATAAATAAGTGAAATTTAAAAAGTATAAACAATATGACCAGAACATTCAAAAAACATGGGTTATGATCAAGGGACCAAATCTAAGAATCCCCGGGCTACAAGAAGGAACTAAGATAAAAATTAAAGAACAGAGAATCTAGTCAATGGAATTACAGTGGCACTTCCCAAATCCAGAGAAAGAAAGAGACATCCAAATATACGAAGCATTTAGAACTCCATATAGACATAACCAGAGAAGACCTATTATAGTCAAGGTGTTTTTTAAAAATCTGTAGGAGAGGGGCTGGAGAGGTGGCTCAAGGGTTAAGCCTCCACCTTGCAGGCGGAAGGTCCTAAGTTCGGATCCCAGATCCCACGTATAGACGCCAGGTGGAAGTGGGGGCGGCCTGCGCTTCTGGTCCTGGTAGGGCGGAGCCTGTGAATCCTGGGGCAGAATGTGGTGGAGGCGTCCATGGTGGTTCCCGAATTCGTCCGTGGTTCTACACACACACACACACACACACACACACACACACATACATACGCACATGCGCATAGTTGAATAAATAATAATAAAAAATTTTTAAAAAAATCTGTAGGAGAAAAATCCTGTAATTGAAAGAAAGAAGGAAGCTGCTTCTCCCATGGGCTCACACAAGGTAAAAAAAACTGTATTCTCAAGAAATTTGAACCCAAGGCTCAGACTGATGAGGGGTTTGAATTGACTTTATCCAAGTGGTGTGAGGTAATAACTGAGAAAAATAATGCAAAACTGCTTCCAAATCCATGATCCTATACTATGGAGTCATTTCCATAACCCAGAGCAACCTAAATTCTTTAGCTTCAATATCTTCGGAAGACAAGATCAGTCGAAAGTATTAATCAACACAGAAATGAATGACAGACTATCAGGAACAACCAAAAAAGATAAGTAGCTCATGACCGTCTTCCATGGAGTGTTCTTAAACTGAATGCTCTGACGGGGCTAACAGAACATGGTGTTAAGTGAAGTGCCCGAATGCAGGAGTGTTTTGTGCTTTTGACTCTTATCACTACCTAAAGAAAGTATATTCATAAACAAATGCACAATTTAAACAGGAAAAAGAAAGAAAGAAAAGCCTGAGTGTATTTCAGAATGATTACTTCGCCAGTGTATTTTAGAATGATTTATCTAATTTTGAGCAGATTCTGAAAGAATTGTTCAATGCAATGAAGACCAAGGGGATGATTACATGGTGCGATGTGCTTCGAGGCAACAGAAGGCCTCATCAATTTGTGCTACTTCGTCCCCGAGTGAGACGGTCATGAGTCTCGCTCAGCAGCAGGATTTCTGTACACCTTGCAAATGGCTGCTTGATAGTAAATCAGGGGTCGGGAAAATAAGGTCACCTTGGAAATACACTTAGAGTGACTGAAACTCTGGTCCTAATGCTTGCACAGCAGACACTTTATTTAACCCGCTGAACCAGCCCAAGCAACAGGGATTTTTAAATAAAAAACAAAAATTACATGAAGAAAAAAACAAGAGGGAAAATACTAGCAGTTCATGCCCTCCTCTGCCCTTTACTTCCCCGTCAGCTCTGTTCTCTGGCAAAGTGTTAATATAATTCCCAATCATCTGGCAAGGGTGGGTTCAGTGCCAGTCTGCTGCCTTCACTTCTGTAGGAGTGTCCGCTGAGGGCCCACATGGTGTCAAAAGTCATTGGGATACCCCTGGCAGCCTCGTGTGTGTGTGTGTGTGTGTGTGTGTGTGTGTGTGTGTGTGTGTGTGTGAGAGAGAGAGAGAGAGAGAGAGAGAGAGAGAGAGAGAGAGAGAGAGAGAGAGAGCTTGTATATCAGGGCACTATATGTACCTGTGGAGACCCAAGGGTGACTTCAGGAGTTATCCCGAATTGCTTCCATCTCATTTTTGCTTTGCAGAGTCTTAACCCCTAAGACTCACAAACAAATGACCTGATTAGCATCCCCAGATCCCATGTAAAAATGCCGGGTGAAAAAGGTGGAGCCTAAAAAACCTCAGAGCAAGGCAAAAATAAGAAGGCAGAGGGCAAGATGTCACTAGATGTCACTCTTGGGGCCTCCACAGGCACACACACACAGGTGATTTTTAGTACACACACACACACACACACAGGCGCGCACACACATGCACCATAGACAATGGAGTAAAGTTGAAAAAGGTATGATCTCTGAGCCCGAAAAAGGCTGAGGTGGGTCAAGGACACTAGGAAAGATGGGTAGCAAGAGTAAGCTACCACTTTCAGCCCTACCGGACACTAAACTCTAGGTTTAACCGGCAGCCCAAACTAAAAAGGTACTGAGAAGAGCACCCCAAGAAAGACCGGGTCAGCAGCCGCCATCACTGCTCTCAGCAGTAATTCCGGAGTCAAGGTAACATCGAAGGCAGTAACAGCATCTTTCCTGCGTTCAGGCACTTTTCACACATCATTTCATGCTTAGGACAAATCCACAAGGTAAGTCCTATACCACCATGACCCGCTTTTATTGATGAGCCTCAGGAGGTTCCTTTATTCATTTATTCAGCACCTATTTTTCATTGCATTCAATTGCATTCAACGCGCGAGGCCTGCCAGGGGTATCCCAATGACTTCTGACACCATGTGGGCCCTCAGCGGACACTCCTACAGGAGTAAAGGAAACTCTAGCATGAGCCTGATATCACTCTAGCAAACAATTGCAAAACCTCTTATGCACAGTCTGGTGGGAGACAAGTTACTTATTTTAGCCAGGTAAATAGGATGCAAGTCAGCCGCTTTCAAACTCTAAAGAAGCAAACTGCCCAGACCCGGCCACCTCTACTCTGATTCGCCACTAACAATAAAATACCATATTTCCTCTACTTTATGATGCACAGGTTTATTTCTCAATGTCTTAAATCTGGCTGCGTTTTACAACACATTTACATGAAACATGGGCTCTATGCAGAAAAGTAAGTTACAATCGAGCTGATATTACTAAATATGAATTGAGCTGAACATAGGTAGGTGATTAAAAATGACTGCAACCATTAACATTGAATGCAATTGAATTGTAATTTAAGATCCTTAACATTCCTTCAAATACATTGAAAAAATCCTAATATAAAACAAAATTGAAAAGCAAAGTTATTGTGTATGGAAGAGATCACTTATCATAAGCAATGTAATTAAAGGAAGTACAAACCATAAAATCTAGGGCGATTTTCTTTTTTCATTTTTATTTTTAATTATATTAACAGTGAATTATGTGTTTTCATCCCCCATTACCTACATCCCCTTCTCACCCCAATTGCCCTCCCTTCCAGTCAGTTTCCCTCCCTGGCTGTGCAGTCATCAGGGTCCCATCTAGGATGCCTGCGTTAGTACTGCTCAACCATCTGACAGGGAGCGAACAGCCCATCAACGGGTAAGCCATAAGGCACAGGAGCTCCTCTTCTCTCTTGAATCCATGACAATCCTCAAAACAACAAAGAACTAGTGTTCAGATGACAAACAGCTGTCAGATTTTTTTTTACTATTTAATTTCCAGCAATATTTGATCTATTAAAGAAAATAAAACTATGAATTTAGACAATGAGAAAACTTAGCCCAAACCTTACGACTGTTTGATAATATTTTTTAGTTTTTGTAATTGTTTGTAATGCTTGGGTTTATCAAACAGAACACTGAAAAGATCAAGAGCACAAATAATATTTAGGGATTTATATATTTTGCATGTGTGTCTCTTATGTGTGTACTTTTATTTTTGTGTGTGTTTCTGTATGTATATCTATGTGTATTGGAGGACACTGTGTGTGCCTGTGGAGACTCAAGGATGACTTCTGGAATCACCCTGGATTGCACTACCTCCTCTTCGCTTTACTGTGCAGTTTCCTAAGCTCTACCTTCCAGAGCTGGAAGTACAGGCCACCACTATTTCTGTCTGGCGTTTTTATGTGGCATCTGGGATCCGAACTGGAAGGCAAAGGCTTGACACCTCGGCCATCTCTCCAACCCCACAAATAAATTTTGTACTTGTTACTTTTTTCATTGATGTGGCGAAATACCTGACAAGAGTCTCCCTTGGTTTGTGGTCTGAGGGTTCAGTCTCTCACAGCAAGGAGCACATGGCAGTCAGAGCCGCTTGAAGCCAACATATCAGAAACAGAGGCTCCTTGCAGGCACCTTCTCAGGCCAGAGAGAAATGACAGCCAGCACTCAGCTAGCAATTTCCTTTTCTTCTTTTTATTCAGTCTAAGACCCCAGTCCATGGAATTGTACCACCCACAGTCAGAGTGTGTCTTCCCCATTCAATTCATCCTTTCTGAAAAAATACTCTTAGAGATTTGCTTCACTGTTTCCCTAAGAATGCCGTTTTTTAATCTAATTAGGGTGACAATCGAGCCATCACACTTTGTCATCTTGACGTCTGTGGTGAGCAGAGGGAACATGTGGGGCCAGACACCACACAAGAATGCTAGTGCCTGGGATGTGAACAAAATTACTGTGACTGTGGAGAGAGCAGGAAAAGTATAGCACGGGGGTAGAGAAGTTGAAGTAGAGCAACTTTGTGTGTGCTGTGAAGCTGCAGTGATAAACACATTGGTGTGTGAAGCGCCTTTGCATTGGTCGTAACCTACACAACCTTATCAATGTGAACATATGTGTGTTCTGAGTTCTCTGAATGATATATTCTCTGAGTAATGTGATTGGTTGAAATAAAGTGGCACACGTCTAAGCCAAAGAGGGATAAAAATGGGGACCTGAGAGTTCATCGGATCCGATTTCCACCGCTACCCGGGTCGTGCTGTGCACCTGGCTTGCGAGCGTATTCGATACAGTGCCTGGTGTTCCAGGTCGGACTCCCCGTGACCTATGACCGATGGAGGCCCGGAGGAGCAGAGTGACCACTGCTCCAGGACTCTCCGGCTCCCACGTGATCCGCTCTCTCTCAGGTCTCAGGACTCCCCACCACCACCCATGTAATGGTGCTGCCTTGAAACTCCAATCGGCCCCATCTATTCATTTCTGAAGGTATGTGTGTGCACATGTGTGCATGCTCATGGCAGCATACAAACACAACACTTAAAATCTTAGTTTCCCATTTCTAAAATCTCATATTCATTTCATAATGCAAAATGCATTTAGTTCATCTAAAAGAACTCCCCAAATAAAAACAGTTCTAATATTGCTCGAATCTAAAGTCTCTTCTGAGACTCAAAGTTATGCCTTGACTATGAGAGAAAAGCAAGCTACATTCTTCCAATACAAATGTCACAGAGTAAATGGTCCCGCTTCAAAAGGGAGGACATGAGATAAGTAAGGAAAAAGCGAATCAGAGCAAGACTCAAGCCTCACAGGGCAAATCCCAAACCCCACAGCTCCATGTCTGGCATCCCGGATCCAACAAGTGTGGGTGATTTCGTTTTCAGACCTGTTACCCCTCTGATTGTAGTTTCTGTCACGGGTCATCTCTACTTGCCATTAGCAGCTTGCCTCAGGAAATGTCCTATAGTCTATGGTCTTCACAGCCTACTCAGGAGCCTCATGCAGGGAATCTGGCTTCTGGAACTTTCCAGAACCTTAGTATGAGCCCCCACAACACTCTCACTCTTGTATTTTGCATGCCTACAAAACCAGCACAGAGTAAATAATGCCCATTTCTGCTGTCAGCTCATGGTATAGCTTAAACTACTTGAACTACACATCATAGACCAGTGTGTGACCTGTTAACATTATCAATGGCAAGACTGACTGTACTGTCATTGTCAGAATAAAGGATTATGACTCTTACAATGATGTTAACCGAGGTTCCCCAAAAGAAGTCATACATCTTCACTAAACACACTAACAAAATTAATTGTATCCTTGAATACAGTGAAAAAAGTATAAATTAAAATGAGCAAGACCCCAAACCCACATACTCTCAAATTATTCCAACTTGCTTATATTCTTGCATTTGTCAGTGTATATTTGAAAATACACTTAAACAGGCCCCATGTTAACCAATTGCTTCCAAGTTTCATACAGTCTATCAACTGACTGGTTCGTTTTTTCCAATTGTGCCAATATGGTAGCAAGACCCAGACAAAACAGTAAATATATTTGGCAAGAAGCCCAAGGACCACTTAGTTTCTGAGGCAATGGCAGTTAGAGCCCTGTGGCCTGGTCAGGGGCATTGCCCTCCCTAGATGTGCCATTTATATCCTAATGGAAGTAGAGGCCTCCCCAAGCCCGGACAATGCAATCTGCCCCGTATCACCTACAGGGAATCCATGGGAGGTCTCAGCCTAACACACAATTTGCTTTTCTTCTTGACCAAACTCTCAGGAAACAAAATAGGAACTTTGTCACCTTTTTTTTTTTCCATTTTCTAGACATATGTCATTGGACAGACATCTTCTATGACATAAAATCAGGAAAGGACCTGAAGCTTAAAATGCTGAGTGGAGTAAATATGATTAAGAAACATTTATTGAGAATCTCCAAGGATGAAGAAATGGCTGGGATGTGGTTCCCAGTACTAGGGACGTGGAACTGCACGTGGGAGGTCACTGCTTAGAACTGAGTAGTACTCAGCAAACACAGAGTGGGAGGGGATTCACTCCACATATAAAGTTAAGAATAAACTTGGTTAATACCTATTAGGTATTATATAGGCTTTTTTCTTTCTTTCTTTCTTTCTTTTTTTTTTTGTGTGTGTGTGTGCGTATGTGTGTGTGTGTGTGTGTACGCTTGCATGCAGTATAGAAGGGCACTTGTGCTTGTGGAGGCCCAAGGGCGACATCAGGAATCGACTGTGGCCTGCACTTCTGGTTCAGGAAACTCCAGAGCAAAGCAATAAGAAGTTAGAGCAATCCGGGCACTTCCACCTGGGATGATACTCAGGTCATTTTGCCTATTAGGCAAAGGCTTTGACTCCTGAAACACATCTCCAGCCCCAGACAAGCAGTTTTCGTAGCACATTATCCTGCTTAATCCTCGAAATTACCCTATGGGATATGTTTTGATAACATTATCCTCATGATTGAGGGAACAAAAGAGAATAAAAGAACCTCCTCATCCAAGGTCACACAACTAATTTGCATATATAGAAATGAGATATAATCCCTGCTGGCAAACACTCTGGAATCTTACATTACTTATACTGTCCTAAGCTCCATTTTCTGAAGCAAAGATACCAGAGGCATCGGAGTTGCCCTTCCCTTCTGGAATGGGGGGACAGCAGCAATGCCTGTGTCACTAGGGTCTCAGTGAAGGCCAAATAAAGCAAAGGATGGGAAGACTCAAGGCGTGGGCTGGTAACATCAAGTGCCCAGGAAACAGAAGCAGGATTGTCATCATCAAATGTCTCTGGTCACTTCTTTAAAGGGTTTAAAATGTAACAGGCCTTTCATCTTTCTAGGTTGAAATGATGAGAAAAAAGTTCATTTCTATTTCATCAGAGGGCCACACCATACCTTCTCTTCTGAAGACACCGTCAGCTTGTCACTGGATATCAAACCGCATACCTGGTCCAGACTTAAGCTAAGAAATTCTTCTCCCAGCATCACTTCTGGAAAATGCTGCTCTGTTCCAAAAAAAAGAAAGAAGTTAAGACCACAAAGTTACAACACACTGCTGACACACATCATGACAATCTGTAGAGCTCAGAGTAGAGGCCAGGGAGTGGGGAGGAAGGTGGGAGGAGATGGAGTACCAGAGTCAAAGAAAAAGACAGAGGCATCCTGGCGGATGGAAACGAGCCTTTTAAGTCAGCAGCAAAGAGATTTATCACCAGTATGACCCTCTGTCCCAGACAGGGATGAAAATGGGGCAGAGAGATGTGAATTTATATTTTTTTCTGTGCTCTGTGAGAGTAAGGCTGGCACTGCAGGCAAGTCTGCTGAAATTTGCTTACGTAACTGAGCTCGTTTGCTGTCCGGGCACAAGCACTCTGCGTCCTCATCGCAGCCTTGCGGCAGGAGGCGCCTGTAAGATGCTGAGCTCGGGTGGTCAGAACATGGGGCCATCCTCTCTTGCCCAGAGTCAAGCCTGTTCTAGTGAGTCTCTAGTGGACAAGGACGTCCAGCTAGACACTCGTCCAGGCATAGCACGGGTCTGCTCCACCACCACTGGAAAGCGTCCGCAGTAGCTAGCATGGAGAGTGGTCAAATGGAGGACAATTTGGGGACAGCTAGAACAATCCCTGTGTTTCTGGGCCATCATCCCATGATCACAGAGCATCATGCCACTCACTTCCAGAAGAAGAAACCTAGGTTCACATCTGGCCTGCCATTTAGGAGCTGTATCCTTGGCCAATGGTGTCACTTCCCTGGGCGCCACAATGAGGATGGATCAGTGTTCCGCAAGCTCTTTCAACGTAAATCCACCCACAGTCACTGTCCAGCTCACAGGACTCTGCCACTGGCCCCAGGGTGTGTTCCCTCCTCAGGTCTCTCCACATCCTGTACCTGCTGTGCACACAGCTCTTTCCTCTCCCTGGGTCCCTCCTTGCCCCAGCCGGAGGCCTCTGGGATCACTCTGATGCCTACACGTCGGTTCCCAGGCCACTGCCAGGCTAGGAGACTACTGATATGTTAAGTCTGCTAAAACTGCACAACAAGAAATAAAATCAGAGCACGTTAAATCCCTCTCACATTCACCAACTTCTCAAAAGAACAACCATCAATGAAAGAGTTTATTCAAAACACTTCTTATAAATATCATTTTATTTTTCATAATGAGATCATTTCAACCCAACCAATTCTCACATATATTCCCATCTTCACCTGAGCTACCTAAAGCTAGTGGGTTTTTTTTTTCTTCTTCTTCATTTTCATTCTGTATGTGTATAGTCCATGCATGCATGTGGAGATTCAAGGGTATTATTAGGAATTATCTTTGATTACTCTTCCAACTTACTCTTTTGACACAGGGTCTCTAATCAAACACAGAATCCACAATAGAGTAGTCTGACTAGCCAGTTTGGGGATTTCAAGTGTCTGTCTTCTGAGGTCAGATTGCAGGTGGCCCACCATACCCAATCTGTGTTTCATATGGTTCATATGAACTCTGGTCCTCTTGTTCTTGCAGCAAACACTTTAAATGTTAAGCCATCTCCCAAGCTTGGTATTTTATTCCTTAAGTTGGAGGTCTATACAATTTTTCCATCTTTTTATGGATCAAAAGCCCTCCTTAGTCACTATTACAGCTTGTCTATCTTGACATTCAGCAATGTTTGCACATAAGATAAATCTAGGAATCAGTTTCTTCATGAAAGGAAACAACCGGTACAAGGAGAGAGAAAGCCCTTGACTCTCTCTGGAGAGCTGCAGACCAACACATCCAATCTTCTCATGTTTAGCTTTAACTGACCCAAAACATTGACAAATGGAAGAAGGAAACAAGTAAAAAGAACAGGAGAGGGTTCCCCCCCACCAAAAAAAAAGTAAAATTCCGTGCTATGAAAAACAAACCTTCTTACAGGTCATTGGACCCAGGGGACTTGAGTTTTGAGCAGAGAGACAGCAGCAGACCTGGCAGACCTTAGCTCACTGGAGGAGCAGCAGGAACTTCTCAGAGATAAGTGAAGGCAAAAAGCAACCCCACCTCTTTCCCATTCCTGCCCTGTGGAGCAGTGCAGGGTTCAGTCTGGCCCCTTCTTTCCACAGGTCTGTAAGGCGCCTTCCACTGCAAGCCCATCCTCCCATGAGGTGACGTCTGCTGGGCTGGTGCAACCGCAGGGGGAAGAACCACCAGCTGCTCCTCCAAGGCCAGAACCCAGGGACTCTGAAGCTTGGTGAGCAAGACGAGGACCATCCGTTTCTTGCCGCTTTGAGTCTGTGGAGCGCTGCTGGGAAGCAGACTTTTAAAGGATACATATGTGGTGGCTACGGTGCAAAGGTCATTCAGCTAACAGCAGGACCTCCAGAAGCGAGGAAGCACGCAGGTCCTCTTAAAACTGAACGCACTTACGCCCAAGACAAAACAGATTCTATCTGGGCGAGAGATGTGCTTATGTGTTCAAAATATAACACGGTGTTCCTGGTGGCAAATGAAACCAAACCAGAAGAATCTAAGGAAAGGTAATTTGTGCCCATGGTAACAGCACCATGGGTTGTGACCAAATTGGAAGCAATTTTCCTATGAACACTACAGAACTTATGTGATGCTATAGCTATCACGGACTTAAAATAATGAAAATAAATAAATATAAATAACAACAGATTTGGAAGCAAAAGAAGAGGAGAGGAGAGGGGAGAGAAGAGAAGAGGAGGGGAGAGGAGGAGAGAGGAAGGGAGAGAGAGGAGGCGAGAGGAGGAGAGGGGAGGACATGGAGAGGGGAGGACAGGGGAGGGGAGGACAGGGGAGAGCAGGGGAGGGCAGGGGAGGGGAAGGGAGAAGAAGGGAGGAAGGGAGGACAGGGGGAAGGGACAGGAAGTCAGATAAAGCCTGATAAGATAAAGTTCCACCCTAGAGTCTTTAGCCCAGAGTCCCTCTTCGATCAACAACACTTAAGAAACAATGAGAGAGACAATCTAGAAGAGGACATTCAGGGTTAACTCCATGTCTTGGGAAGTAGGATTTCTCCCAGAAAACTGTGGGTTCAAGTCATCCCTAAAAAGCATTCTCTATCTCCAGAAGATTATTCCCCCCCAAATCAACTCCTACTTTTAAGTGTTACCTGGTGTTTGTTTGTTTGTTTGGCTTAGTTTTTAATATTTCACACGTGTGCTTTGGTTGGTTGACTTTTAGCTTTTAGTTTGGTGTTGTTCTGGTTTGCTATGCTTTGCTTTGCTTGAGGAAGATCCTTGCCATGTATCCCAGGCTGGCCTCCAAACCTCAATCCTCCTGCCCCCAAGAGGCACCATGGACCATCACATCTGCCTACTTTTAAAGTATTCATGGAAAATACATGACTAGGAGGAGCCTTAGAGAGGAGAATGTGTCATAATTATATACAGGTGTCAACCTGACAAGTGAAGGTTTGAGATCTGGGCACATTTGTGAAAAATTAATAGTTAATCCCTGAGAAAGCCTGCAGGAGAATCTGATTGGTGGGGAGATCCTGACCATCATGGTAGGACTTTTTCGGGGCAGAAGGTAAGATGGAGGGAGCTAGCTAAGGGGCTTGGCTTTCTTCAGAACACTTGGCCAGACATGCCAGTCTGACCAGTAAGGATTGTCCCTCTCTCAGCAATGGACAGTGTGTGGCCTGTTCCTTCCTCCTCAGTTTGGTGTGCTCTCTGCCAAACTGGACTAAGAAGATGTGGCTAGACAATCATTAAAACAATGAAACCTCTTGTTTCCCCCTCAAGCCATTATGACGTGATTTTATGGGATTTTATCGGCAACATGCAGACAAACTGTCACAGAATTCCTGAGTTGACCTCTGACAATGCTTTTTTCCAGATG
Organism: Typhlomys cinereus; assembly: GCA_023101885.1. NCBI lineage: Eukaryota > Metazoa > Chordata > Mammalia > Rodentia > Platacanthomyidae > Typhlomys > Typhlomys cinereus. The sequence goes on from JALPQD010000247.1 coordinate 3,310,263, forward strand.
GAACCTAACACCTGCTCTAGGTCTTGTCTTAAGACTTGAACTGAAAAAAAAAAAAAAAAAAAAAAAAAAAGACTTGAACTGAAAATATAAATTATTCTATTTGGATTCTTTAAGTAACTCATCAGAGATGGAGGGAGAGTCCTGCCAGCTAGGCTTCTGTTTCATGGAGTCTGGCTGGGGGGGGCAACACCAAAAGAGAAGCCCCCCACCATTTTGAGATGTCCTCTGGGACTGCAGGGCTGTGGACCTTTGAGGTCTCATACTCCAAATTTAATCCCACTCAGTTCAGTGAACTTTCTAACAATAAAGTCATTCAGTTTACTTAGATGAGCATTCTCTTGCCTATTAAAATATTAATATTATTTATTTTATGTATTAATATTATTTAATAATACTAAATAATAAGCACTGTGCACATTCCAAGGAGACAAATTGTGTATCTCTATCCCTTTGAATGAGACAATATGGACTAGAGAGCAGCAAAACTGCTTGTTTTCCCACCAAGCCACCACACACTTATCTCCTCAGTGTTGAAAGGAAAGGAAACAGGCCTCCTCACAGGCCCAGGAAAGGGCTCTGTCTGGGGCGTGGTTGGGCCTTTTCAAGGAAGCAGGCATGGAGAAGGTCAGGCATTTACTAATAATGTTAACAATGTATTGGAGTTTTCTGTGTATTATGTCACTTAATCCTCTCCAAAGACCAGGCAAGGTGCACATCCCTGTTTTGCAGATGGAGAAATGGAGGCTTGGATAGTCAAAGTCATATTCTTCAGTTTATACATTGTACAGTCATGTTTTGATGCCAAGACTGTATGATTATAATAATAAATGTTCTGATGAATACCTTAGTCTCAAAGATAAAAAGCAGTACTAAACAGGCCATTGGGGTAAATGTGAATATGGACATTAGAAAAACCTAAAGGGAAAAGGAGGGGAGATGGGATTGGGGACTAAATGGTAAAAACAGCATAAATAACTATAAAAAAGAAAACCTAAGAATTCCTCTTAGATATGATGGAGACAGATAAAGGAGGGAGGAGGTACAGGGTTGGCAAAGGAGCACAGAGAATTGGAAAGCCCAAGGATATGATACTAGAGAACTTTAAAAAAAAGGGAATAAAGATAATCTTAGAGTATTAATTGTTTCAAGCATTTTGGAGTCTGCCCTGAGTTAAGAACTTAGGCATAACTTCTGAGCTAAGATTTTTGCCAGGACCTATAAAGACAGCCCAGTGGCTAATAGTGTTTGCATACAAATCTGATGTTAAAATATTTTTAACTCCCTTATTAATGAGGCTAGATGGAGTGCATTCTTCCATTTCCCAAGCCTCCCCAGACAAAAATGGAGTCATTTCCATAGCCCTGATCAACTGGCTTTATCCCGGGACACGTTCCTGGCCAGGAGGCCAGGGAGCACCTGAGGCCGGGCAAGGTCTGCCTTGCTCCCAGCTGACTTTTCAGGGGCCCAACACAACTGAGTCCTGCAATCATTATCACACTTCCGGGCCAGTTCTTTAAGACTGTCTAAGGTTCAGGCTACCTCGCAGCTAGCTCCAAGGCCAGGCATCGGGTCCCATTTTGTCTCGGAGACAAAATAAAGCACATCTTTGATCTGGACCACTTCAGCTATGAGTCCAGAACCTATGGAACTGACAAACCATCAACGGTTTCTTTCACCTGCAGAGATAAAACGAATCCTGTAATTCCCAAAACCAGTGGCCCCAGGGAGCAGATGTGAGTGCCACTGAACCACTGGCCACAGCCACGGGAGCGCCTCGCTGACACCAATGAACATGCAAGCAAAGCAAAGCGCTTGGCAGGACAAGAAAGTAAAAAGAGCTGTTCCAGTCCTCTCCCCCCTCCATTCGTCCCAATCCCTCTCTCCTGTTCCTAGTGTCCTATTTTTGGAGAGCAGAGGCAAGCTTTCCTGAATCAATATTTGACTTTGCAGTTTTTTTTGCTCCAGGGAAATCATTCTGCCTCACAGAGCCTACCTTGACCTAATCCCAGAAGCACTCTAGCCTCAGACCCTAAATCTTAGTATGGCTCTCTGTACAGAAGGTGAGAAATGATCCCTCTTTTCATATGGACGGAGTTCCATGTTCACTCCAAAAACGCTTTGCTCTCTCAAGAATACACATACACACACACACACACACACACACACACACACACACACACACACACACACATACTGCTTGCAAAACTGCTTGGGTGTCATGCTCTATGGTGCAAGATTAAAGTTCTCCATTATGCTGAAAATAAACGGAACAAAGAAGTGCCCTGAAATATCACGAAGAAAAGTATCATCCATAAAAGCACCTGTGCTGACCCTGTCGCTACATTTGCCACCGTCTCGTGAGGAGTGTGCAATTAAGAGCAGGCAGGAAGGACAGACGAGCAGGAGATGCAGGCTGCCTGGCCTGGGATGGTGGGGAAGGCAGAAGCAGCTGGAGACCCAGACCTCTACAGTCACCTGACCTCATCAGGAATCCCGTGTGGCCACATACACACAAGCAGTATCATTTCAGTCGGGTAAGTGCTAAACTCTTCAGACTTTGAATCTCTTCATATACACATTGGACATGAAAAATAGGTGCACAGGGCCTGGTTCCCAGCAAGTATTCAAGACAGTGAAAACTCCCACCCTGGTCATCAGGGGGTGGGGGGGGCAGCCATTTTATAAGCGCCCCCAGCAAATTAGAGATTTGTGCTTTTTAAGTGTTTTTGCCAATCCCCTCCCCCCCTTAATTTAATGACTCAATTCCACCATCTGTGAATGACTCGATCAATCAAAAAAGAGCTGTTTCTCTTCCTGAGCACATGCAGGTCAATGGCTTTTCCATCTTGTGGCAGGAGGGTTTCAGCTCAGCTCTGGGCAGGTTGATGTAAACAACATATCCAAAGAATTTTAATTGCCATTGCATTAATGAGGGCCCATTAACATCCCCTCCCCTCTAGCCCAACCAGCTTTACTGATGGCCCAGGCGCATGGCTATCCAATTAGCAAACAACAAAGTCCTCATAAACCTGGCCGTGACCTCCGAGGTTGAAGATTAAGCCGCCCTCAGAAGCAGTAATAATGAGGGATAAGAAACAGACTGTGCACAACGTGACAGTCCCCTTGCCAGAGCTAACTGTGCAGGAGGACCGGGACACTTGGCTGGGGCAGAGGTCTGCAAGGTCAGCTTCCAAGTGTGGAACCCACCTGGCTGCACCACAGAACAAGCATGCTTCAGAGCAAAAGTCTGGGGAAGGCACCCGACAGCAGAGCGGGATCCAGAGGAAGTGGGAAGGACTAGCGCAGCGGGAAGTTGACAGGCCCATTCCCAGCAGGAAGCCAGGGAGCCTGCTGGAGACAGAGGTGATCCCTAGCTCCCCAAAGTCCTGCTTCCACTAAAGACTTGTAGAAAGCAAAAGCTGCCTATTTTTTTTTTTTTTTTTCTTTTTAGAAAGAGGGAAATTTGGCACTCTCTGAGTGTGGAACTAGACATCACGCTCAAGATCCACCCCTGCTAGGCCAACCCACACCCACACGTGCTCACTACTTTCGGTGGTCTATGACACTATCACTTTTTTTTTTTTAATTAAGGTAGAGTTTATTAGAGAAGAGAAAGGTTGGAACTCATGGACTCCAGATGTGGAGTGCCATGAGGAGCTAGGGCGCCTCCATGAGAAGCAGAAGTAAAACAGAGCTCATGGCACTAGTGCCATGAGGGGCTAGGGAGCCCATGAGAACTCACAGTGCCTAGGCATGGAATTCATGAGGAGCAAGGAACAAGAAACAGACTCATGGCACTGGAGTGCCATGAGGGGCTAGGGAGCCTCCAAGAGAAATAGGCAGCTGGAAACGGACTCATGGCACTAGAGGGCCATGAGAGGCTAGATCACCCCACTATCACTTTTTTAAGACATATATTTTCTCTGCTCCAATTATGCTACTTATATGGTCAGGTATAACAATGGGTGCCAAAGTATTTTCTATAAAAAAAAAAAACAACTAAAAACATTCATGTCCATCAAATGAGCACAACTAAACTACAGTATGTCACATGACACAGAGAAAAAGATGCACGACCTTCTCAATCAAGACTCTGGACAAATTCCAAGACTGTGTAACAAGAGAAAAAAAAGTACAGTAGGTACAGAATGGTTCCATTTGTGTTGGTTAAAATCCTAACATGTATGTTCCACAGGAAAGGCATGGGAGATGCCTCATATTTTTCTGACTTGAATGAAGACAAGTTGCCGCATACAGTAGTATCGTTCTCTACAATATAATGTACGGGACAATAACGGCAGATGTGGAACGCCGTTCAGAAGAAGCTGCTACACATTTTTAAACATACTTATTCAGTGAAACAATCCAGAAGAACCCAAGGGATGCATGCCACAGCTGCTTTCTGGGCAGGATTGTGTCACTTCTCATGGGCTTGCTGTCAGGTGACTTTTCCTGTAATGAGCAGGAGTGAGCTTTGTTTTTAAGTTGCAATACTAATAGTAGGAAAAGAAAGCTTTCATTGTAAATATATATTTTTATATACATTGTTCAGAGGCAAGCTGAGGGCTGCAAATCAACGAGGGCTGAGCCCAGCTGGCTGGAGACTGACAGCAAAGGACACATGGGCCTGCGTTGCTAGACAGAGAGAAAACAAAACCGGAAGCCCTGGGAGTGGTCCCCCATGGTACATGTGATTTGCAGCCTCAGTGCTAAGAGGCTCAGAATTCTCATCTTTCCAGCTCCCAGGGCACAGCTGGAGATGCTCAAGGAGGGACTCCTGCTTCTGCAGGACCCTCTCTTCTTGCCCCGTGCAACACCCCAATCCTAGAAATAGGGCAAGACACACTATTCACACCAAAGAGGAGAAAGGCTGAGGGTCTCTCTCACCCCACAAGTGTTGACTGATCTAACTCGTGATTCTGATTCAAAGGATTTGATGCAGTGTGTTTGGTGCTTAGAATGCTTCTAAATACCAAGTGCAAGGTCTGGGAGACCTGTAACCACGGGGCCAACACCTCTCCTTGCACACGGCCACAGTGGATGCTTACACACCCAGTTTACACTGTGACCCAAAAAGCAGTGATGACAGAGAACACCTGACCCCATCTAAGGCTAGGGACATAAAACCCAAGAAACCAAGCAGTCCACACCAGTGCCAAAGGACAGCAAGTCGCTTTCTATTTCCTTCTTTGAACATTACCCAGTTTCACCTTCGCTTCCTTTTTAATGCCTTTTCCTTGTGTTCTAAACTTTAACACCATCACTGCACTTTAGCAATATGACCTCCCTGCTTGCACAGCTGAGGGCTGCAAAGAACGTGATCTGGGAGATGGCCACAGCCTGCGGAAAGCCTTGCACCTTAGACAGAAGGCTCCCGGGGCAGCAAACATGCTGACTGAGCCAGAGAACACAGGACGGGTCTGCCGGGAGAGCACGATCTCTGCACAGCCGGGAGGATGCAGTCCAACCAGGAAGAGAAGCAGACATCCACACGGTGTTTCCCCACCCTAAGATGACTCTGTGTCCAGCAGACAGCTGGATGTCTGTCTACATTGCCTGCTGTTGGAATTGGCGACTTTGTGACACAGACTGCCAGGAACACAACTTCCAGGGGAAAACACCAACTCTAGCCACCTGTATTCCTTACTTCTGACTCACAGGGCTGTCTTATGTCTAAGCTGGGCCTGGGAGCTGTGGAAGGTTAACAGTTACAAACCACTGTGTGAATCAACCACTGTTCTGAGTGTGAATTCTAATAGTGTCCTTACTAAGTCATATGACTTCAAAACCATTTCACCCCTCGGGACCACGCTTTCCTTGGCTGTTTTATGCACCGATGACCTAATGCCCATAAAATGCTTACCATAAGAGATGAGCAAAAGTAAGAACCTAAGAAATGCTAGCTAAAGGAAACACCAGACTGACTGCGTCCAGACTCACATACTCACACTGCTAGAAGATGCCATTTTCTATGACAGCATCAGAACCAGGGAGCATTGGGAAGATGGATGAGAGCTCAGTACATGGCCCAAACCTCACGTATGAGCCAAGCACAAAAAGTTGGGATGTATACTACACGTGGACACATTCAAGCACATTCTATTCTATTCATGAGAGAGGGCTGATAGAAAAGAAAATTTATCTAGGCACTGTACTCTTGCCGCCATACTGACAAATGCAGATTTTTGCCTGGCTTAGCTCTAAGCAAAGCCTAAACATACTGTGCTGGTTAGATATAGGTGCCAACTTGACAACTGAAGGCTGAGCTCTGGGCACATGTGTGAAGAATTAGTAGTTAGGGAAAGCCCTGAGCAAGCTTGCAGGAGATTGTCTGATTGATGTTAGAAAACTCAGTCCATGGTAGATGGAACCATGCCCTGGGAAGATGGGGAAGATGGAGGGAGCTGGCTCAGTACTTTGGCCCTTCAGCATATTCTGGAAGACTCACAGTCTGACAATTTTCTCAGCAATACCTGTAGATGTAGTGTGGTCAGTTTCCTCAGCCTCTGGTATTGGAAAAATTCTTCTGCCAAGCTGAACTGTAACACAGAACCTCGACCAGAATAAAACCCCTTTTAAACCAGAATAAAACCCCTTCTTCCCCTAAGGAGAGCACAAGTGATCAGAAGATAACAAGAGAGTTCAGATTCAGAGCCAACAAGAATGAGCAGGATTTGCAACTGGGACTGATGGGAAAAATCCTTCACCAAAGTCATCGTCAGCTGGTGAGCCCAGGCTCATGAATCTGTGACCTGAGTGATTCCAAGAAGCCCACGTGCTAGTAAGAGAGAACCGACTCCCAATCTGATCTCTCCTAGCATTCTGTGTGTGTGTGTGTGTGTGTGTGTGTGTGTGTGTGTGTGTGTGTATGTGTGTATATATATGTGTGTGTGTATATGTGTGTGTGTGTATATATATGTATATGTATATGTGTGTGTGTGTGTGTATATGTGTGTGTGTATATATATGTGTGTGTGTATATATGTATATGTGTATATATATATGTGTGTGTATATATATATATATATATATATATGTAAATACTAAATACTAAAACAGCAACAACAACAAGCAGCATCTTAACCACTGGCCATGTGTGTTCTCCTAGACATAGTTCCGGGACAAATGAGACTCTATACCAGGTGCCTGACAAGAAAGCCAAAGGATACCAGGAAACAGACACAAGCGCATCACCTCATGGATCAAGAGGTGTCTAAAGCACATGGTGTACAGCCGGGCCGTCAGCAGGTTCTAAGTTAACTCACAGACACTTGCTGGACAGGAGACACCAAAAAGACCAGAACAATAGTCATGATACTTTGCTTGAGCAGGGGGTAAAATGAAGTTTTTCACTGAGAATACAATGAAGTAGGTTTTTGAGAATCTATCAGTTAAAGTGGGGAGATGACTCAGTGGTCAAACCACAAAAAAACAAGAGGACCAGAGTTCAGATCACTACAACCCACATAGCTGCTGGGTAATTATGAATGGAACCTGTGATTCTAGCCTTGGAAGGTAGAGACAAGGAATCCCCATAGCAAGCCGGCCACTAAAACTAATCCTGTTGGAGAGTTCTGGATTTGATTGACAGAATCTGCCTCCAAGAATAAGGTGAAAGAGTGATTTAGTTCCCTCCCCCCACATATGCACTGTGCACCTGCACACACATGTAAGCTCACATCCAAATATGCATACACACATACATATAAAACACATATCCACATGCATGAAAAAACTGAAAAGTGAAAAACAAAATGGCCAGATCCATTTCGAAGATCACTCACAATCTTTCCATTAGCTGAAATAAACAGCAAGGAAGATTTCTATTCTGCTAAACAGGATATTCACTTTCATCTCTATTTTTTCCCAAGACTTCATTAAGATAACAAGATAATAGCAGGGAGAATGTCTCCCCCAAAACACACTAGACCAAGAAGAGTCATTCAGTTGTATTCACTGGTTGACTCACACATATACAATAGAAAAAGGAAATCATTCACTATTTTCTGATTTTAATGGATGTTCTAATTAAAACACCATTACATGGCTTAATTCAGTAGTAGTACTGCTGGATGCAGGAGCATGCATGTGGAAAGAGCTGTGAAGACTGAATCTTATTCTTCTAGACAAGTCAACACATGATGTCCAGAAGAAAAAAATAATTAAATTACCAGCACACACAAATTGCTTACAGAAATGGAGGCAGCATCTTATTTTCATTTCATTCCTTTTGCTTTTTGTTTGAGTGTATGTGTTTTTGTTTTGGGGGGTTTTTTGTTTGCTTGTTTTTGAGGTTTGGTTTGATTTTTGGTCTTCATATTGTGTGGTTGTGTTTTGCTTTGTTCTGCCTCTAGCTCAGGCTGCCCTTGAACTTGTGGAGACCTTGCTGCCTACGCTGGGATGGCAGGTGAGCAGCACCACACCCAGCTTACTATCCGATTCTAGAATTAAATTCTAGAAAGCTCTAGAAAGCAAGATATAGTGTAAAGAAGAGAGAGACACTTGCTAATCACTAGAAGCCTGGGGATAGAATTTGACTTTCAATATCACCTTTATAGAACAACTTGATCAAAGAAAAAAGGTTGTCTTAAACAACAAAAAGACTGTTATCAATGACCAAACTCAGTATTTTTTGTTTGTTTTGTTTTTTACTGAGACTTCAGATCTCCTTCCATCTATCTAGCAATTGAGTGCATTCTAGTTGGGAATGAGCCTCCTTGTCCATCCTATCTTTTCACCTGTGCTTTGTCTCCCTAACTAAACCAAAGCTACTTCATAGCAGAAATGACTTCTCAAACTCTTCCAGAGTCCAGAGAAGACTGGGTGATTAACACAGAAGCCCAGAGTGGGTGTGGCCACTCTCTATTACCTGCATAGGCATTGGCCTGCTGCAAGAGGTCAGTACAGGTGTGCACGTCTGCAAATGCACGGATGCCCAGGCAATTGGTGGGATGCAACTGAGACTGCAGGAAGTCACAGCAGTTCTGTCGAACGTCCATGAGCTGCAGCAAGCTAGCTGCTGGAAGCAGCACCTGCAAGAGAAGGTGACAATTCTCAGATGCTGGCTCCTCCTAGCAGGAAACTCCATTGTCTACCTCTGTCATGTGAACTCATACTCAAGAATTGTTCATGGCTCTTCACTGCCCGCCCACGATGGTCAAGCTTCCTGACCCGTTTCCTACACCTACTGTCACATCAGGGACCCAAGCACCATCGGGTATTTTAGTAATTTTTATTTTTTTATTCTTTGACATTTTCATACATAAGCACAATGAATGTGTGCTTTCACTACGTATTGCCCAATCCCATCCTCCACCTCTCCTACGTCATACCTTTTCCTTTCCATCCAATCTTCCCTCTCCCTTCACATCTTTTTGTACCTGTGGGTCACAGCACCGGTGGATTTTACGTAGTCCTACAACTTCCAGTAGTATTTCCCTCGGTGATACGGTCTCTGGGGACCATATGAGAATGCATATTTACACTCATCAGGTCTAGGCCAGAGCTTGAGAGCCTGGTTGATTGTTCCTAAGAAGAACTCAGGTGACACAGCTGCAGGTGCAGGAGTCACACTTGAGGAACCGAATGCTGTGCATACACATAACGCGTGTACAGTACACATAGAGACCCTGTGCACTTGACTATGCATTGGAAACATCTGGATAACTTATATTTACTTATCTATTTGAAAGAGAGGGACAGAGAGAGAGAGAGAGAGAAAGAGAGAAACAGACAGAGCGAGCATGCCACTCTACATAGGTGTAAGCCTGAGGACAACATTCAGAAGTTAGTTCTGGGCATAGAACTCAAGCCTTTACCCACTGAGTCTCTTCAGCTTCCATATCTGAGTCATGTCAAATACTGATATGTAGGTGTATTCCCAAAGATTCTGACAGTTATGGGTTGTGACCTGACACTGAAGATGTTTTTCAAAGCTTCCCACATGCTTCTATTGGTCAGCCAAGTCTGAGAACCACTACACTACAGTGTTCTGTCCTCCCTCAGAAAGGTACTTATTAAGGGGCTAGAGAGGTGGCTCAGAGGTTAAGCCTCTGCCTTGCAGGCAGAAGGACCTGAGTTCGGATCCTAGACCCCATGTATAGACCCCAGGGGGAAGTGGGGGCGGCCTGCGTTTCTGGTCCTGGTAGGGCGGAGCCTGTGAATCCCGGGGCAGAGTAAACAAGGAGGAGGTGGAGGCGTCCATGGTGGTTCCCGAATTCGCCCGTGGTTCTACACACACACATACACATACATAAACATGCGTGCGCACACACGTACATGCATAATTGAATAAATAAAAAAAGAAAGAAAGGTTCTTTTTAAGTCGCTCACTCACTACTTAACTACTTGGTGCCTATGTGCTGGACACTGGGCTGAGCTCTAGGATCCAATGGTATGCAAAGTACACCAGGATGCTGGTCTTAAGGAAGTTTTCTCTGGTTGAAACAGCAGACTTCCCCACCCATCACCACCACCAAGCCTTTGGGCCCAGGCAATTCTCCTATCCAACAGAAGATACAAAGGAAAGAAAATCTTTGGGTGCATTCGCAGACAAACAAGAGCTGATTTTTCTTTCAGAAGGTCACAGGAGTGAATTTATACAGTATCCTGGAAAACAGAAATAGCTCTTGCTCAGGTGGACGCGCATGTGTTTTTCCTAAGAGCCAGGGCAGACTGGCTTGAGCCTGCTGGGCATTCACATCACCAATGCCTTTGGGCGTCTTGCAGCTGCTGAAGCCTGTCCTCTGGATCAAAGATGTGGGCAGGGGCTGGAGTCCTGCTCCAAAGCAGCCCTACCTCACCCCATGGAAGGCGCAGGGAGTCGAAATGGTTTCCCGAAAAGAAAATTAGAAAAAAATGAAGTCACAGAATAGGACAGTTTGAACTAAGTCTCTTTAACATGGGGACCCCAGTATCCAGTCACCTCATAACAATCCTCAGTCTTAGACCTCTACTCTGATGAGGGGTGGGGGGGGGGAAGAAGGGGAATGAGTTTAGACAAAAATCCAGCTGTTTGCATCCACAATGGCTTGCCTCAGAAGGCTGCATGCATCTGTTTCCTTGATTCTGGGCACTGCAGAATTCTTTTTTTCTTCTTATTGAAGTAATCTACTGACCTTCCTAAACAGCTCTAAGCCCCCCACTAAGACTCTCAATCTGGGCCCATTCATCCTGCCTTAGGCGACCTACTAGCACCTCACTCCTGGGAAGTCACCATTTTGATGCCAAACTATCAGATCAGCATAGCATATAGTGCATTACAGCCCAGAACTCCTAGACTCAACTGATCCTCCTGCTTCAGGCTCCCAAGTAGCTGGGACTACAGACATGTGCCATCACATCCAGCCACTAAGACTCTTGTCACCTCTAAGTGCTCCAGTCAAAACCAACGTCCCACTGCACATTCTTGGGTCTTGTCCCTCCACAATGTAGTCAGTTATCCGTTTGCACAGGACTAAGGGGTTTCTCAGGACTCCCATGGGCATGTTGGCCTCTCTCTCTATCATCCCTATCAAAACAGAATAATCACTTACTCAGGTACATACAGGTGTCAACTTGACAAATGCAGGGTGAGCACATCTACGAAGAATTGATAGTCAAGGTAAGCACTAAGCAAACCTGCAGGAGATTGTTTAAATGATGGGGAAGACCCAGTCCATGGTGGACTATTTCCTGGACAGATGGAGAAGATAGGAGGCAGCTGGTAGGACCCAGTGACTCCATGAGCATGAGCCACTGCCATACTTCTTTGGTGTTTCACTGAGCTGGCATTCTTCAGCACATTTTGACAGATTTGCTGTCTGGCAAATGAGGTTTGCCTCTCTCAGCAATGGACATGGTGTGGCCAGTTCCCTTGGTTCCTGTGTTGGTGTGAGCTCTCTGGCCAAGCTGGATTAAGAACTGTAACCAGACAATCATAAACCAAATTAAAGTCCACTTGTTCCCATAAGCCATTTGGTCATGAATTTACCAGCAACATGTAGTCAAACTGTGACAATCAGAAAGTCAAAAACTCCGATATCTGCATAACACTGAGCAAGAGTCTACTCTACAAGGGAGCTCTGCCCGTCTCCCTAGATGCAGCTGAGGTCTGTAAGCTGCTCCTTCTCTCTCTCTATACTTCTCCTTCTTGTCTACATCCTCAGAAAGACAGAGGTAAATTAGCACCATAAACTTAGTATTTTTCTGGCCCACTGGTTTATTTCCAAGGAAGAAAAAGATTAAAATCACCCTTGCCTCAGAGTTTTAAGCCATAGGTGAACTCAGCCAGAGTTCAAATCTGTCCACCTGCACTCTCTCCCCACTAGGCAGCCACGGGGCCACACGAAGCGACCATAAACTGGGAAACTCAATTAGCTTGTGGGCTTGCTCAACCTAGCCAAACAGATTTCAGGGCCAGATTAAGTCTTTGCCTGCTAGCGGAGCTCCATTAGCCACTCGTGGCGAGCACACCCTGGGAAGGGAAAGCTCCGTGGCAAGTCCCCAGGTGACCTCCACGGTATCCCTGGGCCATCCCAGGAATACCTGGGACCTGGGATGTGCCTGCGACTTGGACAGATCCAGAATCCACCTCAGGAGAGTCCCTGTGCTCTAGACGACCTGCAACACTGATTTGTGCTAAGTTGGGGTTATTTCTGACTAGTAACTCTCGGGATTGCTGAGAGCCCTGGCTATCCCTAGATGGCCCCCCATGACACGCAACCCCTTGCCCTGCCCCTCCTCCAGCAGCACAGTTTGGAGCTGAAGTTCTCAGGCTCGTGACCAACCAGCTAGAGAAGTACAATAATAAAAACTTCCTGAACAAACGCCTTGGGTTACACTTTCAGTTTCTAACACCTTCCTGGACAGAATGACCCAATAGCTTTCAACTTTCCTGAAGTCCACCAAAACTATTCTGGAGCAAAAAAAAAAAAAAAAAAAAAAAAAAAGGCTTTCTGCCTTGCCATACCCCACCCCCAATCTCCTTCCTAGTTTTGCTTGGTCCACTCCTGCCTGAATGTACCTGAACTGGCCTTCTACAGTGACCGTGGCTTGTGGTTTTAATAATTGCACCTATTCCCTCCTGGCTCCCATGCTGCAGTTAGCTGAGAGCCAAAGGCTCTTTTCTTCCCTTGCTTTATGCTGAAGGACATGGAATGGATATCAGAACGCTAAGGGAAGGTGTGGAGACGGGCAGCAGAGTCCAAGCTCTGTGATGCCAGGATAGACCCGGGCCCATCCACTGGGTTCCCAAGAAGCACAAAGCACTCATGAGGCAGCTGGTCAGTTTCCCTGTCACATCAGCAGGGCTTGAGGGATTTCCTCTTCTCTTGTCTGAAACTCTACTTCCTGAAGTGACAGTGGCAACAAGCTCTGTCTCCAGCGCTGAGGCAGGCAGTGCAGGTAGTCATAAGGAAACCATTTGGCCCCTAAGAGAGGAATCTGAGACCTAGGAAGCAGTAGTTGATAGGAACTGCCTATCAGAATGGAAGATGCCCCGGGTCATAGTGAATCTAGCGGGTCTTTCTCCTTTTCAGTGGCACATTCTGAAGACCTGGCCCTTGGCAAAGAGTTTTATAGGTTCCTCCACAACTTACAAACGGCCAAGCCTCCATATTTCATACAGTGGGCCTAGTTTGCTTTGTCTCTCCTTTGGAGAACATGAAAACACAGCAGAGGATATCCCGTCACACAGTTCGCTTCCTTTAACAAAAACAAGAGGAAATGCTCTGCTACAGGAACTCCATCCACGAGGGGCAGGGCCCAGCAGAGCAGAAAACACCCCCCATCCTCCCCATCAGGGCACCAAGAGAAGGGTGGTACAGAACTTCACAGCTTTACTCACAGCAGGTTGGCCACCACTGAGAACAAGAAAGAAGAGAAACAGAGAGGTAAGCGCAGGACGAGGAAAACAACAAAACAGCACCGCGTCTTAATTCTTCATTTGGCGTCTACAACTGACTGGTCCTGTAGCAGGGTAGTTACCTAATCTCTCTGTGCCTCTGTCTCTAAAGTACAGCCAGAATGATCATGGCACTGCCTTGAAGGCTCATGAGGATCACACAAGATGACGCAGTCAAAGCAGTGAGCATAGAGCTTGGTACACAGTGAGTTTGGGCGCATGGTTCATGTCGGTTTTGATCACAGCGCACCAGGAGCTGAAGCCAAGGCTCCACTCGTTCATTTCACAAGGAATGGAAGCTCACCACAGTTGTGCAGCACAGGTATCCAGGGTCACGCGTCATGTTTGTACATGAGTCCTCCTGTGTTTGCATCCTTCGCTGATGCTTGGAAAGGTCAAATGACAACGCTGAGGAGGTGGAGCCTTGCTGGAGGAAGCCCCGCTTCCTCTTGCAGTTTGGCTCTAGCTTCCTCTGCCTCCACGATGATGACTGTGACCTAAACCTGCCTGTTGCTGCCACCTGCTCTTCCACCTCTTCCCCCATAATAGACCACGTCGCCCTTGGGGGAACCATAAGCCAGAGAAAGCTCCCCTTTCTCCCCTTAAGTTGTGTTTGATGTAGTCTCACAGCAGCAGAAGCAAAGCTCTTGGCAGCACTTCACTCGCTGACTCCCATGGGACCCAGGCAGGTCACCAAACCCTTTGGCACAGCACCCTCTTCAGCTGAAAACGGGGTCATGCTGGTCACCCTAACAGATGGCGATGAGCATCGAATCTAGTGACTGGCACAAGCCTAAGGTCTAATGAACGAACGTTCTGGTGTCTCCAGGAAGGCCGGCACCTCCAACGCGGAAGAGCGCTTGTCTCTCCATGGAATGTGTGGCTGGGAAAAGATGAAGCTCTGCTTCTCAGGGTTATGTAGCCAATTCCCCATCTCTGTTCATTTCCTACATGCACTGAATCCTCATCTTTTCACCAACGATATGAGTGGCCACCCTAGCAGGATGAGAAGTCCACATTTTCATCCAAAATACCTTTTTCTAAAAAAAAAAAAAAAATCAACAAACCATAATCCAGAACTTCAGAGACTCTATATCAACCACCTGGAACTAGGCCAGCCTAATCTCTCCCCATCCTGAAGCTCAGGGAAATTTGTGGAAGAGGGGGCGGTAAGAGTGTAAGAGCAAAAGAATGGGAGGAGCAATGATATGCAAGATACTCCACACAAGTTAGGGCCGAAGCAATCATAATTGGACTTTGCATGCCCTGCGCAATGTCCCACACACTACTGACCCCTCAAATTCTAGCATTTGCTAAAGGCACCAAGATCCTTGGAGGCAAGGATTGGCAGCCACAGTAATGTTCCTATGCTTAAGGGGAACACAGGAAAGGGTTCAGGGAAATGCCACTGGGTCTTTGCACCTCATCGGAGAGGAGGACCCAGAGGAGAGTCTGGCATGCACATTAAAGGATGCTCCGGGGATGGGAGAGGGAGGCACTGGGGGATGGGGAGGGAGGGGAAAGGGGAGGGGGCACAGGGCAGTGGGAGGTTGGAGGGAAGGAGGGGACCGGTATACCTATTTAGTTTGTATGAGTGGAAATAAAAAAAAAATACCTTTTTCTAGAATGTTTTTGTTTTGTCCCCGCCCTACCTCCAAGGTCACCCCTCTTCTGACCCAGAGTGAGAAGGAAAACAGAAAAGAGCTAATATCCTGCCTTTCTTCCAAGTAAGGACAGTTTCCTCAGAGCGCCTCCCCATCCTCCCGGGAGAGCTCCTGCTCTTGCTGCCCCACATCTTGTGCTCAGAGAGCTGGCCCCCGGGTGGGAGAGGTGTGGACAGAAAGACGGGAGGCCACCTGCTCTCCTTCTACTGCTTGCCTTAAACACCTCTTGAGTGTAATTGCCTCAGCCCGGCCTCATCAGGGCAGCAAGGGCGACTTCCTGTTTCCTGGGAACCTCCACCCTGGCCCTCCACTCTGCAGAACATCCGTGTGCTTAGCCATCTGTCCCGCCTGTGGACCAGCTGCTCTTTGGGGAAGCAGCTTGTCACAGCAATCCCTCGGCGCCTACGGTCTGCTAGCACAGGATAGTAGCTCAGAAAAGCATGTGTGGAATGACTGATACGGAAGGAAGGAAGGAATGAGGCGCCAAAACCGCCCACCACAAGGGAGGGGGGACTGAGACAGCCCTTGGCCCTGTGCCTTCTAGAGCATATGTTCTTCCACCCTGACCACTTCACAGATTCACTAAAGGGCTTTTCCCCAAAGCAATAGTTGGCACTGGGCACAGGCCTTTGTTCTGACCAACCCTCCCGGGCACACCCCACCCCAGAAAGAGGCATTCCAAGCTATCCCAAGCCACGGGAATCCCAAGCCATTTCTGGTCCGGAGGGATTAGCCTCAGGCCCTGTACCATGGCTCCTGCTTCCTATCTGACTACCTCCCCTCTGTCCCCATCAGCATCCAAGCAAAGGAGCAAACAGACAATGCCTTCTGCATACATGTAAAGGCATTGTCATCCATTTTAGGTAATAACAGCCAAGCGGTTACCACTTACCACATGCCAGGACCCGTTCTGGATATTTTACCTATGTGGACACCAACCTAGTCCAGTTAGGTACTGTTATGGTGCTTCCATCACAGACGGAAACACTGAGACGGAGGTTATATCACTTGCCAGGGTGGCTCAACTAGAGAGCGGAGAAGCCAGGATTTGCATGCCGTCAGATGATAACTTGTCGACTAACGATAGCAAGGGTAGGTCCGCGGAAGACCGCTGCTTCCCACATGGGAAGACTGATCTCTCGGCAGTGTTGGGGACTGGGGTTGTAAAGAAGCTCTTGAAGGTGGGAGGGGAAGCAAACTGAAGGCAGGCAGAAGGAACCTCTCTGGTTAGGGGCCATTGAGTCCATGCTCTCGCCTTGCAGGTAGGAAAGCGGTAGGCTGAGCATGTTATGAAGGGTCAGGCTGGGCATGTTGTAGGTGGTCATGCTGAGGTAGACCCTGGGTCCTCCACCCCGTCTAGCCCTCCACCCCACAAGCACTCTCCAACAAAGCAGATGCAAACGGTGAGGCCACGTTTCCAACTGCCTTAAGGGAACTCCTTACTGGCTGGAGCCCATGTTGTAAAGACTACTTTTTAACTGATTATCACTTTATTACTTTGTATTAATAATCTTCTTATTTATCATTTATTACATTATTATTACCATTACCTCACTCCTCTTCTTACCTTATATCTAGGCAGGAAGGAAGGAACCACAATAGAACATTTTCTAACTATCCAAATTTGTAAACACAATAGTAACTAAATAAAAATACTAAATAATTAAACAAGCAAAACAAAAAGAATAACTGATTCATGGGGAAGAGAGAAAACTCTGGGTCTGATGGCTCTACCCGTTCAATCCTGACTTTATGCCACATGATTTGGCACTTGCTGTCACATGATGTCAAAAAATACGCAGCTGGTTGGATTCTGCAGCCCAAGCCACTGTCCTGCCCACCCCTCCTCCAGATGCAACAAAGCGAAGCAACCACACATCTCGTCTGTCCATCTACATCCTTGATTTTAATCTTCTTGGCTTACATGTCATTTACAGTGCTCAACAAAAACAAGTACATGGATTTGACTCCTCAGGATACTACATGATCTCTTGCCTTGGCAAGTAGACCAGCAGTTCAGAAAATCTATCTTAACTAAAAAAAGAAGAGGGAGAATTTTAAAAAAAATCAGTAGGAATTGCAAAAAGCCAGGAGACTGACCCAGGACAGAGCACTCCTGCAGTTCCAGGTGGAGCCTGCCTCCCTCTCTGTCCTGCCTCTCAGGAGCACCCCTCAGTCCAACACTCAGCCCGCAACCTCTGCTTGAAGCTTTACTCCAAAATCACCCTTTGCAAATCCCCCTTCATACCAACCAAGTTCCCTGACATCCTCACTCTCTGCAAGGGAAGTGCTGCCTGCGAGTGGACATTGCTTGTCTACTGATCTGAGGAATGTCTGTCTTCACCCCTAGACTGCAGACTCCAAGAAGGCAGGCAATGGAATAGCCAGGGCTCACTGTAGTAAGCACACTGAAGGACAGCAGACAACAGAAACCCCAATATAGGGGATGAGTTGAAAAAGCAAGTAAGGATGGGAGTACATCCTATGCTATTATCCTAATGACCTACAGAGCTCAAAAGTGCCCGCCCTCGACTCTCCCCAACTGGAATGCAATGCGGTGTCCTCTCCCGAGGAAGTGATATCTTTGTTGGCACCTCTTTTCCAGGCTCCAGATGGCATAGCCATGGAAGAAGGAAAGGGGCCGCACAAACCATCGCAGCCGACACCCCAGCTGACACACTATTCTAATGCTAGGCGCTTCCACATGCCCAGAGGCCTTTGGATGACTAATGTTAAGACAGAATGGGAGGTAACAGCCTCCCAGCACAAACATTCAAAGTGCTGGAATGAGAGGGTAGCCTGGAGAGAAGAAGTCACTAAGCTCTGCTTCTTCCTTCACAACATACCAAAACGATGTGGATTAAAGACTGCCGGCTTCTGGTCCTGGATTCAGAGGTGTTATGACATAACGTTTAAGTGGGGTTGCATAAACCATGAAGACAGGCATTAAGGGCCAGCTGATCTATCTCCTGGCCATGTAGCACAAGGTCAGTCAATTAAACTCTCTGACGCATCAATTTGGTCCTGAGAGCAGTTGTGAGGGATACATGAAGAATGCTGAAATTACAGGTCCCCAGTATGCAGTGTGAGCTGTGGCAGTGGGGTTTACCTGCACATTCTCTTCGGTCACCTCGATTTCTGCAGTGTAGATGTAATCGATCAGCTTACTCAGTGTCTGTCCATCTACATCCTTGATTTCAATCTTCTTGGCTTTACTTTCAGACATGTCACCTACAGGTCACAACAAAAACAACAAGGACGTGAATTTGGTCCCACAGGATGCTTCACTTCTACATGGTCTCCTGTGTTGTCTGGGAAACACAGCAGTTCCTGCCTGCACTCTTGCAAGCCGCAGAAGAGATCCAGGCCCAGCAAATGAGCCGATCACCATCAGGGTCACAGTGACCTTGGGTCTTCAAACACCCACACACCCAACAGTTGGCATGGTGCACTTGCTGCCTGTTTTCATTCTGGAGACAAATTAGCACACAATAAAACAACTTAATAAAAACAGGGTCAGGAACGGCATCAAAACATGTACCTGTGCTTCAGGAAGACAGGTCTAGGAAGATACACACAAAAGGAGCTGCGGGATGGCTCAGGGGTTAAAATCTGTGCCTCACAAGCAAAAGGACCTAAGTTGGTATCCCCAGATCCTATGGGGGGAGGGAGGGAAGCCAGGTGGAAATGGCAGTGGCCTATAACTTCAGCCCTGGAAGACAGAACCTGAGAAGCCCCAAAGTAAAGGTACAAAGAACCATGACAACATGAACAGTAGCATTTGTTGAGTTCTGACCTGACAAAGCATTTTGAATTGTCGCCTCTTCCAAACCTCACAACTTATGACGTTTGGTAATAGTATCCTGATTGTAAAGAAAAAAAACTGAGGTTCAGAAGGGCCGAACATTCACTACACACCTAAGAAGAGACCAGGGTGGACTGGAAGACAGTCTGACTTTACAGTCTACAGTTCCAACTGTCCCAGAAACACAGAGAAGAAGCAACAACCATGCCTGGGAGCAGGAGTAAGGCATCCCAGAAGCGGGTACATCTGAGCCGGGCACACCAGGATGAAGACGAGTTCCACAGGCAGAAAGCGTGAGGAAGGATGGGCTTGGGTATGGGCTCCGTAAGTATCAAAAGAAGATACATCCAGGGACCAGAGAGAAGGGACATGGCTGCGCACTGGGTGTGGAGCAAAGGAGCAGGAAGCGGGAGGGTGCATGTGACCAGAACTCGCAGAGTCTTACAAACCGTGCTAAAGAGTTTGACATTAGTCAAGGGGCAGCACCACTGCGGAAACAGGATGTCACCAACGGGTGGGTATTTGTGAGTGAAATTTTAGATGCAGCGTGTGTGCATGTGTGGGCGCTGAAGTAGGGGCAGAAAGATCGGTTGGGAGGCCCTGGTGATAATCCACGGGAGAGGAGGTGTTATAACACCGTGAGCAAAACCGGAAGCACCACATTCCCACATTCTTTTGGACAATACTTGTGCTAGTCTAGAACTGGCCTCGTCGGCTTCAGGGAAAGGAGCCGGCTCATGTGTCTGTGTAGACTGGAGAGCAGCCTGACTAGAAGAAACAATGCTCACAGAAGGCCTGATGTGGGTATGAAAACAGACTGGTGGCTGTTTTCTCTCAATGGAATTCGTGCACCAGAGCCAGGAAAATAGGGTACAGCACAGCCATGAGTTTCAGACACCCACCACCTCCAAGATGCACGGACATGACACACAATGCCTCTAGCAGTCCACACTGCCCATTCTTACTCAGATCTAGATCTGGGAGAATGGAAGCTGGGGGGATTAGCAAACCCTGCTGGCTGCTCTGTTAGACTATGTAGTCCTCTCCACTGTCTGCCTTCTCCAGTGCTGTGGAAGCCAGAGCTGAGTCCCCGGCTGCGACAGGAGGCAGAAACAGGGAAAATGGGAGATGCCTCTCTAGTGTAAGAGCTTAATTACACTGACACACAGGAACAAACACATGCACAGACAAAGAAACTGGAAGTTAATTTTTCTCTCCAACAGCTATTTGGAAGCTCATTAATGTGGGTCCAGGTGGCATTTCTGTTGCAAAAGGCATGATTAAGAACTTAGACCTTGAAAATAAGACTTTGAAAAGATCAACCTAAGGACAAGAACTCAGAGGTTGGAAAGTGCTAATACGAGAACACAGTCAGGGCCTGGGCTGACTTTTCTGTCAGAACCAGGGGAGGGTTTTATAACTTTGGGCAAGCTCCTGCCTCCCAAGCAGAAGGTCCTGAATTCAGACCCCTCCCCATCCCACGGAAAAACACCAGGCGGAAATTGTGGCCTGTACTTCAGTCCTGAAAGGCGGAGCCTAGGAAACTCCAGAGCAAGGCAAAGAGGAAAGTAGCATAATCCAGGATGATTTCTGATTTTACACTTGGGCCTCCACAGATACACAGAAACCTCTAATACACACAGACACACACAGAGAAACATATGCCAAAAAATTCACAAAAATAAAAAAGCACACACACACACACACACACACACACACACACATATACATACATAATACATATTCATGGAAAAGTTCAATTTTCCTGGGAAGATGACAGCTCCTTTTTTATCAGATTCTTTCAGGTTCTATGGTTCTCAAAAGATGAACAGTTCTAGACCCTAGCTTCTTAAACTGACAGTCACATATCCCCTATATGGCACTGCATAACTGAATGCGGGGATCCTGCAAAAACCTGGCAAAAGGAAAAGGTTTCTGAATATGCAGTGACCAAGTTAGTTCAAAATCCAACACATAGCAAATCCAAGTGCTTCTGGTAGAGCTCACCCACATGGCTCCTCTATAAACATAATAGTTTAATTATGGAAAGCAAAGAATTTAAAATATTTTCCTACTGTCAGTCTTCAGTGCGTAAGTATCAAAGTGACATATCTATAAATTGCATTGCACTATTATGTTTGGTTTTAAAAATTCTGTTTAAAGCAAAGATAACTATCAGCAGAGCTGACAGTCAACCCACAAAATGGGGGAATCTTTGCCAGCTGTATTTTAGACAAGTTGTTAATATGCAGAATATTTAAAGAATTAAAAATAAGTTGGATGAGAGGACTCAGCTTGCGAAAAGTCTGTTGATCTGAGTTTGAGCCTTAGAACCCACATACAGGTGGATGGAGGGAACCAGATCCACATAGTTGTCGTCTAACCCCCACATGTGTGCCAGGGTATGCATATCCTCATGCACACGCACATACACACACGATAATAGCAAATAAATATTTTCTAAAGAACTAGACACCAAGAAACAAAATCTGACAATCAATAAGTGGTCCAGTAAGATGAACAGACAGTTCTTAAAAGAAACACAAATAACCAACAAGTAAAAGTGGTGTTCAAATACTTAGCTCTCAGGAAAATGCATAGTAAGACTACTTTGAGATTGCATCTCACCCCAGTCACAATAGCCATCATGAAGAAAACAAATGACAAAAATATTACTGGCAAGGATATGGGGAAAGAGTCACTCTTACTCACTGCTACGGAAAGTATAAACAAGTGATGCTACTATAGAAATCAGTGTGAATGTTTCTCATAAAAGTTCAAAATAGCAATACCATATGATCCGGCTCTACCAGTCCTGGACTTATATGGAATATCCATTTTAATTGCAGCTGTATCCCCAATAACAAGGAAATGAAATCAGTCTAATGTCAATCAATAGAGTAATGGAAAATTAAGATATGGTACACAAACACAATAGAATTTTATTTAGTCTTAAAGAAGAATAAGATTTGTAGGAAAACAGATGACTCTGGAAAATACTATGTTAAGCATGGTAATCCAGGCTCAGAAAGACAAATGTCATATGTTCTCTCCCACATGTGTTCATGTATAAGTATGGGTGTAGGTCATGAAACTAGAAAGGGAACCACAAAAAGAGAAAAATGAGGTATTGATAAAGGAAAAAGAATAAAATGCACATGACACAGAAGCAGAAAAAGAGGCTACATGAGAAGGGAAAAGAGAAAAACAATAAAATACACATGACACAGAAGCAGAAAAAGAGGCTATATGAGAAGGGGAAAGGATGAAGCAGTGTTGACAAGGAAAAACAAGGGAAAGCAAACTCTGTTGGAAAATCCTATCATTAAACCTTGCTCACTTGGAAAATAATAAAATATTTTCAAATTGCTGTTTGAGTTGCCAACTTGAATATCATTTAAAAATGTTAAATGAATTTTGTCTTGATATTAGGACAGTACTTCCAAAGATTTCTGAAATGAGCCTAAATAGACTTCTACAATTTTGTATTATGTACCTATTGACAATTATAAAATCAAAATATCAATGAACTCTGGAAAACACTGAAGATGTTTTATGTCTTGCAGTATCAAACATTGAACCACAATTTAATTCTTTATATAAAATTAAACATGTACGTCCATCCATCCCATTAGTATACAAATTTCCTTTTGTCTTTAAGAAATAATAAAATGACATGTATACACCAAAATTCTCTTTAAAATACGCTTGGGGGTGTAGTTCAGCAGGGAGAGTGCTTGTCTAGTCCTGGGTTCAGCCTCCAGCCAGTACTGTGGTGGAACACTCCTGCAATCCTACTCTTGTAAAGTGGGGGCAGGAGGATCAGAAGTCCAAAGCATCCTTGGCTACATAGTACCTGGAGGATCAGCCTGGTCTACAGACGCTGACCTCAAAAAGAAAAAAAAAAAAAACTTGCTTTAAAATATGACTTCATGACATTATCAGTAAATGTCTGATTCACTACCTTATTCATGTATGTGTATAACCAGGACCATGTAAGAATTTCTCAAGAAAAAAAAAAAAAGCAGTCAAGTAAAAAAAGTTTTCAAAGTCTTAAGATAGCAGGACAGAAGGGGACTTTTTCGTGCTTCTTTGGATAATTCTGAAATTTCTGCCTTTTCTACATTAAGTACTTAAAATTTCAATAAGCAAGAAAACAGTGAGTTAAAAGAAAAGCTAAGGGCTCAAAACAGTTATTTTCTGGGAAAGTTCCCTTGCAGTAAATTAAGACACATATACAAGTCATATACTTGTGAAATCCATCTTACTATTTCTTACAAGCCAGCAGAAATAACTACCAAATTAAGACAGCTTAAAAGAGGCCCTAAAAGCTTATGGAAATGCCACTGGGTTCTTATATGTCATCGGAGAGGAGGACCCAGTGGAGAGTTAGGCGTACACAATAAAGGACTCTCTGGGAATTGGGGGGGAGGCACTGGGGGAAGGGGAGGGGGAGGAGGGGGAGAGGGAGGGAACTGGTAAAAAATTTTAAAATGTATAATTAAATTTTTAATAAAAAAATAAAAATAAAAAAATAAAAAAGAGGCCCTAAAAGATGGCAGTCGTCAGTATAGCATGCTAAGTTCTATGAATGTTATTTTATTTAATATTTAATTCTTACAACAATTCCTGGGAGTACATGATTATTACTGTCATTTTACAAATTATAGAATCGACATTTCAAGAATAATTTATACATAAAGGAGAGAGAAAGACCTGGAATCTGAAACCGACCTAACCTAGACCTTTGTCATTTCTAATAAATCCTTCCATAATTTGATTCTGACTCTGTCCAACAGCCTTGATAAAAGGACTCAAATTATTGGTTAAAACTCCAAGGACATAACACCTAGCAAGCAAAACCCAAGAAGACTGGGACCTTGTCCAGCTTATTTTTTCAAGCTAGCTTCATCACATAACAAAGAACTTGGCATAAACAAATGCTTAGAAATTATGTGTTACACTGAGAACAAAGGGGAAAGCATGGCTTTCTCTTAACTCATAATTCCATAAATTGCAGTTATTCCCAAGGGACAGAAACCATCAAAGTGTCATATGTGGCCAATGTCTATCTAGGCCAGGTATTTTGAGATTCTTGGTCATCAAAGGCAAACCAGATAAGAGCCAGTGGGTCATGCATTCAAAAAGACTTGAGAGATTGGAAATAGTCTGGCAACAGAGAAAAGGGGTTTTAATGAGAAGGAGGGGATAGAATTAGGAGGGATTAAGTTAAGAAAATACCATAATTTGCCATATTCATGTATGAAACACTGAAAGGATTTTTAAAAAAGAGGAAAAAAGTAACAAGGAAATAAAAGTCTGCACTGATTTGCAAAAGTAGCAAGGAAGTATTTATCCAAACAGAAGCATAGGAAAGTCAAAATCCATTGCAAGAGAGCAGTAGGCTGCAGGAATGAGGATAATCAAGGGCCCCAGGTTCTTGCCTGGGGTCAGCTGGTTGTGGAGTCTGTAAGGGAAGGAGGGACTGGTTATCGGAGAGAATGTTTAGAGTGGTTCACTTTTTGATTGGTAAATTAGATCGTCTGAGCATTTTTCCTACAGCACATATGCCTTCCACTGTACATCTGCTTTTAATCATGTATTCCCAGTTATACACAGAACAGGCAGGGAAATTTTCCTGAAAGGTTACCTGACAGTGTACATTTTAGCCTTGTTGCTTATGCACCCAAAGCTAATTCAAGCCTGTATCAGTTCCTCTGTTCCTTGCACCTAGATATATTAGGGATTTATTTGAACAGAAACTGTTTTAAGTTTGACAGTTACTAGGGGAAGAGAAGGATATGTATATAGACTCATGTTTAAAGAAGAGTGTGTGTGCACAGTACATGCAGGTTAAGGACCTACCTAACCTACCAAACTCATTCCTAGAAGAGGGAGATGTGCTTGACCAAAGCTAAATGGAGGTCCCAGGTTTCTAAGCCTTTTCCTATGCTTATCC
This sequence comes from Typhlomys cinereus, assembly GCA_023101885.1. Classification (NCBI taxonomy): domain Eukaryota; kingdom Metazoa; phylum Chordata; class Mammalia; order Rodentia; family Platacanthomyidae; genus Typhlomys; species Typhlomys cinereus. The sequence continues at coordinate 3,335,573 of JALPQD010000247.1, forward strand.
CAAGAAGTATGGTCTTTTTTTTTTTTTTTTTTTTTTTTTAAGGGAGGGGTGGGATCTCAAGTAATTCATGCTGGCCTCAAATTCTTGATCTTCCTGCCTATCTCCCAGGTGCTGGGATAACAGATAAAGTATCAGGGGGCTGAAGAGGTGGTTCAGGGATTAAGCCTCTGCCTTGCAGGCAGAAGGTCCTGAGTTCGGATCCTAGACCCCACATATAGATGCCGGGCGGAAGTGGGGGCAGCTTGCGTTTCCGGTCCTGATAGGGCGGAGCCTGTGAATCCCGGGGCAGAGCAAACAAGGAGAAGGTGGAGGTATCCATGGTGGTTCCCGAATTCGCCCGTGGTTCTACACACATACACACACAAACACACACATGCACACACATACATGCGCACACACACACATGCACAATTGAATAAATAATAAAAAAAAGATAAAGTATCAACACTCCAGATTAGGAACTCAGTCATTGTTAACCTCTAATAGTGTGATCAAATGTTTCTAAGGAAACAGAAAATGAACCCTATAAGTCTTCCCATATCTACGATCATATGATCATATCTTTTCATATCAAGAGCCTTCTTCTGTTTTTCCATTTTCTGCTTCTCATATGTTAACATGCATGTCCTGATTCTCCAAACATGTTAGGGGAGATAATTGTTCACTCAACTAGCACTTATCAAATGTGCCCCACGCCCTAGGCTCTCAGGATATAAGCATCAACGAGCCATCACCTTACCCTCACTGAGATTAGTCTGGTGATGACGGTGGGGGTCAGAGGCAAACACAGAGAAAGAGAAACAATCAAATACACAATTGCAAAACCACTCACTGATCCAAAGGAATCATGGTTAATCAGGAAAGAAGCAAGAATGGAGAAGTGTATTCCAGAGAGAGGATGAATATTACATACAAAGATCTGGAAGGATAAATGTGGCCTATCAGGAAACCAGGAGGTTCAATCTGGATGGAGTTAAATGCAGGAAAAGGGACCGCATGAAATGATCTTTAGCCCGAAATTCTTGCACCGTGCAGCCGTTACACAAAGTGATGAGCACACAAGATCTAGGGTAGTTACAGCTACTCAGAAAAGAAGCAAGAATGGGGGAAAGAGTGAGAATAATGTATTCCAGGGTGACACCTGGATGAAATGGTCTGAAAGTGGGATGGGGAGATCACTCAGCATTAAAGCACTAGTAACCAAAAGGACCAGAGTTCAGATCACCAAATCTCAGATACAAATGCTAGGTGGCATTCTAATAAATGTGGCGACCTGTCTGTAATTCCATTCTTGCAAGATGAAACCTGGGAATCCCCAGAGCAAGCCGGATCGCCCTAAGAGAGAAATCTGAGTTTTATTAGCGACCCAGACTCAGAAGAGTAAGGTAGAAGGGTATAGAGATTGATTCCCCATCTCGACCTTGGGCTTCCACACACATATGCACACATGCCTAATATACATATGCCTTCACACACATAAACACACACATGCCCCTACAAATACACACACAAACACACGAAAATGGGAAGAAAAGGGGGAAAAAAGCCTGAAGTAAGGAAGAATATGGCCTATCTGGAAAACTATGAAATTCAGCAAAGGTGTATCAGATTTTTTTTTTGAGATTACTCCAGGGTGAAAGGTGGTTGGGATTAAAAGGGGGGGGGGGACAAAGTAAGGTGAACAAATAGAAAACTCTGGCAAAATACCAGTCAAGAGATGCCAGTATTCCGGATTAAAGAATTGTCTTAAAATTAAAGTTACCAAGCTCTCTACCTTTGGGCCTTCGAGTTACAATCAAGGAGAGCCACAGACAGCCCAAGAAAGCAATCAACCCACGCCGTTACCAGGTCAACTCTTAGTCCTAGCCCTGGAAAGCCAACTAAGTGTATAACTGAGACCTTTTTAGGTGAAAAACTGTCAAAAAAGGAACAGAAGGGAAGAGACTCACTCAGCTTGAGCAGTGAAAGAAAAAAAAAATAACACAAAAGACTTAAGAAGTCTGCAAATATCCCTGGCTCATCTTTCAGGTCAGTCCAGTCTTACTATTGTGGAAATAAAGGCTTCGGAATGAGAAAGAAACGGTAGATTTGCTGGCAGGTCTCTGCAGAACATAACCCACCAATCTCTCTACAAATCCTTTTGTCTTTAAAGAGAAGAAAAAGAAGGCACAAGAGTGTTTATGTTACTGAATTCTTTCCTGTGCCTAACTAAAATGTTCTCTCCTGTAATTCTGTCTTGTGCACCAGGCAGAAAGAAAATAGGAAAACCTTATCTTCCCTATATGATCTTTCATGGAATTACAGTAGAATTCTCAGTCTTCATCCATCGGAGTCCTAATCGCGCCTTGCCTTCTCATTTGGCCTGAGCTCAGTACTGAGGCTTACATTCAATGTTACGGTCACTAACAAAAAGAAATACTCTGCCCCACTTTGAATCCTAGCCAATTCTTGGTTCCTTTAATGCCATAAAATGGGGCCTGTTTTTAACATAACTAGTGAAGATATGTAGGTCAGAGATCCCTGAACTAAAATACTTGCAGGACTTAACAACAGAGTAAGGGCATGACAAAATTGGGGATGGCTGTAGCTGGGGAGATGGCTCGGGGAGTTGAAACCTTTAAGTCACAAACAAAAGGATCTGAATTTGGATCCCCAAATCCTATGCAAAAATTCCCAGCAAAAACAGCAGTGGCCTGCACTAAAAAGGCAGAAAGAGAGGTTTGGATCCCCCAAAGTAAAACATTAAGGAAGTAGAGTAATCCAGAATGATTCCCAATGTCACCGTTGGACTCTTACAGGCACACACACTCAAGTGCCTTTTTCTACACACACGCACATGTACACGCACATGTCCTAAGAGCTGTGTCCTAGGCCTGAGGGTGGAGGTGCTTCATAGAGGGGATGCAGGAGTAGTTTTGAGCCTTCCACACTCACACTAGATCATTCACTCAGTCCATGCTGAAAGCAATAGAGACTTCAGGCTGACTGCCCACCCCAGCTCCTCCGGCAGGCGGGGTGGACTGGGATACTCTGGAAGGCACTCAGACCTCATTTCACAGTGTGAGTTACAAGTTTTTGTGGGTAGGAAGTGGTCAAAGGATGTGGAGCTAGTATACCAGACAATGAAAACATAAAACAAAATCACCGAAGCTTGACTTCCACTCAGAGGAAAGCTTTTCCTTCACCTTGACTCTGCTCACAGAAATAGGCTTAAGTGAACTGGGCCCTTTCAGGATGAACTGTACGAATTTAATAAGTAGAATACAATCTGCCCAAGAATTTCCTGCTCCAGGAATCCATTTTAAAGATATGATTAAGAATATAAATAAAGATGCCCATTACAGCATTTGTGTGAACAGAAAAATGTGAGGAAGAACTGCGATTTCCAGCAAACAAGGAAATGAATTTTCAAGTAGGATACATGCGATCGAATCTGATGAAGCTATTGAAATCAGGATGTAGATATGACTTCACTGACAGGAAAAGATATTAAAAGACATAATTCCTGATTCGACGAAACAAAAAAATGTTGGCGTCATGTGCTGTTGTATGTGTATCTGTACAAAAGGACACTTCAATGTGTGTTCCCGTGGAGGTCCAAGGGGCACAATGAGAATCATCTTGGATTGCTCTACCTTTATTGCTTTGCGGTGGGTTTTCCCGGGCTCTACCTTCCAAGACTGGAATTAAAGACTGCTGCCAAGTCCACCAGGCATTTTTTTTAATGTGGGATCTGGAGATCTGAACTCAGGTCCTTTTGTTTGTGATTCAAATGCTTTCAACCCTTGACCTAGCTCCCCAGCCCCAACTAAATACATTTTTATTGGACACTTATTATATAAAAGGTCATGACAGAAAATGAGTTAAAAGATATAGTTTTTATCCTCACAATGGGAAATCAGAGTGGTCATAGAAAGCCCTATTGAGGAAATGATGTTGCACAAGAGCTAGAATGAAAAAGGAAAGGGGAAAAAAATCCCAGAAACAATGAATGGCAACTTAGAAAAATGTAATATATGCATCAAAAAGAGTATTCAAATACATATACGAGTTTATTCATGTTGAAAATATACTTTGTATTGATGACATATATAAATATGAATATAAATATAAACATTGCTCTACATGTTGAACTCCACATCATTTATTCACTTACTCTCATTTTCTGCTTGTTTATTTGTTTCTGTAACTAATATACATGAAGAATGTTGAAATGAATGGACAAAAAAATGAATGAATGAAAGGGGGATAGCAGCCAGATGAAGCAGAGGTCTGGCCTGGGTATCACATTAGACTGCTTTCTTCTCTTGACCTTTCCTACCTATCAAGCACTGGAATCGAATTTCCATTTACCCCAGAGGCAAGTTCATTGGCAAAAAGTAGAGCCAACGGTTCAATTCCAAACAGATTTCTCTTTATATAGTGAGCTTTCCAAACCACATGCACAAAGAGTGACTGACATATATATACATATATGTATATATATATATGTGTGTATATATAGGTATACATATATAGATATATATGTAAGTTGCAGCTATATTAACATTGGAGACAAGATAAATTATTCTGAAAGATAGAAAAAAGAAATAAAAATCTCGCAGAACTAGATCTCAAAAATCATTCCAAAGGGAATATGGCTCAAGATTTGTAGGTGTTGAGACAGGCTAGTTTTTCAAGCTACATCATTAAACTTCTTTTTTTGATGTTTGTTTGTTTTTGCGTGTGTGTGTGTGTGTGTGTGTGTGTGTGTGTGTGAACATGTGTGTGTGCAAAAAGGTATACAAGAGAGCACTTGTAACATCAGAATCATCTTGATTATTCTATCTCCTTAATATTTGCTCTGGGGTTCCCAGACTCCCCCTCCAGGGCCAGAATTGCAGGCCACTGTCATTTCTGCTCAGCGTTTTTATATGGTATCCCAGGTTCTGTTCCTTGTGAGGCAAAGGCTTTTAACCCTTGGCTGTCTCCCCAGCCCCATTATGGAACTTCTGTCTTGGCTGCAGAAACATAACGATATTCAGTCCACATAAGCAGAGGCACAACTCTAAGCCAAGCCTCATGAGCTAGGAGGGTACACATGTGAGGAATTCTCCCAGCGCAATTCCAAGGCCCTCCTCCCCACAAGGACTACTCTTCCTTGGTTATGCACAATATTAGGAAAGAATTAGAGTCTCTTCAGCGAAAATTCACCACCTGGAAAGCTTGTGTTCATTCTCTCAGTTCTGACCTCTCCACCGCCTTTCGTGGTTGTACTGCATACTTGACATTGACACTGAGGAGACACATTTCCCACATACTCAAAGCTCACAATGAAGTGCAAGAGACCTTCTGTTCACTCACATAAAAATACTTGCATCCTATGTACTAGGCAGTCAAGATACAGTAACAAACAAGTCTAAGGAGGTCTCTAGCTACAGAGGATTTTAGAACAGAAATAGGAAAAACACAGACTACCAACCGAGATTATTTTCAGATAATGATATTTTATTATCTGTTTTGCCTGCGTAAGCGTGGGTATGCATGTGTGTATGAGTGTATCAGAGGATACTGTGTATGCCTGAAGAGATCCAAGAGTGACGCTCTACCTTCTTATTGCTTTGTTCTGCAGTTTCCCAGGGTTCTGCATTCCAGGGTCAGAAGTGCAGGCTGCTGCCATTTCTGCCCAATGATGCTTTATTTCTAAAGACAGAATTGAGCTATAGGATAGAAAGAGGCTTAGTGTGAGGGGTCCTCTCTGCAGGGGAGACATGCAGAGCATAAGGAGCAGCCAGGGCACAAGCTCTGAAGACACCAGGACACAGACCACAATGCACAATGTACCAAAACAGCATGGAAGGACACCTGACTAGGCTTGGCTCTCACAAGCCCAGATGGCCTCCTCCATCGGCAGTGATTTATAGGCCACTACATGTCGCTGGTATGGGGAGGTGCTGGCAGGAGCTATAACAAAGTTTAGCCTGTGGTTTTCAGGGAATTCAGCCCAGACATTAACATATGTGCGATAGTTAGACAAAGCAGGCTACTTGTTTCCAGCAAACTTGGCAAAGATGCCGGATATCTGGAAGATATTGATTATTCCTCTCTCACCCTCCCTTCCAACCCACCATCATTCTTCCAAATTTCCACACTGTTATAAAGATGGCAGGAGGCAAGCCCCTGGCTAGAAGAAAAGGCCAGGGAAGGCCAGAGTGTGGGAGAATACTGAGCCAGCAGTCAAGAAGCCAATCCTACTCACTCAGTCTGCCCTCCAGCAAGATTTCTCCCTTCTCTGTGCTGCAGGCCTTCTCATTTGCAAAATGAGAACTTAGGAGGTCTGACCATGAGCCCAGAAATGTACGGACCAGCCTCCCACATAGTTAGAGAATATACAGAAGGTTGAGAGCTAATGAGCTGTATGAATCTATCTCTTGCCTTCTCATGGAGAACAAGGGACTACACGTCCAGCTGGCCTCACCCAAGTTCTGCTTCTCTCAAGTTCTCCATGGCACAGAGCTAAGAGCAGAGAAGCTCCCCAGAATAGGTTTCACAGCCTGCGCTTTCCTTCCTCCCCACACGCCACCACCCTCAGTACTCTCCCAGGATCAAAGCGCACCCCCTCAGCATACCTGTGAACATTGCACAAAAGTAGGGGCTGCAGGCTGCCAGGACCACACGGTGGGCTTCTATCTCGACATCTTCTGCCACAATCATCACGTCACACAACTGCTGCTTACTGCAAGACACCAGGTAGGGGACAGAATGAGTCACGATACGGCCATCTACCCTGTCATATGACGGTGGTTTTTTTTCTCCCACCCGATCTCACACTATCACCATACAAAGATGTCACAGAGACTTGTTCTATCATGACAAAGTTAGAGAGATTGGACTCACTGATTTTTCCAGGTCCCTTCTGTTAAAGTTTTCCAGCATGTTATGGATATATTCATGACCAAATAGCTTATGGGAACAAGAGGACTTTATTTGGCTTAGTCCAGCTTGGCAGGAGAGCTCATACCAATACCAAGAACCAGGGGAACTGGCAAGACCATTTCCAAAGGACTGCTGAGAGAGGGGCAAACTTCCTCACTTGCCAGAGAGCAAGTCAGTCCAAAGTATGCTGAAGAATGCTCACTTACTAAACTAGCTTCCCCCATATTATCCTCCTGCCCAGGAAATAGTCCCGCCCACCATGGGCCTGTTCTTCCCACATCAATCAGACAATCTCCTGCAGGTATGTTCAAGTGCTTACCTTAATCACTAAGTCCTCACAAATGTGCCCAGAGCTAATCTTTCAGTTATCAAGTTGACACACACGTGTCTAACTAGCATATCTTCCACTATGCTTTCCTAAGGCACTCAGAGAATTCCAGTACTCTGAAGCTATGAATTCAAAGACTGTTTCACTTGCCCTTACCACTCTGATCCCCTATTCCAGCATATATGATTAAGAATTAGGGCAACAGTGGCTCAGAGACTGACTTAATACCAAGCAACAGGAGTATGACACTAGGGTATGCCACCAGCAAGACAGATACTAACAATTCCCCAAAGGCAAGCTAGTCTTAAGTGTTTCTCCTCCCACCCCGACCAGAAGACACCTCCATACACAGTCATCCCAAAGATCCTGATTGCTGCCATCAGTCACAATCCTGTGGGTTGAGGAAACGACTTAGTAGAAAGAGTGTCTGATACACAATTATCAGATCTGAGTTTGATGTCTTGGAAGCCATATGTTGCAGTTTGCCTGCGTGACAGCTTAAGGGAACAAGGGATTTATTTTCTTATAATAGTCCTGTTATAGTCTATCCAGCTTGATGGGAGAGCAAGCACCAACACCAGGGCCAAGGAAACTAGCCACACCATCTCCAAGTAATGGTTGCGAGAGAGCCGATCCTTACTTGCCAGACCAGCATGTCTGGCCAGGTATATACAAGGATAACGACTCTCTCAACCAGCTCTCTGTGTTTTATTCCAAGGCCTAATCCCACCTACCTGGGCCTTTCCCAGCCAGACAATCTCCTGCAGGTTTGCTCTGGGCTTAACCCAACCACTAATTCTCCATAAATGTGCCCAGAACTCAAACCCTCTCCTGTCAAGTTGACACCTGTACCTAACTATGACACTGTCTAAAGAAGCCAGGCACAGCAGCCTGTAACAGCCATGGTGATAGGAATTTCAGTGCAGTAGCTTGACTGCAGAGCTATCTGGTGCCGGACCCCCACTGTCCCTGGTCTGTCCTATAGGTTTATTTCATCTCTAGAGTTTTCTAATCAGCCAGTCTAGAGGAACCCAGTGAAAGACCATCTCAAGAAAAGAGATAAAGTAAGGGTTAAAAGCAACTGAGGAAGACATATTAACAATGACTTCTGACCTTCACATGTGAATATACACATTTGCACACACATGCATACATACACATACATATACAAACAAAAGACTCATAACCATCTTGCTTTACATGGCTATCACTCCATTATACTGCGAACTTGGAAAGGGCCTTGCCATGCACGGTACCCTGGACAGTGGGCCCTGGGTTGTTTAAATGAATGAATGAAAGGAACTCAGCCACATTCATAGACAAAATGGATATCTGAGAGCTAAGCATGGCAGCACAGCTCTCAGGAGCCTGAGGCAGGAGGATCTCAAGTTCAAGACCCGACAGGTCCAGAGTGAGTTCAAGGCCAGCCTAGGTGACTTAGTGAGACCCTGCCTCAAAATGAAGAGTAAAAAGAGGCTTGAGGATATGGATCAGTGGTAGATTATGTAGCTGGCATGCACAAGACTGTGAGTTCAGTCCTCAGTACCTCAAAAGGCAAAAAAAAAAAAAAAAAGATACTTTGGAGAGTGGTAAGGTACCACAAGACCTTGATATTCTAAGAATTTTTCTCACAGTCTTCCAAATTTTTACCCTGTCTGTCATTGATGTAGTGGATAAAAATGTACTGAATTATATGCGCCAAACACTGCAAGCACTGTTTTAGAAATATTTTTATTTCATAGAACCGTCAGTGAGGTCAGGATAATTACCATGCTACATCTTACAAATGAGGAAATTGAGGCCCTTAGGAATTAACTAACTTCCTCAACATCCCACAGAAAGAGAGCACAGAGCCATGGTGATGGAATTTCAGTGCGGTAGCTTGACTGCAGAGCTATCTGGTGCCGGAACCCCACTGTCCCTGGTCTGTCCTATAGGTTAAAGCACTCGCATAGGAGGGAAGGCATGGAGGGGCCACATTTTAACTGTGATTCACTGGTAATGGTTTGAGAAGTCTGAGGTCATGTCTGGGTTCTGTGTAATCAATAAATCAATGCCATCGCCAAGCGACAGAAGAGAAGCTATATATTTGTCATCTCTGGTATATCACAATTAGCTATCACCAAGTATTAAGACATTAGTTCAGGTTCACTCAGAGACATGGAATCATAAAGCCCAAGGCATATGGAGCTTTGGACGCCATCACCAGCCTTAGAGATCAATGGCCCTATGAAACCTAAGCAGTGATGAGACACTCACAGAAGCCTGAATTCTGAATCCAGTTCCTTTGACTCTAAAGATTGTGTTTTCCTCAATGTCTTTCCACTGGATGACATTTAAGATAGGAAAAGGCGGAAAATTGGTTAATTCCAACAAGCTGAGCTGCATGAAAGGAAGTCCAGGAGGGAAAGGACCTTAAGACACCGAGAAGCCAAGACCTTTACGACCTCACTCTGCAGCAGAACGGCAGCAGAACTGACTCTGATCTAACTGCCCATCACAGTGCTGGCAAATAAGCTTCCCACTGTCTTCTCATCTGACCTACCTGCTTTGGGAACAAACATGATAGGGAGCAAGCAGGGTAGCAGACCTCTACTGAGCATAGGCTGGTTTATCATAAAAACGAATAGATTTGTCCTGGGCACATTTATTTCTATCAAGGATTTTAGGGAGAAAATAGAGTTGTCACGGCTATTTAAGTTTTGCATAACTGAAGTTTGAATAAAGAAATTATTAACAAGGAAGAATCAGAAAGACTGAACACATTCGCCAATGCTAGGAGCAAATAAGCAAATGCAAGTAGGATACCACAGGCAAACCGAGGTCATCCCTGACGCATGGGCAAGAGCACGGAAGGAATGAGAATGAGTGCGTGCTGCTCTGAGCAGGGAGTTTATCTCAGGGCCAGAGAATCGCAACCTGGAAAACGGCCAAGAGAAACTTACCAAAAACTTAACTTAGGCTTTTCCTCGGGTGAGGAGTCTTCCAGAGGCATCTCTGCACATGTGCTCCGTGGTGCTGCCTGGTCAGAAGCTCTCCTGTCCACTTACCGAGGGTCCTAAGAGAACCTTTTTTGTTTAAGCTATGACGCTACTTCAAAGGTAACGTGTGTGCGCATGTGTGAACTTGTGTGCAGGTGTGTACAAGAGGGAAAATGAGTGTATGTACCTATTAGACTCAAGGGCGACTTCAGGAATCATCCTGGATTGCTTTACCTTCTTGTTGCTTTGCTTGGGGATTTCCTAGGCTTCACCTTCCAAGGCCAGAACTGCAGGCTGCCACCATATCTGCCTGACATTTTTATGTGGAATCTGGGGATCTGAATTCAGGTCCTTTTGCTTGAGAGGCAAAAGCTTTAACCCCTGAGCCATCTCTCCAGCTTCCCATAGGGAACTCTTGAAGAGAGAAAGGTAAGACTATACACTTTGCCATTTGTTGCAAAGCACAACGTAGCAGTTAAGAATAGCATTTGGCTGTTAGAATAGCACTTACCCATGATCAAGTCTCTGCCCTCGCCACTCTCCAGTGTGAGTAAACATACAGTGTCCCCAGAATACCAGACCACTGAGATGCACTGTACGTGAGATCATGCAGGATGCTAAAGGAAAGCACTTGGCTTATTTCTGTTCTTTTTTTCCAACAAGGTGTTTCCTTTAAAACCAGAGGTTAAGTTTGGGGGTATGTTAAACTTGAGCTGCCTTCCCAGACAACTTAGTGTAACCATCAATAAGGCAAGTAGATATAATAGATACATGGACCTGGGTTCCGATGTGAGGGACAGTTAAGGGGACAAGAGAACCAGGCACAGTGCTGTATCCTGTAGTCTGGCTACTGGAGGGTTGTGGCAGGAAGATCACTGTTTGGGCAACATCATGAGACCTTGTCTAAAAAAGACTATTAAAAACTAGAAGAACAAGAAATAACAACAGACAGAATATGGTATCAGCATGAATCTATAAAGATCAATGAGAAAGAATTAGAAACACATAAAAAAATACATTATGAGCAACTAATTAGTGGGGAGGTCTATATGTATGTGTGTTCGTGTGCACACATGTGAGCACAGGCGCACGTGCACATGTGTGCAGTGGCCGGAAGTCAATGTTGGGCGCTCTCATCAGATGCTCTCCACCATACCTTCACTTCTCAGGGCATTTGCTTGTATTTCAGAGTCTTACACTTAGCCAAGATCATGCCACTGCCAACTAGAATGCCTTGAGTTTCACGCAAGCTGATGGATTCCAGAGCCCATGCTTTCAAGCAGAGGGCGTGATGATAGTGGGAATTAGAAGACTGTGAAGACATTGTGAGCTCCACCTATTTTCCAATATAGGGTCTGATACTGAATCCAGAACTCACTTATTGACTACTCTGGTGGACAAGTGCACACTGGAGATTTTCCTGTATCTGCCTCTGCCCAGCATGGAGGTTCTAACACCCCAAAGCATGGAACTGGATCTACACTCAGGTCCTTACGCTTGCACTTTTCCTATAAAGCCATTTCCTTAGACCTCCAACTGCCTTTTTATAAGTGTGTCAAAACCAATTAACTAGGAAAGAAAAGCCCTTCAACAAGTGGTGACAGGACAACTGGACATCTATGATATGCAAATGAGTGGGGTTGGATCCTTACTTAATACCATTGACAAGCATTACCTTCAGGGGCTAGTAAAGTACTCGCCAAACAAGTGTAAAGACCTGAGTTTGAATCATAACCCATGTAAAGCTGGGTGTGGGAGCACACATCTGTAATCCAAGGGCTCCTATGGCACATACAAGAGAATTCCCAGAAGTTTAACATCCAGCCAGCCAGTGCAAGCATTGAAAAAACAGGGGGGGAAGATGCTTCATAAATAAGGTAGAAGGAGGAGACTGATATTTGAGGTATTCTTCTGAAGGTTTCTGACCTTCACACATGCACCCATACATGTATATACATGCACATGAACATACATCATGCACATACACTTATAGCTAGATCTCTCGATCTCCCTCTCTCTTGATCTCTCTCTCTTTCTCTCTCTCACACACACACACACAAACTACCCCAAAATGAACCACAAGCCTAAGTATTCGACTCAAACTGTTAGTCCCTTGGGCAAAAACATAAGTGGAAATTTTCATGACTGCAGATACAGAAATGGTTTCTTAAAAATTACACCAAAAGCACATATAACAAAAGAAAAGAATGATAAATTATTCATCCATATTTAAAATATCTGAGCTGCAAAGGATGTGTCAGAAAATAGAGACTGAATTCATAGAATAAATGCTTTTTGGCAAATAATCTACATGAAAATATCTACTATCTAGGATATCTAGAATATAAGTGAACTTAGATCTTTATAACTCAACAGTAAACAGAAAAATAACCTAATTTTAAAAGGGGGGCAAGGGATTTCAATAGACGTTTGTCTAAATGAGATACTGAAATGGCCAATAAGGACAGGAAATGATGCTCAAGATTGTCATCAGGTAAACTCAGATAAAAACGACAGTAAGATGCCATCTAAAATCCAAAGCAACAGTTTTGATCAAAAGCACATATATTAACAAGTTTTAAGAGATTGGAAAAAAAAATTTATCTTACAAATGTTGATGGAAACGGAATAGCTGCTTTAGGAAATAGTCTGGCAATTCCTTTAAAGGTTAAAAACATGCAGCTATAGAGGCTGGCTGGTCAGTAAGAAGGTTTGTCGCACAAGCATAAGAACATGAGTTTGAATCCCTAGCACCTATGTTGGGCACAGCACACGTGCTGTAACCACAGAGATCTATAGGACAGAGGCAGAGGATCACTGGTGGATCACTGATATTAGCTGGCTGCCAGCCCGGTTCCAGGTTCAACGAAAGACTCTGTCTCTCGAGGACATAAGATGGACAATAATAGAGCTGGACAGCCACCGTCATCCTCTGGCTTCCACATGGCACATGGAAGTGAACATCTGTACATGTGTACATACATCACGCACACACACACCACATGCACACACACACACACAAAATGAACTTAGCAGCAAGTCCACACCTAGATAAACACCCAAGAAAAGAGTATGTGAATATTTTAACAGCCAAAGCCCTTGTACTATCAGCACAGATGAAATATCATTCTTTCTTTTTTTTTAATTATTATTTATTCAACTGTGCGCATGTGCCCGTGTATGTGCCCGCGCGTGTTGTGTGTGTGTCTGTGTATATGTCTGTGTGTGTGTAGAACCACGGACGAACTCGCGAACCACCATGGACGCCTCCACCTCCTTCTGCCCCGGGATTCACAGGCTCCGCCCTACCAGGACCAGAAGCGCAGGCCGCCCCACCCCCGCTTCCGCCTGGCGTCAATACGTGGGATCTGGGATCCGAACTCAGTACCTTCCACCCGCAAGGCGGAGACTTAACCCTGAGCCACCTCTCCAGCCCAGTCATTCTTTAGTTAAAAGGAATGCAGCCGGGCTGGGATGTCTCCATGAGTAAGGCACTTATCTGAAAGCATTCCAACCAGAGTGCAGATTCTCAGAGCTCATGTATAAACCAGGCAAGGATGGTTATCTGCTATAATCCCAGCACTCGGAGATAACAGGGAATCCTCAGAGCAAGCTGAATAAGCTGAACTAGTTGACTGCTGAGCTCGAGGTTCAATTTAGAGACCTCCCTAAATAATAAAAATGGAAAACAATAGAAAAAGACATTCACCACCAACTCTGTACCTCACTTATGCAAATGTTCATACACCTAAGAACATGTCTACACATATCCATTCATACATGTACTACACACATACACACACATACTCACACATACACCACATTTTTGAGAGGAGCTGGGGAGTCAGGCAGGTATGTCAGCTCATCTCTAATTCCAGCCTGGGAACGCTGAACCCGGGAATCCCCAAAAGCAAACTGACTAGCCAGACTAGTTCTTATCAGTATGCTCTATGTTTAAAGACCCAGCCTCAAAAACAGTAAGAAGAGTGATCTGATCAAGGATGATTACTGTTAACAAACTTGAGTCTCCATATGAACATGTGCATGTGTTCCCACACACATGCAAAACACACGCATGTATATATACCCCTTCAAACACATAGAAAATGTGGGAAAAAACTTTTAAAATGAATGAAATAATGAGTCCTGCTATAGCCTGGATGATTTTTAAAACATCATGTTAACCAGTGTAGTCGCACATACCAGTAATCCTAACACCTATGGAAATGGAGGAAGGACAGGCTAGAGAAATGGCTCAGGGGTTAAACTCTGCCTCAAAAGCAGAAGGATCTGAGTTTGGATCTGACATAAAACCAGGTGGTAATGATGGCAGCCTGCACTTCTGACCCTGGAAAGCAGAGCCTGGGCAACCCCATAGCAGAGCAAAGCAAAAAGGAGTTAGAGCAATCCAGCATGATTCCTGAAGTCATCCTTGGATATCTACAGGTGCACACAGTGCCCTCTGATACACACACACACACACACACACACACACACACACACACACACCAAACTAACAGAGACAAGTCTACACACACATGTGCATATATGTGCATACATAACTTCAACAAAAATCCAAAAAGAAACCAAAAAATTCAAAACACTGTATTAAATGAGAGAAAGCAGACACAAAAGACAAATTGTGTGATTCTAAAATAAGCAAAAAGTAGGCTAATGGTTACTTGACTAAAAGGGAGAAATGGGGAAAAGGCAGGGTAAGAAATAGAACAGGGTGAATCTAAAGTACACAGGGATTCTTTAGGGTGATGGCAACATTCTCAAGTTAGTTGTGGTTGCATAATTCCATGATTGTCATTAATGTATATTCTTTGAAGAGTAAATTATAGGCTATTTTAAATCAATATTTATTTCCTGTACAAAAAGAAAAAGAGAAACAGAAAGCACTGTGCTCAGATGGGTTATTACTAATAATAAAGTTGTAGTGACCACCAATTCAAAATTTAAAAAAAACACAATAGCAAAAAAGTGGAATCAGCCAACATGCCCATCAACAGAGGAATGGATAACGAAAACATGGTATATATACATGATGGAATATTACTCAGCCATCAGAAAAGATGAGGTTATGAAATTTTCTGATAAATGGATGGAAGTGGAAATTTAATATATGGATTATTGAACTGATATCCTTGTCAATGTATTTGAATTGGAAGCATTGTAAGAGCCAGAAAATTCAAAAAAGACCTATGACTGGGAAGGTGGGAAGGGATGGTTAGGGTGAAACTTTTTAAAGGGGAGATTTAGGATCCCGGAACATGGGTTAGGGAGGGAATAATTGGGAAAAATACATAGCAGAGAATGAGAAGATAGCGATATGGGAGATAGGAGGGACTGAGGACTTATAGAAAAACCCTATGATTGTGGAAAGTAACCCCAAAGGAGCTTCCTATAGTAGTAATATATAAAAAAAAAAAAAAGTCTTTTAAAGAAAGGAACAAGATGGGAAGTCCATATGCAGAGGAGGATAGAATAAGGAAAACGGGAAAAAAGCCTTGAGCTGATCTGCTTAGAACCCAGGGACAAAATCATACTAGCAGTAATGGGAATGTGGCACTTCCTGATAAAACATTGGTCAGACAGGTCTTAAAGACCCCCAAACATTATAGCTTTTGTCACTGCTCTTGCTTGCTCTCCAAAAACTGTCAGTAAGACCCTATTACTGAAGATGTAACACAAATGGATCACAGAACATGGGCAAATATATCAACTGGAACTGGTCTGAGGACTTTCTCCTTGCTGGATGCTTACACAGTAGCAAGGAACACTGTAGAGGCTACTAGGGGAGAGAAATAATCACAAGCCCCATCAACAGCATGAAATATGTAAGGTGAAATATAAATAAATCACCATGGCAAGAGGTGACCATCTGTGTAATAATGGCATGAGTATCAAGGAGACAACCAAACAGCTTTCTGATTGGATTCAAGACCCACTTGTCAGAATGAAACACATCCCTATTACTGTAAACTATAACAAGAATCTAAAAAAAGGGAAGGAAATAGATCAATAGGGAAGACAGACAATAAACCTATATGTAAGAAGACAGTACATCAAACTGCTCTGTAGGCAGCTGTTATTATACCCATAGAATGAGAATTTACAGTGGAAGTCCTCGGGTCTAAAGCTGGCTAAGTGAACAGAAATGCACAATCAGTAGGGTGGCCTGAGGAGAGGTAACTTGAAATACCACAGAGGCCTGAGCTCCCAGAGGAGTAGACAAGCCAGAATGAACCCTAGGGTCCATAGAAGCACACAGGCAGAAAGGCAGGAGGGAGTGGGAGGCAATGGTGAAGGGATGGGAAGAGATGGGAGAGAGGGGGAAGGGAGGGAAAGCGGGATGAATACTCAATATGCTTATAAAAGTAGAAAAACAATTTTTAAAAAAAGGCATGGGACTGTTTGCAGCAATGAGAAGGGCTGAAAACTGTCAAGGGGCTGGGGGAGGATGTGCAAGGTTCAGTCTGCAGTGCAGATACACACACAGAAAGTGCACTTGTCAAAATGAGATAGGAAAGACTGGCTGGGAGTATAAATTGCTTGCTGCTATTCATCCTTCCATTCTTCCTGCTCACTTCTTCTCAGGCCTGGTCAGGGTGTGTTGTTCCAGAAAGGACCACATCTCCCCACCTGTTGGAATGGAAGTCTACAACCAGTGTCACTAGAGTTCTGCTCCCAGAAGCACAGTGGTCTGACCAGAGCATAGCCAGGACACGCAAAGAAGCAAGGCTAAGTGGTAACCATGCCAACGGCCCATTAGCTACCGTGGAAGCAAAAAAGAATAGGAAACTCATGAACTGGGTGATTCATAAAGTGCAAAGAACATGTGTGCTTGAGCTAAAATGACTCAATACTGAGGGAGGGGAATGTGAAAACAATGCAGGAGACAAGCTCAGATCCCTGGAATATCATGTCACATTTCATTAGCTTCATTGTACAGCAAAATGCTCTAGCCAAGGGCTTCATCAAAGCCAAGTGTGCCCGTGCTCTCTCCACTAACGTCCACCAAGGTCACTCAGATCAATATAGCATTGACTCGGGTCCCCTTTGTCCCCGCCTTCCCTGCTCTACTCCAGTTTTTGAAAGATGGCCATTTCAATACCTTGAAATCCAATAAAGCCTTTCAATATCACACAAATACGAGCCTCACTGGGGGGTGAGACTTATTCTCTTTCATGACACCATGTCTCTAACCTTCACAGTGATTACATCATCACTAAGCTAACTATCACAGAAGATCCACGTGTCAGGTCCACAATAATATCTCAGAACTAGTTATTATCACACTATAGTCAGTTAAAATTGACAATTCTACTTTTAGGAATTCATTCTATAGAAACAATCATGCTTGTACATAAATCGAGCAACTATAATACATGTGTGATCACGATACTAAGCACTTTGTGACTTAGTCCTCTTTAATAGTACCAGCAAGACTAGTACTACTATTAGTCTCCTTTTACAGTCAAGGAGATTAACTTGCCCAGGACCACAAAGACAGCAAGGCCTGAAGCCAATATGGGAAACCCGAGTTTGTGCTGCAGTTTCAAATCATACTGCTGAGAGGCAAGGACTGCAGGTGGTTTTACATGTACAGCAATGGGGAATTGTTTTCCTTTTAAATAAAAGTCCCCATTTGTCCATTTAATGTTATAGGACAGTTAGAGACATAGAAAACTTCATTTAACATAGCACTAAATTGGGTTTAGACATATTTTAAAGAGGAGAAAAAATGTTCCAAATGCTAATGATGGTTAATACTACTATAAAATTATAGATTAGTTTTTGATCATCTATATTTTGCAAATGTTCTGCTGTAATGGGTATATTAGAAACAGAGAAATAATGAGATAGAGAGAGAAAGCAAAAGAAAAATCCATGCCTAAACTTAAACTAAAGTCATCTATAAACAGATAGACGAGGAAATGGTTCAGAAAGTAAGTTAGGTATGCAAGCATGAGGACAGAGTTTGAATCTCAAGCACTATATATAATAACAGGATTGCGAGCAGAGGACAGGTGGATATAGAGAGCTCTCTGACCAGCCAGCCTAGCCTAAATGATAAAATTCCACTTCGCTGAGATACCCTGTCTGAAGGTGTAACAGTTACTCTTTACTATTGCTGTGAGAACACCTAAAGTCAATCAGCTTAAGGGAGAAAGGGAGGTTTATTCAGCTTACGGTTCCAGAAGGAAGGTACAGTCTCTCAAAGCAGAGGTGGCATGGCTGGCTGGCCAAAGCTGGAAGAGGCTAAGTCACCGCAGACATCTTGGAAGCTGAGAGCTGCAGACTACTTGTAGCAAAGGCAGACATCTCCTGGAGTTAGGGTGGGACTCATCCACCTCAAGGCCCACCCCTTGTGACTGCCTTCCTCCAGCAAGGCTCCACCTTTTAAGGTATCATGACCTCGCCAAACACATGAGGCTATGGGGACACATTTCAAACCATGACAGAAGGCAATCAGGAAGACAGCTGTAAAAGTTGCTAATATTCTTCTCTGATTTCCCCAGGTTCCAGTGTACACATCTGTACACTTATATACCTTACACATATACAACATGTGTGTATGAATCTTGTGTCCACTTAAACAAACAAAAAGATAATGAACATGATTATTCAATAAAATGTCAGCAAAGTACTGTGTATAGTATTTAGACCAGTGCTTCCCAAAATAAATTTCTCAAAATACTGTACAGAATAAGAAAAGGGTTCTATAGTCAAACATGTATGAGAAACTTTTACTCAGTCAGGTTTAATGCAAAGCTCCTCGGAGCACTATGTAAATTATGGAGAGCACAGCTGATGTGTGCATGTGTATATGTGTCATAGTTAGGCACAGATGTCAACTTGACAGTTGAGGATTTGAGCCTTGGGCACATTTGTGGAGAACTGGTGGTTGAGTTAAACCCAGAACAAACCTACAGGAGATTGTCTAGTTGATGGGGAAGGCACAGCCCATGGTGGGTAGAACTAAGCCCAGGAATAAAATACGTAGAGCTAATTGAGAAAGTTGGCATTCTTGTGTACACTTGGCCAGACTTGCTGGTCTAGCAAGTAAGGATTGCCCCTCTCTCAGCTGTTATATAGAGATGATATGGCTAGTTCCCTTGCCCTAGTTTTGGTGTGAGCTCTCCCACTGAGAACTGAGAACTGTAACTGGATGATCCTAAGAGAAAATAAACCCCTCGTTCCCTTAAGCCATTTTGATGGTGATTTATCAGCAATCATGCAGGCTAACTGCAACAATATGTATGTGTATATATGTATATATATTTTTAATATAGTAATTTTCAAATTCATTTCAGTATGAGTCTGTTTTCCTATACAGCATTTGGAAGCAACTAGCATTCCGCAGAATAAACTTTGACAATGAATCCTAAAATGAGATAAGCAGCAAGACTGTTAAAGAAGGTTAAATTCAAATCAAGTTAATATTCTTGGAGAAAGATACAATCTAGTAAATGGTGACAAAAGTAATAAAGTCATATGATGACTTTTTGAGAACATTATTTAAAAAAACAAAGATATGCTAGTAATAGAGTGAGATTAGGGAAAATATTGTATTTAGCTACTCCCTAATTTTCTAGGGATTGACAAGGCTTCATAATGCAAAGCAAGCACTCTACCCTTGAGCTGCAGTCAGTTCTACCCCTCCTAATTGTCTATCCTCCCTATCAGTGGTCAATAGAGTTGGCTGAACAGGCAAAATCAGTCCTGGAAAAAAGGACAGGACTCAAATAAGATAAAGGACACAATCTGTCCCCCAAGAAGCTAAATGCAGGATTCCAATATTGCCTGGAAAACAGCACATGATTCTTTAGTAACAAGAGATCCAAGTCCACACACACAGCCTGCAGCCCTGCCCAATGCCTAAGACAGCTGTGCACAGAGCTTCCAGGAAATCTGAACCACAGATGTAAGATAAATTAAATTGAACTTGACTTTTTAGTGCCAAAGACTGGGCCAAGCAGAAAGAAGGAACAAGAAAATAAAGTGCAGAATCAAAAGCAATTCAGTCCCCCGCTCAACACACGTTTCTTCAATCACAGGCCACGCTTTCTGTCTAGAAGGCCGCCCACTATGCTTTGTGTCTTTAACTCTTTAATTTGTGCTTCAAAATTCAGCCCAGGCAGCACTCCCACCACTAAATCCATCTGGCTTCTTGCATCTGCTGCACACCTTAAGAAATAAATTAGTATGCACACCTACTGTCTGATACAGGCGCCTGGTCCATTCCTCCTCATGACTCTGTGGGTTATTTTTCATTGACCTGTTTACATTTCTGACTTTATTCCTCCTATCACCCATCCCAGGGCCTGGTCAGTGCCTCTGGGCATCTCTGGTGAATGAATCAAAGCTACTATGAAGTGGCAGGTTCCAGAGAAGACAGTTACTCAGTCGTCCTTGCCTCAAAGAGTCCTTGCAGGGAAAAGCCAATACACTTCAGGACAGGATGAACAGCACAGCAAGCCGCAGTGGATGTGAAGGACAGCTCTGCGCTGTGATAAGGAGCAACTGTGTGCACTGGCTGCATGCAAAAAACTTGCTCAGCATCCAGAAGCCATCATGCAACGCGCATGTCAAACATGCACACTGGCCTGACAAACGAGTCACATACCCTCACCATTCGTTCAGGCAGGATGAGAGCATTCATTTCACTTCTGTCGTTACAGGGCTAAAGCCCACTCAGGAGTGTGGCATTCTCCCACTCACTTGCCAAGCCAAGCCCAGCCCACGGAAGGTGGAGGGAGAACAAAAATATGACACCCACAATCTTTAACCTGCAATAGTGTGGAAGTGCTGCTACTACTCGACCATTGATTGTCAAGCATCTGATTTGGTTAGAAATCAAGCTTATCGACAGACCTGCTGTGTCCACAAAGGAATTCTTCCCTGTGCTTAGTCACTAGATGATAAATATTAAAAAAGAAAAAGGAGAGATTTCTCTCAGAAGTGAAATGAAAAGGGAAGCTAAAGGACTGGAAGTGGGTAGGGAGGAGTGGGAATTCAGGAGGCGGTGGTGCCCTGCCTTCTGTCCTCAGTCCCTGAGGAAGCTCGCCTTCAACTTCCTTCTGAAAGGGCACTGGGAAAATAGGAAAAGTACCTCCGCAGTTCGTTCATGACCTTGAAGGCCTTCCCCATGTGGGCCGGGTTGACGGTGACTGTCTTCTGAGTCTTCTCCTCTTCCTCAGCTGGGACTGCCGGCTGCGAGCTCGGCTTGATGCTGCAAACAAGCAGGAAGAGGGAGAGGAAAGAGATCACATATTGGTAAGCCTGGCTGTCCAAATGTCTCAAGTGCATGCATTTGACCCACTTGCAAGGGGCATCTCTGCTAGCCTGTTCTCCCCAGCAAAGACCCAAGAAGATGGAAATGCCCTGTGGGGGGCATCTGCAAGGTTTTCCCATACTGAGTGCATTTCTCCAGAGGAAGCTAGGTTAGAACTCTGTGGGAGGCTCCTATCTCCACACTTCCCTCCATTCTCCCAAAAGTAGACAAACTAACACTCACTATGCAGAAATGTTTGTTCGCTTAGCATTTAATAGGAGTGAACATGTGTCAAGTACGCTATGTAAACAAAAGAGAAACGCAACTGTAAACAAGGTCAGCCCCTGACCTCGGAAGCTGAGAGTTCAGTGGAGGAAAACCAAGTCAACATTGAAGCAATGTGTCTTAAGTGCTATGACTGCACAGGAGCTACAGAGTTTGGACCAGCATCCCCATGATGCCAGAGGAAGAGAAAGTTCCCAGAGGCAAGACCTGAAAGAACAGAGGCAGCCAAGTAAAGAGCAAACACGGTATTCCTGGCAAGGACACACTGTGCACATAGACCTAAACGGAAAAAAAGAGCAAATGTGTTCAAAGTGCTAGAAGTTCAATAAAACCAGAAGACGCGGGAGACTACAGGCTAGGAGATGGGGGACTTTGCAGACCCACCTAGGCCAATGGCAAGGCATTAAAGCTGTGATAGTTAATCCTGGGTGTCATTTTGACACACTTGGCATTAACTAGGATCAGCTGAGACCACCTGAAGAGATTATCTGATCAATACATTTACAATACAAAGACCGGCCCTACGTCGGATTGGAACCTCCCTAGATCTCATTGGAACCTCCTAGTAGTGCACCAGTAAAAGAAACCATAGAACAGGAGACTAAGAAGAAGAGAGACTCTCCAGGAATCCTCAGCCTTCAGCCTTCACTCACTAGCCTATTGGATGTCTGCAGTGACTTAACCTCCAGCTTCAACCACCAGCCATGTCACCCCGCCACGAAAGTCTGCTTTTTCCCTCTGGAACTGTAAATTGAATAAATCTCTCTTTCTCCCTTAAGTTGTTTGACTTGGAATGCTCTCTCACATCAATAGTTAAGAGTAACTGTTACAAAAGAAGTGGGACAAAACACAGCTGAACAAATTTGGACTTTAGAAAGATCCTATTTGGCTGGGATAGGTGAACAGGGATACAGGAGCAAAAGCTTTGGGGAAACCATCATTCCACAGGACTGTGAGGTGTATCTGAGAGATCAGGCTATCTGTGCGCGGCGTGAGCAGATGGAACTGACTCAACACTCTGGACTGAAGTCAAGAGACAAACTTGAAAACATGTCACAACTTCATGGGACTAGAAGAAGGAGTCGTTTAAAAGACTGAACAAGAAAATGTTATTCTACTAAACAAATGAAGCCATTCGGTTCCAAGGTCAAATCTCAGACTTGCATGTACCTCTGTTTAGATCAGGCTCTACTTTGTAAGAAAACTGAGCTTTCTTACAAAAAGAAATCCCCTTGGGTTCATTGGGGACTGTCCGCTTACTGCAACTGTAAGACTTGAAGGTCGTCTCCTTTGAGTTCTCCAGATCAAAGGGGCTTCTATCTGTCACTGCCTCAGTTCTCAGTGACTGACTCCTGCAGCCCAGGAGATTCAGAGGCCAAGTACTGATCAACGGCTTACAGAAAGGAAGTATCAGAAGTTGGCTGGACATGCCTGCCCCTCCAGGAACCCAATAAGTCCATTGAAAAATTCAGACGTGAGCAAAGAAGTGACTGTGGACTGCTTGACCCCAAACAGGGCATCTAACCATTCCCACACCACACACACACCACACACACACACACACACACACACACACACACACACACACACACAGGCTCAGGGAACAAGCATAAGAAGGGTGATAAAATTGTAGCCTGAAAGGGGCCAAGGGTGCAGCCAGACAATGTCTCTGGACATGACAGGGCTGTTGCATCCAAGAACTCACTGAAGCTATATATATTTCAACAAGACCTGCACAGGAAATGTCCTATCAGCATTTCACCATGGAAGAGGCTCCATGCCTCTTGATGAGAGGGAGGGAAGATGGCTTCCTCATGGTCCACCCACTGATACATGATTCATGCTCCACAGGTACTCATACACGCCATCAAAGACAACCCAGATGAAACTCAGTGGGCCACACATGTCAAAAGACAAGAAAATAGGAAAGAGACAGGGAAGAAGAAGGGCAGTAATGGGAAGACGAGAGGGGTGGGATTAGTGATTACAGTGCAAAAATATCATAAGTTCACTGTACAGATGCATGAAACTCTAATAGAATAAAAAACTTTAAAATATCAGATGTGGGTATTACAGAGATTACTCTTTGAGTGTGTCACTAAGTGGGTTTGGTACTAGGATCCACCTATTAGAGAGTACATATGGTGCTTAATTTTCTGTATCTGGGATACTTCACTCAATATAATTTTTCCTAATTCCATCCATTTCCCGGCAAATTTCATTAATTCATCTTTTTTGATGGCTGAGTAGTATTCCATTGTATAAATGTACCACATTTTCCTTATCCACTCGTCAACTGTTGGGCATTTGGGTTGATTTCATGACTTTGCTATTGTAAACAGTGCTGCTATGAACATGGTTGTGCTTGTGCTATCGAGGTGAATTTTTGCTGTAAGGGGGATTATTCCCAAAAGTGGAATAGCAGGGTCATATGGCATTTCAATCTTTAACTTTTATAAGAATCACTAGACAGCTTGCCACAGTGATTGTATAAGCCTGCATTCCCACCAGCAATGTAGGAGAGTTCCCTTCTTGCCACATCCTTTCCAGCATTTGGTGTTGTTTGTATTGTGGATTTTTGCCATCCTGACTGGGGTGAGAAAAAAAAAAACAACAGAATTCAGAACATCAGGACTCTATATTAATCACCAGGAACCAGGCCAGCCTAATCTCTCCCCATCTCAAAGCTCAGAGAAATTTGTGGAAGAGGGGGGCGGTAAGATTGTAAGAGCCTAAAGATGGGGAAGAGCAATGATATGCAAGATACTCCACACAAGTTAGGGCCGAAGTAATCATAATAGGACTGCATGACCTGCGCAATGACCAACATATCATTGACCCCCCCAAAGTCTAGCATGGATCACAGGCACTAGGATCCTTAGAGGCAAGGAATTAACAGTTACATTTGTGTTCCTATACTAAAGGGGAACACAAGAAAGAGCTCTAGGCAATGCTACTGAGTCCTTACACCTCATCAGAAGAGGAGGACCCAGAGGAAAGTTTGACATGCACACTAAAGGATGCTCCAGAAATAGGGGAAGGGGGGGAGAGGGCATTGGAAGAAAGGGAGGGAGGGGGGAAAGGAAGGAGAAAAGGGGAGAGGGAAAAAGGGGATCCAGGGACGAGTGGAGGGAGGGAGGGGAATGGGGCACCTATCAAGTTTATATGAGTAGAAAAAATAAATAAAATAAAATAAAACGTGACAGTTACAGTCCTGAAAGTTATAGTGCACGTTAAAAAAAAAAATCAGATGTGAGGCATCCGAGACTCATTAAAAAACAAGAATGATGCAGCTGACCTTCCTTCCTGGACTGGACTATCTGCTTCTTCCCTGTGCAGACCTTGCAATGGTCATCCCCACCTCCACCACGCCCATTCTCTCCCCCTGCCGTGTGAAAAGACACCCTCCACCATTTCCCATTCTCTTCCTCCCCCACTCCCTCCTCCATTCGCAGCTTCTCCCCTCCCTCACCATTCTCCATTCCCTCTCCATTTCCTCATCCCCCTTCCTCCCCCATCCCTCCTTCCGCCCCGCCCCTCCCACTGCCTCCAGCACACCGCTGCACTGCTCTCCAAGGGCGCGGGGATCGTGGGTTTCGCATCCTCACTTGTCCACAGGTCTCTCCAGGGGCCATGAGGGACATGTGCTAGGGTTCAGGTGGAGCCCTCTGCTTCCGTTCGTTCTGGACATCATTATTTGTGTAAGAGTTCCTTTCAAAGAACTCTGTGACAAGGACAACAACAACAAATCCTCAGCTCCAGGATCTTGTCATGGAGGTCAAGTCTCCATACCGCTGATGACTTTTCCTTGAATTGCCAGCCTCGCCCACTCAAATATTTCCTGAGAGTCTGTTGTATACCACGCAGATGAACTGTCCAGCACAGACAGAATTTCCCTTCCTTTCCCTGTTTCATAATCTAAATGCCTGATCTCACCTCACGGCCCAGTCCCTGTGACATGCCTTCCTCCAGCTCTTTCTCCTAAAGGTGCCATGACTTTCCCAAACATTAACATCAGATAAGGATTCAAACATATGAGAGGGGGGCAAGTCACATTCACACCATGGCATGGCACAGACCTGACAGCCTGTGTTCAATTCTCAGAGCCCAGAATGGAAGAGAAAACCAACTAGCAAAAGTTGTCCACCAACCTTCAGGCACACACTGTAGCACAAGCATGAGACTTGCATCACACACATTAACAATAAGAAAAACAAAAATAAAAAATAGATCCAACCTCAAAGGCTTAAATAGTAAAATACATAGAAAATTATGGGCTCTGAATATGTATTGTGTTTTTAATTTAATTAATGATACATAATTTAATTTTTAATAGCAGCAATGGACTGACTCACAAAACTCCTGAAAGTTCAACAAGCGGCTTCTGCAAGTTTGATTTCATGAGAACCACGATGGTGTCTGTGACAGATGGTCTCAACAGTCAACTTGACACAATGGACATCATCTGGAAAAAGTGTCCTGAGGGCAAAAACGCTCTCCCTTGGATGTTGTACTTTGCGAAGACTCAGATTCATTAAAGGGGAAAAGCCTAAGTGAACAGGTTCCTATTCCTTGAAAGTGACTACTTAGGAAAGTGTTTCTCCAGCGTCAGCACATCGAAGCTGAATTTGGTCCAAAAAAGCTATGCTGCATCTTTAACTGACGGCACAATTTGGCAACATCATCCAGGTGGTATTGGCTTTGAAAGCATGGAAGATGCAAGATTGAGAAGGTCAATGAAAGCAGCAGAGGTTAGGCAATGTGTCACAAGGTCAGAGTCCCAGCAGAAGGTCCTGAGAAGCCTATGTACATGTCAATGCTGGAAGCGTGAAGCCTGAGCTGCTGTGAAGACCCCAGGGTATTAAAGACACCAGGACCATGGGACATGCATCAAGGAAAGCTACAGGCTAGAGTGGAGCAACCAGTAGTATGTTCACGTCAGACAGCAGAGCTGGAAGAGCAGGATTACCAACGTTTTAGAAACTCACTTGATTATATTACAAGTCCAAGATGATGGACATGGTGTTAGAGGATTTGGTATTTGCCTTGCTGGATTTTGGTTTATTCTGAATATGATTATTCCTCATTGTGTCCTGATTCTTCTGAAATAGTAAGGTTTATTCTGTGAGATTACATGTTGGAAGTAACTTGGTTTTGGTTTTACAGGAGCTCACAGTTAAGAGACTTTGGACTTACAAAATGTTGGAACCATTGATGATTATTATTAGGACTGTTGGACTGAATGGATTTTACATTATTACATAGTCATGAGCCTATTCAGACAAGTGGTGGAGAGTTGTGCATTAAAATTATGTATTTGTGTGTCTAGTTGACAAGGGGTGAGTTGTGATGATCTGTCCCAATTGCCAACTTGACAGAATCTAGAAGCATCTGGAGGAAGTGTCTCTGGGTACACCTGTAGGAGATTATGTCAACCAGGTTAACTGAGACAGGAAGACTGTGCACCGTGGGTGACACCATTGCCTGGGCAGGTGTCCCGGCCTATATGGGAAATCGAGCCCAGTCATGCATCAATCGACTGCTGTCTGCTGCTAACTGTGGATGTAATGGGAGCAATTCTCTCAAGTTTCTGCTGCTGTGACTTCTCTGCCATGATGAAGTATGGAGCTAGAGAAACCCCTTTTTCCTGTTGTTTATACTTTATTGCAACTACTAGAAGAGAAACCAAAACAATGCCTTAGTCCCTTCAGTCTTCTTACCGACTGTATGATAGGTATTCAATAATGACCTTCAAGTGACTTAATGGAAGGATAAGTGAATGAAGTATGAATCATGACCGCTACAGCTTTCCTTGCGTCCCCTCCCTAAAGCATGGCTTCATCTCCTTCAACTTCCCTCTTTGCCCTATCATAGAGAAGGGCATAATGAGAAAAAGGCCAGCACCTAGAAAAGAGGGAGAGGAGGTACTCACAGAAGAGGTTCTGGTTATTAAATATGTTACTTCCTCTGCTGAGAAAAAGCCAGGCACTGAGTAGAAAGGAACACTACACTAACAAAAGCAGGTGATCAGAGACTGACTGCAGGTGTTTGAGGAGCTAACAAATGAGGAACTCTAGAAGATCGGGAATGCAAAAGAAGGCTGGGAAGATGTGTCAGTAGACAAAGCACTTCCTTGGCAAGCACGCAGACCTGGGTTCAAATCCCCAGCACCACTGTGAAAGCTGGACGGAGTGGCGAGAGTGCAGAACCTCAATACCGAGGGTGAGGCAGAGACAGGTGGGTCCCAGGAGTTCACTGCACAGCCACGCCAGCCAAGACAGAGAACTCGTGAACCTCCAGGTTCAGTGGAAGACCTTGTCCTAAAGGAATAAAGCAGAGAATGATAGAAGAAAAGAAGACACTGATATCTTGCTCTGGCCTTTGCATGAGAATGCATGGTAGGCATGCATAGGTACACACACACACACACACACACACACACACACACACACACACGAGCACATGAAAAAAAACAGTGTGAAGAATGGGGAGAAGATAAAAGGGGCATCTAAGAAATGGTGCCAGTGCTTACGAATCATGGCCCCTCCACAATCTTCAACAGATGCAGATGAAGTTCAGAAGCCATAGGCTAACTCTAGGCCGCAGCCAAGAAAAACAAGAACATTATTTTCGAATTAGAGATGAAAGAGAGTAAAGAGAGGCAAAGTCACCTAAAGAAGGCAAAACAATTCCAAACTAGAGTAAGACTTTATAAAAAACATTAAATTCCCTCAACAAGAAAAAAAAAAAAAAAAAACTAAGACTCAGACTTGGGTGCCTTCCACCCCACATTACCTAGGAAACAGACACCGTCCTTTTCTACAGCCTCAGGTCAGCCTCCAGGGGCGGAACGTGAAGCCCAAGCACACTCAACGCCACCACTCAGACCCAAATACACTATAAGTATTTGAACTGATTTGGCCTCTCTTTGGAGACAGAGGAAACAGTAGCCAATCCCCAGGATTATTTTTCTCTTTGATTTAATAAGTGGAGAAGCTGACCAAGCACCTTAGGTTCTCATGAGATCATCACCAAGACTTTGCTTTTCCAATCTGAGTTACTGACAAGTTTGTATTTCTGAACCCATGAGGCTTTGGGCAAACCACAGACCTTGGGAAGTCTCCCAAGATGAAACTGAACTGAGATTTCCACTTCTGGATTAATGAAGGAGCTAACATTCCACTGTTCCACAGAAGGACCCAAGCCTTGATGAACAGTCCTACCATTAAGAAATGCAATTTTCATATAAGCTAGACTCTTAATCAGATCACTTCAGTTAACAGTATCAGACTGGTGCTATGGAATTGCCCAAAGGGCACACAGAAGATATGCATCAGAAAGCTGCAATTCCCAGGTGACAATTAATAACTGCTAACGTTTACTGGAAGTTAATGTTAGGTTAAAGCATCTTACCTCCATTGCCTCATATCATCTGCAGAACAACCCTATGCAGTAGGAACAACTCTTTCCTGAGGCACTGAAATAAAATTTTCTCACATAACTGGAAAATGAAAAAATGGTACATGAACAAAAAGCTTACTGTGGCTCTAGGACCTATTATCTTCTCCTTTGTGTGTGTGTGTGTGTGTGTTACATTTGGGCAGGTGTGCATGTGTATGTGGGCACATATACAAGAGGGCAGTTGAGTATGTGCTTGTGAAGGTCCAAAAGTCACACTGGGAATCCTTCTAGATTGCTCTACCTCCTTATTGCTTTGCTCTGGGGTTTTCTAGACTCTATCCTCCAGGGCTAGAATTACAGAGCACTGAAATATCTGCCCAGCCTTACTACATGGATTGGAATATCCAAATTAGGTTCTTTTCCATGTGTAACAAACAGATTTAACCACTGAGCCATCTCCCCAACCTGGGACTTATTTTCTTAATAGCCATGTTCAAAGACTTTAGCCTATAGGCCAAAAGGAACACAACTCAAGTGTTCTTCTGTAAGTAGCCAAAAAAACTAACACTGAGTCATCATCTAGGACCTGTGGCATAATCCTGCTTCGTGCTACTGATTATGGGAAACTGTATAGTACAAGGACTCAATCAGTACTAAGTGTTCTGAACTTGGAAGTTCTACGGTCAGGCCTTCACATAAACCCATCCTGATACATTAAAGCTCATCAGCAGCTGCAGTCATTCTGTACTGGCTCCTCCATGAACAAGATTAAAAAACAGGTATTTTACTGGCTCACATCCCTAATGGACCAACTCACATTAATTACTTCCTTCAAAACAAAGCAAGAAATGGATTTTTTAAAATATAAAACATGAGTAAAACACTTGAATTCATACACACATAGAATGAGACAAGACTAGAGGAAGACTAAACACACACACACACACACACACACACACACCTTGTTATATGGCATTCTGAAAACCAAGCTTGCGTTTGGTTTGAATGGGAGAGTTAAGTTCTCTGTGTGTACAGTTCTGACAGAGGTCACAGGATACATTCACAAGTTAAAAAGGAAAGCTGCCCTAAGAATATGAAAGCCTCATAAATTGCAAAAAGTCACAATTTTTTAAATTTAAAATCACTAAACTTATATAATTAAAAAATCATATAATAAAGCATGTGCAAGCTATTTTTTACATAGTTTCATGTTGGACTGTCCAATTTAACCTACTTTGAGAGTTCAATCACAAACTGAGAAAGAAAAAAAAACATAGGTCAGTTTTACAGAGCAAATTTCATCAGATAAAGCACTCAATTTATAAACACACACACACACAAAATGTTATTCTTATCTGGATCTACTTTAATAATTGAAAACTTAACCAAGGATATCCTAAAAAACAGAATCTGAGTGTGAAGAAATAAGGTTTCTTTTGCTAACTTTGTTTATACACTTCAAAACCTTACTTCACCAAAAAAGTATTTCCATAAAGGAAAATTTGGTTTGAATTATCACCAATGAAATGCATGCACATCTACATCAGGCAGCAATTCTACTTAAAAATTTCTGCAAAAGTTTTTACTCATGATGGTAGAAAAGGGGAGAGGATTGAGTAACTGACCAGGAAGAACAGGGAAAAAATTGGACTGCCCAGCACTGGCAATGCCCTTCATTATACCTGCCAATGCAAAAATCAGCATTCAGGTAACATCTGTGTGTGTGTGTACATGTGTGTGTGTGCGTGTGTGTGTGCGTGTGTGTGTGTGCGTGCGTGTGTGTGTGTGTGTGTGTGTGTGTGTGTGTGTACATACACATGTGGGTGGATATACGTGTGTGCAGGTGTATACAAGAAGGCATTTCAATGTGCACCTGTGGAGGCTCAAAGAGGACATCAGGAATCATCCTGGATTACTCCTCCACCTTATTGCTTTGCTTTGGGGTTTCCCAAGCTCTACCTTCCAGATCACTGCCACATCTGCTTGACCATTTTCTGTGGAATCTGGGAAGCTGAACTCAGGTCCATTTGCTTGAGAGACAAAGGCTTTAACCCCCTGAACCAGCACCCCAGCCCAGACCTCCAGCTTTCTGAGCAATGTCTCCTCTAAGTACTTTAGCTATTTGCTCTCCTTAGATCAAGGACAGGTAAATAAATAAATAAAAACCTTCTTCTCTAAAGCTCCCAGAGGTATAAAAGCAGGTTCTTCTTGGTTAAAAACTAGCCAGGAGGACACTTTTGCTACTCACGCCAGCACAGAGCTGTGATTGAGTGTCTCCTCAGCAGGTCACCTCTACACTTCCAATCAAGAAAACAGCATGATTCTGAGAGAAATGAATAACCAACATTCCTTTGTATGATGCCTCTTCTAAAAGGTTCTTTTTCTCATCAACTGCAGCACATCAGTCAGTCTCGACCTAAGGTGAGTGTGTGTGTGTGTGTGTGTGTGTGTGTGTGTGGCATATGTCATAACATTTGTAATTTTATCATGAAAGTTTGATTATATTGTATAAACATCATCACTGGCCATGCCTATAACTTGTCTTCCCAAATTGAATCTTCATCCCTAAAAAGCAACAACTCTTCCATTTTTGTTTCTAGCCCCCTGACAATCTGGTTTCTATCTCAATAAATTGAACTAATCATGTAAGTGGGAAATTTATTTTAACCCACCCACAAGGTGATTTTCAAAACTGAAGTAAAATCCCAATAGCACAGACATATCTATCCATCACAGAGAGATAGAAAGAATGTCACTAAAGCACCTTGCCCTTGACTGAACAGAAGACAAAGTCACCTTTTTCCACTCCTAAGGTGACTCCACCATAGAAGAAGCTGGGGGGAGATTCAGTGTCAGAGCATCCAGCAGAGAACTGGAGCGCTAAGGAATGCAGCAGAGAGCAATCACGGGATCTTCTTAGGGCAGCAGGAATGAGGGCTATCCAGCTCATGGCTCCAAAGCGCGAGGGCACCTACATCCTCTAGGTGTCTACAAAAAATAACTGTAAGCCCTGGGAGCCATCTTACTATCGGGAAGTAACTTAGCTAAGCTTGCCCTACATGGATGATCAACACAGGAAAACCCTAAAGTCTTGTTGGTATCTCAGCAATGAGTCACAAGTACAAGACAGCATTGAACGGTCACTGGTGGTTAATAACAACTACCATTTACTGAGCCTTTATTCAGTGCCAGGAAAAAAAAAAAAAAAAACTATGAGATGCTTTACACATTCTGCATTTGCTTTCACAACAACTCCGTGAAGAATGGTATCAGTGTTCCTGCTACACATGTTTTAAAAAGTGCTATAAACCATGTGACACACAGGTCATTCAGTTTGCAAAGTACTTCACTTTAGTAGGTCTTCATTACTCCAAAGCCTGTTGCTCTTAATTAATAGCAACTTCAAGGAAAATGGTATTTTCATATCCCATAGCAAAGAGAGACAATCATTCATAGAAATCTCTTGGCTGAAAATATTTAATCTTCAGAAGGCTAAATGTGGAACAAGCAGCAGATTCAGGATCTCACCAGTCCCTGGGGTTGGACATGTGATCCCAGGCCGACCACTCAGCCTCTTTTACCCTCAGTTTCCAGGAAACATGTAAACCAGGACTACTTCCCTCTTTTCTCTATCTACCTTGAAGCATTTCATGAGGTCAGTTTCCTATGCTGATATCCAGGGATGAACCCATCAGCCAAAGATTTAACCTCTTCCCTGGCCTATCCAGTTGTCAATTTCTCACAAAACTTACCACTTAACTAATAAATTTCCAGTCTGCATCTGCTCTTGGTATAGCCACACAGTAGTGAATGAAGAGCATTCAGAAAAAGGACAGTTATGATCGTGCTGGAATTATTACTGTCCAGGTCTGAGGTTTGTATCCAAAAACATCGATGGGAACCAGGGAAGCAGAGCTTCCTAAGACAAAGTGGGGAGAAGCAACCAGGTGTTCCAAAGACACAGACTTAGGCTGTCCCAGCTGACAGCAGCCAGTGTCAAAGAAGAGCCCTTTGGAAGCGGGGACTTAGCACGTTTGTGAACACTGGGCTCAGTCACTGCTGCAAAGTGCTCCCTTGGCAGCTGTTAGCTTCCTGCCAGCTTCTCAGTCATGATGTCGTGGATCACGCACAGTCTACAACCTTTACAGTTGTATCACATCACCTGCCCTCTGCCAGCAGAGAGACAAATGAGAAGCTGCAAGGGCACAGTCCACCTCTGCCCCAGGACCTTTAGTTGCACAGGAGACTATCTGGAGCTCAACATAATGATCCTACTGCACAGTGCCCAGAAAGGGGCTGTCCTTGATCTGAGAAGTCCTAGGATCTTCTCACAGGGAAAAACATCAAGATGCACACAGGAGGGCGAGATGAAACCCAACTGTCATAACCATTCCAATAGGATCCAGAGACAGTCAATGACACGGGAGCTGTGTCCCATGCGATGCGAGAGCCGGGCGACCCACACAGGGGAAGTGCGAGAGATGTTCTCCAAACAGAGCAGGTTTAGTTGAACCTGATCACATTTAACCAGCTCACAACTCAGATGAACAGCCTGTGACATCTCCCTGCAGTCCTTTTCTCTAAAAGAAAAGGTATGCCAAGGTCCCTGCAGCACAACCGCAGGAGACCAGACCAGCTGGGGTGACCCACCTCAGCACCTTCACAGTGTGAAGATCCGATCCTGGGACAATAATTTGAAATTGTAATATGCACGTGCTTTCTAGGAAACCAACCCTGGCTACTTAGTTCCTGCTCAACAGAAGTAGATAAACCCCTTCTATTGATTCCTATTTCGTAAGAAGACCGAGGTAGAAGAAGCAACTTGAAGTTTCTCCAAGACACAGACCTTGCGGTGTCACTCAAACTTTTCAATACAAATAAAACTCGGTTGAGAGCAAGCGTCACCTGACTGGGCTTCTCTCCTTCCTCCCTGAACATGTGTGTGCACCAGCATAAGGCGAGCACACAGAGACTCACTATTACCAATGCCACCAGCCTGTCATGCTTCTTGAAGATTCCACTACCTCAGTGGGGCGGGGGGACAACCGCAGGTGCCGTATGCAAGGTCAGCTCTGCGGTAACATCAACCCCCCCCCCCCAAGAAAAACAACCCGGGGAGAGGGAGACGCCTCCTTGAAACAGCCTGAAAAGGGCGATCCTGACTCAGCCCGCGCAGAAACTCTGCCGACGCCGGCCAGGAAGTGCCTGCTGTCTCGGGGTCCTCTGCCGCACAGCTAACCCCGACAGACACGGGGCTCTCCTTAACTCGGAGCCCCGAGCATGGGCTTCCACAGGGGCTTTCCTGCTGCCTCTGCCACTCTTTGGGGTCCAACGGCGACCAGGTTTTCCAGTTTTGCCCAGCAATGCTAACATAATGCTGGCGGTCACACACACGCATGCAAACACACACGCACGCACACACGCGTGCACACACGCACACACACATGCACGCACGCGCGCGCACACACACATACCTTTCACCCTCCATTGTGCGGCCGGGAGGGTGGAAGCGGCAGAAGTGAGCACGCACCGGGCAACCAGCGCGGCTCCTGCTTCTCTCGGTGGCCGGAGGGAGATCTGATCAGCAGCAGTGATTCAGCATGGCTGCGCCTGAAACCTCCTCCCGGCCGGTCCTCCGGCGCCCTCCTCCCTGGCGGTCCTCCTTCCTCGGCCCGGCTCGCTGGCTCGCTCGCTCGCGGCAGCCTCCACCGCAGACGCGACGGGCAGGAGAAAATGTCTTACCCAGAGCTCCCTGCAGCCCTTTCAGCTGCTGAAAGCAGCAACCCACTTGCTCCCCCTCCCCCGCAGGCTGGAGGCTCCTCGTCTCCTAGGAACGGAGGCAGCTTCAGAGACCCAAGCGTGGTGCCTTGTCGCCTGCTGCCTCCACATCTGCCCGGGCATCCCCAGCCCAGGCGACTAGCCCACCAAAGGGTCTCCTTGCCTCCCTCCCCGGTCGCAGAGACTAGGCGGCTCCTCAAGTGCAGAGAAATACTAACCCCCTTTTCCTCCCCTCCCCGTGG
Organism: Typhlomys cinereus; assembly: GCA_023101885.1. Taxonomy (NCBI): domain Eukaryota; kingdom Metazoa; phylum Chordata; class Mammalia; order Rodentia; family Platacanthomyidae; genus Typhlomys; species Typhlomys cinereus. The sequence goes on from JALPQD010000247.1 coordinate 3,370,787, forward strand.
GCTGTGAATCTGTGGGCCAGGCCACATTGCTGGAATGAGGAGGCCCCACTGTGGCCTGCAGTGGAGTTTATGCACCTGGGGAAATGCACTTGTAGGCGGCAACTCAAGTTCCAGTTCCTCCTCCCAAATCTATAGCAGTTCCCAGAAGCAATACATAAGGGAGAGGGGAGGTGACAGAATTAAAATGAACACAGAATAAATATCAGAAAGAAAAATTAAAAGGGGAGTTGGATGGGTGGGGCCGCTGGGATAATGCCTTGTGCACAAATGCAGCCTGTAGTCCATGCCTGGACCCCACAAGATGAAAGGAGAGAATTGAGTCAAACCCTAGTGCTCTCTCTCTCTCTCTCTCTCTCTCTCTCTCTCTCTCTCTCTCTACCTTCTACCTACCTATTTATATATCTATCCATTTATCCCTCCTCTCGCTTTCTCTCACTATTCTTGATGAAAGGAAAGCAAAGGGAGGCGTGGTGATACAGAGGTAATCTCAGAGAGGTATGGTGGTACATGAGGTAATCTCAGAGAGGTATGGTGGTACATGAGGTAATCTCAGAGAGGTATGGTGATACAGAGGTAATCTCAGAGAGGTATGGTGGTACATGAGGTAATCTCTGAGAGGTATGGTGATACAGAGGTAATCTCTGAGAGGTAGGTGGTACATAAGGTAATCTCTGAGAGGTATGGTGATACAGAGGTAATCTCTGAGAGGTATGGTAGTACATGAGGTAATCTCAGAGAGGTATGGTGGTACATGAGGTAATCTCAGAGAGGTATGGTGGTACATGAGGTAATCTCAGAGAGGTATGGTGGTACATGAGGTAATCTCAGAGAGGTATGGTGGTACATGAGGTAATCTCAGAGAAGTATGGTGGTACAGGAGGTAATCTCTGAGAGGTATGGTGGTACATGAGGTAATCCCAGTACTCTGGAGGCAAGACAAGAGGCTATCGAGTTGGATGCACAGGAAGACTTATTTTGAAAAACCACAAACAATAACAACAAAAAAAACAATAAAAACAGATGAAACCGAAATAAAACTTATTACCAAAAAATTGCAGTAAGCCATCACTATGAATACCTAACACACTTACGCCCTAGGCCACACTGGAAGACTATCAATTGCATAGCAGCTGCCAATGCTTCCTCAAATCCTCATGCTGAAAAGGGGGCTGCGCTATGGCTCCCTCTCTGAATCTCAGACCGAATGCCATCTCCATGGCTCTGCACGCTGTGTGACTGCATAAGAAGAAGAAATGCTTCCTGGACTCTAAGGCTGTGGGGGATCTTTAGGGACCTTCCAGAAATAATGAGGGACACTCACTGCATTTATTCCCACTGTTATAGTCTTGGCTGGTTAAGCTTTTTCAGTTAACATCCCTGAGGTCACAGAGCAAAGAGAAAAGCAAAAGAAAATAAAAGTGCGGTGAACTTTACCTAATCTTGCGAATCAGACTGGCTCGGTTGGTATTCTCAAAGTTTACCCTGCCTGGCACCTCAATGTTCTCTAGCCTGGGGCTATTACCCGATGTCTTTCTTCCTCAAATAAGAGGCCTGGGCAATTTTGCTCACACCTGAAACTTTAACTTCCATTTTTCTGCTTTAACAATATTCCTCCTATCTTTGTCCCTCCACTTCCCTTGCTCCTCTAATCAGCTTTGGGCTCTGCTCCAGATATTTCCTCATGGAGTCAGTCACAGGGACCAAGGGAAACTGAGCATCAAAAGTGAGGAAGTGTAATCCCAGAATCTGTGCAAGCATCACTCTCCCAGCAAGACAAATGTGTGACTGGCAAGACATAACTATGCCCTGTCCTACATGTGCACACCTTCATGTTTTCACCAGATGGGAAAGGGGAAAAAGAACGTATCTGGAGAACGAAAGGCTGAGCACACCCAAGCTCCAAAATACAGTTACTGGAGCCAGAATCGAAACCCGCAGAACTTCCTCACAACATACTCTTGTCACGCTGACCCAGAGTGTGTCAGAATCAATACTTGACTGTTTTCCTCCTCACTCGCTATCCAGGAGACACAACAAAGGATACCCTAAACCGAACATCCAGAGAAGTCATCTAGCAAAACCAAGGCAGAGCTGAATTCTCTGGTCTCAGAACTATATTTTAGATTTTTCTAACTATGATCCCAACATTATCTTGGTCATGGTTGGAACCTGTAGACTCTAGGCTATCTTTCTGACTGCACTTCAGATTAAGAGTTAATGGAATCTAACAGAAGAGTCAAAGGAGCCCACATGCCATAGACTGGGAGGAAAATCCCTATTGCTAGATGGTCCCACAGCCCTTTCCCTTCATCCCATCCTCCCACCTGGGCCCCATCTCTCGATGATCCCAAGTTCCTGTCCCCCGTCCCCATCTTTAGAAGGCCCTGCAGGGCTGGAGAGATGGATCAGAGTTAAGACTCTCCCTCACAAGCAGAAGGTCCTGAGTTCAGATCCTGGGTCCCACTAAAAACACCAGGCAGAAATGGTGGTGGTCTGCACTTCCTGCTCTGGTGGGCAGAACCTGGGAAAGCCCTAGACTTGGCAAAGAGGTAAAAACAATCCAAGATGATTCCTGAAGTCACCCTTGATCCTCCATAGGGACATGTAGTGCCCTCACACACACACACACACACACACACACACACACACACACACACACACACACACACAAATAAAATTTAAAACTAGAAGGTGCTGCGGCCTTGTCTCCCATCCCCATCTTTAAAGGGTCCTGGAATGTATCTCTCATCCCCATTTTTAAAAGATCCTGCGGCTGTGTCCCCCACCACCTCCACTACTGCCCAGTTTGCTTCCCATGCCCCAGGCTTCCTCCATAGTTGCCTGGTATACCTGCTGGTGCCACTTCATCCCAAAGCAATTTATTCGGCCATCTATACCAACTTTGTTCAGAACCCTTCAGCAGTTAGTTGACTTGAGAAGAATTTACCTTGGGAAGAGAAACTTCCTTTTCTAACCTGAATTTGGTCTAGAAAGTTTCTTTTCCATAATCTGCCTCAGCACAAGAAACCAGGAGAGTATATTTTATCTGGAGATAAGTTAGGCCATTTTTTACAAGTCCCTTTTCTTCCTTTCTGGTTATTACCTTCCTTCTCCAGGACTTTGGTTTCTTATATTTGCAGTTACCATAACACAGTACAGTAATTTCATATCATTTAGCTATGCATCTAACCACGTGTGCCTAGATGGTTGTAAGTGTAGGCACTTAGGATCGAAAAGCATAAGAGAACTCTTAGAGTTAAAGAAATATTTCGGGGCTGGAGAGGTGGCTCAGGGGTTAAGCCTCCGCCTTGCAGGCGGAAGGTCCTGAGTTCGGATCCCAGATCCCACGTATAGACGCCGGGCGGAAGCGGGGGGGCGGCCTGCGCTTCTGGTCCTAGTAGGGCAGAGCTTGTGAATCCTGGGGCAGAAGGAGGTGGAGCCGTCCATGGTGGTTCGCGAATTTGTCCATTGTTCTACATATACACAGACACACACACACACAGACACACGCGCGCGCGCACATACACACGCACATGCACACAGTTGAATAACTAATAAAAAAAATTTTAAAAAAAGAAATATTTCACAGCTTGACTATACTGAAACTTCTGTGGAAGTAAACGATGCTATGTTTTTAGAACTATATAGTTAGAAAGGGGAATGTTATGCACCTATGACTTCAGAGTTCAGGATGAGGAATTTGAATGACCACCAGAGGTGACTAGAATGTAAGAATGTGAAAAGAACCTAGACTACTGTAGTCAGATAAGGCATGGTACAAATGTACTTACCAGAAACTTGACCCTGGGACAAGCTACTTTACCAACCTCATTTTCTTATCAGTAAATTTTTCTTTTCAGTTCAAGATAATGAACACATTCCTAGTGCTGTAAACCAAGCCACAGACCCATGGAAGATGAGGACATAGGCCCTAGTTGGGGGTAAGCTACTAAGGTTCAGCTATAAGGACTTGATATTATAAACTCCTTCTGAACATTTATCATTATGCCCATAGATTAGAGGGGCAGTCAGCATTTGCCCTAGAAACTTCCTTTTGCAATGGAAGATGCTTAATACAGAGAATCGTAACTGGCCAAAGTGCAGTGACTGTGGACTGCTTGACCCTCAACATCTAAATCACCTCCCATCTCAAGGCCTGGGGCACATCTTGGAAGGGGGTGGGGGTGGTAAGAGTATAATAGCCTGAAGTGGGAGAAGAACAGGGCCAGACAGTATCTTCTGGACATCCCTGAACTCACTGTAGCTATGTACTTCCAGAAGACTTACACAAAATTTGCCCATCAACATTTCACCATGGAAGAGGGAAGATCTAAAGAGGTTCCACGACTCCCTCAGAAGACCATTGAGGGCTAATCTGCATGGGAGAAAATAGTTGCTTTCCTCTGATATATACCCACTGTAATATACCCACTGATAAGTCATCTTTGCTCCAGTCCACAAGCACCTAGGCACATGCCATAAGTCAACCCAGATGAAACTCAGTGGGCCACACACGCAGAAAGACAAGAAAGAGGGAAAGAGACTTGTTGTGGAGAAAGAAGGGGGACAGAATTGGGTAATGAGGGTGAAAATAACATTAATTCATTATTTTCATATGTGAAACTAAAGAATAAAAATAAATTTTAAAAAGAGGGTGATATCAGTAGCTATTTCCCAGGGTTGTTAGGTTTGAATGTTGAAGTATACACTTAGCAGAGAATCTATAGAAGCATTTAATAACCATTAGCAGCTGCTATGTTAAGGACCACTCCAGTGCTACCAAACTAAATTGCTGTGCCGACTTGGTCCTGAAATCAAGAGGAAAGTCCGTCAGGGTGGGGCCCTTCCTGGAACCACTGATAATGCCCAATAGTCATATGACACATAGGTCAGCAAGGATTAGCTGGGCGAGACCAGAGCTAAAGTCAGGCCCACCCTCATCTTCAGCACCAAAACACCCCACCAGATTCTAGGTCACTTGTTGAGTGCACTCTGCCTGAAGTGTCACAGGAAACCATGAAGAAAAGGAACCTGAAGTCCAAAAAGCCAGCAAGCAACAGATAGCATCGGATCCAGAGGAAAGCCTGCCTTTCCTCACCACTCCCTTCTCTGGGGGAAGAACCCAGGCCCTAAACAGTCAAAAGGATAATCATCCATGGTGCTTACGTTACACCTTCAAGTTTACAAAGCACCCCATGAGCTCCATCATTTACTCAAGACGACATCCTCTGAATAGCAGCAGCAGCCTCTGTTCCTCAGTTGTCATTGTGAGGCAGACCCTCATCTCTCCGCTCACATACACCCCTCTCATTGATCTTTACACCCTCTAAGGGTGATAAAGATCAGAGGACCAAGGTTTCGAGAGGTAAATAACTTGAGCAAGGCCTAGCAGGTGGTCACTAGCAAAACTGGAATTTGAACCTAGATCTTTCAGGCCCCAGAAACCACTTTTAGCTACTACATGTAAGAGAGTCTACCTCTAACTGGCTCTACATAAAGAGATAAGCTGATGAGGGCACACGCAGAAAGCAACGGGCTCAAGACCACTTGAAAGGCACAAGCTGCTGTAAAAGGGGACCCTCAGGTGCCTGGACTTATGACCTTTCCACCTCACTTCTAACTTAGGAACCCCAAAATATTACATACAGCTGGCACAGCTGTCATCCAAGGCTTCTGGACATCAGTATCCAAGTTCTCTGGTCACCTGGCCTACCAACCAGGCCTCACTTAAGACTGCATGGGGGGCAGGAGGACTAGAGGCATATCCAACCTCAAGAGAGTAAAGTCAGGCCAGCTACAAGGGGCTCCAGGCAGGTGAGAGCATGTCTCAAGATCTTCCCAAAAATTCTTTCCAGTCCCAAATCAACCTACAAATGGTGCCCTCTGCTGGTAAAACTGTGACTCTCTATTTTATAACAAAACTTTTACATATCAGCAATCAAGAAAACAAAAGCCTCCTGCGTCCATTACAGGCTTTCTATTCAAAAACAATTCTTACCGTTTTAAACTGACCAAGTTCTTTCTCTCTTCTCTCTGCTGCTCTCACCTCTCCAATTTCCTTTCTGAGTATAAAGAAAACTAAGCTCTTTTGCACAAAAAAGTAAAATATAGATAACACAAGCCCCAAAGGCAAGAATACAATGATACATGTATGTGGATAAGATTTAAGTTTGAACACTACTGGGCACAGAGTCTTTTTCCTCCTGCAGTGCTGGGGATGGAACCCAATTCCTTGGAACGAGGAGACTGGCATAGCACTCTGTCTACCCGACATCATAAGCCTTCTTTGTTTTTGAAACAGGATCTTGTTATCAAACTCATGGTGGCTGTGCCTCTACCTCTAGGCCGTGGGATTGCAGGTAAATACACTGCTCTTGGCTAGCACAAATAGTCACACGTTTGAAGTAATATAAAATCCATAGGCATCCAGCCTGGTAGTACCACCCTATAATCCCAGGTACTTGGGAGGTTGAGGCTGAAGGGTCCCAAGTTCAGTGTCTACCTGGGACCTGGAGTGAGCTCAAGGCCAACCTAGACCACTTAGCGAGACTCCAAAATAAATAGGGCACGGAAACTTGGGATGTAGCTCATATAATAGAGGATTGGCCTAGATGTGTGAGGCTCCAGGTTTCATCCCTGGTATGCCAAAAATTCTACTAAATCTCTACCTTCATGCAGTATTGTTGCAGTTTGCCTGCATGGTTTCTGATAAATGATCATCAAACAACTTAAGGGAACAAGGGGTTTATTTTCTCTTACAGTTACTGGTTATAGTTCTTAGTCCAGCTTGACGGGAGAGCACGCACCAACACCAGGGCTAAGGGAACTGGCCACACTATCTCTACGTAATGGCTGAGACAGGGACGATCCCTTACTTGCCAAACCAGCATGTCTGGCCAAGTGTACAAAAGGATGCCAACTCTCTCAACCAGCTCTCTGCATTTTATTCACCTATGCAGGGCCTAGTCCCCACCATGGGCTGGGTCTGCCCCATCAACTAGACAATCTCCTTCAGGTTCACTCTGGGCTTAACTCAACTACTACTCAACTTCTATTTTTCCACAAATGTGCCCAGAGCTCAAACCCTCAACTGTCAAGTTGACACCTGTGCCTGACCATGACACTTCACCCCTTGTCAACTTGACACAAAAACATAGCACTTTTAAACTGTAACCTTCAATCCTTGTCCCCATAGATGTTAAAAATTATCTATGAATAAATACACTTCATAAACAAATTTAAAATATTCTCTCATCAAAATTTCAGTTATTAAAATGTTGGAACTGAAAGTCTTTCTTTAAATATCCCAAATAAAATCATTGTAACAATAAGAAAACATCAAGACAAAAGTCCAGCAAATTACCGCATCCTATACTTCAATGTCCATCTTCTGTTACTCATCACATAGTCAAGGTGGGTCAAAGATTCTAGGCATTCCCAGTCCCTGTCTGCAGCTCAAAGTTATAGAAGCAAAGTTCCTCCGAACCAGGATGAATCTTCACGCAGCTGTCCTCAACATATATCCCGTGGTTCTGGCATCTCAAGCACCACTCTTGAATTCTCCTCTGCAGCTTTAAGCTTCACCATCTCCTGTAGGAACTCTATGCCTGCCACTTGGTGCCAAGCTTTTGCTGCTCTCCACGAACCCTTCAGTAGTACACCAAAACCAGAACCACCTGGGGGACGCTGCCAGATTCCAAAGTGAGGTTGAAACGTAGCTTGGTGCACTGGAGCTATAGCTGTACCAACTTTAGTGCGCTAAATCTGGAAAAGCCTCTTTTCTAGGCAGCTAAACTTGCAAAGGGCAAAAAACAGCTTTAACTTGGGCTTTTGACTCCTGAAGGAATCCGGGTTTTCAAACTACTGAATCGCCACATGGTGGCTTTCACGTCTTCCACCGTTCCAGTGCAAGTCACTAGGTTTTCCTTCACTAATACTCATTTCTCCAACAGCAGGAGATGCTCTGCTGCCTGCCCTTTGCACATCCAGAGCTTCGTGGCCATCAACACGGCTCTCCTCTGTCAAGCAAACCAGTCTATCGTCTTTAAATTCAACTTCACCAAAGTCTTTGTTCCCCTCATCACAACTGGGCCCAAACAATACATAACTCCTTCAGCACTGGCACTATCCAATTGGCCCACTGAACTCTGGAATGGTTTTTGTAATCCACGAAATAAAAAATCTTCAAACAGGGGCTGGGAGATGGCTCAATAGTTAAGATCCTGCCTTGGAGGCTGAAGGTCCTGAGTTCAAGTCCCAGATCCCACATTAGAAATGCCGGGCAGAAATGGTGGAAAGCCCAGAGCAAAGCAAGACAGGATGATTCCTGAAGTAACACTGGGACACACACACACAATAAATAAAATTTAAAAAAAAAAAGAAAATCTTCAAACATTTCAAACTTTACAGCAAAACTGTTCAAAAGCCGTAAAATCCACAGTCAGATTTGTCAGCAACACCCTACTTCCTGGGTACTAAATTCTGTTGCAGTTCGCCTGCATGGTTTCTTATAAATGACCATCAAACAGCTTAAGGGAACAAGGGGTTTATTTTCTCTTACGGTTACTGGTTGTAGTTCTCAGTCCAGCTTGACGGGAGAGCACGCACCCACACCAGGGCATGGTCTCCCTGGGGAACTGGCCACACTATCTCTACGTAAAGGCTGAGCCAGGAACTATCCTTACTTGCCAGACCAGCATGTCTGGCCAAGTGTACAAAAGGATTCCGACTTCCTCAACCAGTTCTCTGCATTTTATTCACCTGTTCAGGGCCTAGTCCCACCCACCAGGGACTGGGTCTGTCTCATCAACTGACAATCTCTTTCAGGTTTGCTCTGCATTTACCTCAACCACTAATTCTCCACAAATGTACCCAGAGCTCAAACCCTCAACTGTCAACTTGACCCCTGTGCATTTCAGCTAGGTCTCACTAAACTCTGCAATGGGTTACTACTGGTAGCTGCAACATAAATTTGATGTGCCTAGAATCCTCAAGAACTTTCAAGCTGGCAGAACATGTTACATAGAGACATAAAAGAGCAAAAAGTAAGAGCCTCAGGGAAGCAGTCAGAACTCAGTGGGAGACAACTTCCAGTATGGGGGGAAGGAACATGGAAACGAGGGACAGAAACAAAGAGCTTCATAATCGTGGCAGCTGCAAACTTTCTATTAATCTTTATCTTTTGTTATTCTTTTTTAGATGACTTTTACAAAGAGCCTGTGGCATTTTTAAAATATATTCATCATTGTGGATATTTGTAAACAGTTCATTTTGATTTCTCATGAATTCAATTTCTCCATTTTAAAGATACATGCCACTAAATATATTATTGTAGCAAAATAAGCATTTTAATAATTTTAAAATGGACTATTCGATGGCATTATGTACATTGGCAATGTTGAGCATCCACCACTTCCAGACATTTTGATTCACAACAGAACTTTGTTATGAGTGTGTGTGTGTGTGTGTGTGTGTGTGTGTGTGTGTGTGTGTGGCACCACCAATCTGAGAAGCAGGTTATAGGAATTAGGTTGGGGAACTTGCCACCTAAATATAAGTTTCCATCACCCCTTAGCCCCAGCTAACGTTTATTCCATATCTACTTACTGTAGATAAAACAGCTGTCTACAACGCGCTCTATCCTCAGACTTACTCCACTATTTCTAGGGTACCTCTAGGTACCTCATCTCAGTGCAGTTATCAATTAATGAAATCTATTCTCTTGTGTCTGCTCAGTTGCAATTATTTAACCTTGTCATCAAGGTTCATTCATATTATGGCACATACCAAAATTTCATAATTTCTTATACTTCAGGAATATTCTCTTAATTATATGTAGTTAATTTTTTTATGCATTTTCCTGTTGCTAGGCAGTGGTATTCTTCCTTAAGACAGAGCACAATTTAGTTTATAGTTCCCAATGTTTGCCCTTTAATGGCTTTATCTTTTCCTGTTAAAATGATCATCTTTATGCAAAGAATGGTTTTCCGTCTATTGAATTATTTCCTTAGATTAAACTTCTAATGGAGTCACAGAAGCAAAGGATATGAATATGTCAGCACTTATTTAAATATATCCATCTTTTATTCCACTTCCACTTCTAACGCATCTTCCAGTGATGGAGAAGCTACTACTGGCAATTCCAGTGACAAAAGTCCAAACGTGGGATTGAAACCAAATGGAGAAGTGAAAACAAGTAGACAAAAAAGTTGCTAACTTAGGTGGTAACCTAACTCCTTAACATGCTTCTCAGATTGGTGGCGCTACACGGGGGAGGGGGAAGGGGGGAAGCAGTACCTTCAGGAATTCCCAAGACCAACGCCTGTGTTCAGAGGTTTACTAGACTCACAAAACTGAAAGGGCTCATGATCAGAATACTGTGAAATGTAAACTCCCAGAAAGAGAGTAGGTATTCAACATCAGTCACATTGTTGCACAAAACACTGCAGAGAACTGTGGGGACACGCCCTAAATATAAGCGCCCAGATAAAGGGCCAACCTATCTGTGTGGGCCCTATAAAGACAGCAGCATTGGGTCAGATACACAAACAATTCAGAGCAAGTCACCAACTGAGAATTAATGTTGTCCCAAAGGTGTCACCTCTTAAAACCACTAATGCAACCCATATACCTATGGTAGAGACCGTCAGTCTTCTATACTTCAATCCAACTAGGGACAATTACTCGCCTCATAAACGCTCTGAAAGTGGCTATACAAAAGGAATAGAAGTTTTAAAAGTGTCAAAGAGAAGCATCTAAAATTCAAACCACATCGTTACTCCTCTGCTCAAAAAACAAAAATGGCTGGGCTGCATGTCTGTGATCCTAGCACTCACAAGCTGAGGCAGAACTGCCCTGAGTTCAAAGCCACCCTAGGCTACATACCCAGGAACAGACCAGCCAAGGTGACAAACACGGTGAGAACCTGCCAGAGAAATACATAGCAAAGTCACCTGAAGCGGCTTCTCCATTTGTTGAAGCAAAATCCCTATACACGGCTTGGCCTCTTCTGCTGCCTCACTTTCCCTTTCTCGCTGCAAGGCGCTGCATTTCCTGATGCCTGGGGAGAAATGGCTGCTCCAAGTGCCCATTCAGCTCACTCGCTTCTTCCCTGCAGTCTCTCTCCCAGAATCACCCATCATGCCCCATTCCAATTTTTACAGCACTTAGTGTGCACCTGTGTGTACACCCACCACTGTGCACATACGGAGGAAAGAGGACAACTTGGTTCTTTGCTTCCAATATGTGGGTTCTGGGGATCAAATGGACAACGGGCTTAGCTGCCAGAGACACCTTGCTCTGCCCTCGCTAAGGCAGTGCCCACCGCACCCTCCTCGCCCACTCACCATCTCCTGCAGTCTCTCCCCACCAAACATAAGCTCTGTGTGGACATGGACTTTTGTCTTCTGTTCTCTGTTCTGCCAGTGGAATCATCCAGAAGAACTTCATAGAGTTAAAAAAAAAAAAAAAAAAAAAAAAAACTGGATTTCAGAAAATGAGGGGGAAACTCATAAGCAATTGTTTTGCTTTTGTCTGTGTAATAGAGTCTCACGTAGCCCAGGCTGATCCTCTTAAACCCCTCGATCCTCTGCCTCCTCCACCTACCCAGAAGGGGTTGTTTTTCTTTTTACCTGTAGGGATAGTGTAACGGGTCTTTTCAAGTGTACTGGGGCCTAGACACAGTCATCAGAAAACAGAGATTAAATAAATTGCATTGAACAAATGGATTTCATTGAACAGATAACCACAGATGATATCAAAAGCCAGTGACACTTATGCATAAAAGCAATTATCTTGCACAGGGTGTAGGAACAGTTGAGGGAAATCAGGTTGTGATGAGCCAAAAGCCAGGACAGACCCACAGCTGAGACTGTCAAGCCATAGCCTGCTGCTGGCTATGAATGTTTGCCAGATAGAGTCCTGCCTCCCTTTCCTCCCAGCCTGCAGATTACTGGGACTTTCTCACTGTCCAAATCAAGCATAATTGAAGTAAAGAGGGAAGAGTGCACAGCTCTTTGGAAAGACTGGTTGGAGACTCTCTTGCCAGTCACACTTCTGTGACTTCCCACACCTTCTGTCTGTTTCCGAAGTCACCTGCTTGCCCATGCACACACACTCTTACCTGGGTCACATCTGCTAATCAACAGTCTTGGCAGTTGAAACATTCCCCACTATCACTTACTTTACTCAGTGCTATGATGATAACCTTCCTGAATTCACTACGACTAAATTTGTCCAAAACCTTTAAAGAACTCCACTGCACAATAAACTCATTATCCTTCTACTTCATCATACAGTCTCAATTTACTATTCCCAACTTAATTCTCACAACTCTCGTTTATTTTTAGTTTAGTTGGTACAAATTAGCCTGTTATTTGGAAACCAATCTTCAGTCCTAGGAGCATGACCCCTGAGATCAGTCAGCCTTGAATTTAACTCTCAGCTCTACCCTTCACCTTGGAAATGAGAGCCCTAAAAATTTCGTAACTTTCCTGCACTTTAGTTACTTTCCTGTGGAGGATTATTGAGAGAATGTGATGAGGACTCATTTTCTTTTTGTGCACTGAGCGCTGTCCATGAGAGATCAGGGGCGTCCCTCCTATGGGATCACACAACTCTGCAGGGGCATGCCTCCACTCGTCCTGTGCAAGAAAGGCCCTCTCGTCGCCTACCCTCCTTTAAGGTGAGTCTATCCTCCCTAATGCTTTTTGTGACCTTTTCCCTACTAGGAAATCAACTCTCCCCAATACTACTTTATTTATGTCATTACAGAATCAAAAATTGAAACTGTAATAGTGATTATGAATCATCTCTCCCCCCTATTGCAGTCAAAGTAATGCATGTGTAGGGGGCTTCCACTCAAGCTCAGCTAAGCTCATCCAGCAGACAAAAAGCAAAGTCTGGTTAAAAAACCAAGTATCAATTACCAAGATGTCAGAAGATACATAAGATACAATTACATACATGTCATAAGATAGTCATTTACCTCATTAACCATGTAAATACTGAACTGTTTAAGTGAGAGTGAAATAAATGTACACCTTTGGCTGGAAGCCACATTTCTCTGTAATGAGTCATATAACATCAGTGTCTACCAGAGACGACACCCTTCACATGCATTCTCATGAGCCTCCTAAGGCAAGTAGTATCAGCCATCTTCCTGTTTTTACAGGAAAGAAATGAGGTTCGAATCATCATGCCCCAGTGGCCAACACGAGAAAGTAATGATCAGGAATGGAACCTTCTTTGTTGACATAAAAAAATGATAAACTCCAGTAGGCCACTCATGCAAAAACACCAGAAAATAAAAGAAACTGGCAGGGAAGAAAGGTTGCAATGGGAAGAGGAGGAGGGAAATGGGAACAGGGATTAAGGTGTGAAAACATCAAAAATCCACCATAATCATGTATACAACATAAAAGCAAAAATGCATATCCTTAAGGACCATGAGATATTAGATCAGATGTGACAAATTACATCTGCAATATAAGCAAGATAAAGTAAGAACCAATCAAAGAAAAAAAGAATGTTTTCTTTCCTTTTGATTTTACTTTGCTTTGGTATTTTGTCCTTGTGTTTTCTGAGACCAGCTGTCTTCCATATAGCTCAGGCCTCAAACTCAGGATCTTCCTTCCTCTAGAATGGTGGGATCATAGATGTATGCCTGTATCCCAGGCTGACTCTTGAATTTTAATTAAATAATGTATATCCAATGGCAGTGATACTAACTCCAATCTGGATACTGTGAATAATATAACCTAGGGTCACAATTCTAAATGCACTTTTCAAAAGCATCCATCTAACCAGAATGCATGTTAACACAACAGTAACCACATCTATCTCACATTTGTTCCCACATTCTTGAAGTGTTTTGCACAAAAAATGCTCAATTTTATATTTTGTTTAGTGTGTATGTCAGAGGGCACCATGTCGTCTCTGTGGAGGACCAAGGGTGACTCTAGGAATCATCCTGGATTGTTTCTACCTCTTTCTTGCATCACTCCGGAATTTCTCAGGCTCCGCCCATTAGGGCTGGAAGTGCACTGCACTATTTCCATTTAGCTTTTTTAGTGGGACCTAGGATCTAAACTCAGGATCTTCTGTTTGCAAGACAAGAGTCTTAACCCCTGGACCATCTTTCCAGCCCACATGCTCAATAAACAGCCGAGAATGCTGATGGTAGGTCAACAAGATGACTCAGTGAGTGAAGATATAAGCCCCCATACAGTTGAAGTTTTGAGCTGACTTCCACAAGTTGTCTTCTGACACACGGCACACACATACACAAAATACAAATTAAAAAATAAAAAAAGAAATTGATAGCCAAAAAGAAAAGCATGTTTAAAGAGAAAAGTTTAAATTAGCAAACTGTAGAAAAAGAATCCACAATTTTAATACTATTTCAAGTAGTACGTCGTGTCATGTGTGTTTCTATAAAGCATACCAAGCAGTGGAAAAAAAAAAAAAAAAAAGCTGCTGAAGAGTCTACCAGGGCAGTGAAGGGAACATAGTTAAGAAGAATGTCTAGCAAAGGTATCAGTGTGTGGAAAAAGCAAGAGATTCGACTACAGTCTCTAGACCACTTCCAAATTTGAAATCCTTTCCTTTCCTTTTTCCTGAGAGACTCACCGCAGTCAGCCTCGCACAGTCTTCCTGCCTCGGCCAGCTGGATGCTGAGATTACAGATGGGCCTCAAGAGCCCAGAAGAAACCCCCTAAGTTCAGTGACAGAGCACTTGCTTGGCATATGCAAGGTGTTCAGCTCATCCTGGCATGGAAAAAATAAAAAGAAGTTTTCAAACACTTTTTTTTTATAGTAAACATGCTATCTTGTTCTAGGATTCTCCCCCTAAGTCCTAACTTATGGAGAAGATAAATTTCACCCAAAGACTAATGTTTTTAAATTAAACCTCTGCTTCTCTCTTATATGAAAAATAAATTTCCAAAGTAAAGTTTTCCATACAATATATTTAGTAAAACACTGAATTTAAGCATCAAGAACACCCAGGATGTACTAAATTCAAATATGAAACTAACAACTCCTGTCCCCTGCTTTTCAAAGATCCCGTCATCTCCAAAATAATAAAACTCTTTATTTTACAAATGAAATATCACAGGTTACAGCAAACTAAGCTTCACTTTCATCAGAAACTAAGCTAATCATTACAAAAGTCATTCTCTAATAAAAGTTAAAGTGGAGATAAGAATCCAAAAATATACAGAATATAACTGTAGGTTAACAGAGTACCACCAAAATATAAATTATACCACTTTGGGAAACAATTTAAGATCCCAATTAACTGGTATTCGTACCACTGAATACATTACATTCTGCCTCCCATAAATGGTTCTGCTATTAGCACTTGGCAAAAATCACAAAATAATTCAAAATAATAAATTAGAATGGACTTTTTCATAAACTTCAAAAATATTTTAAATTTTATTTCGAGTGTGTGTGTGTGTGTGTGTGTGTGTGTGTGTGTGTGTGTGTGTGTATGAGTGCACATGCTGTTTAGTGGCCAGCAGAGGACAACTTGCAAGAGTCAGTTCTCTTCTTCCAACCTGAGTCTCATGACAGCCAGATGAGTCATCTCCAAGGCAGATGTTGGCCCTTCTTTCCCTTTTGTGGCCTAGCAATCTAAAGGGAAAACTAGGTAAGGAACCCAATAATACATTGTTCTTCACATACATATTATGAAGCAGGGAAAAGCCCTCTGTGGTGATATCCATCAGTCTAAATGTTAAACCTCATCTGCCTGCCTCTCCGGGAATGTTTTCCTATAAAAAGTCACTGTCCATATCCTATAATTATTTAAATTCTCATCACCCACACTGAACTGAGAGTTCATTTAAGAACAAAGCTTAGCTCTTTAATATTGTAGCTCTTTTAATACTTTGTTATTTGAGAGAAAGTGTACCGGGGAGAGAGAGGGCCAGAGGACAATCTTTGGAAGACGACTCTCCTTCCAGCATGTGGCTCCAGCTCCAGGGATGCCATTAAGACATCAAGTGCACAGGAACCTTTACTGGCTGAGCAATCTCACCGGTCACATTGGTTCCTATTTGGCTAATACCTGCATAATCGTAAGAATGAAGTTGTGGAATTTCTTGAAGACTGCTTATGAATAATTACCAAAAGTGACTAAAGAATAGTATCAAGTTAGAAAGACCCTAAACAATTCTATAGTCTACCAAAAAAAAAAGGTCCTTTCCAAATTAACCTGCAAGACTGAGTTTACCCACCACCAGAAATTCAGATGTGCAACACCGCCCTTCAGTCCAGAACAATCCCCTCCCCGTAATCTCATTTTCTCCAATTTCCTCAGAAAGCTTCATGATCAAATTATTTGGCAAACTATTTAAAAATCAATTAAAGGCAATTACTGGTATGAAAAACCTCTATTAACACAAGAAGACTAGAATTCTATGCCATAAATTTTAAGTGGGCTAAAATAGAACCATAATAAACGATAATCTCAAACCTATCCTTATAGCTCCTTTGGAAACTAAGCACTCTTAGGCACGGCAAGTCTCATAAGAAAATATGAACAAAAATGAGAGAGGAATACGAAAACTGAAATATTAAATATTACAACCACAGAACAGTCAACAGTTCTTTCCAGATCTCCCAGGTCTTCTCAGCATAAGTCTAACTGAGGACTTTAGCCAAGCCTGCGGTCTTCCTCCTCCATGGGAACAAGCTCATTGCTATTGTGTTGTAGTAATGTTTGGGGGCTTGCTTTGTTTTTGAGATTCCATCTCATTATGTGTCCAAGATGACTTCAAACTCACCATTCTCCTGCCTCAGCCTCCCAAGTGCCACTATGACTACTCACAAATTGTAACAAGAAAAAGTAGAAATGTGCTAATCAAATAATGTTCTATCTAGACTACAATAGGCTACATGATACACACACACATATATCCATCTGTGCAAATATTCATGTGTGTGTATCTATGCAAATAAGGTATGGGAAAAAATCAAACTATAAACATAGCTCTAGGCACTAGATATATGAGAACTTTTTTATATATTTTATTGTTTTGTGTGTGTGTGTGTATGTGTGTGTGTATCAGAGGGCACTGTAAGTCTCTGTGGAGCGTGACGTCGGGAACCATCTTGGATTGCTTCTACCTCCTTGCTTCACTCTGGGATTTCCCAGGTTCCACCCACCAGGGCCAGAAGTGCAGGCCACTGCCGCCATTTCTGCCTGGCGTTTTTAGGTGGGATCTGGAATCCGAACTCAGGACCTTCTGTTTGTGGCACAGAGTCTTGACCCCTGAGCCACCTCTCCAGCCCCAAAGAGAATTTTTAGGCGATGGAGAGATGGCTCAGGGGTTAAGCCTTTGCCTCACAAGTAGAAGGACCTAAGTTCGGATCCCAAGATCCCAAGTAAAAATGGCAAGCAGAAATGCAGGGGCCTGGAACGCAGAGCTGGGAAACCCCAGAGCAAAGCAATAAGGAGGTAGAGCAATCCAGGGTGATTCTCAATGTCATTCTTGGGCCTCCACAGGCACACACAGTAGCTTCTTCTGCACATGCAAGTACACACACACACACACACACACATACATGCACACACGCACGCAAAAACCAGCTAAACATTGTCCTCCACAAATATTAATACCATATGTAATATCATATTATATCAATATATCAAATATTAATACTGTATGTAATATCATAAATAATCTAGTTCTGAAAGTTTTCCGTGTTTTAGTTGACCTTACCATAAGGTTTTAAATAAACACACCATGCACCAATGTGTATTATTTCTTTTAAATCAGGGTCTTGCTGTATGGACCTGACCTGCCTGAATTAAGCGACCCTCTTGCCTTTCCCCCAAGGTACTAAGACAATAGGCCTGTGTCGCCTGAATGAGTATGTTTTCTGTTTCTACTTCTGAGAATTGACTGCTATAGTCTCATAATCAAGAACATGGAATTCTTTAGTCGTCGTCTCCCCAGCCAAGTAGCACAAATTTGATGAGCAAAATAACATTACGTGCCAGGATTGTCATCACCATGTAAGAGAACTGAAAACCTAAGACTATTTTACACAGGAGGATCTTAAACTATGGTGAGGTGCTGTAACAGAGCGCTACACACCTATTAAAGTAGATCCAAGAATATTTGCTACAAACAGTAAAACAAATAATTCTTTGTAAAAATATATAGAACTGGGGATACAGCTCAATGGTAGAGGACTTGCCTGGAATGTATGAGGCCTTAAGTTTAATTCCCACAGTTGCAAAATAATAAATTAATATAGGTACATTTAACTAGATATATCTATTAATAGTGGTTACTAGGGAAAAGAATTTGCTTATATTACTAGCTTTTGTTTAATCTGCTTACGAAGCAGTTATTAATTACTTATCCTGCAAACCAGTAAGGTTTGTGTATTGTTTCCTAGAAAATTCATTTTTTAGATTTTATCTACATCTTAGACTTTCTTTTACTATTTATTCAATTGTGCGTTTATGCGTGTGTGCGCATGTGTATGTGTGTGTGTGTGTGTATGTGTGTGTGTGTGTGTGTGTGTGTAGAACCACGGATGAATTCAGGAACCACCTCCTTCCTTGTTTACCTTGTTTACTCTGCCCGGGGATTCACAGGCTCCGCCCTACCAGGACCAGAAACGCAGGCCGCCTCCGCTTCCACACGGAGTCTATACATGAGGTCTAGGATCCGAACTCAGGACTTTCCGCCTGCAAGGCAGAGGCTTAACCAACCCCTGAGCCACCTTTCCAGCCCCTACATCTTAGACTTTCAAGACTCTAATTAAGTCATTTTATTTTTCTAGTTTTACAAACATATTGAGTACTTATCCCTGCTTCCTTCCATCCCCCTTCCCAACATCCTCCTCCCTTCCCTTAGTCAATCCCTCCCACTCCCTCCCGCCTCCTCCCTGTGTACTTCTATGGACCCCAGGGTTCCCCCTCTGATTTGTCTACTTTTTTCTTTCCCTACTTCTACAAGCATATTGAGTACTTATTTATTTCCCTCCATTGTCTCTCCCTCCCATCCCTCCATTAAAAAGATTTTTTTTATTGAAAACAAATATTTTACCTTTAAGAGAGAAGAAACAAGGGTACTTACAGTAGGATACTAAGGAAAAAGTGCCCCTACCTTGGTTTAGCAGTCTTTATTGATTTACTTCAAAAAGGCCACAGAACAAGGTATGACACACGTGTACATCATCTCAGCACTGGGCTCAGGCACAAATTCAAGACCAGTCTGGTAGACAGCCAGTGATACATGAGACCCTGTGTTGAAACAGACCAACAACAAATAGGGCAAAGCAAGGCTGACAGTTTCCCAGCGATTAGAAACTTTCTCTAAGTATGAATATTGCCTAAAATTCAGGACTGCTGCATTCAGGAGCTCACTGTAGTGAGACTTGTCCTTACCAGACCTGCATAATGACTGACATACCAACATGCCCCATAGATTACCCAGGAACTCAAGAGAGATAAGAACATGCCGTGGGAACCTTGGGGACCAGAACTAGATGAGTGAAGGAAAGGCCTGAGGGGCAAGTTGGTATGCCAGAGGCCTAAATCCCCAATAAGACAAGCCAGAAAACCCTGGGGTCCATAGAAGTAGCCAGGCAGGAGGGTAGAAAGCAGTGGGATAGATTGATAAAGGAAAGGAGGGAGATATGGAGTGGGGTTGGAGGTAAGGATAAGTACGCAATACGCTTGCAAATCTAGGAAAAAAATTTTTTAAAAAGGCGAAAAATGAAAAAGAAAAGCAGGACATATCGCTGATCTTTAAAAAAAAAAAATTGCCTAAAATTCAAACACTATAAAGAAAAAAATATATACACTGTTTAGGGTTCAGTCCAAACCGATCCAATACCCAAACATTCACTTTTAATGACGTGAGAAAAAAAAAATGTAAAATGTAAATTCTCAAAATTAAAAAAAAAAAAAAAAAAAAAAAAAACCTTAACAAGTCTGTACTGACAATCATTTCACTTCTGGTCTTGCCAGGGAAACAATCATCACTCTAAGTACCCAGGTATTCCCCATCATTTGTCTTCAAAAAACTGAAAAGTTCTAAATTAGATTTACGTGAAATACTGCAAATCGCCAACTGGAGGATATAATAATCATGGATATATTCAGATTCAATAGCATCCCGAACTTAACAGATTTGCAAGCTTTTAAGATTAAAAATTATCACTATCCTTAAAAACTGTCCAAGCTACCTTTAAACTAATGCTTTGGAATTTACAATGGAGTACAGCAGATCTTCACATTAAAAAGAATTGTTTTTATCTACTTTTCAAAGCAGGGCACATGCATGAACTAGTATAAAATACTAGGTAGGTTCTATTCCACCTATTATAAACCTGAATTATGTTCATATTCTTGTAAGTGAAGCTAAACATGTAACCAGTTGCCTACTGCTTAATAGATCCACATGCCAAAAATTCTCCCAAGGAGAATCCAGAACATTTCCTACTACCCAATTACAGAAATTTCAAAAAGTAAACAACGTAAATGGAAGTATTAGTACATGGACTGAATGGTGAGCTGCTTTTCTCACCAACAGGGAATTCTTTGATGTAACTCATTTGCTAATCTAGAAATCACATGTTGGGAATTGAAATAAAGGGACAAAAACCTAATGACTGACTATATCCTACACACACACACACAAACCAACTCAGAATAACCTTTTTTCACCAAAACTAAAGTCAAGCAGAGTAACATATGCTAACTTGAAATTTAAGCAAACCATTGCCAATGTCCTACAGGTACCCCAAAAGTATATTTAAATTTCAAATACCATGTGTGGCTTGTCAACAAAGCATAGATTTAACAAAATTATACAACTATGAGTAAAGGCTTTCTTCTGATGTTTCCATTCAGAACATTGACTTATTGCTGGAGAATATTTAACAGACGATTCAAACAAGCCAACTATCCTTTGTCAAAGTAACTGAGTACTATCGGTCTGGCCCATCATGACCTTCCTTTAGCAGCCTCCTATTTTGGCAATAAGACCTTAGAAATTATAGTGACAAAGGGAGGGAGAGCAGGCTTCAACATCAAAATATTCTCTTAAAATCCAATCATCTTTTTCCACAACCTTTTTGGTATGGTATTGGGCTTTTAAGTTAGTTGAAACTTTTTACCATAGTCAAGTGGTCGTCTGAACCCACCCACCATTACACATACTCTCACTCAATCATGTAAAGAATTGAATTCTTTATTTGTGATATCCATAAACGTTGCTATTCTATATGTCTATCCAGGAAGGCATTTTTCTCCTAGTATCAGTTTTTTGTTTTTTTTTTTTTATAAACAACAACTTGAATTCTATTGCATGAAAGGGCTACAAATATACATGTTATTAACCAAGCAGAATACACAGAGATTTGCTTTACAACTTGCACCTAAAATACCAGTATACATAGCTGGTTCATTAGCTGTCATAGCAATTTGGGGCTAGTGCCCAAGCTATGCATAGCAGTTTACATTTTCCAATCTCACGCATTCAGAGTGACTGATAGGGACTGTTAACTACCAAGTTCCTGCGAAGCCCATCTCAGTTACTAAGTGCAACTTGGTTCCAAGTTTACAGTTCTTTTTTTTTTTAATGGCAAACTGCTAAATCTGATGCAATTGTCCTAAGAGTTTTTGAACCAAAACTCTCTTCGGCTACACTGCCATTCTACCAGTAGGTGGTGCCACATAGGTTGGGAGAATGACTTTCATGAGGACAACAGTTCAGATTTAGAAAAAAGAAAATTAAACCTGTTCTGAAAATACAAATAAAAAACGCATTTAGTGCTAAAGGTAAAACAGAACCCTTACTCATTAACTGTTCATTACAGACAAACCAATAAAAGGGAGGAAACACGGTCTTCTGAAAAATCTTAAACAGTTTATATGAATGAAAGCACATGCTTAAAACACAAACTATTTCTCTTAAAACTACACAGTACATACTTTGAAGTAAATTCTCATAGAAAAAAGTGACCAACCATGTCAAGATGATAAGCAAACCGCTTATTACAGAGAGATGGGTGCACAGAAACTTTTCAACAGTCACATCCACCACTTCCAAAGTTTTGCCTGTAAGGGGTAAAATTCAACACATCACCAGGGGAGCAACAGGAAAAGGGGGGGGGAACCCCACGAGACCTCTTTTAAGTTTCTCAAAGTACACATCAGAAACTAACAGAACAAAAATATTCCGTAAAACGTTAAGGAACAGACCTAGGAAAAAAAAAATGTTAGACATGTATGGTCAAACACAATGATTTATTAAAAATAAAACGTAAAAATGATTTTTGTACATATGCTTCCAAATTCCAGGCATGGGATCCAAGTAAGTTTCATAGAAAACGCTGTAGCCAGGTATCAAGTCCTTACAACAAAGTAAACTACCCACCCCGCCCCAACCCCCCACCCCGGTTTTGCTACAGAATCAGCAAGTTCACTCCCTCCCCCACCCCCCGAAAAAACACAAATTAAAACAAGACGCTTTGCTAGTATAAAAACGACCAAGGTCCAAGGAATAATAAAAAAATAGAGTCCATCAATGACTGTAACACAAAAATGTGTGTGTGGGGCCGAGTCCGCCTCCGGAGGAGCGATGGGTGGAGGGGCAGGCGATCCGGGCGCCCCGCGGGGCGGGCTGCCCCGAGGCTGGGCTCCCCGAGGGCAGGCCCGGGCGGGCGAGGGGCGCCTGGGGCTCCCGGGCTCCCGGGCGCCTAGAACGAGCTGCCGCCGTAGCCGCCGCCGCCGCCGTAGCCGCCCCGGTAGGGTCCACTGTTGCTGCGGCCCCAGCCGCCGCCGCCGCCGCCCTTCATCGGGCCGTACGAGGACTGGTGCTGGCTGTAGCTGCCGAAGCCGCCGAAGCCGTTGCCGTAGTCGCTGCCGCCGTAGGCCGCGCCGCCGCCGCCGCCGCCGTACGCGCCGCCGCCGTAGCCGCCGTAGCCGCCGTAGCCTCCGTAGCCGCCGCCGCCCTTGGCCAGCCCGTTCTGGTCGCGGACGCCGCCGCCGCCGCCGCCGCCGCCGCCGCCGCGCCCCCGGCCGCCGCGGCCGCCCCGCGAGGCGCGCGCGCCGCCGCCCGCGTGGATGTCCTCCTTGGGGACCGCCTTCTTCACCTCCACGCGGTGGCCCTGGATCGGGTGGAACTTGACGACCGCCGCCTTGTCGGCCGCGTCGTGGCTCTGGAAGTACACGAAGCCGAAGCCGCGCTTCTTGCCCGACTGCTTGTCGGCGATGATCTCCGCCTTCTCCACGGCGCCGAACTGCGAGAAGTGCTGCACCAGGTCGCCCTCCGCCACGTCGCCCTTGAGGCCGCCCACGAACAGCTTCTTCACCTTGGCGTGCGCGCCCGGCCGCGCCGAGTCCTCGCGCGACACGGCGCGCTTCAGCTCCACCGTGTTGCCGTCCACCGCGTGCGGCGACGCGGCCATGGCGGCGTCCGCCTCCTCCACGTTCGAGTAGGTCACGAAGCCGAAGCAGCGCGAGCGCTTCGTCTGGGGGTTCACGACCACCACGCAGTCCGTCAGCGTCCCGAAGGCCTCGAAGTGGCCGCGCAGCCCCGACTCGCTCGTCTGCACGTTGAGGCCGCCGATGAACAGCTTGCACAGCTGCGAGTTCTCCATGGCGGCCGCCCGGGCCCGGCCCCCGCCCTGCGCGCCGCGCCGCGCCGCCGCCGTCGCCGCCGTTAGCGGCCGCCCAGGCCTCGCGTCGCCGGCTCGGGCCCGGCCGCCGCCGCCGCCGCCGCCGCCGCCCGCGACGGGGAAGCGCGGGGAGGGGAGGGCGCAGGGGGCGCGGGGCGGGGAGGGAGGGCGCGGAGCCGGCCGGAGGGCGAGCGAAGGCACGGGAGCACCGGCGAGGCCGCGGCCGCCGCCACCTCCGCTCCCCGACCTGGGCGCCACACAAAGAGGCCGCTGGACGCGCGCGCACCCGCCCCGAGTCGTGCGTCACCGGCGACGCCGCGGCCGCCGGCCAACGGGCGCCGCGCTCCGCCCTGGTCCCGCCCCCCGCGCCGCGGCGCCGCTCTCGCTCTCGGCCTCCCCGCCCTCCGCGGCCGGACGCGAGCCCGCGGCCCGCCCGCCTCCTTCCGCCCGCGCCGCCGCGTCGTCGTCACGCCCGGGAGGCCCGGCGGGGCGGGGCGAGGGGCCTTCCGGCCGCTCGGCGCAGCGCGCCCCCCCCCCGTTTCCTCGCAACCCCGCGGCTGTTCCCGTCGATTCACCCCCTCCCCGCCCCGGATCCCCTGGTCCGGCCCCGCAGTGGCGTTCGCGCCAGCCCCTTGAGAGACGTGTCGGCTCGGCCAATCGGCGCGGCGCACTCGCAGCCACTTCCGGCCGCGGCGGCCGCGGGACGGGCGCGCTCCCGGGTGCGTGAGCGGAGCCGGCGGCCGCCCCCGCGCCCCCTGCGCGAGGCCTGCGCGGCCGGGGGAGGGACCGGGCCGCCGGGGCCGTTCCCAACGGATGCGGCGGGCGGCCCGCGCGGGCTTTTTGAAAAGCCGACTGTTGGGGCCGCCGCCCCTGACGTCCGCGCCCCTCCGCGGGCCGAGACGGACCAGAGCCCGGCGGGGAAGGCGGTTACGGCCGTTTACGCGGCCGTGGGCGCCGCGGCGCTCGGGCCCGGCGGGGACGCCGCCTGCCGCGGCCCGTGCGCTGGAGCCCGTGGCCGCCGCGCGTGCTCGGCCCACGCGTCCGCGGGTTGCTCGGGCCGGCGGCCTCGCCGCGTGCAGGGGCCGCTCGCCGGCGTCTTTGCGTTTCCGTAGTTCGCACCGGGCCCCCCGGCCCCAGCCCAGCGCCCCCCTCCCTCCGCTCCACCCCGACTCTGACACCCCCAGGCCCGGCCCCCCCGAGGCCCGCGGGGATCTGGCTCCGCGCCCCAGGCCCGCGCGCCCTGCCCCGCCTTCCCCCCCACCGAGGGGCCAGGCCCTGCTCGGTGTTTGCAAACGGCGATCTCAACTTCGCCCCTTTTCGTTATTCCACTTTACGATACTTGTTACCACCGGGAAGAATTAATGTGCCAGGATCCTCGTTGCTCACGCCACAGAAACCGCCTAACGGTGATGGGGACCTGGAAGCCCAACATGTCGAGCATCTGCTGCCCAGGACGTGAACGGACGGAGGCGCCCGTGGAGATTCTTTATGACCAACCCCGGGAGGGGTTAGTTTTGCAATTATCCAAACGAATGTTCAAACACTGCGAAATGAATTCCTTAAGGAACAAAGACCCAACTTATTTTTTTAGCAAGCTCAGATTCCTATTCCATGTATTTCTCCTGCACCTGCGTGTGAAGGTCAGGAAGCTTTTGTGGCAGGATCAGTTCTCTCCGACCCTGCGCATTCTGAAGATAGAGCTCAAATTCTCAGGACTGGCATCAAGAATTTTATGAGTTGAATCACCTCAGTTTTTTTTTTTTTTTTTTTAGAAGGCGAGCCCGCCAAGTAGCCCAGGCTAGTCAGGAACTTTGCAACTAGCCTCCTGCCTTCACCTCCCCAACGTTAGGATTGCAGACGTGTCCTACAGCGCCTGGTTTACACGAGAACACAGAGCATTGCACATGCTAACAAAGCAAGAGCTCTACCAACTGTGCTACATACCAAGGTCTCTCCTGCATCACTTAAAAATATATATATTTCATATCGAAGTAAGAATCTACTGAGGGTCTAATGTCTATTGAGTAGAAGGGTTAATAGAGAAAAATGCCATGGACTGTATTTATAGAAGGAGGTAGAGAGGATGAGAGACAAGGAAACAGTGTTTGGAGAAAATAGGGAACCAGGAGAAAAAACATCAGCTTCTTGGATGCTGTGTCATCCCACAAATTGTGGATCTGGGGTTTGGTTGTCAATTCCAGTTGCTAGGCTTCTGAGGAGGGATTCTGTGTTTTCTTCCTCTCCGATAAATGCATTTAAATTTTTAATTTTTAAAGACAAAAGGATTTGGGAGGTGGGAAGGAGGTGGAGGTGATCGGAAATTAAAAAAAAAAAGGATTTGGAAAGATGTGATCATAATTTATCCTGTTTCTAGCCCATATATTTCTTCTGCTTAACATGTTGAATATAAGCCTCTATGTGCTAGGCGGGAGGCATGCTAGCTAGATACATAGGTGTCAACCTGATTGAGCTTCAGACACATCTGTGAAGAATTTGTAATTGAAACAAGCCCTGAGCAATCCTGCAGGACATTGATTGGTATGAGAAGGCCCAGCCCATGGTGGGTGGACTATTCCCTGACCAGGTGGAAAAGTAAGGGGGATAGCTCCAGAGCTTGAGAGGTGTATTTTTCTATTATGCCAATTTTTTCATCAAAGAAACCAAGGCTGAACCACGGTAAGCTCCCAGGTTCTGTCATCTGTACTCTCCTGTTATTGCAGGGGAAGGCGAGGGAGTTATTCTTTCTTAAGGTTACATTTCTTAGTCCAGCTTGGCAGAAGATCATCTCAACAGCAGGGGCCGAGGGAACTGGTCACACCATATCCACAGATTGCTGAAAGAGGGGCAAAACCTCACTAGCCAGACAGCAAGACTTGCAAAGTATGCTGAAGAATGCAAATTTATTGAACCAATGCCTCCATCTTATCCACCGACCCAGGAAATTAACCCACCTACTATGTGCTGGGACTTCCCACATCAATCAGACAATCACCTGCAGGCTTGCTCGGGGCTTGTCTCAACCACTAATTCTTCACAGGTATGCCCGAAGCTCAACCAAGTTGACACCTATATATCTAGCTAGCACACCTCCCTTCTGTCACATAGAGGCTTATGCTCAACCTGTTAAGCAGAAGAAATACATGGGCTAGAAATAGAATAAAGTCATGTGCCACATCATATTTCTGCCAACAACTGTCCACATAAACAGCAGCAATCCCATAAGGCTTTATCCCAGGCGACACAGGAACTGTCTAAGCTTAATTAGTGAGTATACTCCGTGATGTTTGCACAAGAATGAAGTCACTTGCCGATGCGCTTTTTAGAAAGTTCCCCTGTTAAGCCATGCATGACCACAGCTGCAAAATAACCTGAGCACAGAAAACATAATTTAGCCCCCGTTTTAAACTTCATATGTGGTAAAGGAAAAATAAAACAAGAAGACTCAGCCCAGCATCTTGTTTGCAATTCATAGTGTTGCATGGAATGTCTTGATCTGCAAACGGGAAGCAGCTTCCTGAGTCTTTTAGTTTTTGTTGTTTTTTTTTTTTATTTTATTCTTTTAATGTTTTATACATGAATTTAGTGAATTTATGATACTTATTGTTGTTATTGTTGTTTGACACAAAGTCTTGCTGTGTGGCCCTGGCTGGCTACTTAACTACATAGCTCGGCCTGGCCCTGAATTCATGAGAGCCTCCCGCCCCAGCTTCTGGAGTGCTGGGATTACAGGTAGCTTGAACTGAGCCTCTTATCTGTGTCTGACTCCCTAGTTTTGGCTGAGGTTTTTCTGCCTTCCCACGCCTTCTTGGAGCAGCCCACAGCAGCTAAAGCGACAACCAGGCACCTGCAAAGGGACAGCGTCCAAGTCTCAAGCCCATGCACAGCCCTCAGAGCTTGCCTTGCCTTTATTCGTTTTGTCTTTGTCCAGAAAATTGCAGCCAGCTTCACCCCATCCCAAGAAAGAGAATACTTCATCTGATTGCCAGCCTGACAGGAGTAAGACTCACCTAGGAAACACAGATCTGGGGATGTCTGTGAGGGTCTTTTTAAAGAAGTTCACCTGGGAGCAGCCCACCTTAAGCCAGGACCCTGGGCTGAACATAAAACAGAAAAGCATCAGCTCTCCCCATGTTCTCTTGGCCTTCTGATTGTAGACAGATGTGACCAGCTGCCTGTCTCTCCATCCACTATGCCTCACCTGCCACGAAGGACTATACCCCTCAGACCATGAGTCAAAATAAACTTCTCTACCTGAAATTACTTAGGTATTTTGTGAGAGCAACTTTTAGTTCTAGAAGGTTCTTTTCCATAAGAAATGTGGTCATGAAAACTGTACCATTGCCCTTGCTTCTGATGATTCATACCTTAATTGACCACACGGACATTGTACAGTAGTTAGTTCCCTGGTCCCACGACCTTAAGAACTTTCTCTTGCATAGCCTCAAGAATACTAATAACTCAAAGATTGTCAAAACAGAACAGTAATGGTATTCAGAAGAATAAGCCCAGTGAATGTATTATGTAGACTGTGGAGCTAGCCTGTGGAGTCTTAATATGATATCTTCAGTTCCGGAGAAGCCCAGTTGCTATATAAACACAGTGTGGCATACATTCAGATTAGGATAGGGACAATTACTCCTTACCATAGGATTAAACAGTACTCCTATCAAAATGTGGAATAGAGGACTTCAGTGGTTAAAGTTTTTGTTTGCAAGCCAAAGGAACTGAGTTTGAACCCAGACCCCACATAAAAATGCCCAACACATATGACAACATCCTGCACTTCTGGCCCTAGAAGGCAGAGCCTGGGATACCCTAGAACAAAGCAATAAGTAGGTACAGCAATCCAGGATGATTTCCAATGTTGCCCTTTAATTTCCATAGGCACATACACTGTAGTGTCCTCTTGTGTACAGAGAGAGAGAGAGAGAAAGAGAAATTAAATAGAACTTTTGCTCCAGATGGGAGCCTGAATCTAGGGTCAGTTTCAAGAAAGTAACTCTGCTTTGTGTGAGACCTGAAGTGGTTTGGACATGTAATGAAAGAACTGAGGAGGCACGAAAAGTGGATGCAGCAGTGCACAGTCTCTCCTATCTCTTCTACGCCATGTTCATGTGAGCCGGGAAAGCAGTTTTCCTCTGCCACGCAGATGAATATACCGAGACATGAAAACTAGAACACTGGCAAGACTTTTGCTTGTGACTTTTGTCATGGATAAAGAAATTCCTTTACTACTATTCCCGCCGACATCTTATGAAACTAAAGTGTATATTGTTTTTGTGAACCTTAATTTTTGAAAATCACTTGCTACTCTCTCCTAAGGTCATGAATTTCTATCAGTTTGAAAGAGAAGTCTACTGTACTATTGATGAATATTATGTTTATACTAAGGGACATTTTTAAAGTCATATTTTTTGCATGTACTCACGTGTGTGTGTGTGTGTGTGTGTGTGTGTGTGTGTGTGTGTGTGTGTGTGTGTACAAGAGGCCACATGAGTGCCTGCACCTGTGGAGGCCCAAGGGTGACTTCAGGAATCATTCTGGATTGTACAACCTCCTTTCTGCTTTGCTCTGGAGTTTCCCAGGCTCCACTTTCTAGGGCCACAAGTGTAGGCTGTAGCCATTTATATGGAATCTGGGATCTGAACTCAGATTCTTTGATTTGCAAGGCAAAAGGATTTTGACAGGCGTAAAAATCTTGTTATGGACTGAACTGTGCCTTCTCTGATGTCCCAAAATAATATGTTGCTGACAGAGGACTGTGGGATATTCTTGTAAAGAAAAGAGTCACTAGAGATCTCACTTTGCTCTTGTAAGAGGAGTCCATGTGAAAACCCAGGGTAGAAGCAACAGACTATTCACAGACTAGGAAGAGAGGACCCATCAACACCCAACTCGTATGGCATCTTGCTCTTTGACTTCTAGCAAAACTGCTGTGAGAAAGACAGCCAATCAGTATGAGAGAGAAAGTTAAGCCATGAAAAGAAAACATCGTTTCCTGAAACTGACAAAACTTCCTGTTCATTTTGACTCTGATTATTTGCTTTCTTATTTGTCACAGAGTCTTGAACAGATGCTTTTAGGAGTTGTGATTTATTATCCTTCTTTTCATAAAATAAATAAATGCACAATAGATAAACAAGTATGTAAGGGAGATGGTGACCCTACACAGCAATCCTCCTGTACTTATGCTGACGTGTTTCAGACCCCTTGGTGCCTCAGCATGTGGCTGCATATGGAGACAGTGTGTGTGTGTGTGTGTGTGTGTGTACGTGCATGTGCCTATGTGCGCGTGCGTATAGAGGTCAGAAAACAATCTTGGGTGTCACTCCTCAGGAGTTGTCCACTTCATGTTGCTAGTATTGGTGTGTTGGTGGCAATGGTGGTACTTTTTGAGACCGGTGTCTTAATCACATCTTGTTCACAATCAAGAACAAAAAACAACAGATGAATGCATGCAGGCCTGTCTGCTTGCTAGTGTTCAACTTCTTTCATTTGTAAACAGTTCGGGATCCCCTGTGTAAGGAATGGTCACACCTACAGGAAAGGCTCTTTCCACATCAACTAACACTATCACGAGAACCCCTCAAGACATGTCCAGAGGACAATGGTGTTCTAAAGAACCCTAGAGGCCAGCCTCCTAGATGTCAGCCTGACAGTAACCTTTCCAGACACTGCCCCAGGCTGCTGCCTGTCTCCACCTACCAGTACAGTGCACGCTACCATGCCTGGCTTTTTGTTTTTTTAACATGGATTCTGGAGGTGGGTCTTGGATCTTCATGTTTGCAAGGCTGCATCTACTGACTAAGTCATCTCTCTAGTCTGAGACAGTCTTAAGGAGGTAACTAAAGTGAAATGAGGCCATTAGGATGGATCCACCCCAATACTGTTGGTATCTGTCTATGAAGAAGAGACTGGAACACCTATGTACGTACTGACCTGCAAGCCAACGAGAACTAGCTCAAGAGCAGAAGCAAACGCTACCCATACCTTAAGCTCAGATTTCAGGTCTCCAAAATAATAAGACAATACAATTCCTTTGTTGAGGTAGTTCAGCCTGTGAAATTCTGTTATGGCATCCTAGGAAACCACTCCTTCCACCTAGAGGAGACTCGTTCATGCCCACACTAGGATCTGACAATACTCCTGTGTACTGCCTACATGCATTGCCTGGATTTCTATAAGGCTTGTCAGTGGAGGTAAACCAAACTTAGTGATTTACCTGTGAATTCCATAAAGGGGTCACTGATTACATCCCTTGTGAATCACATGAATAACTTACGTTTTAGTTTTGCATTGTACTGCTTTTAATTAAATGTAAATAAGTACATATTTATATTTCCTAACGGCTTGCTTTAATTTTTTATATCTTGTTGCTTAATCTAATGTTATTAATCTTAATAACATTTTTTGGATATTTATTTCTTCATCAAATCAGATACTGAGTATTTTCATCTCCCTGAGGCATCTGTCAGATCAATATAAAATTTAATCTTATATGACAGAGCAAAGGGGAAAGACAGTGATACATACAGAGGAGAGAGAGAGAGAGAGAGAGAGAGAATTCACACGTGTGCTGGAATACAGGTAGAGTTCAGAAGCTAGTTCTGTCTTTCCAACCATGTGGGTTTCCTGGGATGCAACACAGGTCACAGGTTTGTGAGTAGGCTCCTTACCAACTAAGCTATCCCATCAGCCCCTCACAATGAGATTTAATTTGTGAAGTATCTGATACTCAGAGCCATGAATCACACACTACTTTCTGTGTACATTTTGAGCCCTTAAGAATCTGGTCGGTCTTCACTTCTAGCTGGGAGTATATAACAGCACCTGCCTATCCGTCCCTTAACTCCCCTCAAATAAATAAACAAATGCATACTGCCTATAGAAAAGGACAGGAGAGCCTACTCCATGACTGGAAAACATTACTTAATTGTGGTTGTTCACTACGGTCAGACCATGGAGAGAACCTACTTGGATCTTTCAGATCTGAACATTTTTAGGTAAATTATATTCATAGTCATAATTTATTATCATATTTTATCATAAATATTAGAGAAATAAGCTACATGTATCTTTTTTCAACTGGAACCAGAACAGTGGACGGTCTACATCCTTATCGAGACATACTGTGGGAGACTCCTATCATTTCCTGTGCTGGGCACTGGCTGGCCTCTCTCATTGTGCACAGCCTGCTGGTTGGGCTTTATCTCAGTGGGCAGCCTAACTTACCCAAACTCTATCTTCCCTTGGGTTCCAGTTGTTCTGTTCTTCAGCCTCTGAACAATACATAAAGCACTTTGTTCAGCAATGTCAGTAAATTGGACTTCTTTTAATCATTAAAATGACCTGGAATCCAAGTCTACTTCTAACAATTTGTTAATTCCCGTCATTTGTTTTGGAGGATTTGTTTCCTACCTTGCCCTGATTGTCTATGGGATACAACTGAAATGTGTAGTAATACTAGACATTCTGAGTTTCATTACAAGGCTTTGTGCAAAATTGTGTTTATTTTGCTGGAACATTAAAAATTTCTATTAAAAACAATAGATTGTTATACCTCATCATTTACTGTAACTAAGACTGTATGTCAGACTCTATTTCACTTTAAGAGGCCCCTGCTTATTTTAACATGGTAAGACTCAGCCTGGGACTCCTAATCAGCCATCCCACTCAAAACAATTGAAATCATGCACCCGAGACCATATGTGTAAGTAATACACTATCAACTTCGAACATTCAGTTGACCAGTTTTTCCATACACAGCTAAATCCACAACTCTCTTGCTCATTTTGCTATAGAAAAACCCACAAGTGGGCACTTGAAGATGCAAATTAGCAAGGCTTACCTGACACTGCTGGTCCCCCGGCAAGAAGTCCTTTCTCTCCAAAAATAAGGCACTGTTTTCTTTGTCTTTTATGCAGTATGACTTTCTGACCTGGAGAATTCTTACTTAAGCAGTTGTCACAGTTACTCCATTTTATGTTTTTTTACATTTCTTCCTGTTCTTTTGGACGCCAGCTAGACATTGATTAGCATGGGGGCACAGAGCTTTATCATTATAATTGTATCACCTTGTTTCTGACCTGTTCTTTCTCCATCCTGCACGGGGCCATTAGGGCCTATTAACATATCTAAGGATTGGCAGGGCTGTATTGTCGGTGGTGGTCCCACCTGTTGTGGACTTTGCACCTTCAGTCTGTCACTATTGATGTCATCACTCTGTGCAGCGTACAGACTTCACCACCCTGTTTCATGTGTATAAGGGATTAGGTTCCATAATAAACTTGACTTGGTTTTCAGCCTTTCCAAGATCCCGTCTTGACCCAGCCTGACTTAATTCTTGCTGGTCCCACGCTGGTACCTATCAGGATTGCGACGTTAAGCGTGCTGGTCTTGGAACCCAGCAGCTCGGTGTCCCCCTGTCAAATGATCTACAGCAGACTTGCTCAAGGTTTACCCCAGCTACTAATCCTTTACAATTGGGCCCAGAGCTGAAAATTGTCAAGTTGATACCGTAGCTGTCTACTACGGCATCTCTAATCCCTCCCCTTTCACAGGTTGTCCGCACTTCTTGCCACTGCAGCAGGAGAGGCTGGATTATAGAAGCAGGAAGTGGGAGAAAGGAAGCATTTTTCACTTGAAAGAAAACACTTTTTATGAAGGCCATCACTTCAGCTTATTTCCTGTATTGGTTTATGATTTAGAAAATGAAAATATTCCTAAAATATGGATCGGGTCTCCATTGTATCCTTTTTAAAGGGTTTGTTTGTTTTGTAAGGGTGTGTGTGTGAGTGCACGTGTTGGCATGTCATGTTCAGTCTGTGGAGATCAGAGAGTTGGTATTCTCTCTTTCCACCCTCATGTGGATTCTGGAGTTTGAACTCATGTCAGGCCTGCACAGCAAATCCCTTTACTTCCTGAGCCATCTCAGCAACACTATCTGCATGTTTGTTCATTTGTTTTTTCTACTGCATTGAATCCAGATCCTGGTGTATATCAGGCAACGTTCTACCCGCGAGCCACATGCTGTCTTTTACTGTATCTCTTTAATCACTATGCATCTAAAGTCCACTCACACAGTCTGTCACAATGAGATTCTTAGGGCTAAAGCTTTCCCAGCTCAAATAACAATTAGCTTTTTAATATGAAGGTTAGAAAATTGGATGAGATTTTGGGTTGTAGAAGTTAAAACTATTAAGAATATGGAAATGAAATTGGTGTGTACCGTAAGCCTGCTCCCAGCCCCAAGTCAGCTCAGATGGGCTCTCTCTGGCAAACTTACTTCTCTTGAATGCCAGACAAGCCTGTTCCATCCTTTCCACCACTTCAGCACTTGGGTTAAGGAAAGACACCAAGCTCTTCCAGGTAGCCTGAGTCCACCTGGCAATAATTTTGAGGCACATATCAATCACCTTCTCATTTGTTCTCTCAAATTTTTCTGTTTAAAAAAAAAAAAAAAAAGGTCTTTTCCTGTATACAAAATTTCTTACGGACAGTGAGACCTATAAATGTGGGGCTGGGCAGGGATGAAAGTTATTTCACGGTTCTAGGTAAAGAAAATATCATATCTCATCCTATACCACCACTCTGCACAAGGCGGAAATTTAACCTCAGTCAGTTTTGGGCTGTGTCCATCGGAAGGGCAAAGTCTTACGAAGTCCACACTATTTAAGAAAAATCCACTGAACTTTGGCCTGTACTGGTTACTGCAGAGACACTTGATCCAAGAGCTCAGGGTCCCTTGCAGGAAGGTGGCTCTGTTGCTCCTGGAACTTGTCCTGAGCTCTTGGGCAACAGGAGAACACCAAAGGCACAACTAGGCCGCTGAGCGCAGGCTGCCTCCCCAGGCCACTCAGTAGGCTTATTCGGGGCCAGGCTCCATTCTCTGGGACCACCTGTCCAACCCATTTAATGGGTTATGTTGTAAAGAAACAGAAGGCAATTGGAGTGCTGTACTTTTGCTTAGACACTGCTGGACAACAGAGGGAGGGAAGAAAGCAGAAAGGGCATTCTCAGAATGGAGCAGGAAAATGGGGAGAACCAAAGGCAAATTAATAATAATCCTTTCACAAAAGTACTTTTACCAGGCCTCCTTTTGGCTAAATTGCTTGAAAGTAGACATGGTGGCATTTTGCTTCCCATTCTCTTTGTATTTCTGAGATGTGCTTCCCAGAGACATGCCTTTAGGACAACTTGGATTGAACTCTGAGGTCAAGAAGCGTCTTAGGCTGTGTCTAAACAAGTATTTGTTTTTACTGGGATGCACTCTCACTAATGTTATGTCCTCTATGATCAGTGTTAGTGTCTTAGGAGTGAATTACCACACGGCTGTTACTTATATCATCGAAGGGCGCCACTATCTAACAGAGGGTATTAGATATCTTATCTCTTAGCAACTACCCAGGCCTGGAGAGATGGCTCAGGGGTTAAGACTTTGCCTCTGTAAGGAGAAAGTCCTGTGTTTGGACCCCAGGTCCCACATTAAAAACACCTGACAGAACCAGCATTTCGGGCTCTGCTGTGTGGAGCCTGGGAAATCCAGAGCAAAGCAAGGAGGTAGAAGCGATCCAGATGATTCCAGAGTCACCACTGGTCCTCCACAGGAACACACAGTGCCCTCTAGACACACACACACACACACACACACACACACACACACACACACAGAGTAAATAAATAAAATATTTAAAAAACAAACAAACAGGGGCTGGAGAGGTGGCTCAGGGGTTAAGCCTCCGCCTTGCAGGAGGAAGGTCCCGAGTTCGGATCCCAGATCCCACGTATAGACGCCATACGGAAGCGGGGGCGGCCTGCGCTTCTGGTCCTGGTAGGGCTGAGCCTGTGAATCCCAGGGCAGAAGGAGGTAAAGGCGTCCATGGTGGTTCACGAATTCGTCCGTGGTTCTACACATACACAGACACACACATACACACACACACAGACACACGCGCGCGCGCACATACACACAGTTGAATAAATAATAATAATAATAAAAAATTTAAAACAAACAAACAAACAAAAAGAACACCCAACCTACCAATTCTACTTTCCACACATGGTGAAACTACTTACAATTCTAAAAGACGTGGTTGTCTGAGTTTGAAGTCTTTATTTATGTAGATGATTCCTTCTGCTTCAAATATTGCTTCTTAGACCTTTTCATGTTGTGACACACACAGAGAAAAGCAACATTGCAACATCTCAGATTGTGAGCATTTTTCCCAGGTCACAGTGCACCACGTATGTGATTGGGCCACCACCACCCTGTAGCTACAATGGAAGTTATCTGCCTTCCTGAGCATTACCAATAGTTTCTTTTTTATTTCAAAGAAGGGAAAGGAAGTGGAGAGGGAAGGGAAAGTAAGGGAAGAAGGGGAAAGAAGGAACGGCAAAGGCAGGTTTCAGCTTGGAATGGCCAGGTACAGGACCTGATGAAAATGCTTTCATGACAATCTCTTCCACCTTGATATTCACCATCCACAGAAAATTTATTCATGAGTAGGAGGATGAAAATGTAAAAGTTTTTCTAAGTTCTAAAATGAGCCACAATTGAAATTATATTTTAAGAAGATAATGACTCTCCTTTTTATCCTACCAGCACATGAAAAAATTGTGAGCAGAGGGCACCCGAAGAGTAAAGGCCTGAAGGCAGACAGAAGTTAGGAGGCTATGGCGCCCTCAGAGCAGCGGCGCGGTGAGAGGCACAGGCAGGACCTTACACCACGCCAACATGTCCCAGTCATAAGAGCAACAGCAAGCAGGGGGATTTTAACAGGAACCAACATGCTGGAATGTCTTAAAACAAAACAAAACCAAAAAATGAGTGGCTGCAATGTAAAGAAGCAAGAAAATCAGGAGTCCCTCTTTGGAGTCCAGGAAAGAGAGGATGATGTCTGAAACTAACCGAAGACATGAAAGTAAGTGGGTCTATTCAAGCACATTAGGGTGGGATGGTCAAGAGGAATTCAATGATAGTCTTGATATAGGCCCTAGAAGGAAAAGTGCTCAAGAAGAGTGCATAGGATTAGCAATCCAGCAACTGAGGAGATGGTTCAGGGATTAAAGCCCTTGCCTGGTAAGCATAAGGATCTGGATTCAGATCCCCAGTTTCCACGTGAAAACACTGGGTGGAAATGGCAGCAGCCTGCACTGCTGGCCCTGGCAGGCAGTTTCTGGGAAACCCCAAAGCAAAACAATAAGGAGGTAGAGAAATCCAGATGATCCCCTAAATTACCTTCGGGCCTTCAGGGCACACACAGTGCCCTCTACACACCCACACCCACACACACCTACATACATACCCACACCTACATAAGTAAAAAGAAAACAATTAGGAGAGTCATATCTTAGAAGTCAAAATAAGATAGTATCTCAGGAATGAGGATAGAATAGCTATGGTGAGAGAGAGGAGGGGGAGGAGAGAAATTGTGTGTGTGTGTGTGTGTGTGTGTGAGAGAGAGAGAGAGAGAGAGAGAGAGAAGAGATAACAGCGATACACAAAAATTAAAACCCCCAAGCATTGCTTGGTGGGAATGTAAAATGGTCTGGAAACATTGGAAAACCATTTTATTTCCTCAAAGTACTACCATGTGACCCAGAAGTCCTACCATTAGGAATATTCAATTAATATAAAAATACATGTTCAGGGCTAGGGAAACAGCTCAGTGGCTAATGCCTTTGCCTCACAAGCAAAAAAATTGAGTTTGCAGGGCAGATATACGTGCTTGTACTTCTCGCCCTGGAAGGCAAAGCCTGGGAAACCACAGAGCAAGCAATTAGGAGGCAGAGCAATCCACAGTGAGTCCGGATGTCACATCTCAGACTGCTTCCAAGGCCACAGCATGCTATACATGCTGGACCTCTTGTATACAAGCCTGAACACACACATACAAACATACACACATACACACACACACACACACACACACACACACACACACACGCACGCACGCACGCACACACGTGCACATGCAAAATATTTGCCCACACAAAAAGTTGTATACAACTGTTCATAATAACAGTATTCATAATAACTGGAAACAAACCTGAAACAACCCAAGTGTCTAAGCTGAGGAATGGACATGGACTATCTTCTGGGATTTTAAAGGAATGAAACCTGATATACGGCAATGCAGATGCGTCTGGAGATACTGTGATCAGTGACAGAAGCCAGCTATGAAAGATCACATAGTGCATGATTCCATTTACATGAACTGCCCAGAATAGGCAAATCCAGAGAATCAGAAAGTAGATGATTTGCATAGGGTTAGCAGAAGAAAAGGAGCAGGAGATGACTGATAATAAGTACAGAGTTCTAATTAGGGTGGAAGTGAAAGGAGACCAGGCATTGGACAAGGTCATAAGGTTGCCATTGATTTGTTTAGGTGAAGCACTAAAGGGTATTTTTAGTTTTAGTTGCTAAGTTCAGGTAGAATTACCAGAGAGGAGGTAACCAGATGGCTCAGAAGGTAAGGGCCTCCTGCAAGCCTGGTGATCTAAGTTCAGTCCTGAGAAGCCTCTTGTGGGGAGAGCACCAGCTTCTGAAAATTGTCCTCTGACCTCCATATGTGCGTCACGGAATGCATGCCTCTCTCTCTCTCTCATAAAGCAATAGATAAATATACAAATAAAATATTTTCAATAAAGAATTGCAGATGTGGGTCTGAGAGATAGTTCAGGGGATAAGAGGTCTACTTACAAACCTGGTAATCTGAGTTCAATCTCTGTATTCTGGCCTCTACATTAGTCCATGACGTGCATGCACACACCTTCTTTCTCGGGGTCGCCCTTACTTTCAAATAATTTTTTTAAATTACAGATAAGGTTAGAGATATTAGATATTGAAGTAAAGCATGCAAATAAAGAAAGGAGTGTGCGGAGTCAAGAGTAAGAAAGAGAGCTGGAGACAGCCCTAGAATTGCTGCTGTGCTCAGATACTTTCAAAACTTAGAATAACAAAGATGCAACCTTGTGTTGCCTCTCACCAGTATGTTAGAGACCGTGTGCTTGCTCTTTTAAAATTTTTAGCTATTTATTTTGTGATGTTTGTGTGTGTGTGTGTGAGAAAGAGAGAGAGAGAGAGAGGGCATGTGTGTCCCTGTGGAGGTCCAAAGGTGACTTCAGAAATCATCCTGGATTGCTTCTACCTCCCTTTTGCTTTGCTCTGGGATTTTTCCAGGCTCTGCCCACCAGGGTCAGAAATACAGACTGCTGCCATTTGCCCTTTCCACGTGGCGTTTTTACATGGGACATGGAATCTAAAAGGACTTTCTGCTTGTGAGGCAGAGTCTTTTTTTTTTTTTTTTTTTTTGCAAGGCAGAGTCAACCGCTGAGCCATCTCTCCAGTCCAAGGAACTTTTTTTAAAAAAAAATAAATATTGTATTTAATTAAAATCATCTTGAAGGTCAACAAAGCACCATACCATTTTCTTGGCAACCATGCCTTGGCCAGTATTCAGTTAATAGAACAATTATTTTATATAAATTGTTTAAAAGATAACTGAAGATTTAAAAAAAAAAAAAGCTATCTTGTATATAACTAATTTGTTCTAAGTACCAAGGAGAACCCAGTTTAA
Source organism: Typhlomys cinereus (assembly GCA_023101885.1). Taxonomy (NCBI): domain Eukaryota; kingdom Metazoa; phylum Chordata; class Mammalia; order Rodentia; family Platacanthomyidae; genus Typhlomys; species Typhlomys cinereus. The sequence goes on from JALPQD010000247.1 coordinate 3,410,017, forward strand.
GTCTCCACACTCGTTTTCAACACCCAAACTCACTCAGCAAAGCTCTTGGCTGTCAAAAATATCACCAGGACAGAGCTCTGAGTGCAGTCAGTAGTGTGTTAGCCACACAAGAAAGTACACAGCATTAAAAAACGAACCTTTTTAAGTCTTCCAGTTCAATTTCTTTTCTTTAAAATAAGTCAGTTGTAGACAAGAGGGGTGAATGCTTTATAGACATAAAAATACTTTAGAGCCAACATGTTCATCATCCTCATCTTCTTCGCCTGCCCTCATTCTGCTGCTGCATCAGGCTGTAGGCAGCATGATCTTTGTAGCATCGCCAATGCTTATGGCAAGGGTATTCTTCTTTGATTCTGCTTTCTCCTTTGATTTTCTTGGTGATACCAGAAAATGAAGGGGGCAAAGGAGGCCTCTGTGTACACTGTGATCCTTGAACTTCATTGGGGAAGAATATAGCTTTCCATTTCTCTTTCATAATGAGACTTGCCCACCTTCATCACAAACTTCTCTTTCTTCCTCATGTGCATGGTCTCTACCTTCCCAAGGACTTCTTGGAAAACCCTGAGAGACTGACCTGAGTGTACAGGTGCTGCTTCCAGGACTCCTGTTGATGAGGAGGTATAGGATGACATTTTGCCTCCCTGCTTCATTGATGTTGCGATAAAATTCTCTGAGGACAGCAAAATAAAGAAGAAAGGGTTTATTTGGCTCACAATTCTAGGTCACCGTGCATCATGGCAGGGAAGGCACAGCAGCAGGAGCTCAGGAGGCCAGTCGCATTACAGCCACAGTCCAGAGCAGAAGCGGGATGGGAGACGGCTCAGCGGGCAAAGCACTTGTGTAAGTTCAATTCCTGTACCCCTCTTGGTGGAGAGTGAGAACTGACTTCTGAAAGTTGACCTCTGACCTCCACACACATGCCATGGATCTCTCTCTCTCTCTCTCTTTCTCTCTCTCTCTCTTGCTGAACAAGTAAATAGAATAACAAAAGCAAACAGCAGACAGCAATGAGTTAATACACATTTGATTTCTCCATTTTTATATTGATTTATTTGTGTGTGTGTGTGTGTACACAAATGTGTATGCATGCCACAGTGTCTGTGTGGAAGTAAGAAGACAACTTGTGAGTTTTGCTTCTCTCTTTCTACCATGTGGCTTCCTGGATTGAACTCACGCTGCCAGACCTGTTGGCAAATGCCTTTATCCACCTGAGCCATCTTGCTGGCTCCCTTTTTTAATTGTTTTGGGCTCCTTGCTAGGGAATAGTCCCACCCATAATTAGGATGAGCCTTCCCAGTTGAAATAATCAAGACGATCTGTCACAGGCATGCCTCTCTCCCAGGTGATTCTAGCTTATGTCCAGGTGACACTTGAGACTATGATAGTTTGTTTCAGCAGTTGACTTGAACACTTGAGAACTGAGCCTTTGGGCATACCTATGAGAAATTAGTTAAGGCAAGTGTGTTCGATTGTCTTAATTGCATGACTGATGCAGGGTAGAGTCCTTCCCTGAGCAAGTGAAAGAGAGAGAGAGAGAGAGAAAGAGAGAGAGAGAGAGAACACTAGTTGGAATTGGACAACTTAGAAAGCAACATTATTCTTGCTGCTCTGCTCTTGCTGTGGAATTGATGTGGCTGTTTTCCTTGAATCCTGATGCTGGTATAATTCTCCTGCAGCAATGGACTGTAAATAAGAACAAGTCCCTTCTTCCCTTTCATTGAGTGTATCCTGTATTTATTTTAGCAACGGGACATGAAGCTAAGACAGAGCCTGCCTCAGCTTCTTGAGTTCTCCTTTTTCTATGCTTAGGTTTTTTCCTCAGTGAGGCAGAGTCCAGCACCTGTCTGGCCCACATTTGCCCTAGCACTATCTGTACGGAATCCGATGCTATGTATTCGTGTATGTATGTATGTGTGTAATGAATGCTATATATGTATATTATGCATATGTGCACTGTGTATGCATGTAAGTTATGTAATGTACATAAATGGAACAAATTTTTTTTAAGTTCAATTTCTTAGTTTCCTTCTACTCACATGCCACTAGATGGCAGAAAATGAGCACAAAATATTCTTAAGTGTCTGAAGAAAAATCCTTTTCATGTTTGGAGATGTTCAACCCTCTGTTAGGGTGCAAACTCAATCTCAAATGCAAAAGGGAGTCCTTTGTTATAAAGGTTCATGAACACCAATTTCAAGTTTTCCCTCTGATAGTTGAAGACCCTGTTTAAAAACATGCCAGTCCAACATAGCCAAGTGACACTCAGAATGGTTGGGCAAATTCATAAATCCAGAATGAACTAGCAATCACCTTAGCTTACAAATAAGTTACCAACAAGTGTGCTGGCGCATGTCTGTAATGTCAACACTTGGGGAGCTGAGGCAGGTCAACCCAGGCCGCAAGAATCAGACCCTCAAATAAAAACTCACAAAGAAATTTCTTGCAGTTGCTATTTTTGTTTTTTAATAAGACCCACTACTCTAGTTCTTTGTCACACCACTTGACCATTCTGCAGCCTTCAAATTCAATTTGTCCCAAACTGAACTCATACTATCCTTCTCCTTCCTCTTCTCTCTGTTAATAAGAAATCTATTGTCCACCTGGTTTGCTCAATCCATAAACTATAAGGTCATCTTTGCTGTTTCCCTAACACTTAACTTGTAAAGAATGAGATTTTATCAACATTATCATTAGCTAAGGATGCAAACACATGAGCTTGTGGGGTCAATTTATTTTCAAACTACAATAATTAGGTTATTTATTTGCAGTTCCTCTGGGGTTTTTGTTTTGTTTTATTTTGTTCATTTAGGTTTTTGTTTTGTTTTGTTTTACACGTGTGTCTGTATATATCAGAAGACACTGTGTGTGCTTGCAGAGGCCAAAGGATAACTTTGGGAATCACCCTGGATCGAAATTCCTTTTTGCTTTGCTCTGGAGTTTCCCAGGCTCTGCCTTCCAGAGCTAGAAATAGAGGTTGTTGCCATTTCTGTCTGGAGTTTTTATGTTGGATCTGAGATCCAAACACAGGACCTTCTACTTGCAAGGCAGAGGCTTAACTGCTGAGCCATCTCTCCAGGCCCCCTCCTCCATTTTTTTTAAAGTCATCACTTAGAGCTGTAAATTTTCCTCTTAGGACTGCCTTAGCTATGTCTCATACCACTTGGCAGACTGGGCCATCCTTTTCATTTTTTTTTCCTGGGAATTTTTAAGATGTCTTCCCTAATTTCTTCAATGACTCACTGTCCATTCAAAAGCGTATTTGTGGGTGGGACATAAGGCTCAGTGGTTAAAGCATTTGCTGTGCAAGCAAGAAAACCTTTAGTTTGGATCCCCAGACACCATACAGATGTGGGGTGGTAATAATTTTTTTTTAAGAACTGGAAAGATGACTCAGGGATTAAGACTCTGCCCCCAAGCAGAAGATCCTGAGTTTGGATCCCAGGTCCCACAGAAAAACACCAGGATGAAACTAAAACATCCTGAACCTATTGGTCCTCGTGGGCAGAGCCTGGGAAATCCCAGAGCTAAGCAAAAAGGAGGTAGACGCAATGCAGGATGATTCTTGAAGTCACCCTTGGTCCTCTGATACACACACACACACACACACACACACACACACACGCACGCACGCACACACACACAATAAAATTAAAATAAAAAAAACCACTCTTGCCTGGACCTATAATCCTAGAATTTGGGAGGCAGAGATAGGAAGCTCACCATAAATTCTAGGCCAGCCAGGGATACACCCTGTCTCAAATATTTTCCACCCAAAATAATGCTAAAAATATTCTTGGATTCAAATTTTTTAAGCATTTACTTCAAAATTAAATGCTATAAAATTACTAAGTTCCAAAATAAACAAATATAATAAAATATCAAGTTTACACATGCCTTATATTTGTAGAATTCAGGGAAAAGTTTGAGATGAAAGCCCATACTAGATCTCTAAAAAAATCTGAAAGTTATGAAACAAGTCATTTCAATTCCAGTACTTTTGCAAACACTTAAAAATATTTGTGAAGCTAAAATTTTTAAGTAACTAAATGCTTATAAGTTCCTGAAGAGCCTTGAATTACATTTTTGGACATAACATTGGTGTGCTCAAAATAACTGGATAAATAATAATATAAGGACATTACATTTTTTGGAAGACTTGGGTAAAACATGTTTGCAAATGCTGTAAACTGTTTAGAAAGCTATGAATTAAACTTCATCATAATCATAGTCATGATAACCTTCAGTTTAGAACAGTATCTCTGGATCGATCTCTTTGGTATGAACCGGCTCTCCTTGAAATGCTTCCTGTAAATACTGACAATGCTTTTTGTCTGAGAACCTCTCCAGACTACACCAGCCTGCAAGCAGATTGAAAGAAGATAAGGACGTTCATGGTTTGTAAATTAGAACTTCATCAGTGTCATAGTAGATGCAGGAGTCGACTTGACAGTTGAAGGTTGGAGCTCTGGACACATTTGTAGGGAATTAGTAGTTGATTGAGTAGCCCTGAGCAAGCCTGAAGAAGGTTGTCTAATTGATAGGGAATGCTCAGTCCATGGTGGGCTGGACTAGTCTCTGGGCAGGTGAATAAGATGGAAGGAACTGGTTAGGAAAGTCAGCATCCTTTGGTATACTTGGCTAGACATGCTGGTCTGGCAAGTAGGTATTGTCCCTCTGTGGATATGTGGATATGGTGTTGACATGGACTTGCCTACAAAGTTGGACAGGGGCATAATCGGACTATCGTAAGCCAAAATAAAAACCTCTTGTTCTGTTGTAAGCCCTTTGGTCATGATTTTATCAGCTGCCATGGAGTCGAATTTCAGAAATCAGTAGAATTTATTTTTTTAACTTAATCAAAACACTAATTATATGGCTATAAACAAGCTTTTCTCATAATATGTGCTATGTAAATAACTAAATGATCAAGAAAATGTAATTTATTTGAAGCATGTAAAATTCTTAATAATATAATAAAATGTGCTTTTTGTTTGGGAGATGGGAGTCAGAACTGTGTGCTGACTAGGCAAGCACTGAGTGGCATTCCCAGCTCCTGTTAGTCGTAAAACAGAGACTTGCAATGCAGTTCTGACTGTCCTTGAGCTTGCTATTCGCTGCCTCTGCTTCTGGAGGGATTAGGGTTACATGTGTGTATCACTAGTCCAACAATAATGTATTCTTGAAAATTACTAAAGGAGGGGTTGGAGAGGTGACTCAGGGGTTAAGCCTCTGCCTTGCAGGCGGAAGGTCCTGATTTCGGATCCTAGACCCCATGTATAAATGCCAGGCGGAAGCGGGGGTGGCCTGCGCACCTGGTCCTGGTGGGCGGAGCCTGTGAATCCTGGGACAGAGTAAACAAGGAGGTGGAGGCGGTCCATGGTGGTTCCCGAATTCGCCCGAGCTTCTACACACACACACACACACACACACACACACACACACACACACACGCACGCACATACACACATACACAATTGAATAAATAATTTAAGAAGAAAAAGAAAATTACTAAAGGAATAGACTTCAATGTTTTCATTACCAAAAAAAAAGGGATGTGAGCTGATGGATATATTAATTAGCTCTATTTGCTCATTCCACAGTGAACACTTACCAAAAGATTTTATATATAACTGCATGTGCAGTTTTTCAGTTTCCATCGACAAATGAGCATTATATAAGAAAAGAGCTCAGGGACTGGGGAGATGGCTCAAGAGTTAAAGCTTTTAGCTTGAAAACAAAAGAATAAGAGTTCAAATTCCCAGATCCCATGTAAAAATGCTAGGTGATATGGTATTGGGCTGCAATTCCAGCCCTGAAAGGCAGAGTCCAGAAACCCCCCCAAAGCAAAGCAATAAGAAGGTAGAGTAATCCAGGATGATTCCCTATGTCTTCCTTGGGCGTTCACATACATTCAAATGTCTTCTTGTACACATGCCCGCACATTCATGTACACACAAAAAAAGAAAAGAAAATATGAAAGAGTTCACACGATTCAGAGATACCACAAAAATGTATGTTAAATATGAAAAGTCAAAAATATCAAAAATTTTAAGTCATTTTCATTTTTTAAAATGTACATTTTGGGGACTGGAGAGATAGCTCAGGTATTAAGACTCTGCCTCTCAAGCAGAAGGTCCTGGTTTGGATTCCATTTCCCACAGAAAAATGCCAGGTGGAAATAATGGTGGCCTGCATTTCCAATCCCCGTGAGCAGAGCCCAGAATGAAACAAAGAGGAGGTAGAAGCAAAATGATTCCTAAAGTCACCCTTGGTCCTCCACAGGGACACACAGTGCCCTCTGACACTGACACACACACACACACACACACACACACACACACAATGAATGAATAAAGTTTAAAATGTCATATTTTTCTGAATTTCAAAATAATACACCTTAAAACACCAAATACAAGTTACAATGAACAAATACCAAGTTAAAGGGAAAGTATTATAATATTAAAACATTCATATAAGTTCTTTAAATTAATTTTAATTAATTAAATTAACGAATCTTTAATTAAATCCTATTATATGCTTTTATAAAAATGTAAGTGTTCACTAGTTCAGGGATCAATGTTTATCCTCTGTCAATATTAACAAAGGACCTTCACATAAAAAAAATTGAGAGCAAGAAGAACTGTTTAGTATTGCAAGTATTCCTCAACCATCACACCCTTTGTCCTGATTTATGTGTATCTCTGAGCTGCAAATTGAAATTCAAAGAGAAAAGGGAAACGGACGCTCAGCTACCTGGCGAGGGTACATCCCTATATGAGAATCCAGTGCATTTGGACGAGTTAATCGTCTTTTCTCTCGTCTAAGAATGGACATCGTTCAGATTGTCCCTCTACTCCAAAGCAATCTCCTTGCCAACGACATTCGCCTGCATCCTGCACAACAGGCACACACAGCCGGCCACCTCCTCCCTCAAGGACACTGAGCGTGGGATAAAGAGAGGCGTCAGTCACCAAAGCCACCCTGGGTTCACAAGCTGCCATGTGCTGCTGAGGCCGAAGCCCAGGCCCTTGACTCTTGGACGTTTGCCATGTGTGCACCCTCTCAGAACACCAGGTAAGGCAGGGGCCATTTTTTTGTGCAAGCTTTAGGTGGTACTCTAAAGTTTTAGTGACTAAACATTCCACCGAGGTCTACAGAAATCTAAGGAGATTCAAGCAACCTAACAACAGCTTTTCATTAAAAAAAGAAAAGAAAAGAAAACTGCATAGGAGAGAGCTGTTAGGAAAGATGTGTGTTATGATAGTCTATGCATATAATAACAGTCTGGAAGTTGAGGCAGGAGGATTGCTGTGAGTTGGAGATCAATCCAGACTAATTACTGAGCTCTAGGTCAGCCTGGACTACGGCTTCAAAGAAACAGACAAACAAGCAAATATCAAAGTGGAAAGACTTTGTTTTCTTTCTTTCTTTTTGACAGAAGGTGCAGTAGGGTAAGTAAACACAAAATGCAACACAATAGGGAAAGAAACCTTTAAGCTTCTGCCAGGACTGGGGATTTTAGCATACATGATTGGGATTTGGGTTCCAGATGCACTACTTGTATGTTTAAGATGCTCCTTAGTCTCAGACATTCACATAATATGTGAATTTGAGTTTATCAAGGTATATAAGATTAAAGGAACAGGGAGCTGGAGAGGTGGCTCAGGGGTTAAGCCTCTGCCTTGCAGGCAGAAGGTCCTGAGTTCAGATCCTAGACCCCACGTATAGACGCCAGGCAGAAGCCGGGGCGGCCTGCGCTTCTGGTCCTGGTAGGGCGGAGCCTGTGAATCCCGGGGCAGAGTAAACAAGGAGGAGGTGGAGGCGTCCATGGTGGTTCCCGAATTCGTCCGTGGTTCTACACACACACACACACACACACACACACACACACACACACACACACGCACACATGCATATACCCACAATTGAATAAATAATAAAAAATAAATAAATAAAAGATTAAAGGAACATAAGGAGGAACAAAGAGAAGGAGAAAAGGAAGAAAAGGGGGGACTCTTGTAGCTCAGGCTGGCCTCATTTGGCCTAGACAGCCAAAAATGACCTTGAACTTGTTCTGTCTTTCAAATGCTGGGAGGACAGGGATGAGCTAACAGAGCCAGCGATGGATCCAGAACCAGACCTCAAAACCAGAGATCCCTGAGATAGCCAGAGCTCCCACCCTAAAGCCAGAGATCCCATCCTAAAGCCAGAGATCCCATCCTAAAGCCAGAGATCACACCCAATAAATCTGAGATAAAACAGATCTTAATTGGAGACCCCACCTAGAGTGTTAATCTGATAACTGAGCAAATACAAAATCCTTTCTCCCTGCACTGCAACTATAAAAAACTTGCACCCTTGACTCCAAGATGGTAGCCATTTCCCTCAGGAAATTGATGCTCCCTTGGCTGGAGTTTTGGAGGAGCTTCCCGAATAAACTTCAGTCTACATGGATGAAGCTTCGGGTTCTATCTCTCCACCTGGTCCTTCTTTCTTCCTCTCTTTTTCTAACACCCAGCACAAAACGTGTGGCATAATTAAAAACAAAGCATATAGAACAATGGCAGCAGGTATCAATGCTGCAAGGACTCTGGAAAGAAGGAAGAAATCAGAGATTTAGTTCCTTTCTTGGATCTGTTTATTCTAAGGATATGTACTGGTTACTCTTAACCGATGCTGTGAGAGAACCCAAAGTCAAACCACTTAAGGAGAAAAGAAAGGTTGTTTAGTTTATGACTCTAGAGGGGAGATGAGGTTCTTTATGATGGTAACAGCACAACTGGCTGGCAGAAAGCTGGAGGAGGCCTAGGTCACAGCATCCAGATGGCTGAGAGCTGCTAGACTGCCAACTGAGACCTCTCCAGGAAGTAGGGTGGAGCTAACCCACCTCCAGGCCCCATCCCTTGTGACTGCCTTCTTCCAGCAAGACTCCACCTCCTAAAGGTGCCAGACCTTCCCAAACACAAGACTGTGGGGGACACATTTCAACCCATGCCAGGATATTAATCTACAAGTGTATTGCAATCAGTCAAATTTTTTTTCCACCTGGGGAGAAGGCTCAGGGACTAAAGCCTTTGCCTCACAAGCAAAAGGGCCTGAGTTCAGATCCCAGGTCCCACATAAAATATCAGGCAGAAAGGACTGTCACCTGACTTCAGCCCTGGAAGAAGAAGCTGGAAAATCCCAAAAACCCCAAAGGAGGTAGAGCAACCTCAAGTGCCCTAGGGTGTACACACACACACCACACCACACACACACACGCACGCACCCGCACGCACATGCACACACACGCACACAGCAACAACATAATGTAGCAAATCTTAATAAGGCAAGAAAAACTTCAATGCTTATGAAATTTTATGACCAGTAGCGTGTGGCTGCACATCTCCACACTGTATACTAATATACTTCCAATTGTGAAAGTAATTCATATTTGGAAATTGGAAATTCATAATTGGAAAATAAAGAAAAATACTCAACATTATAAAGTATAAAAATAATTCATAACTATAATCCTAAAATAAAATATTGAACCAGATATTAACCTTATTCTACATATTATTGTTGCAGCTTGGGAGCACCACTGTTTCCATAATTTTATACTGTACATTTTCTCTTTATAAGAATTTCTTATGTTAGCATAATTCTTCCTAAATCTATGCAATTTTCTTCTTAAATTATGCTTTCAAAGGATACATAACCAGTCTTATATGGGCTATCATAATCTTTTTAGCTTCCTTACCATGCGAGGTTTAGATTGATTTTTTTTTAACTTTTAGGATTTTAAATAACACTACAATGAATATCCTTATGTTAATATCGATGTGGGTTATTTGAACCGTTTCTTTGGAGTGGATTTTAACACTGAAAGTACTGGATGAAGAAATTTGACTTTTTCCAATATAATGTACCTGGTTGTACTTCCACCAGCAATGCACACAACACCTCATTAACTCTCCACTGTGAGCCTAGTGCATTTTCCCCTTCTAGTATTCCATGATTCATACATGAAAGTAACAATTTATTTCCTATTTTCTATTTCTTAGACTACTATTGAAGTGAACTTTCTTCCCTAAATATTTATGCGTTTTCTACTTTCTACTAATTGTCCATATTAATTATCTTGTTTATCTACTGGAACCTTAGTGTTATCAACTAATATGTGTTTTTAAAAGTAAAATATCAGCTTCTGCACCTTCATTTGTTGTATTCTCCCACTTTTGTATCTTAATCTAAACTTTTAAGGATCAAAAGTTTAAATCTTTTCAAACAGTTTTAATTCAGCTAAGCTTCACCCTTTACACTTCCTTCTGAGTTTTGCTCATTCATTCAGTCACTCACTAAACACTTACTGGAGACCTACTTTGTCAGAAATTACAAGAAACAGTCAGTAAATAATCTGTAATCCCTGCCTCCAGAGGGTGAACATTTTAGTAGAAAAGATAACAGCTAGCACTTCTTGAAAGCATGATTAGACATTGGTGTAAGTGCGTGTAAGAAAGTTAAAGAGGGTGCTACAGTAGATTAAAATTAAAGCCAACACACTTCATACACTCAGTCTAGACTTTCCTTGGGAAAGGATGAAGGAAGAGAAAATGGTGAACTCTTTTATTGACATAGAATATATCTTCCTGCTAAGGGAAGTAACAATAACTACCACTTATTGAATAACTACTGGCCTATCACTAATAATTTAATTCAGAATGATTGGGGGGGGAAGAGTTAACAATTTTATTTCACATGAAAAGAAAGAAAATCTCAGAGAGATACTCAAAAGCCACGCTGTAAGGCAACCCAGGAAAATCTAGATCCAGGCCAAGTTTTATCCAATTCAAACTGCTTCTCAAAATCTTTGACAGAGTCAGAGATGACTAAGCCTAAGCTATTGTCAGCTTTTGCCAGTAGTCTATGGGGAAAATGTTTATTTTTCAGTAACCCCCCAACATTACCAACTTTGTCAGTCTCTGTATTTTAAGTACAAACAGACGAATAAGCAATAAGGATTCTACTAAAAGACGCCAAAAGAAATAAAGGTGTGTGTTAACCATAGGCAGGTCATTTGACACAATTCCACCTTGACTAGAAGGGGCAGTTTCCAAAGCTGACCACCCCAGCTTACAATAACGATGCCCAAAGCTAAGGTTACTTATTTCACAGATTTCTGCCCTCTGGACCCCAATGACTGCTTACCTTGAAAGATGATCATGTTTTCCAGGACATTTTACTCTCCACACCCTTTCCTGACAACCCCTTAGCAATGCCTAAAAACTATAAAAGTTAGAACCCCCTTTGTCCTTGGGCTCTGCAGATTTCCCCTGCCATGCTGTCCATGACGTCATCTCCTTTGTTCTTTTGACTTTAAGCATCTCTTCTGTTCTAATGCTCTTCTATCTTAAGACCAAACTGTGGTTCCCTTGGCCACCAGTCCTTCTGCACTAATCAGACTCATGCTTCTAAGTTTCTCCTTTGTGTATCTTCTCTTTATTAATGAACCTACACCATGATCTTACACTATACACAGAGCACTGAACAAGCGGAGGATATAGGCTCTAGTCCTGTAACTCACAACCTCAGCAACCCCCATCCTACTCTACCTAGCCAGTCAACTAGCACAATTCTAGAAAATATGGATGCATTTTTTTAAAAAATCTTTTATTTATTTATGAGAGAGAGAAAGAGAGAACTTAGGTGCATGTATAGATGTAAAAGGACCACTTTCAGTAGTAGCAAGTTCTCTCCTTCCACCATACGGGCTCTGAGAATGAAAGTGAAGTTGATAAGTTTACATACGGGTGCCTTTACCCACTGAGCCATCTCACAAGCCCCTGAATTCATATTTTTAACCTTTGTTTTATTTATCATCAGTGACTAGATAGAGAGGTACACAATGTCATGGAGGTCATAGGACAATTTATGGAGTTGGCTATCCTGAGTACTTTTATGTCAGTTCTCAGGATAGAACTCAGTTTGTCAGGCTTGCATGGCAAATACCTTTACTTCTGATCCATCTTGCCAGCCCCAAAGCATGGTTTTAATGCTGTTGGTTGCATAAGAATTTTGACTTTTCATTGACTGATTTGATGTACCAGATGAGAAAAAAAAAAAAACTCGGGGCTTACTTCTAAATTTTATAGCTTCATCATTGAATACTTGGGTTATGAAATATTTAAAATGTGTGTCATGTGTATGTGCATGCTATGTGTGTGTGTGTGTGTGTGTGCACCTTCGCATAGGCATTTGTGGAAGTGTCTGGTACCTTGCTCAATCGCTTTCCACTCTCACCGAACTTCCCTGTGTCTATGTGGGTTCTGGGGATCCACAACTCAAGTCTTCATGTATACAGAAACAAACACTTCACCCAGTAAGCCATTCCCTGCCCCAGGAAATA